>OY725329.1:26665468-28031131 GCA_963242795.1 Inga leiocalycina | reverse complement strand
AAAATTCAAAATGCATTTAAAATTCCATCTTTACAATAGGATTTTCTAAAAAACCTTTCAAAATCTAATACACCTGGTCTCACATTCGCATTTCGAATATCATTACCTCACGAAGATAAATCATATTCAAATGTATCAAAGTGCATAACACAATCCCCGGCAAACCCTGGGTCCATATATTCTTTAAAGAGTATACAAATTTCCATTTAGGGGATTACACAATATCATCCTTGATATATATCCAAATACACATCCCAAATCCAAAGACGAATACAAATTTTACAACACTTTCACTCTCTGATAACCAACTACTACTAACTAATGCTCTTAACCAGGAACTTAACCCGTACTTGGTACTTACTTCTTTTTGAACTGCTTGCCCTGTCTGAAAGGTTAATCAATGGAAAGAATGAGATTCAAGAGAATCCTAGTAGTAACAAATCATTCATACCACACATAACCACATAGCATGCAAGTAAATGATCATACAAGAGCGGCAGCACAAATCACACTCCACCCCCATCCCCTTTTACCGCCGGGAGGGCACACAGTCCTAACCCGAACCGTTGTTAGCGACTCAGGAACTATTGGTGTGGCACTACACACATATATCCTTGTGGCTCATATAGCCTTTCGTCCTTCATAAACAGCCCATCGGCTTTCACAAATAGCCTTTCGGATTTAACATAATCACAAATATCACACCCCATCCTCATCCCCTTTTACCGTTGGAAAGGTATACAACCCTAACCCAAACCGTTGTTAGTGACTCAGGGACTATTGGTATAGAGATGCTTACACATCTCTACAAATATTGCAGTATTTGAATCCGTCACAAATCAATGATATAACACACATACAATGCATCACATATAGTATAAGAGAAAGAGTCACTACCTTATTCTTTCCACGTGTGCTCCGGCACAAACAAATCACGATTAGGGCATATACCAAATCCTGACAATCAAATCAAGGACATAGGGTTATTCCCTTTTCAATTCCTCAACTTTCAAACATCAAAGTTGGTTATCATTTAAGACCTTTAGGTGGCTACTATAAGCCCAAACATACGTCTAAAGGCTTGGGAAACACTTGACCAAAGATTACCTTTTAAAAGTCTAAAATGCTGATTTTTTAGGGTTGGCCACGGCCCACAAATCCACTGGCCGTGGCTGATAATCAACAACAAAAAGCTAAATATCCTAGTCGGGAGCACTAGCCGCCCTGGTTGCCTGTTTCTCCTTCGATTCTCTTGCCCTAGCTGTAGGTTAGTCCTTGGCAAGAGTGAGATTCATACGAATATCAGTAGCAACGTTTTCATCATATGATATATAATAAACAAGCATGTAAGCAATTATCACAAAACAGCAAACACAATGGCATCCACAGCAGCAATCACACAATACGTGACTTTCATCACATAACTGACAGCTTCCGCTGTATTCACATATACCTCAGCTTTCACTGTTTTCACAAAAATCTCAGCTTTCCCTGTATGCAAATTACCTCACCTTTCACATTCGTCACAACTCAATGATAAGCATAAACATGTAAACATTATACATGATATAAGAGAAGGGTTACTACCTTTTTCTTTCCTTTCCTGCTCTGACACTGGTTTCTTATGCACAAGGCAAATGTCAAATCCTATAAATCATAATCAAGGACAATGAGTTATTATTTATTCCAATTCTTTAATAACTCATAATACTTGGGTTGGTTATCACTATGGTCATTTAATCAAGTCAACTAAGGAGCTAAAGTGGCCAATTAACCCAAAAGACCAATCTTCTAACCCTAGAGTTCATAGTTATTACCATGTGCCATTACCTTTGAATTTTTGCACACTTGAACGAAATCTGTCAGAATTTTCTCCAGAATTTGAAAAATCATAACTAATTCTACAAAATCAAAATGGGGTGACTCTAAGTCATACTTGAAGCTTTTTTAAGTCCTCTATATAGGAAAAATATGAACAACTACCAGCCTCCACCACAAAAATACAGACTTAAACGAAATTCCATACTGTTCTAGAATTGATTCCAGTTTCAACCTCAAACTTTGAAAATACATAACTCCCAGCATACACATCAAATGTCACCCATAATTTATCAATTTAAAGCTTGCAATGTATACTTTTATTCTAGAAAGTTTCACCTTCGTTGAACATCATTTAGTTATCCAAAAACACCACACAATTAGGGTACCTCGCTAGAATTCTGTTTGGCAGAAAATCTAGTTTTGCATTTTGAGTTTCAATGACCCAAAATTCACAACCCGAGGCTATACCCATACAATTTTTCATGTAGAACACAATGGTAACATCAAAATGAAAAAATTCTCACTCATTCCCCACGTCTTGTTTTGGCAGAAAAATCAAATTAAATCCAACACTTACCAAACTTTCAATTTCAGCACCAACATGTGTCATACGGTTTCTAATCATTATGAACCACCAAACACATAACCAAAACACCATAACTTTTTGTAACCCCTTCTGTAATTATATCCAAAATAAATGATTATGTAACCCCTTCCGTAATTATATCTGAAATAAATGATTAAAATAAAATAGAGACCAATAATAACAAAACTATTTTAAAATCCCATCTTCATGATAGGGTTTTCACAAATGCCTTTCAAAATCTAATCAACCTGGTCTCATATTTAAATTTTGAATATAATTACTATGTGAAAATAAATCACATTTATACAAATATCAGAGTGCACAACGTAATCATCCCAGTAATCCCGAGTCTCATATCTTCGCTAAATAATCATAGGGCACATTAGCTCATACAACTCCTCAAATAGGGATTACACAAACCCATTCAAATACATACTCAAATACTCATCCAAATATACAAATACACATCCCAACTATAATGATAACCAACTACCAAACGTTCTTCTCGAAGGAAATCCTCACCACCCTTGGCTGCTTGCTCCATCCTCGGTCCACCTACCATGTCTAAAATGTTGGTAGGGGAGGGTGAGATTCTAGAGAATCTTAGTAGGAAACAAATACTAACATGCATGTAAGATAAGTGTTTAATGCATGACATGCTTGCAATACATAACTCATGCTCACACAATGACAAATCTGTAAGCTCAATGCTTCGAACAACATACTCATGGCCATAGCATAAATTGAAACATAGCTTCAAATCATTCATACATGTATCACATAATCAAGCAAAGCAATAACATGCATCAATACATAAATATAGTTATCAGAGCATGTAAGAGAGGTAAGTTCCCTACACTGGTTCTTTCTATGTATGCTCCAACACCGCTTACTCACGATCAGGGCAAACTCCAAACCCTATAACCAAAATCAAGGACATAGGGTTATTCTTTATTCAAATCCTTACTTTCATTATACTTAAAGTTGGTTATCTTTCACAACATTTAGGTGGCCAATCAAAGTCTAAACACATGCCTAAAGGCTTGGGAAACACTTGACTAAATATTACCTTTTAAAAGTCCAAAATGATGATTTTTGGGGGTTGGCTGCGGCCCACAAATCCACTGGCCGTGGCCAAAAATAGCTCAGAAACAATTGGGCCGGGACCCAAGAATTCACTGGCCGCGGCCAAGAAAATCCTGTTTCTTGGCTGAACTTCCAAAAATCATAACTAATTCCAAAAAAAATCAAAATGAAGTGATTCCAAAGCCAAATGAAATCTATTCAAGTCCTCTTCATAGGAAAAATATGTGCCATTACTGGAAATCACCACAAAAATACAGAATCACACAAAATCCACTACTGCCCCAAAACAGTGTTCAGTTTCAATCCCAAACTTTGGACAGTCATATCTCCCAGTTCCCAAAGCGAAATGGCACAAATTATATGTCCATTTTGAAGCTCGGGATATGAAATTTAAGACTGGAAAGTTTCATAATTTTCTGGTATCATTTGCCCAGTCAAAAAATCCACACGAACAGACTATCCAAAACAGACTTTCAAAAGACAGCATTTCAGTTTTGCACAATTGGCTTCCAATGGTCCCATTTTCACACCAAACACCATTCCCATACAAAGTTTCACAAGGAATCCATTGGAAACACCAAATCAATCAAATTCACATTATATTGACATGTTTTCTCAATGGCACAACATGTCACCCAACGTCATAATCCAATACACCACATTGCAATCCTTTCCAACCAAAGTTCCAAACAAATACCAATGGTCATAAAACATAACAAAAGACCATTTGCAACACACTACACAATGCAATTCCTCCATTTCAAAACCACATAAAATCATCACAAAATCAGGGCAAATTCATAAATCACAACACTTAACCAAAAGTCACAAAACTTAGATAAAAAGGCTTCAAATACTCACCTCTTCCTTTTTCCCAAACAAATTCCTTGATTCTTCATCTTTCCACTTTTCCTCAAGCCATCAAACACCTCCTTTCAAGAATCTAAAACCATAAAGATGAAGCTCTCATCAACATGATCAAGATTAGTGAAGAGGATTTAACCATTAGAGGCCATTACACAAGCCAAAACTAACCTTGTTTCTTTCTCTTTCCTCCCCCCAAGCTTGCGTCCATGGAGAATGGAGAGAGAGAATGGAAGAGGATGAAGAAATAGATTTTTGGGGCTACCAATAGTCTTGGCCGATATTAAAAGAGAGGAGAGAGGGAGAGTGAGTTGAAATCTTGACCTAAGATCAAGGGTCTACATTGTAACCCCCTTCGATAATCAGGTCGGGATTAGTGTTTAATCACATTTAATAATCGAATGAGAAATCCGAAACAATTAAAAAGTTTTTGCAGAAACTGTACAAATGGATCTCCATTCATTTCATTCATTAAAACAAATGGCCTGTTTGGTCTGTTACATATACAATATCAGAGTATCAGCACAATTCCCGACATTCACCCGGGATAATAACATTAATCCAACAGTTTATACAAGGCATCATTGCCGATCTCAATATCCATATCGGGGATTACACAAAACTATAATACTATAAATCTATTCAATATATTTACATTGATCCAAAATGATAACCAATTCGATATAAAACCAAAATATCTAACTAAGACTACCGCTGGCAGCCCTAATCGCCCTTATCCACTTGCTTGCTTTTTGATCCACTTGCCCTGTCTAAAAATGTTATTTGGAAAGATGAGATTCTAGAGAATTCCAGTAGCAACAGTTTATTTATATGATGCATATATACAAAGCAAGTCACATATATCACAATACAGCAATCAATATTCGAGATCGGGCTTTCGCCACGTTCCCTTCACTATATACGAGGTCGGGCTTACGCCACGCCCCTTCACTTTATCAGTATTAGAGTCCTGGCTTTCGCCACGTCCCCTTCACTTTAACTGTATTCGAGTCCGGGCTTTCGCTACGTTCCCTTCACTTTAACTATATTCAATGACTAATGCAAACAAGCGATGCAATACACATGATATAGGATAAAGTGTTACTACCTTTGTCTTCCCTTCCTTGAGCAGGCACAGGCCTTCTAGGCTCCGGGCAGATATCAAATCCTAAAGTCATAATTAAGGACAAAGCATTATTCTTTATTCCAATACTCAATTAACTCTTCAACACTTAGATTTAGTTATCAATAATGACCCTTAAGAAGCTATAAATGCCTCTAATAAAACCCCTAAAAGGTTGGGAAACAATAGGTTGAAGATCTCTTTTCAAAAACTCAAAGTGCTAGAACACAGGGGTTGGCCGCGGCCAAAATATGGTCAGAAGGTCACTGGCCACGGCTAGCCACTCATGGACCGTGGCCAGAATAAGGCCAGAAAGGTATGGGCCGCGGCCAGCCACCTTGAGCCGCGGCCAAGAAATTCCCTAATTCTTAGCTGAATTTCCAAAATTCATAACTAATTCTAGAAAGATCGAAATAAGGTGATTCCAAAGCCAAATGAAAGGTATTTAAGTCCTTTTTTCTAGGAAAAATATGGCTCATTACTTCAAATCATCACAAAAATACAGAATCACCAAAAACCCAATACTACTCCAAAACAGAGTTCTGTTTTTGTCCCAAACTTTGGCAAAGCATAACTCTCAGTTAACCAAATGAAATGACACAAGTTAAATGAAATGAAGCTTGGGATATGATATTTAAGATTGGAAAGTTTCAGAATTTTCTAACACCATTTGGTTATTCAAAACGCTCATGCAAACTAACTGCCCAGACAGAGTTCACACAAGACAGATTTTCCAACTTTTCTACCAAAGCGGCCAATGACTCCAAAATCAACAATCAAGCCTATTCCTTACACTAAAACACTCAAGGAATCCAATAAAACCATTTAAACAACCTAATTTCCACTACATTAGTATGCTTTGGTCCATGGCAACATTAAACACTAATTTTCCAAACTTTCCAATCTCACTCCTTTCTTTCCCAATCAATCCTATCTATCCATACACATTCCAAATATACCATTTATATACCTTTAACATGCCAAATGACCAATGACACTTATTTTCGAAAATGGCCAATAAATCCCAGAAATTCAAAGCTACCTCAAATGGCACAAAACTTAGATGGGTAGATAGGTTTCACTTACCTCTTTAACTTTCTCAAAATGACTTTTCAATTCTCCAACTTTCACAATCTCTTGAGGTCACAAACTAACACCAATGAACACATTACAACCATCAAAATGAAGCTCTTCATTCAAGGATCAATATTAGAGAAGGAAGTTTGAGCATTTGGAGACATTTCCCCTTACCTTTTGAAGCTTTTCTTCCCCTTTATTTCTACAACAATGGCCCCAAGAGAGAGGAAAATGAGAGAGATGAGAGATGGAGTGGTGAAGGAAGAAGGAGGAAATGATCATTCTTTGCCCTCCCATCCCCATGTTAGCCGAAAGAAAGAGGGAAGAGGAGAGAGAAAAACATTTAAAATTCCATTTGACTTTTCTATATCCTCTCCCATCCTAAAAGCTTGCCACTTGTCTACTTATCATTGGCTCTCCCACACTTAGTCACTAATTAACCTCTCTAATCCTTCCATTAGCCATTTAATCACACTTCTCACTTTTCTTTTAGTTAGTAATTAATTTCCCCATTAATCACCAACTTAAAGCCAATAATTCCATTCTTTAAATTTTCCATCAATTTTGATATATAAATTAATATTGCCATCAAAACACATAATTATTCTACTTTAATTCGATAATTATCCTCAATAATTATCATTAACCCTTAATCAAAAATTGGGGTGTTACATTGCCAAGTGTCACTTTCTTAAGCCATCTTCCATTAGCTCACATACACACACATAAACTTGATTCCACCCTTTGATCTCTACACAAATCAATCTCAATCATTGATCTTTGAGTTACCAAGGAGCTTTCTGTTCGGTAACCGATCAATTGGTCGGTAACTTTACTGTTTTGCCCCTGATTACGGCAATTCACATTGAATCACCACCAAACTCATTTTCTCATTCCTTTTCTTTCACAATGTGCCCTCCCCTCTATTTTAAGTCAATTTAGAGATTAATCCATAATTGAACTCAAATACATGGTTTCGATGCTGCTCACAACACTTATAAATCACATTCGAATCTCAAATCACATCAAATTCTCCAAAAGGGTTATTTATCACTAACCGCATCCACTTTTGGAGTCATTATCTCTTAATCATAATTTGGGATTTTGCTAAACCAGGGCTTAGCAATCCACTTATTTTAGCCTTATTCTCTAGCCTCAAATATCAAAATTTGGGGTATTACACTTTTCCAAACCCTAGCTTGGACAAAATTGCGCAAAATTACACATGTAAAAAATACTCATTCAACCTACACAACCAATAGCTCAAATTGAAGCCAATAGTCACCTCTTGCTTCTCCTTAGCTCTTTTGTTTGGTTTTTCAGCTTTTGTTCTTGGATGATGGCTCAAAACACCTCTTTTTGAAATTCTAACACCATAGAAATGAGCTCTTATCAAGAGGAACAATGTTTATGAAGGGTGTTTAGGCCATAAATGAGGTTAAGAAGGTGAAACTCAAGAGGAAAGAACTCACCTACACCTTGCTTCTTCTTTTCTTTTTTTGTGCAGCACCTAAACCAACTTGGAGAATGACAGAGAGAGAGAGAGATTAAATGATTAGTTTTTCTCTTCCCTTGACACATTAATACTTGGCCGAAAAGTTGAGAAATAGATAAAGGCCCTTTAAAAATATCATAATCCACCTCCTCCAAATATTATACTTAATTGAAATAAACATTTGCCAAATACTTTAGATCATCATCTTCCTCTTGCTTTATCTATGTCATACTAACTTGGCCCCTTTTTTATGCAAGACATCATCTTTTTGTTTTGCCTACAATTGTTGACCGAAATCAATGGCCAAAGGTGCTAAAGAAGGCTTTTTGATTGATCATAATTGGCCTCCTTACACTTATACTTTTAGTTGCAATATTTGACCAAATCTTCATATGTTCTTTCCTTCTTCATGTGTCATACGATTATGCTTCTTTTTGGAGAGGCAAATGACTTCTTCAATTATCATATATTTCCTTCTCAAATATTACTTTTAATTGTAATCATTTACCTACAATTTTTTACTTTTCTTCTCATCTTTTTAGTTGGCTAAAAATGCACTATCTTTTGGCATAATTGAACCAAGTGTTATTTCCCTCTTGCCTTCTCCCATGTCATACATAAATATGACTGTTTGAAGAGCAATTTTCCACCTCCTTTTAGCATGAGATATTTGACTTATGCTATCATCTTTTGACCTTGTCTTAAAGTACTTCCAAAGGTCACCATTCATGTTCAACTATGGATTTTCTCTTACTTCATTCATGTTGGATGAAATTATGGACTTAAGGGGAGGACTTGTTGTAACACCCTGCCTTTAATCATGTAATCATAATTCGATATTAAATAATTAAAGTAGATTAGAGACCTTCGGATAACTTAAACTTGTTTCAATCTCCTACCTTGTGGTAGGGTTTTCACAAAATCATTCAAAATCTCTTTCCTGTTCCTGGTCTCCATTTCAAAATTCGAATATAATCACCTGTGCAGTTTATCTACATTCACGTATGACAGAGTATAAAACCAATTCCCCGGCAACTCTCGGATTCTATACATATATAACCTGAGGTTTAAGTATCCACTAGGGGATTACATCCAAAATCGAATATACTATTCATATTTCAAATTATACAGTAATCCCGAATTCAAAAGAAATAACCAACATTTCCAAAATCAACATACCCCTAAAGGTCCTAAGTGCTCCGGGTCGGCCTCTTCTCCTTTGAGTCACATGCCCTGTCTGAAAGGTTAGTCATAGGAAGGAATGAGATTCGAGAGAATCTCAGTAGTAACAAACCACTCATACAATGTATAAATACCAAGCATGTATATAAATCACAACCAGCAACAACAGCAACATCAATCTCAAAGATACATGGTCTCACCACAAACGACAGCACTCACGGCTGTATACACAATACGACAGCTCTCGCTGTAATCTTCATCACGACAGCTTACGCTGTAATCACAATAACGACAGCTTGCGCTGTAAACGACAGCTATCACCAGCTGTAACCACAGCAGCATCAAAGAAATCATCACAGAACTATGATAACACACACATACAAAGCATTACACACAGTATAAGAGAGAGAGAGTCACTACCTGATCCTTTCCTGACGTCCTTCAGCGCAGTTGGCTCACGAGGGCGGCAAATATCAAAGCCTATAAAAAAATCAAGAATGGTGGATTAATTTCCTACCCCTAATTCCTACTTTCAAACACTTAGAATAGGTTCCATATGAGTCTATAATGAAAATTTACAAAAATACTCCCGGGGACCCGGCCTGGGCCCGCCATACCCGAACCGGTTGCACTTTTCTCGAAATTCTAATCTGGGCTATCCTAACATATTTCCGCCCAAGGAATCCATTTCCGTACTCAGAATTATCAAATTCAATGTCAAATTATGAAATTGCCCTTGGCAGCCCTACTTTTAGGGTTTTAGGGGTGTTTCCGTAATTATGCTTTCTCGGCCTTTTTTGAAAAAGTGCCCAACTGTAACCCCACCTAATTTTCGCCCCTGAACTCAATGGAACCATCAAATCATTGAAAATCCACCTCTAAGACCCATTTCTAGAGCTGGCCGAAATTTATGAGTTCTCCGGGGAAAATCGGGGTTTTACGATTTCGGCTCCGTAAACGCGTTCCTTTCTACTCCTAACCACTTTATTAACCATTACATTAGGTTAAAACTAACATTAAAACCCAATTTGAGCAGCATAACCCCTAGGCCATATCATTTCCAAACTTTAAAACAAATGGCAATCCGGTGAAATTTCACCGATTAAATTGCCCACAGCAGCCAGAATAAGCAATATACGAAAGTTTGGAAGTTACCTCAAGCTCCCACAAGCTTTTCCCAAATATTGCTGAAAACCCTAAGTGCTCAACAACAGATTTTGAGCTTCCAAACCTTAAAGAACAAAGAGGAGTAGCTTATGATCGGAGTTACACGCGTTAGAAGCTAAATCGTCGGAGAAATCGGCTTACCTTGTGATTTTTCTTCTCCTTTCTCTCTCTACAAACCTCAACGTTCTCACTCCTCATTCAGCTGCTGTGTGCGACAGAAATGAGCTGAGGAAGATGATAACATATTTAATTCCATGCTGATGTCATCTTTTATTGAGATGATGTCATAATTCCCATTTTCGGATTTTCTGGCAGATTTTCTGCCCAAACTTTGAAAAATCATAACTAATTCTAGAAAACTCAAAATGAAGTGATTCCAAAGCCAAATGAAAGATATTTAAGTCGTCTTCATAGGAAAAATATTTTCCATTACTAAAAATCACCACACAATTCCATAATTACATAAAACTCATCACTGCCCCAAAACAGAGTTCAGTTTCCATCCCAAACTTTGGACAGTTATATCTCCTAGTTCACAAAACGAAATGGAACAAATTGTATGTCCATTTTGAAGCTTGAGATGTGAACTATAAGACTGGAAAATTTCAGAATTTTTAGATACCATTTGGTCATTAAAAACGTTCACACAAACGGACTGCCCAGAATAGAATTTCACTGGACAGAATTTTAGATTTTGCATCTTTGCTTCCATTGGTTCCATTTTCATACCAAACATCATTCCCACATAAATTTTCACAAGGAATCCATTGGAATCATTAAAATATCCAAATTCCCATCACACATTCTTCAAAAGTGTTTATTCAACAATAATTACATCCACTTTTGAAGTCATTAGCCCTTAATCACTTTTTGGGATATTACACTTGTTTTCTTTTCTATTCTCATAATTACTTCTTATTTTTTAAGAGCAAGTCCTAGCCCTTCAATTTGTCTTCAAATTTTGACATTAAGATCAAGTGGCAATTGTCTCTTTTGCCCTCAATTATGGCAATATTATTTAGATTGCCATTAGCTTTTTATTTATTTCCTTTCTTTCTCTTCCATGTGCCATTTCCCCTTCTTCTTATGTTCAAATTAGGCCTTTGGTCATTTTTAACTTTAGAATAAAACACTAAGTAGTTATCTCAAGTTAATCGGAACTAAAGTCATAACAAAATTTTCGAGGATAATTTTGTCATTAATCCCACTATCTATTATGCACATTTAGCCTTTCAGTACCTTTTGGGATATTACAGCAAGTCAGCTGAATAATTTCTTATTGAAATCTCCAAAACTAAACATAATTCTTGACTTTAAATAGGAAATAAGTTTTAATATAAACGAATATCCTAAAAGCCTAATAAACTGACTCAAACTAGAGTTCTTAACTTACTAGGATTCTTCTAAAAATAATATTTTAATCTAGACAGCTGAAAAGGATAATGAAAGATAATGATGAATATGATTAAGGATAAATGAATATATTAAGGATATTTCAATTAGATTATTTGGGTGAATGTGTTTAACAAATAATGGATTATTTAATGAAGGATATTGGAAATATTATATGAAAGGATATTAGATTATTTTAAATAATCTAATTTATAAATGGATAAGGCTTACTGGATGAAAAAGATATTTTATAATGGGGTAAATCTAATCATATATAACAATATGATTATAGGAATATATAATCAGATCATAAAAGACAATCCAATTTATGAAGATAATATTATGGGCTTTTAAATTAAAATAATCATAGCCTAATAATAATAAAAAGTTCTAATATACCCTTTATAATTAAATGGCACCTAAAACACTAATTAATGACTCTTGGCTCATGGCCTTATTAAAAAAGATTACAAAATAAATAGAAAAAAAATAATGAGTTAAACAGACTCTAGCTGAGTTGATCTTCAAGTAATAACTTATTGACTAAACTCCTACAAATTGATAGAATAGACCTCCAGGTATACATCATTCTTTCTTTTTTTTCACTCTCTTCTTCAAAATGAAATGCTTATCCTTGCAAGGTATATTTATTTTTTATGATTCTTATTAGATTTTAATTTTATTTTGCTTCTAAATATACTAATTATTTCTTCTTTTTTCTACAGAAATTCAAGAAAATGTTTCTTCCTTCATCCACATTTTTAATATTCCTTCCATAAATAAAGATGTCTCTTCATCTTTCCTTCATCTTCAAGTCCACTAATTGCTTCAACATGCTCCTACAAAGGCTAATCAACAGCCGCATATTGTAGCTAGGGATGGAAATATGTTAGGCCTTTATTCCTAGGCTACGACCTAGCCTACATTAATCCTAACCTAGCCTATTTAGTAAATAGGCTAGACCAAGGCTTGGGCCCTTTATCAGGCCTATTTAGGTAAATAGGCCAGACCAAGGCTTGGGCCCTTTATCAGGCCTATTTAGGTAAATAGGCTAGGCCTATTTTCATGAAGCCAGCCTACAAGCCTATATGCCTGGCCTATTTATTTTTTTGTTTTAATTTATAATATTATATATAATTATATATGATATAATCTAAATCATTTTTATTTTTCCTTTTCTTTACTTAAAATTTTAGAAGTACGGCATGGTTGTTATATTGGATGACTACCATATCATGAATCATTTCATCAGTTTCATGACATTAATAAGTAGTAATAGTGAGTTTCATTATTTCTATTGTTGCATATTTTTCATGATGTTAATTACCAACTTCATTTCAGATTTGTTCGGTTTCCTTAAGATAATTTTTGAACTAGAAATGAGTCAAGATGGAGGTCATCATGAAAAGGAGGTCGTTATAGTTTTGCAGAAAAATAGAGTGTCATCGGATAGGTAATGATCCCCAAAATATTTTTGGAGAATGGATTTGTTTAAGACTGAGTAAAGGCTTTATCCATGATATGTTTTCATGTAGTAGCGACAAGACCCTCACTTGTAGCCTGCATGGTGTGTGTGCTGATACAACTATCAGAGCATATGAGGCTGTTCATTTGGATAACCCTATATTTGTTCTCATCCAGTATGCCATGAATATAGGAATAATTGATGGAGAAAGTTAATGTTAATGTGTTTTGAATAACTAACTCTTCTATTGTTAGCATTTATGTTCATACGTTTCCTTCATAGGTGTTTGAAGCTTCTCATCCTATTACAATGCAACAAAGGTTTTCTTCAATCTAACTTTCCTAGAGGTGGTCCAACAGAGGATTGCCATGCTTGGTGGACAGCTGCCTGATCTATCGTCTTCTTCCATCCCTATCTTTTAGGGTTTATTTTGGTCTGAGGTGAGAGAGGGGATGGGATGGAAATGAGGGGATTTTTCTCCCCTCCCCTTGTTTGGATAGTTACAATTTTTAGGGGGGGAGGGAAAATTTTAGAAAGTTTTCCCTCCCTTCCCTTTCTAACTCTCCCCTCCAAAATTGGGGGAATTTGGAAGGAAAGGTTAATGTTTGGATTTATATTGACTAATATATCCATGATATTTTAAAATATTACCATATTACCCTTCCCATTATTTACCCAAAACCTAAACCTAAGTCATAGATTCTCTCATCTAGGAATGTCTCGATCGTGAGTGTTGTCTCCACCTCGCAGCCGCGTCGCCTCCAGCCTCCAACTTCATCTCTTTCATCGCTGCCTTTGTGATTCATCCAATTCCCCTTCACATCACAGGTTTGTCTCCTTTTAATTTGCAATCTTCATTTTGCTTTGCGTGATATTTTGCTTATACACAACAGCAAAGGTGAAGGCTGAAGTTGGTTCAGTTGCATACGTCCAATTTGTTTCCTATTTTTCATTGGGTTTGGCTTTTCTTTCTTGATTTTATGTTTTCTCTGTGTTTTACATTTTGCCGACAAAGAGACTAGTGTGAGTTGCTGTTGATTCTGTGGTTGTTAAAGTAAAAACAATAGAAATTTGGGTCTTAGCCAATGTTAACCTCTGGGCATGTTTGTCATTAAGAAACTATTCAAAGTTGAACTGTCTGGTTTATTTTCAGCTAAAATCCTTATTTCCTTTCCTTAAATGCTTGAACTAGTTCCATTGAATTTCTTTCATTTTAGCTAATGTGTGTGTATGTAGCCTTTCTTTGTTTTAGTGTGTTCTACTAGTTTGTTCTCCTTTCTATTGTTTGTGTATTGTTTTGCTATACCCCATGACTCATGACACTCACAAATGTGCTTTTTAAGTTTTAATCATACATGTGCATGCTGTGAGAGAATTGCTCTGATTCATTATGAGGAGATCTCCATTTGATATTCGACTATCATAGTTTCCTCTATATGTTAAGATTCAGTTTTTTTTTCGTTCTGCCATATTAGTATGTGATTAAAGATTATATACTGCTTAATAATACTAGTCAAGTGAAAAATGTGTGAATTTTTTTATTCGTCTTCCTCATATGCATTTTAGGAACACCATGTAGTTTATATGCTGATTGTTTGTGTCATGGCTTAAGATCTAAAGCAAGGTAAAATAACCATGTAGTTTGTATGCTGATTGTTTGTGTCATTGCACAACCTTAAACCTCCAGAGAGTATGATAGGAAGATTTGAGTGAAAATCATTTTTTCCTTGTCCTTCTCATAGTGTAAAAAATTACATCTGTTATCATTTAATAATGTTTATTTCATCATTATGTTCATGTCCTCCCTTATTCTTAGATTGTGCTCTCTCTGTTTCTTTAATTATGTCCCTTATTTCTTTATACATTTCCCTCATAATTAATGCATATATCCATCATATATAATAGAGTTACTTCATCAACATCCGCCAAGCCATGCTTGTCAAATCTATTTCTTTATATATTAATGATGCTTACTATCCACATATTAATTAATCCATGCTGTCATTGATTCTTTGCTTTTTACAAGTTTACTGGCACCATTTTATCCTAAAACCCTTGTTTATTGATATATGGGGTTCTTTAATCTCTTCTTTTGCATTCATCAATATATTTATCTAACACTGCAATTATAATTTTGCCCCATTTACCTCCCGCCATTTCAAGGTGTTGTTAATTAAAATGAAATCATACTTTAATTTTAATTGGTACAATGACCAAAGACAAGTGTTAGTAAGAATTTCACCGGGCCTACTATAATAGTCAATCTGCCTGAACCATTTCTGTATGAGTTAAAAATGCATTTTAATCTTATTTTTAGGAACTGAATTTGGTGTAATTTTTTTTTCTTGATTTGTTAGATGGATTCTAAAGAGGAATTTTTGGTGCAATGATTGGAAATGCGCCGGAGACTTGTAACTTGCCTTATTTGTCTTGTAGTCCAGTATTGTGTGCTTCAAATGTGTCATAATAAGAGGAAAAAAACTTATGATATGAGTTCCACAAGAGAAAGGGTACGTGAAGAAGTCATGTATCGAATAACTTGTACTCCTAGTGGTTGAGATATTGTTAGGATGGGTCCTGAAGAATTAATAGGATTTTGTGATATGTTAGAAAGAGATGGTGGCCTAAAGCCTATGCGATACTCAAGTGTGTAAGAACAAGTTGCCAAAACCCTTTACATCTTATCACATAAATAAAAAACCGTGTGGTTAAGTTTTGGTTTAGGCGTTCAAGTGAGACAGTTAGTCGTCATTTCCATAATGTGTTAGGAGCTATTATTGAATTAGAAGATAAATTCTTTGTACAACCAGATGGCTCTAGAGTCCCTCTTGAAATTCAGGCTCATACCAAGTTTTATCCATATTTTAAAGATTGTGTTGGAGTCATAAATGGAACACATATACGTGCAAAAGTACCTATGGAAGATGCTCCTCGTTATCGTGGTAGGAAGGAATTCCCTACACAAAATCTGTTAGCAGCTTGTACATTTGATTTGAGGTTCACTTATGTGCTTGTTGGATGGGAATTCACTGCATCTGACTCAAGGATCATAAAGGATGCATTAAGACGAGAAGATAGCCTTAAGATTCCTCAAGGTAAACATTTTATTAATTAGTAAAAATAAGGAAGTAATGTAACCTCCTGCCTTGAAATCCGTAATTATAATTCTAAAATGCATAATTTACATAAATTAGAGACCGAAGGATAGTTTAAACTCATTTCAAATCCCTACCTGACAGTAGGGTTTTCAAAAATACTTTTAAAAACTCATCCCTATCCTAGTCTCAATTTTACATTTTGAATATAATTACCTGCGCAGTTAATTCACATTCTTACCTATCAGAGTGTACAACAAAAATCCCGGCAATCCCCCAGGTTCATATATATATACTAAGGGTTTTAGACTTCCTTCTAGGGAATTACACAACCAGAATTTAAATATCATTTACATTCCAAAAATAATATACAGTAATCCTAATTCAAAATAGATAACCAACAATCTCATATCTTCCAAATTTCCTAACTGCTCTTGGTTGGCCGCTTCCTGGAGGAACCACCAACCCTGTCTATAGGTTTAACAATGGAAAGAATGAGATTTAAAAGAATCCCAGTAGTAACCAATCACTTATATGATATATAAGCATATAGCATGTAAGCAATCATCAACAACAACATCACAGCAACACAATGAAATATGGCATCCATCATAACAACAGCACTCACGACTGTATACATAATCACGATAGCTTTCGCTATATAACGCCAGTTTGCACTGGATAATGACAGCTTCCGCTGTATATGTAACCCCCCTCATGTAATTACATCCGGATTATGAAATTTAAGTGAAATAGAGACCAATAAGACAAAAACAACATTTATAATCCCTCATCTAAGAGATGGGGTATCCCGAAAAACAGTTCAAAAAAATAATTAATCTGATCTCATATTCACATTCGAATATAATTACGTGAGAAAATCAAATCACATTGATAAATATTAGAGTGCATAGCTAAAATCCCGGCAACCCCAGGTTACATGTATATATATAATGGGTTCAAAGTACCCAAAATGGGGATTACATATCCAAAATTGTTATTTACATCTCATATACAATCTGTAATCCTAAACCAAATACAGTTAACCAACCCCCAACCAAAAGTCTCTAAGAGATCCTAACCACTCCTAGTTGTCCGCTTCCTTTTTGAGCCACTAGCCCTGTCTGAAATGTTAGTCATTAGAAAGAGTAAGATTCTAAAGAATCCCAGTAGTAACAAATCACTCATACAATATATAAACACAAAGCATGTAAGTTCATCATGTTTAACAACAACACTATGAGTCATGGCTCACACCACAACCGACAGCACTCACGGCTGTATCACAATGCACTATGCCCGCTTTCACGGTAATCACTATGCTAGCTTTCGCTATAATCTCAATGCCAGCTTTTACTGTAAACACTATGCCCGCTCTCGTGATAATCACTATGCAGCAGCATCACAACGCACAAAGCACCACAAGGCATCATAAAGCTCCACAAAGCGTCTCAATGTATCACAAAGTAGTAGCAACAACACAATGCATGATAGGCATACATACAATACATTTACACAAAGTATAAGAGAGGAGTCACTACCTGTATCTTTCCTGACGTTCTTCGGCATAGTGGGCTCACGAGTCTGACAGATGTCAAATCCTATAACCAAATTAGGGATAACCCATCAATCTCTTGTCCAAATACATATTTCCATAATACTCTAAGTTGGTTATCATTTAGGACTCTTTAGGTGGCTATAAGAGGTCTAAACAGATGCTAAAAGGGTTGGAAGAAACTACCCTGAAGACCCCTTTTTGGAAGTAAAACAGTGATTTTTAGCTGGCTCACTCGAGTGAAGATGACCTCACTCGAGTGAGAACGGCTCTCACTTGCGAGTGTTTGACAGTGATCAACTACCTCAGACAGAAAGTGCTCACAACACTCGAGCATATAGCTTTGCACTCAGGTGATGACTCCAAATCCACTCGAGTCCTTGAAAGTGCAACACAAGAAGTGACAACCTGAGAGCACATGCAATATCTAAGGGAAAGGCTCACTCAAGCACCACCCTTGGCACTCGGGTGAGGAGCCAGCACTTACGAGTGTCAAAACACACTCTTGAACATTGACCAGTGAGTGATGACCCGAGAGCAACCCCAACCATAAACTCACTCCATCACTCGAGTGATCCCATGCTCACTCGAGTGATCACCAACATTACTCGCGGGTTAAGAAGTGCACTCGAGCTACCTTCATGAAAACCCAGGAAAAACACAAAGAGAAAGGGAAAATACTCGGCAGCACTTGAGTGAGTTCCTCCCTCACTCGAGTGATGCTATCAGATTGCCCAGATCGCAGCAACTAACAGAAATTCCCAGATTGGTCAAAATTAATCCCAATGGTTCCCAAACTTCACACAAAGCTCATACCTACTCAAAATTGCCTAAAGAACATATTGGTAACTAGCAAAACATCCAAAAACCATTTTAACCACAATCTAACTCTTGGGTCTCTAATTAACACACAATACCCAATTCTAATCAACACACTTCCATACTTCAAAACTATATTTAAAACTTAAATAACTTCACAATGAACTAATTCCAACATCATCCACTATGAAATTCATACATTCAAAAATGGACATAAACTAGGGCAAATTCAAGAATTTCTCAAACTTATCCAGAAATCATAATAAATATCTAAAAAAACCTCAAATGCTTACCTCTTCACTTTGTCAAAACCAGAATCTTGATTCTCAAACTTCCAATTTGCTCCAACTCCCAAATCACCACTATTCAAAATTCTGAAAACACCAAAATAGAGCTCTTAACACTATGAACAAGATTTGTGAAGAGTGTTTGAGCAAAGGAGGACCATTACCTAACAAAAATTCAAGCTTTCTCTTTCTCTTCTCTTGCTTCAAGGTCACAGGAAATGGGAAAAGGAGGAGAGATGATGAGAGATGGAGATGATGATGAAGTGTTTTCCTTTCCCTTTCCCAATACTCCCACCGGAAAAAGAGAGAGAAGATAGAGAAAAGTGGATGTTTGTCTTTTAGCACAATCCCATGGCCTATGAAATGCCACTTGGCAACATCTTGTTAACTCCCTCCATGAGCTCACACAAACTCAATGAACAAGATTCTGACCCATAACCAATAGATCTCAACCCTTGATCTCCAATCACCAATGAATTTTCTCCTTTGGTAACTGATCAATTAGTCAGTAAATTCCCAATTTTACCATTTTGCCCTTGGTTTTCACTATGATTAATAAATCATCACTATGAATATTTATATCAAATTCGCATCACATTTATCTAAAAGTGTTTAATTCATTAATTACAATCAATCTCAAAGTCATTAGCCCTTAATCTCAAATTGGGTCATTACAGTCCAGCTTACGCTGTATAATGCCAGCTCGCACTGGATAACGACAGCTATCACCAGCTGTATAAGTAGCAGCATCAAATATTCTCACAAACAATGATCTACACACATACAATACATTTACAAAAGATATAAGAGAAGAGTTACTACCTTGTTCCTTCCAACGGTGATCGGGTAGAGGCTGCTCACGGCTACTGCTCACGGCTAGGGCAAATGTCGAATCCTATAATCAACATCAAGAACAACAATTAGTTCTCTATTCCAATTCTTAATTTCATCATTCTTAACGTTGGTTATCATTTGGACTCTTTAAGTAGGTATTAGGAGCTTAGACACATGCCTAAAGAATTGTGATAACTACCCCCAAAGATCCCTTTTTCAAAAGAAAATACTGGTTTTTGACTAAATCACTCAAGTGAAGGAGACCTCACTCAAGTGATCCCCCTATTCACACTCGAGTCCTAGTGAGTGAGACACAGAAAGTGTGTACCTGAGAGCACAGACACACCCTTGAGTGGCCAGTTCACTCAAGCACTATCCTTGGCACTCGAGTGATGACACATATTCACCCGAGTCTCATCAACTAAAGTACAGGAAGTGACAACCCGAGAGCAACTAAAACTCTAAAGTGACAAGTGTACTCGAGCTCTAGCCCTAGCACTCGAGTGACCCTCTAACTCCCGCGAGTACTGAGGTACACTTTTGAAAAATAGGCTACGAGTGATAACCCAAGACGCACGTCCATAGTGCTATATGCACACGCACTCGAGTGATACCCTATGCACTCGAGTGATAACGCCCGTCACTCGAAGGTAAAGAAGTTCCCTCGTGAACTCTGCCTGAGAACTTAACCCAAACACTGAGAATATCGTACTACACTCGAGTGAGACCATCCCTCACTTGAGTAAGGCTTATCAGAACCTAATCGTAGCAACTGATACAACTTTCCAAAATGACCTAATTTGCCTCCAATGGTTCCAAAACTTCTACCAAATCTCCTTCCCATCTAATATATCATAAGGAACCTATTGGTAACTTCAAAACAATCAAAATCACACCTTATCCATATACATTCAGTTTTGGTTCAAATTGCTTTACACCTACCAAGATTACCAAATTACCTAATTCAATTCCTATCTAACTCTAATAACACAAGGGCACAATCTTAAACCATTTCCCACCTAACACAACACCCAATTCATTCCAAAGTCTTATGAAATCAGGGCAAAAATCCAAAATCTCAAAACCAAATCAATGACTGAAACAATTATACCAAAATGCATCAAATACTCACCTCTTCAACTTGCCAAGATCAAATCCTTGATTCTTCCACTTTCAAATTTGTTCAAGTACTAAAACTCCACCTTTCAAGATTCTAAAACCACAGAAACAGAGCTCTCAACCTCTTGAACAACATTAATGAAGAGTATTTGAGCATTTAAAGTCATTTGGAGCACCTACCTTAAGTTTTCTTCTTTCTCTTTCTTCCTTGAGGTCATCGAAAATAGAGGTGAGGAGAAAGATGAGATGAGAATGATGATGATGATGGATTTTTCCCCTTTTTCCCATGCTTCCCATACTTGAAGGGAGAGAGGGAAGAGAAAGTTGAACTTTGAATCTTTGACCTCATCCAAGGTTCATAACTTGCCATATGCCATAATCTCATTCCTCCTTCCATAAGTTCATATAAACACCTCCATACCAGATTTCGCCCCTCCAATTATTTAAGAATTAATCCTAACCATTGATCTTAAGTTACCAGTGAGTCTCCTATTCGGTAACTGATCAACCAGTCTGTAAATTTACCATTTTGCCCTTGATTATCACAAAATATACTAAACCATCATCAAACACATTTCACATCACAATACACCCTATATTCGTCAAAAGTGTTCATTCCTTAATAATTACATTACTTTTGAAGTCAATAGCCCTTAATTACAATTCAGGATATTACAAGTAACATAATTAACGAGTGGATTCATGTCAGTAAAACTAATAAAGTGACATTTTACTTGATGATAGGGAAGTATTACTTGGTCAATGCTGGATTCATGTTGATGAGGGGTCTTATCACACCTTATAGGGCAGTTTGTTACCACTTGAAAGAATATTCAGATAGGAATCCACCCCAAAACCATAGAGAACTTTTCAATCTTCAACATACATCATTGTGTAATGCAATTGAGCAGGCTTTTGGGGTATTGAAAAAAAGATTTAGTATTTTATCAAGTGCTGCAGAGCCTACTTATGGTGTCAAAGCTCAAAAGCTTACCATTGTTGCATGTTGCATTCTCTACAATTACTTAATGAATGTGGACCCTGATGATGAACTTATTCATGAAGTAGATGAGGAACTTGCAGCTCAAGATGAATCTAATGATGATGATCATACTCCAAGGGGTGACAGAAATGAGCCAGCTGGGGGTGAGCTAATAAGGGATGCAATAGCTCATCAAATGTGGGCTAATTATGAAAATAGTACTAGGACTAATTTTAGGAATAATGCTAGGAGCTAGGGGTGGCTCATCAAACGTGGACCCTATTTGTTGTTGTTAATGAGTTTGTTTAATAGTGAACTTTGGTATTGTTCATCATTTCAATTTGTATGCTTGAACTTTTGATGTTGATTATATTTTTTGCAATTGCATTTTGTCTTTGTCCTCAATCCAATTCATTTGCTTTTAGTTGCAAGTTCATAAACTGTGCACATTTATGCTTGTTCTTTTCTGGGATTATATTGTTTATGTTTCCTTATTAGTCCCAATCAATATTTTGAATGTCTGTTCTATTCTATAAACTATGCAGATTTATGTCATGTTCTTATTTGATGATTTATGAGTATGGCTCCAAAGAAGGCACTTGTTACAAATACTACCAATGTTGATAAGAACACTGCTGAGAAGACCATTACTAATAAGCACTTGATTTGGAGTTCCAAGATGGATGATGCCTTGATAGATGCATTCACACATGAACTGGATATTGGCAACAAGGCCAATGGCTATTTTACAACTACAGCATATGACAACATAACACAACATTTGAGTGCCCAATTTGGATTTAAAGTAG
Source organism: Inga leiocalycina (assembly GCA_963242795.1). NCBI lineage: Eukaryota > Viridiplantae > Streptophyta > Magnoliopsida > Fabales > Fabaceae > Inga > Inga leiocalycina. Next base: position 28,008,373 of record OY725329.1, on the reverse strand, counting down.
TAAAGACAAGGTTAAAAACTGATGGAAGACATTAAAGAAGAATTTTTCAGATATTTATGACATCTTTAAAGGGGTTATGAGTGGGTTTTCATGGAACTCATCCACTAGTAGATGGGAAGCTGAGGATCAAGTGTGGGATCAATTGATTGAGGTGAGCTTTTATAAAATTTGGGATATTATAGTTTTATATAAACCTGTATTAGTTTGCTTTTGGTATGAATAAAATTGACTTGCTTTTGGTATTGAATCACATTTACTCTGCATAAACACATTATGCTTATTGTTGGAAGTCACGTGCTTAGAACAAATAAACCAAGCATATCTGCTACCTTTTCAGCAACATGTTATTGCTTTGGGAATTAGTGTTTGCTTCTTCGAGACTCAAGTTTTGTTCTTATCAGTATAATATATTATCCTTATTTCATTCTGGAGAAAGTAAAGCAAAGTATTAAATATTCAAAGATGGGGAGATCTGTGCATATTGGTTTCGCTTGATTGACTTGTTTGGATGATATTGCCTTTTTATTCTCTTCTGGATGTTTCATCTTTTTATTAAATATAGGCACCGACACATTTAAACAATAAAACAAAAAATGACACCAACTTATTTAGTTATCTTAGGTTGCTGGTCTTGTTCCCTTGTAAAATGGTCATAGTAGGAATATATTGAAGAGCCTTGCAACTTCATTTCAAGGCATGATCATACAATTACTCTCTCAATATATTGAAGAGTCTTGTGGTTCAAAATCAACTTTTCTAGGGCCTCCTTTCTTGCTCCTGTAACTCTTTCAGCAACCTTGCCTTTCTTAATCAATAAGAATGTTGGCAATGTCTGAACTTGGAATGCTTGAGACACCTCCTGTTTCATTTATATATTGAATTCAGATAATTAGTTCATTGTATGATCCAAAATTTTTCTTCAGTTGCACAGACCTAGTTACTGTACTACATGTAGATCAACTATTATAAGCATGTTAAATTTTTCTTCAAGCTTGTTTCCTCAATGCTGATATGTCTCTGCTCTATTTGATAAAATTTGATCTTCTTTCACAATGCTGATATGTCTAATAATTTATTTACTTGTGATATATTGTATTTTTCAAGTTAAACCAAAAGCATCCAATTGGAAAAATACATATATACCCAATTATGAGAAGATGGTTGCTCTTTATGGCATTGATAGAGCCAATGGGAATGATGGTGATACCCCTTCAAATATGAAGAAACCAAGGCATGAATTTGTGGATGTGGAAAATGAAGAGTCTTTTGAGAATGTTTCACTCAATATAGAAACTGCTGCACTTGATGACCACTCTACTAGTGAGAGCTCTAAGGCCAAAAGGGGTTCTGGATCCAAAGATAAAGACCCTTTCCAAATGTTTTTAATTGCAGAGAAGATGGATGTTCTCGCAGATGTTCTGAGTGAAGGGAATAAGGTGTTTAAAGAGAGATATACTCCACATATTTTAGGGGAAGAAACCTTGAAGATGATTCAAGAATGTGGATGTGAGGAGGAGAAGATTCCTAGAATTTATAACTTTCTCATGAATGATGTGGCCAAGCTCAGGGCTGTTCTTCAATGCCCACCTTTATTGTGCAATCTAACATCACATTATTAGCTCTCAACCAATCAAAACCCAAAATGACTTCCAATTGGCTGAGCGGCAAACAAATTAAATCTACTACAGATTCATGACCCTCAACAGTTACAACACAGTTTAGACAAGCTTCTGTAGTCACCGCCCTAACACCCATTGGTGTTGACACAATCAAATCGAATGGCAACTTATGCACATTCATTCCCAGACGCTTCACACAAGTATAAGCAATAAAGGAGTGACTTGCACCCGAATCAAATAACGCTTGTAACACAATGCCATGGATAAGGACTTTACCTTGTATCAGCTCTGGGGATTTCCGGGCCTCTTCATGAGTCATAGCAAATACTCGGCCCTGAGTCCTCTGTCTCTGCTCTGGTCGTGGCTGTCTACACTCAACAGATGTATGCCCCACTTGTTTACAATTGAAGCAAATCACCCGACCATCACAAGTCTTGCCATGATGTGGCTTGTTGCAACGAGGACATGTCCATACACTAGGAGCTCTTTGCTGATCACGACTCCCAGACTGATAAGGCTTCTTACTACCCCCTCTATATGAAGAGGATGATCCTGAGCCCTTCCGCTTCTGAGAAGCACCGCCCTTACTAGGCTCACTATGACCACTACCAGCCTTAGCCGGATACAACTCTCTAAGATTACTCTCAGTAATCCGACATTCTTCAACGGCCTTGTTGAACTTGGAAAACTGATGGGTGGCGAGTCTCTTTCTCATATCGCGCCTTAAACCCCGAATTAACATGTCTGAGCTCAACTCTTCATCATCCATTTTCTGAAGATAAGAGGAGTATCGGGATAGGCAGGTAAATCGGGACAAATATTCGTCAAAAGACTCTGTGTCCCCTTGCTTGATATTTAGAAACTCGGTTTCCTTCTCAAGCCTCACTGACTTAGGAAAGTATTTCTCGTTGAAGTGTTGTTGGAACACCTCCCAAGTTAATGGTTCATTCTTTAACCGCAATGACAAGGCAATGTTACGCCACCAACGATCAGCATCGCCTTCAAGCTTGTACACCGCTAGTTTGGCTTTCACCTCGGAGGGACACACTAGACTTCAAAAATTTTCTCAAGACGGTGTAGCCAATCTTCAGCCGCCTGAGGATCAAACTTCCCCTTAAATGCCGGAGGTAGTTGCTTGCAGAATTTGGAGACCCAAAACTCAAGGTCTCGTTCCTCCTTGACCGACTTTCCATGCGGCCTTGGATTTGATTCAGCACGAGGAGGCGATTCAAGCGATCGTGCTGACCCTTCGGCAGTATCTTCCAGTCTAGTCTCCTCTCGGGTTTCCCCTCAAGTTCCTTCTTTGAGTAGACTGACCTCTACCCTCATTGTTCTTGGCTTTTTCAGCTCGAAGCTCTTCTCTAAGCTCCGTGATCATATCCCTCTGATCCTTTATCAAGCCCATTAACTCTTGCATAGGATCCGGTGGATTGTCATTGACCAACTCCACCTCGGGATCTACTTGTTGTCCTCTGGGGCGACATTTGGTTGTTCTTTTCATTCTACAAAGAACTCACCCCATTAATCCGACCATTATGATATTCACATAGTTTCCACAAGGTACATATATCTACCAATCTCAGATATCCACAGTCATAATCCAAAGATGTGTACACAGACAACCATTCACAAATAGTTTTCTATCATTAAGTTCAAACTATAGGAGCTATCCTAGCAAACACTACCCTTGCCAGGAACTGCAGCTCTGATACCAAAAATGTAACCCCCTCACCGTAATTACATCCGGATTACGAAATTTAAGTGAAATAGAGACCAATAAGATGGTTTAACAATTTATAATCCCACATCCAAAAGATGGGGTATTTCGAAAATCATTTTATAATGTAATTAACTCTTGGTCTCACATTCACGTACGGATATAACTACTTGAGAAATCAGAGTACATAATAAATATCAAAGTGCGGAAACCAAAATCACGGCAAACCCCGGGTTACTTACATAAATAATATGGGCTTAAGAGTTTTCCCATAAAGGGGATTACACGATCAACATATCATTTACATTTAATGGACAATCGGAAATCCCGAATCCAAAATGAAGATAACCAACTATCCTAAAAGCCTGAATGTCCCTAAAAGTTCCTAACCACTCCGGGTTGGTCGCTTCTCCTTCGAGCCACTTACCCTATCTGAAAAGATTAGTCATATGGAGGAATGAGATTCTAAAGAATCCCAGAGCAACAACTCACTCATACGATATATAAACATAAAGCATGTATGTTCATCATAAACAGCAGCTTCACAATGATCTCTGGCTCTCGCCACATACGACAGCACTCACGGCTGTAATCACAATGCACTACGCCCACTTTCGTGGTGAACACTATGCCAGCTTTCGCTGTAATCACTATGCACAACGCCCGCTTTCACGGTGAACACTATGTAGCAGCAACACAAAGCACAAAGCACCACAAAGCATCTCAACGCACGATGTATCACTATGCTCCACAAAGTATCTCAATGCACAAGGTATCACAAAGCAGTAGCGGCAGCATCCACACAATGAATGACAGACAGACATACAATACATTTACACAAAGTATAAGAGAGGAGTCGCTACCTGTATCTTTCCTGACAATCTTTGGCACAGTGGGCTCACGCGTTCGGCAGATATCAAATCCTATACCAAATTAGGGACAATTGATCAATCTCTTTTCCAATTACTTAATCCCATAATACACTAAGTTGGTTATCATTTAGGACTTCTAAGAGGCCACAAATGTCTCTAATGAAAGCCCTAAAAGGTTGGGAAACAATAGATTAAAGATCCCCTTTCAATAACACAAAGTGCCAAAACACAGGGTTGGGCCGCGGCCAACCAATCCTTGGGCTGCGGCCCAAACATGGTCAGAAGGTCTTGGGCTGAGGCCCACCACTCATGGGCCGCGGCCCAAAACAGGTCAGAAAGGCTTGGGCCGCGGTCCGCCACTCTTGGGCCGCGGCCCAGAAATTTCCTGACTCTGGGCTGACTTCGAAAAACCATAACTAATTCTAGAAAAATCAAAACGAAGTGATTCCAAATCCAAATGAAAGGTATATGAGTCCTCTTTCAAGGAAAAATACAGCCCCTCACTGGAAATCACTACACAAATACAGAATTACCAAAAACTACACACTACTCCAAAACAGAGTTCTGTTTTCATCCCAAACTTTGGACAATCATATCTCACAGAATTCTTAACAAAATGACACAAAATATATGTCCATTTTGAAGCTTGGGATGTGAAATTTAAGACTGGAAAGTTTCACAATTTTCCAATACCATTTGGTCACTCAAAACGCTCGTCCAAACTGACAGCGAAAAACAGAGCTTAACAAAACAGATTTTCCAACTTTTCCCAAGTGACCCAAATGAATCCCAATCAATTTCTATCTATCCAAAATGCATCAAATGTTCATATATATCCAAACTCAATCATTTCCAATCATCAATCATAATGAACTTCATATTTCCAGAAATAGGCATAATTAGGGCAAAAATTCCAGATTTCACCAAACTTAGCCAAAGCTCACAAACAACATACCAAAATGCTCTAAATGCCTACCTCTTTACTTTGCCCAATCAAGAACTTTGATTCCTCAACTTCCAATTTCGAGCAAGTCACCAAGCACCACTTCTCAAGATTCTACAACCATCACAATGTAGCTCTCATTGAGATGAACAATATTATAGAAGAGGTTTTGAGCAAAGGAGGAGTATTTCTTACCAAAGATCAAGCTTTCTTCTTCTCTTTCCAAGCTCAAACCAGCGCCAGAAATGGAGGAAGGAGAAAGAGAAAATGAGAGGGAGATGATGATGATGAAGCCTTTCTCTTGCTTGCACACACATACACTCCACCGAAAAGGAGAGAGAGAGTGTGGGAAAAGTGGTGTTTTGTCACTTAGTACATCATCCAATGACCACCATAATGCTACTTGTCATCATCTACTCAATTCCCTCTATAAGCTCACATAGATGCAACACATAGGATTCCGACCCACGGTCAAGGAATCACAACCATTGATCTTAAATACCACATGTATTTATTCTCAAAATTCATATTACATTGATCCCAAATGTATTTAAATCAAGATAATTACAATAATTATCGGGGTCATTAGCCTTAATTACAAATCGGGATATTACAGTTTTGGGTTCTTATAGTAGTATTTTGGTTATTAGATTATCGATATGATGTTAACACTTTGAAAACACTCACATTGACAGGTTGTCTATTTCAATGATATTTTGTTGATCACCTTATTCTTATTTTGTATGATAATCTTTATACACTATTGTCTATATCTATACTAATTATAGAATTATAATTAATAATTAGATATGTATTATTGTATATGTGGTATTTATGAATTATAATTATATTTATTTATTTTTTATAATTACAAAATTGTAATTTTATGTAGTAAACTCCATTTATAATTATATCTATTTAGTTTTTATAGTTATAAAATTATAATTTTATGTATTGAATGCCATTTATAATTATATTTTATTAAATATGTTAGAAAGTTATAAAATACAAATTAAATGAAATAAGGGTAAAGTTGTTCATTAAAAATATTTTCCCTCCCGTCCCCTCCTATACCAAACAATATGGTAGTATTAAAATCCCCCCCCCCCCTTCTCTTTTTGTCAATTCAAACAAGGTAAAAGAAAATCCCTCTCAAACCCCTCTTCCCCTCCCCTTCATTGAGCTAAACACACCTAGGGGTGTGATCAATCTAGTTCAAGTCTGTTTTCAAATTTAGGTTGTCATTCTGTAACAAGGCCTATACTTTTAATGTTTTATTCTATGTCTCCGTTGTTTAAATGTGTTTAAAATCGGTGTTGTACTTCATGTGTGTTCTGTTTTTTTTTTTTTTTTTTTTGGTGAAATTCAGTTGTGTTCTTTTCATGTTGAGTTGTTCTGCAATTTTTCAACGACCGTCTTGTTGAATTGTGGTGTTTTATTTTTGGGCTGCTTTAAAGTTTTTTTTTTTTTTTTTTGTAATGCTTGTTTAAAGTGTTGGGGGCTTCATATGCTATTGGAGACATCAAAAACTTGGAGGCAACTGATATGTAGCCATTTAAATACAGTAAATGGATACCCCTCGTCTTTGGGTTCAACTGGTGAAGGATTGGAAACTCTCACTAATGGGAGAGGGTTCGATCTTGGGAAAATTCACTTAGTTGTGGTCTAGTCGAGGCGCTGGAAGAGGCATTCCAACTTAGAACCTTGCCCTTAGATTGTGGGTGAGCCTAACTCTTTTCCTAAAATTTATATATCAAAAAAAAAAGAAAGTAAATGGATTAACTTAAAATTAATGAAATAACGTTCGTCAAGCATTAGTAAACACTACACAATTGAGATTCTCTGAAATGAAAAAGAAAAAAGGTTAAAACAATAAGATGAACAACGTTGAGTTGAAGTGAATGTTGCAAACAAACCAAAATTGCTTATTTAACTAGTGGCCTGGCACACATGTTTTATCCAATGGTTTCCATACATCCTCTTTCAGTCTTTCCTTTTGGTTTTACCTTACGGTTAAAGACCATTTCCAATGTCCAATGTTTCACTTATTTTGGTATAAAATTTTGTTTGCCTTTTTATACTAATTCATTTACCAAACCAGGTATCCTGCCCTTACTAAAGGATACTGAATCTCTATTTCTAATTCAAGGCGGATGTGCCCATTCTATGTGTTGCGGGAGTTTAATTTTTCTTCATATCCCATTGCTGTCGCCCTAAGGTCCTATTCCATCAATCACGTTTGGGATTTTTAAGGATGCATTAGCTGAGTAATAAAGTTAGTATAACGTCATTTTACGAAGGATGATAAAGCAACCTCCTCGCATAGGCTGTGGTGTTAACCCTACATGTGTTGTTTGATAGCTCAATTTATTGTGACTACTTGTGAATGGGTTATGTTCAAGGTTCTGAAATCTGAACTGGTCACTGAACCGATTGGGGTATTGGGTCAAAGGTTAGTAGACTAAATTGGAGTCAAATTGGGGCTAACTCAGGACTAGGTTAGTGAGGAAGTGAAGATTTTAAAATCATTTATATGAAATTCTGAATAAAATATAAAAAAAAATTCAAAAAAGCTGTTAATCCGGTCGACAACTACTGAACCAAACTGGTCGGATGGTTTCCGGCTCAAACCAGCAAGTCCAGTTCGATTTTCAAAACTATGGTTATGTTTTTAAACATGATAAGGTGCATTCTTCCCTTTATTTTGTATTGCTAATGTCATTCCTGATTTGTTCAAGTATTGGGTTTGATGGGGATTCTTGGTTTATTCCATGTTGCTTTTTGATGGCTATTTTTATTTTATCTTCATTCCATGATGAGTAGCTTATGCATCCATGTACAGGGTGTTTCATATTTGACGGTTTTGTCTGTCTGTACATTTCTAAACCTTCAACTGACTCCTATTTTGTCCACAAAATTTTTTTTGCTTTCATTCAATTCAATTCTTATCACAAGTTCACATTACCCTGCTACTTCATCGTTTAGAGTTCACTACATCCTATACTTAAACACGGATATGATTTACCTTGCTGCATCTTTGTAGTCACTGTCAAATATTGTCATCTTCCTTTCTGTCCATGTGCATTTATATACACTCAGATGTCCAATATACAGACAGAAAAGCTGCGGAAAGTTTGAAGAGTTGACTATGCTTTTTTCCCGTTTCTCAACCTAACTTATGTAACCACCGTTTAATTTGTAGTATTTTGTTCCTAGTTTTATTTTATGTTCATTTCAGTGTTGCTGTCCTTCCATTGTCAACTTTATATTTCCATGAATTAGAACTACTCTCCTTTCTGCGGTTTGTTACAATCTTATGGTGTTAAAATTCTCAGTCCTATGGTTCAACTAACCAAGAATGAAGCACTCTGATTAATTAATTTCCTGCTTGCAATTGCCATTACAGAATTAAAACAAGAACTGCATACGAGAAGCGTCATTAATAATTCACAACAATATTCACATACATATTAGGATATTGGATATGTTCCCCAGTAAAGCATCTTGAAAAACATGTCTGCAAATGATTCAATTCATATGGTGAACTCACATCAGTTTATAATATATATTAATTATCATAGCTATGCTCTTTAAATGGAGCCTCTTAACAGAACAATATGCCCTATTCTGTTCACCAATGCTAAATAAATGAAATATGAAGAAGTACCGTAAATATCATGGTTTTCATGCCTGTTCCTTTATGATGCAAATCGTTCTCATAGCAGAAGGAAGAAGTTGTATAACTTGTCAATGCAAGTGTTTTGGGATATGTCAAGAAGAAGAAAAAAATGTCCATGCTTCAAATCTTTGCTAAATTAAAAAAATTCGCAGTATTTGCTTGATTGTCAATTTCTTCCGATCCATTGGCGTTTTCATATAACATATACAAATTGTTACCTTTGCCTATTCAAATTTAGAGAATCAACACATTTAATCTTTGTTTTTTCCTTAACTTTATATTGCAGGTGACGTTATTGGTGGCAGTGCTGGTCAATGACTCGTCTCCAGCAGACATTAGTTCAAACTAATGACCATAATAGGAGTAAGACAACTAGATATTGTCTTTAGAAGGTGTTCCGAGGTTTGTGTTGTTGAATGAATGTTGTAGTTATTGAGTACTTAACTATGTTCCATTCATTGACCTTATGGATGTGTTTGTGTGTTGTTTATGTATCCAGAATGTTATGCGTTGACCGATTAGTTTGTGGAATAATGCATGTGAAGTTCCTTTGAAATGTGCTAAAGTAACTGCTCCCTATGTGCTAGTTATATATAAATATTGCCCTTATGCGGAATATTCAGCGGGAGCCGTTGTTCTTGGAAAGAAGATCGATGAGACGCCATGGAAGATACAGCTATAAGAAGCAACCCGAAAACGAAAAATGAAAGGGAATTTCACTTTTACTTTGAAGAAACTTGAAGATCGGATTCTAAAGAATAGGGAAATCAAAATAGAGGAAATTAGTGGTAAAGGAGAAAATATCATCGACAACTTACTAAAAAAGGAAATATAATCATAAAAAATTTAGTAAACTAATGCAGATCTAGGATTGAAGAGGGGGTGAATTTGGAAAATAAATTTGCAAAGAGAACTGAGAGTGAAGGATAATGGGTTGGGTCATAATCATATGGACCTTGGTGCTCGCCATGGCTGCGGTCTACCAGATTTCCACTTCCTACTAGTTGCCATAGGGGAGAGAAGAGAGAGCAAAGCGTCTTTGAAGCTAAAGGAGGAGCAGAATGGGGCTGGTAAAGTCAGCGACAGGGACGTCATTCTAACCTCAATTTGGGTTTTCAGCGTCCTCGGATGTGAAGGGTCCTGCTTAGGCAGTAGGTTGGCTCGCCAGAGCTCACGCTATTCTGCATCTGCTCAGGCAGTAGTTGTGGGGGTGAGGATGTACCGTTGGTGCCGGAAAGGAGAAAGAAGAAGATGGAAGCGTCTTATTTACTATTTCTTTACCGTTTACTGTCCTCCTTTCCTGTAAAACTGCGCCTTTTTTGCTCAAAATTTATTGCATCTCGCATCCAAAATATTTTTTTCAGAAACACTCAGCGTTTCAAACTAATTTTTGGGACCGTATTTTAGGATGCTAGGTAGAATTGGAAATTAGAGTCGGCCCTAGATGTGGGGTCTAAAAGAGCTGGTCCTTTTAGGCCTGGAGTCAGAAAAATTGTAGTTTTTTAAGGTCCGGTCCGGGAGCAGTCGGCCCGCAAGGTTGGGAAGTTATTTTCATAATATTTAACTATTTTTTCTGTGTTTTTTTCCAGAAAGATATAATTAGTAAATAACAACGAGTAAAGTTCTAATTTAATACATAAATGTTGTCAACATTAAAGTTTAAACAACATGTCTAATACAACAAACAAAACACAGTTACTAATGTATAATCAAAAGTAAAATCATATCCATAAATAACTCACACAAAGGCCATAGCATAAGAAGGCAAGAAGCTAAACACTCTAACATCTAAGCAACATGAGTATAACGACTATCATTTTCATCTTCTTCGCCACTATCATCAATTTCAAGGACATTTGATTGTGTTTCACTTTGAGTAGTAGGCTCAAGTAATCAAATAATCATAACTTCCATAAAAAATCATATTCCATTAGGCAGAACAAATACAATATGGTTTTATTCTAAATAAGCAGAACAATATACTCAAAAATCACAATATGATTTAATTAGGCAACACAGTATACTCAAAAATCATACTCTATACAATATAAGGACAGAGTGACATATAGATTCAATAAGGTAATTCAAAAAGGTAACATGTTTCCCTTTCCAAGCAATAATAATAATAATAATAAACGGGCTTAAGGGGTCAGCCCTTTTAAACTCGACTTCTTTTAAAGGCTATAATTTGCAAGCCTTGCCCTTCAGCCTAAACGGGCCGGCCCGACGGGCTTGGCTCATTTTCCCGGCTCTAGTGCTAGATGTACTAAAAATTAGTTTAGGATATTAAGCCAATGTTAGTGAAAAAACTATTTTAGGGTGTTGAATACAAGATATTGGGTGGTATTAAAAAATATTTTAGGATAGTAAGCCGGTCAAAATTTTTTTAAGATATTGAGTGCTATTAAAAAAATATTTCAAGATATGAGTGGTATAGAAAAATACTTCAGGATGTTGAATGCTATTTTCAAAGAAAAACCAAAGGAATCAGCTTTAGTATTTTGCACCAAAATAGCGTAGTTTTATAGAAAAGAAGGGCAGCGGATATTATAGGAGTAGGAAAGAAACCGCTTTCAAAGAAGATGAAGGGCCAACTTATAATTTATGTTTGTTTCTTCTTCTTTTTTTTTAATTTTCACTTGTATGGAGTAGGGGTGTTCAAAGTATCACAATCCTAACATTTTGATTCTATGAATTTCTCATCCCAGTCAAAACCGGTACCAAAACGGGGATCACCCTTACAATCCTGCTCCCAGTCTTTTTTTTTGTATATTTTACCTTTTAAATTCATTTGTCCTTTTATTTTTGTATTTTTTACCTCAAATTAAATTGATAAGATATGTATCAAATTTTTAGTTGTAGTTTAACCATATATATCATGATAATAATCCTAACTATATAATTTATAAAGATAATAACAAAGTTGATGATGATAATGATAATAATAATAAAAGGGTTAAGGGGGCGAAAATACCTATAAAAGTTTCTTAAAAGTGCACCCTAGCACCATCAACTTTTTTTGGGATGCAAAACTACCTATAAACTTTGTAAAAGGTTGCAAAAATACCATCTCCATTAACTTGCACAAATGACTGTTACTTTTTAAGTTGTGGATCCCACCAAGTGCCACGTGTCAGCAACGCATTAGTCCTCTGGTCAATTATCTCTCTATCAACCCCCTCTCTCTTCTACCCTCTCTCAAGTCTCTTTGTAACACCCTTACCTTCGTGGTTATCTGATGAGTTTAAATGCATAGCGAGTTGAACCGCTAAACCAGGAATTTAGTCCTGGAACAAATATACTTTAGTAAACAGTTATAAATCCCAGCTTCAACTCAAGGTTTGAACCTGTAATTGAATGGGTTTTTCTGATGAATTTAAAACTTTTCAAAATGGTTTCATAAAGGTTCGCAATTCTATCATAACTCATCAATTCTTAATTCCTTGTATCAGAGTATTCAAGCATCTCTCCACTTATTGCTCTTTATATCATCGTTTGGTTAATGATCCATTATGTGGAAGGGTCATTAAACTCAGTGTTTTAAGAGCCGAACCAGACCGGACGGTCCAGCCTGCCTGAGACGGCAATGGCTCATCTTTATGGTAAGAGCCATTTTTGACAATAGGCCGTTTTAGACAGGAGAAAATTCGTTTTTGATCCAGAACCAGCTTTTAAGCCGGGATCCAAAACGGTTGTGATATAACCGAACGGCTAAACTTGGGATGAGAAATGGGTGGAGAAAGCAAGAAAAAAATGAAAGAGATGAATGAGGATACACTATCATGTCTTGTGTGTAGTTCGTTGCTAAGTCTTGCTCGAACTCCTCGTGCTCGTGCATTTGTCATCTAGTGTGGATCCTGGTTTGAAGGTTGAAGTTAAAACATAGAGAAAGAGGATAAAGAAGATGAAGTAGTTGTCGGTAGAGTGAAGTAAATTTGACTTACTAGAGTGTTTCAATTTTTTTGACATAAAGTAAAGTAATGTGATGATGGGGATGTGAGAAAGAAATTAACTTTTGTTCAGAAATGTTGTTACAGAGAGCATGTGTTGACTTGGGAGAAGAGGTGCCACATTTTGATTTTCACCTTTAAATTTCAAATAAATTATTACAATGAATATTGAATAGGCTAATGGTAAATGACTAAATGTATGGTGCTGACGAAGTGTAACCCCCGTCCTCATCAAGGCCGTAATTAGTGTTTAAACATGGTGTATAATTGAACAAGAGATCAAGGATAATTAAAAACTTTTTACAAAACCTATATTATGAGATCTCCATTCATTTTCAAGTAAAAACAATTGGCATGTTCAGTTTGTCACATACAATATCAGAGTGCTAGTAAAATTTCCAACATTCACCTGGGTTAATATCATTAATCCAAGAGTTTTACAGGATATCATTGCTCATCTCAGTTTCCCATACCAGGGATTACACAACTATACTATTCTATGGTCCACAAAATATATATACAATTGTCCATATGATAACCAAAAACCAAAAAGAAACTAAGACTACTACCGGTAATCCTGTCGCCCTTGCTCACTTGCTTGTCTTGAGATCCACTTGCCCTGGCTAAAATTGTTATTGGAAAGAGTGAGATTCAAAAGAATCCCAGTAGCAACAGTTTACGTATATGATGTATAATTAAACAAATCATGTAAGCATATATCACAATGCAGCAATAACAATATTCAAGGCCCAGCTAACTGCCATGTCCCCTCAATCATTCAAGGCCAGGATCATGCCACGTCCCCTATTCATTCAAGGCCAGGCTCATGCCACGTCCCCTATTCAAGGCTGGGCTCACCGCCATGTCCCCTCGCTCATTCAATGATAAATACCAAACAAGCAATGTATTACACATAATATAGGATAAAGTGTCAGTATCTTGTTCTTTCTATTCTTGATTAGGCATAGGCCTTCAACGCTCTGGGAAAATATCAAATTGTAAAGTCATAATTAAGGACGATAAGTTATCAATTATCAAAATACTAGTGACTTCAAAACACTTAGATTTGGTTATCATTAAAGTCCCTTAAGTATCTATGAAGGGCTCTAACAATAGCCCTAAAGGGTTGGGAGGGTCTTGGTTGAAAACCACTTTTTAAAATCTTGGAGTGCTGAAAAATAGGGGTTGGTTGCGGCCAAGATATGGTCTGAAAGTTTTAGGTCATGACCAGACACCTTGGGCTGAGGGCAGAATTAGGTCCAAAACATTTGAGCTATAGCTAAGAAATGGACAGAAGGTTATAGGCCGCGGCCAAGAATTATCCTGATTCTTGGTTATTTTCAACCGACCATAACTCTCAGTAAAAAACTCAAAATTGGCCAAACTTTATATCAATGGAAAGTTTGAAATGTGAACTACAAAAATAGAAAGTTTCACATTATTCTAAAACCATTTGATATTTCAAATTACCATGTAAAATTGACTACTTGCACAGCAATTTCACACTTAACATTTTCCAGTTTTGCTGCTAAGTCTCCAATGGTTCCAAAACTTAGCTCATTTTCACACAAAATTTCACAAGGAAACCAATGGAGACGTCAAAATGACCAATTTCACATTGCTTCCACAAGATATAACATAGGCAACAACACAATGCCATTTTTCCCAAAATATTCAAGCTTCACAATTTAAACCTAAATCAATTCTATCAATCCAAATTACATCCCAAAGAATCATATCCATAACAACAACATCTCAAACACACCATGACCCTCATTTTCGAAAATAGGGCTAAATTCCAAGAAATTCTAACCTCAACCAAATGACACAAAACCTATATAGAAAGGTTTGTCTAACTCACCTCTACAACTTTCCCAAAGAGGTTCCTTGCTTCACCAATCTTTAGATTTCCTTGAGTACTCAAACACCACCAAATGGAAAATCTAAAGTCATGAAATCGAAGCTCTCAATACAATGAACAAGATTGTAGAAGAGAGTTTTGACATTTGAGGTCATTAGAAGGGTCACAAACTCACCTATATCACCAGCTTTTCTTCCCTTCCTTGGCTCTAACGGCTGCACACATGAGAGAGGGAGAGGAGAGATGAAGAGTATTGAAGAAGAAGGTGAAATAATGATACTCCCTTCCCCATACCATTTCAGTTGAAAATGATGGAAGGAAAGAGAGAGAAAATACTTTAAAATTCATTGTTCGACTTTCCATTCCCTCTCTCATCATCTCTTCTTACCAAGTATCACATTTTTAATGGCTCTCATAAAGTAAGTAACCAATTAGGTACTCAAATCCCTCCATTAGCCATTTAGTTATACTTCTCATTTGTTCTTAGTTAGTAATTAATTTCTTCATTGATTACTGACTAATTGCCCGATAGTTCCCATTCTTTCGATTTCCCCCTAATTTTGGCACATTAACTGAAATTGCCACATAACCCATAATAATTCAAACTTTAATTCACAAAATATTCTCAATAATTATCATTAGCCTTTAATCAAAATTTGGGGCGTTACACGGAGTAACGGGGATTGGGGGAGAAAAATTTTAAATATTTGTTATATACTTTTAAAGAAAATCACATTTAATAAACTATCATATAATAAACTGTTATTTGTGGAAAAAACTAATAATAAAACATTATTTGTATATAGTTATAATACATATTGTCAGTGTGTGTATGTATTATTTTTCAATTTAATACTATTAATATTAATATAAATTTTAAATATATATCTAATAATTTTATATTTATATCATTATATACATATGTAAAATTTTTATTTAATTATTATGTAACAATTTGACCAAATGGTCTAAAAGAACGAACCGTTTGGACTATGACCTGCTAGCCTTTCCGGTTCAATGTCCGGTTCGGCTTTTAAAACATTGATTAAACTCAGTTACCTAAGCATTAGTTACTGTTGGTTCTTCCATTGTACTATTGTTATGTCTCCCAAGTTATGTGCATCATATGCAGTACTAAAATAGACAACCAACAGGAAATGAAATCTCTGAGCTTTGTCCTCTAATTGTCCAGGTTTACCTTCTTGCCCCTTGAGCTGCTAGCCTATGCTGTAGTTGTTATAAGAAAAGAGTGAGATTCAAAAGAATCTCAATAGTGACAGACATTCAATCACATATATACAAGAACACAAAGCATGCCATATAGTCATCATATATCATAGAAATAGCAATCAGCATTCAAAACACATCATGCAGCATATCACATTACCATAGGTATATAAATCATTTGACCCCGAGTATTTACCCACACAACAGGCCCTAGGATTCCACTAGTGCATAACAGTAATTTTCATGGCCTAGGTGTCCACTTATGCAACAAGCCCTAGGTGACCACAACACAAACTGTGAATGCTTCCAAAACTCATGATGATACCATAACATGCAACGTATCTCATAACATAGTTACTACTTGGATGCCTTTACTGAGGGGTATCCAATTGTTTCTCCACGCTCGGGCAGGTCTTACATCCTGAATAGCTCACATGTCCTACAATCAGAATTTATGATTGCGTGTGATTACTTAGTCCAATACTTTTGGTATAATGCAAAATAAGTTATTCTTGACCTATCCTCATGTTTATCCTTTGTTTTGAACTTGTTGGTTATCATTTGAGTCACTTAGGTAACCATTGGAAGCTTTAACAAATGTCTATGGGGTTGGAAAGGCTAGGCCAATCATTACCAATCAGAAAATGTGAACTGCTAAAATAAGGGTCTTGGCTACGGCCAAGGAATCCTTTAGCCGTGGCCAATAGATGTCAGAACCATTTGGGCCGCGGCCAAGAAATCATATGTTTCTAATCATAACTTAATCTATAAAATTCCACATGGAGTGGTTTAAAGTCCTATTTGAAGGTCTCTAAGTCCTCTGTAAAAGAAAAATATTAACCACTACCACTTGTAACCACAAAAATATAAAATTCCATGAATTGACACACGGTTCCAGAATCCAGTCCAGTTTCAACCCTCAAACTTTAACAATTAATATTTCCCAAAGTACTAACCCAAATTCAACATATTATATATCAAATTAAAGCTTATAATGTCTATTATCATTCTAGAAAATATCACCTCTATCAGACAACATTTAGTCAATCAAATTCATCCGACGAGCAATCTAGTTCCAGACTGGCAGCAACTAACCACCAACCAATTTGTAATTTAAGCATCAAACTAGTCTAATATCCTCATGAATCACTATATAACCACAAATACATAATCAAAACATCACTTTTCCTCAAAATCACAAGATGGCCGAAACCTTAGGCCTTCACAAGATTTAGAAAACTTATCAAAACCTCAAAATAACTGGTTCAAATTAAACGAAATTCGGCAGTACTTCGTCTAGCAAGAGGTCACCAAACACTTCTAAATGAAATTCTGACAACATGGAAATGAAGGTTAGGATGAGGAAAAGAAGATTATAGAAGGGTGGTTTTTCAAATAAAAATGTCGATTCGGTAGTTATTTTTGAGATTGAACTCAAGAAAAATTACTATTCACACTTTCTATTTCCTTTTTCAACTTCATGTGAATCTTCTGATTTTTCCCCTTGGTTTAATGAGGTTGGACAAAATTTGAGAGAAGAGAGTGAGTATTAGATGACTATCTTCACCTACTCAAAATACTTAGCCCACAATGTGCTACTTGTCAAAAGCCTATGGTTCCTTTTAAAAATAACTAACTAATTAGTTACTACAACTAGTTTAGTTAGCCATTTAGTCCTCTCTCTTCTTCTTTTGATTATTGACAAATTTCTTTTTCCAAGAGGAGAGGAAATTGTTGACTAATTGACCAATATTTCCTTTCTTTTCCTTTTTGCCGTTGATTATGGCAACATTATTTATATTGCCATTAGGTGTTTCTTTTATTTTATTTTCCTTCTTCCAAGATGCCATTCCCTTTCTTATTGGACTTAAGTTAGGTTTTATATCCTATTTGACTTTAGATAAAGGAATTGGGTGTTTTCTTTTGATTAATTGGAACTTAATCCAATACTTCCAAATTAGTCTCTAAAAATCATTATAGCTCTTGAACATTATTGAGACTCTCGTTAAACTGGGGCTTAGCAGTCCACTGAATTCAGGCGTATTCTCTAGCCTCTAGTCCCAAAATTTAGGATATTACACTCTTTCCTACTGCGCCAAACTCTCACCCTTCCTCTCTTTCTTTCTTTTCTCTCTCTTGCCTTAGACTACTCATTTATATGTAATTGTCTTTCTCTAGAATGATAACCAAAAAGTAAAGATAACTAAGATTCAAGAATTGTAGAAGAAATGGCACGAAACTTGCTCGCATTTGCATCCTAAATTTCGTCAGCAGAATCTCAACATAGAGAGAATTGCTCCAGGTCCTTTCTTATCTATGAGCCTTTACAACCAAAACTTGTTAGGACTTCAATCTTAACCTAAAGGTCTTGATCGAAAATGTGAGAGCAAGCAAGAAAAAAATGGCAGAAGCTCTTTCTGAGATTGTATCTGGGTGGCAGAAGCTCTTTCTGAGATTGTATCTGGTTCTAGTTTGATAACTTTCTCTACTGGTGGTGCACAACGTGGTGATAGGAAAATTAACGACCATGTCGATGGTAAAACTGCTTTAGATCAAATAGCATAAGCTATAATGAGTAGTCCAAGGCAAGAGAGAGAAAGGAAAGAAAGAGAGGAAGGGTGAGAGTTTGATGCAGTGGGGGAAGAGACATGATAGGGGAGAGAGAGAAGAGAGAAAGGGTTGATAGAGAGATAAGAGACAAGGGGACTAATATGTTGTTGACATGTGGCACTTGGTGGAATCTACAACTTAAAAAGTAATGGCCGTTTGTGCGAGTTAATGGAGATGGTAATTTTGCCCCATTTTGCACAGTTCATAGGTAGTTTTACACTCAAAAAAATTTTATGGTGCCAGGTGCACTTTTAAGAAAAGTTTATAGGTTTTTTCCCCTTAACCCATAATAAAATGCTATCTTCAATTCTAGATCAATTAGTATAATTATTATTGTAACGCCCTAAATTTTGATTAAGGGCTAATGATAATTATTGAGAATATTTTTTTGAATTAAAGTTTGAATTATTATGGGTTATGTGGCAATTTCAGTTAATGTGCCATAATCAAGGAAGAATTGAAGGAATGGAAACTATTTGATAATTAGTCAGTGATTAATGGGGGAATTAATTACCAACTAAGAGAAGAAATGAGAAGTATAACTAAATGACTAATAGAGTGGTTAAAGTAACTAATTGGTTACTTACTTTATGAGGACCCATAAGGTTGGGACATGTGGCAAATGGAGATGATGGTAGAGTGTTAGAGAAAGTCAAAATAAAGTATTTCAATCATATTTTCTCTCTCTCTTTCCCTCATTTTCACTGCAGCAAGTATGGCATGGTAAGAGAGTATCATTTTATCTCCTTCTCCACTCTTCCACTTTCATTTCTCTCTCATCCTTCTCTCCATTTTCGAGCAGCCATTGAAGGTGAAGAAAGAGAAAGTTTCCAAGGTAAAACTCTTGCATTTTAACCTTCTAAATGACATCTAATGCAAAAACATGCTTCTTCAATCTTGTTCCTTATGTTGAGGGCTTCATTTTAATGGTTTTAGATTCTTCATTAGAGGTGTTATGAGCTCTCAAGGAAATTTATAGTTTGGAGAAGTAAGGAATTTCTTTGGGAAAGTTGTTGAGGTGAGTAAGACAAACCTTTCTATATAGGTTTTGTGTCATTTGGTTGAGGTTGGAATTTCTGAGAATTTAGCCCTATTTTTCGAAAATAAGGGTCATGGTGTGTTTGAGTTGTTGTTGTCATGGATTTGATGCCTTAGAATGTATTTTGGATAGATAAGATTGATTTGGAATTGAATTGTGAAAATTGAAGTTTTTGGAAAATTGCATTATGTTGTTGCCCAAGCTATATCTTGTGAAACCAATGTGAAATTGGTCATTTTGATGTCTCTATTGGCTTCTTTGTGAAATTTTGTGTGGGAATGAGGTTTGAATTGGATTTTGGAACCATTGAAGATATAAGTTACAAAATTGGAAATTCTGGAAATGTTAAGTATGAAATTATTGTTCAAGTAGTCAAATTTTCATGGTAATTCAAAATAGTAAATGGTTTTAGAATGAGGTGAAACTTTCCAGTTTTGTAGTTCACATTTCAAGCTTTTCATTGATATAAAGTTTGGCCAATTCTGAGTTCAGTGCTGAGAGTTATGGTCGGTTGAAAATAACCAAGAATCAGGACATTTCTTGGCAGCGGCCCAAGGGGCGTGCCGCGGCCTATAACCTTCTATCCATTTCTTGTCCACAGACCAAAAGGTGGATAGTCAAGGCCCAAATGTTTCGGACCTAATTATGGCCGCGACCCAAGGTGCCTGGCCGTGACCCAAAACTTTCAAACCATATCTTGGCCGCGACCAACCCTTGTTTGTCAGTACTCTAAGATTTTGAAAAGTGGTTTTCAACCTAGAGCCTCCCAACCCTTTAGGGCTATTGTTAGAGCCTTTCATAGCTACTTAAGGGACTTAAATGATAACCAAATCTAAGTGTTTTGAAGTCATTGAGTATTGGGATAAGTGATAACTTGTCATCCTTAATTATGTCTTTAGGATTTGATATTTGCCTGGAGCGTTGTAGGCCTGTGCCTGATCAAGAACGAAAAGAACAAGGTAGTGACACTTTATCCTATATCATGTGTAATGTATTGCTTGTATGTATTTATCATTGAATTAGCGAGGGGACATAGGGGTTAGCCCCGCCT
This sequence comes from Inga leiocalycina, assembly GCA_963242795.1. NCBI lineage: Eukaryota > Viridiplantae > Streptophyta > Magnoliopsida > Fabales > Fabaceae > Inga > Inga leiocalycina. The sequence continues at coordinate 27,987,805 of OY725329.1, read as the reverse complement.
TGCATAGGGGACGTGGCGTGAGCCCGGCCTTGAATATTGATATGCTGCATTGTGATATATGCTTACGGTCTATGCTTAATTATACATCATATATGTAAACTGTTGCTATTGGGATTCTTTTGAATCTCACTCTTTCCAATTAACAATTTTAACTAGGGCAAGTGGATCTCGAGACAAGCAAGTGAGCAAGGACGACTAGGATTGCCGGTGGTAGTCTTAGTTCTTTTTGGTTTTTGGTTATCATATGGACAACTGTATGTGTATATTGGATTAACCATAGATTTGTAGTTATTGTGTAATTCCCGGTATGCCAAATTGAGATGGGCGATTATGCCTTGTAAAACTCTTGGATTAATGAAATTATCCCGGGTGAATGTCGGGAATTTTGTTAGCACTCTGATATTGTATATGTGACAAACCGAGCAGGCCAATAGTTTTTACTTCAAAATGAATGGAGATCTTATAGTACATGTTTTGTAAAAATTTTTAATTACCCTTGATCTTCTATTCAATTGTAAATCATGTTTAAATACTAATTACAGCTTTGATGAGGACGGGGGTTACAATTATTGCCTTAGTAGTTGTTAAATGATCACTTTAAATAATAGAATATGAAGAATTTAACTAATATAATGATATTTTTTAAAACTTTTTTCTAAATAAAAAGATGGGATTTCCTGGTCCCAGGACTACCAAGATTGGGATCGTGATGCAATTTGCATCCTGTCCAAAAATTGGGATCGAGAATCGGATTGGCGTATCCCACTCTCTTCCTGGATTTTGAACACTCCAACTATAGAGTCATGTTTTCCACATCATATGGCCCAGTCAGTGTCCACACAAGCATTCTTAATGGTGTTAATGCCACATAGGCAAAATCAATGCCGACAATCCCACCTCTAAGTCCTTTTACAACTTTAGGGACTAATGTTTTTAAATAGAGCAAACTTCAGGAACCAAAACCATATGTTTCAAAATTTAGGGATTAAAAAAATGAAGGTAAAGTATATGGAATAAACATTGTATTACCCTACTTCCTTTTGTTTCTAGGACCAGCCAAGAAGGTACAGTTTTTTGAATAGGATGCTAATTGAAGACCTAAAAGTTAAGGAGTATAATGGTGAGTAGAAGTGCTTGTTTGGTTAAGTGATGGGAGCATGGATAAACCTGATTGAAACAAAAAAAAAGTGATAATAAATCTTGATTATCTTGTTTGGGTAGTTTTTTAAGAATCCCGATCAACCCCGATAAATCTTGTATTAACCATGTGACAAGGGGTTTGCTTATTGTTTATTCTCATGATGGATTTCACTGTGATATCATATGCCTCTATCTCATACTTGTGTTCTCTATTGTTTCTGGTCTAATTCACTGAGATACTTGATCATGACTAAAGGCTTCAAAAATCTCAGGGAATTGGACCCATATCGTGTGAGTTCACAAAATAAAACTAGGTTTGAAAATGTAGCGTAGTAGCTCAACCTAAGTCGTTCTTGTGAGGAGATTAATGTCCAAGTTTCTAAGTATTAAAGTAATAAAAAAACCTTAAAGTTGTGAGAAATCATTTTGAGAATTTGATTTTTAAACTAATGAAATAATCTAAGCTAAAGCAATATTTTTGTATTTTTTTAGTTTTCAAGATAAAGAAGCAAAAGGAATTGAAATTAACACTAATAACAAGATAAATTCAATTAATTAATATAATGATGAAATGGGATTCCCTTGAGTTGAGGTTTTAATCTTCCTTGCTTGCTAATAATATGAATTCCATAATGAGTTCAAAGGATGGAACTAAGATACCACTAGCTCCATATTTGCAATAATCATTTAACTCATTCTACCGAAGCAATTAAATGAATATCACTAAATAATTCAGACTCAAGGAGATGAATAATCAACTTCCAATTCTAGCTTGTAATTACTATTACAAAAGTTCAAAGCATTCAGTTTAGTCATTTACAATCCACTTAACCAAGTTGGAATAAACAACTCAACAAACTCCTAATTTGAATCATACAAAGCTTAATTAATCAACTCCTAGCTCAACCACCAAGTTTATTCACTTGGCATAGAACAATCTAGATCATAATCACATACTTTACCAAGCCATACAATTATGAAATAGAAAGAGAGCTTAAGGAATTCCATTGAAGTTTAGAAGCTCAAACCATTACCCAACTCAAGGAAATCACCAACACTTTAGCTACTCATGGAAGAGGAGGATGAAAGTTGAAAGGATAGGCAAGATCAAGCTTTAAGAATCACACTTAGTCAAATAACAAGGTATCCTCCAATCCAAATTCAATGAACATACCAAAAATTGAAGTAGTCAAAGCAATGCAATGTTTAATTACAATGAGCTTAATTGGAAACCTTAACTAAGACAAGTGTTTGCACTCTTATCTCATATAAGGTAGTTTTTCACTCGCATCCACTTTAACCACACTCTACCATAGGCTTGTAGTATTTCAAGGCTCTCCACTACTTGCAACAATGGCATAAATAAATCCAAAGGACTTTATAGGGTTGTAATGTTGAATAGGCCAAATGATGGAAAATGTAACAAACACTATGCTTGCACCAAATAATTTGCTAGATCATTTAGCACTATAGAACTAACTTAATTCACATATTTTATCATTGCGACTTTATTTCTTTCTTTGAATTTTTTTTTCACACTTTTTCTCTTCTTTTTCTTCTTTTCAATTTTCTTTCTTTTGACTCTTCACATGACATTTTTTTTCTTTTCCTTTTCTAATATATAATAGTACTCTCTTTGTTTTTTTTTTCAATAGTGCTAGGAAGAACTTTGATAAAGGATGCAAACATAGCATTTATATAATGAAATAGAAACGAAAGTGAAAGGCTCAAGGGGGTAAACTAAGGTAAATGATGAATGGTTTGTGTTTGGGTAAATGGGTGCTGAAATGAATGCCAATGTCATCTCTATCCATACCATTGCAACATGTAGCCTCAAGCAAGAAACAAAACAAGTTCTAGAGAGCAATAATCTAAGTAGATGAATCACACAATGAAATGAACAATTAGGCCCAAAATACCTTCCAACTAGGCTTTTTGTTTCCTAACAAACTCATCAAAAATAAATCGTGCATCATTAAACCACTTGAATTTTATGTCAATTCACTAATTCAAAACAAGTTTCAACCATGAATCCAACTAAGAGTAATTGAGATACTTGATCATGACTAAAGGCTTCAAAAATCTTAGTGAATTGGACCAAAAACAATAGAGGACACAAGTATGAGATACAAGCATATGATATCACAGTGAAATCCATCATGAGAATAAACACACTCCCCCACACTCAATCCTTACATTGCCCTCAATGTAATGCACAAAAACAAAGAACCTAAACACACTTATCTCTTAAGTGAAGTGAATGTTGTGAAGTCCAATTCAAGATTAAAGCACAACATATCATCGTCACAAGAAGAGAGAGAAGACAAGACATAAGTGAAAATAGTTCTCATAAATTAGGCATAAGGATAAGAGAAAAGGGTAGTGTAGGATAAGGCTAAGCACAAGAGTATGATTCAAAATGGAGTTTATTCAATTGAAAAAAACAAACAAACAAACTACTTTTGACTACTGATAAGTCCCTCCCCCATACTTGTTCAATAGCATATATCATCAAATAAAACAAGGAACAAGGTAAGGAAAGAGACTACCGTGTAATCATGGTGGTTGATGACTAGCATGGTAATGCTTCAACAAATGACCATTCACTTGAAACTTTACACCACTTGTAAGATCTTCGAGCTCTATTAACCCAAAGCTATGTACCTTAACCACTTGTAGGGACCTTGCCATTTGGTTTTAAGCTTCCCATTTTTGAGCTTAAATCTTGCCTTGAATATAAGTACTTGCTCTCCTTCATAAAACTGCTTCTGTAAGATGCCTTGATCATGAATCAATTTGGATTTTTCATTATAGATACGGGAACTTTCATATGCATCCAACCGCAACTCTTCAAGCTCTTATATCTCAAGCATCCTTTCCTCAGCAGAACCTTGAAGATCCATATTACAAGTCTTCACAGCCTAGTAAGCTCTATGCTCTAGCTTAACAGGTAAATGGCAACCTTTACCAAAGACTAACCGGAAAGGAGATATGCCAATGGGAGTTTTAAAAGCTGTACGATATGCCCAAAGAGCATCATCCAACCGGAGACTCCAATCTTTCCTACTTGGCTTGACTATTCGCTCCAAGATATACTTGATTTCCCTATTAGACACCTCAGCTTACCCATTTGTCTGTGGATGGTATGGGGTAGAAGTCTTGTGGAGAACACCATATTTGGATAGCAAGTTGTCCATCAATTTATTGCAAAAATGTGAGCCACGATCACTCACAATTGCTCTTGGCATACTAAACCTACAAAAGATATGACTACGTAGGAATTTAATAATAGTAGAGGCATCATCCTTCCTTGTAGAAATGGCCTCGATCCACCTTGTAAGGTAATCAACAACCAATAAAATGTACAAATATCCATGAGATACAGGAAATGGACCCATAAAATCAATGCTCCAAACATCAAAAACTTGACAAAACAACATAGGTTGTTGCGGCATTTCATGCTTTCTAGATAAACCCCCAAAACGCTAGCATGCATCACAAGTTTTACAAAAAGCATAACAATCCTTAAAGAGGCTAGGCCAATATAAACCACAATCTAATATTTTCCTAGTGGTTCTCTTTGCCCCAAAGTGACCACTACACAACAAAGAATGACAAGAGGTTATAACAGAAGAGAATTCATCATCCGGCACACATCTCCTAATAACTTGGTCACTACAATGCTGCCACAAGTAAGGAGGATCCCACAAATAGTATTGAGATTCATGTTTCAGCTTATGTTTCTGAAAACAAGACAAAGAATCAGGTAAGACTTCAGCAGCAAGATAATTCACAATATGAGCAAACCATAGGTCATAAAGTGTAATAGCAAGGAGATGGGCATCAGGAAAACCATCACAAGTACAATCTTTCCTACTTGGCTTGACTATTCGCTCCAAGATATACTTGATTTCCCTATTAGACACCTCAGCTTACCCATTTGTCTGTGGATGGTATGGGGTAGAAGTCTTGTGGAGAACACCATATTTGGATAGCAAGTTGTCCATCAATTTATTGCAAAAATGTGAGTCACGATCACTCACAATTGCTCTTGGCATACTAAACCTACAAAAGATATGACTACGTAGGAATTTAATAATAGTAGAGGCATCATCCTTCCTTGTAGAAATGGCCTCGATCCACCTTGTAAGGTAATCAACAACCAATAAAATGTACAAATATCCATGAGATACAGGAAATGGACCCATAAAATCAATGCTCCAAACATCAAAAACTTGACAAAACAACATAGGTTGTTGCGGCATTTCATGCTTTCTAGATAAACCCCCAAAACGCTAGCATGCATCACAAGTTTTACAAAAAGCATAACAATCCTTAAAGAGGCTAGGCCAATATAAACCACAATCTAATATTTTCCTAGTGGTTCTCTTTGCCCCAAAGTGACCACTACACAACAAAGAATGACAAGAGGTTATAACAGAAGAGAATTCATCATCCGGCACACATCTCCTAATAACTTGGTCACTACAATGCTGCCACAAGTAAGGAGGATCCCACAAATAGTATTGAGATTCATGTTTCAGCTTATGTTTCTGAAAACAAGACAAAGAATCAGGTAAGACTTCAGCAGCAAGATAATTCACAATATGAGCAAACCATAGGTCATAAAGTGTAATAGCAAGGAGATGGGCATCAGGAAAACCATCACAAGTAACTTCAGCATCAACTACTCCCTGTGTAGCAAGGGGCAAGTGACTTAAATGATCAGCAACAAGATTTTCTGCACCTGCCTTGTCCCTAAAATCTGTGTTAAATTCTTGAAGTAGTAGTATCTACCGTAGCAATCAAGGCTTAGTATGAGTCTTCCTAGATAAGAACTTGATAACAGAATGATCAGAATAGATAATCACTTTAGAATTCACTAGATAAGACCTAAACTTCTCAAGTGTAAAAACAATGGAAAAGAGCTCTTTCTCAGTGGTAGTGTAATTGATTTGAGCCTTATCCAATGTTTTAGAAGCATAAGCAATAACACAAGGGATCTTACCAATTTTCTGACATAGAACTGCACCAACAGCACTATTGGAAGCATCACAACAAAGCTCAAAATCAAGATCCCAATTAAGAGTAATGAGTATAGGTAGAGAAATGAGTCTAGACTTAATTTCATCAAAAGCCAATTTGCATACATCATTTAAGATGAAATCCATATCTTTTTAGAGAAGCTTAGATATGGGACAAGCTATTGTACTAAAATCATTAATGAATCTTCTATAAAACCCAGCATGCCCCAAGAAAGATCTAAGTTCTCTTAAGTTAGAGGATAAGGAAGAGATTAAATTACTTCAATTTTAGATTTGTCAACTTCTATACCCCTCTTACTTATCAAGTGGCCTAAGACTATTCCTTGATCTACTATGAAGTGGCATTTCTCAAAATTTAGCGCAAGGTTCTTTTGCACATACTTTTCTAATGCTCTCTCCAAATTCAACAAACATTCTTCAAAAGAATTCCCATATATAGAAAAATCATCTATGAATACCTCAATACCTTGTTTAAGTAAGTCACTAAAGATAGAGAGCATACATCTTTGAAATGTCCCAAGAGCGTTGCATAACCCAAAAGGCATCCTTCAGTATGCAAACGTCCTAAATGGATAAGTAAATATTGTCTTTTCCTGATCCTCCGGTGCAATAGGAACCTAAAAATAACCAGAAAAACCATCAAGGAAACATAATGAGATTTGCATGCCAATCTTTCAAGCATATGATCTATAAAGGGGAGAGGAAAGTGGTCCTTTCTAGTTGCTTCATTCAACTTTCTAAAGTCTATACAAACTCTCCAAGAGTTTTGGACTCTTGTTGGAATAAGTTCGTTCTTCTCATTTCGCACAACTGTTATTCCACTCTTTTTTGGAACAACTTGGACCGAACTGACCCACTCACTATCTGAAATAGGATATATGATCCCTGCACTCAAGAGTTTGGTGACCTCCTTCTTAACTACATCTAAGATGAGAGGATTGAGTCTACTTTGGGGCTGTCTCACAGGTTTAGAACCCTCATTCAAAAGTATTTTATGGGTGCATACAGTTGGGTTAATACCTGGAATATCACCTAAAGTCTACCCTATTACCCTCTTGTGTTTCTTCAACACATGGAGTAAACTCAACTCCTCATATGTACTTAAGGAACTAGAGATAATGACAGGTAATTGATCATGTTCAGCAAGAAAAGCATACTTCAAGTTAGGGGGAAGGGGTTTTAAATCAAGTTCAGGGGGTTGCACAATTGAAGGTAAAAGTTCTTTCAACTCAAGTGCACCAAGAACTTCCCTTTCTTATAAGAATCCCCAATAATTGTTGGATTGAAAGTATGTCCCCTTTGTTCAAATGTGGATTGAGATTGTGGCTCATTCACAAAGCAACCTTGACTACCACCTACATCATTCAAAGAGTGAAATATATGAGAGGTAGCATCATGAAATGGTATGCAACAGTGTAGGAATTGATTAGAACTAAGTTTCTCCCCTGTTACAGTCTTGACATGTGGTTGTCCATTGTTTCCAAAATTTTTAGCAAAGAAATTTATGACTTTTGACCTGCTAAGTTCATCACCAAAAGGAGAATGTAAGTATTTCAATAATTGGAAAGAAGTGAGGTTACCCATACAATCATCCTTAAGGTTTAGAGAAGTCTAAAACTTGTAAGATGGAGGAATTTGAAGCTTAAACCCATGAACTGCAGTTATGCCATCAGCAGCACGTTGATTTCTTTCTTTCCTCATGTTTAACAATGACTCCATTTGTGTCCATAGGAACAGATTCAGTGCTAATAGATGTTGCTTCACTTCCAAAAGTGGAATCCACATCACTAACATTCTCAATTTCTGTAAAGCTACCCACTAATTCTTTCCCAACACCATGATAACTATCAAATGAAGATATAGTACTACCATGTTAGAAAAATCAAAAATTAAAGAATTGGAAGTGGAAAGTGAGCTATCAATTGACATGCAATCAATACTACACATATTGTAATATCCTGGATTTGGAATCAGGGATAATAACTTCAAATTATGTAATTAATGTTAATTAAGCATATTTGAAGTATATATTGTGTAATGTGATATTAAGATCATTTGTGATGATTTAATGAGTATTATGATAATCAGGGGTAAAATGGTAATTTACCAACCGTTTGATTAGTTCTGGATGAGGAAACCCTTTAGTAATCTTAATCAATGGTTGAGATTGGAAGATCAAGGGGTGGAATCAAGTGTGGAAGGGTTTATGTGAAATCAAGGTAAGAGGAAGGAGATGATGCCAAGTGGCTAAATAAGGGCCATTGGATGAGTCAAATATTCAAACTTTCTTTCACTCTCCACTCTTAGTCGGTTTTGCATGGGGAAAGGAGAAGCAAATGATCATCACTTTTCACCAACTCATTCTCTCTCCATTTCTTCCAATTCCGGCGAGTAAGCAAGAAAGAGAAAGGAAGGGCTTGAATTATAGGTGAGTGTTTGACTCTAAATGCTCACTTTGCTTTCATTAAAGTTGTTCAAATGTTCAAGAACTATACTTCCATGTTTTCAGACTTGGGATTGGTGGTGTGAGGAAACTAGAGGAAAATTTGAAAGTGGAGGAATCCAAGTTCTGAATTCAGCAAGTGAAAGAGGTGAGTTTTTGATGAAGTTTGATGTGAATGTTATGGTGTTTGCTTAATCAACGAGAATTCTGGAAATTAGACCTAATTATGATGTTAAATGAAGGGTAGGTTTTGGTAAGAGTGTCACTGTTCATTTGGTCAGTTTTGACACTTGGGAGTGATTAGAAATTGATTGGAAGTTGAATAAGGGAAATGTGTTAAGTTGTGGTTTTGAGTGGTTTGGTGATTAGAGATGAGATTCTGTTAATGGAGTTGAATTTTGGTTATTTTGAGTTGCCAATGGGTTTATGGTGAAGTTTTAGATGAGAATGGGTAATGGTATGAGTTATAGGACCATTGGAATTCATTTGGTGAATTCTGGTAAATCCTATCAGCTGCTGCGTTTTGGGTATCTGGTGTGAATTCTCGAGTGAGAGAAGAACTCACTCGAGCACAGGATGAACGTGCTCGAGTGAGCATGTTTGTGCTCGAGTGAGGGTGCTTTTTGGTACCGCGGGTGAGTGTCTCAGGAGATACTCGCGGGAAGATTGCCAAGAGTGCGCCTGGCACTCGCGAGCATTGAGGGATCACTCGCGAGCACTGGAGTTGTGCTCGAGTGAGGCTGTTGCCTGGGAGTTGGGGTGCTCTCGGGTAGACACTCGCTGCCTTGTGCTCGCGAGCACTAAGGGTCAGTGCTCGAGCACAGGTGTTTGTGCTCGAGTGAAGGTGGAGGAAGAGGTAGAGAGGTGCTCTCGGGTTGTCACTCGCAGGCCTCACTCTTGTGATGCTCGAGTGTGCTCGGGGTCTCTGCTCGAGCACAGCCTCTTGTGCTCGAGTGAGAGTGTGAAATTATAGGGAAGTTTGCTCTCGGGCAAGCACTCGCGGGAGGTTACTCGCGAGTGAGTGGGAGTTGTGCTCGAGCACGGTCTTCTGTGCTCGAGTGAGAGTGCGAGTGAGGGGTCCAAAAATCAGAACTTAGCCTTTTCAAGAGAGATCTTTGGGGATAGTTATCCCAACCCTTTAGGCATATGATTAGGCATTTAATGGCCATCTAAAGAGTCCAAATGAATACCAACTTAGAGTTATATTGAAGTAAGAACTTGGAAAAGGAAATTAACCAAATGTCCCTATTTTGATTATAGGATTTGATATCTGCTATCCTCGTGAGCCTACTGTGCCCAGAGACATCAGGAAAGGATCAGGTAGTGACTTTTCTTTCGTACCATTTGTGATGCATCGTATGTGTGTATTTTCATTGCTTTGCGATAAGTTCGTATGCTGCGACTTATGTGGATATATGTAAGCACCGTCAGTCCAATAGTCCCTGAGTAGCTAACAACGGTTCGGATAAAGACTGTGTGTCTTTCCGGCGGAGAAAGGGGATGAGGATGAGGTGTGATTATGTGACATGAAAGCCGAGAGGCTGATTGTGGGCCGAAAGGTCGGTTATGTGCCGAAAGGCTATTTGTGAGGCTGACGAGCCGTTTGTGAAGCCGGATAGCTATGTGCTATAAGGCTATATGTATGCACTGCCACGCCAATAGTCCCTGAGTAGCTAACAACGGTTCGGGTTAGGCAGTGTGCCTTCCCGGCGGAGAAAGGGGAGGAGGCTGGAGTGTGATATGTGTTGCTGCTGTATGATGATTTACTTACATGCTATGTACTTATGTGTGGTATAAATGCTTAGTTACTACTGGGATTCTTTAGAATCTCATTCTTTCCTTTAAACTAACCTTTCAGACAGGGCGACTGGCTCCAAGGAGAAGCGCGTGACCCGAAGTGGTTAGAGTTTCTTAGGGACATTAGTATAGTTTTGTTGGTTTATTCATTTTGGGTAGGGATTACTGTATTATGTTTGGAGATGTATATAGTTTGAAATACTTGGTTGTAATCCCTAAACAGGATTTGGAATTCTTGGTATGTAGTGAACCCGGGGGTTGCCGGGAGTTTGGTTATACACTCTGTTATTCGTAAATGTATATAAACTGCGCAGGTGATTATATTCGATAAGTTGAACTTGAGACTGGAAGAGGAATGAAGTTTAAATGAGTTTTAAACCATACGACGGTCTCTAATCTAATTTAATTACCTAATATCGAGTTATAATCACGTGTTTAAAAGCAGGGTGTTACATTTTGGTATCAGAGCTGTAGTTCCTGGCAAGGGTAGAGTTTGCTAGGATAGATTCCTTAGTTGGTTTAGGGATAAAAGATTGTTTGTGAATGATTGTTATGTGTGCACATATATGTTTAAATGATTTGGATACATATAAGTTTTGTGACCATATGTGCATACTGTCTCTGCTGAATTAATGGGGTAAGTTGCTTGTAGAATGAAGAAAACCAGAGGACGCCCCAAAATTCCGCGTGTAGACCCCGTGGTGGAGGTTGATAATGAAAACCCACCAGATCCTATGCATGAGTTGATGAGTCTAATCAAGGATCAGCGGGACATGATCACTGAGCTAAGGGACGAGCTCAGAGCAGAGAAGGCAAAGAATAAGGAAGTTCCGGTTCAGTCTATTCCGGAAGAAACTCAAGAGGAGACCCGTTATGAGGACACTGCAGAAGGATCAGCACGACCTCTAGAATCCCCACCTCGTGCTACCTTGAATCCGGAATCATATGGGATGCCACCCAGGGAGGAAAAAGACCTTCAGTATTGGGTCACCCGATTCTGTAAGCATTTGCCTCCGGCGTTCAGAGGGAGGTTTGATCCTCAAGTGGCAGAAGATTGGCTGAATCGTCTGGAAAAGATATTTGAGGTTCTCGGATGTCCGGATGAAGTGAAGCCACGGTTGGCCGTCTACAAGCTCGAAGGGGATGCAGATCGTTGGTGGCGGAATATCGCCTCAACATTGAAGAGCAATGAAACACCACTGACTTGGGAGTTGTTCTTACAAGAATTCAACGAGAAGTATTTCCCGAAGTCAGTCCAGCTTGAAAAGGAGACAGAATTCCTTAATATCAGGCAAGGGGACACGGAGAGTTTTGATGACTACTTGTCCCGATTCATCCGCCTGTCCCGGTATTCCTCCTATCTCCGGTACAAGGATGACGGAGAATGGAGCTCAGATATGCTTATTCGTGGTCTGAGACGAGAGTTGAGGAAGCGATTGGTTACTCACCGATTTAAGAAGTTCAATAAGGCTGTGGAGCAATGTCGAATCACGGAAAACAACTTGAGAGAGGTGTACCCTAACAAAGCTATTGGCCACCGCAGTGAGCCTAGTAAGGGTAATGTTCCTCAGAAGCGTAAAGGCCAAGGATCATCTTCATTCAAGGGTGGTGATAAGAAGCCCTATCAGCCTGGAGGTCGTGAACCTCAGAGATTTGCAACCGAGTGGAAATGTCGTCGCTGTAACAAATCACATTACGGCCAGAATTGTCAGGGAGAGATGATTTGTTTTAACTGCAAGCGGCCAGGACATCTTTCCAGAGATTGTCAACAACCACGAGCGGAGCAAAGGCCGAAGACACAGGGTCGAGTGTTTGCAATGACCCATGAGGAGGCTCGTAGATCTCCTGAGTTGATACAAGGTAAAATCTCCCTAAATGGCTATCTATTACAAGCATTGTTCGACTCGGGTGCCAGTCATTCCTTTATTGCGTATGATTGTGTAAAACGCCTGGGTATGCATGTGCATAAGTTACCATTTGATTTGGTAGTATCGACTCCGATGGGTGTTAAGGCCTTAACCACAGAAGTTTGTCTGAACTGTGTTATAACTGTGGAAGGGCGTCAGTCTGTTGTAGATTTGATTTGTTTGCCGCTTTACCAGTTGGAAGTCATTTTGGGTTTTGATTGGTTAACGGCAAATAACGTATTACTTGATTGCGGGAATAAGAGGATAGTATATCCTGTTTCTCAAAGGGCTGAAGTTGTAGGTGCTTGTATGAATTTTCTTTCTACAGCTAAAGCTGAGAGATATATTGAAAAGGGTTGCCAGGGGTATATGGTATTTTTCTCCATTCAGGGGGAAACTGGTGAAACCTTGAGTAATATACCCGTGGTAAATGAATTCCCTGAGGTGTTTCCGGATGACCTTAGCGGATTGCCTCCTGAGAGGGAAGTTCAGTTCCCGATTGACATTGTACCTGGAGCTGGTTCTATTTCGAAAGCCCCATATCGTATGGCCCCAAACGAGATGGCGGAACTAAAGAAACAAATAGAAGATTTGCTTGAGAAAGGATTCATTAGACCCAGTGTATCGCCTTGGGGAGCTCCAGTGTTATTCGTAAAGAAGAAAGATGGAAGCCTTCGGTTGTGTATCGATTACAGGGAATTGAACAAGGTTACTATTAAGAACAAGTACCCACTTCCCCGGATCGATGACTTGTTGGATCAACTCTCTGGATCGTGTGTATTCTCAAAGATTGATCTAAGGTCAGGGTATCATCAGCTGCGAGTAAAAGCGGAAGATATTCCGAAAACTGCTTTCAGGACCCGGTATGGTCATTATGAGTTTTTGGTGATGCCATTTGGGCTAACCAATGCGCCTGCGGTTTTCATGGATTACATGAACCGTATCTTTCGGAAATATCTGGATCAGTTTGTTGTGGTGTTTATCGATGACATTCTGATATATTCAAAAAGCAAGGTAGAGCATGAGCATCATTTGAGAATCGTATTGAATATCCTGTGTGAGAAGCAATTATACGCTAAATTGAGCAAGTGCGAGTTCTGGCTATCAGAAGTGAAATTTTTAGGCCATGTTATCTCGCAAGAAGGGGTTTCTGTGGATCCCAGTAAAGTGGAAGCAGTACTAGATTGGAAGAGGCCAGAATCTGTGGCAGAAGTACGCAGTTTTCTGGGTCTTGCCGGGTACTATCGGAGATTCATTCAGAATTTCTCCCGTATTGCGTTGCCGATGACCAAGCTCACGAGAAAGGATCAGCCGTTTGTGTGGGATGATAAATGCGAAAATTGTTTTGTGGAGCTGAAGGAGAGGTTGACGTCGGCACCTGTGTTGATTTTGCCCGATCCCAGTGTGACATATGTTGTGTACTCTGATGCCAGTGGGCAGGGATTAGGGTGTGTCCTTATGCAGCAGGGACGTGTGGTGGCCTACGCCTCTCGACAGCTCAGACCTCATGAATTGAATTATCCCACTCATGATCTGGAGCTTGCGGCCATTGTGTTTGCTTTGAAAATCTGGCGTCATTACCTGTATGGTGTGACTGTGGAACTGTACTGCGACCACAAGAGTCTCAAGTATCTTTATGATCAGAAAGAACTGAATATGAGACAGCGCCGTTGGATGGAATTGCTTAAGGACTACGATCTGGAGATTAAATATCATCCGGGTAAAGCCAATGTAGTCGCTGATGCTCTGAGTCGAAAGACTGTGCTCGTTGCAGCTATGATGATACGAGAGGAGAAATTGATTGAAGATTTTCGTGATTTGAATTTGACGAACCAAATCATCTGTGCCAATTACACTGTTTCCCAGGAGGAAAGTGATCTAAAAGCTGAGATTGAAGAAGCTCAGAGGCAAGATGACTGGATACAGCGAAATCTGATTCGGATTGAACGGGGAGAAGTCCCGGGTTATGATTTGTCGCCTAGAGGATTGGTTCGCTATCAGAATAGAGTCTGCGTTCCACTCAAGGCGGAGTTGCGACAAAAGATTCTAGATGAGGCGCATAAGAGCCAGTACACTCTTCATCCTGGTATGACCAAGATGTACCATAACCTGAAATCTGTGTATTGGTGGCCGGGTTTGAAGAGTGATGTGACCAAGTATGTGGCGAGATGCCTCACTTGTCAGAAAGTGAAGATCGAGCACCAAAGACCACCTGGTTTGCTCCAGAGTCCTGAGATTCCCGAATGGAAATGGGAAAGTGTGACTATGGACCTTGTGACGGGATTGCCCAAGATCAGAAATTACGATGCGATCTGGGTAATTGTGGATCGGTTAACGAAGTCGGCGCACTTCATACCAATCAATGCTGGTTATTCTCCTGACAAACTAGCAGAGATTTATGTTCGTGAGATCGTGAAACTCCATGGTGTTCCTAAGAATATCATTTCTGATCGAGATCCTCGATTTACTTCAAGATTCTGGAAAGCGTTGCATAAAGCCTTGGGAACTCAATTGAGATTCAGTACGGCTTATCATCCACAGACGGATGGACAGTCAGAGAGGACAATCCAGACGCTGGAAGACATGTTGCGAGCCTGTGTTCTCGACTCTAAAGGAAGTTGGGATCGCTTTCTTCCACTAGCGGAATTTGCCTACAACAATAGCTATCATGCGAGCATTCAGATGGCTCCGTATGAAGCATTGTATGGAAGACGGTGTCAATCGCCTTTGTGTTGGAACGAGCTATCCGAAAGGAAGTTATACGGACCAGATTTGGTTGATCAGACCTCAGCACAGATTCAGATTATTCGAAGGAGGTTACTTGCAGCGCAGAGTCGACAGAAAAGCTATGCCGACAAAAGGAGACGACCTCTAGAGTTTGAGGCTGGGGATCATGTGTTCTTGAGAGTATCACCAGTTACGGGCGTTGGGCGAGCTATCAAGAGGAAGAAGCTAAGCCCAAGGTATATAGGTCCTTTTGAGATCCTTGAGAGGATTGGGCCTGTCGCATACCGAGTAGCGCTACCCCCAAGTTTGAGCAAACTTCATGACGTGTTACACGTTTCCCAACTGAAGAAGTACCAACCAGACCCATCCCACATAGTTGAGTATGAGAATGTTGAGCTTCAAGACAACTTCACATATGCGGTGGAGCCAGAGCAGATCATTGACCGGGAGGAGCGACGGCTCAGACACCGAAGCATTCCATATGTGAAGGTGGTCTGGAAGGGAATGACTCCGAGCGAGGCAACTTGGGAAGCGGAGGAAGATCTGCAGAGAAGATATCCGGAGTTTATGACTCGAGTAATGTAACAATTTCGAGGACGAAATTAAATTTTCTGGGGGAGAATTGTAATATCCTGGATTTGGAATCAGGGATAATAACTTCAAATTATGTAATTAATGTTAATTAAGCATATTTGAAGTATATATTGTGTAATGTGATATTAAGATCATTTGTGATGATTTAATGAGTATTATGATAATCAGGGGTAAAATGGTAATTTACCAACCGTTTGATTAGTTCTGGATGAGGAAACCCTTTAGTAATCTTAATCAATGGTTGAGATTGGAAGATCAAGGGGTGGAATCAAGTGTGGAAGGGTTTATGTGAAATCAAGGTAAGAGGAAGGAGATGATGCCAAGTGGCTAAATAAGGGCCATTGGATGAGTCAAATATTCAAACTTTCTTTCACTCTCCACTCTTAGTCGGTTTTGCATGGGGAAAGGAGAAGCAAATGATCATCACTTTTCACCAACTCATTCTCTCTCCATTTCTTCCAATTCCGGCGAGTAAGCAAGAAAGAGAAAGGAAGGGCTTGAATTATAGGTGAGTGTTTGACTCTAAATGCTCACTTTGCTTTCATTAAAGTTGTTCAAATGTTCAAGAACTATACTTCCATGTTTTCAGACTTGGGATTGGTGGTGTGAGGAAACTAGAGGAAAATTTGAAAGTGGAGGAATCCAAGTTCTGAATTCAGCAAGTGAAAGAGGTGAGTTTTTGATGAAGTTTGATGTGAATGTTATGGTGTTTGCTTAATCAACGAGAATTCTGGAAATTAGACCTAATTATGATGTTAAATGAAGGGTAGGTTTTGGTAAGAGTGTCACTGTTCATTTGGTCAGTTTTGACACTTGGGAGTGATTAGAAATTGATTGGAAGTTGAATAAGGGAAATGTGTTAAGTTGTGGTTTTGAGTGGTTTGGTGATTAGAGATGAGATTCTGTTAATGGAGTTGAATTTTGGTTATTTTGAGTTGCCAATGGGTTTATGGTGAAGTTTTAGATGAGAATGGGTAATGGTATGAGTTATAGGACCATTGGAATTCATTTGGTGAATTCTGGTAAATCCTATCAGCTGCTGCGTTTTGGGTATCTGGTGTGAATTCTCGAGTGAGAGAAGAACTCACTCGAGCACAGGATGAACGTGCTCGAGTGAGCATGTTTGTGCTCGAGTGAGGGTGCTTTTTGGTACCGCGGGTGAGTGTCTCAGGAGATACTCGCGGGAAGATTGCCAAGAGTGCGCCTGGCACTCGCGAGCATTGAGGGATCACTCGCGAGCACTGGAGTTGTGCTCGAGTGAGGCTGTTGCCTGGGAGTTGGGGTGCTCTCGGGTAGACACTCGCTGCCTTGTGCTCGCGAGCACTAAGGGTCAGTGCTCGAGCACAGGTGTTTGTGCTCGAGTGAAGGTGGAGGAAGAGGTAGAGAGGTGCTCTCGGGTTGTCACTCGCAGGCCTCACTCTTGTGATGCTCGAGTGTGCTCGGGGTCTCTGCTCGAGCACAGCCTCTTGTGCTCGAGTGAGAGTGTGAAATTATAGGGAAGTTTGCTCTCGGGCAAGCACTCGCGGGAGGTTACTCGCGAGTGAGTGGGAGTTGTGCTCGAGCACGGTCTTCTGTGCTCGAGTGAGAGTGCGAGTGAGGGGTCCAAAAATCAGAACTTAGCCTTTTCAAGAGAGATCTTTGGGGATAGTTATCCCAACCCTTTAGGCATATGATTAGGCATTTAATGGCCATCTAAAGAGTCCAAATGAATACCAACTTAGAGTTATATTGAAGTAAGAACTTGGAAAAGGAAATTAACCAAATGTCCCTATTTTGATTATAGGATTTGATATCTGCTATCCTCGTGAGCCTACTGTGCCCAGAGACATCAGGAAAGGATCAGGTAGTGACTTTTCTTTCGTACCATTTGTGATGCATCGTATGTGTGTATTTTCATTGCTTTGCGATAAGTTCGTATGCTGCGACTTATGTGGATATATGTAAGCACCGTCAGTCCAATAGTCCCTGAGTAGCTAACAACGGTTCGGATAAAGACTGTGTGTCTTTCCGGCGGAGAAAGGGGATGAGGATGAGGTGTGATTATGTGACATGAAAGCCGAGAGGCTGATTGTGGGCCGAAAGGTCGGTTATGTGCCGAAAGGCTATTTGTGAGGCTGACGAGCCGTTTGTGAAGCCGGATAGCTATGTGCTATAAGGCTATATGTATGCACTGCCACGCCAATAGTCCCTGAGTAGCTAACAACGGTTCGGGTTAGGCAGTGTGCCTTCCCGGCGGAGAAAGGGGAGGAGGCTGGAGTGTGATATGTGTTGCTGCTGTATGATGATTTACTTACATGCTATGTACTTATGTGTGGTATAAATGCTTAGTTACTACTGGGATTCTTTAGAATCTCATTCTTTCCTTTAAACTAACCTTTCAGACAGGGCGACTGGCTCCAAGGAGAAGCGCGTGACCCGAAGTGGTTAGAGTTTCTTAGGGACATTAGTATAGTTTTGTTGGTTTATTCATTTTGGGTAGGGATTACTGTATTATGTTTGGAGATGTATATAGTTTGAAATACTTGGTTGTAATCCCTAAACAGGATTTGGAATTCTTGGTATGTAGTGAACCCGGGGGTTGCCGGGAGTTTGGTTATACACTCTGTTATTCGTAAATGTATATAAACTGCGCAGGTGATTATATTCGATAAGTTGAACTTGAGACTGGAAGAGGAATGAAGTTTAAATGAGTTTTAAACCATACGACGGTCTCTAATCTAATTTAATTACCTAATATCGAGTTATAATCACGTGTTTAAAAGCAGGGTGTTACACATATCATCATCACAATCAATAGAAGGAGGAGAATTTGAACAATGGTATTACATACATCATCATGACAATCATTTTTCTCACATAATGAGAAAGCAAACTCATCAATTGCCTCTTCTAAGGCCAAATCAATCAAATGCAAGCCAAGAAGGAAGTAGTCCTCAAATGATTGAACCAAATGACATGATCACCTACTTCCATAGTTATGTACCCATCCTTCATGCTAATGATAGTATTAGCTATGCGCATGAAAGGCCTACCCAAAATCAATGGTTCCTCAACTGAGACCTCAATAGACATGTCTAGGACATAAAAATTAGCAGGAAACACTAAGTCTTTGACCTTGACTAAGATGTCTTCTAATAAGCCATGAGGTTTCCTAGTGGTGCGATCTGCTAGTTGTAGGATGACACTAGTGGATTTGATGTTTGTGAAGCCAAGTGAGGTGTAAACAGAGTAGGGCATGACATTTATAGCGGCTCCTAAATCAAGAAGAGCATTACTAAAAGGCATGGTATCTATAGTGCATGAAACAGTGAATGAGCCAGGGTTTTTATACTTAATTGGGAGATGGGGTTTAAACATAGCAGACACACTAAGACTCAACTGAACACACTCATTGGGTTTACACCTATGCTTTTGGGTACACAAATCTTTCAAGAATTTAGCACAAGCAGGCATTCCTTTCAACACATCAAGCAAAGGCAAATTAACTTCAATCTTACTGAAAATATCCATCATATCAAGAAATTTCTTTTCATTTGAAACCTTCTTGCTAAGCACTTATGAATTAGGAAATGGAATTTCAGAGAGATTTACCTCTTGACTTACCCCTTTACTTGAAGAAGAAGAAGTTGAAGAGTCAAGTACCTTAGTATTTGTTGAAGTGGATACTCCTTACTTTCTATCCATATTTGAATTTGGAGAAGAATACCTATATAGAAGCTTCTGTTCAACCATACTCTCAGATTTTCCAATAGCAAGGTGAGTGCTTTGATCAGAATCATCACTACCATCAATATCTTCCACTTATGGGTGCAATGGAACCTCAACCTCTTCATTGTGCCTATCACTAGAATGCATTCCAGATTTGAAACTCTCAACATTTTCTTCAAATCGGACTTGTTTACCCACTTGTTTACCACTTCTCAAGGAGATAGCATGTACATCCTTAGGATTGATCACAGTGTTGGAAGGCAACCCTTGTCCACTTTTAGCTTGTTGCTCATTGAGGCTATCAGACATTTGAGTGACAAATGAAGTAAGGTTAGCATTCTTAGAATCCAACAACTCCAACTTGTTGAAGATTGTGTCAAACTTAATCCCAATGTTAGAAAATTTAGAATTGGTTTGAGCTCTCTCTTCATTAAATCTCGAGGCTAAGTTACTCATGGAAGATAACATATTGTTCATACACTTGAGAAGTTGAGAAATGTCATCTTTAGTAGCATGGGATTCAGGTGTAGTAACCGCTGTTTGTTGGGGATTAGATTGGTTTGAAGGTCCTTGATTTAGAGCTTGATTTGAAGAACTCCCTTGAAATTGATTCTAGTTCCTCCAACCAAAGTTGGGATGGGACCTCAAACCCTCATTGTATGTGTTGGAGTAGGGATTCCAAGGTCTTTGATTCTGTCCTTGTCTCCCTTGAAAAATAGCTGAGACCTCCCCAAGTTCGTGTGGGCAATTAGGAGCAATATGCATGTGAGAGCTACATATGTTACAGCTAAGAGCCACCAGAGCTTGAGAATGTGACCCATGAATGTTCACATTGTTTAGATGGGCCATGAGCTTATTGAGGTCAGTTCTCATATATGTCATTTGGGATGACAAATTATCATACTCCCTTGAAGATCTTGAAGCATATGAGACCTCATGGACTTGTCTAGCATCCAACCCTTCAAATTGTTGATCATTACTAGCTATTTTCTCAATTAAAGCCCAAGCTTCTTCAGGTGTAAGCAATTGAATAGTGCCTCAAGAAGATGAATTTAAACTCTTCCTATCTTGAGGAAGCAACCTACTATGAAAATATTGCACCAATCGAGCTTCTGGAATTTGATGGTGTGGGTACTTGGCTAGGAGTTCTTGAAATTGACACCAATACTCAAAAAGATTCATAGAGGCCTTGTTTAGCACCGAAGATTTCCTTAGTGAGAGATGTTATTCTTGAAGAAGGGAAGTATTTTTCCAAAAATGCACTCTTCAAGGTGTCCCAAGAGGCTAAAGCATTAGGATTGTAGTGAGGTAGCATCAAGAACCACTCCTTAGCTTTATTTTCCAGTGTAAAATGAAAGACTTTCCGGCACATCTCATCTAGATCAACACCCATTGGTTTTATGGAGTTGCACACAATGTACATATTCCTCAAGTGCCTGTTAGGGTCTTCTGCAGGTAAACCATGAAATTTTGGTAAGTGACTCAACAAAGGACCTTTCAACTCAAAATTAATATTAAAGTCAAGACAAGAGAGGAAAGGATCAATAATATCAGTAGAAGAGGTAAGATCTTTGATAGTTCTACGCTCCCAATGGGTAAAGGTACGTCTTCAGGAGGAGGGACTGGATCCATGGTAAGATGGCGATCTACAATGAACGAAGAGCCAATATGAGAAGAATTATCACAAGTATGTGCAACAACTTCAGTGTCAATGACTTGTCCAAGCCCTACACTAGATGATTCAGCTTTCTTACCTTTCTTAAGCAACCTAATTGTCTTGTTAATATCTTTATCTAAAGGTACAATTTCAATTTTCTGAGATCTAGTCATGCACAGTAAGAAGACTCATATAGACACATAAATTACAGTAAAGTAATTGGTCAAATGGTCGATTGAAGAAGGGTTGTGTACAGCAAAAATTAGCAACTTATAGGAAACCAACTTAACTAATCTTTGACAACTAAAAGAGTTAACCACAACCAACAAAATTCAAGTGTCTAAAGAGTAAGACCAGTTTCAGCAATAACAAGACAAGTGCAACACAATGTGACAAGAGGCAAATAGGAGTTGTAAGGTAAGAATTCACCTTTTAGGAGAACAAGTTGGTATATCAGTGAAGTAGTACCTCAAATTGCAAGTATGTAAGTAGAGTTACTGGAAGCACAACTTATATAATGTGATAGCTACTTGAAATCTCAAGTTGCAACCAACAAATTTCCAAGGATAAAGAATGCAAAGTTGCTCACCATAAAACAATAATGAACCACATAATGGCCACTAAGAACATGATAGCAAAGCAACAAAATGCAAATTTCTTTTTGTTTTTTTAATTGCAAATGGAATGCAAAACAACTATGAAAATGAAAATTAACCTAAACTACTACCAAACACTTCAACAACTAACAACTAACTAAGACAAACTCAAAACACACTAGCAACCAAGAAAAATCAAAGAAAACCCAAAAAACAAACCTAATCAAAAACCTAGAAAAATACCAAAAAAGAAATAAAATTCAGAAAAGTATAGCAAACCTTCAAATTTGGCTAAAATCTAGCAGACCTAATAGCTTTAGCTTTTAGTCTTGCTTAGAATGTTAAAAAACTTTAACCTGTCAAATTTCAGAATTTTCTAGGCAAAAATATTTCAGTTTTAGCAAGATAGTACTAATCAAAAATAAGAATTTCGCCAAAATTCAAATGAGTGCTACACACTTCCTGCTAAACTAAGACAACTAAAAAGAACACTTAACTACTTAAAACCTTGACAATCATCCTCCTCGGCAACGGTGCCAATTTGATGAACCCATGTCGTGTGAGTTCACAAAATAAAACTAGGTTTGAAAATGTAAGGTAGTAGCTCAACCTAGGTCGTTCTTGTGAGGAGATTAAGGTCCAAGTTTCTAAGTATTAATATGAATAATCTAAGCTAAAGCAATATTTTTTTATTTTTTAGTTTTCAAGATAAAGAAGCAAAAGGAATTGAAATTAACACTAATAACAAGATAAATTCAATTAACTAATATAATAATGAAATGGGATCCCCTTGAGTTGAGGTTTTAGTCTTCCTTGCTTGCTAATAATATGAATTCCATAATGAGTTAAGAGGATGGAACTAAGATACCACTAGCTCCATACTTGCAATAATCATTTAACTCATTCTACCGAAGCAATTAAATGAATATCACTAAATAATTCAGACTCAAGGAGATGAATAATCAACTTCCAATTCTAGCTTGTAATTACTATTACAAAAGTTCAAAGCATTCAATTTAGTCATTTACAATCCACTTAACCAAGTTGGAATAAACAACTCAACCTACTCCTAATTTGAATCATACATAGCTTAATTAATCAACTCCTAGCTCAACCACCCAGTTTATTCACTTGGCATAGAACAATCTAGATCATAATCACATACTTTACCAAGCCATACAATTATGAAATAGAAAGAGAGCTTAAGGAATTCCATTGAAGTTTAGAAGCTCAAACCATTACCCAACTCAAGGAAATCACCAACACTTTAGCCACTCATGGAAGAAGAGGAAGAAACTTGAAGAATGAAGGGATAATTGGCCATGAAATGCAGCAGCTTGCTTCATTGAAATAACTCTCCAATTCTCATCCAAATCCCCTTCAATATCCTTAACAGTCGCTGTTAGTGCAAGCGTTTCACCCAAAAGGGGGTGAATTAGGTTATACCAGAAATTTCGTTGCGTATAAGGAAATTGACGGAATATTAAAAACAGTTAAGTGCAAGGAGAAATATCACCGTAGTGTACACCGGGAGTTATACTGGTTCGGCCACAACCACTTTGACCTACGTCCAATCTACAGAATGATTCTGAGAGTTTCACTATATTCTCCAAGATTCAGTGGGTTCTTGGCACCTCAGTACATAGCAAGTTCCTTCACCTGGACACTCACTCCCCCTTACACGTTGCAATCAAATCCCCAACTCAAGGTTCCACTACCTTAAGTTGTCTCAATAACAAATATTGATTTTGTAATGAAAACCTCTCTCACAGAGCAAATATATATTCACTGAAGTACAAATGAATGAGTATATGAAAACAAAGCACTAAGTGTATTGATCGATGTCTGGTCTTAGTTCATTTTCTACTTATTTTCATCTCTTTGAATGCTCCATATATATATATGAGTTGTAGTGTTCGTTGGAAGCAATTTCAAACTTGTCCGTTAGAGTCGCACAGCAACGGTTGACCATTCTTCGTATTTGAAAACTATCCGTTGGCGGTAGGTAGCGTTAGGTGAACATTCGGACTTTTATTTGAATTCTCAAATCTGTCATATTCTTTCATTATTTCTCTGCAAATGAACTTAGAATACTAATACAATGAAGAGTTAATCATATAGATAACAAATCAAGAGATATTTGATCAAAATATAATTTCTGGACTGCCTTACTCGAGTGGCTACTCAAGTGATCAAGTTTGTTACTCGAGTGGTCCCTCGAGTAAACATGTCAAAAATATGGCAGTGAGCAAATCAACATTTTGCATGAAGAATTACTCAGGTAAGACATAGAGTGATATATTACAAACCTAGAAAATACCTGATTACTCGAGTGGCTACTCGAGTGAGAATGTCTTTACCTTCATTGGTTACTCGGGTGATCACTGTGGTAAACTGCTTACTTGAGTAGCTACTCAAGTGGGCTTCATATTTCTTCACACCTTACTGGAGTGATCCCTCGAGTGGCTTGTAAATAGCCTGGCAGATTACTCGATTATTTCTTCGAGTAATGACATCAAATTCTTGGCAGAGAGTTTACTATCTGGTTACTCGAGTGGCTACTAGAGTGGAACTTCATATAAATCTACAGATTACTCAGGTTGTCCCTCGAGTAATGCTGTTTTTCTCATTAGTTACTCGAGTGGCTACTCGAGTGATGAGCTGCATTTCTTGGCCGAGAGTCACTGGATGATTTTGGACCTAGTTACTCCAGTGGCTACTCGAGTGATGCCTGTGAAAATCTGGTTACTTGAGTGGCTACTCAAGTAATGGTCTATATAACTTTGCAGATTACCCGAGTGGTCCCTCGAGTAATATCGTTCAAAATTTGGCAGTGCCTCACTGGATGAAATTTTGCTTGCTTACTCGAGTGGTCACTCGAGTAATGGCTTCTGTTACCCTAGTGGCGACTCAAGTAAGCCTTCTTAAAACTTGTTTACTTCCAGTGCTAACTCCAAGTGATGTTGATTACTTCCAGTGCTGACTCCAAGTGATGCTATGCTACTTTGTTCAAATCCATTTGTTTGTTCTCAAATCCTTTCATATTATTAATCCAATCTTTGTTATCATCAAAACATATGGGATCTAACATTCTTCCCCTTTTTGATGATGAAAAAACTTGGTGATTTTGAAGAAATTTTTTGAAGTTGAGTTTTCAAACATATACTTCTCAAATTCTTTTCATATGAAATCATTTGTTGAACTTAACCTTGAAAACTCTTTGTTGAAATAACTTATTAGAGATCTTTTCAAAGTTTTGTTCTTATGACTAATTGTTCACCTTGCATACATAATCAAAAACTTATTAGTCCAAAAATGCAATATAATTTCAATAAAATGTCATAAAGGAACACATTGTATAATGAAGAATTCAAATACATAATCAAACTTTAAACTTAAAATTGTTCAAGAACAAAAAGAAACAAAGCACCCTAAAAACCCCATACACCCAAATCCCAATCTATAGACTCAGCCATTCTTCACAAAATCACTTTAAGTTCTTCTCCCCCTTTTTGTCTTCATTAGAAAGGCGGAATCAATCATGAGGAGGAGTATATGGCTTGGCTGCTGAAATGGGATTGACAGGAAAGACCAATGACTCATATGAACTGTCTGAACTAGAAGAGTGTGAGGATGATGGTTCAGGGTCAGGTAGGTGCACCGGAGGTGTTTGAAGATCCTCTGGAGGATTTATTGGATGCAGATAAGTAATTTCTACTTCCTCTGTACCAATAGGTGAAGTAACTAGAACCTCCTCAGTGCGAGTAGGTGAGGCAACTAGAGTGACACTGAGACAGGCTAAGTTGGCTAAACTGGATCATCAATGGTGACATGGACCAAATGAAGTATTTCTGGGTCAGGCAGGGAAAACAAAAGGTTCCTGGAGATAGTGATAGGTAATATAGGAAGAGGAATAGAAGAAGGACCAGCCTCAAAAAGCTTAGGCTCAAAATATATAGGCTGAGAAAGTCCAGGCTGAGAAGTTGAGACAAGCTCAGGAGGTCTCAACTCAGAATGTGGTGCCTCAAATGATCTGGGTTCAGGAGGTGACTCAGGCTCAGGCATGAAAGAAGGTTAAAAGGTACCAGAGGTAAAGGGGCCAGATGCCATAGCATTAAGTCGAGCTATAATCGACCTTAGAAGCTTACCCTGGGCACGTTGTTCTGCTAACAACTCTTCGTACCTCTTATCCATCCTTTCCACCATTTGACCCATCTTGTCATTCATATGAGTGATCAACTCGGCATTGGTATTTGTAATGTCGATATGAAAACCCTTTAGCATATTTTCCATGAAATGTTGAAGTGTGGTACTGAGGAATGAAGGTGAGGATGTAGTACCAGCTGGAGCAGAAGACTGTGTGTCATCCATTCTACTCGTTTTAGTCTTAGTCTTCTTCTTCTTTTTCTTGGGGCCTGACTCCAAAGGACCTTTGAGAGGTATTTCAATGTTTAGTTTACCAATTTGGTTCCTCCCAATAGGAGTTATCCTCTCAATTGGATCCTTACTCTCCAGATACCAAATCTTTTTTTTCTTCAAAATTAAAGATATGAGCTGAGGATATGGCATAGGAGTGGATGGCTTCCCTTCAGTCTTGTATTTTTGCATCTCCGTAAAAATATATTCTCCCAAGTCTTTTTGCTCTTGGAGAAGGAAAGAAGCAAACAACCTATAGTCCCTTTTAGTGAAATGTATGTAGTTGTTGGATTTGTTAACTAAGGCTCTAGAGTATATGTACCATAGAACCCTGTGGTGGTCACACATATCACTCGGATTGAAGTTTAGGGGTCCCACTAACTCACCAGGTCTAAGAACAGAGAAGATCTGGTTAGGCTCAAGTTTAGAATAGATATCATCAGGGGGGATTTTCTATTCCTAACCAAAGATTAATCCAAGAGGGTGGGATGAGGTTTCTCTAACCTCTAACGTTTGTGGTCATTTCTTCCTCTACTGATCTTCTAACAGGGTCATTTATAATTTCAAGATTATAGTCAAAATGACTAACTACCTTGGTGTAAAAAGGTAATTTAATAGATAACCAAGGCATAAAGGGTTCAAGGTAGGGATTAAGGTTGTGCTTCAATACCTCCCGAAGAACTTGGAGATCAATGTAGTGAGTCTTGCACACCTTCCTCCTAGAGAAGTGAGTCAGGAACTTCTGAGACTCCTCCAACTTGTTGACATTGAAGCCTTTAGAAGGGAGAGTAGTTTCCTCTTCTGCCACTTCTGGCTTCTTAGAAGATTCTCCTTTCTTAGCTCCCTTAGACTGAAAGGCTTGATCAATCATGCCTATCATGACATTGGTAAGCCTCTTATCAATCTTTGGCTTTTTTAAAGGTTTTTGAGAAAAGGTTGGAGTATCGGTTGAATCAAAGAGAGGAGGAGATTATACTTCTGTGCCTTTGCCTCTTTCAGTTGAGACACTTTTCTTGGATTAAGCTCTTGTGACAATGGGCTCTTTAAACACAACCCCTTTCTCTTTCAGCTTAGACAGAGACTTAGACTGAGATTTAGCTTTGGATTTCACAGTAAGTTTGCGTTTCTTGGTAGGTGGCTTGGAAGAGAATGGGTCAGATGATTGTTTCAGCTCAGAAGACTCTGAAGGGGTGAGATTTTTGGTTCTAACCATTGTGATTTAGAAATACTGAGATTTTTAGAAGAGAAAAGAGTGACTGTCGAAGGTATAGGGCAGGAGATTCTGAGAAATGTAAGAGGTTTTTGGAGCAATAAACTGCTGGGTTTTGACGGAAATGGAGCAAGGAAATGATTGTGAGAAGTTTTTGTGAGAGCACTTGGTGAAACACTCGAGGTGATTTTGTGAGAAATGACCGAGTTGCGACTAATAAAGACTTAGGGCCCGACATCACTCGAGGGCTTACTCGAGTGATTATCATCATCACTCCAGTAGCTACTCGAGTGATCATATGAAAAATTTTCAAATACAGTATTTTTGAGCGCGTACCTAGCATGAATAATATTGTAATTATCCATATATATTCCCTCGATCATTTGATGGCTCTTTAGAACAGATTTGAGTTGAAATTCAGTTGACTTGAAATTTTCTCCCAGGTTCACTCGAGGGCTTACTCGAGTAAAGTTGAACATCACTCGAGGCCTCCCTCGGGTAAGCTGTCTCTTCACCTTCTAGCTATTTATGTCAACCATTGTGCCGTTGTATTTGAAATTAATGCTTCACTGGCACATTTTCAAGTTCATTACTCGAGTGGCTACTCGAGTAATGCATCCATTACTTCAAGTTGTCACTCCAGTGACACATTTATCACTTGAAGTTGTCACTCCAGTGATGCTCATTACTTGAAGTTGACACTCCGGTAATGTTGTCCTCTGTTAACCTCTGTTATTCATACCCTAAAATAGAATATTATGATCCTACAAAAAACAAATTGCTAGAATCTCTGATGCTTAAGTTAGTAATCATCAAAACATCAATAAATAATATCATCTAACATTTTGTAAGCACTAATAACTTACAATTCATTGGGATTTACCATTCCCAATTCTCATCTAATATATAAAAATTGATCTTTAGCAAGAGGTTTTGTGAAGATATCAGCTAGTTGAAGATGAGTTGGAATGAATATCACTTTGACATCTTTCTTTTGGACATGATCTCTGATGAAGTGATGTCTAACATCAATATGCTTGGTTCTGGAATGTTGAACAGGATTCTTTGCCAAGCTTATCGTGCTAGTGTTGTCATAGTATATTGGTGTTTCTTTCAGAAAAATACCAAGATCCTGGAGTTGTTGCTTTAGCCAAATTACTTGTGCACAACAACTTGATACTGCAACATACTCAGCTTCCGTTGACAAAAGAGACACTGTAGTTTGTTTTTGCTAAACCAAGATACAAGTGAGCCTCCAAGAAACTAGCCTTGTCCACTTGTGCTCTTTTTATCTGTCTTGTATCCTCCATGATCAGAGTCTGAGTAAGCAACTAGATATTCACTTCTTCCTTTGGGATACCATAGACCCAATTCTTGTGTGTCAGCAAGATATCGAAAGATACGTTTGACGGTTTCAGCATGTGACTCTTTTGGTGCTGATTGATATCTTGCACACATACCCACACTGAATTGAAAGTCAGGTCTGCTTGTAGTGAGATAGAGTAATGATCCAATCATTCCTCTATATTTTGTGATGTTGTAATCTTTTCCCTTGACATCCGCATCAAGCAATGTGGTTAAGCTCATGCGTGTGTCCATTCCATTTGCTTCATCCAATCTATACTTCTTCAATAGCTCTTTCAAATATTTTGTTTGAGATATGAAGATTCCATTCTTTCTTTGTTTGATTTGTAAACCGAGAAAGAAATTTAATTCTCCCATCATTGACATCTCAAACTCCCCCTGCATTATTTCAGAAAATTCTTTGCACAAAGTTTCGTTAGTAGCACCAAAAACTATATCATCAACATATATTTGCACAATTAAGATATCATCACGTTTTCGTTTTGTAAAAAGTGTTGTATCAACTTTTCCTCGTACAAAACCTTGATCAATAAGAAATTTACTGAGCCTTTCGTACCGTGCTCTAGGAGCTTGTTTTAAACCATATAAAGCCTTTTTGAGTTTGAAAACATAGTCAGATTAGGTTACATCTTCAAAACCTAGAGGTTGCTCTACATATACTTCTTCCATAATGTAGCCATTTAGAAATGCACTCTTTACATCCATTTGATAGAGTTTGGATCCTTTGATGCATGCAAAGGCTAAGAGTACACGTATAGCTTCCAATCTAGCCATTGAAGCATACGTTTCCTCATAATCAATTCCTTCTTCCTGATTATAGCCTTTGGCCACCAATCTTGCCTTGTTTCTGACAATAATTACGGATTCATCGAGTTTGTTCTTGAATACCCATTTAGTGCCAATGATCGGATGATCCTTGGGTCGGGATACCAAATCTCAAACTTCATTTCTTTCAAATTGATTTAGTTCTTCTTGATTTCTATAACCCAATCATTATCTGATAGGGCTTCGTCAATGTTAGAAGGTTCAATCTTAGAAATGAATGCAAAAAAGCTTACTTCATTGAAAATTATATTTCTAGTTTGACTCCTTCATTTACATCTCCTATGACTTGATCTAGGGGATAACTCCTATTGTATTTCCAGGCTTTAGGTTGACCTAGTGACTGTTCTTCATCCTCGGTTTGATCAATTTCTAGAATAAGAGATTTAGAAATAGATTGACCATTTTCTTGATTTAAAACAACTTCCTGCTCATCATCAATGGTTTTGTCAGAGGATTCATATTCATCAAATACAACGTGAATTGATTCCTCAACAACACATGTTCGTTTATTGAAAATTCTATATGCTTTACTTCGGTTAGAATATCCTAGGAAAATTCCTTCATCTATTCTTGAATCAAATTTTCCTAAGTTATCTTTACCACTATTATGAATGAAACACTTACAACCAAAGATGTGTAAATGAGCAAGATTCGGCTTCCTTCCTTTGTATAGCTCGTATGGTGTCTTTCCAAGTTTTGTTCTAATGTAGGCTCTGTTTGAAACATAGCATGCTATGTCATTGCATCGGCCCAGAAAACTTGAGACATGTTCTTTTCATTTAGCGTTGCTCTAGCCATTTCAGTGAGCACTCTATTCTTTCATTCCACGACTCCGTTTTGTTGTGGTGTCCTTGGAGCAGAGAAATTGTGATCAATGCCATTAGTATCACAATATTCTTTAAAGGCTTGATTCTCAAATTCTCCACCGTGATCTGTCCTGATACCTGCAATGGACATACCTTTCTCATTTTGCACTTTCTTGGCAAAAACAATGAATTCTGCAAAGGTTTCATCTTTTGATGACAGAAAAATAGTCCATGTAAATCTAGAGAAATTATCAATAATGACCAATGAATATAAGTTGCCACCAAGGCTTTTAACTCTCGCTGGACCAACTAAATCCATATGTATTAGTTGAAGTGGTCAATTTGTTGTAATCTCATTTTTTGGTTTGAAAGATGATTTAGTTTGTTTACCCTTTTGACATGCGTCATAAATCAAATCATTTTTAAAACTTACTTTAGGTAAACCAAGAACTAAATCCTTTTTGAGTAGTTTGCCTAGTTGATGCATGTTGACATGAGCTAGTCTCTTATGCTATAACCAACTTTCATCGGCATTACTCATAAAACAATTTTCAGAATTATTTCTATTTATATCAAGTGTATAGTAATTACCTTCCCTTTTTGCTCTAAGCTTTGCCTTGATATTTTTCTTATCAAGTTGTAAGTCTTTCTTGTTGATGATCAGATATTCCTCTGAATCAAATATTATCCAATTGTCTTTATCTGCACTTTGACTTACGCTCAGCAAGTTGTGACACAAGCCTTCAACGTAATATACATCTTTAACTTGTATTCCTTTGTCATTTTTTATTTCACCAATTCCTGCTATCTTTCCGGATTGATTTCCTCCAAATTTTACCTTTCCACCTTCCTTAGGTTGCAATGTGGTAAAACTTTAGAAATCTCCGGTCATATGTCTAGAGCATCCACTATCTATGTACCACTGGTTGTTTTTGGATGCTTTAAGACATATCTGCAATTAAATACGATTAAGTCTTAGGTACCCACTTCTTTTTGGGTCCTTTTGGGTTAGTACAAGAAATTTTTGAAACATATGATCCTTTAGGTACCCATTTGTAGGTTCCTATCGTTCCTTTCTTCTTATGAATGCATGATGAAGTCTAATGACCTTTTCTATTACAATAATTACAATAAGCAAAAGGATTTGATGTATTCACAGAATGCTGAAAATAATTTAAGTATGATTTACCTCCTGCTTTCTTTCTTCCTTTCCTTTGGTCTGATTTTGGATCATATCCAATTCCAGATCGATCATTTACAAATCGTTGAGCTTTTAAAATCACATTTAGCATTTTACTTCCTTTAGTGAATTTTTCAAGAGATTTAGTAAGATCAGTGTTTTTCTTTTTCAAAGAAGTGCAATCTTCACAATCTTTTTCAAAATTCTCTTTAATCTCTACTTCAAGAATTTTATTTTTCTTTTTGAAAACAACTAGTTTTTTAATTACTTTGATGAATTCATAATGTAAAGCATTATATTCAGAAAGTAATTCATCATAGGTAGGATCAGAATCAGTTACCTCTTCTTCTATTTCCTCTTGAGCAACTAGACATATATTGGCCACTTCCTCTTCATCGCTTTCTTCGTCAGAAGAACTATCTCCCCATATGGCAGATACAAAAGCTTTCTTCTTGTTATAGAATTTTCCTTTTCTCTTTTCTTTGTTCTTCTGAATCAGCTCTTGACATTCATATTTGAAATGTCCTGGCTTACCACATTTATAGCAGATGATGTGTTCTTTGTTGCTTGTTCCTCCTTTCTGAAAGTTTTTGAATCCTTGGCCTTTCTTGTAGAACTTTCTGAATCATTTCATGATTAGGCCCATTTCATCATCATCAAGCTCTTCATCTTCATCTTGTTCTTCTTCTTTAACTTTCAGTGCTAAACCTTTTTTCTTCTTGTCACCAATATCATCTAGTTCTCGTTTAAACTTTAATTTGCTTTCATATTCAGAAAGACTTCCGAATAGAGAAGCAACTGATCGCATTGATTCACCTTTTGCTTCCTCAATTGCAGTGACCTTTGCCTCCCAGTCTTTAGAAAGAATATTTAAAATCTTTCATACTTGGGTATGTTGATCATAGACTTTTCCAAGTGTTGCAAGTTGATTAACAAGGTGAGTATATCTAAGTTCAAATTCAGCTATCGACTCACCTGACTTCATTTGAAGTAAATCAAACTCCGTAACCAGAGTATTGATCCAATTTTCTTTTATTCCAGAAGTTCCTTCAAGAGCTATTCCAGAGCTTCCCATATTTCTTTAGATGTTGGGAGTGTGCAGATTCTAAAGTACTCATTTTGACTTAAGGCACTTTGAATCATTAAAATTTCTTTGCTATTGAGTGTGATGAGTTTCTTGTCATTCTCATCATATTCTACTGGAGTCTTGGGAACTCTTTGTGAATCTACAATCTTTTCAGGTTTGTAGTTTTCACTCTCAAACATATCCTATAGCTCATATTCAGTAGCCATTATGAAGACTCTGAACTTTGCTTTCCAGAATGAGAAATGTTCGCCATTGAAACCCGGAGGTCTTGTGATAGAAGCTCCATCGGGAAGAATGCCTTCACCCATACTTGCCATTGGATCCTTCTTAGGCTGTTAAACCTTAACAAGAAAACCTATGCTATAACACCCCGAATTCTGAGACTTGAGGCTAGAGAATAAGCCTGAGATTAGTGGACTGCTAAGCCCTGGTTTAGCAGGATCCTAAATTGTGATTAAGGGTTAATGACTCCAAAAGTGGATGTCATTAGTGATGAATGAACCCTTTTGGAGATCATGGTGTGATTTGGCACCCGATGTGATTCGTATGTGTTGTGAGCAGCGCCGAAACCCTGTATTTAAGTTCAATTATGGATTAACATCTAAATTGACTTAAAATAGAGGGGAGGGCGCATTGTGGAAGAAAAGGAATGATATGGTGTGTTTGGTGGTGATTCAAGAGGAATTGCCGTAATCAGGGGCAAAACGGTAAAGTTACCGACCAATTGGTCAGTTACCGAAGAGGAAACTCATTGGTAACTTCAAGATCAATGGTTAGGATTGATTTTTGCAAGAGATCAAAGGGCGGAATCATGTGTATGTGTGTGCATGTGAGATCATGGAGGATGTGTCAAGATGGTGACACTTGGCAAATTGTGAACCCTTGGATTTGGGTCAAATGTTCAAAGTTTTCCCTCTCTCCTCTCCTCCCTTAGTTGGACGGTTTGTGGCCCTAAAATCTGCTCCCTTTCTTCATCATCTTCATTTCATCATCTCATCTCTCTCTCTTGTTCTCCATTTTCGCCAAGAGCAAGCTAAGGAAAGAGAAAGGGAAAAGCTTGAGTTTTGGTAAGTTAATGCCTTCATATGCTCAAGTGTCTTTCATTAATGTTGTTCATGAGGTTGAGGGCTATATTCCTATGGTTTTAGATTTGTGAGAGGAGGTGTTTTGTTGCTTGAGCAAAAGTGGAAAGATGAAGAATCAAGAAATTGATTTGGGAAAGAGGAAGAGGTGAGCATTTGCTTCCTTTTGATCTAAGTTTTGTGATTTGTGGATGAGTTTAGTGAATTTCGAATTTTACCCTGATTTTCTTGTGATTTTGGATTGGATGAATTGGATGTTGTTTCATGTTGAAAATGGTGCCATGTTGTGGTATTTAATCATTGGAATTGGTTTGAATTGGATTGGACACAATGGTTGCAAAACTGGAAATTCTGTCCAGTGAGAATTCTGTCTGGGAAGTCTGTTTGTGTTGCCATTTTGAATGGGCAAATGATGTTAGAAAATTCTGAAACTTTCCAGTCTTGAAGTTCACATCCCAAGCTTCAAAATGGACATATAATTTGTGCCATTTCGTTTTGGGAACTGGGAGTTATAGCTGTCCAAACTTTGAGGTCGAAAATGGAACCTGTTTTGGGGACAGTCTTGAGTTTTGGGGAATTCTGTATTTTTGTGGTGATTTCTAGTAAAGGCCAATATTTTTCCTGTGTAGAGGACTTGAATAGCTTTCATTTGGCTTTGGGATCACCTCATTTCAATTTTTGTGGAATTAGTTATGATTTTTGGAAGTTCAGCCAGAAACTGGATTTTCTTGGGCCACAGCCCAAATGTTTCTGGGACGTTTTGGGCCGCGGGCCACCCCCAAAAATCAGTGTTTTACACTTCTAAAGGTGATCTTTGGTCAAGTGTTTCCCAAGCCTTTAGGCATATGTTTAGGCTTTGATTAGCCACCTAAAGGTGTTAAATGATAACCAACATTAAGTGTTTGTATGTTGAGGAATTGGAAAAGGGATTGACCC
Organism: Inga leiocalycina; assembly: GCA_963242795.1. Taxonomy (NCBI): domain Eukaryota; kingdom Viridiplantae; phylum Streptophyta; class Magnoliopsida; order Fabales; family Fabaceae; genus Inga; species Inga leiocalycina. Next base: position 27,953,284 of record OY725329.1, on the reverse strand, counting down.
TATGTTCATGATTTTGATTATAGGGATGATGTTCGCCCTGATCGTGGTTTGGTATTCATTCTGATCGCGAGTAAGCGAAGCTGGAGCTTACGTGGAAATAGGGTAGGGAACATATCTCTTCTGCTTGTATTTGATATATGTGTTAGTGTGTTGGTGCATGTCTTAGCTTTGCATAATTATGTGTAACTTGAAGCTATGTTTCAATTTATGATATGGCCATAGGTATATTGTTCGAAGCATTGAGCTTGCAAATTGTCATTGTGTTATCATGAGTTGTGTGATGCAAGCATGTCATGCATTAAACATTTATCGTACATGCATATTGATATTGTTATCCTACTGAGATTCTCTCGAATCTCACCCTCCCTTACCAACAATTTAGACAGGGCAAGTGGCTCGTGAAGGGAGCGGCAGGACTCATTCGAGATGAGATTGTGTAATCCCCATTTGAAGAATTGTAATGGGCAATTGTGCCCTGTATATCTTTAGCGAAGGTATGTACCCGAGATTGCCGGGATGATTATGTTGTGCACTCTGATATTTATGTGAATGTGATTTATCTTCGCGTAGTAATTGTATTCGAAATGTGAATTTGAGACCACGTTTATAAATGATTTCGAACTGTATTTATGAAAACCCCGTCATGTGATGGGTTAGTAAATGTTATTGGTTTATTATTGGTCTCTATTTCACTTTAATCACGTATTTCGGATATAATTACGGTAGGGGGTTACATATGCTCTAATACCAAATGTTAGTACAAGCGTTTCACCCAAGAGGGGGTGAATTGGTTGATACCAGAAATTTCATAGCGTCTAACGAAATTGACGGAATATTAAAAACAGTTAAGAGCAAGGAGAAATATCACCGTAGTGTATATCAGGAGTTATACTGGTTCGGCCACAACCACTTTGACCTACGTCCAGTCCTTAAAGCAACTCTGAGAGTTTTACTATATTCTCCAAGATTCAATGGGTTCTTGGCACCTTAGTACACAGCAAGTTCCTACACCTGGACACTCTCTCCCCCTTACACGTTGCAATCAAATCCCCAACTCAAGGTTCCACTACCTTAAGTTGTCTCAATAACAAATATTGAGTTTGTAATGAAAAACTCTCTCACAGAGCAAATATAAATTCACTGAAGTACAAATGAATGAGTATATGAAAACAAAGCACTAAGTGTATTGATCGATGTCTAGTCTTAGTTCGTTTTTTACTTGTTTTCATCTCTTTGAATGCTCCATATATATAGATGAGTTGTAGTGTCCGTTGGAAGCAATTTCAAACTTGTCCGTTAGAGTCGCGCAGCAATGGTTGATTATTCTACGTATTTGAAAACTATTTGTTGGCGGTAGGTAGCGTTAGGTGAACGTTCGGACTTTTATTTGAATTCTCAAATCTGTCATATTCTTTTATTGTTTCTCTGCAAATGAACTTAGAATACTAATACAATGAAGAGTTAATCATATAGATAACAAATCAAGAGATATTTGATCAAAATATAATTTCTGGACTGCCTTACTAGAGTGGCTACTCGAGTGATCAAGTTTGATACTCGAGTGGTCCCTCGAGTAAACATGTCAAAAATATGGCAGTGAGCAAATCAACATTTTGCATGAAGAATTACTCGGGTAAGACATGGAGTGATATATTGCAAACCTAGAAAATACCTGATTACTCAAGTGGCTACTCGAGTGGGAATGTCTTTACCTTCATTGGTTACTCGGGTGATCACTGTGGTAAACTGCTTACTCAAGTGGCTACTCGAGTGGGCTTCATATTTCTTCACACCTTACTGGAGTGATCCCTCGCGTGGCTTGTAAATAGCCTGGCAGATTACTCAATTACTTCCTCGAGTAATGACATTAAATTCTTGGCAGAGAGTTTACTACCTGGTTACTCGAGTGGCTACTCAAGTGGAACTTCATATAACTCTGCAGATTACTCGGATTGTCCCTCGAGTAATGCTGTTTTTCTCATTGGTTACTCGAGTGATGAGCTACATTTCTTGGCCGAGAGTCACTAGAAGATTTTGGACCTAGTTACTCTAGTGGCTACTCGAGTGATGCCTGTGAAAATCTGGTTACTCGAGTGGCTACTCGAGTAATAGTCTATATAACTTTACAGATTACCCGAGTGGTCCCTTGAGTAATATCATTCAAAATTTGGCAGTGCCTCACTGGATGAAATTTTGCTTGCTTACTCGAGTGGTCACTCAAGTAATGGCTTCTGTTACCCGAGTGGCGACTCGAGTAAGCCTTCTTAAAACTTGCTGTTTACTTCTAGTACTGACTCAAAGTGATGTTGATTACTTCCAGTGCTGACTCCAAGTGATGCTATGCTACTTTGTTCAAATCCATTTGTTTGTTATCAAATCCTTTCATATTATTAATCCAATCTTTGTTATCATCAAAACATATGGGATCTAACAGCCGCCACCTCTTCCCTTCTTGTTTTGGGCTCCCCTCCCCTTTCTTTTCATCCGATGCTTCCTCCCTTTATTTCCGTAGCTCCACACTCTTTCACACTAGGTCTTTGTCCCTTCCTATCTCGTGTTTTTCTTTCTCCAATCAGTTCAGCTAGCTTTTTAATTCCAACCGATCAACAATTTCAGTTGCATTTCTTCTCTATTTCTACAATTCAGTTTAGCTCATCAAATCGGTCCAGCTATCTTCGTTCTTTTTCAATTATTCCCATCTTCACGTCATTCTCTCAATTCGGTCAAAAATTGCGGCCCTTTCTTCATTTAATCGGTCCAGCTGTGCTCTTTTCTCCTTCAACCATTTTGGTTCAGCTATTTTCTCTTTAATCCAGCCGCCTCTTCCTTCCACAATGATCCTCACTTCCTTTTCTTTCTTTAATTCACTAGGTTAAATGAGTTATGACATGTTTGGATAAGAGGCAAGAATCTATTTTGGCATTAGGTACAAAATTACAACTACCATACAAGGCCCTTACTCATTTAACCTCCTCTTAGAAAAAATGTGAAAATAAATTCTGCACTTGTGATGTTCCACTTTTGTCCTTCATTAAGCTCCAAAATAACATCTTTGATCTTGACCACTCAAGTTATGCCACATCATCACCTACAAAATTATATTCACAAAGGTAATATCTTTTACTCACAATTAAACAATAATGGGAATAACAAATATTAATTAAAAATATAACAATTTAACCACTTTAATTCTCAAATTGTTCTTTCACTAAACTCTCACACTAACACTTGATTATGCCCAAAATATTCAATTAAGTCCCACAAAAGCCTAAGATTAATTAATAAAAATATATAAATATTGAGATCTATCATTTATGCAATTGGAAAATCTTGATTGAAGCTTCCCCAACAATAATTTGTCCAATATACCCTCTGATCTCTTCTCCAAAATTCTCTCCAAATATTCTTTACATATATCTTACCTATTATTTCTCAACTAAAGTAGTTCAAATAATATTATTTTAAATAGGGTTACAGAGTAAATTTACCAAAAAAGTTTTAAGAAAGGAGCATTTGACACAATTATGTTTTGAAGGGGGCAAAAATACATATAAGGAATTAAAAGTGGAGTATCCAGCACAAAACCGTTAAATTTGACCTAGCGGCGTTAAATTATAAGAGAAAAAAACCCCTAACACTGTTAGTTCAAATTTAATAGTTTTGTGCTGGATGCTCCACTTTTAATGCCTTATGTGCATTTTTGCCCAATTTAATACATAATTGTGCCAGACGCTCCTTCGTTAAAACTTTGTTAGTAAATTTGCTCTTTAACCCTTTAAATATTGTTTGGCCCATTACTTAACATGAATTTTTTCAATTATTTTAAATAATAAAAATTATATTTAAATATTCATGTCATTTATTAAATCATATTTAATAATAATTATTAAATATTCAATTATCTATATTATTAAATATAATCATGAAAATGTAAATAGCTTTATTGAAGAAATAAACTTGATTGCACAATCTGGTCTAATCTTAGCAAAATAATTAGCTATCATGTTTATCAATTTATTTTTCTATTTAGAAATTCAATCACATGATAATGATAGATTCCATAATATGCTCTCTGAAATATACTTCAACATGTATACTTTTTCTTTCAATTTCATTTATTTCCTTCATTGAATGTGAGTATATAACTTTAAAATTCATACCCTTTCTAGTAATTATACATTCATAAGTGCTTTTAATAAATGAAAGCCAAACATAATCACAATTATTAAATTCATTTGTGAAAAAAAGTATTCAAACAGAAATTACAATTGAACAACATCACTTTAACCAATGTCACTTATGCAAATCAAGATTACGATTGTCCACAATTGATTCAAATTGGCATGAAGGTAGTTGACATTTGAACACTATTCATGATCGTCATCACCTTCATCAAGCCTAAAAACCAAAGATCTCTGTTAGCAAAGCAGAGAGCAAGAATCGGGAGGGGGAGAGGCTACCATCGTAATACCTTACATTTCTGCCCCTTTATTATGTACACGGAAGCGTTTACTTATATTCTCTCAGGGATTATTACTCATTTCTGGCTGTTGTGCCGTTAATTTTACCAAGTATTAGAGTTCATTCTTATTCTGGTTCTTATGCTTAGTTACAGTGATCCCAACTACCGATTAAATTCTAATTCACATATTCATTCTATTATTTATACTATTCATACAAATATTCGGGTCAAATAATTAATTTACATATAGTAAATTAATACGCATTCTTCTTCAATTCTTCATCATTCTTCCTTCTAGTTCATCTTCAAGCATTCTTTTCTTTCTTATTTCTGTACCTATATGATTGGTGGGGAAGGGTGAGATTCAAGAGAATCTCAATAGCAAACATTGTAGACAATACATGTAAGATGAATGCTAGTGCATGATATGCTTGCCTTACACAGGCTTATGTTCCCATGATGATATTCTTCATACTCAATGTTTTATGCAATATACTTATAGTCATAGCAAAAACATAAACAGAGCTTTATTCATTCATACATGCTTTACATAATTAAGCAAAGTAATTTAGCAAATCAATACATAGCATAAACATCACATACATACAAGTAAGTAAGTTTACTACTTGGTCATTTCTCTTGAACAATATCCAATCATTTCTCTGACCTCGGGCAAGTCTTAAGCTACAGACAACTATTAGGTCCTATAATTAGAATTTATGGACGACAAGTTATTATTTTGTCCAATTCTTCCATAATTCAAACACTCAAGTTGGTTATCATTAGGGTCATTTAATCAAGTCAACAAGTGAGTTGAAGTGGTCAATTAACCTAGAAGACCAATTCTTAACCTTGGAGTTCAAGAATATTATAGCATGCCCTTACATTGTCAATTTTGCACCTTTGACTCAATCTGCCAGAATTTTTCTCCAAACTTTGAAAATTCATATCTTTATGTACAAATGTCTAATTGTAATTATTCTAAAGATTATGTGACCCTTATTTAGTCTATTTGCAAGAAAAAATATCAACTACATACATTTAGACACACAACATTCCCCATAATTGCCATTTATTGCACATTGCCAGAATTCATTCCAGTTTTCATGGTTTAACTTCAAAAATTCAGATCTCCCAGTACACAAGTCCAAATGACATAAATAACCTATCAAATTAAAGCTTGATATGTCTACTCTCATTCTAAAAACCTTCACATTCATTGGACATCATTTGGATATCCAAAAACACAACAAAAACAGGATACCTTGCAGGAACCCTATCTGGCAAAAAATCTAGTTTTACACTTTGGATTCCAAAGATCCAAAATTCATAACCCGGGGCTATTCCCACATAATTTTTTGTGTAGAACACAATGGTAACATTAAAATGAACAAATTCCCACTCTTTCCCCACATTTTTTTTGGCATAAAATCAATAAAAATTCCAGAAATTACCAAACTCCTAATTTAAGCATCAAACTTGTGTCATATGGCTTCTAATCATCATAAAACACCAAGAACATAACCAAATCATCATAACTTCTCCAAACCCTTGTTTGACCAAAATCACGGCAGGTTCACACAAGCAAAAATATTCATTCAACCATTACAACCAATAACCCAAATGGAAGCCAATACTCACCTCTTGCTCCTCCTTGGCTCCTTTCTTTGATTCTACAACTTTTTCCCTTGGACGATGGCTCAAACATCTCCTCTTGAAATTCTAAAACCATAAAAACGAAGGAGGTGAAAAATCAAGATCAAAACTCACCTTCAACCTTGTTTTCTTCATTCATCTTTTTGTCCAGCTGCTGCATGACTTGGAGAGAGAGAATAAGAGTGTTCAAATGATCAGATTTTGTGTCCCTTATCCCTTTAAGAGCTAGTCAAAATAATGGACAAAAGGTGGAGAAAAGTTGTGGTTAAAATTAATTCACTTTAGGCATATACTTATAGTATTTTATTATATCAACATGTGCCAATTGCTTAATATCATCATCTTTTCTCTTTCTCCTTCATATCATATGAAAATATGGCCCCTTTTTATTCAAGATATCATCTTTTGTTTGGCCTACAATTATTGACCAAAATATTAGCTATTGAAGGAGCAAAAAGAGCTTTTTACTTTATCATATTTCACCTCATATTGCTTTTAGCATGAGAAAGTTGACCTTGGTCATCTTCTTTTTCTTTTCCCTTCTTGTGTCGTACGATTGTGTCCCTTTTTGGAAGAGGAAATATCTTGTTGAAGTATCACAAATTGCCTCCTCAAATAACATTGCTTTAGTTGCAATTGTTGTCCAAGTCATCATCCTTTTTATAACTTGGTCAAATTGTCTACTCTTGCTTTCATGTTGAACCAAGTATTATTCCCTCTTGCTTTTTCTCATGTCTTGCACGAAAATATGGCTCTTTGAGGAAAAATGATCTCTTATAATATCTCCTTGAATAATGTAGTTTAATGTCAAATTAGCATATGTTAATTTGACTTGTTGACTTCACCTTTTTGTGTTTGGCCAAAAATGCTTCCATGTGTCTCACATTATGGCCAAATAAATATTTTCCTCATATTTCTTTTTCTTAATTCTTTCTAGACACTACTTCCCTTTTCCTTTGGGTCCAAATTAGGTTTCATGTCATTCGAACACATCCTAAAAGAATTGAGTATTTTCTTTTGGCCAATTCGCACCAAAATTCATTCTTTATTCTAAATGTGGTTTCTACTAGTCATTCTATTTCTTATTCATTCCTAGGTCTCTTACTAAAATAGGCTTAATAGTATACTTTATTCAGGCTTATTCTCTAGCCTTTAGTCCCAAAATTCAGGGTATTATAACCATCGGCGTCTGGAGTGAGAGATAAAATTTGAGATAAGAGACGTCGGCGAGGTGAAGGAATGAGAGGAGGAGTGACTGGTCTTCTTCTTCAACCCTCTTCATCACAAGCATAGTGAGTGAGAGAGCTCAGAAATCACAAGCCGACGGTGAAAGGAAGATAGATCGGTAAGAACACTGTTGATTTATCTTCTTCCTTACACAGCCGCATTGTTCATTGTAGTAGAGCTTTGATTTCATCGATCTGTAGCAGAGGAGGAGAGAATAGGAACCTTGAGATGGACTTTAATGTGGACCATCTTCATCTCTGTCAATTTGAACTAATAAAGGTAGACAAGAGAATTATAGCTGAAGGAAGAGAGATCATAACTCAGAAGCAAAAGGGACAGGGAGAGCCACTGTTCTTCACTTAATTTACTAGACAAGAGGATTCCCTTCATTATGTGTTTTGTGATTAAGTTCTTTCACTTCTTTGTTGAATTTCATTATGGTTTTGAATATGAGTTTTGATGTTGCTGAGATGATGACTCTATTTAAAGCTGTGTGGCTAGATTTTTTTTTTTTTTTGTAATTTAGATTACCTATGACTTGGTAGTGGATTAAAGTTTGTTTTCATTGTTTAGTTATAATTAATATTAATTTTGATTACTTAATCTCATTTTAATATATCCATTTGATAACTAGCCACCATTGAATACGAATTAGGGAATTAAGATTTACCTTGATGAAGAGAATTTTAATTAAGTTCTTAGATTAAATTGTGATTTAATTTGCGATTAAAATAGACATATATCTAATGACCTCATATAATTGTTGAATAATGTGTTCGAGTTAATTTTCCTCTTAAATAATTATGTTAGACATAACATTTTATACTTAAAGAGAGAGAGAGAGAGAGGGTTGTAAGTGAACCAAAAGGCACTTATAACTATTTATACTCGAGATTAAAAAAATTGATATTAAGACTAATTAAATCAGTGAAAAACAATGTTTATAAAGCTACTAAGAGATTAATGCTTCTAGGTTGCTCATTTGATAATTATGGTAGTTTGTTTATTTTAATTTTATTTTCATTCATTTGAATTCAACGTTGATTTGCTCAACTTAAATAAAAGTGTAAAATCAATGTTCAATTGGATTGAGATATCAAGTCTTTGAAATAACGATATTTTATTCATCTTTTTATTACTTGATAAGACTTGTGCACTTACGGAGTTCTAGGCTACAAATTTTGTACCCCTATCAAAGGCCAATAAACTTTGAAATATATTACTCATTTATATATTGACGAATTGAAAGTTCTGCTTGATCAAAAAAAACTTGAAAGTTCTTATTTTACAATTATGATGTACAAGATTCTTAATCATAATTCATCCTTCAATTTAACATTTTTTAAAAAATATAAATTAATATATACTATTAAAATTTCTAATTTTTTCATATGGACTTTGTTCTTTTCAAACTAAGATATGGTGGTGTTTTTGTCTTTTTGATATATCTGAAATTTCTTGAGGTTTACATGACTGAATTCAATTGAGGAAAATTATCGTAATATTATGTCTTTGTTTGGATTAATTTTATGTTGTACAAAATAAATATAATGAGAGTTTTATTTCGTAAAAAAGTAAAAGAGCATAAAATAAGCTCTTCCAAAACATATGCTATAATTATAAAGAACTCAGTATTGAATTTAGGGGCATCCATAAAAACAAGAAATGTTAGAAAACAAAAAGAGGAGAAATGTTAGAAAATAAAAAAATCATCATATAAAACACTAATTTCACAATTGTTTTTAATTTTAAAAAGGGTTCATGTTTTATTTTGGCCTATTAGTTTTTGTAAGACCCGTTTTTACTGAGTTGTGTGATGAATGTGTCAGTGGTCGGTACTCGGAGGTCCCATTGGTGAGGGGTTTTAAATTGTTAAAAAGAAAAAATCAAAATCAAAATAAATTTAATAGAGTGATTTTATAACAGTCTCGGCTGCGTCTGGTGAAGCAGCGGAGCCAATTTCTCTTGGTCGAGTTCGTCGTCGTCGGCCTTTCGTCCGGCTAGCATTGAAGAAGGTTCGAACCCCAGGGCTTTCTCTTATCCCAGAATCCTGTGGGATTGATTTGTTCAAGCTGTTTGAATCTAGATTTGAATCTGTTGTCCGCGTCGTTTCTTGCTTTGTTTTAAAATTTTCATTTCAACTTGGCGTTGAATCTGGTCGTGTAATCTGGTGAAAGTGTTCTTGAATGGTGTGTAATTGACTATCATACTTCTGCATTCTTCATTTTGATTTCTAGCGACTTATATGCTTTTGATTGTGTTGTTGTGCATTGTTGAATTTGTTGTGTGTTGGCTTTCTGTTTACTAATCTCCTTATATTATTACTAACTTGGAAAATTTTTAAGGTATTTGTGATGCATGATCTGGTAAATGACTTGACTCCATTTGTGTCTCGCAATTTAGAAGCTTGGGTTTAAATCATTTCCTGCTGCTTATTGATCTGTGAATGTAAAGGCTATTGACAGAAACATTTAATTGACAAAGTTAAAGAAGAAGATAGAGTTCTTAGTTAAAGTATCTGGAAACAATTGATGAAGTTATTGACAGAAACAATCAATTGATGAAGTTAAAGAAAAAGGTAGAGTTAAAGAACAAGGCAACACTTTTCATTATCATTAATTGCAAGATCATAAATTTCAGGAGTATCATCGTTGTCATTCTTCAGCGGCTTGGGGGAGTTTCCTGAATCAATTGGCTTACTTAGGCATTTTAGTTGAAGTATCTGGAACAAAAATTAAACCGATATGATATCAATTTGATGATGTTACTTTTGTGGATATGCTGAAAAATGAAAATGAATAGCTTAGAGGACTATGCTTAGCAAATGATATATTTTGACAAGTAGAACATTTTACAAGCTTATTTGTATGATGACGGATCAATTTCTTACATATATTTGCTTTTTTATATATCTTCATTATTTGATGCTGAGAAATGAAATTAAGGGAATTTAAAAAATAGAAAAATAAGGGAGTTTTATGATATATTTAATAACAATGGCTCATATTTTATGATATATTTAAGGGAGTTTTATGATATATATGTATTGTCACCAACCATATGTTGGGATTAGAGTGAAAAAATAAATTATGCAGCTTGGAAGGTGCAGATTTAATTTATACAAATAAAAAAAAAAAAATCTAACATGTAGAGGTATAATGATGAATCAGTTATTACTTCCCCTCCCCTCGTGAACCAAATAAGAGACCATTAAGAAACCCTCCCTCCCCTTTGTTGAACCAAACACACCCCAAGAAATCCATCAAGAGCAGGCCGAAGAAGATCTGGTTGTTTCAATCTTCACCTCCTACTGTCTGAATATTCTGACATTCCATTCCTCTTTACCTTAAAATATCCAATTTCATCATGATTTCTTTGATTACTTCAATTTTAGTATTTTTCTCTTATTTCTGATGGCAAAAAAATACATGTTTATGATGCTCCCATCATTTGCTTTTAGCCTCTTAGGTACATAGATCGTATATTGAGGACAGTGCTTGGAATGGCTTTGTTTGTTTCTGCTGATTGCTGCATTCCTGTCAATCAGCCTCGGCTTGGATTTCTGCCACATTATGGCCCCAATCAGTCATGTGATGGTAGTATCAATCTGTATCTGTACAAGGGAACTCAAAGACCAGGTCATCTTTCGTTTTCTCATTGTATGCGAGGTAGTATTTCTTTCTACTATCCATAGTGATAGATGATAACCCTAAAAGGATATGATTTCGGTGGAATAAATTTGTTAAAACTTATGACAATGGAAAAGAATTAAAATTTTGAGCATGCTTCACTTCTCCTTTCGTGTTCATTTCTTTTTCTTGTATCTGAGCTGTATTAGTATCTCAATATATTCATGGGTTTCCTTTCATTAGCATCAGAAATTGTGCCTCTTGTTGGTGGTCAAAGAAAGGGCCAATCATCTCTGTCACAGACTGCTGCTGTACGTCATTTGACTGGTTCAGTGACAAGAACCCAAGGACTTCGTTTTGCTGTGGTCAGTTTACCAAATATTATGGCTAAAACTACTTGAGTTTTACTTGTCCGTTAATCATAATATTTTGATGTTCGTGTTTTATTTTATCCATCAGGTAGATTGTCTCTAGTATGCGTTCAGATATATTTTGCTCTCAAGTCCATTATATATGACATTATTAAAGGGAACTGTGTTTTGGTATCTTTTTTAAGGCATCTTTGCAATTTCAACCTCATAAGCATAAATTTCTACTATATATGATGTTTGTTGCTTATTTCATATTGAGTGTTACAATAAAATCTTGTGGAAGTTAGCATATCTTCAAAAATCTGCATTCTGATTTCCATTGCAAACTGGATAGAAATTATAAAGATTTTCTTTTTGATCGTTTTACTGTTCTGACCTATAGTCTCTCATCATTAAGGTTGTTGCCCGGTTTAATGAAATTGTCACTAAGCAGCTTTTGGAGGGCGCTCTGAATACTTTCAAGAATTATTCGGTTCAAGATGAGGATATTGATGTATGTAAGGATTTTAGAACAACATTTATTTGTAATTTGCGATATTTTTTTTACCCATTTTTTTTTCATTTTCCTGGTACTCTTTGATTTAATATTCATTTTGTTTTTGTGTAGTTACATAATTACACTGGCTCAACTTTTCTTACCTTGTTTTCCCATTTTGCTCCCCCACCATTTGTTGATCTTCATTTGGATTAATGCTCATGTTTCATAAACTGGAGCCATATTCAGAATATGGCTTATTTCTTATTTGTAAATTATGCAATCTCTGTGTGTGTTTGTGTGTGTGTGTGTGTCTTTTTGCCCCCTTTAAATATCTACTTGACAATACCTACCTAACTTTATTTATCTTTGTTAGCTTGTTGTGTTAGTGAGAAGATTGTGCAACTGTCATTCTTTGTATCCAATCAAACAAATATGTTATCTCCAATTATTTTCATGGGCACCAAGAGTTCAATTATCTATGAAGCAAGGTAGACTTGCCATGTTCTGAATCCTGTAATTGTCATTATTATGGAGATTGGCTTATATACATATATATAATTTAATGTTTTTCATGTGCGATTACATATTAATGGTCATTCTTTAGGTTAACTTGGCTTTTTGCATTGCTGATACTTTTGTATTATTTGAAAGAGATTATTGTATTTTTCCTTCTACTTCAGGTTGTGTGGGTTCCAGGTAGTTTTGAGATTGGTGTTGTTGCAGAAAGACTGGGTAAATCACACAAGTATAACGCAATCTTATGCATAGGAGCTGTGGTATGGTGATAACAAGTTGAATCTTTTGAATGGACAAATTTTTATTCTATATTCTTGGCTGGCTGTATATGTTTTGATTAAATTATTGTTACTATTGCAACCATTGGTTGTTGCAAACAGATAAGAGGTGACACTTCCCACTATGACGCAGTTGCTAATTCAGCAGCATCTGGTGTGCTTTCAGCTGGTCTAAACTCTGGTATATTTTATTTATTTACTGTATAAATTCTTATAATTACAGCAACCAAAATTCATGCTTAGGCCTATTGCTACTGTTTGTGTGTCCCTTATAATATATTGTGATATTAACCTTCAGTGTGCTAGTTAATTAAATTTTGAATTGATGTAGGTTTTATTTTCACCCGTTTACTTCAGATGACAATCAATTTCTATGTTTTCTGATTGACATGAAACATGGATCAAACTTCTCAAAAATAGTTCTAAAAAATAGAATACTGTTGAGTGATATCTATTCTCACTCCGAAATGTTTTATTTTTTTATTTTTTTTTTAAGCAAGAATTTAGCCAAATGAGGTTAGTTTGTTTTAGATTCTAGATAGTATATACTTCTGAGACGGATCGCTGAGATCATTCCCTCTTTTCAGGTATCAATGAGCTGGTTGTGTCTGTCTAATTTCTGATTGAAGATGAATAAAAAGCTTAGGCCTTGTGTTGTTCAATTAACACCAAAAGTCTGATTATCTCAAAAACACACAAATACACGTCAACGTGAGTATGGAGATATTCCTTTAAAGAGAAGAATCATATGAGAAAAAGAAACCTTTGATAGAGAATGGAGACATATTTGATACACCTTTAAAATATTTTGGTTTTTCTGAGCCAAAGTAATATTAAAAAATTGAATTAATTGTACACAACATTTTTCTTGTTGGCCAATTTTTTCATGGGTACATTTGTACATATCTATACATTGAAAACATGCTGATGGAGACCCATTTTAGGATACAGCCGGAAGGATGCCTAGAGCTAGAATTTGAAGAGAAACTATTGTAGCAACGACTCTGATTTGCCGCCAAACTAGAATACAATCCCATACGTAGAAAAGAACACCAGAAAACCAGAAAATAAGATGTTCTCTAGCACAAATTGAGGCTACTGGGAGACACGTTGTTATGGGATTGGTAGAAGAATAGAAAAGACCGAAGGAGAGAGAGAGAAGAACAGAAAGATTGAGAGAAACAGAAGAGAATAGAGAACAGAGACAGAGAAAGGGAATTCTGATATAATGCCTTTAGGAACAATTCAGATCAAAAGCTAATATAATAGGGAATGCCTAGGCTATTTATAATGTCACAGCCGACCTTTCCCCAACGGCTGACTAAATCACTTAAGCACTTATTTAACTAATTACCATCTAATTATGGCAAGATGCACTTAAGTCCCTATTAGACTAATCTGACATATTCCATAACACACGTGATAGAAAAAATTCATTCTTGAACTTGGATTAAGTGACTAAATTCAAAAGACATGCATCTCACGTTTAATGGTTTTCAGGATCTCTAGCAGTAAATGGACCATGACCTTCTCAATATAAAGTCCAATTATTTATGAGCGGTTTGAAATATTGTAAACTAGACAGGGATGACTTTGATTTGATAAATTATAAACATAATTTGAATAATTTAGTCCCTTTGAATGCTGATGAAAGTCAACCTTCACATGTTGGGTCACCCACAAAATTGTTGTCTGAAAATTAAGATTTTCCCCTGTGAATTACATAATTTCTAGTGATTATTCATTATTTACTATTTATAATGAAAAATTAACTTTAGAATAATAATGATCTTGTGGAAAATGTTTGATAAAATTACTGGATAAGCTCATAAAATGTCATGAAAAAAATGTAATAAACATTTATCAGATACCTCTCCCACATTCTCTCTAAAATTTCCTTACCTTGTCCCTGTACATAGTCCTATAAATCATAAGAGTCACCTTGTCCTCCTGTGAACCCGTAAGAGCCTTCTAACTAGTTCCTTGATACTAACAATCTCAACAACGGGAGGCCATTTTGATCTTCTTTTTATCATTTGTCACGTAATTTTTCCTCTTCTATTCCCTTCTCTACTCTGCTACCAACCTTGTGCTTCCTCTCACACATCTTAACAATAGTCTTCATTCTATCATTTTCATCTCTCTGTGATTTACCATGTCTTAATTCCTCAATTGCCATCAAGTTGAGAAATTGAAGCATTTCTGAGATGACTTTGCAGGAGTTCCTTGCATTTTTGGTGTCCTGACCTGTGAGGATATGGATCAAGTAAGTTTATACCCAACCATTTTATTTTAAGTTTTTAAAATTCTTCTTGTCCTCAATTAGGATTATGATTGTTATGATGTTTGTTTGATTGCTTTCTGCTAATTCCAGGCTCTAAATCGAGCTGGTGGTAAATCTGGAAATAAGGGTGCAGAGGCTGCATTGACAGCTGTAAGTTGATATAATATTATCCAACAATCATTTGTGAAGTTATATAAAGCCTCTTTGACTTAATTTGTTTATTAATTTAACATAGCCTATTTATGACATCTGTACAAGTGTGCTTTGAGAAGGATTGGTGAGGGGTGATACTCTGTTATGGTAATGGAATAAGAGAGAGAGGGGGGGGGGAAATAGAGAAGAGAGGATCTGAGAGAGTGAAACAGAGAAAGAGAAGAGCATAGAGGGATTAGAGACAGGGGAGACGAGAGAAAGAGGAACGGAGCACTGCATTTATCCATATTACATCACAATCTGATTGAATACAAGTGAGGGAGCTATTTATAGGGTTAATGGTGTAACTACCAGCTGAACCTCTAACGGCTATTTCCTAACTAACCCTTAACCAACTTATGATTTTTATTATGATTACACAACATACTCACTTTTCAAACTTTTCAACTCAAGTTTCAACTTTATCTAGTTTCATCAGAAAAATATTATTCTTGAGTTGATTACATTGTACTGTTTAGTTAATCTAATACTCCAATGCAAACCATATTTCAAAAGATTATTCTAATTTGAGGGATGGAAGCAAGTTTGACTCACTTATCAGTCCTCATATCATCCCATCATTATTATGGTACAATGTGACTCAACTGAAAACAGAAGAGTTTTATTCTTAGCAGTAACTATTTAAGCAATTGAAAGAGGAGTTACTCTACCACCAAGCACTCGATTCAACTAACAAGGGATTGTACCCTTAGAAGTCTCAATTTCAAGTCTTGACAATGCAACAATGTTAAATACTTGGTGGTAGAGTTTTACCACCCTTTGTAGTTTTGTCCAGTTTGATCTGGATTAGTTTTGATTTTGATAAATTTGCCAATTGAAATGGGGCAGGAGAAGCTCTAATAAAAAAGGTTGAGTTACTCATGCCCTCTCTTTTATGATGATATTTGGTAGCAAGAAATGAGGTTACTTTTGCTGTGTCAAGTTCACTGTTGATTCTAGCCCATTCGTGTTGTCACGTGCCATTGTGCATTTCTAGTTACATTCTATCTAGGGTTAAGGTGCAATTTTAACAACTAAGTTTTTTCCAAGGGGCATCTGACATAAATAAGTTTTAGAAGGGGCAAAAATAACAATAAACAATTTTAAATGGTGCAAATTCAACAAAACCGTATATTTTTCTAAACGACGTTAAGGGTTTTCTTCTCTTATAATTTAACGCCGTTAATTCAACTCAATTCAACCTATTCTTCTCTTGTTTGTACCGGACGCCTCTTGGAAAAAACTTGGTTGTTACAATTGCATTTTAACCCTTTTATTTAATGTTGTTTTTTTATGGCTGTTTTGGATGATGGGTTTAATTTATGTGCGCTACAGATTGAGATGGCTTCTTTGTTCGAGCATCATTTGAAGTAATGCTTGCATCATCCTGACAACGAGTTGAAAGAATTTCTGTAGTTCAGCGATGCCGAATCAAATATCTGTTAGTTCATTGATCATTGTAGTAATAATAAAGGAAACCATTTGTTTGTCCAAAAAAAAAAAGGAAACCATTTGGGCACAACCATGGAATAGTGAGAAATGAGATAGGCTAGTTTACTATTTTCATGGAAGTAGTGTTTGCCCATAAGAACCTGTAGAATATTTTCCGGAATAGTTTTTGTTCTTTATTTTCAACCATCAAACTTTTTCTTTTGGTTATTTTGTGGCACATTCCCTTTTTATGTTAAAATTTGATCAGACATGTTTTTCCTATGCAGTGTAAGGGTTGAGAAATGAGTCGTGTTATTAAGAATTTTATTTGTAAATAACAATTTGACTTATGTTACTACCTATGGTCTTTAGTATAAGATTTAGTCGACTAATTTAGGAAGATTGGAAAAATTAAATAAATTACTTTAAGGGAAAATTTAAAAAAAAATACCATTTGAACTTCAAAATCCTAAATCAGTGATTTGACAAAAATTTGGGTTGTCAATTTCATTATACTTTTCATCAATCGTATTACTCTTATTTTTAATAAAATCAATTTGAGATTTTGAAATTTAAGTGGTATTTTTTTAGGATTTTTTCTTATTTTAAAGTATTTATATTTATTATTTTTTAAGTTAATTGGATTTTATATTAAAAATAAGAGGAAACACATTATAGTGATATATCATCATGGAATGAAAAACCGGACCGGCCGGTCGAACCGGTCCCAAGTCCGGTCCGGTCTGCTGCCTGTGAGGGGAGGAGGGTCGACTCGGCCAAAACTGGTCGACCCGGCTGGTTCTTGAGCGACTCGGCAAAACCGCCGAGCTAGGCGGTTTGGCCAAGTCACTTGAAATTTAAAAAAAAATACAGAAGAGTGAGATGGGATCTTGCTAAAATGATCAGATTTAGAAGGATCGAAAGAGGAAAGACTAAAACTTGAGCAAACAATCTCCTCTCACAGACGAAAATCAGGTGACGACGAACCTGTTCCCTAGCCCAGTATCCGGCGGCGGCGGCGGCGGCGACCCTGTACCCATCTCAGCATTAGACGACGACGGCGACCTGCAGCAAATGGAAGATGCCGAGACTGTGAAGGTTGATGAAGAAAAGGTGATGACAGGATCTGGTTGCTGAAGATCTCATGAAAGGATCTGAAGATGATTTTTTTTAAATGCAGAGATTGGAAAATGGAGGATCTGTAGATGAAGATAAAGGTGATTTCGGAGGAGAGATAAAAGAAAAAAGAAAGATGGATGAGGCAACATTGAAAAATCGAAGAAGATGATTTCGCCTTGGACTTCGGAGAACGGCTTTGCTTTGGATTCCTCCTTTTCATTTTTTTATTATTTATTTTTTGAATTTTGTGGCATTGAACTCCTCCCTTCTATTTTTTTATTATTTATTTGTTCAACTTCCAATGCTTTGAAAGTCATAGAATGATCAGTAGATATGTGTGGATATGCGGCATATTTCTACTGTGCGCTAAAAGTACTCACCTCTCATATGTTATCATTATTTAATATATTTTACATATATAAAATTATAAATGACTAAATTTATTATTTATTTAAATCAAAATTTCGTTTTTCATCTATCTTCAAATTATATTCATCACAATATTATACTTACCTATTTATATTAACATGGTAACATAATCAATTAATTTTATCTACAAAAGTTTAAAAATATAATAATATATATATTATTACTAATAAATTATAATATTTTAATATGACCGGTTCGACCACTGGTTCGACTCCGGTTGAACCATTAACCCTTGAACCTGTTCCATGACCGGTTCATTATCCGGTCCGATTTTTTGTTCCTTGTATATCATCACGATGCTCAGCCTGGATGTACATTTCAATAGACCCCCCTGAAAGAGATCTAGCTTTCACTAATAGACTCTATCATAAATGACATCAAACTTGGAAGCAAGGATAGTCTTTTCATTTTCCAATCCAAATGGCGGCCCTGACCTAAATGGGCCAGAGTAGATATACTACCTCTGGTATTTAATATAATAGTTAACTACTTCACGTAGATTAAAGGGATTAGTTAATTAGTTAATTAGTTAATTAGTTATTTGTTAAAAAATATGTTGGTTTTTTAAATACTTGCTTAAATAATTTGTATTAAAATTGTCTCTTAATGCAAACTCTCTTTAATGTGTATGGTCAATAAAAATGATTTAGGAAAATAAATAAATAAATATGAAGGATAAAATGGAGTGGACTTTTATACTTAGGATAAAATCTAACTTCTCAACTAACTCTTATATTAGATACAAGAGGAAGTAAATGATTCAGTCAACAAAATCGATGGAGCTACTTACGGTGGTCTTATCTGTGATACGCAGGAGAATTTGATAAAATGCTTGAACAAATTTCTTATGTTACATCCCAAAACTGCAGTTGAATTACTAAGCATTTTCAAAGGTCTCATCTTTCGCCGGAAAGAAATTTCCTTCAAGTTTAATGTTTATTTTTATTAATTGATTCAATGGAGGCTCTCAATCTTATCCCTAAACATGGATTCCCAAATACACACTCTTCAATGCTATTGAAAAGGTCAGGAACCACATCTTGAATGAATGGATCGTTACATTTAGTCACTTTTTCCAAAGAGGCCAACAATTGTGCTAACTGACGTACTTATAAAAAGAAGTCAATTGGGTCAAATATCAAAAATCAAATGGACTATGATTTAATTTTGTTTTTTTGATCCGGCTTTGACTGTGACGTTGTATTCCAAAAAAAAAAAGGAGAGAAAACAAGTAATTAACTCAATGCACTTGTGACAGTGGTAATCAGGTCACCTTGTTGTATAAGTTACCAAGGCTAGGTGAGATTTGCTGTATAGATTACATAATGTCATTAGGTTCTCTATTAACAACTAAATTTTTAGATATATTGTTAATGAAAAAGCCATGTTCAATAATACCATTAAGAGCTTGTTTGGTCAAAGGGGAGGGGAGGAAAAGTGGTGGAGGAAAAAAATTTTTGAATTGAATTTAAAAAAATTAGAGAAGTTTGGTTAAAAATTTTTAATTAATTTTTCTTACTCTTTTATCTTATATATTCTCTTTATTAAAATTTTATTACCTAATTTCTTCAATCTTTTAAAATTCAACTCAAAAAATTTCCCTCTCCTCTTTTCCCCTCCAAATCCCTCACACCAAACAGACCCTAAGTGTTCGTTTTAATCTTTCTCTACCCTTCTTCATAATAAGACTCAAAATTTCTCCATATAAGACAAAACATTAACAAGGGCAGGGCGCCAATAAATTCAAAGTCTCAAGAGATTATTACACTCAAGAAGCGAATAGTCAATGATCATATAATTCGTGTTTGTATTTAATTGTCCCATTAACAGGGACCAAACGTGCATATCACCAACAAACAAAAATGAAATCACAATTAGATTAAAATAAGAGGGTTGCTGCTTATCAAGCTTGCGGCTTGGTGGTGGAAGTGTTCTGCTTTCACTCTCAAAGCACAAGCTCGAATCAAGCAATGTCACAAACAACAACAAAAAGAGAGGGTTGACCAACATGAACTGTGTCTAACAAAATTAGTCAATCTCTTATACATGGTGAACCAAAGTTTCATTCCACATCAAAAGATGTGTCTATATTTAGTACCTAAAAGTGCTTTGATAAACATGGTTACTTCTAATAAGGACAGAAGAACATGTCAAAATGAAGAATGAGGTTGCTTTCTAACATACTCCTTCGATATTTAATATAAGACATATTTATCTAATTTGATTAGACTAAGAATATTAGTTAATTTAGTTAATATGACATGTACTTTATAAAACATCATAGTCATCTTCTTTAATCCCCTCATTCCCTCTTCTCCTTCATTATTATTGAGGGAGCATCAATAAGCGTAAATTAAGAAAAAATTGACATATATGAAAACTTTATCTTATATTTAAAATTAAGATTAACTCCTCAAAAATATTTTATATTAAGGACGGAGGGAGTACGGACAATGGAAAGAAGCCGTGAGCTCATTCTGAACCCTGGCGCAGTCTTAAAGTGCCATGCCACTGTACACCTATCAATTTTTTGACAATGTCACTTAAGCACTGCAGGAGTAGAATTTCCCCCCATTTTAATTAGATTTAATTTCAGGCACTAACTCCTCTTACTGCGAAAATTATGATCAGGTAACTATAATTAACAAAATATAAAGCATCTTGCAGCCGAAAGTAAAGAAAGTTGGATGTTGCATATCATGCCTAGAGCTATAGAAGGTAAAAGCCTGAGGAACTCAACCCCTAATTAGAGCTATTAGATGAATATTAGATGAAGTAATAATAAAGGGGCAACATAAAGTGACCATTGAACAAAGCATCACAGTGAATACAAACTTAGCATGTGAGATTAAAGACGTCATCATCTAAAATTGAATTGTGGAATATATTAACCAAAATTGCCAATAGATGACCTGGTAATATTCCCTCTTGAGAGAACATATCAAGATGATGTTACTTCTTTCTCCTCTTATTTCCTGGGGCAGAACTCTTGTTGAATCCTAAATCATTTGTGGTATCATCTGTATTCTGCTTTTTCAGTCCCTTCCTGCCTCCAAAACCAAATTTAGAATTCCTAAACTCCCGTTTCCCCTGTTTCTTTCCTTGTCCAAAAGAATGCTTTGCCTTGCCTCCAGTCCGATCACCTGGAGAGACGCCGGGCCTTTTCTTGTTTGACCTCTCAAATACTTTTCCATCCTCAAAGTTCAAATCCAGATCAACATCATTGCCGCTCCCAGCAAAACCGCTCTGTTGCCTTTGCTTCCTCCACTTTTTAACAGATTCTATATCATGCTTTTTCTGCTTAGCTCTTTCTTTCAATTTCTGGGCCTGAATTTCTTTAGACAATCTTTTGGCCTCCCTGGCCTTTCTTCTCTCTTCAGCCTCTTCCATCTTCCTCTTCTCTGCTAAGAGCCGGCCCTTCACCTTCCCCATATGAGCATCTGTCTTCACCATTTCTGCATAATAGTCCGAAGGTCTAAGGAAAGGAACACTCATTGATTGGAACTTCTCAAAAGCCTGCCTAGTTCCCTCCAATGCCTGTGTGTAAAAAGAAAGCTCCCGTGCCAAGTCATCATTCACATCTACTTTTTGCTCTTGATCGATATCAATGGAGAGTTTGTGTACCCACCCCACATTCTCTGGCCAGCCTATGTCTGCATGTTTATCCAGGAGACCATCTCTATTAAATATTGCAGTTTTGGATGGTTCAGTCAACTTTACATCTTCTTCTCCCGATTCTGAGTCTGATTCAGATGCTGACAATTGTTCATTCATATCTTCAACTTCATCACTAATCATTGTAGACAGTTCTTTCTTGAGCACTCCCATTCAACCTGAACAAAAGTTGAAGGGGAAAAATTAATACAAATCAAGTAGTCTCTAGTGTTCACAGTTTTTGCTCTCTTTTTCGGGTTAAATAATTCTTCATTGAAAAATTCAAGTTACAAAGCTTCCTCAGCGAAGGAAAAAAAAAAAGACAGCAAGCTTTACATTCAACAAGCCTCCTCAGACAATAGGCAGAGCTCAGCACGATGTGGGGAGAGACATAAAGCATACTAAATAATACCAAATTTTCAGAATGCACTGGACTGTCAGAAGCACACAGTTTTTACGAAAGATTATTGCCCCCCCCCCTTTTCTCTCTAAACATAACAGCAAGCTTTAGCAAGATAAAACTAATAATGAACGTCATAACATATCCAAGTTGAGCTTTCCAAAAAAAAAAAAAGCGGCTTGGTATCTGATCACCAAATAATTACAATCATGCACTAACTTTGAAACAATAACGCTCTAAATTAGTAACAACTGGAAGAATTGTTATAGCGCTTATATATGAACTATGTAAAGGTTGGTGTTTTTTGGCTTTGGTTCCATGAACTATGTACACTTACTGATTTTGTTCGATAACTTGTGCAAAATGTGTCTATCTTATCTTCCAATCACTGTTATGTATCTTTCGTATTCTAGACAGCCCAATCGTCATTTCTAATACCTTGAGACGTTTCTAAGGAGATGACAATATAAAGAGATTAGTAAACAGAACGCCAATACACAACCAACATAGTAAGAAACGGTGCTAGTAATCAGAATGAAGAGGGCAGAAGTAATGAAGTATAATAGCTGGAAGGCAAAAAAAAAACAAGAAGAAGTATAATAGCTGATGAGACACTATTAAGGGAAAAAAAAACTACAACAATTTTTTTTCTTAAACTCAATCTTTATTCAAAAGCGTCAAATCTTCAAACAATTACCCGAACAAAATCAAAGCCAAATTAAAATGAACAATTTAAAGCAAAGTAAGAAACGGTGCTATAGCATCAAACACAGGCTTGACAACAACGAAGTGAACATATGACGCGGGGAATACATTCAAAGCCAGATTGAACAAAGCAATCTTACCAGATTTTAGGAGAAGACAAAGCCCTAGGGTTCGAACCTTCTTCAATACTTGCTTGAGAACAAGCACGGGTTAACAACGGCAGGCGGCGTCGGACGACGCGCTCGACAACTATGAAGTGCTTGTTTGGACGAAGACAAAGGAATCCCTACTTCACGTAGGAGGGGTTATAATTTATAATTAATTTTACGGAGAATTAGCGACCCTAGATAATAAAATTTATTTTATTAATTTATCCTCTAAAATTAGCGGTAAAAATAGGTTAGGCTAGGTTTTACTTAAATAAACCTGGATCTGAACCTGTAAATAGGTTTTTTTTTTTTTAGGTCTGAGCCTGGGTCTTCAAAAAGACTGACAAAGCCTGAAATCTGTTTAAAAGCTTATTTAAAATGTAAGCCTTTAAATAGTACATATAATAACTCTTCATGCTTATTTACGATTCTACATTATGTCTTAAAAACCTAACATCTATTCTCGTCGTAATATTAGGGCTTAGCAAAGAAAAGAAAAGAATGTCTAGTGACAACAATTGTCTGAGAATAGGAATAAAAAAACTAATTATCTATTGACTAATGAGATATATTTTCTAAAATCAACCAAGCATAACACAGCATTTAAAACCAGGTTTTACCTCTTTCATTCTTCCCATATAAATTGGGACAAACTCCTCTTATTAAGATTATAATATTTCATTTGATACTCAAATAAATTGAGATAGGTAAGATCAAGTGAGAGGTGAGAAAAGCCTAGGGACCAGGTAGGATTGTTCATGGATAGGGTTGGCACTAGCAACGCTATGCACAACCCTAGGGTCTATTTGGTATAATGAATTTGGAGATAAGGGGAGGGGATAGAAACTTTTTACGAGATGACTTTAAAACACTAGAAGAAGTGGTGTTATAAAATTTTAAAAAAGAGAATATATACAATAAAAGACTAGCAGAAACTAACTAAAAACTTTTAACCCCACTTCTCTAGTTTTCTTATATCTAACTCAAAAAATTTTCCCTCCTATCACTTTTTCTCCCTTTCCCTCGTACAAAACAAGCCCTCAACCCATTTAAGGTAGAAAAACCAGCCCGATGCCCGACCATACCTGAAAATATGCCTGGGGATGTAAGGGGAGCGCGGGCAGGGTGAAGCACACTTGGGCTGGACCAAACCCCAAGTTTGCTACAGTTTTTTCCCTTTTACTCCCTAAACACGTTGGGCAAGCTATATTTGTGTCTTACTATTAATCAATATGGGCCATTCAAGCTAGAAGAAGAAAAAAGAACAAATTAACATGAACTAGAAGTAATTGAATTTTGTTAATGATGTACAAAGTAATAAAGTAAACTAGAAATGTAGTAAAATAAATAGCCAAATAGATTTAAAAAAATTAAGCCTGAAGTCATTTTACAAATGACATTATTTGCAATTACCAACAACAATGAATGACAAGAAAAAAGAAGAAAATAAACCAGAAAACTGGAACTATTGAACAAATAACAAAAACATTAAATATGGAATCAAACCTGAACAGAATATAATCAAGTTAACTAACAAATAGTCAAACCAGCCTATTGAAGGATTAATATATTCAAAACTGAACTAGAGCAAAACATCCTCAATAAATATATATTTTCCAAAGCAAAATCTTTAATAATATGTCATAAAAAAAGGAACTAAATACTGAAATTTGAAACAAAAGTGATATTGCGCTTTGAGTACAAATAACGTTCTAAATTTGAAACAACAACGCTCTAAATTAGTAACAACTGGATGAAGTGTTATAGCTCTAAAGGTAGGTGTTTTCTGGCTTTGGTTCCATGAACTATGTACACTTGTAGATTTTGTTTGATCACTTGAGCAAAATATGTGTCTATCTTATCTTCCAATTACTGTTATGCATCTTTCTTATTCTAGATAACCCAAACGTCATTTTTATAATCTTTCCTCACTCGACTAGAGAACATAGACGGACCTATATTAAACTTAGCGTTCTAAATTGTTAGACACAACTAGAGCCAAGTCATTTACCACACGCATCACAACAAATGCCTTGAAGATTTTCTCAATAGATGATAATACAAAGAGATTAGTAATCAGAACGTCAATACACAACCAACATAGTAAGAAACGGTGCTAGTAATCAGAATGAAGAGCGCAGAGATATAAAGGCTGATTAGACACTATTGAAGGAAAACCGACTAATAATTTTTAAAGCGTCAATTTTTCAAAGGATTAACGGACCAGATTCAAAGCCAAATTAAAATGAAAAATTTAAAACAGAGTAAGAAGCGGAGCTACGGTGTCCAACACAGGGCTGACACCAACTCAGTGAACAAATGACGCGGGGAATACAGTCAAAGCCAGATGGAACAAATCAATCTTACCGGATTTTGGGAGTTGACAAAGCCCTATGGTTCGAACCTTCTTCAATACTTGCCTGAGAACAAGCACGGGCTGACAACGGCGGGTGGCGTCCGACGGCGAGCTTGACAAGGACGAAGTGCCTGTTTGGACGAAGACAAAGGAATCCCTACTTCATGCGGGATTGGTTACAGTGTATGTTTGGAACAGGAAAAATGGTTTTTTTTTTATTTAACTTTTTATAATCATATCTTTAATACAAGATAGATTTTGTAATGTGATTTATATTTATATTAGCGATTGTATAAATGACTTTTATAAAAGTGAGTGAGTGTTTGGATTAGCTTAAATATAAATGACTTTTATGATAATAGTAAAAGAAAGTGGGTGGAAAGATATTTAAAAAATCAAGTAAATATTTAAAAATTACTTTAAAATATTAGGTATAACTGAAAAAATATTTTAAGAGTTAAAATCACTAAAAAATATTTTAAAGTAATTTTTGGAGCTGAAAAAGTATATTAAGAATAAAATTGCAATCAGTCTGTTAGTAATTGGGTATAACTGAAAAAATATTTTAAGAGATTAAAAACACTAAAAAATATTTTAAAGTAATTTTTGGATATAAAAAAGTATATTAAGGGTAAAATTGTAATCAATCTATTAGCACATTGGATATAATTGAAAAAATATTTTAAGGGATTAAAAATATTAAAAAATTTTTTAAAGTAATTTTTGGAGTTGAAAAGGTACATTAAGAGTAAAATTGTAATTAGTTGATAGCACACTGGGTACAACAACAAAAATATTTTAAGGGTTAAAAACACTAAAAAATTATTTTAAAATAAATTTTGAAGCTGAAAAAGTATATTAAGAATAAAATTATCATCAATCTGATAATACATTAGTTACAACTAAAATGCATTTAATGCTTATCAACGGTCAAAAAATTGGTGAATTCAATACTAAAAAGCCACGCCTATTTAATGCATGATTGGAAAAGCGTTTTGTACAGGAAAAACGTACTTATTACGCAAGCCGAGAAAAAACTCCTCTTACATACTTGCCTCGTATACCGTGAATCACGAATTATAAGCACGTTTTGGACAAAAATAAACCATTCCAAACGCACACTTGGCTTAAAGGGAATAGTGCGAATAAGACAAAATCACGAATATTAATACGCAGTGCCGAACACTTAAAATAAGCTCTTTATCCTCAATTGTACGATTTGTCTAATATTCATGTGTCCCCCCCCCCCCCAATTCGCACAATCAGACACTCACATAATTTATAATTAATTTTAGGGAGAATTAGCGATCCAAGTAATAAAATTTAGGGAGAAAGGTATAAAAAGAACTTTGAAATTATAAAATCCTAAAATTAGGTTTGTTATTAAAAAATGATAAGAAAATGATGAAACTTAATAAATAATTTATAACTCATTTTTTATAAGAAATACCTGATTTGAAATTTTAAAATTTCAAAATTCTTTTTCTCTAGTTTTCTCTAAAATTTATTTTATTAAGTTATCTTCTTTTTTTACCTGATTAATTTATCCTCTAAAGGTATTACTTTTATTTTTAATATTTTAAATTTATAATTATTTTTTTATAATTTTTAAATTTTTATATAAATACATGATACATGATAGCTACCTTGTGTTCAAAATTTGTAGACTTCTTTTCAAATTGTCTCTGTTAATTGTATAAATTTAAAGAAATATTTCATCTACTTCTAATGCAAATTACTATGTAAGAGGTAGTATTTTAGAAAGTCTAACCCATATTTTTTTTGCAAATAACTAAGTTAATTAGTTTTTTTAATATATATATATATATATATAAACAGCTAAAATATATATTTAGTCCTTTAAATTTGCATTAAGTTTCATTTTACTCCTTTAACTTCATAAAGTGTATTTCTGGTCATTTCTTGTTAATGCAATTAACAATTTTTAGTGGAAAATGCTGACTTAACAATTAAATATTGACAAAATATGTATACATTTTATTTTTAAGTTAAGATGCATCCATTGTCATGAATTATGTTTTTCAAGTGCATCTAATGCATCCAATACTCTAAAGTCATTACAAGAAAAAAGGCTTTTAAAGCCGTCACATCTAGACCTCTTAAAGTCAGAGACAATATAAAAACTATGACTGATGACATTTTTATAAATAAATATACAACTTAAGACCAGTCGTGCTTTTTGTGTGGTCTAAATAATATTTTCGAGACCGGTTATAATATAATCTGGTTTCAATAAGTATTAAATATTATGAAAATTTTAAAATTCAAATTCTTCTCAGGCTGGTCGCTCATACAACCAGTTTAAGCATCCTTTTAGAGACTGTTGTTTCTTTATAATTGATCTTAAATATTTTAGAGTTTCTATCGTTTCAGCTTCCAAAGTAAACTTTCTAACACATCTCTTCAAAATATAAAGCCACTTCAATCAATGTACTCTTTATTCGTCATGCCTATTTAAACTTCTCTAGTCCTTTCATTCCTTCAAACTGTCTTTCAGGCTCCCTCTTCTTTCCTATCGATCAACATTATGGTGAGACGCCGCAAAAGTCCATGAGTCTGTCCTCCCTTTCCTCCTTCGTGTGCACCGCCTCCATCATTGCCTTCAATGAAGAAAGTTCTCAAGGAGCTCCATGCAAGGGTCAAACTCATGGAGTGAAACCTTTTAGGAATTGCCACTCAGCTGCACGCTATTAATAAGAAGTTAAATTTTATACTTGACAACAATGATGTTAAGTATAATTTATCTTTTGACGCCTCTTCTCCTTCCTTTTCTTCCTATCCTCCCTCTGGTGATGACGAGGAAGGATGAGGATTTTTTTTTTTAATTATATTAAATGATGTTTTTTTTTTGCATGCATATGGTGTGTTGCCTTTGAGAAGTTAAAAATTTATTAATGAAAAAAAAATTCATTTCTAATATTGATCTTGATCTTGAACGTCTCTTGTTTCTATGTTTAGTTGTTGTTTTTTTGTCTTTGACTTGACAAGTTACTATATATATATATATATAATTATATATGATATATATAATATATTAGTAAATTATATCATCTAAGTATTGTTAATTATATAATTTTTTGATATTTAGACCTGTAACATCCTTTATTATTAAGAATTTAGAGTTAGTTGTAATTTATATTTTATTTAGCTAGAGTATAGAATAAATTAATAATTTAAAAAAGAAGTATCAAGTTCCCAAAAAAATATAATAAATTAAAATTAAAATATGTATTCTATAAAAAAATTACAATACAGATGAAATACTTCCTTAAAGTAATTATTTTAAATAAGTATTTTTTTTTGAAAAAATCAATTATCATTAATAAATATCAAATGAACTATACTACAATCAAGCTTGTACATGACTGCGGCAACCTGCAAAGAGATGGGTTAATCTTAGGATTTATAAATAAATGATGTAAAACAAAAAACTGGATCAACTTCTCTAAATCTTGCACAAGTACTGAAGTACATCAGCAGAGGAGCTCCCTTGTGAAGATTTCCAAACCAATTCTTTTTGATGCAATAATAATAATATTATTATTATAATAATATTTTATTATTTTTATAATATATTAAATCTGAACTGTTGAGATCTTGATCTAAAAGTCTAATTCTGTAAAGAATACTGCTTTTCTTTTTAAGAAAAAGAGGAAAGCCAGTTCCACTCCCTTGACCTCAGCATTGAAGAATGGACTTTTTGAAATCCAATATTCGAGGCCCAAACACAAAGATGAGCATGGTTGCCTGTAGATGGTTTTTTCTGCCAGAGAAGTGATAAAAAAGATTCTCCTTGATAACAAATGTAGGACCGGAGGGAGTAATTATAAACTTCAAATCTGATCAAAATTCATCGGAAGTCAGACACGTCAAAATAATAAATTTTGTTGCGGCTAACTTTCACAGCCGAAGTTCAATATTTGATTCGATCAAAGTATTGAAATAGAGTAAAGATAGATATGATGTATAGGAAAATATTGAAATAGAGTAAGGGGTTTAGGCCGGCTGGAAGCAAAGGAGGAGGAGGAGAAGCATAAGGGACAAAGGAAGAGTTCATTACTGATTTATTATCAGCAATTAATAAGGTAAAGGTAAGGGAAAGCACGCGTTCTATGTGAGAAGAGGGATTGGCTGTTTTAATGAGGGAGGGAGGGAGTCAGATCGAGTCATACACAATTACACGCCAAGATAATACCATGACACGTTTTGCTCCCTTACGTGGGCTCTTTCTTCCTTCCTCTGTTATTTTAATGTCGGAATTTGTTATCTTCTCCGGCGACGCAATGAAAGAGATAGGCACCTTTCTAAGGAGATGGAAACGGTGAGAGTGTGAGGCTATCATTTTCTTAATTAATTATACAGGTAATATTGTCTTTCCGTAATTTTATATTCATTATAAAATAAAATTTATGCAAGTGTTCCAATCAAATAATACTTCATACCAAACATAATTTTAAATCCTCAATCTCAGTTCCTAAAAATTCAGTCTCGGGTATCAAACAAGGCCTAAGAGTCCTCCTCCATAAAGGACCTGATTCCTCTTCATCCATAAGATGGATGAAACCTTAACAATTTGATTAAGTGGGTCAAGATGACCCTCGTTGTATAAATGTTGCAAGGTTCTTTTTAACCAATTTTTGAAAGCAACCCACGAGCTGAATGGGAATCTGATTGATAAATTACCATACCAAAGTGGTTTTGCAAAAGGGACATGTGACAAAGAGATGATTCATAGTTTCATTTTCAAGGCAACCAAAAAGGAAATTTCCTTGCACAGGAACATGGTGTGTGTTTAGAACAGTGATAGGAATATTTAAAAACAACTTTTCAATCGTGATTTACGGTATACGAGGTAAGTATGTGAGAGGAGTTCTGCCTCGATTTACGTGAAAAGCAGTTTATAAGCCATATTTTTGCCCATCAAAACACTCACATTATGTGTAACTAGAATCTCCTCGATGGGATAGCATCATTTAAAATTTTCCAAACAAGCAGTAAGTCATTCATTGGCATAGAGATAGTCTATAAGAATTTCCAAAGGGAATCTGCATGACACTGAGTGTCAACACCCATTTCCATTTCGATATTCGAAGAGTAATAAAGACGGAATTCAATGGGCATACAGAAAAGTACAGTTATACTGATAAATTATTCTTTTACAATACAGATATTGTTCGTCGATGGAAAACAAAAAAATACAGCAGAAATTTAATATTTACAAATTTCTTCAAAATATTAAAACATAGACTACATTATAACCACGTTCTTGACCTCGCCTCGAGACACGTGCCACTCACTTTCCGGTGTCAACGTCCTTGCCCTTTTGCCCCACTGGTACCCGCTGAGGTATTTGTTTAAAATTAGGGTGAGATTCTGAAGAATCCCCATAGAGACATGATATTGTTCATAGAGAATGCGAAAAATAAATATGACATGCGCCAAGGTATGCACAAATTAATGAATAATATAAACACATCATCATCATGTATACATGAGTAGGGCCTAGCCCCACAATCTACACTGGTTGGACTTCTGCCAACGCCCAGTACAAGTGCACACTGGCACTAAACAGCCTTTCTCTAAGCAATTCATTTTAATTAATAAAGTGCATTTATAAACAATGACATCCACACAATCATATAACTATGGCATAATGTATGAAGGATAATGCCCCTACCTCAACGCCTTATAATCCTTTTTCCGGTATGTCTCGTAACGCGTGTCGTTCTGGCTTTCAAATTGGTCCTAAAATATTAAATGTACCAAAAATAGATCATAACCTATCCAAGTATCATTTTAGACTCTTCCATAGTGTTTCTTGTGGTTATATTAGTTTATGATGAAACTTCACTAAAATGCCCCCGGGACCCCGCCTCAGCCCTGCCGTACCTGGCTCGATGGCACGTTTTTTCAAAAATTTGATCAAGGCTATTCTGACTTATTTTCACCCAAGGAATCCATTTCCGGGCTCAAAATCACCAAATTCACTATTAAATTACGAAAATACCCTTGATAGCCCATATTTAGGGATTTCATTTTTGTAATTATGCTTTTTCGGCCTCTACGGAAAAAGTACCCAACTGTAACCCCACCTATTTTTGCCCAATGAGTCCAATGGAACCATTTATTTCATGAAAACCCAAATCCTATTATTAGTTCTGGTCCTGGCCGAAAATATGAAGAAAAATAGAAAAAAAATGGAGCTTTGTGCTTTAGCCTCCAAAACTTATACTTTTCCACTTTTAATCCTTGGTTAACTCATTTAAACACTTCATAATCATGATTTAAAGGATTTTGGGCAGCATAACCCCTTAGGGTTATAGCTTTTCTACTTTTACAACTCAACTTTCATAAAAACCAAACAACAATTATCAACAAGAACTCAAGAAGGCAAATTCATGAAGTTACCCTCTTTGGCTTCTTGGTTTCCTCTTACTCTAGGCTCCTCCTCCCTCTCTTCTTGATCTCAAAGTGTGCCTTCACCACCATAGATTCTTGAGAAACAAGAGTTTAGAGAAGGATTTCATGGAAGATCACAAGGAAAATGCTTAAAAGACAACACTTACCTTAGTCTTCTTGCTCCTTCTTCTCTCTAGCTCCCAAGAACTTCACAAACTCACACTCTCACTCTTGTTCCCTTGCTTGGCTGAAATGAGCCTTGAAAATTGGGGGAGTAAGTGTTTTATTTATTTTGTCTTCCTTCTTCCTATCCATTGATTTGATCAAGGGCTCTTAATGTAACACTTGTCACACTCTTCTCTTCCTTCATGATTTCTTCATTGACTTGCCATTAAATTGATTCAATTTTCTTTCTTGCTTGCTCCTCAATCCGTGCTCTCTCTCCCTTTTTCTCCACTAGCCCATGCTTCTTTCTCCATGTTCACACTTACACTCTTCCATGTAATCATGTTTCTCCTTCCTTCACTCAAGCTTCTCCCATCATGCACCACACCATCCTTCATGTTGTGTACACTCCAACTTTGCCGTCATTGATATGTGCATGTTGTTTAGTTGTCATCACCTTCTTCTTGTGGCAAGTGATCATAGATTTAATATTTTTCCCTTTTTCTTTCATGCATGGATGAAAATAAAAGAGAAGAAGAGGAGGAAAATTTGCATTTCATTAATCCCATAATTCACATAATTGAACTATGTATAATTCCCTCTAATTTCCCAATTCTTGATTTTATTCCACCAAGAATAATCCCTTTTATGCATTTTCCTTTATGTTTCTTAATTAATTGGAATTAATTCCAATTAATTGGAAAATAATTAATCTTGAGCTAATTTGGCAAAATTATGATTTTTCTATTACCTTTGTAATTTAATTAAAATTTTGAATTAATTTGCTCATTTCCTTGTGAATATGAATGAATATTTCAAAATTCACAGGATCCAAATTCATGAATATTCACCATTTTATTGAATTTCTCAATTAATTACATTATAATTTAGGTTAATATAAAATTTGGGATGTTACACTGAGTGACTGAACTTGAAATGCTTCTGAAACCCATATTTGCTTTATACTCTTCGAAAGGGCTTAAACTCCAGATAAGTCTATCCTGATTATTGAAAAAGGATTTTAAATAAATACTCCTTCCAGTCCTAATTATAAGACAAAATTGATTTTTTTGGAGAAATTAAGGAAGATAATTAAATTATTTTAGAATATTTTTATTTTTATTTTATTCTACAAACTAATTAGTTTGACTAATAAACTAATATATAATCTAAGGATACATAATATATGATATGATTAAGTAACTTTTTTAGTTTCTTTAATCTCTAAAAAAAATCAACTTTATCTTATATTTATGACTAGAGATAGTATATAGGTATGTGAAGAAATATATCTTATCATTAGGATAAGTAATATAATGTAAAAAATGCTTCTAGCAATTTGAATAGGGAAAATCCCTATAAAATATTGCCGAAATTGCAAAATTCTGTTTCAATGCGGCGAATTCCAAAAACCTAAATCAGTCTTGTGTCAGTACGGAATGAACAGTGCAGGGGGTGCCAAAAGACGATTTTGCCCTTCAGCCCTCATTCTCGCCACTTTTAGAATAACAACATGAGCCTCTTAATTAACAACTCTAGATTCTTGATTAACAACTCTGTTTTATTCTTTCACATATTCGCATCTCCAAAATATAGTGTTGTTAATGTAAAATATGGTGTTGTTGATAAAGAAAGAGGTGTTGTTATTGGCCCTGAAACTTAAATTACGAAGTTGTGAAATAAGAAATGAGAGTTGTTAATGTAGAATATGGTATTGTTAATAACAAGACCGGTATTGTTATTGTGAAAGTAAAAAGATGAAACTTGAGTTATTAATCAAGAATCCGGAGTTGTTAATTGAGAGGCTCATGTTGTTATTCTGAAAGTGGCGAGAATGAGGGCTGAAGGGTAAAATTGTCTTTTGACACTCCCTGCATTGTTCATTCCGTGCTGACACAGCACTGATTCGGGTTTTTGGAATTCGCTATATTGAAACGGAATTTTACAATTTTAGTGGTATTTTAAAGGGATTTTCCCATTTGAATATTGCTATTATTATTTTGTTATTATATTTTTTAAAAATATTATTTTAATGGAGAGTCAAACCCTAACTCTATCCCTATAAAACCCCTTTCTTCTCACTCCACCCATACTATATGCGCCACTCTTCACTCTCAGGTTCTTCTCTTTTTTCTTTTCTCCACAAGTTCATTTCCTTCAGCCTTCTTTTCAATACAAGCATGTCTTTTCAATCACATCCTCCTGTATTTTCATTATTTCATCTTAGTTGTGAAGTCAACCCTAGCTGCTATTCAAAGCTTGCCAAATTCATGTTTTTTTTAATAAAAAAAATTTACGTATGTGATATCGACAACCAGCCAAGCTTTTTGTCATCTTTGGATGCCCGTGTCGCCGTTTATCTTTAAATATGTGTGTGTATATGTATATATATAATTTTAAACATTTAAAATATGTTTCCTTCTATAAAAAATTATTTCCAAATAATACTGAATCTAAATAAAACAGTGGTATCTGTGAAAACTTAGGTGAGTATAATATTAGTCATAGAGGGTAGTTTTAAAGCTTTAGAGTAGTTATAATTAATATATTAATAGACATTTGTTTGTACGATTTTGTAAATTCTCATTGAGAGCTTTGAAGTAATTTTGTGTGTTTACCTATGAGTTAAGGTGTAGCAGATAATTCTGAATATTCTTTTATATACTTGTAAATTGTGTGTGACTGAATCATGAATGACTATCTTTTTGGAAAAAATGGACCAAATTATATATATATATATATATATATATGTGTGTGTGTGTGTGTGTGTATTGTAAATTCTCAAGTAACTAATGTTACAAGTAAATTTCTTTGTAACTCACTTTATTCGCATGGTTAATGTTTTAATTATGTCACACTCTTATCTTATTTTCACTTATTTCAAAATATTTGTGGAAAACGATACGTAGTTCGGTGGGCAACACAGGAATAGCATAAATATACTGATATTATATGCACGAATACGAACATTCCCTATAGGGGTTTGTACTTGATAAGTACAATTAATATAGCCTCGCAGCGCTATGCGGGTGTCTAAACCCTTCCCAGGGAAAACAGAGACATCTTCCAATCTTTGTTCCATCACTGCATTCCCCTCATACGGTTCTCTTCACCGCTCTTAGCATAGCTTCTGTCTTAACCTGTCTAAATTGTTGGTAGGGGAGGGTGTAACCCCCTGTCGTAATTAATAACTGGATTTGAAAAAGAGACCAATAACAACCAAATAACATTTTCAAAATCATTTATAACCTGGTCTCACATTCACATTCCGAATACAATTACTATATAAAGATAAATCATATTTAAATATATCATAGTATACAAACTAATTTCCCGGCCAAACCCGGGTTCCATACATTGATCAAAGCCTTACAGGGCATAATTGCCCATACAAGCCCTCATACGGGGATTACACAGTACTCATTCCAAATACATATCCCAATCTATCATCTGAATATATACGTCCAAACATACACAATTACCAACATATAACGATAACCAACTACCAATGCATTTGCCCATAAAGGAGACCTAGTCGCTCTTGGTTGCTTGCTCCATCTTGATCCACTGGCCCTGTCTAAACTGTTGGCAGGGGAGGGTGAGATTCTAGGGAATCTCAATAGGAAAACAATACCAATATGCATGCAAGATAAGTGTTTAATGTATGACATGCTTGCAATACATAATTCATGTTCACACAATGACATATCAGCATGCTCAATGTTCAAACAATATACTCATGGCCATAGCATAAGTTGAAAAAGAGCTTTAATCACTCATGTATGTTTCACATAATCAAGCAAAGCAATAACATGCATCAATTCACAAACACAATTATCAAATACATGCAGGAGAGGCAAGTTCCTTACACTTGTTTTTTCCACTTGTGCTCCAGCACCAGCTACTCATGATCAGGGAGAATATCGAACCCTATAAACCAAATCAAGGACATCGGGTTATTCTCCACTCCAAGTTCTCACTTTCATAACACTTAATGTTGGTTATCATTACTGTTGCTTAAGCCCTCACATATGGCTCTAACACAAGTCCTAAAAGGTTGGAAGAACTATCCCAAAGATCCCCTTTTGGAAGCACAAGACATGATTTTTCACTGTTGCACTCGAGTGAAGATGGCCTCACTCAACTGATAATGTACGGACACTCGGGTGAAAAAGACCTCACTCGAGTAATAGCCTAATGCTCACTTGGGTTCTAGGAAGTGAAGCACAGAAAGTGAGAACCCAAGAACACGAGAACTTTCAAGGAAAAAGGAACACTCGAGTGAGAAACCTTGCACTCGAGTGATGGCTTAACACTCTCAAGTGTTAAGGCACACTCTTAAGTCTTGACCACGAGTGACAACCTGAGACGAGAGTTCATGGTGTTAAATACACCTGTACTCGAGTGAGAGGAGGCTCACTCGAGTGGGAACTCACAACACTTGCAAGTGAGACAACACTTTTGCCTCACACATAGAAGTGCAACACAAAACTGGAAGCAGAAAGGGAAAATACACTATCGCACTCGAGTGAACCCATCCTCACTCGAGTGATGCTCATCCCACACTTGAGTGAACCCCAAGTCACTCGAGTTATGCAATAAGAAACCAGAAAACGCAGAAAACTGACAACACTTCCCAAACTTTCCCCAAGTGATTCCAATAGAC
This sequence comes from Inga leiocalycina, assembly GCA_963242795.1. NCBI lineage: Eukaryota > Viridiplantae > Streptophyta > Magnoliopsida > Fabales > Fabaceae > Inga > Inga leiocalycina. The sequence continues at coordinate 27,916,697 of OY725329.1, read as the reverse complement.
CCAAAACCTCAACCAAAGCTATTCTCACATAAAAACACCCAAGGAAACCAAGGGAACCATCAAAAATACCAAATTTCTATTCCACTATCATGCTTTGGTTTTGGGCAACATAAACATCAAAATTCCAAACTTACCAAACTTAATCATTCAATCTCAAATCCCTTTCTATCTGTCCAAATACCTTCCAATTATACCAATTCCATGCCAATAACATGTCATACTCCCAATGACACTCATTTTCAAATTTAAGGCTATAATTACCAAAAATTCTAAACTTCATCAAATGGCATGAAACATAAATAGAAAGGTTTGATTCACCTACCTCTTCAACTTTTCCAAAGACACTTCTTGATTCTCTAACTTCTAGATTTTCTTGATGTCACAAATCAACACCAATGGCTAATCTATAACCACCAAAATGAAGCTCTCAACTCAAGGAACAACTTTATAGAAGAGAGTTTAAGTAATGGAGGACCTTAACATACCTCAAATGAAAGCTTTTCTTCCTCCCTTTCCTTCAACAATGGCCAAACAAGAGAGATATGAGAGTGTTGATGAAGAAGCAAGCTACCATCATCCCTCTAAGCTTGTGCAGCCGAAAAGGAGGAAGAGGGAGAGAGAAGAAATGACTTTAATATTCCCATTTGACTTCTCTCACTCTCTTGCTTCATCTCTTTTTGCCACATGTCTCCACCTCATTGGTTCCCATAAAATAAGCAACCAATTAGCCATTCTAATCCTTTCATTAGCCATTTAATCACCTTTCTCATTTTTCTCTTAGTTAGTAATTAATTTCTCTATTAATCACTAACTTATTGCCCAACAATTTCATTCTTTCAATTTTCCTGATTATGGCACTTTATTTAAACTTGTCACAAAACACATAATTATTCCACTTTAATTTAATAATTATCCTCAATAATTATCATTATCCCTTAATTGAAATTTGGGGCGTTACAGAGGGTTAGATTTGAGAGAATCTCAGTAGGAAAATAATACCAATATGCATGCAAGATAAGTGCATAATGCATGACATGCTTGCATTACATAACTCATATTCATACAATGACATATCTGCGTGCTTAATGTTTCAAACAACATACGTAAAAAATGGCTATAGCATAAACAGAAATAGAGCTTCAATTATTCATATATGTTTCACATAATCAAGCAAAGCAATAACATGCATCAATACACTAGCACAAATATCAAATAGATGCAGTAGAGGTAAGTTCCCTACCTTAATTGCCCTTCCCTGATCCTTGAATAACGTGCCTCGATTTGCGTGCCAATCCATCAGGCTCTCTAATCGATCCTAAAACGTCAAATGTATAGTTTAGACACTTTCATAGTGTTTCTGGGGGGTTATGAGTCTATATTGAAAAATGACCAAAATGCCCCCAAGAACCCGACCTGGCCCCGCCATACCTAGTCCGACTGTACTTTTCCCAAAATTTTGACTCGGGCTATTCTAACATAGTTTCTCCCAAGGAAACCATTTCCAGGCTCCAAATCACCAAATTCAGTTACGAAAATACCCTTGACAACCTCGATTTAGGGTTTTAGGGGCGTTTTCATAATTATCCTTTTTCGGCCTTTTCCGAAAAAGTGACAACTATAACCCCATCTATTTTTGCCTACTGAATCCAATGGAATAATATAATTCATGAAAATCCAGCTCCTTCTCCTCAGAATAGTGCTAGCCAAAGTATTAGTAAGAAAATGGAAAAATTGACCTTTTGTGTTTTAGCTTTTAAAACTTGTTGTACTTTTCCACTTCTAATATTTTATTAACTCATTTAAACACTTATTAACCATGATTTAAAGAAATTTGAGCAGCATAACCCCATAGGATTAGGGCTTTTCCAAATTTACAACTTGGCCAAAAATCACCAAAACCAACAACAATCACCAACAACAACTTTATACTAGTATAGGTTTGAGTTTAGTGTAGCTACCTCTTGAGTTCTTGGATTTCCTCTCTCTAGGCGTCCTCCTCCTCTCTCCTTAAGCTCAAGATTTTCTTGCTAAACAATGGGTTTTCATGGAGAAGAAGAGTTTAAAGAAGAGGCTACACAAGTTTGGAAGACAAATCTTAAGAAATCCCAAGCTTACCTTGATCTTTCTCTTCTTCTTGGCTCCTCCTTCTTTCTAGATTTTCTTCAATCTTCCTCTCTCTCTCTCTCTCTCTCTCTCTCTCTCTCTCTCTCTTGTGTTAAAAATGAAAATGAGAAGGAAGGAAAGATGTCTAAGCACTTTAAAATATCCTACCATTTTCCTTAATTAAGTTTATTACAAAAATCCTATTTATGACACTACATGTACTTGGCTCAATTTTATGACACTTTCTCTTTCTCTTCTTAAGTGTCTAGGCATGAGAAATGACAAGGAAAGATGAAGGAAGACTAAAATATCTCTCATTTTCCTTTAATTACTAAATTCTTCAAAAATCCCTCATATGATGACACTTGAGGACACTTGTACTCAACTTATACACTCAAGTGGTGGATTGTGTTTACTCCATCTCATTCCCATCATGCATTCTACCATACCTTCATATAGTGTACACTCCACCATTGTCATCATTACCATGTTCATGTAGCAATTTGACATGTGCTCTTAGAAATAAATTATGATTTAGTCCCTTCCTCATATGATCATAACACTTGGCATATCAAATTTCATTAATCAATTTTTTCCTCCATACTTCTCTTCATATGATAATGACACTTGGCATCTTTGATTCTACAATTTACACAATGCTAACACATTTTATTTCCAATTTTTGGAATAATGCCAATTCTGGCAGATTTTCTACCCTAACTTTGAAAAATCATAACTAATCTTGTAGACATCATTTCAGAGTGATTCCAAAAGCTATGGAACCTTTATTGAGTCTAATTTCAAGGAAATATATGAAATTTAGCCATTTGGAAGCATATCATTCCCATAGTTCATTTCTTTGACCGCTACTGCAGAGACTTTCCAGATTTTCTGAGCTAACTTCAAAAATTCATATCTTTTTGCATATAGCTTCAAATAATTCATATAACCTATAAAATTAAAGCTTGAGATGTCTACTTCCACCCTATAAAATTTCATAAGTTGTGGACATCATGTGATCATCCAAAATCCCAAGACAATCTCACTGCCTCACAGGAAATTTCAATAGAAGCATAATCACATTCTCCAAAATTCACCATTTCACTTTCTTTAAAACCCTAAAGATATAAGAACATTAGGGAATAAATTTGGGGCTCCTGCTAAACTGGGGCTTGATAGTCCACTTATTTCAAGCTTATTCACTAGCCTCCAATCCCAAAATTCAGGGTATTACAAATTATAATTAATGTATTATTGGATTATTGTTTCTTTTCATGCATGTTTGTATATATGATGATATTTGATATGAATGAAAGAATGATTTATTGTACATTGTCTTTTAATGATGTTATATTTATTAGTGATTGAATATAATTTTCACGGCGTTTGCATTTGTCATGGGTTGGAGTAAGGAGGAAGAATTGTATAGTGAGATCTTTTACCATGTGGCATGCTATCACTCAGTGCACAATGGATGACACTTGTCAGGGCCCATTCTTCCATGTTTTCCTTTGGCCAGGATTGCATTGGAGCTGTGGAACATGTGGCATCTCCTTAATTTTGTTCTTTTAAGGAGGGGATCCATAGTCCAGACTTAAGCTCTACACCTTTGGCTGGGTGTATTTTCAAATGGATGAGTTTCTGTTAAACTTTGTGTTAGCCTATAACTCCAGTTAGTATAATAAGGATAGATGGTGATATAAGAGAGGGTGCATATTGCATATTGTATAATTGTATATTACATATTGTGATGAAAATATAAATTGGCATAATGATGATTAAGTTTGCAATTGTTTTGTATGAGGATTATGATACATACAAATATATATGTAATCAGTTCTTTCTTTTGAATCATATGTGGTTTGCTTATGTGTGGAAGAAATTTTCAGTAGTTACATGGAATCTCATCCATTTATATTAACATTTTTTAGGTGATTGTTTTAGTTGGGAGTGTCATACCCCCATCTTTATTTTGCCATTAATTAGAGTGTTTGCGCGTAGTTCAATGGGCATACATAAATAGCATAAAAATACTGATATAAAGTGCTTGTTTATAATACAGGAATTCCCCGCATGGTTGAAAAAAATATACAAACCCCAAAATATACAAAATTAAACTAATGACAACCAACTACATCTCTGATCCAGACCGGAACCCTCAATCGCCTGTATTTAAGTTTTTGGCCCTAGAGTCTCTATCTTCTGCTGTAATATTTTAAATTTTGCGAAAAGGGAGAGATTCAAATGAATTTCAGTAGCAATATGCAATTAATCATATAAAATGTGATAAATAAATATGCTATGCACCATATAATGTAAATGAAAAATTCAATTGCATACGGTATACACCCAGTTCAGGGCCCAGCCCCTCCTTGTGCGTGTACCTCAGCTGGGTCCTAAACTACACCTGAGTATTATGCCCCAAGCTCTATTTATAATGCCCCAAATTTTAATTAAGGGCTAATGATAGTTATTGAGAATAATTTGTAAATTAAAGATTGAATTATTAGGTGTTTTGTGGCAATTTTGGTAAATGTGCCAAAATCAGGAAAAATTGGAAGAATGAAAAATTGTTGGTTAATTAATCAGTGATTAATGGAGAAATTAATTACTAACTAAGAATGAATGAGATGTGTGACCAAATGGCTAATGGAGTGGTTAGAGTAACTAATTAGTTACTTATTTGAGGAGAGCCAATGAGATTGTGACACGTGTCAAGTTGGTATGAAGAGAGATGTGAAGAAAAGTCAAAATCTCAATAGTTTATGATTTTATCTCTCTTTTTCCCTCCATTTTCACTGAACAAGCAAGGCATGGGGATAGGGTATAATCATTTCATGTTCTTCCTCCACACTCATCTCTCTCTTCTCTCTCCAAATCCGAAGGCCATTGTTGTGCAAGTGAGAGAAAGAAAAGCTTGAGATTAAGGTGAGTAAATGACCTCTAATGCAAAAAATTCTTTCTTTAATGTTGTTCCTTGAGTTGAGGGCTCCAATTCCATGGTTATCAATTGTCCATTGGTGTTGGTTTGTGCCCTCAAGGAAATCTAAGCATTGGTGAATCAAGGAACCTTTTTGGGAAAGTTGTTGAGGTAAGTGAAATGAATCTTTCTATCTATGTTTTGTGCCAAGTGATTGAGTTTGGAATTTCTGGAATTTTTAGGCCTTATTTTCGGAAATTATGGTCATGGAGAGTTTGGTATGCTATGGTAATGGAATAGGTGTTTTGGTATGTGTTTTGAATAGATAGAATTGGTTTGAGGTTGAAATATTAAGTTTGATGATTTTGGGATTTTGGTGTTGAATGAAGGCTAAAACCAAAGCATGATAATGGAATAGGAATTTGGTAGTTTTGATGATTCCATTGGATTCCTTGTGCAATTTTATATGGGAGTAGCCTTGGTTTAGTATTTGGGATAATTGGAATCACTTGGGTAAATTTTGGAAAAATGCTGTCATTTTACTGCGATTTTGGCTCCTGGTATGCATCACTCGAGTGATTTGGGGTCTCACTCGAGTGAAGTGTTGCATTTTTGTTTTTCCCTTCAGTTTTCTGTTGCACTTCCGTGCAAAAAGCCAAAAGTATTGTCTCACTTGCGGGTATTAAGCCATCACTCGAGTGCCAAGGTTCATGCTCGAGTGATGCTCTCCTTTGGAAGTTCCTTGTGCTCTTGGGTGAGCACTTTCTATACCTCACTTTGTGGAACTCGAGTGAGCATTTGGCTATTACTCGAGTGATTGAATTCTTGCTCGAGTACAGTGATCAATTCTAGTTTCTGTCATTCCTTTTTGCTCTCGGGTGAGAGTGAGGATGTCACTCGAGTGTTAAGTCCATCACTCGAGTGCAATGATCAATTTCTTGTCTCTGTCTATGCTTTATGTCAAGCACTCATATGAGTGTGCTTCCGTATCTGAGTGCAAGTTCATCATCACTCGAGTGAAACAGTGAAAAATTAGTTCTTGAACTTCTAAAAGGGGATCTTTGGGATAGTCTTTCTAACCCTTTAGGGCTCTTATTAGAGGTATTTGTAGCTTCCTAAAGAACATAAATGATAACCAATTTAAGTGATATGAAGTCATTGGAGTGTTGGAATAGAGAATAACACTTCATCCCTAATTATGAATTATAGAATTTGACATTTGCCCTATTCAGGAGAGACCAGTGTCAGAGCATGCACGAAAGGACCAAGGTAGTGACTTTTCTCTCATGTTGTGTATGATGCTTGGTATGCATGACTTATCATTATGTTGCATGTGTTATCAGCCGTAGGGCATTACAGCATGAGTAGTTCAACGCGAGCAGTCATAGGGGGTGATGGTTATCACACCTACCCCTGTCGTTGTATCTATCATTGTAATTGCCGAGGCTGCGTTTGTGGAATTATGAATTCTTGTTTATGTATCCAGCTAATATGGCTGTGTGTTGTAAAATGCTTTATATGAAACCCAGCTGTGGTGAATTATATTGTTGTGAACCATGTTATGATGCAATACAGCGTGAGCAAACGTAAGGGTCATACACGTCATACCTGCCTTTGCCACTGTAACTGCCATTGTAGTTGCTATGTGTTGTGTGATGATTTGCTTTCATGCTCTGTGGTTGTGCATACTGAGTGATTTGACACTACGAGAATTCATTAGAATCTCACTTTCCCAAAACAAATTTCAGACAGGGCTGGTGGTTCTAAAGAGAAGCAAGTGATGAAGGGTGAATAGAGCTCCGAGATAGAAGTTTTATTTTGGATAATTGGTTATCATGTACAAATTATTTAGATATTTTGTTGGGAATTACATGTATATCTTGGATCATAGAATAGTATTTGTGTAATCCCCTTGTTATGGGAAACTGAGTATAGGCATTCATACCTTGTAAACCCTTTACTAATTAATAGAACCCGAGTGTGTTGAGAATTTGCATTGTACTATGATATTTATGAATGTAATTGTACTATACAAGCCAATGGTGTAATTAAAATGTGAAAATGAGATCTTGTTGAACATATTTTGTAAGAGTTTTTGAAAATCATGTTTTGGGCAAAAGTAATTTTATTAAGTCCCAAATCATATTACGATATTTAATTCCACATAATCACATATTTACAAACTTAATCTCGGCCTTGCTTGGAAGGGGGTTACACTATTCATATGATTATGCCCCAGACACTTTCATATCACTGTGCCCCAGGCACCGTGTTCACCCACAGAATATGGAAAACACAAAGCATACAGATAATCACATAATTTATGGAAGATAAAGTTACTACCTAAAATAGCCCTTTCCCGCCTAACTATCTAACTGTTGTAAATCTTGAATATTGGGATTAGAGGCTCGAGAATAAGCCTGAATAAAGTGGACTGCTAAGCCCAAGTTTAGCAAGAGTCACAGGAATGAGGATTTGTTGCCAATATACTTTTCTAGCATGACAATCTTCTTGTAGCGTATTTTTCGAAAGGAAAATGATGTCCAAAAATTTTAAAATTTTATAGGATGAAAGTAGACATTCTAAACTTTAATTTAATAGGTAATATGTGATTTTTAGACTTGAGGATTGAGAGATATGATTTTTCAAAGTTAAACCCTGTTTCTAGAACCAATTCTGGAACAGATAAGGTTTAATGAATTTCTAGGAATTTTGATCTTTCAGTTGGCTAAAGGCTATATTTTTTTCTTAAAATTAGACTCAATAAGGGTTTCATAGCCTTTGGAGTCACTCCAATTGAATTTTTACAAATAAAGTTATGATTTTTCAAAGTTTGGTCAGAAAATCTGCCAGAATTGCCAACTATTACGAATTTGGAAAAAATAAAATGTAATGGCAATTGTGTAAATTGTGGAATAAAGTAAAAACATATATTTTTCCTTTTTCTAGGACATGGGACGTCCAAAAAGGTGAGAGCAAGAGGGAATTGAAGTTTGAGAAATATATGACAAGAGTTGGAACAAATTGTTGCCATCTAAAAATCAAAATTGAAAAATCAAAAGTTGCCATGTGCTTTATTGCCATTAATTAATATTTATGAAGGAGGTGGAAGGAGGTATTATAAGACATTATTTATCCTTCCAAATGCCTCTCTTTCCTCCAACACATGAGAGCAAAGAGAGATTGTTTGAAAAGTCAAAAAAGGTCGGTGTAACACCCCAAATTTTATATTCATAAGAAATATATTGTAATTAATTGAGGAATTCAATAAAATGGTGAATATTTATGAAATTTGGATCTTATGAATTTTGAAATATTCATGTTCATGAGGAAATGGGAAATTAATTTAAGAAAGGAATTAAATTGCAAAGGTGATAGTAAAATCATAACTTTGCCAATTTAGCCCAAGATTAATTATTTTCCAATTAATTGGAGTTAATTTCAATTAATCAAGGAAAATAAAGGAAAATGTATAATTGGAGTATTCTTAATGGAATAAATCAAGAATTGTAAAATTAGAGTGAATTGGGCATAAATCAATTAAGGGGAATTATGGGATTAGTGAAACATATTTTCCTTCCCTTCTTCTCCCCAATTCAGTCCAACACATAAAAATGAGGGGGGAAATTTAATTTCATAAGCACATGTCAAAAATGCTACATGAAGAGAGTAATGATGACAATGGTGGAGTGTACTTACATGAAGGTATGGTGAATGCATGAAGGGAATAGCTTGAGTAAAGGAAGGGATAAACTTGATTGCATGGTAGAATACAAACTTAGATCTAGTTGGAAGAGAACTTACTTGGTTAATAAGAGGAGAGGGGGGATGGTTTTTTTTGCCTAACCAAGGGAGGAAAAATTTGAGCAATTATAAAGGGAACTAAGGGAGTAATTATGAGTAAATAGGAAGGAGGCATGGGTGGATGTATGGTTGTGACAAGTGTCATATTATGGCCCCTTGATGAGATCAATGGTGAAGGATAAATGAAGACAAATTAATAAACACACTTCCCTTCCCTCTTCATGCACATTTCGGCTAACACACCAAGAGAAGAGAGGGAGAGAGTTTTGAAGAGTTCTTGAAGACTTAGAGAGAAGGAGGGAGAAAATTAAGGTAAGTAGGTGTGGATTTAATGATTTGGCTTCCTATTCTTGTGTAACACTTCCTCTAAGATCCTCTTCTTCATGTATACATGTGTCTAGCAAGCCAAGTCTCCAAGGAAGAGAAGGAGTTAAGGTGCCAAGATTGAAAGCAAGAGGGTAACTTCATAAACTTGCTCTCTTGTGGTTGTTGTTGTTGATGTTTCTTGATTTTTTTCAAGTTTCATTTGTTTGTGAATTTGGAAAGCCATAATCCTAAGGGGTTATACTACCCAAATTTCTTGGAATCACAGTTAAAAAGTGTTTAAATGAATTAATAAAGGATTAGAAGTGGAAAAGTACAAGTTTTAGAAGCTAAAACACAAAACTACATTTTTCCATTTTTCTTCAAGAATTTCGACCAGCACTGTTCTGAGGGGTACGTGTAACCCTCTCCATAATTATATCCGAAATTCGTGATTAAAATGAATTAGAGACCAACGAATAAACAAAGCTCATTTTAATTTCCCATTCTTAAGATAAGGTTTTCACAAATACCTTTAAAAATACAATTCACTGGTCTCAGATTCACATTTTGAATACAATTACTTTGTGAAGATAAATCAATTCATATAAATATCAGAGTGCACAACATAATAATCTCGGCAATCCCGGGTTTATACCTTTACTAAGGATTTATAGGGCACATTCGCCCATTACAATTTCCCAAACAAGGGATTACACAAATCCATTCTAAATATACATCAAATATACATCCACAACCAGATACAGTCTTCCCAACATCTATGATAACCAACCACCAAATCTATAGGCCAAGGAGTCCTCACCGCTCTTGGTTGCTTACTCCATCCTCGATCCACCTACCTTGTCTAAAATGTTGGTAGGGGAGGGTGAGATTCAAGAGAATCTCAGTAGGAAAATAATACCAATATGCATGTATGATAAATATATAATGCATGACATGCTTGCATTACATAACTCATGCTCACACAATGACATATTTGCAAGCTCAATGTTTCAAACAACATACTTATAGCCATAGTATAACAGAAACATAGCTTCAAACATTCATATATATTACACATAATCATGCAAAACAATAACATACATCAACACATCAACACAAATATCAAATACATGCATGAGCAATAAGTTCCCTACTCTTGTTCCTTCCACGTATGCTCCAGCACTAGCAACTCACAACCAGGGCGAATATCCAACCCTATAACCAAAATCAAGGACATATGGTTATTCTTTATTCTAAATGCTTAACTTTCAAATACTTAAGTTGGTTATCATTTAAGACCTTTAGGTGGTTACTCAAAGCCTAAACACATGCCTAAAGGGTTGGGAGAAACTTGATCAAAGACCATCTTTTGAAACCTCAAAATCCCTTTTTTGACTGCATAACTCGAGTGATGAATGACGCACTCGAGTGATGGAAGACTTACACTCGAGCATGAAAGCTTACTCCTGAAAGTGCTTGACAGAAAGCACAGACAGAGACCAGAAATGCTCGTTGCACTCGAGCACTAAGATCAACACTCAAGTGATGCCCCCACACTCACCCGAGTCCTAAAAGTATGGCACAAGAAGTGCTTACCCAAGAGCATAGAAAACCTAGAGCCAAAAGTACACTTGAGCACTAGCTTTGGCACTCAAGTGAGGGCACAATACTCACGAGTGCACACACACACTCTTGAAAAACCGACTGCAAGTGTTATCCCAAGAAGCGATCTCATAGTGCAAAACACATTCTCACTCGAGTGAGACCAACTGCACTCGAGTGATAACTCACAACACTCAAGTGAGAAAATGCACTCTAACTCCTTTAACATGCAAGTGCAACCAAAACTAAAGGGGAAAGGGAAAATATGATGTTGTACTCGAGTGAGGCCTTCGCGCACTCGAGTGAGGCTATATCAAAAGCCAAAACGCAGCAGATGACAGAATTTTCCCAATTCAACCAATATATTTCCAATGGTCCTAAAATTCTTATCCAAGACTATTCCCACACAATTTTACACAAGGAACCCATTAAAAACCTCAAAACACCCAAAATCACATCACAATGACATTTTCCCCATTGGTCACACTAACTACACACACATTACCCAATTCCACCACTTCTACTTCTAATGTTCTAAATCAATACTAATGACCATATAACACATTCATACACCATTTTCAACACAAAAAACATGCAATTCTCCCAATTATATGTCACACAAAATTAAGACAAATTCCATAAGTCATAAAACTCAACTAAAAGTCGTAAATAATAGATCAAAAGGCATCAAATACTCACCTCTTCCTCTTTCCCAAACTTGTTCCTTGATTCTTCATCTTTTCAATTTTCCTCAAGCACTCAAACACCTCCTTTCACAAATTTAAAGCCATAGAGATGAAGCTCTCATCACTATGAACAATATTAAAGAAGAATGTTTGAGCTAAAAAGGACAAGAACAAGGCTAAAACATCACCTTTCATTTTCTCTTTCTTCCTATAAGCTTAGCGCCATACAGAATGAAGGAGAGAGAGAATGAGATCAATTTTTTGGCCTCCCCCAAGCTCCCTAGCTGACTTAGAAAAGAGAGGAGATAGGAAAGAGTGTTTGAAACATTGACCAAATCCAAGGGCTCATATTTTGCCACTTGTCATGATCTTATACCCTCTCTCATAAGCTCACATAGGCACACACACACACATGATTCCACCCTTTTATCTCTTACAAAATCAATCTTAACCATTGATTTTGGTAATTACTCTTGAATCACCACCAAACACATTTTATATCACATTTCCTTATGCCATACGCCCTACCCTTCTCTTCAATGCATTTTAAGCTTTGTCACACAACTAAGCTTAAATACAGGCCTTGGGCACCGTCTACAACACATTCGAATCACAACGTATATCATATTCTGAAAAATTCACCATTGTACTTTTTTGATACCCCAAAGATAGAAGATTCGTTATGGACAAATTTGGGCTCCTGATAATCTGGGGCTTAGCAGTCCACTTATTTCAGGCTTATTATGTAGCCTCAAATCTCAAAATTTGGGGTATTACAGTAGGATTTGGATTTTCATAAAATAGATGGTTCCATTGGATTTATTGGGTAAAAATAGGTGGGGTTACAGTTGGGCACTTTTACGGAAAAGGCCAAAAAAGTACAATTACGAAAACACCCCTAAAACCCCAAATCGAGGTTGTCAAGGGTATTTTCATAATTTGACAGTAAATTTCATGATTTTGAACCTGAAAATGGATTCTTGGGTGAAACTATGTCAGAATCGCCCTAGTCAAAATTTTGGGAAAACGTGCCATCAGGGTCGAGGTCCCAGGGGCATTTTGGTACATTTTCACCGTAGACTAATATAACCTCAAGGAATACTATGAAAGAAAATAAAATGATACTTGGATAAGTTATGACCTATTTCTTGTACATTTAATATTTTAGGACCGAGTTAGAGGCCAGACACGACACATTTTACGAGGCACATCTAAAAAGGGGTTTATAAGACTTTGAGGTAGGAACATTATCCTTCATACATCATGCTATAGTTATATGCTTGTGTGGTTGCCAATGTTTTTGAATGCACTTTATTAATTAACATGAATTGCTTAGAGAAAGGCAGTTAGTGCCGGTGTGCACTTACACTGGGAGTTGGCGGAAGACCAACCGGTGTAGATTGTGGGGCTAGGCCCTACTCATGTATACATGATTATGAAGTGTTTATTGTTCATTAATTGGTGCATACCTTGGCGCATGTCATATTTACTTTTCGTATTTTCTATGAACGATAGCATGTTTCTACTAGGATTCTTCGGATCTCACTCTATTTTTAAATAAATATCTCAGCAGGTGCCAGTGGGTCAAAGGGCAAAGGCGTAGACGCTGGGAAGTGATTGGCAAGTGTCGCGAGGCAAGGACATGTTCGTGGTTATAATTAGTTTATGTTTAGATATTTTGGAGAATTCTGTAATTATTAAGTTTCCGCTGTATTTTCTGTATTTCATTAACGAACGATGATGGGATTGTAAACAAATATTTTTATCAGTATAATTATACTTTTTTGTATGCCCATTGAATTTCGTCTTTATTACTCTTTGATTATCGAAATGGAAACGGGTGTTGATAGTTGGCATGTGATTAAATTGGTATAAAATATAATATTTCAATGAGGTGTAAGAGGATATTTTTTATAAGCTTTTATCCTCTCTTAGAAGCCCTCATTTACATCCAAATAGAGAGGGAAAGAGAAAACAATACTTGGACATTAAAGATGTCACATGGAAGCATTTTTGGCTATATGGGAAAAGATGATGCAATTAGTCAAAAATCATGTGTTCAATTTCAATTAAAATAATATTTATTAGAGAGGTGGATGATGATATGTTTTTAAGATCATTTATCCCCCTTCATAAGGCTCATTTTCATCCCAACACAAACTGAAGAGAGAAGGGGGGAGCTTTGGAGAAACAAGAACAAAGAGGAAGCACAGATGATTCAAGAAGCAAGATCAAGGTGAGTTAGCAAATAAATTCACTTGTTCTTGTCTTCAATCTCTTGGAAACTCCCTCTAATCTCTATGTCTTCATGAATCACACATGTAACAAGCAAAATCAAGAGAAAGAAGGAGGAGAGAGGTGACGGTTTAGAGAGGGAAAGAAGAGGAAATCAAGGTAAGCTTGTCTTATCTTGATGATTTATGCTTGTTGTTGATGTTGTGGTTCGTTTGTTGGATTGTTTTCCTTGTTTTTGTAATTTAGAAAGCACAAACCCTAATGGGAGGTGCTGCCCAAATTTGGATTAATCATGTGGGAAGTGTAATTAAGTGGTTAAACAAGTGATTTAGGGTGAAAAGAAGTTGTTAAGTTAATTGGAATCAAGAAACTATATTTTCCCTAATTTTCTTCCAGACTTGTTTTGGTAGTGTTTGGATTGGATTTTGGTGGTTTGATGATTCCATTGTATTTAGAAGGAAAAATTGTGTGGGGTTTATGCTAATCATGAAATATGAAAAGTCTTGGAACGTGAAATGGCAAAATTACCCCTAAAATCCTAAATAGGGGCTACCAAGGGCATATTTTTATTTTTTGACAATGAATTTGGTAATTCCAAGGTCAAAAATGGATTCCTTGAGCAAAATTATATAGGAATAGCCCAAGTCAAAATTTTTGGAAAAGTACAGTCAATCCGGGTAAAAAGGGGCTTAGACCGGTCCCCAGGGATATTTTGGTAATTTTATAGTTTTGAGCAAAGATAACCAACAAAATGAGTTAAAAGGAGTTTAGAGAAGTACATGAATAGCTATTAACCTAATTCTTGTAAACTTTGGAATTTTAGGACCGGACAGTTGTGGCCGAGCTGGATCAAGACAGTTGGACGATTAGGCTGGAAAGGGCTATTTCAAGTAGTAACTCTATCTTTCATACATTATGTGTATATTTATATGCTTTGTGTATGCCATCTTCCGAAATATGTATGATACACAATGCCTACGAGTACACTAAGCTGAGTGCCTACGGGTACACTGAACATAGTGCCTTCGGGTATACTAATATGCTCAGTTGGTGGTCTCGATCCAACTAAGGTATAGAACGAGTAGGGGTTGCAACAGTGGTTGACTCTAAACGTTTCCAACTGAACTGGATTATGTGTTATTATAATATTGTTGTATGTGGTGCTTGGCATATTTATTATTGCATTTTCTATTATCAATTGTCTGCTACTACTGAGATTCTTTCGAATTTCACCCTTTTTCAAATTAAAAATATTCCAGCAAAGAACAGCGGCTCAAAGGGGTGAGAGCGTACTTACTAGCAATTGAAGGTTCCAGTCCAGATCGAGTAAAGACATTAGTTATTTAAAGACCATTTTTATTATTCAAGGTCTGTGATTGCTATTCACACACCCTTGGGGGATTCTTGTAAATAATCATGTACATTTTATCAGTATATCTATGTTATTCCTGTGTATCCAATAAACCAAGCATTGCTACTCTGATTAATATCAATGATAGGTGGTATGTAAGACGGGGCCTTTCAACTGTCCTGATCCAGCTTAGGCACAACTGTCTGGTCCTAAAATTCTAAATTTATAAGAATTGAGTTATTACCCATTTATGTACTATTCCAAGCTTATTTTGTTGGTTATCTTTACCCTTAGAGTTCAAGGTAATTACATTTTACCATCACCTTTTTAATTTCGCATATTGGCTAAAACTGCCAGAATTTTTATCAAACTTTGAAAATTCATAACTTTATTTACAAATGTCCAATTATAGTGATTCTAAAGGCCATGTGACCCATATTGAGTCTATTTTTAAGGAAAAATATTTCCTTTAACCAATTATGTGCATAGAATTCCAGTATTAACATTGTTTGCACACTGCCACCACAACATTTTGGTTTTCTAGGTCCAACTTCAATAAATCATACCTCTTAACATACTAATCCAAATGAGACAAATTACATATCAATTTAAAGCTTTATATTACTACTTTTGTCTTGGAAAATTTCACATTCATTGAACACCATTTGATTATCCAAAAACACATGACAACAAGATTGTCACGCAGAAACCCTAACTGACAGCAAGTTTCAAATTTTAAGAATTTTGTTCTGATGATCCAGGATTCATAACCAGGGGCTATTCCTACATAGTTTTCAATGTAGAATACAATGGAACCATAAAAAACACAAAATTCCAGCTCTGACCCTTTGTTTTGTGACTAGTCAAAAATCACCAAAGAAAAGGGAAAATTGAGTTTTCATGATTCCATTCAACCAATCATCTTCTTTCCACTCCTAATCATTTATTTAACCACTTAAACACCTCTTAAATATGATTCATGGAAAATTGGGCAGTATAACCCCTTAGGGTTTCATCATCCCAAATTATGAAAACCAACCAATACAAGCCAAATAATCACCAACAACACCAACAACAACTACAAATCGAAATGAAAGACAAAGGTTTCATAGCTCACCTCTTATTTCTCTCTCTTGCTCCAAATTTCGTCCTCTCTCTCTCTCTCCTTCTCTCCCTTGATTTTTGCTTGCTACAAGTGTTGTTCAAGATGGCTTTGAGATTAAAAGAGGGTTTGCCATGAATTTGGAAGCAAAACACTTGAAATCACACCCTTCTTACCTTGATTTGTCTTCTTGAGCCACTTGAGCTTCCTTCTTGTTCTTGTTTCTTGTTCAACTCTTTCTCTCTCTATTTTTTGAGGTTGGCTGAAAATATGAGGGCTTGTGAGAGGATAATTATCCTTTAAAAAATATCCCAATTCACCTCCTTAGTTAATTATTATTTTAATGAAATTTTACCACATGTTTTCCTTGACTTTTCCTGACTTCATCTTTTATTTTGGGCCATAAATATTTTCTCTTCCCTCTCTCCCTTCACTTGGCCGAAATTTATGGCCCATTAGAAGAGTTAAATAGCTTTTTGATTTATCATAATTTACCTCCTCAAATATTACAATATTTACCTATAATTTTTTACTTTTCAACATCTTTGTTTTTTTTTACTTGGTCCAAAATGCTTCCAATAGACATTTTGATATTCAAATAATTATTTTCCCCCTTTTAATCCTCTCTTGGCTGAAATTCATCAGGGAACATTTTTCTTGCTTTTATGGAAAATTATCCTTTTGCCCTCACATTTTTTTATATTTAATTTGGGCCTTCTCCTTTTTCTTCTTCTTAGGCAAAAATCATAATTAATTGGGCCTAAGGCTTATGTTCTTTCATTTATTATTTTGGGTTTCAAGAATAGGCCTTTATGTCTTATTATGACCCAAAATTTGTGTGGCCACTAATTGCACTGTTTTGCCATTTCAAATGTGTCAAATCTCGCCATTTCATTCCCTTTAATATAACAAATTTTGGTGAATAAAATTTGAGATGTTACACGGAATAAGGGAAGGCACCTATGAAGTGAGCCTTAAAGGTTCTTTTGTGCTCTTTGAGTATATGTTATGTCGTTATTATTTGTCATAACTCTAAGACTTCCGTATTTTATTTTTATTTACTAAATATTTGAGGATTTAAATTGACACTATGGTATGGATTTTATCTGAACTAATTATGTATTTTGATAGTTTGGATGTTGGATGTCCTTTTTAGCCATATTTGAGATCCTTTGGTTAAGGTTTTTTTGTTTGGTTTGAGGTGTTACAAGAATGATTGTAGTGGCACAAGGTTTGAATATGTTAATCGGAACTGTCATTTAACTCTTGACCAGTTTAAATGTCGTTAAATCTTCCAATGTACACTTTTAATTTGGACTAGTTAAGATGTAAACCGATCTCATTAGTATTATTTAGACTGTATTTTAGAATGCTACCAATCTAAATAATAAGTAACGTTTCAACTTCCGACGCATGTCATCATGTCTTGTCATTATCTATAGTTTTCGGCCATAAATCCCAATTATAAATACCAATATGCCTATAGTTCTGAAGTTCAAATTCAAAAGTCCATTTCTAAATTTCTCTTTCTTCTTTGAATGGTAACTTTCCAGCAACAGCACTATGGCAAGAACAAAAAGGTAGTGTTCTCCCTCTCTGTCAGCGGTGACAACCACCTCTTCTCAGCCCCTCCACCTCTGATCTTAGAGGAAATCATAGAGGTGATCTTTCACCTCTATGGCACCGTTCTGGAGGTCATGGAGAAACAAAATCGCTTCTCTCAACAACTAGACGAGCTAGTGGCAAAGGTGGATGACATCCTAGATCATTTGGCCTAAGAAGTGTCTACTGGAATGATGATGATCATCTTGCTTGGGTTTCAAACCATTTTGTTTACATATTTTGAAGTAATGTTTATTTTGTGCTCAATCATCATATATATATATGTACCGCCGCCTCTAGGTGAAAAAAATTAATGAAAAACTTCAATCTTTTTATTTGTTTTGATTAGTTCCTATTATTTCATGTTGATTATCTTGATCAATTCGTGCTATATGATCATGCAAATCATTTAAATTCTTATTCTTGAATTGCTTTCTTAAATTTTATTTCTCTATTTTAAAAAATTACATATTAGACTAGTTGTTTATAAAGCTAGTCTATTTATCATTTAAATAATTTTTTTACATATTTAGGCTGGGTGTAAAGAGGACCGATCTAGAACATTCAGGAACAAGAATTTAAATGATCTTTAGTTAAGGAAGGCCAAGCATTCATTCCAAGGGATCCCACTCACATCACTGCATCAGATTCATTTTCATTCCCCTTCTTCTCTTTAATATGAAAAACACATAAACAGTAGCTTAGAAATAGAGTAGCTCATTTGATAATTATAATCATCATGATTTCACTCTTGATTAATTTATCTAATCTGACTTGGCATTTGACTATTTAATTAACTTGGAAATCAATATGCTCACAAGAACGACCTAGGTTGTGCTACTAAACTATATTTTCAAACCTAGTTTTTGAGAACTCACATGACATGAGTTCATCACCTATGTTTTTCATCCTCCAATTTAGAGTTATTAATCCTCACATCCCCATTAGTATTTCCCCATAGTCAGCTACGTCCTTATTATTGGCCTTTGGTTTGTTTTCCATCTCATCCAAGACCTCCTCACGGTATTATATATTCACTCATGTGAAATCTAATTCTCATATTTGTATATTAACTCTGTTATACTCAGTTTTATTAAATAAGAATCTTCTCCTTTATCGCCTAAGACTAGTGTAGGGCAGAACCATGTTTCATATTTGAGGTCTAGAAGAATAAAAATGCATAAGAATAGTAACCTAGCACCAAAGCTAAGGGTCGCAACATTCACCTTTATCAAGTCTCACAACATTGGGCTTAAAATTTCATCCACTATATCCAACACTAAAAAATCATCTAACTCCTTTAGAGGTAGGGAAATGCATGCACAAAAAGTAAACCTTGAAAAAAAACAAATGCCGTAATTAAGATTCACTTAATAATATTGGTAAGATTCACGTGTTAGATATAATTATTTTTTATATCAATTGCATTTGTATTTTTAGAGTTTTTTTTTAAATTTATATTACATAATATATCTTTTAGATATAATAATCTAACAGGGTTTCTGTGAAACAAAATAAAACGTATAATTTTTTTAAAAGAAAATTGCCCATATTTTAGATCTGGTATGAAATTACCTGGTAAAAAATGTGAGCATTTTCTTATTATAAATTGATACTTTATAAGATCAGTCAATAAAAAAGCCAGTATTAAAAAGTAACTTTTTAGATAGATTGTAAGACTGATCTTAATAAGGACAGACTTTTTAAACTGGTCGATATAATACCTAACCTAAACCTGATTTAAAAAGCCAATTTCAACCGGTTTAAAAATCTTTTTTTTCCCTAGTAGTGAGGATATTGTGATGCATCCAACAACATAAAGTAATTTTTTAGATGCATCGATCATCCTAAAGTATTTTTTGTGCAATTATGCACTTAACAATTTAGGTAATATAAGATGTTAGAGATACCTAAAAAATATTTTAGGGAGATGCACAAAAAAATTAAAAGTTCTAGACACACCTAAAAAAATATTTTAAGGTGATGAATGCATCTAAAAAAATACTTTATGATATTGGAAGCATTACAAAATACTTAAAGGCAGTACATGCACTTGGGAATTATTTCAGAGTTTTGGATACACCTTCACCCTTTATTTTTTTTTAAATTAAAGGTTGACTTAGCAATAATTGTCCGTGGGATCCAGCTTCCCTCCCTTACTCTTCTTGTCCTTTACTCCTCCCATACACAAAACTACACCGTTTTGGGTGTAAAATGGGAGGGGTGATCCACTTTTTTTTTAAAAAATAATATTCAGGGTCTTGAAGTATTTTTTCCGGTAGCAGCCAATATTCTAAAATATTTTTGTGTGTTGTATATAGCATAAAATAATTTTTCAATAATATCCAATATTTGGCAAATTGTATCCTTAACTATTTTAGTTACAACGAGCAATCTCTAAATTGCATTCAGCATCTTAAATTATATTTCAAGCTGCAACAAGCAACCTCTAAAATGTTTTCTTGTTGTAATGAGCACCTTAAATTTAGGATAATGAGTGATGGATGCGCTTAAATTTAGTTTAGGATATGGAATGTTATTAGAAAAATACTTCAGGATGCAACTTGTCAGATAGTGAGTGCTACTCAAAAATATTTTATGCTACATATTGCATAAAAAATTGTTTTAGAATATTGGCTGCTACCAAAAAAAATACTTCAAGACCTTGAATATTATTTTGAAAAAAAAAATTGGATCACCCCTCCCATTTTTCACCCAAAACGGTAGTTTTGTGTATGGGAGGAGTAAAGGACGGGAGGAGTAAAGGACGGGAAGCTGGATCCTTGTGCGATAAGTCAACATGATAGAGTTAACTGAAATGATTGAAAGTATACTTTAGAAAAAGTTAAATACTACTTCCGGTCCTAAATATAAGACATAGTCGACTTTTTTTTGGAGAGATTAAAGAAGTTAAATAAATTATTTAATCGTATTATGTGTTATATTTGGAAAAAAAATAAATATAAATAGTTTGGATATGTTATGTTTGGAAATAAAATAAAAATATAGATTATATATTAGTTTATTAGTCAAACTAATTAGTTTGGAAAAAAATAAAAATAAAAATACACTAAAGTAATTTAATTAGCTTCCTTAATCTCTCCAAAAAAATTAACTTTATCTTATATTAAGGACCGGAGGGAGTAATTAAAATCAACCTTCATACAAAGTTAAAAAATTAAAGGTATACTTAAAACTCATTGAACTCCTTTATTTAAAGTTTGAGGAAGTATTATAGTAGATTCCAACACTGCGGGATTTAGAGTAGATATCAGAAAACGTTTTTTTTAACACAACCCTTTCTGTTCTTTTTTTGGGCCTGGAACTCAACTCTTTCATACCAAACCGTGTGTGTAAAGAAGCCTATTCCATATCAAATAAAAGTTTTAGGAAAAATTAATTTAGACGCCTTTTTTAATAGTTTTATCTTATTTTTAATGAGGTCAATGTAGTTTTTTTTTTCTTTTTATTAGGTCCTTATAATTCTTTCAATTATAGAAATTAATTCCTATCATCATAATCTTTTAATTATGGCTAATGTCGATACATACTAAGCTTCATATAGCTTAATTATAAGTTTTCAGAAATAAAAAATGAAAAAGAGATTCTTTTAGAAAAAATAAAATGATGCAATAAAATTTACTTATTATGAAAATAAAAATAAAAAATCGTTATGCTCATCATCTTCTCCTTGCATGTATAATCTAAAATATGGTTGATTTTTATTTGTTTAGATTGATTTTGTATTTTTATATCTATGTAGCACAATTAACAAAGTACATGCATAGGAACTAATGCATAGCTATAATTGAGAAAATTATAAGGACCCACTAAAAAGAAGGGAAGAATCACTATGAGATCATAAATGAATATAATTACCAACAAATTTTAATAACAAGTGAATAATATGAACATGTTGCTCTTTTTTGTAATTGAACTTGTAATTACACATTGTTCACTGGTTTATTACATCAATTCCTTAAGATATCATAATAATTATTTTTTTTAAAAAAAAAAGCCTACAAAACCTTGATAAAAAAATGAGCTAAAATTATAGCAACTTACAGATTAATTTTTCCAAAATTTTACTAATTTTTTTTAAAACAATTAGTTAGTCTATTAAAACCTATTTTTCTTTTCCCCCTTCTCATTCCTTATGTTCTTTCAAGATTTTTCAAATGGGATATTAAAATTCTCTATTAATTAAGTTGAAAAAAATAGGTAAAACTAGACGGGAAACATATTCTAACATGATTTTATAATCTTCTATATTATTCTTTCAGTGATTGTATATATATATATATATATATATTTAAAAGTAGACAAGTTTACTTAAGCAAAGTTATTATTCTTCTTATCCTTAATGTAAGATCTAATTAACTAATTTAAATAGATTGAGTAAGTTGGTTGAATTAAATAATATTATATGTATTTTTAAAGCAACATAATCATCCTCTTTAAGTCTCTCACTCTCCTACTTCATTTTTGTTGAGGGGATATTAGTAGAGTTAACTTAAGAAAAAATTGATAAAATGTGAGATATTTCTTACTCTATCTGATATTTAATGTAAGATCCAATTAACTAATTTGAGTAAATTAAGAATGTTAGTTAATTTTGTTAATATAATACATGTTTTAAAAAACACTTAATCATTTTTCTTAATTCCTTCCCTCCCTTTGCTACTTGATTATTCTTGAGGGAATATCAATAAGGTTAGTTTGAAAAAAGATTGATAAATATGTGAAATAAGTCGGACATTAAGGAATTAAGGATAGGAGGAATACATAACATCAACTCATCAATTAGATTCTAATTCTTCATTAACAATTGGAGAAGTACATAGTTTGGGCCCATCAAGTCCAAAGAGCATAACCATCAATTGCACAAATGCAGATGAGGGCAATAGTAAGAACCGGCAAATAGGCCCATAAAGATTACATTTTACAGAAGGAAACCTATCCGAAGTAAACTTAAAAAAAGTGGATCGGTATTCAGTCTTCTTATCTGGACAACTTTATAGAAATGGGCTGTGGCCCATCCTTGATCAGATGTGTTTTTTCATAAGCTCCATCCTTGATCAGATACAATACATGCATGTTTTTATATACATTAAACTTTTAATTTTGAAACTCCTTAAAATATTTATATTTAATTATATTGCAAGAAATATATTTTATAAAATGTTATAAAAATTTAAAATAAAACTAAAAAGACTAAGAAGAGATCATTTTAACGTCATGATTTTTGAAATGATAATTTTGTTTTTATAAATCACATTAATTGATAAAAATTGAGTACGGAGAAGAAAGTGTTTATTTATTTAACAAAAATAATCTATTGACTTATTCTCTATTCATCAAATTGTCTGGAATTTTTTATTTTTAAAATCACGAGAAAGGCTGTAATTATTGTTCTTAGTAGATAACACCAAATGGAAGCAAAGAGTGAGAGCAACAAATGTATTTTTCCCCCCTTGTGTTTTAGGAATGGATCTTTCATGCCCTCGATCCTAAAAAGAATTCCACAAACAGTGGTGGGTTGTCTTCGGATCACATGTGGGAAGCTGGATCCGTTTGGGCACCCCCAACCCATCAAATTTGGACCGCTTAGAGAACCAGATTTAGTTTTTTTTTTCAATTGAGTATTTTTAAATAAAAATTCATTTTTTTTATAAAAAAGATAGTCGAGAGATTGTTTTATTTTATATTTAGTACCCATTAAAATAAATTTTTAAGAAATAAAGATAAAGAAAAAAAATTAAATCTAAACTGTACAAATTAAATTTGAACTGTCCAAATCTGATGGATTGTGGCGATTATTATTTTGATGAGCACAAGCTGTTGGTAGCATAAAATGGAAAGATTTTTGCCAATGAGTCTCTCTACTAAAAATTTATTTTTAACAGCTATGGATTATATAAAATATTGTAACAGAGTTATGATTGCTATCTCTTGCTCCTCCAATGACACTATTTTAACCTCTTCTTGTTATAAAAATAAGAAAAATATAAGATATTGAGATGAGAGAGATGAAGAGCGATAAAAGAGAATAGGAGAAAAAGAGGGGGCAATGTCTTATTCATTTGGATCCTTACAATGTGTATCACAAAACCTCTATTTATAGGTTTCCAACCTCAACTAAAAGTTACATAAAATGTGTAATATCCTAAACTTTAATTAAGGGCTAATAACTTCAAAGTGATGTAATTAATGTTAATTAAGCACTTTTGAAGTATATGAGGTGAATTGTGATACAAAGTGTGTTGAGTAATGTTTTAGTAAGCATTGTGATAATCAGGGGCATAATGGTAAATTACTAACCGATTGGTCAGTTACTGGAGAGGAAACTCCTTGGTAATTGAGATCAATGGCTAGGATTGAAAGAGGGAGAGGCGGAATCCTACGCATATAAGTCCATGTGAATTCATGGTAGGGAGAATAAGATGTTGACATGTGTCAAGTTGTTGACCATTGGATAAGGTCAAATTTTCAAATTCATTTTCTCTTCCCTCTCTTTCTTCCAAGTAGGTAGTGTGCATGGGGAAAAGGGAAAATTGAGTGATAATCATCATCTCTTATCTCTCTCTCCATTCCTCCATTTTCGCTGCACAAGGAAGGAAAGAGAAAGAAGAAAAATTGAGGTAGGTGCTTTAAATGATTTCACATGCTCAAACACTCTTCATTGATATTGTTCAAGAGGTTGAGAGCTTGACTTCTATGGTTTTAGAATTTTCATTGGTGGTGTTTGAGAGATTGTGAACTTTGGGAAGTTGAAGAATCAAGAAACCAACTTTGAGAAGAGGAAGATGTGAGTATTTAATGTGTTTTGGTGCAATTGTTTTGGTCATTGGTTTGGTTTTGGAAATTCTAGATTTTTGCCCTGATTTGTTGTGATTTTGAAAGATATGAATTGGTTAGTGATTGGTGATGGAATTGGTACCAAACTATGACCTTAGACCATTAGAAATGATTGGGAAATTGGGGGAGTGTGATTGGTTGTTAGTGGTTTTGGGTTGCATTTTGGGTAAAAACAGGGTATTTGTGAATTGGGAAGGAATTTAAGCGTTTTGAGTTTACTAATAGGTTCCTTATGACATATTAGATGGGAATGAGATCTAGTAGAAGTTTTGGGACCATTGGAGCCAGTTTTGGTAAATCTGGAAAACTATATCAGTTGCTGCGATCTGGCTTCTAATAAGCTTCACTTGAGTGAGGTAGGGTCTCACTCGAGTGCAGTATGAAATTCTGGGTTCTTTGGTTAAGTCTTCAGGCAAAAATTGCGAGTGAACTTTTTCATCTTTGAGTAACATACGTTATCACTTGAGTGCATATGGTATCACTCGAGCACAAGTGCATGTAGCACTATGGGTGTGCGTCTCGAGCTATCACTCGTAAGCAAATGATCAAGAGTGCACATGGGCACTCGCGAGCATTGGGAAGTCACTCGAGTGCTGGGGCTAGTACTCGAGTGCACTTGTCACTTGGGAGTTGTAGTTGCTCTCGGGTTGTCACTTCTTACACCTCACTTGATGGGACTCGGGTGACTAAAGTACCATCACTCAAGTGCTTGTGTCTGTGCTTGAGTGAACTGACCACTATAAGGAGTGTCGATGCTCTCAGGTACACACTTTCTGTATCTTACTCGCTGGGACTAGAGTGCAATTGGGGGTAACACTCGAGTGAGGCTTTCTTCACTAGAGTGAGTCAGCCCAAAATTAGTGTTCTTTTTCCGAAAAAGGTATATTCAGGGTAGTTTCTCCTAACCCTTTAGGGATATATTTAGGCCTATAATAGCCACCTAAAGAGATTAAATGATAACCAACATAAAGTACTACGAAATTGGAAAACTTGGAAAAGAGATTGACGGGTTGTCCCTTATTTGGTTTATAGGATTTGATATTTACCGCCCTTGAGAGCCCACGGTGCCGAAGAACGTCAGGAAGGAATAAGGTAGTGACTCTTTCTCTTATATTGTGTGTGAGACATTGTATGCATGTTTGTCATGCATTGAGAATACTTTGTGAATACATTGTGATGATTTGAGTTCGCAGTGAAAGCTGACGCATAGTGATACTTTATGATACATAGAGATCGCAGCGAAAGCTGACGCATAGAGTTTATAGCCATGAGTGCTGTTGCATGTGGTGTGAGCTATGATACATTATGATGCTGCTTAACATGATCATATATGCTATGTGTTTATGTACTATGTGAGTGATTTGTTACTACTGGGATTTCCTGAACAAATATTGTGCCTAGTTAAAACCTTACTAGAAAAAATCTAGTGGGATAAAAACCTAATAAAGTAAAAAGAGTATATAATACAAATTAAAGCTGTCTCATTAAAAACCTTATCAAGAAAACCCCATGGGACAAAATCTTGATTAAAGAAAAGAGTACAACATGGTCTCTACTCCACCGATAATAATATCGTATTTACTCCTCCTGATAATAACATTAATTTTACTCCCCCTGATAACAACATCACTTTAAATGTATTTTCGCGCATATCTTTCTTTTGGCTGTCAAACTATGAATGATGTATTTTCACCAAATGTTCTATTAAAATATATTCATCTAATATATCTTCTAGATATATTAAAATATGAATATATTATCCCTTTATCTTATTCACTGTGGAAACAATAAAAGAAAATTATTATGAAAATCAACAAAATATATCTTGCATCCATATATTCAACTTGTTCTGAACAAAGTGATATAATATAATATGTTCATAGAACTATCACATCAAATCTCATTTTTGTTATCCATTATGTATTTGCAAGAACTAGTTTTTACCAATAAAATCATAATAAATACAATATTATCATATGGTACATAAATATTGTCATAAAATATAAGGTACTTCTAGACCATTAAATTAAAGGGAAAAAGATAAATAAATACCACTTAAACTTCAAAATCCCAAATCGGTGATTTCTCAAAAATCTGAGTTGTTAATTGCTATAGTCTTTTTATTAATCTCATTACTCTTGTTGTCAACAAAACCAATTTGGGATTTTGAAGTTCAAGTGCTATTTTTTTTGTCTTTTCCCTAAATTAAATTCAAAATATTTTTTGTAAGAAAAATCACCAAAGAAAAAAAAATATGTGATTTGAAATCATTGAGGTATTCAATAATTCGATAACAAGTCAAGTAAAACGTAAAATTACTCATTTTTCAATATATTTTTCAATCAATTATATAGGTTCAAATTATTTTCAAACTCGCATAACATTTTATATATAGAATGATTTTCTTGTATTTGCTTCTAATATTTTAGGTCCTTCAAAGATTCTCATATAAATTTCACTATTTAATGAGTTATATGTGTGGGTTGTATATAGCAATATCTAACAAACGTATAATTTAATTTTCTTATTCTTCCTGAATAGTAATATATGCATTTGTGAAAATCTTTATTTTTCACTTAGATATGTATATATTTCATATTTTAGCTAAGATTGCAGGTTCATAATTTTTACATGTCAAAATAATGTAATCCTATTTTCATTGCATATTTTCCCTTTTACTTTTCCCTTTCGACCAATTACCAGTATGTCTACTTGCAAGATAGATTTGTGCATAAGATCCTTACTTGATCACATGAAATTATTATCAAGATTATTGTTGACAACTTAATCAGTTTGGTTTCATTTTTCCTATAACACAACTCATTGAGATCTCTTTATTGCTTTAACGTACTTGAACCTTTTTTGAGGTTTTTTCAATTAGTTATGTCTTGGCTTTTTCTGGAGTATCTACCTTCTCAATATGATCATCTTGATTATTTGCTTTGTTCTCTTTTCTTTTGAAACCAATTATTCTCTCATGCTTCAGGAAAGTCTCACTTTCATTAATGCTTATGAGAGCATTCTCGGCTGGAATATAAGATTTAGTAATTCTCATTTAGGTCAATAATTGCATCTGGCATATATTATGCAATATTTCATGAATGCAAAACCTGATGAACTTCTAGTTCATACTGCTATATCTGAGGATCCATACTTGATACTAATAATGCATTCCTTTTGTTCTCTTTTCTAGATATTCAATTTCTCCCCTCATATTAGGAAAACTTTGTCAAATGATAATCGACTAATCATACAGTATAAGTCTCTTAAATCTATTTATTTTCATTAGAAACATCCAATTGTTTCATTTAGAGACAAACAAGAAGAAGGAGGTTCTTACCCAACAATTTTATCCCAACTTTTTTTAACGATCCATCTATGTTTGTTGTGGTGGATTAATAGGAATAAAAATTGCACATTTAAAAATTTAATGTGGAAAATATATGGCTCTTGACCAAAAACCAATTTTACCGAGAGAATTTTGTTAGCTAGCATAAATGCTACAATATGTAAGATTAAATATGCTAACGCTGAAATAGAAATATTGTTGTCATAAGTATTGATCTAACTATTTATGGAGGCTTTAATGAATGAATCATATAATTTGGAAATTGCGCACTTAGCATATACTAATCTCCAAGGAACAGAAAATTAGACCGGGCAATGAACCGGTCACGGAATAAGTTTAAGGGTTAATGGGTTAACCGGGATCTGTGGTCGAACCGGTCATATTAAAATATTATAATTTATTAGTAACAATATATATATTAATATATTTTTAAACTTTTATAGATAAAATGAATTGATTATGTTAGATTTGATTACTTGAATCATATTAAATTAATTGACTAAAATATTATGTATTATATGTATATAATATATAATGTTTTTTATTCTTTTTGTTTTTTAAATTTTTGTGGCCTTGAAATTAAAATTTATTCTTATAATTTATTAAATATTATAGATTGTATGTATATCGGTCTAGATATATAGTTTTCTTTCTTTTTCAGCCTCTTTGTTGAACCAGATATCTCATTTTCCAAAAAAACGAAAAAAGAAAAAATAGCAAATCGGTTGAACCATTCAAACCGCTAGTTCAACCAGTTTTTGACCGGTTCAACCGATTTTTCGGTTTAGCACCAAACCATACTGGACATCAGACCAGTTCACCGGTTGTCTGATCCGATTTTTTATTCATTGCTAATCTCACATGTAACCATCTTATAGATGCACTTATCAAATTTATTGAATACTCGTATGGTTTACATGCTACTTGAATAGGCTTGTAACGCCTTAATTTTTTGATTAAGGGCTAATTACAATATTGTGAATGATTATGCGGACTAATTAGTTACTTACTTTATGAGAGCCAATGAAATGGTGACACTTGTCAAGATGTGATGGTGGGAGAGTGGTTGGAAGAATCAAATGACAACTGTTTATTGCTTTTTTCTCTCTCTCCTCCCTCTTTATCAGTGGCAGCTGGTATAGGTGAGGAAGTGCACTCATTTCTTTCATCTTCTCCACTCTCATCTCTCTCTCTCATTTCCCTCTCTCTATGCGACAGCCATTGGAGGCGAAAGAAGAGGTGAAAATCTTGATATTAAGGTGAGTAAATGACCTTTAATGGAAAAACTCCCTTCTATAAAGTTGTTCCTTGAGTTGACAGCTTCACTTTCATGGTTTTAGATTTGCCATTGGTGGTGTTTTGTGGCCACAAGGAAATCTAGAAGTTGGAGAGCCAAGGAACCTCTTTGGGAAATTTGTTGAGGTGAGTGAAAGCTTCATCTTAATATAAGTTTTGTGGCCATTGGTTGGGCCTTGAATTTCTAGAAAATTTGCCCTAATTTTCGTGATTTAAGGTCAAGGGGGAGTTTGGTATGTTGTTGTCATGGAAATGGTGTAATGACCCAATTTGGAATTAAGGGCTAATGACTCTGATATTGATTGTAATTAGTGTAATTAAACACTTTTGTAGAAATGTGATGTAAATTTGATATAAATGTATTTGGTGATTAAAGATCAAGGGTAGAGATTTGTTGCATATGGGTCAGAATCTTGTGCATTAAGCTTGTGTGAGTTCATTGAGGAAGTGAGTATGATGGTAACATGTGGCATTGTGTGGACCATTGGATGTGGTACAAAGGACAAAAGTCCACTTTTCTCTATCTTCTCTCTCTTATTCGGTTGAGGGGGGAGTATGGGCAAAAAAGATCACACATCATCATCATTATTTCCATCTCTCATCATGTCTCTCTTTCTTCATTGTTTCCGGCGACCAAGAAGAAAAGGAAGAAGGAAGGTGAGATTTTGATATGTTAGTTGGTCTCTAATGCCCTAATCGTCTTTTCTAATGTTGTACACCTTATTAAGAGCTTTATTATGGTGATTTCAGAATCTTGAATAGTGGTGATTTGAGTGTTGAATGAAATTGAAAGTTGGAGAATCAAGATTCTGGATTTGGCAAAGTGAAGAAGTAGGCATTTGATGCTTTTTGACATATATGTTATGAGTTTTGGATAAGTTTGAGAAATTCAGAAAATTTGCCCTAATTTATGGCCATTTTAGAATATGTGAATTTCATAGTGATTGATGTTTGGATTAGTTCATTGTGAGGTTCTTTGAGTATTTGATATAATTTTGAAGTTTGGAATTAAGTTGTTTGAAATTGGGTGTTGTGTGTGTCATGAAGACTCAAGGGCATAAATTGTGTTTGAAATGGTATTTGGGTATTTTGGAGGTTACCAATGGGTTCCCTAAGTCATTTTGAGTGAATTTGGGCTTTGTGTGAAGTTTGGGAACCATTGGGTGTAGTTTTGACCAATCTGGAAAATTCTATCAGTTGTTGCGATCTGGCAATCTAATAGCCTCACTCGAGTGAGGGAGGAACTCACTCGAGTGCTACGTGTGTTTTTCCTTTCTAAATAATGTTTTTCCTGGGTTCTCATGAAGAGGGCTCGAGTGCATTTCCTTCACCGCGAGTGATGTTGCTGATTACTCGAGTGGGCATGAGATTGCTCTAGTGATGGTATGAAATCAAAAGTTAGGGTTGCTCTCGGGTTGTCACTTGCTGGTTGATGTCCAAGAGTGTGTTCCGACACTAGCAAGTGAAACCTTCTCACCCGAGCATTAGGGGGTATGCTCGAGTGAGCTTGTCCCTTTGATGTTGCATGTGCTCTCGGGTTTTCACTCGTTGTGTTGCACTTTTGGGGACTTGAGTGGGATTGGAGTCATCACCCTAGTGCAAAGCTTTTTGCTCGAGTGATGTGAGCACTTTCTGGCTGAAGTAGCTGCTCACTGTCAAACACTCGTGAGTGAGAGCCATTCTCACTCCGGCACGAGTCTTCCATCACTCGAGTGAGTCAGCCTAAAATCACTGTTTTACCTTTCAAAAAAGGGGTCTTCAGGGTAGTTTCTCCCAACCCTTTAGGCATGTGTTTAGGCCTCTAATAGCTACCTAAAGCATCCTAAATGATAACCAACTTAGAGTATTGTGGAATAAGAGTTTGGAAAAGAGATTGATGGTTGTCCCTAATTTGGTATAGGATTTGATATCTGTCAGACGCGTGAGCCCACTGTGCCAAAGAACGTTAGGAAAGATTCAGGTAGTGACTCCTCTCGTATACTTTGTGTAAATGTATTGTATGTTTGCCTATCATTCATTATATGCTGTTGTTGCTGCTTTGAGATGCATTGAGATACATTGTGGAGCTTTGTGCCTTGTGGAGCTTTGTGCATTATGGAGCATTATGCCTTGTGATATGTTGTGCTTTGAAATACTTTGTGCTTTGTGATGCTACTGCATAGTGATTATCGCGGAAGCGGGCATTGTGATTACAACGAAAGCTGGCATAGTGATTACCGCAAAAGCGGGCATAGTGTTTGCAGTGAAAGCTGTCATTGTGATTACTGTGAAAGCGGGCATAGTGCATTATGATACAGCCGTGAGTGTTGTGGTCTGTGGCAAGAGCCATGGATCATTGTGTTGCTAATGATGCTGGTGAATATGATACATTACATGCCTTGTGTTTATATATTGTATGAGTGAATTGTTACTATTGTGATTCTTTAGAATCTCACTCTTTCCAAATGACTAACATTTTCAGACAGGACATGTGGCTCGAAAGAGAATCAGGCAACCAGGAGTGGTTAGGGCTGTAGGGACATTTTACATTTTGGATGTTGGTTATCTAGTTGGCTTTTGGGATTACTGTATGTATATGAGATGTATATAACAAATTTTGGTTTTGTAATCCCCATTTTGGGAAACCTTTAAACCCATTCTATATATACAAGTAACCCGGGGTTGCCGGGATTTTGGTTACGCACTCTGATGTTTATTATGTGATATAAATGCATAGGTAATTGTATTCGAATGTGAATGTGAGACCAACGAATTTCCATTTTTAAACGTTCATTTGAACACCCCATCTCTTGGAGATGAGTGATTATAATTGCGATTTTTTCTTATTGGTCTCTATTTTACTTAAATTTCATAATTTGGATATAATTACCGTGAGGGGGTTACAAATGGTGCCTTGTTTAGTGTTTTAAATGAATAGAATTGGATTGAAGCTTAAATGAGAAGTTTGGCCACTTTGTGTTGGTTTTTGTGCATTGGGCAAAATAGGGCATGTCAATGAGTTGTGATTTTGGTCATTTTGAGATTACCATTGTGTTCCTTGTGGAAAATTGTATGGGAATAAGTTTGGTTAATGATTTTGGAGTCATTGGACACTTTGGTAGAAAAGTTGGAAATCTGTCTTGTGTGAACTCTGTTCTGGGCAGTCAGTTTGCATGAAAGTTTTGAATAACCAAATGGTGTTGGAAAATTCTGAAAATTTCCAGTCTTAACTTTCACATCCCAAGCTTCAAAAATGACATATAATTCATGTCATTTCGTTTTTTGAATTGAGAGTTTTGCTTTGCCAAAGTTTGGGATGGAAACTGGACTCTGTTTTGGGTCAGTGGTAGATTTTGTGTGATTCTAGAATTTTGTAGTAGTTTTTAGTAATGGTCCATATTTTTTCAGTAAACAGGATTTAAATACCTTTCATTTGGCTTTGGAATCACCTTATTTCTATTTTTCTAGAATTAGTTATGATTTTTGGAAGTTCAGCCAAGAAACAGAATTTTCTTGGCCGCAGCCAGAGGTTATGAACCGCGGCCCAAGACTTTCTGTGCATCCATTGTGTAACCCCCTCATGGTAATCACATCCGGATTTCAAAATTTAAGTGAAATAGAGACCAATAAAATGAAATCAATAATTTATAATCCCTCAACTCGGGATGAGGTATTTCAAAATCAATTCAAAACATAATAATTCCGGGTCTCACATTCACGTGCGGATATAACTACTTGAGAAATCAAATCACATATGAAATATCAGAGTGCGGAAACTAAAATCCCGGCAAACCCCCGGGTTACTTTATATATCGAATGGGTTTATTATTTTCCCAAATGGGGATTACAAGTCAAAAATTCACTATGAAACAATTTATATACAGTAAGCCCAAATCTACAATAGATAACCAACAATCCCAAAATCCTGAATGTCCCCAAGAGATCCTAACCACTCCGGGTTGGTCGCTTCTCCTTCGAGCCACTTGCCCTGTCTGAAAGGGTTAGTCATATGGAAAGAGTGAGATTCTAAAGAATCCCAGTAGCAACAAGTCACTCATACAATATATAAACATAAAGAATGTATGTTCATCATGTTCAGAAGCTTCACAATGATCTCTGGCTTGCGCCACATACGACAGCACTCGCGGCTGTAATCACAATGCACTATGCTAGCTTTCGCTGTAATCACTATGCACAACGCCCGCTTTCGCGGTGAACACTATGTAGCAGCAACACGAAGCACAAAGCACCTCAAAGCACAGTGTATCACAAAACTCCACAAGGTATCTCAATGCACAGGGTATCACAAAGCAGTAGCAGCAGCATCCACACAATGAATGACAAGCAAACATACAATACATTTACACAAAGTATAAGAGAGGAGTCGCTACCTGAATCTTTCCTGACAATCTTTGGCACAGTGGGCTCACGCGTTCGGCAAATATCAAATCCTATACCAAATTAGGGACAATTAATCAATCTCTCTTCCAATTACTTATTTTCATAATACACTAAGTTGGTTATCATTTAGGACTCTTAAGAGGCCCCAAATGCCTCTAATAAAAGCCCTAAAAGGTTGGGAAACAATAGGTTGAAGGTCACTTTTCGAAAACACAAAGTGTTGGAACACAGGGGTTGGCCGCGGCCAGCCCTTCCTTGGGCCGCGGCCCAAATATGGTCAGAAGGTCGTGGGCCGCGGCCAGCCACTCTTGGGCCGCAGCCAAGAAATTTCCTGACTCTTGGCTGAACTTCAAAAAACCATAACTAATTTTAGAAAAATCAAAACGGAGTGATTCCAAAGCCAAATGAAATGTATATAAGTCGTCTTTCAAGGAAAAATATAGCCCATCACTGGAAATCACTACACAAATACAGAATCACCAAAAACTACACACTACTACAAAACAGAGTTCTGTTTCAATCCCAAACTTTGGACAACCATATCTCACAGAATAATAAACGAAATGACACAAAATATATATCCATTTTGAAGCTTAGGATGTGAACTTTAAGACTGGAAAGTTTCATAATTTTCCAACACCATTTGGTCATTCAAAAAGCTCGTTCAAACTGACAGCGAAAAACAAAGCTCAAACAAGACAGATTTCCAACTATCTACCAAAGTGTTCAATGACTCTAAAATCAATAACCAAGCTTATTCCCATACAATTTTCCATAAGGAACACAATGGCAACCTCTAAAACATCCCAAAACCAATCTAACCACAATCAAACACTATGGTCTCTATGATTCACACAATGTCCAAATTCCAATCAACACAATTCCAAACTTCAAAACTATCTCCAATACTCAAATATCATCATAATGAACCATTTCCAACATCAAACACAATGAAACTCATATATTCAAAAATGGGCATAAGCTAGGGCAATTTTCCAGATTTTCATAAACTTATCCAAAAATCACAAATAATATATCAAAATGCTTAAAATGCCTACCTCTTCTCTTTGCCAAATTCAGAATCTTGATTCTCACACTTTCATATTTCTCCAACTCACAAATCAACACCTTTCAAGATTCTACAACCACCACAATATAGCTCTCAATGAGATACACAACTTTAGAGAAGAGGTTTTGAGCAAAGGAGGATCACAACTCACCAAGATTCAAGCTTTCCTTTTCTCTTTCCCAAGCTTGAGCGCCAGAAAATGGAGGAAGAAGAGAGAGAAAATGGTGAGATGGAAGAGATGATGATGAAATGAAACTTTCCTTCCCTTGCACACACACACACACTCCACTGATCAAGAGAGAGAGAAAAGAGAGGAAAAGTAGTATTTTGTCCTCTAGTGCCTCATCCAAAGGCCTCTACTATGCCACATGTCACCATCTCATCCACTTCCACTATAAGCTCACATAGACACAATGTATAGGATTCCGACCCATCAATAATGAATCTCAACCCTTGATCTCAAATACCACACACATTCATCTCAAATTTACATCATATTAATTCCAAAAGTGTATAATTACACAATTTTATAATCAATCTCAATGCCATTAGCGCTTAATCGAAAATCGGGGTGTTACACATTGGCCGTGGCCAACCCAGAAAAAATCAGGATTTTGGACTTTTAAAAGGTGACCTTTAGTCAAATGTTTCCCAAGCTTTTAGGCATGTGTTTAGGCTTTGATTAGCCACTTAAAGGTCATGAATGGTAACCAACTTTAAGTATTATGAAAATGAGAATTTGGAAAAGAGAATGATCCTATGTCCTTGATTTGGTTATGGGGTTCGATATTCACCTTGATCATGGTTTGATGTTCGTCTGATTGTGAGTAACCTGTGCTGGAGCACACGTGGAAAAATAAGAGTGGGGAACTTAACTCTCCTGCATGTATTGATATTTGTGTTTGTGTATTGATGCATGTTATTGCTTTGCTTGATTATGTGAAACATATATGAATGATTGAAGCTCCATTTCTATTTATGCTATGGTCATGAGTATGTTGTTGAAACATTGAGTATGTGGATATATCATTATGTGAGCACGAGTTATTGTGATGCAAGCATGTCATGCATTAAACACTTATCTTGCATGCATATTGGTATCTATTGCTTACTAGGATTCTCTAAAATCTCACCCTCCCCCACCAACATTTTAGACAGGGAAGGTAAAACGAGGATGGAGCAAGCATCCAAGGGCAATGAGGACTCCTTTGGGTTGTCATTTTGGTAGTTGGTTATTATGGTAATTGAGATTATGTATAATTGGATATTGGATGTATATGTGCTTGGATGTATATTGGGTTATTTGGTTATGTATTGGAGATGGATTTATGTAATCCCCATTGAGGAATTGTAATGGGCAATTGTGCCCTACGTATCTTTAGTGAAGGTATAAACCCAGAATTACCGGTATTATTATTGTGCACTCTGATATTTATATAAATGTGATTTATCTTCACAAGGTAATTGTATTCGAAACATGATTGTGAGACCAAGTTTAAAATGTTTGTGAAAGAAATTTG
The DNA here is from genome assembly GCA_963242795.1 of Inga leiocalycina. Lineage (NCBI taxonomy): Eukaryota > Viridiplantae > Streptophyta > Magnoliopsida > Fabales > Fabaceae > Inga > Inga leiocalycina. The sequence goes on along the minus strand of OY725329.1, from coordinate 27,880,514 downwards.
TGAAAACCCTATCTTAAGGATGGGAATGTAAATGAGTTTTGATTATTTTTGGTCTCTATTTCATTTTAATAATGTATTTTAGATAATAATTACAGAGGGGGTTACAAGGCTCATATATGAATTTGATATATTTTCATAAATATAGAAATCCATTCCAAATCATAACTAGTGATGTTCTCATAGTCAATTTTGTTTGAGAACAAGCAACACATATCAATTATTAAATTGTATAATATGTTGGCTATTCATAAATAATCTTCTATTTCTTTAAAAGTTCTTTAATGAATGTTAATGCATAATATGTGACTCAGATGATCAAATGAGTTATACGAACAATAACTTCATTTGGATAAGTAAACTTTTGGTTTACTATAACATGCTTCTCAACCAACAGTAAACTTTTCAATTTCTACAACATATTGATTCAAAACCTTAATGTGATATATATTTTTTTATGAGGTCAATAGGATTTGTGAGAAAGTATACGAGTAGAGCTTTTCAATATTAACTCATACTTGTATTCTAACTCCCCCTCAATATGAGTCATAATATACTTCCCCTCAATCGTGCTAATAACATGTTATTGTTATTATTATTATTATTATTATTATTATTATTATTATTATTATTATTTTTGCAAAGACAAGCTTAGAGCTTGAATTGTCAATATTGACTAAATCACCACATTGTGTGGCAATATGCCTAAGTTACCTAAGAGGAAGTTGGCACAAAAGTCCGATAGCTCATATAAAATGATCAAGTCCTCCTGTAGGTCATACGCAGCACAAGCAAGACAATCATCACATCTTAAAGCCTCCCTATTTGCATGCGTGATCTTGAGATCCTAGTTCACAAAGATTAATGAGCGCATCTATACCATCTTAGATGTTAGTGGGATGACCAAGACCAAAGTCTGTGAGCAGTAGGTGCAAGGCTTCAATATATTCTGATTAAAGTTTGATCCTCCTAAAACCTAGCGTTTGCACACTTATAAACCTAATTTAATAGCATAAATCTCAACTTCTGTGGATGAGCCATAGCTAATCTTTCATAAAAAATATGCGATTGAGTTTCTTGAATTGTCTTGTATGGTTCCTCCATAAGCCGCGTGTCTGTGAGTGTTCATTAAGCCATCTACATGAAGTCCTATATAGTTGGTTGGTGGTAAGAGCCATTTGTCCGTTGGTTGATGTAGAAGGTTGAATATCATGTGTTTGAACTTCCCTTTAGCCACTTCTTCATGAAGATGATGTAAGCATCTCTGAATTATGGCTTAAGGTTGGTCACACATGCCTTTAAAAGGTTTTTTGCCTCTGTTTCTCTAGACAAGCCAGTATGTTAAGCCAAAACTTTGGGTCCAATTCCAGTGGGAGAATTTTTTTACACCAGGATTGTGATTAATATTCCAGTTCAACCATACCTGTAAATCACCACAGAAAAAAACAAAGTAATATATAGGGTCAATTAATGAAAGCCACACTCTATTTGCTCTCTCACAGTCTCTCAACATGTGTATTTTCCATAGTTCTGTAACCCGGACCGGACCGGCCGGTTCGGCCCTGAAACCGGCGAACCGGCCGGTAGACCGGTCAGGTCCGGGTTACTATTTTAAAAAAAAAATATTTTGATTTTTCCTTTAGATTTTCATACTATAAGTCTAAAATTTTCAATTTTTCACTTGTTTGGCTCCGGTTTGGCCCCGGTCTGACCCACTAACCCTTAACCCAGTACCTCGACCGGTTCAATACCCGGTCTGGGTTTTAATACCTTGGTATTTTCCTCACAATTGCACTCAAATGGGTACTCATGACTAGTGTTTGGCTTTCTTTTTGCTCTGAGTGGGTTTATAGGTAATCTCTCATTAAAAACTTGCCAAAGGAAGAATTTTCATTTTTTAGGAATTGGCCACCTCCAGATCTTGTCCCAAGGATAGTCTTCTATTCAACCTTCAATTTTGTGAACCATGTAATAGGCTAACTTGACACTAAAAGTTCCATATGATGAATCATACCATAAAGGTACATTGGGTCCATCTTGGAATGCCAGTTTGACTAAGTTTATTTTTTTGATGACCTATTCATGCAAGAAGGTTTGCCATTTTGATATATCCTAAACCCCTCCTTCAGCTACAAATTGATTAACAGTGGCATTAGGGTCTAGAATATTGAGATTCTTCTCAACATAACTCTTTAAAGGATTAGGTAACGGGGTCCAAACTCCCATTAGGCATTAGTGTTATGACCACTCCTCAATTTACTTCTAACACCCTTACGAAAGGTATCCCAAATAGATGTGATAGCACTCCAAACAACAGATTGGCTCCTTCGCTTATCCATTTTGGGTATTTTTCTATCACCACCCCCATATTTAGAGCGAAGGCATTAGGAAACCCGATTTTGTAATGAGGCTCTAACATAGCTTCATGATAAAAGCTACATTTTAACAAACTAAGGCTTTTATACCGAGGCCACCATTTGATTTTACCCAAGCAATGAGATGTGGCTTTTTACTATTCTCACTCTGATTCCAAATTTCAAGCAAGACACCTTTAGGTATAAGGAGAGATTGTATTTAATAGGTAGGAAGAGTGGATAATACCAATATAATAAGGACTGTCCTTCCAGCCACACTTAGAAATTTGCCCTTCCAATTTGTAAGCTTTTTCTAGATTTTGTTGATCAATGAAGCAAATGTCATCCTCACTGCTTGTTTGTGTAGTAAGGGAATGCTAAGATATTTGCCCAATTTATATGTTAATCTAATGCCTAGGAGTTAGCTATATTCATAAGCTCTATTTAAATGGACATTTTGGGAGAAGAAGGCTTTTGATTTACTCAAGTTGATCTTGTGGCCAGATATACAACAAAATAGCATCATAATGTATTTATCCAATTGATCCTGAGAGTTTTCACTGAACAAGATAAGGTCATCAACAAAAACGAGGTGAGATAATCTTGATCCTCTTGTGTTAATCTTAACTGGTTTCCATTTGCCTCCTTCTACCTCATAACTAATTTGCTGGCCTAAACATTCCATACTTAGAACAAAAAGGTAAGGACTTAAGGGATCTCCTTGGCGGACCCCTCAAGATGGATGAAAAGTATTAGATAGAGAACCATTTCGACAAACTCTCATGGAAGCTAAGGAGACACATTGCATGATAAGACATATAAATGTTTCACTAAGGCCTAAAGATCTTAGATTAAACTCAATAAAACTACAACCAAGTCTATCAAACACCTTTGCCATGTTGACTTTAATGGTAACATAACCTTTCATTCCCTTCTTGATGTGCATAGTGTGGATAGGTTCTTGGGCAAGAGTAATGTTGTCATAGCTTTGGCATCTACTTATGAAGCTACACTGAGTCAGTTGGATTAAATAATCCATAACTGATTTAAAGCGATTTGCTAACAACTTAGCGAGAATTTTAAAGCAAACTTTGAATAGGGAAATTGATCGAAAGTCCTTAATGCAAGTAGGACTGGTTGATATCCCTTATGCTTGCTTGGTCTCGAATAACAGATTGAATCAAATCACAAACTTTAGGTCCCACCACCCCACATTGCATTTAAAAGAAATGAGGTTGCAACCCATCTAGCCCAGGAGGTTTGAATGTGCCCATCTCAAAGGCATCATTTTTATTTCAATGGATGATACATCTCTTTGAAGTATATCAAGTTAACTTTCATTTAATTGGGGGGAGTTAATCGGCCAACTATATATTGGAGATACCTCTACATCTTTTGAGTGCAACCTCTTAAAGTAATCAGATGTTATGCATTTAAGAGCTTCAGGATTTGTTACCCACTAACCATTATCATCTCGGAGGGCATTTACATTACTTCGCTTTCTCTTAAACATAGTAAAGGCATGAAAGAAGCTAGAATTTTTATCATCATATTAAAGCCATTTATAATGAGATTTTTGGAACCACACTAGCTCCTCTTGATTGGACCACCTTAATGTAATCTTTCCATAGTTTTCTCTCTATTTTATGAGACTCATATGTCGGTGATCTTTCATGGCTTTATCAATGCCTTTGAGCTTGCGTATGAGTTCTCATTTCTTTTGGGGAAGACTGCCTATCACCTCTTGATTCCACTTTGAAGTAGTGTCATGAAAGGTATGGTATCCTTGCTCCCAGGAAGAGTTTTCACAAAAGGATTTGACTAAGTCAGAGAAACTATCTTTGAGGCACCAAGTAGCTTGGTATCTGAAGGGATGTGGTGTTGATTGTTTAGGTTAGGGCTTATAGCTCACAACAATAATCACACGATGATCGGACTTAAATTTTAATGTAACCCCCTTCCACCATAGGCTGAGATTAGTTCGTAAAAACGTGTGATTAATGTTGAATTAGAAACCATAAGGAGATTTGGGATTTAAAAACAAAATCAAACTTCCCAAAATCAAGGTTTATAAAAAATTTTTCCAAACCCTGTTCACAATGGTCTCATATTCCCAATACAATTACACAAATGGCCTGTACAATTTGATTCCATTTATACATATTAGAGTGCAATGTAAACTCCCGACACACTTAGGTTCCATTTAATAAATAAGGGTTCTACAAGGCACAATGCCCATAATTCATTTCCCTTATCCAGGGGATTACACAAACTATACCACAAATCTAATATATACAATGGTTTCCCAACAAATCATCCAAAATACAATATGATAACCAAAACCAAAATAGACTTCTAGCTCAGAGCTTCAACTGCCCTTCGTCACCTGATTTTCCTTTGATCCCTTGGCCCTGAATAAAAATTGTTTTTTTAGAGTGATATTCTAAGGAATCCACGTAGTGTTAAATCACTCATAGTATGTACAACAATAAGGCATGAAAGCAAATCATCACACACACATAGCAACTACAACGACAGTTACAGCGGCAAGGGTAGGTATGACTCATGTCACCCTTATGTTTGCTCACGTTGAAGTGCTCACGCTGTATTACACCACAACAATTCACACAATATATTTCACCACAGCTGGGATTCATATAAAGCATTTCATATGCAAGCCATACAGGCAAGATATATAACACACAGCCCATGGTTGGATTCACAACACGCCACCCCACAGGTTGGATTCACAAAGATCCATATCGATTACAATGGCAGTTCAATGACCGAGCTAGAGATGACCAGTGTTAATCCCTAAATGGGTCACCCTGAAGTGCTCACGCTGTAATGGACCATGGCACATAGAGTTCACAAAGCTCAATGACAAGTCATGCATACCAAAACATCATACACAACATGAGAGAAGAGTCACTACCTGGTTCGTTCCGTGCGTATTCTGTCACAGGTCTCTCCTGAGCAGGGCAAATATTGAATCCTATAATCCACAATTAGGGATGAAGAGTTATTCTCTATTCCAATACTCAATTGACGTCACAACACTTAGATTTGGTTATCATTTATGTTCTTTAGGAGGCTACTAAAAGCTCAAACATATGCTTGAAGGGTTGGGAAAATAACTATACCAAAAACCATCTTTGAAAGCCCAAAATGTCATTTTTGGGGGTTGTCTGTGGCCCACAAATCCATTGGCCACGGCCAAAAACAAGTCCGAAACATTTGGGCCGCAGGCAAGAAAAATCCTATTTCTTGGCTGAACTTCCAAAAATCATAACTAATTCTAGAAAAATCAAAATGAGGTGATTCCAAAGCCAAATAAAATATATTTAAGTCCTATTTACTGAAAAAAATATGGACCATTACTAGAAATCACCACACAATTCCATAATTACACAAAACTCAACACTACGCCAAAACAGAGTCCAGTTTTAATCCCAATCTTTGGCAAACCATAACTTTCAGTTCACGAAATGAAATGACAAGAATTATATGTCCATTTTGAAGCTTGGGATGTGAAATTTAAGACTGGAAATTTTCATAATTTTCCAAGACCATTTGGTCATTCAAAACTTTCGTGCAAACTAACTGCCCAGAACAGAGTTCACACTTGACAGATTTTCAATTTTCTACCAAAGTGTCCAATGACTCCAAAATCAATAACCAAACATATTCCCATACAATTTCTCACAAGGAACACAATGACAACCTCAAAATGACCAAAATCACAACCCATCACCATGCCCTCTTTTGACCAATACACAAAACCAAACACAAAGTTGTCAAACTTTACTTTTAAGCTTTAATTCAATTCTATTCATTCAAAACACTAAACAAGGCACCATCTCCATAACAACAACATGCCAACAACACAATGACCCTCATTTTCAAAATTCAAGGAAAAATTTCCAGAAAATCCAAACTCAACCAATGGCTACAAAACCTATATGAAATGGTTTGTCTTACTCACCTCTACAACTTTCCCCAAATGAGCTCCTTGATTCACTCAAGTCCAAAATTTCGTGAGAGCTCAAACACCACCAAATGACAAATCTAAAACCATGAAATTGAAGCTCTCAACACAAGGAACAAGTTTATGGAAGAGAGTTTTTCCTTTAGAAGCCATTTAGAGGGTCAAAAGCTTACCTTTTGTCAAAAACTCTTCCTCCTTCTTGAGCTCCCATGGTTGCACGAATTTGGAGAGAGAAGGGAGAGATGAGAGCTTGAAGAAGAAGATAAAATGATAATTCTCTTGCCCCCATACTCTCATCAACCGAAATCAAGTGAAGAAGGAGAGAGAAAAGTGATTAAAATACTCTATTTTGACTTTTCCAATGCTCTCTCTCTTCCTCTTGACTTGCCACTTGTCTCAATGTCATTGGTGCTCATAAAGTAAGTAACTAATTAGTTACTCTAACCATTCCATTGGCCATTTAGTTATATATCTCATTTCTCCTTAGTTAGTAATTAGTCTCTCCATTAATCACTAACTTATGGCCATTCTTTCAATTTCTCCATTGATTATGGCACATTTACTTAAATTGTCACATAACACATAATTAATTCTTTTCCTCTTCTTTATGCGCCATTTACCCCTATTATAGGCCAAATAATTATTTGTCACATAATTATGCTAAAATACAGGGTGTTGGGCATTTCCAATAACTGATTCATGTCTCAAATCAACTTTAATTCCCAAATCATTTTCAATAATTGCCATTAGCCCTTAATCAAAATTTGAGGTGTTACACTTAATTGGCGAAAAGCTTTAAAATTTGGATGGTCAACCTCCCGATTGAGATTGCAAAAGACCAAATATAGTCGTTCTTTCACATCTTTTTTTTAACCAAGTGAATTGATCACCCAGACACAAAACTTCCATGAGGTCACAAGAGTTCACACAGGCTCAGAATTGACTCATTACTTGGCAATTTGGTAGTGCTCCCCTTGTTTTATCAACATAGTCCAAGAAGGTATTAAAATTTCCAAGTATCAACCATGCTCCCTGAACAAAATTGGCTATTTCTTATAACAAGACCTAAAGATCATGTCTGATGAGAGACCTGGTATCACCATAAACGAAAGTGGTGTGAACTACCTCTCCTATATTTTTATTAGTGAGCCAACAGTGAAGAAATTGAGTGCTAGAGGAGAGATAATCAACTTGCACCTCCCATTCATTCTATAAAACCCATATCCTACTAACAAATCCAGTAGCCTCTATCTGAAGCTAGTTATTAAAACCCAAACAACGGACCACTTTATCTGCCTTGGTGCCACTTACATGTGTTTCCTTCAAACTATGGCTTTAATGCTATATTTATTGACAATCTCCTTGAAGATATATGGGAAGGATTTTCTGCCCGCCCTACGATAGTTCCATGAAGAAATAAACATTAAAAAAATATAATAAGTTAGAGGGATTAAAGAGGTAACTTATGTAGCACCTTAAATTCTATGCCTCTTTAGTACATATACAGAAGCGCTAAGGTTCTTGTTATGGCTTAGGAAAAACGTTAATTAAAATTCCCAGCCAAAACTTTCACAACTATTCTTGAGGCACAATTTATTTGGTAAAAATTTCACTTTCAATTCTCAACTTAACTTAACTTCAACGGTTCATAACCACATATGGATGCCATATCTATCAACATCATTTAACTTGGCATGTTTATATAAATAAACATATCACATGATAATTTATACAAAACAGATTATCATGTATAAATCTTCAAATCTCCGTCAATCGTCCTCTTGATCATCTTCAAGCATTCCACTTGCGTGCTCAACATACCTATATGGTTAGGTGAGGGAGGGTGAGAATCGGGAGAATCTTAGTAGCAAATAATACCAAAAGGCATGCAAGATAAATGCTTAGTACATGATATGCTTGCCTTACATAAATTCATGCTAATATAATGACACATTTGCGTGCTTAATGTTTCACACAATATACTCATGACCATAGCATAAATAGAAACAGAGCTTCAATCATTCATATATGCATCACATAATTAAGCAAAGCAGTCACATACATATCAAATACAAGCAAGTTAGGTAAGTTTACTACCTTTGCCTTTATGCCCTCTTCTTGTCCCTCTTTTTCCAACCATTGACGATGCTTGAAGAATCTTCCATTGCCTCTTCCTTGACATTTTATGGCCCTAGATACATAACCACATGACTTGTTAGATCTATGCAAGTCGTTACTCATGACTTGTTTCTCTTACATGATCTTTCAAAACTCTTGTGTTATGCCAAATGAGTGTCTAATCTAAGACACATTATTTGTCACTTGATCCTTGTGACTTGGGTATCTATTGTGGTTATATTGGGTTTTAAAACATATCTCTACTCTTTGGACCTATACTTGTCACAATTTGCCTCAAATGCCACAAATTCGTAGGTCAACCCTAATCTGCCAGATTTTATTGGTCAGCTTTGAAAATTCATAACTTAATCTAAAAAATTCTAAATGGGATAGTTCTAGTTCCTATGTAAAGATCCTTAAGTCCTCTTTAAAGGAAAAATATCTGCCACTACCAGTTATACTCACAAGAGTCCAGAAATCCTCAATTAAGCAAACTGTTCCAGGATTTGTTCCAGATTTAGTGCCTAAGTTTTAACAAATCATAACTTACAATCTACTAACCCAAATTGCACATTCTATATATCAATTTAAAGCTTAAGATGTCTAATATCAATATGGAAAATATCATGATGATTGGACAAGGTTTGTTCAATCAAAATTACACCATAAGCAATTTGTTTCTCAAAAACTGCAATCTGGCAACAACTATCCTTAAGTTCCAAAGTTAAGGTTTTCTACCCAGTCCTTCTAAAATAATGTCTAGAATCCATTAGAAACCTTAAAAACATCAAAATCATCTTCCTTCCCTATTTTCTAGATTTGGCAAAAACTTAAGGGTTTTCGAGCCAAAATTCTATTTTCTATTTCGGTGTTCCCAGAATTGGTTCCTCACCTTTATCTTATACAATTTTTCATTCCAAACCCAATGGAAGCATCATGATCATACTTTTTCCTAAGGTTCTAGGTCTGGCCGAAATCTTAGCATCATAACAACCTCAAGAAAACTTAACGAAATCTTGGGATATTATGCTCAAATCGGAGCCTATACTTACTTCTATCCGATGCCATAGTCTATTCTTGATTTCGACAGCACCTCAACTTTAGAGGTAGCACAAAACTCCTCTGATCAAGAATCTAAAATCATAGAATCATAGCACTTGATGAATAGAAGATTCATGAAGGCTCGATTGGTTAGAAACGTCGATTCCGACTTGAATCAGGCAAGATCACTTTCTCTTTCCTAAAGAACACTCCCTTTCTCTCCTTTTGCTTTTTCTTATGATTTTCTTTATTTTTATCTCTTTTCCCATACATTGGCTGAATTTAAAGAGCCTTGGGAGTGTTGGATAATATTGTTATGATATGTGTCCAAGTGTTAAAAATCTCAAGGTGCCAAGCGCACCTTCTTAAAAATCCGTTCGACTAACTCACTGGGGAATTCCTCTGGCTTGCCTGAGGGTATCAAGGAAAAGGACATGTGTCCAGGTATAATCCTTCTCTTCCTCTCCTCTTAGCTGACTTTAATGCTAGGGGAAATTAGGCCTGATAATCTCCTCCGACTCCTATGTTCAGTGTTCAGGAAAGTCAGTCATATGGTTGGACCGGAAATTGATGAGTTGTCCTTGACTAGGTGGTGCCTCATAAGAATGCCAACATAAAATTAAACAAGTGAATACAACATGTTAAGTCATCACAAAAGCTACTTTATTAAAGTAACTTTATGCAGAGTTCATTCAGTTTATTAAAGCTAAGTCATGATGTTACTTTATTAGAGTAACTTTATGTGGAGTCCACTCAGTTTGGCGAAACATGTCCACATGAATTCAAGAACACGCCAAGTGTCTGTGTAAGCCCTCAGATGTCGCCACATGGCCTATGACTCAAGGAATTACTGAGTGTATACCGGTGTATCTTTGAAAACGTTGGATATAGGCTTGTGGGCCCCACATGGTGCCATATATACCCTTAGTGTGCCATCAAAATGGTGCCTAAGTGTGATAATGTACACTTGCACTATTATATTTTATCCAACTAATTTCATGCACCGAGCCATCATATAGTTTGTAGAGTTATTCTCTACCAAAAGGGCCAAATTATAGAGTCCCTGAAAAGCATTATATTTCACAGACATTCTTGGGACACTTCCTAAACTAGGCTTAGTAGTCTGCTTGATTCAGACTTATCCTCAAGCTTCTAGACCTAAAATTCGGGATATTATAACTTCTCTGGTGGATGGCTGTCCCTTTACAGGTCAACCTCTCTGCGAGTTGGTCATCTATTTTTGCTCAATATTCTTTTGAAACTGATTCTTTAAGTTAAAGATTCAACCTTTCTCGCTGACCAGTTGCCCTGTATCTTCTATTTGTGATTCTGGCGACTTCCAATAGGTGTTTGAGTGGACAGAAGAATCTGGCTTTTTGGTTATCTTAGCTCCATTTAAGGGCAAGCCTGTTTTTGATTCAACATATGGCTTATCATCCTGATTAATGCTATTGGGCTCTAATTTGTCCATACTTCCACATATATCTATATGAGGCCTTTGGCCAGAGGGTTTTGTTTTTCCAGGTTGGGTTGGGTCATTCGAATGAGGTTCATTTCCTTTGGGAACTGCTCTATCTGTTGAAGTTATCAATTGGACCTCTTAGTTTATGGGCTTAAGATTTTCTTTCCTTTTAGCAATATATACTATTTTCAGGCTTGGTGAGGATTTAGCTTTCTAGTTTTTTTAACATGTGACTTGACTGGGTCTGAGCTATTCGTTTTCCTTATTCTCATATAAAACTAAAGCTTTCCCCCTCACATCAGAGGTGTCCATCTATTACAGCACTTTAGCCGTCATCTCTTCTGACATCTCATTTTCTTCTTCCCAATCTACGATAACAACATATCTTGATGCAACGGGTTTTTTTTTCTTTTTTCACCAATTTGGTATTCTTCCCTAATCTAATAGGACCTGCTCTGCTTGCCTCTTTCCTAGGATGACGAGCACGCACTGACTGTAATGCCCCAAAATTTGTAATGCTTGAGGATGAACTTTTCAGAGAATAAAGTATGAATCATGACTTGAATTAGCAGTAGTCAGTTCCTAAACCCAGTATTTAAGCTTAAACATGGTGACAAAGCTTAAGTTGAGTTAAAATAAAGGGAAGGGGCGCATCAATGAGGGAATGGAATGATAAAATATGTTAAGTAGTGATTCAATAGGCATTGCCATAGTCAGGGGCAAAATGAAAAAAAGAAAAGTTATCGGCTAATTAGTCAGCAACTGAAGAGGGAATCCACTAATAACTTATAGAGTAAGTAGAGAGACTAATTGCCAAGTGAAATAAGAGAAAGTAATCCCATGGTTGTATGCACAAGGAAGGAGTTAGGAGATCATGACATATGGCATCATATGGATCATGGATGAAAGTCAAAGATTCAAACTCTTCTCCCTCTCTCCTCTCTTCTTTAAAGTTAGCCAAGAGACCTTGGGGAGCCAAAAATTTGATCTCATACTCTCTCTCTCCAAGCTCTCTTGTCGTCCATTATTGTAGAGGAAAGAGAAAGAAGAAATCAAGGTAAGTGAGCCATTTTGACTTTGAAAATGACTCCTTTGGCTTAAATCTTCTTCATTAATCTTAACCACCTTGATAAGAGCTTTATCTTTATGGTTTTAGATTTTCAAAATGAGGTGTTTTGTGAGATCAAGAAAATTTAGAGATTAAAGAATCAAAGAATAAGTTTGGGAAAGTGAAAGAGGTGAGTGATAGCTACCTTTTGATATATATGTTGTGACCATTGTTGAGACTTTGAGTTTTTGGAATTTTGCCATGATTTTTGTGTGATATAGGGTTGTATGAATTGAATGGTGTTTTGTAATGGAAATGATGTCTTGTTGAGTCCTTTGGATAATGGAAATTAGTTTAGAGTCTTGTATGTGAAGTATGGTAAAGTATGAATGCCTGTTGAAATGTTGTTCCAAAATAGAACATGTAGATGGGATGTGAATTTGGGTGTTTTGAGGTTTCCATTGAATTCCTTGTGAAAAATTGTGTGGGAGTAGGTTTGGTTGTGAATTTAGGAACCATTGGACACTTAGGTTGAAAATTGGAAATTCTGGAATTTTTGTCAAGTTAAAATTCTGTGTAAGGGACCAACTTTGCATAGTGTTTTGAAATTGAAATTTGTGTCAAAATATTCTGAAATTTTCCATTTATGCAGTTCACATTGCAAGCTTTCCAATGGTATAAAGTTTGTGTCATTTTGATAAGTGTACAACAAGTTATGGTCGTTTGAAAATCAATCATAAAACAGGCCAGTTGTTGGCCACAGCCCAAAAGGTTCTGACCTAATTTTGGCCGCGGCTAGTGGATCTTGGCCCCAGCCCAAATCTTTTTGACCATTTATGGGCCGTGGCCAGTGGATGGTTTGGCCATGGCCAACCTCTCAAAAATTGCATTTTGAACTTTTGAAAGATGGTCTTTGGTCTAGTTTTTTCCAACCCTTTAGGCATCTGTTTGGGCTTCTAGTAGCCACCTAAAGGTATCAAATGATAACCAACCCTAAGTGTTTTGAAGTTAAGAATTGGAATAGGGAATAACTTTTCATCCTTGATTATGGTTATAGGATTTGATGTCTGCCCTGAGCCTAAGAAAGCTGTGCCGAGCATGAATGGAAAGAACAAGGTAGTGACTCTTTCTCTTATATCATGTGTAATGCTTGCATGTTTGTACTTATCATTGAATTGTGATGAACGTGAACGCTACTGTTATACCGTTGTGAACTTGTGAATAAAGTGGTAGCTAAATACAACAAAAGCTATTGTGACAATCGTCACGCATGATTGTGAATATAGTAAAAGTTGTCGTAATGCCGTGAAAGTGAATATGACGAATGCTATTATTGTTTATGCCCAAAAGTCCTGGTAGAATGTATGGTTGAGGGTAGACTGGCTAAAAGTCCCGTAGAATATACTGGTGAGGTCGTTGTGCATATAGTGGTGATTACGGTTGTTATTGCACCACGGCTATAAGAGCTGTCATTTGTGATGTAAGTCACACATCACTGTCATTGTTGCTACTGTTGTTTCATCGTGATAATTGTTTACATGCTTTGTTTTATTATGCATCATATACGTGAAATGTTACTACTAAGATTCGCATGAATCTCACTCTTTCCAATAACTAACTTACAAACAGGGCAAGCGGATCTAAGGAGAAGCAGGGGAACAAGGGCGATTAGTGCTCCTGGCTAGAAGATTTAATTTTTTATTAGTTGGTTGTCATACTTTTGATTAGATGTATATATATTGAAAATGATGTAAGTGCAAGTACAATATAGTAAAGGTGGTTGTATCCACCATAGACTTGTGAAGTGTTATGTAATCCCCAGTATGGGAAATTAAAATGGGCGAATAAGCCCTGTAAACCTTTTTGTTAAGGGATAAAACCTGAGTATTGTTGGAAATTTTTGGTTGCACTCTAACATTTACGAATGGAACTAAACTACACATGCCAAATAGATTCGAAATGTGAATATGAGACCGTATTAAACAGGCTTTGAAAATTGTTTTGAAAACCCACTTTATCATAGGGTCGGATCCTGTCTTGAAGTTGGGATTGCGAATGCATTTTAAATTATTCTTTGGTCTCTCGCTTGCTTTATGACACATTTTTGAACCATAATATTGGCTATGAAGTTTGGGGGTTACACTGACCCTCCGACAAATATCCAGGGCCAAATTCTTCCCCCTTCGCTAGTAATGGCTTTTCGGGTTACTTGGGCATTGTTTTTGGTTCTAGCTGTGTGGATGAAGAGGTATTTGAAGATCTATTGCAGCAACTTTTAAAGGGGCAAGCTTCCCTTCTATGCCTATAACGTCCACAAGTGAAGCATGTTAGGTTTAGACCTTCGTATTCAACATTATATATTCCTGAAGCTAGGATGATTCTCAGCACCAATCTTTTTTTAAGGTCAAGTTCAACGCATATTTTGGCAAATTTACCATGTTTAATTTGCAGTTTGACCATCACCAGAAGCCAGGGAGCGCATATCCACTTTGAGGGGTTTGCCTATCATATCTCCAAGCCTAGAGATATATTTCTTTGAGTAGTATTGCAGACGAATATTGGGAATCCTAACCCAGGTAGCTATTCTGCCAAGTGGGTTTTGGAAGGGATCAAAATATGGTGTCCATAGCTGGACAAGCACAATATGTTGTGGTACAACCCATGGTCCTTCAAAGAGGATACGTCAGCACCCAGTTTTCTTCATTAGTAAGTCAAACCACAAAGTAGCTGTTAGGCAATCCACAAGGTCAAACTCATTGAATTGCCAAGTACGACAGAGAAGTTCTTTTAGCTGGAAAACATTGAATCTAGCCCCCAGTAGTATGATGATGAGGGCATTATTCCAAGGCTGACAAGTCTCATTGAACTCGTCCGGAGTGAGTGGCATAACTGGGTATGTATTCATGAGCTTCTTTATCTCCTCAGGTGGCTCGGGTAGACTCCATTCTTGGTCAAGAATGTCTGAGATATGAGGGTCTTCATCCATGACAGATGCTCCATATGCTACGCCATTAAAGTCTTCCCCTTTAAAGCCATGAATGAAGCTTTGTAGGAGACTTTCTGAACTGGTGGGGACATCGATTGTGTCTTGGCTTCTACATTAATGCCTTCTTTGTAGTCTTTTGCGTCCAATATTCTATCAGACATGAGAGTATCTTCTTTGATTTCGTTTTTGGATTTTTTTGGGCAAATCTTAAGGTTGGGATCTTCAGGAGGCCTATCTGGTGGTACTTTTCGGACGGTGGTTTCCTCCATGAATGAGCAAAAGGAAACTTGGCATGGTTTTTAAGAGAGAAAAACTCCTAGCACTCAGCCTAAAAGCATTTCTCCGTTCTTTTTCTGATAACATGTTATGAAAATAAGAAAAATATAAGATATTGAGATGAAAGAGATGAGGAAAGAATTTGGAAGGAAGAGGAAGTAATGTCTTATTCATTTGGATGCTTACAATGTGTATCATAAAGCCTCTATTTATAGGCTTCCAAAGTCCAACCTCAACTAAAAGTTACTCCCTCCGGTCTTAATTATAGGACATATTTACCTAACTTTGGAGAAATTAAGAATAGTAGTTAAATTAGTTAATCTTATTCATTTTCCTAAAATACCCTTATTTAATAAAGGTGATTTAGGAATACTATATGAGTCTATCTTAAACAATGAAAAAGCGTGCTGGAGGCAACTAACAGTACTGTGTTGCTTAAGATAGGAGTATGAAGCAGATATACTCACATGAAGTGTGAAAAAATATAGGTGTATTATAAAATTATTATTGTGTTTCATTATTATTGAGAAAGTATTAATTGGGGTATTTTGGGAAGAAATTGACAAAAATTAAAACTTTGTCCTATAATTAGGACCAAAATCAACTCTCAAGTATTGTCTTATAATTAGGACCGGAGGGAGTATATAAAATGAATAACAAAATGAATTCTCACAAGCGTACAATATGTAATCATTGAATTATGAGAATAAAAACTTTTAAAGACTATTTATTAAAAACTTTTGAAGTCCATGTACATCCACATCATCTAATATTTTTACAACACCTCTCACTTTGTTGTATTTGTTTTGTAGTTATATTTCTTTGATTGATTCACTACAAAAAAAAAAAGGTATTTTGTAGCGGTGCATTTGTAGCGGTTATATTAAACCGCTACAAATTATAGCATTTGTAGCGGTTTTTACCTAAATCGCTACAAATTTGTAGCGGCAAGATATTTTGTAGCGGTTTCCTACAAAAAACCGCTACAAATTTGGCACGAAATTCCTGCCAAAACTTGTAGCGGTTAATGCACATAAACCGCTACAAAATACCAAAGGTCAAAATTTTGTAGCGGTTTTCAGTAAAAACCGCTACAGAATTTCAAGAGACTCCAAATTTGTAGCGGTTCTGGGCAATAACCGCTACAGAATTTCAAACGTTGTGAAGATTTGTAGCGGTTATTGTAGAACCGCTACAAATTTGGATATTTGTAGCGGTTAGAGTAGCGGTTATTTTAATAACCGCTACTAATTACTGGCCTATTTAAACCCCCCTCCTTCATTTCTCCGTTTGCTCATTTTGTTTCCTGAGGTTTCTCTGAGTGATTTCTTCGAGATTTGAGCGTTCAGACGTCTCTATAGGAGTTTTTGGTCAGTATTCCGCAGTATTTGCACTTGAGGTACGTATATAACATGTATTTTTATTTATATTTGTATTTTTATTATATTTTTGTATAATAATGGACTAATTTTTTTTTTAAATTTGTACAGTTGATATGGCTTCAGGACAGGATAAGGGGAAGGCCCCTATGGTCCCCAGACCGACTTTACGGGGTGGCAGCAGCCGGTCAGGGGGCAAAGGTAGGGGGCAGCGCGTAGGCAGGGCTACTGAGGCATCTCAGCCCATCCCTCCACAGGAATCGCAGACGATCCCACAGGCGACGACCGCAGCAGAGGTGCCTGAGGTGGAGGGGCCAGAGATTAGCGTTGAGGACTTCCTCAACGAGGAGGAGTTCGAGATGCCGATGGGGTTCAGGGAGATGGAGCGGTTCCTCGATGAGGAGGACGCTCGGGAGCAGAACAACCCACGAGGGTCGTCTTCGCGGTCCACTGGGTTTGAGGTGCAGGTCGAAGGTAAATTAATATTTTAATTTAGTAAATTATTTATTTAAATTAGAAATGTTAACTTTGAATTATAATTTATCTAACGTGCGGTCAACTGTGCAGATGAGCAGGGGAACGTGTCGACGAGGAGGCTGGATGTGACCGGTCTGAACAGCATGGACCGGTCCCTGCGAGTTATAGTGCCGTGGAACGAGGGCACTGACCAGCTGATCCACAATGGGGGTCACCTGCTCAACCGCTTCCTGAGCGACCTGGGAGCGAATTGGATGCGGTTCCCCCTTCACTTCCCGACCTAGAGGCACATTCCGAGGGGGCCGAAGGACCAGGCTTGGGAGGAGGTGATTCAGGTAATTAAAACTATTTAATTAATATTTTTTTAATTAATTCTATTTAATTATTTTATTTAAATTATGGTTTTTATAATTATTGATATTTAAATATATTTTTTTCAACTGCGATTTGCCCTCCGGGCCAACCGGAAGAGGTACGCCCTCGTGAAGATGGGCGACGCCTGGAGGAACAGGAGGAACCGTCTCTTCCACAGGGTGGACGGGGACGGGATGATGCCTCTGGAGCAGCTGCAGGAGAGCGTCCCGGACGGCGTGCCGCCGAACGACTGGGCGCGTTTCGTCCAGTTCAGGAGGAGCCCTCAGGTGCAGGTAACGTATTTATTATATTTTTGATATATAATTTTGTAAATATTAAATTATAATTTCAATTTAATTTGTATTTAATTTTAAATTATAATACATTTAATTATTTGTTTTTCCAGGAGCTTTCTCAGAGGAACACTGAGATCCGGGCGCAGCAGACGATCCACCACACAGCAGGATCGAAGACCTTCGTTGGGACCTACAGCGACCTGGTAAGTTTTTAAAATATCACTTACTTTTAGCTGATTAATTCATAACACTAATTATTGTTTTGTAATTGTTTCAGGAGACGAAGGCACATCAGGAGAACCGTCAGACGGACTATGCGGAGCTGTACGCCATCACACACAGACACCGTGACGGGACTGCGACCTCTCAGCAGGCAGAGGTGGCCATTGTAAGTTATTTTATTATTATAGTTTTTATAAAACCAAGTTAATAATGAAAAATGGTAATTATTAATTGTTTCATAAAATGGCAGGAGTGGATGCAGCAATCGCAGGCTGAGCTGCGACAGACCCAGCCTGAGGAGTCACAGGGGTCAGTGGACCTGACAGCTCCTTTGAAGGCGGGTCTGGCTCAGCTTGAGCACCCCGGACGAGTACGGGGGATGGGGATAGGCGCCAGACCCAGCATGATCTACGGCAGGAGCGCCGCCTCTGAGGCTGGCAGCTCTAGAGGGGTCAGACGTCGGAGGGACCAGTCGATTGACCAGCTACGGTCAGATTTGGAGCAGACGCAGCAGCAGATGGCGCAGCAGCAGCTGCAGATCCACGCAGATATGATGTACGCGTAGCAGACGCAGTGGCGTGAGATCGCGAACACCATGCTCGAGGGAGCATGGAGTCGCCTGTTCCCGAACGAGCAGCATCCAGCGGTCCCCCCTGTCCCTCGTTACGTCGTCCCGAGCACTACTCCAGCTGCTACAGCTCCTCCTCCTGCTGATGAGGATGGTGCGGTTCAGTCTCCGCAGTGGCCCGATCCAGCGGCATCTGAGGGAGCCCCACCTGAGGGAGCACCAGAGGATCAGCCCCCAGCTCCTTAGTTTAGGACATTTTCTTTTCTTTTAAACATTTGTAAATATTTATGAGATTTTATTTCAGAATTTTCTTATTGTGTTTTATATAATTATATTTATATTATTAGATCACATTGAAATAATTTATAAATGATTTATATCTAAATTTAAAAAAAAATTATATATATATTTGTAGCGGTTTTAAGTTAAAACCGCTACAAATGTATATCTTTGTAGCGGTTATTAGTTCATAACCGCTACAAAGATATATATTTGTAGCGGTTATGAACTCATAACCGCTACAAATTTACTTATATATTTGTAGCGGTTTCCCTTCAGAAACCGCTACAAATATATATGTTTGTAGCGGTTATACACTAATAACCGCTACAAACACTCAAATCATTTGAATTTTGAAATTTGCCACCTTTGTGCACATTTGTAGCGGTTATCTTATGTATAACCGCTACAAATGAGAAATTATTTTTATATTTAATGTCCAACGGCTTTAATATTAGTAGCGGTTTAATATATATAACCGCTACTAATTCGTTGAACATTAGTAGCGGTTATATATATAAAACCGCTACTAATACTCAACAAGTACATTTTGAATTTCCCACCAATTAACGGCTTGAATATTAGTAGCGGTTTTATATATATAACCGCTACAAAATTATAAACGTTGGAATTTCTGTAGCGGTTGGTGTAGCGGTTTAATAACCGCTACAAAATTATAAACGTTGGATTTTCAGAATATAAGGTTCTAGGCATTCTTCATTATCTTCTCACTCATCTTCTTCTCTATACTTTCTTCTCTCTCACTTGTAGCTATGGATAAATCTTGGATAAGGTTGCCACGCAATTCTCCTGAATATTTGTACGGATTAAACAGTTTCTTAGATTTCGCATTCACTCACGCCAGCTGTAACGGCAAGATCATCTGTCCGTGTCGGAAATGCAAGTTCAAGAAGTGGCATCCACGAAATGTTGTGAAGGAACATTTGCTTGTGAAGCCTTTCCCTGAGGACTATACGTTCTGGGCAGTTCATGGTGAGAAGGCTGGCATTAGATATGACGAGGCTCTTCCTCGAAGTTCTCAAGTAGGCGTTCAAGTAGATGAAGATGATCTTGTGAATGATGCTGTGCGTGATGCGTTTGGATTTCAAGGCGACAACTTCAACGAAGAAGTGCACGGCTCTGAGCCGGCTTTTATGGGGAATGAAGCAGCTCGGGATTTTTTCAGCTTGATGGATGAGGCAGATCGTCCTTTATATCAAGGTTGTCGCAAATATTCTAAATTATCTTTCTTGATCAAATTGTATCATATCAAGTACTTGTGTGGGATCACGGATAAGGGAATGTCGATGTTGCTCGACTTATTACAAGATGCATTCCCCGACACCGAGATTCCCACAACCTTCTACGAGGCCAAGAAGATCATCAACAGGTTGGGGTTGAATTATCAAAAGATTGATGCGTGCCCAAATGATTGTATGCTGTATTGGGGAGACGATTCCAGCAGGGAGACGTGCAAGAGATGTCACACATCGAGGTATAAGACAATTCGGAAGGGGAAAAAATAGAAGAAGAAACCTGCAAAGATTCTCAGGTATTTCCCTTTGAAACCTCGTCTACAAAGATTATTTATGTCGTCTAAAACTGCTGAGCACATGAGGTGGCATGCCGTTGATAAAAACGAAGACGGTAAATTAAGACATCCGCGAGATGCAGCTGCTTGGAAAACATTTGACAACGACTTTCCAAATTTTGCGACTGACCCCAGAAATGTCCGGCTTGCGTTGGCGACTAACGGTTTCAATCCTTTCGGGAATCTTAGCACAAGTTACAGTATTTGGCCGGTAGTCTTAGTTCCCTACAACTTACCCCTTGGATGTGTATGAAACAAAGCTCTTTCATTATGTCTATGATCATTCCAGGCAAAAAGGCACCGGGCAATGACATCAATGTGTATCTCCAACCGCTTATTGCGGAATTGCTTGACCTGTGGAATGTCGGCTTGGAGACGTACGATGCTTACAGCAAGACTTTGTTCAACATGCGTGCAGCCTTGATGTGGACGATCAGTGACTTTCCTGGCCTTGGCACATTATTTGGTTGGAATGTGCACACTGGGTCGGTGTGTCCGGCTTGCAATTTCGACTCTGACGCACTGCGCCTTCCCCACAGCCGAAAGTGGTGCTTTATGGGGCATCGGAGGTTTCTCGATGGAACGCATAAGTTCAGATTGCAACGGAATCGCTTCAATGGGAAACCAGAGAAAAGAGGACCACCTTAGACTTTGTCCGGTACAGATATCTTACAGCAGCTTGAGCATGTTGACTTCGAGTTTGGAAAAAGCGACGATTCAGCACCAACTCGCCAAAAGACGCGCAGGACTTCGGCGCCTCAGCAGTGGAAGAAGATAAGTATCTTCTCCACGCTTCCGTATTGGAGATCTAATTTACTTCGCCACAGTCTTGATGTAATGCACATTGAAAAGAATGTTTGTGACAATGTGCTGTATACGCTGCTTAACGAACCCGGCAAGACAAAAGATCACCTTCAAGCTAGGAAAGATTTACGCGACATGGGAGTTCGTGAAGACGCTTGGCCAGATGAGCATGACAGATTTACACCGGCAAAGTTTACCCTCACAAAACCGAACAAGGATGTGTTCCTCGTGACGTTGAAGAAATTAAAAGTTCCTGATGGGTATTCAAGCAACATTTCTCGATGTGTCGACTTGCAGGCTCGAAAGGTTGCTGGCCTGAAGAGTCACGACTCACATGTTCTTATGCAGCAGTTACTCCTTCTGGCTATAAAGAATACACTTCCTCCCTATGTTTCCATCGTTTTGGTGGAACTTTGTTCTTTCTTTCGGAAGTTGTGTTCTAAGGTTTTGATCGTTGAGGAGCTCGATCAGCTGCAGTCAAAAATCATTCTTACGCTTTGTCACTTGGAGATGATCTTTCCTCCGTCCTTTTTTACTGTGATGGTTCACCTCACAGTTCATGAAACAAAGCTCGCTGGACCAGTACAATATCGTTGGATGTATCCGATTGAGAGGTACACATTTTAAATATGTGCTTTCATTTATTGTCCGTATTTAATGTTTGCTCATCGTCCTTTTCATCATTTTATATCAATTTTCTCTTATGTACTTTGTAGGTTCCTTGGGACATTAAAATCTTACGTGAGGAATAAGGCGTCGCCAGAAGGTTCTATAGCTGAAGGCTATATAGGGGATGAGGTGCTATATTTTTGCTCAAGGTACTTTGATGATCTTGAGACGGCTTTCAACCGCCCGCCTCATGTTGATGATTGTCCTGAACCTGCGCCGACATCAGGAGAATTTATCCCTTGTGTTGGTAAACCAGTTGGAGCAACTGAGAACTTCAAACTAACGGCAACTGAGAAGTTCCAAGCACATAGACATGTCTTGATTAATTGCACTCAAGTTGAGCCTTTCATATGGTAAGAATTGTACACTCACATGTATGTTATTCGATCTATATCTTTCGTAACATTTCTCACTTTCATTTCACTAACGCCTTTCCATTATTAATTGCAGGGAATTCAGAAGTCATGTCAAGCGTCAGCTCAGGATCCGTACACATACATCCTTGGAAGTTGATAGGAGGGTCCACAAAGAATTCCTGGGCTGGTTTGCTCGCAGAATACTAAATGACCACAACCCACACTCACCAGATTTCAGAGCTCTCGCAATCGGCCCTCTTGATCATGCAAAACGGTTTACAGCATACAATGTCAATGGTTTTAAGTTTTGCACGGTTTCACGGGATCAAGGATTGCAAACACAGAATTCGGGTGTTTATGGCACATTTGGGACAAGGAGTTATGCAAGCAGCAGTGACGCCAACATGCAGTTCGGAGGCGTCCCTTATTATGGCAAGCTTCTTGATGTGGTCGAGCTTAATTATCAAGGCCGTTTCACCGTGACGCTGTTCAAGTGTTTGTGGGCAAATACCACTACTTCTCGGGGACTGACAACTGACGACCTAGGGATCACATCAGTCAATTTCTCACGCCCGATTCATACTGGTATTTCTCAAGATGATGAGCCGTATATTCTAGCTTCAGAGGCACATCAGGTTTATTATGTCGAGGACGAGCGGCATAATAATTGGCACATGGTCGTTCATTTAAAGCCAAGAGACCTTTACGACATGGGTGAAGGCGATAACATCGCCTACGAGAGTGAGCCATTTCAGCCAGCTGATTTTGAAAACTACTTCCCTGAAGGCGATGACAATTTACCTCTACTGCGGTGAGTTTTTTTAAGTCCACGTCATTTCAATTAAATTTTTTAAATTTAATAATACATCAATAACAATAATTTTTCTACAAAATTTCTGTAGGGATGGCGACGATGAGTGATTAAATTCAATTGTAAAAAATTTGTCTTTACAAAAAATGCAAAAAATTTGTGTTAAAATAAAATGTAAAAAAAAATTAAAATAATATTTGTAGAATTCAAGTGTAAAAAATTTTTCTTTACAAAAAATGCAAAAAATTTGTGTTAAAATAAAATGTAAAAAAAAATTTTTTTAAAAAAATTAATATAATATTTGTAGCGGTTATTAAACCACTACAAAAAAATAAATAACCGCTACATTAACCGCTACAAATAATTAAACCGCTACAAAAATATAAATAACCGCTACTAATTAGTAACCGCTACAAATAATACGTGAATCCCTATAAATACCCTTATCACAACTCATTTCAAACACTCCCCAATTTCTTTTCACCTTACTTTTCTTTCATTTCCTCTCATTTACAACTTCTTTCGTATGAGTAGAGGAGCTGAATAATACGATCAAATATGGTAACAAGATTTTCAATTTCTTTTAGAATACTTCTTTCCTTTCTATAAAATTTATTCTAAACATCTTTTTTTCTAAATATATCATAACTCTATCTCATTTTCATCTATTTTTCATATACAATTACATTATATTATAAAACATAATAATTCCTTATTACCTAACTATCCTTAATAATATTATTAATATAAATTTTATACTAATCATATTCAATTACATTTTTTCTTTTTAATTTATTAATAAGTTAAACTATTAAATAATAAACTAATTGAAATAGATAAAATAATAAAAAATTAAACTATTTAATATAATATTGAAAAAAAAGAAAAAAAATCAACGTATATTTTTAAAAAAAATTTTAAATATTTGTAGTGGTTATTAAATCGCTACTAAATAATGCACCTTTTTAAAGCTAAATTTAAATTTTTTGGCGCCAATTTTGAATTTCATGAAATTAGTAGCGGTTTTTAAAACCGCTACTAATTTCATGAAATTCAAAATTAGTAGCGGTTTCTTAACTGCTACAAATAAAAAATGTCATTTTTAACAAATTTTCATTTTTATATATTTGTACCGGTTTTTAAACCGCTACAAAAAAAAATTATTTTATAAAGCTCTCAATAAAATTTTTTATATTTGTAGCGGTTATATAACCGCTACAAATATCTCTTGATTTTGTAGCGGTTACTATAAACCGCTACAAAGGTTGTAGCGGTTATTTTTGATTGAGTAGCGGTTTTATAAAACGGCTACAAAACCGCTTGCAACGTACGATTTAGTAGCGGTTTTCGTAACCGCTACTAATCTAGTTTGTAGCGGTTAGAACCACTACGAATACCCATTTTTAACCGGTACTAAATCACGTTTTTTTTGTAGTGATTAATATATTTCTCCCGTTCATTTAAAAAAGAAAAAAAGAAAACTTCTAGATTCTCACGTGTAATATGTTAGCCTATCAATTGCAAATTCCAATTTAACAATTTCCAATATTTTTTTGTTGAAACAAGATAGCTCAGATATTGATTCAAAATATATATAAGAAAACAATATCATATATTCTTTTACATATATTTATATCACACATATAAATACATTAAGCATGTGATTTCTTACAAATATACAAACATTAGAGGGTAAAGTGTACATTTGGTTTTCTAAGTTTACATTAAACTTTAATTTAGCCTATTAAGTTTATAAAATGTATTTTCAGTTCCTTAATCTCAATTCTCATTTAACTAAATATGCTCACCGAACAAATTAAAATGAAGCTACAATTAAATGTAGATAAAATATGCTTATAATCATTTTTACTATTTAAAAAGTAAAATAAATATGCTAATCTGCATGTTTATTTTAATTTTAAAATATAAAAATAATTCTATTAAAGGATTAAACTTAATTAAAATAATATGGGCTGCGGGTTTATTTTAACTTTAAATTATTAGAATGATTACAAGCATATCTTGTTAGTATTTAATTACAAAGTTGCCATTTAATTGCAGTTACTATTTTAATTGCAGAGCTACTTCTTACGTATCTGGTTCATAATATTTAAGCATGTTTTGTTATCATTTAATTGCAGTTACTATTTTAATTGCAGAGCTACTTCTTAGGTATCTGGTTCATAATATTTAAGCAAGTTTTGTTATCATTTAATTGCACAGTCCAAGGGAATTGAGAACAATGAGCTGAAAAATCTGTTTCGACGAGAAGGAACCGATGTTTGATGGGACAAACTCATTTGGCAATATGGTTAAATAGAGACCCAACATTTATTAACTATGGCAAATATTTTTTTTTTTATATGTAGGATCCGATAGGGATTTAAAACCATGTCCTATAATTAGAATCATTATACATAGGTCTGTAAGTATTAATATGAGTATATTAAAAAGGTATAAAAGGAAGGAGAAAAAGGATATAGAAAGGAAGGAGTATGTGAAGGTTTGATATGGTCGTATACCCTTGTAAGATCAGGGCATCTTCCAACTAATTTAAAGCAAACAAAAGTTTCATTTCAAGGCCCTATCATTTCCTCAATTTCTTGTTCAAGGAGGAAACCATTTTATTTAATATGTCGATTTCCAAATCCTTTTGTTTCAGCTGTTGCTTCAGCGATTCAATCTCTTCTTTCAGCCGTTGATTTAGAGCTTCAATCTCATTAAAGTGGGTGTCACACTTGTCAGAGATGGTCGTCGCGTTCCCTTCAAGTTCAGGATCCATCTTAGCTTTCGTCAACACCGTCCCGTCAACTTCAGGTTCCATCCTTGCTTTCTTTGACACTGTTGTTTCGTCCGCTTCTAAAGCTCTCTTGGAGCCACTGGGGTGATCAGGTGCCATTTTCCGAACACATATACTGGTTTTCACACCTGTACTGCACCGGAATGTGACAACCTTCTGTGGACGTCCCACTGAATCCTGTCAATAAATAATAATTAAATGCAAGATATTAGTCCAGAAAGATGTTGCATTAGCACAGGCACAGCTTCCATGAAAAGCAAGCAGGAACCGCATGTCATTTCACTGAAAGTTTCTTACTCAAACAATGACACAAGTATGTTCTTTTTTATAAACAAGCTTTAAAAGAACTAATGAGCCAAAAAACAAATAAATCAGGTTTTGGGAAATAAAAAATAGGACGTCCAACAAATGCACTGATGCTTACTCATTGAATTAAACTATGCATACCGTTTCTTGGTCACCTTCATATGGAGAAGAAAAGAGGGAGGGATCCTGGGACTATACGTCTCTGAAGGCTTTAATCGAAAGTCCAATATAAGAGGATGGAAGGCAAATACCAAATAGAGAGGAAAGTTGAATTGATGAAGCAAAAAACAATCCATAATAAAATACCTCAACATTACCCAACCGTTTCACTTATATCATGTTAGGGTTTCAATGTACACCCAAAATACGACTGAAAAATAAAGAAGCAATAAAGAAACAAAAATAAATATAGTTAACAATTGTGACTCGGAAGTATGCATTTACTGCATAGAGAATCACGTATAATAGTTCAGCTTTACTCGGCTGGTAGTCTGAGTTTAACAATGTGATAAGGCAGAGCCATTATCTCTGCTTCTTTATGATAAAAAACAGATGTAATTAAAAGGAGTATCATTTGATATTGTCACTACTACAAAAAATGCTTTTTGTAGCACAACATTTGTAGCACTTAAATTAAAAAGAGCTACAAGTATGAAGATAGAACCTATTGTAGCGCTAGTTCAAATTAGTGCTATAATTAATTTGATGACCAAGTGTAGCTATTTTTTAACAAAGCGCTACAATTGATCATAATTTTTTTTTAAAAAAATGATCAAAAGAATTGTAGCGATTTTTTAGGAAAAAGCTATGTAAATGTTAGTTAAAATTTATTTAAACATTAGGATTTAGGCTATTGTAGCGCTTAATTGGTTATGAGCTACAATAGAATTTTTTTTAAAAAAATATATTTTAAACCCTAATATTACCCCCACTTAACCCACCTATTAGACCCACTAAGGTTGAAATTTTCAAATCCTTCTCGGCACGAACAACTATTCTTTTTTCTTCTTCATCTCTAGTGTAAAAAACCATCAGATTTTCTTTAACTCCAACACCAGACTCTCTTTTCCCTATTTATCTTCTTCTTCTCCGGCTCCCTAAGCTATCTTTTCGCTATTTTTCTTCTTCATCATTTCCTTCTCCTTTTCTCCCATCATTCTCCGCCCTATTTACTCTTTTCTCAAACATGAACGCTGCAATGACACCATTGGAGTTTCTCACTATCGTTCATAGCACTGATTTTGTTTGCCAGCGCTAAAGCTTGTGAAGCTTTTCTTTGAAGATTTGCCTCCATTTCTAGTAAGTTTGAGTAGTGAAATTTCTTTTTTCGTTTAAATGGTTTTGGCCTCTTCAAGTTAGAAATTTGAAATCTATTTTATATTGTTCCTCCATCTTCTAGTTAGAAATCAAGAAAGCTTTCAAGGTGCCCCCTTTTCCATTTGAAATTGTTGTTGACTATTCCCTGGTTTGGTTTCTTCAAAGTGCATCCCTATTCACCAAATTTTTTTTTTTACTTGGAATGAAAGATTTATCAAACAAAAGCATGCTAAGCAAGCCTAGAGTAATCAGAACTATTGATGCTTTCCAATGTTTTCCTGACTTATTGATTAATTGGAGGGAATTGGATTTCTTGATCCGTTGATTTGTTTAAATATTTTTCTTGTTAAGAGAATGTTGTGTATGTGAGTTATATTATATTATATATAGTTTTATATTTGCTTAAGATTTCTCTAAAGAAGTCCAACATACTTTATTTGGTGGTCACATTGTTTATTATTTTTTATCTTCAGGATATAGAGCTCTACTACTTCTAGTATTTTCTGTGTTTATATAATTTGGTGAACCTTAAACTTTGTATGATTTAGAAAGGATTTTTCAAGTCAGGTAAAACAAAAAGAGTTCTTTTAAATATTGTGTTTAATTTCTTCTATGCTCAGATAAAATTACTTATCTTCTATTTAAGAACTATGATATGTTGGTAAATAAAAGTTCTTTTGTTATGGGCTCTCAAAAATCGTTGAGATATGTTATTTAGAATATTTTGTTATGATTTTGATAGATTATCTTATTAGCTTGGATTTGGATATTAGATATTTATATTGTTAGGATTTGGTTTAAATATTATTTAGTTTATTATTTAAATTAGATATGTAAGGTTTTGAATTAGATATTTAGATAGGATTAGATTAGATATTTAGAGTCATGTTTTCTAAATAATTTTTTTTATAATTTATTTTGCTAAATTCGATGAACTAAATGGCATACTTAATTATGGATTGGTTGGAGCTTCAGCTATAAACATATATGGATTAGGTATCTTATTATTCTTTTTCTTTGTCACGTAATTTTATTCCTATTAATCTAATTGTTTGTTTTATATGAAAATACTTATACCATAGTGTGTTAAGGGACACCAAGAGAGTACAATTCTCATTTATGAGCCCACATGCAATAGGTCAAAGTGAGGGGAGAAATAGCTATGGTTGGAAGAAAATCAAGGTATTTATATAAATTAAGATATTTATTCATGTTAATCTAATTGTTAAGTTGATATTCATATTGAAAGTTAATTGTGTTATAGTTTTGGTATTGATTGTCTGAAACAAGTTTGTTTGATATAATGGCTAGAGAAATCTGTATATAAAATAGTGTCCATTTAATTTTGCAACTTTTTTTTTAAAAATAGCTTTTGTAGCGCTTTCTTGAAAAAGAGTTACAATATATGAATAATTTTTTTTAAATAATTACGCTATAATGGTCATATGTTGTAGTATTACTCCAACAAAGCGCTACAAGAGATTCACTTTTTTTAAAAAAAACAAGAATTACCTATTGTAGTGCTTTGTCAAAAAATTGCTACAAAAGGATCCATCTATTGTAACTCTTTTTAACTGCAGCAAAACCTATTGTGGCATATGCTTTTGTAGCACTCAAAAAACGCTACAAATATGTAAAAATAAGTGCTACTAATTGACTTTTTTGTAGTAGTGTGTACAAAAAGCTATTATCTTTGTTTTGCTTAACTTGCAGGAGAAAGAAGTCGACGCTCGATGATCTCTTGGGACAAAAATTATTAGCCATTATTAAATATATTTAAACTTGAGGGATTATATACGTAAGAAGTAAAAACAAACTTTTGAGATTAAATGTTATGGTCTCACACTATCAAATTAACCAAAGGCAGAGATAATGAACCACGACGCGGTACTTGCAGGCAAAAACATGGCTATTAGTTATTCCAAACGCACCAATATTCAAAAACGCAGATTTCCACATTTTCTTTGCAGCGGCAAGCTTTTATTTTAGAATCAGTTTCAATGATCATCCTAATTGTTGGATTTTGGGTCCAAGTCCGCCCTTGATGGGCCGGACTATTTGATTAGGAAATAAGTAGCCTAATCAAATAAGAATAAAAATAAGCATTAATTGCAGATTATGGAATTAATTGAGGGACAATTAATTGTTGTCTTGGAGGGCAAGAAGGAGTGCACACGTTTCCTAATTAGTGGCCTCCATAAACCACTATAAATAGGGTGTGCCTCCTCAATTGCAACTCGCCCCGCCATTGAGTTTTCTGGCAATTCCCTTCTCTCCTACCATCTTTCTGGTTCTGGTGATCTGTTGTGCAAATCACAATTAGGTTATAGTAGTCTAATAATTGTGTAGGCACAAGTATAGAGTATTGGAGTTTTGACCCGGATCCGAACATGGATTCGTCCAGGTACGCCTAATCTCCTTTTAGTTAATAATATTTTTTCCAACATTGGCATCAGAGCCTTCTTGATCCTGTGGCTATGATTATTCTTTGTGAATAATTAAATGATATAATTTTGTTTATATCTCAATCACTATTTTTTTCCGCTGTGCTATGCTATCATTTTTTTGAATATATGATGCACATGTTTCTCTCCTTCTCCTATCTCATACGCATGCATATACATGTCTTCGATGATGATAGATTAAATCCGTGAAGCTTGCTGGACATTTTTTTTATGGAAATGGTTAATATATGTCTGGCATTATATGTATACAATGTTTGGCTCTGCAAAAGTTCTTTAGCCATATGCTCTATTCTTTATATATTCATTGAAACATGTTATGCGTGATTCTCTCTCATGTTTATGTATGTATGCATGAGGGCTTGTTTCTTTGTTTTCTTATGACCGTATACAATGCTTCTGTCTCTGCCTCCATATGCATATAAAAATGTGTTCTTGTATTACATATGTTCTCACAACGAAGATTCTCTGCTCCTCTGACTATTATATATATATGCGCATGTGTATATATATTGTATGGCGCAATTCCTTCGTCTTCTCTTCACTTCTTCGATCTCTTTCAAGTTGGGTGTTTTTGGAACCTATATGGAACTAAAAACGGAAAAGACTTGACCCCTCAAAGGTTAGAAGAGCCTTTAAAACACAAAGACATACATCCGGTCGAATTACATTGCGCCGACAACGTCAAGAAAAATTGGGTGTTTGAAACTCGATGTTTTTGCCCAAAGTAAGAACATGGATGTGTAGAGCTCGAAGAGACGATTCCAACGATGCTTAGAACACGTCAAACGGAGTCCGGATGAGGGAGAAACAAAGGAAAGAAGTTTGCGGGTCGTTAGTCGCCGCCGCAACTTCACTCGTGATTTGATCAATGAAACAGAGGTTTTAAGATCAAATAAATGCCATGGATTTATAGTTCGCTGAACTACGATTCCAACGACACCAAGAACGTGAAAAACGGAGCTAAAACAAGGGAGATATGGCCTCCCGAAGTTGGCGGGTCGCAATGACCAGTCGGAGCTCCAACCGGGTCGGGTTGACCCGGCTGGAGGTTGAAGACGATGACGTGGCAGTCAACGCCACGTCATTAGTCAACCATTGACACGTGGCGCCAATGAGTGGTCGCCACGTCAGCATCGGTCAACGAGGCCACGTCATCCGTTGACTGCCACGTTGACTGAGACACGTCAGCGCCACGTCACTAACACATCAGCGGTGACGGGTCACGGTTGACCAGTTAACGTTGACTGTTCAACGATCAACGTTGACCGGTCAATGGTCAACAGTCATCCGTTGACTGTTGACCCAAAAAAAATACGGGACACATGGCACATGGGGGCCACTGGGGTCTCCATTTGATACGTGGTAAGCACCGTCGGAGAGAGGACGGCGTGTGGAGTCATTTGGGTCGGGGCGTGTCGCCGGCCGGTGGCCGCAAGGTGGCGCGTGTAGGTTACGCGCCACCTCCGAGAGTGGCCAATTCTGGAATTTTCCAATTTTTCAGGATTTTTCCATCTAGACACCTTCTAGGAGCGCATGAGAGAGTGTGGGACCTCCGATTGAGATGTGGTTGATTTCTAAAAATCCCTAAATTCGAGAGCTTCAATTTGATATATAATTTGCATATTTTTGAAGCACGTTTGGATATGATTTGAGTCAAAAAGGTGCTTATGTGCACTTAGAAGATCCCAAAAATGTTGGAATTGAATCAATGTTGGTTCTATTATTTTTTGGGACATGTTGGCTTGTTTTTTAAGAGTAATTTCAGCTGCAACATAAGGTTAATGCTAAAAGATTCTTTAAAAGTAAGGGATTATTCAAATGAGTTTTTGAATATAAAATCCTATCCAACCTTGACTCAAACTCTTAGGAATAAAACCTGAAAAAAATTGCAGCAACTTAAAATTATTCAATAATTATTGAATAATAATAAGTCTTCCCAAATATTGAAGCAATGACTTCTAAAAGTTAACCTTTTATCACATATGTTGTGACAAAGGACAAGACAGATAGAGATGTGAGAATCATCTCATCAAGTGAGAGGTATACTGCAAATACATCCAAATGAGTGGATGTAGACATGGCAAAGAGGAGCTTGACATTGTAGCTAGATGCTACATGAGTTAATATGATCAGAAGGGCCTATGAGAAGGAGAACCTAGTTAAGAGACAATGATATAAGGCTTAAATTTTTGAATGTTCTTGTTATTCCCATTGAATTTAAGATTAAATTCTCTGTTAGTTTATAGAATTGAATGCAGTATATTCTCTTCTTGTTTTCTTGAACATTCATGCCAGTTAGATGATAATGTGTTATTATCTTGTTAATATAACTGCTCTTTGATTGAGTGGGAGTTTTCTGGAATGCGTCTAGAAATCCAAAGGGGAAAGTGTTCAAATGAAGACTGTGGTTAAAAGGGTGATGAGCTAACTAGTATGATTGGGATGGGAGTCAACATAGTTGTCTCCTGAACATGAAACTAGTGAACTTATCATCTAATTTCCTTTGTCTTATTTGAACAACTAAGATTTGTATACCATAATCGTCTGAGTGACCAATTATGACCAAGTCTATTTGACTGAGCTTATGAAGACAAGCTCAATAGAGATATCTGTGGAGTTAAAAACTCTCAAATCTCTTTCATTCAAGAAGAATGAGATATCAGGAACATCCTACCAACTAGTCTTTAGCATTTAGAGGCTGAAGCAACTGAAGGATACAAGAGGTTTATGCTATCAAGCATAGAAAGAACAACATTGCTTAAACTTATGTTGGTTTGAGCAATGTAACCTTATCCAAGCCATGTGGATAGTGTTGGAAGATAGTGAACTAAGTGATCTTCTTCCATAAAGTTAAAACTAAGTTAAGTTTTAACATAGTGTACTAAGTCCTAACATGTTGTTTAGGCAACACTTGAGGCAGATGTCAAACTAAGAAGTTGAGACAAAACTAAATGCCAAGTTCTTTCTAACAAACAACAAATATATGTTGTGATAAGACATCTCCCAATAAGTGGGAGGAAGCTATGTCTCCCAGTGAGTGGGAGTGAGCCATGTCTTCCATTGAGTGGGCGTATACGAAAGTAAAGATTGCCTCAGATATGTATATTGTAACCTTCAGCAATGTGATTCACCACATTGAACTTGAATGTGAAAGACTGAAGGATTCAAGATCCATCAGTCATACGAACTTAGCTAAAGAGTGGGAGGATTCATCCTCTAAGCCCAAGGGCAAGAAACCTATGAGGAAAACTTGATCTAGAAGAGATCAAATGGTTTCTGCAAAAGATAAAATGCTACATTGATAAACCATTAAGGGTTGTAAAAGTTGTGGATGTTTCACAGAAGCATATGGCTTCATGTCAAAAGCAAAGCAATAAAGAGATAGAATCAAGGGATTGAAACTTGCACGTTAACTCTGCATAGATAAACCACCTTGATTCACTCCATGCACTTGCAACTAATAGAATCACATCTTTGCTATCTCTTTAGTTAAGGATCGATGGGACTATGATTCTCAAATCCTTTGTTGGATTTTGATGTTTCTTTCCTAGGGATAAAAGATTCCATTTCTTGCCACATGTACACCTTGATCAAAGGGAATGATCAAACTAGCAAAAGAGTATTTGCTAAACAACGTGTGCTAAAGGGTTAATACCCTTATGAATAAGTTGAAAACTTATTCTACCTGGCAAGAAAGACAAAGAAACATTTTTTGAGAAAATCCACTGCAATTGGCAAATTATAATGTTAGTAAACCAATGAACGTGAGGGCAAAACACAAAGAGCTTGGTGTTTCGTTAACGTTATGGACGTTTACACGAAATACAGTAATGTTTACTTGATTTTTGGCGAGTGTGAAGCTGTTAGATAATGGTTGAACTAGTCAGGAATCAGTTAAACTAAAAGGATAAGACCTTTTGAACTAACAAGGGTTAAAGACACCCATGTGATTAGTTCAAGCTGCTTTGTGTACAAGAAAGGCATTGCTAGGCAACTATCAATACCTAGAACCCTTCAACATAATAGAGTTGTTGAAATGGAGAGATAGACATCTCCTTGTTTTGGTTATGAATATAATGGCATCAATGAGGCTACTAGCCATATGTTGGTAGGTAGACTCACAGCTATTATATTCACACTTAACCAAATGCCCTCTATGTCAGTCATGACCTTACCCTATGAATCGTGGATAGGCCTTAAACCAGGGCCAAGCTCGTTAAGATCATAAGGGTCATCAACTTTATATTCACAATTCTTCCTACGAGTAAGGAAGATTGGGGTCAAGGTAAACAAAGTATCTCTTTGTGAGATGACATGAGAATTTGACATGACACGTCTTCATCAGTGAAAATGATGGCGGTTCAGTGACTGAGAGAAAATCGTGGGACACAACGTTCATAAAACCCATATTTCCTAGCAGGAAATGAGCATTAATCACAATAAATCTCTTTAAGAGGTTCACAAGTGACAAGGAATAACCAAGTGTTCTGAAGTTCACTTATCCGAGTGGGAGAATTGAGACTATTTTCATAATGAAATAGGTAAGAGGTAAGTTACGGGAGAATTACCTCACTCATACATAGGAAAAGAATCCTATGAAATCCACCTCGGAGCAAATTGTCATCTAACGAATGACTATAAGGGATAGATTCCCTAATGGATTGAATGCTCTCTTCATCATTTAGAAGGTGATGATAAGTACTTATAAGTGTCTGAAAGACACTAGAAGGACCTGCTAAGATGAATTGCAAAGTGTCATGCAGGAGGTTTTGGATTCTTTTTAAGCCGAATACGTGTTTGGGTAATTTGTCACCTAGCCAAGAGGTGATTGGGAACAAGTAAGTTCTCAAATCTGTTGGGGGCATGTAGAACCTAAAACACTTAGTGGCTAGGGGGTAATACAATGGAAGGTTGTCCATTATGTGTTTTAACTCTGAACTTTGGCCATGACAACAAGCTTAGTCTTGAAAATTGCATCAAGATGATGTAAAGACCACCTTCCAATTTGGAATTTTGGAAATTGGATGATGAACTCTACACTGAAGCAGCTTAAGGGCTTCGTAGAAACAATCACCTAAATAGTAGTATATGAAGTTTTCACAAGGTGAAAGCCTCACCAACTTTGAAATAATCGAAGAATACTACACAAGTCCCAAATGGTCTAGTGATGATTCTTAGTGAAGTCATCTTTTGTCAAATGACATATGAAACAAGTGTCAAGAGAGTCAAAGGAATAAAGGATCAGAAAATCCTTAAATTCTGAGTTGAGAAAGTCATGGGTTGAACAAATATCTTGATTAACAAGATAAACGGAGTTGTACAAGAAAGATACAGTCTTTTCCACCTAAGACATGTTCAAGTGTAATCCTTAGACATCTTAGGATGTCAAAGTGCAAACCCATGGACACCCCTGAAGTCAAGGGCATAAACCTAAAGAGGTTACATGTCCTATGAGGAATCCAACATAAGAAAGGTGGATAAAGTCCCATGTGAGACTATAGTTGGTAATATGAATGTACACATTAGTGTACATAAGACCAAATGTTTTTTGTCAGACTTGGAAGTTGCTTTTTGGTCATACTGTGAAGTGGTTTATGAGAATAACCATGGATTAAGTTGTCGAGACAACAACTTTCCTTTGAAAGGATACTCCAATACAAGACCTAGGTAAATGGTGATGGAGTAAGGAAATATACATAGTATTTTTCCTGTTATCCATGGAAATAGAACGCAGGGGTGTTCTACCATCATTCAAAGTGCCATATGGCTAAAGTAATTCCTATGAGAGATTGGGAATGAATGGTGGATAGAAGGATCCAAACGATAACATCTTATGATGAGGATCCTAAGTATCACAACAAGGCGAAACACACCTTTTGATACATCTCTATGAGAGATATGCTTTTCAAAGAGGGAAAGCGATAGTTCAATGACCTTCTACTGACAGAATGTTGGTAGATCCCCTTATTGAGCCCATAGCTTGATTTTCATTGAGTTAGTGAAAATCTAGGGGCGCAAATAAAATATAAGGTCGTGAACTTCTTTTATAAGAAGATAAAAGAAATGGTATGTATGTTATGAGTAAATACATAAAGGTATACAGTTTGGTATGTCGTACAGGTCAAAAGAGGTTGGTTCACTCACACGAACAACCGTCTTCCCATGTTTTGCAGGGGCATGGGAAGGTAAGACGAGCAAATGATCACCATGAGATGGTTGAGAAGAATCTTTGCGTTTGAGTCGCCTCAGTTAGACTGAGATGAGATCTACATGTGTGCATATACACAGAAAATGGATCGAAGCATGAATATAGACATGTAGCCAGGCAAAGAACTCTTTTTCACAAACGAGATTGTAAAAGAGATATTGTGAAAAAGAAAGTTCTGGTTCGAATGTTGAGTACATTTTGGAACTAATATCTGTACGGTGAAAGATAAAGAAATCGACGTACACCTCAAACCATTCACCGTAGCATGCAATTCATACTGCATGTGCTTAAGAGTTAAACTGCAACACGGGATGTTGGTGAAAGATCCCTAGTTCACCACAGTGTGAGTCCCAGGAAGGAAGAATACTTCCACGATGCCCTTAAGACTTAGGCGGCATCATGAAAGCTTGGTTTGGTGACAGCTACTTTAGCTGAAGCTCCATGATCACACTCGATTCGGTCAGACGAGTGAAAACTAGGAAAGCGACCAAGTCAAGATGGATTGATATCTAGCCAAAAAGGAAGATTTACTCCTAGATACATAAGATGTACTAGTATCTGTAGTCGACCCCTTACTAGCTCTATGTGTAGCTAGTAAGTGCGGATACTATGTGCGTAGAAGACAATATGAGTTAATCAACATATTAACTCGAGAGGGATTAGATATGCCATGAGTAATGTGTATGGGAGAATCTGGGGCATATGAGGCAATGGACATATAGCTTACGGTTATATATAAAGGGTGTCCTTGGATGCTAGTTCGATATAAAGGATTTCTAGTATCACAAGCACCAAATCTGAAAGACGTTTTTGCCCACGCAGTCACGGCAGACGCCAAATATGAAACAAGAAAGAGTAATGCACGCACGATGGGAGGCCCATCAAGTGCGAGTGGGAGATGTTGGATTTTGGGTCCAAGTCCGCCCTTGATGGGCCGGACTATTTGATTAGGAAATAAGTAGCATAATCAAATAAGAATAAAAATAAGCATTAATTGCAGATTATGGAATTAATTGAGGGACAATTAATTGTTGTCTTGGAGGGCAAGAAGGATTGCACACGTTTCCTAATTAGTGGCCTCCATAAACCACTATAAATAGGGTGTGCCTCCTCAATTGCAACTCGCCCCGCCATTGAGTTTTCTGGCAATTCCCTTCTCTCCTACCATCTTTCTGGTTCTGGTGATCTGCTGTGCAAATCACAATTAGGCTCTAGTAGTCTAATAATTGTGTGGGCACAAGTATGGAGTATTGGAGCTTTGACCCGGATCCGAACATGGATTCGTCCAGGTACGCCTAATCTCCTTTTAATTAATAATATTTTTTCCAACACTAATGATAAGCCCTAAGAGCTAAGCGCCACGGTAGAAGCAATTAACATATCTATATCAAGAGAACATAGAACTAGATTGAAAGATGCAAATATTGAGTAGAGAATTGAAAAAAAAAAAAAAAGAGTCATAATCTGTGTTGTAAGCCTGGGTAAAGAGCCTTGATTCCGCATTTTATACATTTCCTATTGAACTGTTGGGTTTTGGGCTCCTTCCTATGTGGAGAAAGATCTAAATTTTATATATTTTATATTTTATGTATTTTCTATTTTATAAAAGGAAAAAAAAAGAAAAGAAGGAAAAGAGTGAGAGAATGAAAAAAAGAAAAGTTTCCCTGATGGTTATTTGCGAGAAAGAATATGCTCTCATAGTTGCTAAATTTAAAGCCCATGAGTGTCTCATTTATTTAAGTGGAGTGAGGGCATATTAGGTTTTCACCCAAGCTTGAAGAGACCAGTGAGGCCTTTGGCCAGTTAATCTGGAGAGGCCGTTAGACTAAAGATGTCTAATTATATAGTCAATTGAGAGAAAAGAAGAGAGAAAGCGAAAAACGCAGTTTTACAGAGCAGTCTCGGTAAATTGGCGTTTATGTACTTGTTAACCATTGGATCGAGCTAACATTTGGTCAGTGGGTTTAAAGCATGTAGTTTGTTATTTTCAACGGTGGGATCACCGTTTAGAAGCTTGGTGTGAGAGCAATTATGTTTGTGATGAGGGATGTTTTTATGGTATTTTTAGCATCTTTGTTCTCTATTATAAACTTATAACTTTGATTGTTTAGTTGGATGATTACACATGTTTGTGCAATTGATTGAGACTCTATTGTACCTTATTTTGATCATAGTAGATTATATTTTTATTGGTCTGGATTACCCATGGTTTTTACACTTATTGAGGGCATTGATAAATTCTAGTATCTCTTATGCCATTTAATTTCTGTCATTTATTTATTTTCTCATAGAGTCTTACAAGTGATTGAAAGATTTAACATCGGCTACACTCCCTCCTAACATTAACAAGGGAACAATTCATATCTCTCAGTTTTACCAGGCTAAACTAGAACAATATGTAAGCTTCATTTAAAAAAAAAAAAAGTTCCACTTCAAATGGAGATAAGTTTGCATCTGAAAAATGTCTATAATGGAGGTTTTTTTCTTTTTTCATTGGCTATGAATAATCCAAAGAACAAAATCTTTACTGGAAAAAGGTCAGTTATTTTCATCTATTTTCCGTCTTAAACTGCAAAGTTGCAAGTCTACGTTTCTCAGGGGCTCTAAACATGTTTTGAAAGTATTAAAATGGACTACCACAATTTAGTGAGATCAACGGTTTAGATGCGCTTCTAACCTCTGAGGGATACTAAGAAAGAGGGCCCAGAGAAAATCTGATTCAGATTAGTAAATGTAACATTTATTTACTAATAGAGTTAATGGAGTTAGCCATACTAAAAGTGTATGGTTTTAAAATAAAAAGAGGTCTGTGTAATTAAGGTGGAATACAAGGGAGGTTAGAATTTTTACTCCAAGATTAAATGACTAAAAAAATAGACCTAAAACTTAAAAGTTGAAAGAGTAAATTGAAACTTGATATAAATTTAGAGAATAAAAGTATACTTTAGCTTACATTAAATAAAAAAAATCAAGAGAAGTTATTGTTGTTTATTAAATTAAATTGAATTAAATCAAATTTATATTAGCTTAAATAAAATCAAAATTAAATTTAAATATAAACGTGAAAAATATGATAAGACCACTTATTACACGTGAAGAGCATACTTGTTACAAATTTAGAATACCCGGCCGCCCATACTTTAAAGTTTAAAAAGGTTACACCAATCATCATAAATTTAGAGGCCTTGTTACAAATTTAGAATATGACTCATCCTCTGATTCAATCACACCCGCAGAAATTCATCATTAATAATCCATTAACAACAAATTAATCCAAAAGTTAACTACTAAACACAATTAATTTTACTAAAATGAAATTCGGAAACAATTATTAATCCTAAAGTCAAATTTTAAACAAAATAAGTAGAGACAACGTGCTTGTTTGAATGGCTATTGAACATGATTTGGGCGTGGGTTTGAATAAATTGAGAGTAGAAACTTTGTTCACTGGCTGAGGAATAAGTTTTAACCACCAAGGGATGAAGAAGCCACGCAATGAAGAAGCCATCTCCTTCCCGACAATTTCTTCGTTATCTCTCCGATTTGGAAGATGATGAATCGAGTAAACTTTACAAAGATGTATGCTTGATATGTGATGGATTGGGAAGAAGACGCAAAACTGAGTCGAATGATAAGCGTCCTCCCTTTTAGGTTTGTGTTCGTTCCAGCATCATTCGTTCTCTCCCTCTCCCTCCTTCTTTGTCAAAGACGTGTGTTAAGAAAAACTTAAGATGACATTACTAATTTAGTTCAACTCTTTTCTCGCCACTCTTGGCTCCTGTTCCTCCTACCCAGAAGAATAGAAGATGGTGTGGGTGAAGAAAAATGGAGGATGCCGTGACTAGTTTTGACATCAAAAGTAACAAACCTTAGATGATTTTAACAGTTATTTTTTATTTTATTTTAAAAATTCATAGATACTTTTACACCCAATAAAATGTTTATAGAATGGAGCACACGTTGTTAAAAATTTATGAGTAAATTTACATCTTTACCGTAGAGTAAAAATATATATTATTTTCTGGAAGAAAAATTTTTCAAAATGAACTAGCGTTTTAATTTTTTCCCCCTTTTTTGCATATATATATATATATATGCGCGTGCGCAATACTTGAATAAGATTATGTACAAAGGAGAATAAGTCAATTAATGACTCAATATCTCGTCAATCGTTAATTTAACTCTACTTCAGATAGATAATTCATATGGGAACTATAATATAGGTAATTTAAGTTCAAAACATGAAATCATTCTAACACAGCGCCTCTAGCAACGTATCGATTGAAATCACTACCAGGGAAATTTAAATGAGTCCCTCCTAAACTCTAATTCCTTAGCACTTAAGTTAAGCCAAATTGCATTCCCCCTATATTTTTTATAAGAGTTTGAAATTTGAATCAATTTGAGGTTTTCTAAACATTTAATGCATTTTTACTATTTTTGCTTCTAATTAATTTTATTTTCTTTCCTAATATTTTTTCATACTACTACATTCTCCTTCATACTTTCTCTCATTATTTCTTTATTTTTCTTTCTTACTTGTGCCCTTATAAATAAAGGCATACTTTAAAAAAAAATCATTTATGACATATTTTTCACTTTTAACTATTTTCATAAAAAAATTGTTGATTGAAATAGTAAAAGGCCTTGAACCCATAAAGAGGAGAAGACAAATTCAAGTCTTTAATTGTTTTCTTAAAACATATAATTCGATTATCAAAATCTTATAAAAAAACATCCAAGGGAGTATTAATTAAGGTTCAAATGCGTCCAAGAATTATGTTGAACTTTGAGTGCTAAAATGACTAAATTACATTTATTTTCCCAACTGCGTTGGCCTCTTGAGGATATGTGAATACACACACACACACTACATTGATAAGAGTGAGGAAATTTTTCTCCTACCTTGACAAAATTGGCAATACATAACAAATAAGACACGATTATAATTAACTAGTGTGTTGAATGATTTCCATGCGTTAGAACGCGAAAAAATTGAGCCAAGAAGGCCAAAAACAAAACATTATTCTAGGGGTTGATCATCACCATTTGTATTAACATTTGACACTTGGCTCCATTGATTGCATTAGCCAAATCATTCACATCATGGAATCAAGCCCCATTTGTATCAAGGATTTACCATAAAGATTCCACTCTTCTGAACTAAAAAGAAAGAGCTGATAACATTTAGTAGATCAAATGAATCTTCAGATGGTCATGGAGGTAGCAGCTTCATTTCAACCAAACTATGCCCAACTGTCTTGGCAATCTTTTTATGCTTCATCACTTTTCTAGTCAAATTTACATCTTCCCATCTACCAGCCATTGCATAAATATTAGACAAAAGAATATGAAGTCCACTTTTACCTGGTTCAAGCTCTGTTAGGCGCACTTTCACTCGATTAGCAACATTGATGTTTCCATGTATGTGGCAGCCATTTAAAAGGGAGCTCCATATGGCAATATTTGGTTTTATTGACATTGTCTCAATTAACCTTTGTACCTCTCTAAAATGACCTGCTCGACTCAAAAGATCAACCATACAACCATAATGCTCTTTTTCAGGCACTAAGCCATAAACCTTGGTCATTGAATCAAAATGTATTTGAGCCTCTTCAACCAATCCCACATGGCTACATGCAAATAAAACTCCAATATAAGTGATATGGTCAGGGACTAATATACTATCCTCCTGCATTCTTTGGAAGATGCTTAATGCTTCATTCCCATAACCATGCAGTGCAAAGCCATTGATCATGCTAGTCCACACCACCACATCTTTATTTTGCAACCTATTAAAAATATTTTGTGCCCTCGATAATTCTCCGCTCTTGGCATACATGTTTAGAAGAGCAGTTGCAATGGCAATGTCTGTTTCCATGTTGTATTTCAATAAATATGCATGAACAGTTTGTCCAAATTCTAGTGCACACAGATGGGCGCAAACACTAAGGACACTAAGAAAGGTAGCCTTATCAGGACAAAAGCCAGCATTCCACAAATCAAAGAAGAGTTCTAATGCCTCCCCATACCTCTCATACTGATTGTAGGCACTGATCATAGAGTTCCAAGCAACAACATTTTTGTGAGACATTTTATTGAACAAATCTCTTGCAATCCTCAACCTACCACACTTGGCATACATTTCAAGGATGGCAGTTGCAAGAATTATATTGCTATTAGACATTGACATAAAGGGATCACAGCCAGCTTTACAGATCCAATCGTGGGCATGTCGCCCAGTGTCTATGTCTCTACAACGAGCACAAGCAATCAAAACATTCACCATGGTGATTTCATTAGGCTCTACTCCCCAGTGATCCATCTCTTTAAACACATCTATAGCTGTACAAGCCATATTATTATTGACGTAACCAGCAATCAAACAAGTCCAAGCAACAACATTTGACTTGGGAATAATATCAAACACTTTCAACCCAGATTTCATATCTGCACATGACATGTACATATGGAGTAAACAGGTTGCTGCGTAGGCATCTTCTTCGAACCCAGATTTCACCATGCAGTTATGAATGCATTTTCCAAGATCTTGATCAGCAATTGCTGAAGTTGCTTTGAGTACGAAGGGGAAGGTGAAATGATTAGGTGGATATCCATTTTGTATCATCTGTCTATACATAAGTATAGACTCTCTTGGATTAGAACTATTAGCATAACCTCTTATCATTGAGTTCCAAACGTAAACACTAGGGACATCAATATGGTGAAACAATGAGGCTGCATAATTTATGTCCCCAGACTTAGAATCTATGCAGAAGTCAATAAGCTTGCTTAAGGGGATAATACTTTTGATAATTGATGTTGTGACCATCATCCCATGCAACTGTTTCAACTCACTCATATTTTTGCATTTTGCTAACAGAGAAAGGACAGTGTTTTGGGGAATCTTCATCAAGTTTGTAACCGGTCACAATGCTACATCTGAGCCCCAATATTTAGGGCTGTTTCTGGACAACATTTAAAAAGACCAGAAGATAGTATACCTTTGCAGTCCCCTCCAAAATAAACCAAAACTACCACAGTGGAAACTTAATTATAACAGCTCAATTTCCAGTATCTTATCAGCTCACTCATGCAATTCATATCAAGCTTACAAATAGCCTCCATCATCACTCTGAAGCAGCAATAACATACAAAAAGAATTTCACTTTTACCCCCACCTCCAAAATTGCCACTGGGTAGACAGCCATTAACTACTAAAAATTTCATCCTATCCTCAATGATGTGGAAATCTAAAGTCATTGTTTTTAACTTCCTGATTGATAAACCAAGTTATGCGTTATGACTCCACAATGCTCAGCATACAATCACCCAGAAAAAGGCTCATAATTGCAGTAACCGCTTAGGTCACCCAAACAAATCAATAGAATAAGAAAGTTCTTCATCTCCTGTCAGCATAACGACATAATTTCACCTTACAGTCATAGAATCTGCATGTAATGG
The DNA here is from genome assembly GCA_963242795.1 of Inga leiocalycina. Taxonomy (NCBI): domain Eukaryota; kingdom Viridiplantae; phylum Streptophyta; class Magnoliopsida; order Fabales; family Fabaceae; genus Inga; species Inga leiocalycina. Next base: position 27,836,878 of record OY725329.1, on the reverse strand, counting down.
CAGATGACTTCTTCAATTGCTAGGACAGACAAATTATTCTTCCAACATAATTTTCAATTTCAAATCACCTGCAGGCACCCACAATTTCAGTTATTTCCTACACTACAAGAATTAAATAATTAGGGATTATGCAATAATCAGAAATAAAAATAAGAACTAGAAATCATGGAAAATTTGAAGTACATAAAAAATTATATGTAATAAGTAATTTTATACTTGATGCACTAATACAGAGAAGTTCTAGGACATACCTTTACAGAGTTTCTCTCAGAAAAGTTAGTCATCTCAAAAGCTCATCGCAAACACAGAATTCTTGGATTGAAAGTTAATGATATAATTAGAAACAATCCAATCAAACAATTTCAACTGAAGAATATACTTCCAACATTTTTGCTTCCATGAAGTTTACCATGACAAAACTCAATGTGAAAAGGGAATTTATACAACAATAAACACTTCACACTTGCCATGACATTAGCATAAATTCACAAGTCAGGAACAAATACTAATTAGCAAGCTAAATTCAGAGCAAACAAAATATCAAATATTTCACAAGAATCCAATTGGCATATAGATGATCCATCGTTTCAAGGAATACAGCTGCTACCCCAATGGGACCTGTTTCCTACTCCATAAGCATGCTGCCCAACAGTGCCATATGTGAAAAGGTATTTAAGCTAACCTGAAAGAGCATTGAAGTCCATAAACTTGAAGAAAAATTCGGAGATCCAATAAAAATGAGATAGGTAAGATCAAGTGAGAGGTGCAAAAAGCCGAGGGACCAGGTAGGATTGTTCATGGGTAGGGTCGGGCACTAGAAACCCGTTGCACAACCCTAGTATGTTTGGTATGAGGGATTTGGAGAGAAGGGGAGGCTTTTTACGAGTTGAATTTAAAACACTAGGAGAAGTGGGGTTACAAAATTTTAATAAAGAGCATATGTATGATAAAAGAGTAACGAAAACTAACTAAAAACTTTTAACCCGACTTCTCTAGTTTTCTTAAATCCAACTCAAAAAATTTTTCCCTCCTATCACTTTCATTCCCGTCCCCTCCCCTTATACCAAACAAGCCCTAAACCCCCTTCAGGTAGAAAAACCAGCCTGATTCACAACCATACCTGATAATATGCTTGTGGATGTAAGGCAGGGCATGGGCAGGGTGAAGCACACTTGGGCTGGACCAAACCACAAGTTTGCTACAGTTTTTTCCCTTTTACCCCCTAAAGACGTTGGGCAAGCTATATTTGTGCCTTACTATTAATCAATTAGGGCAGCTAGAAGAAGAAAAAAGAACAAATTAAAATGGGCTAGAAGTAATTGTATTTTGTTAATGATGAACAAAGTAATATAGTAAACTAAAAATGTAGTAAAATAAATAGCCAAATAGATTAAAAAAAATTAAACCTGAAGTTATTTTACAAATGACATTATTTGCAATTACCAGCATCAATGAATGACAAGAAGAAAGAAGAAAATAAACCAGCAAACAGGAATTATTGAACAAATAACAAAAACATTAAATATGGAATCAAACCTGAACAGAATATAATCAAGTTAACTAACAAATAGTCAAACCAGCCTATTGAAGGATTAATATATTCAAAACCGAACTAGAGCAAAACATCCTCAATAAATAATTTCCAAAGCAAATGCTTAATAATATGTCATAACATAAAGAACAAAATACTGAAATTTGAAACAATAAAGTGATATTGCGCTTTGAGTATAAATCATGTTCTAAATTTGAAACAATAATGCTCTAAATTAGTAACAACTGGATGAAGAGTTCTAGCTCTAAAGGTAGGTGTTTTCTGGCTTTGGTTCCATGAACTATGTACACTTGTAGATTTTGTTCGATCACTTGAGCAAAATATGTGTCTATCTTATCTCCCAATTACTGTTATGTATCTTTCTTGTTCTAGATAACCCAAACGTCATTTCTATAATGTTTCCTCACTATACTAGAGAACATAGACGGACTTATATTAAACTCAGCGCGCTAAATTGGTAGACACAACTAGAGCCAAGTCATTTACCAGATCTTGCATCATAACAAATGCCTTGAGAATTTTCTAAATAGATGAAAATACAAAAAGATTAGTAAACAGAACGTCAATACAAAAGCAACATAGTAAGAAACGGTGCTAGTAATCAGAATGAAGAGGGCAGAGGTATAAAGCTGATTAGACACTATTGAAGGAAAAACGACTAATAATTTTTAAAGCGTCAATTTTTCAAAGGACTACCGGACCAGATTCAAAACCAAATTAAAATGAAAAATTTAAAACAGTGTGATTCAAAGCCAAATTAAAATTAAAAATTTAAAACAGAGTAAGAAACGGTGCTAGATGGAACAAATCAATCTTACCGGATTTTGGGAGTAGACAAGGCCCTAGGGTTCGAACCTTCTTCAATACTTGCCTGAGAACAAGCACGACCGGCGTGAGGCGTCCGACGGCGGGCGCGACAAGTATAAACAAAAAGGAAACCCTACTTCATGCGAGCTTTAGCCAACATTATAAAAACAAAAACTTTTAAGAGTTATTTATTTTTATTAAATTAAATTGTATTAAATCAAATTCCTCTTGAATTTAACTTTATATAAACTTGAATAAAATAAAAATTAAATTTAACATCTCAAACAATTAAAGTTAAATATAAAAGTGTAACAAATTTAGAATACCACTCATGCTTTAAAAAGGTTACAATTCTAGAAATTCGTCATCAACTATTTATGAACAAGAAGTTAAATTAGGAATTAAGTACTAGGCGCAATCAATTTTATTAAAATTAAACTCAACAACAATTATCAATATTAAAATCAAAGGTTGAACAAAATAAGAAGAGATGTCGATCTTGTTTGAATGGCTATTGATGATGATTTGGGTATGGGTTTGAACAAGTTGAGGTGGAATCTTTGTTTACCGGGTTGGGGAAGAATTTCTGGCTACTTGGAGATGAATAAGCCACCTCATCCTCAACAACTTCTTCCCCGTCTTTCAGTTTTGGAAGACAATAAATTGCAGCTGATTCTAAGAAGATGTTTCAGGTTATATATTCGTGATGGGCAAAAGATGTTTGTTCCTACTAAATCATACGGTGAAGCCTGGGTCAATTATGTATAACCTCCATGATACTTTAAAGTTAACATTTATTTATAACCTCATATATGACATTTATCATAATTAATGTGTATGTTTGGATCTACGATCAGATGTGTTTAATCTGTTCAAACAGGTTTTAAATGCTTTTAGAAAAAATTTTATGTTTGGATAACCTTTTAGCCTATAAAACAAGTTTTAGAAAAATTTTGATTTTTGATGTGGGTGAGGAAATTCCCTCCAACCTTAACAAAATTGCCCATACATTACAAATAAGACATGATTATAATTAACTAGTATAATGAATGATTTTATGCATTAGAAGGTGTAATTTCATAGTTAAATCACTGACAGGTATAGGCTATAGGCCAAGTGGAGTTGCTGAGAATTGATCCTATGATTTTAGTATTAGTCTAGGTCCATGGCGTTCGAAATCAAGGATTTTTTGGATGTTTATAATCTGGCTTGGTAATTAGAGGCTCCATAATCTAAAAATTGAAATAGGAAAGCCAAAAAAACATCATTCTAGGTAGGGGTTGATCATCACCATTTGTATTAACTCTTATGCCTCGTTTGGTGAAATAGAATTGGGATGAAGGAAGTGGAAGTGGCTTTGGAACTCAACTTTTTAAATGTTTGGTATAAGAGAAGTGGCTTCCTAATGGAACTCACTTCCATCAAAAACGTTGGAAGTGAGTTCCATCACTCACCCCATAGAACTGAGTTCCACCTCCAGTTCCATGTCTCAAATTCCCTCTTTGTCCCTCTTCTCTTTCTCCTTTCCTCCATGGGCAACCACCATCTCCACGAGCAGTGATGAAGTTCCGCTGGCGATAGCGACCGCCGGCAACGGAGTTCCATCAGCGACAACGAGCGACGGAGTTCCACCTGTGATGGTCCTCCTTTCAACCTCCGCCACCCTTCCACTTCAATCTGCAATTTGTGTCCACATCAGTTCTCCGGCATCCATGGAATTAGAATCTTCTTTGTCTTCTTCTACCTCTTCAGATCTGCGACGGCGAACGACACTTGACAAGGACAATGAACCTTCTTGGTCTTCTCCTTCCCCCTCTTCAGATTTACAATGGAGGACGACGCTTTGGCTTTATATCTACAATGGATGAAATCAAATCTTCTCTATGTTAGATTTGCGATATTGATCTGAGCATCACGACCCTCTCCATTGACTTACCTTTGCTCCTGCTTTCTCTGCCACCATCAACTTTCTATTTTTTTTGTATTATTATTGATTATTGATGATGACTGACGGTGTCTTTCATGGTGGTCGCCGGCAGTAGGCTGATGGTTGTGGTTTTCTTGGGAGGTTAGGATTTTTGGTCGAAGGGTATATTAGTAATTTCATGTTTTAAATGAACATATTATTTAAAAATTATATCTCAATTCCATGGTCATACCAAACAAACTTTTAACCCTACTCCCATTTTCAGTTCCACTTCTACTTCCACTTCCATTAAAAACTCTTCCATGATACCAAACGGGGCATTAGCTCCATTCATTGCATTAGCTAAACCATTTACATCATGGAATCAAGTCTTATTTTACTCCCTCCGGTACTATTTATAAACAATTTTTTCGTGAAAAACAAACTAGTAGTTAAAAGTAATAAGTGTGTCAAAAATGTCATACTTTTTTCATATCTTCCCCTCTTTATGAAAAGTGTATATGAGAGAGAATATGTAAAAAGTATGAGAGATAATAAGTATTTAATAAGGATAAATTAGGAAAAAGAAGCTTACATTTTTAAATAAAAAGTGAAAGTCGCTTATAAAAAGAACCAATCCTATAAGAGAGAAAATTGCTTATAAATAAAACCGGAGGAAGTAACATTTAGGGCCCGTTTGGTTAGATTACATTGCACATATGCGATGGTAATCTTGATTGCATTACCATTGGTGGCCTGTTTGGTTGGGCTTTTTAATAGCTTGTTTTGCTTATCAAGTCAAGCCCAAGCTTGTAAAAGAAGCTTGTTACTCGTTTTTCTCAACCTCTCTTAGTGTCACTTGTCTCCCCACTTTCCCCTCAGGTCAGAGATATGGAGTCTTGCCCCCTCACCCTCCATGCTCATTCCTCAACATTTTTCTTCTTTTATCCTCTCTCTTTCTCTATCCAATTCACACTTCTGGCTTTTTTTCTTATTTTTCTATCAACAAACACTAGATACAAAAATCTCATACTACACGAGATTCTAAAAGTAAAAAACGAGGCACAAAGTCGCTTTAGCCTCTCTCAGGTATAAATCAATGTTCCATTTGCCTTTTCCTCTTCAGTTTTCTATTCATTTACTCTCTCTCTCTCTCTCTTTGCGCCTTCTCACTTTCAGATATTTCATCCTCAATTTGAAAGCTTTTTTTCATATTGTTCCTGCTCCCTCTCCCAAAGCTCCAAGGATACAGATTAGTTTTGAAGTAGGAGGTTAAGAGATCTGTTAAATGTATAATATTTTCCCATTTGATTGTATCTTTGTGGTGATACTTAGTTTATCACTATGATTTGTTTGTTTCCCATAGCTTTTCTATCTTCAATCTTATATTATTATATGGGATTGGGACCCTTTTCGTCTTGTTCTATCTACAATTTTTTCTTGAGTAAAGTATCTGTAATCTATATATGTAATATGTAATCATATAACAACTAAACCTTTCAATTCATCTAATTTTGAGGGCTCATGAAAAAAAAATCAAAATAAGTACTTACCAATCATGAGTGTTTTATTTCAGCTGTGTGGTGGAAATTTTCTTTGTTTTAATGCTCTTTGTTCATTCATGAAAGTGTAGCTATGTCCTCTTTGGAGAATAAAAGTTGTAATTAGGCTTATTTATCTAGCCTCATGCCTTTTATACATGTCATGCTCAAGCTAAAAAAAAGTACTATATTTAACACCCTTATCTTCATGGTCATCTGATGAGTCTAAATACATAGCGAGTTGAACTGATAAGCCAGGAATTCAGTCCTGGAATAAATATACTTTAAAAAATAGTTATAAATCTCAACTTCAAATCAGGGTTCGAACCTGTAATTGAATACATTTTTCTGAGGAACTTAAAACTTTTCAAAATGCTTTCATAAATGTTCACAATTTCATCATAACTCATCAGTTCTTTATTCCTTTTATCAGAGTATTCAAGTGTCTCTCCGCTTATTGCTCTTTATGTCGTTGTTTGGTTAATGATCCATTACCGTACAGAAGCGTTATTCAACTAAGTTACCTAAGCATCGATTACTATTGGTTCTACCATTGTACTATTATTATGTCTACCAAGTTATATACATCATATACAGTACCAAAATAGACAAACAACAGGAAATAAAATCTCTTAGCTTTATCCTCTAGTTGTCTGGGTTTACCTTCTTGCCCCTTGAGCTGCTAGCCTGTGCTATAGTTGTTATAGAAAAAGAGTGAGATTCAAAAGAATCTCAGTAGGAACAGACATTCAATCACATATATACAAGAACACAGAGCATGCCACACAATCATCATATATCATGAAAATAGCAATCAGCATTCAAAACACATCATATAGCATATCACATTACCATAGCGCTAGGTATATAAATCACTTAGCCCTGAGTGTTCACCCACTCAATAAGCCCCAGGATTTCACTTGTGCATAACAGTAATTTTCATGACCTAGGTGTCCACCGTCGCAATAGGCTTCAGGTGACCATTGTAATATCCCCAATTTTGGGATCAGAGTCTAGAAGATAAGCGTGAATTAAGTGGACTGCTAAGGCTCAGTTTAGCAGGTGTCCCAAATCTATTCCCTAATGTTTCTTATATCTTTAAGGTAGTAAAGGGAATAAAATGGTGAATTTTGGAGAATGTGATTATGCTTCCAGTGAAATTTCCTATGAGGCGGTGAGCTTGTCATGTGATTTTGTATAACCAAATGATGAGTAAAAATTATGAAATTTTTTAGAATGAAAGTGAACATCCTAAGCTTTAATTTGATAGGCCATATGAATCATTTGAATCTATATATAAGGAGTTATGAATTTTTGGAATTAGCCCAGAAAAACTAAAAAGTTTCTGGAACATCATCCAAAGAATTTGTGCTTCCAATTGGCTAAAGTTTATATTTTTTTCTTCCAACTAGACTAATAAGGGTTTTATAGCCTTTGGAATCACTCCAATTCGAGGTCTACAAAATTAGTTATGAATTTTCAAAATTTAGGCAAAAAATTCGCTAGAACTTGTATAAAACCGAAAATGGAAAACATATTGGTAATAAATTGATAGCAGCCCATTTTGGCTCCAATTTGAACCCCTAGATGTGTAAAGGGCTGACTAAAGAGGAGGGAAATCTTACTTGTATGATACTTGGGCTTAATATCATGGCTACATGAAGTGAAAGGCTATTTACACAAAAGTGCAATTTTTGGAATTTTTGAAAAGTAAGTAAATGTTTAAAATATAATATAAAACATTATAAAATCATTTTGTTCCTTCATCTTCCACCTCTAAACAATGCAGCCATGAGAGCTCAAGAGAGAGAAAGTTTGAGAAATTCTAGAGAGATACATGAATGGGTTTTAACCTAACTCCTATACATTTGATATTTTAGGACCAAGTTGGGAGCCTAAGCTTGGCACATTTTACGAGGAGGACGATCTAAGGCAAGAAAATGGTTAAGGTAGGGAACTTACCTCTCCTGTATGTATTTGATATTTGTGCTGGTGTATTGATGCATGTCATTACTTTGCTTAATTATGTGAAACATATATGAATGATTGAAGTTTTGTTTCTGTTTATGCTACGGTCATAAGTATGTTGGTTGAAACATTGAGCACGCAAAGATGTCATTGTGTGGGCATGTGTTATGTAATGCAAGCATGTCATGCATTAAGCACTTATCTTGCATGCATATTGGTACTATTTTCCTACTGAGATTCTCCCGAATCTCACCCTCCCCTACCAACAAATTAGATATATGAAAAACAAGAAGTGTACTAAAAGCAGAGAAAAAAACTACACGAGAGAAATGCAGTGGTGGAACGAAGACAGGAAGATATCTCCATTTCACTAGGATAGGTTTAGATACCCTAGAGCACTGTTCAGCTATAAGGTTTGTAATTATTATGCACAAACCCCTATGAGGAATTTTTGTAATAATGTATATAATATCAGTATATTTCTGCTATTCCTCTATTGCCCGCCAAACCGCATATCGTTTTCTGCAAAGACTTTGAAAAAAAGTTGAAAATAAGATAAGGGCGTAACAACCACCTCATAAATTGTGAATGTTTCCAACACTCATGATGAAACTACAAACATGCAACGTATCTCTTACCCTAGAGCAAATGGAAATTTCAAAGAGATGGAGCACTCGAGTATGGAACTCGTCACTCAAGTAAAGACTTAACACTCACAATGTTAAGGCTCACTCTTGAAACTTGGCCGTGAGTGACAATTAAAAAGGCAAGTTCTGGGTGTCAAATACACCGACACTCGAGTGAGAGGAAGCTCACTCGAGTGAGAACCCACCACACTCGCAAGTGAGGCAACACTCTTACCCCCTTCACAAAAGTGCAACGCAGAAAATGAAGGGAAAATGAGGAATTTGACTGACTCACTCGAGTAACACGCATCAGAAACTAGAAAACGCAGAAACATTGACAGTATTCTCTAGAATTTTCCCAAGAGTTCCCAATAAACCCAAAACTTCAACCAAAGCTATCCCCACACAAAATCACTCAAGGAATCCAAAGGAAATGCCAAAATCACCAAAATCCGGCTCCATTATCATGCTTTGGTTTTGGGCAACATTAAACACTAAAATTCCAAAATCACCAAACTCAATCATTCAATCCCAATTCCTTTCTATCTATCTACATACATTCCAAATCTACCAATTTCATACCAATAACATGCCAAATACCCAATGACCCTTATTTTCGAAAATGGGGCAATAACTTCTAGAATTCTACTTCCCTTTCTAGAGGCAATCCGCCAAGATCATCCAGAAACACCTCAGGGAATTCTCTCACAATAAGTATATTCTCTAGAACTTCATCTAACTCTCCCTGAACAAAAAAGAATACTATATACCCTTGGCATCCCTTTTTCAAACATTCCTCAACCTTAGCCATCGAGAGGAAATTCAGACTACTGTTTACATTATCATCTCTCTGAGGAGCAGGATAAACTATTTTCCTATTAATACAATCCAACATAACATTGTTCGCTGTCAACCAATCAATACCCTGAATAACCTTTAGTTGATAAAGAGGCAAACAAATCAAATCCACGGTAGACTCAAACACTTCGATAGTGATAACACTATTTAGACAACTGTCCGCAGCCACAGTCTTAGCACCTATAGGTGTTGACACAACAAGATCAAATGGCAGTTTATGAATATGTAATCTTAGGCCCTTTACACAGTCATATGCTATGAACGAATGACTAGCACCCAAATCAAATAGAGTTTGCAATGAACTACCATTTAAAAGAATGTTACCTTGAATCAAGTCGGGAGATTTCCTTGCTTCTTCATAAGTCATAGCGAACACTTTCCCTTGACTCTTGGGCCTTGACTCTGTTGGCTGCCCCTTGCAATCCTTGGCAAGATGTACTTCCTGCTTGCAAATGAAGCACATTACTTGCCCCTCACAATTCCTACCAGAATGTGCTTTGTTACAACGAGGGCATACCCATTAACCTAAGAATTTTTGGTTCTCACGATCCCCAGAGTAGTATGGCTTCTTACCGCCACCCTTGGATAAAGATTCTTGGCTCTTGCACTCCTAGGAGGAGTTTCCCTTACCAGGTTCGCCATGACTACCACCCTTATTTGGGTTAATATCTCTCAGGTTGTTCTTGGTGATGCGGCACTCTTCAACCGCTTTGTTGAATTTACCAAACTGTTGGGTGGCCAACCTTTTCTTCAACTCCCTCCTCAAGTCTCTAATCAGCATATTAGAACTCCATTCCTTATCATCCATTTGCCTGAAGTAGGAGGAGTAGTAAGCTAGACGAACAAACCAAGATAGGTAGTCATCAAAGGTCTCATTGTCTCCTTACTTGATTACCAAAAATTCTAACTCTTTCTCAATTTGTACTGACTTTGGGAAGTACATGTCATTGAATTCCTCCTGGAATAACTCCCAAGTCACTGGCACATTCGAGCCCGCATAGTAATGGCAATGTTACGCCACCATCGATCTGCGTCCGCTTCTAGCTTGTAGATAGCTAGTTTTGCTTTCACCTTCAATGGGCACTCAAGCACCTCGAAGATCTTCTCCAGCCTCATCAACTAATCCTCCGCTGCTTGAGGGTCGAATCTTCCTTTGAACACAGGAGGCATGTGTTTGTAAAATTTAGAAACCCAAAACTGAAGGTCTCTATTATTGCGAACTGACACCACATGTGATCCTTGGTTCTGCTCAGTATGAGGTGGAGACTCATGGGATCGGTTTGACCCCTCAGCTGTCTCTTCTAGTTGGGTCTCTTCTCGGGTCTCCTCTTGGGTCTCCTCATATGTAGACTAGACCCTTTCCTCATTTCTCTTGGCCCTTTCTTCTCTGAGCTCTTCCCTCAGCTCAACGATCATATCTCTTTGCTCTCTTATCAGATTCATCATCTCTTGCATCGGATTAGGAGGATTATCATTGAGCTCTTCCACCTCTGGGTCAGGTCTTCTGACTATAGGGGGAGCCATTGTTTCTCTTTAGTCTACAACTAATTTACCCAGTCAGTAATCACATAAATGTATACACATATTCCTCAAACTCTTAGATACCAATCAATAACAGGAATATTCACGTGTATACAATCAACAATCATTAATCATCTAATACTTAGGCAATAAACTAGGGCAACTATCATAGCAATTCCTATAAATGCCAGGAAAACTACTCTTATACCACAAATGTAACCCCCATCGTCATCAAGGCCGTGATTAGTGCTTAAATACATTTTGTAATTGAATAAGAGATCCGGAATAATTACAAAATTTTATAACACATGTATAAATAGATCTCCATTCATTGATTCATAAAACATTAGGTCTGTTCGGATTGTTACATTTACAATATCAGAGTATAATCTAAATTCCCGACATTCACCCGGGATAATAACATTATTCCAAAACTTTGTACAGGGCATCATTGCCCATCTCAATTCCCAAACCGAGGATTACAAAAAAACTACAATCCTGTGGTCAATTCAATATATACATTGTCCAAAATGATAACCAATCAAAAACCAAAAAGATAATAGCTAAGACTACCAACAGCAATCCTAATCACCCTTATCCACTTGCTTGCCTTTTGATCCACTTGCCTTGTCTAAAAAATGTTATTTGGAAAGAGTGAGATTCAAAAGAATCCCAGTAGCAACAATTTACATATATGATGCATAATAAATAAAGCAAGTAAGCATCTATCACAATGCAACATTACAATATTCAAGGCCGGGCACACTGCCACGTCCCCTCAACTATATTCAAGGCCGGGCTCTCGCCACGTCCCCTTAACTATATACGAGTCTGGGCTCTTGCCACATCCCCTCACTATATTCAAGGCCGGACTTACGCCATATCCCCTCACTGTATTCAAGGCCGGGCTTACGCCACATCCCCTCAATGTATTCAATGATTCATACAAATAACCAATGCATTACACATGATATAGGATAAAGTGTTACTACCTTGTTCTTTCCGTTCTTAAGTAGGCACAGGTATTCTACGCCCGGGCAAATATCAAATCCTAAAGTCATAATTAAGGACGATACGTTACCACTTAGTCCAATACTCAATATCTTCACAATGCTTAAATTGGTTATCATTAGTGTCCCTTAAGTACTTTTAAATATCCCTAACAATAGCCCTCAAGGGTTGGAAGAACAATCCCAAATATCCCCCCTTGGAAGCACAAACACAAATATTTTTCACTGTTTCACTCGAATGAAGATGGCTCACTCGAGTGATAGGGCACTGGCACTCGAGTGAAAATGACATCACTCGAGTGATGGTACGATCTGCACTCGGGTACTAGAGAGTGAAGAACAGCGAGTGAATACCTAAGAGCACAAGAACTTTCAAAAGACGAGAACACTCGAGCACAAAAGGCAACACTTGAGTGACACCAAATGCTCACTCGAGTGAGGTATAGAAAGTGGGAACTAGATAGCAAATGGAAATTTCAAAGGGAAGGACCACTCGAGTATAGAACTCGTCACTAAAGTAAGACTTAACACTCGCAAGTGTTAAGGCTCACACTTGAAACTTGGCCGCGAGTGACAATCCAAAAGGCAAGTTCTGGGTGTCAAATACACCAGCTGTAACCCCTTCCGTAATTATATCCGAAATACGCGATTAAAATGAAATAGAGACCAAAAATAATCAAATAACATTTACTAACCCATCACATGACGGGGTTTTCGCGAATACTTTTTGAAATCATTTATAAACATGGTCTCATATTCACATTTCGAATACAATTACTACGCGAAGATAAATCACATTCATATAAATATCAGAGTGCACAACATAATCATCCCGGCAATCTCGGGTACATACCTTCGCTAAAGATACATAGGGTACAATTGCCCATTACAGTTCTTCAAATGGGGATTACACAATCTCATCTCGGAGGAGTCCTAGCCGCTCCCTCCACGAGCCACTTGCCCTGTCTAAATTGTTGGTAGGGGAGAGTGAGATTCGAGAGAATCTCAGTAGGGAAACAGATACCATAATGCATGCATGATAGATGCTATGTGTATGACATGTTAGCTTTATCTAGATGCATGGCCCATAATGACATTTCTGCATGCTCAATATTTCATGTAACAAAACTATGGCCACAGTAAAACAGAAACAGAGCTTCATTTATTCAAATATGCTCTACACAATCAAGTAAAGCAATCACATACATCACTACACAAGCAAAGATATCAAATACATGCAAGTAAGGTAAGTCCCCTACCTCCAGTCTTTTCTCCTCGATTTGCGTGCCATCAACTCGGGGCTTTACATTCGATCCTACAATGTCAAATGTACCATTTAGACACTTCCATAGTGTTTCTGGGGGTTATATTAGGCTATATTGAAAATTTACTAAAATACCCCCGGGGACCCGGCCCGGCCCGGCCCGGCCCCGCCGTACCCGGTTCGGCTGTACTTTTCTTGAAATTTTGACATGGGCTATTCTGACATATTTTCGCCCAAGGAATCCATTTCCGGACTCGGAATTATCAAATTCAATGTCAATTACAAAATTACCCTTGACAGCCCCACTTTAAAGGTTTCAGGGGCATTTTCGTAATTATGCTTTTTCGGCCTTTTCTGAAAAAGCGCCCAACTGTAACCCCACCTAATTTTCGTTCCTGAACTCAATGGAATCATCAAATCATTGAAAATCCAACTCTAAGACCCATTTATAGCCCAGACCGAAATATATGGGTTTTCCAGGGAAAAACGAGGTTTTTCGGTTTCGGCTGCGTAAACGCGTTCCTTTCTACTCCAAACCTCTTTATTGACTATTCCATTAGGTTAGAACTACCATTTAGTGTCAATTTGGGCAGCATAACAGCCCCACAAACCCATTTTCCATTTTTAGAACCAAAGACAATCCGGCGAAATTTCACCGATTAAATTGTCTATAACAGCCAGAATAGTCAATATGCAAGAGTTTGGAAGTTACCTCAAGCTCCCACTAGCTTTTCCTTGTCTTGGCTGAAACCCTAGCCCCTTTTAAACAGCAAAATTAAGCTTCAAATACCTTAATCCATGTAGAAGAGAAGCTTAGGAAAAGGATTATACGCGTTAGGTACGAATTCACCGAAGAAATCGACCTACCTCCCGAGTTTTCTCCTTCCGTCTCCCTATTTTCTCCAAGGTCTCTCTCTCACATTTTGTATCTGAAATGGCGTCGGTTTGGAGGAAGGAAGATGAATAAAAAGGGTTTTAACATTAGGATGATGTCATGTTTTATTATGCTGATGTCATAAATCCCATTTTCGGATTTTCTGGCAGATTTTCTGCCCAAACTTTGCAAAATCATAACTAATTCTAGAAAAATTGAAATGAGGTGATTCCAAAGCCAAATGAAAGGTATTTAAGTCCTCTTCATTGGAAAAATATTTACCAATACTATAAATCACCACACAATTCCAGAATTACACAAATGTCATCACTGCCCCAAAACAGAGTCCATTTTCGACCTCAAACTTTGGACAGTCATATCTCCCAGTTCCCGAAACGAAATGGCACAATTTATATGTCCATTTTGAAGCTTGGGATATGAAATTTAATACTGGAAAGTTTCATAATTTTCTGACATCATTTGCCTAGTCAAAACGTCCACACGAGAAGACTGCCCAGACAGAATTCACACTGGACAGCATTTCCAATTTTTTGCAACCAATGTGTCCAATCCAATTTAAATCAATTCCAATGATTAAATACCACAACATGACACCATTTCCATCACAATATCCCATTCAATTCCTCCCTCTATTCTAAGTCAATTTGGATGTTAATCCACAATTGAACTCAAATACAGGGTTTCGGCGTTGCTCAAACTACACACGAATCACATTCGAGTGTCAAATCACTTCATATTCTCCAAAAGGGTTATTTATCACTAACCACATCCACTTTTGGAGTCATTAACCATTAATCACAATTTGGGATCTTGCTAAACCGGGGCTTAGCAATCCACTAATCTCAGGCTTATTATTTAGCCTCGAGTCTCAAAATTCAGGGTATTACACCAGCACTCAAGTGAGAGGAAGCTCACTCAAGTGAGACCCACCACACTCGCAAGTGAGGCAACAATCTTACACCCTTCCTAGAAGTGCAACACAGAAACTGAAGGGAAAATGAGGAATTTGACTGACTCACTCGAGTAATACCCCCTCACTCGAGTGACACGCATCAGAAACTAGAAAACGCAGAAACACTGACAGTATTTTCTAGAATTTTCCCAAGAGTTCCCAATGAACCCAAAACTTCAACCAAAGCTATCCCCTCACAAAATCACTCAAGAAATCCAAAGGAAATGCCAAAACCACCAAAATCCTACTCCATTATCATGCTTTGGTTTTGGGCAACATTAAACACTAAAATTCCAAAATCACCAAACTCAATCATTCAATCCCAATTCCTTTCTATCTATCTACATACATTCCAAATCTACCAATAACATGCCAAATACCCAATGACCCTTATTTTCGAAAATGGGGCAATAACTTCTAGAATTTCAAAGCTAAAGCATTTGGCACAAAACTTAGATAGAAATGTCTCTTTAACTCACCTTAACAACTTTTTCAAAGGATCTTCTTAATTCTCCAACCTCCAAAATTCTTAAAAGCTCAAACCAATACCAAATGGCAAACTATAACCATGAAAATAAAGCTATTAACTCAAGGAATAACTTTATAAAAGAGAGTTTGAACAATGGAGGTCATTTACTTACCTTAATCACAAGCTTTTCTTTCTCTCACTTGGCAACCATGGCAGACAAAAAATGGAGGAAGGAATAAGAAAGAGAGAAGTGACAAAGAAGAAGAAATCATGATCTCTTCAACTCCCATGCTTGATCAGCGAAAATGAGGGGAGGAAGAAAGAGAAAAAATGTTAAAGAATTGCATTTGACTTTTCCCATCAATTTCTTTACTTGTGAGCTTGCCAAGTGTCACCTTTTCGTTGGTTCTTATAAAGTAAACACTCAATTAACTTATTTAATCCCTCCATTAGCCATTTAATCACCCTTCTCCTTTTTCTCTTAGTTAACAATTAATTTCCCCATTAATCGCCAACTTATGGCCAATAATTCCATTCTTTCAATTTTTCCCCTTATTTATGGCATATTAATTAAAATTACCACATAATTCAAAATAATTCCAACTTTAATTCAATAATTATCATTAGCCCTTAATCAAAATGTGGTCGTTACACAAGTTCCAGAAATCTTCTATCAATTTTCCTTCCTATATCATCATTGCTGCAACTAACTCCGCCTTTCGGCTAAGCGTATCCGCAATGACATTAGCTTTACCTGGATGATATTTGATCTCTAGATTGTAATCTTTTAGCAACTCCATCCATCTACGTGTCTCATATTCAATTCTTTCTGATCGTACAAATACTTGAGACTCTTGTGGTCGCAATACAGTTCTACCATCACACCATAAAGGTAATGTTGCCATATGTTTAATGAAAACACAATCGCCATAAGCTCCAGTCATGAGTAAGATAGTTCATTTCATGAGGCTTCAACTGTAGGGAGGCGTAGGCCACCACTCGTCCCTGCTATATAAGGACACACCCCAATCTCTACCTACTCGCATCACTGTATACAATATAAGTCAAGCTAGGATCGGGTACAATCAACACCGATGCCATGGTCAACCTCTCCTTCAGCTCAGTGAAACTCTTTTCACAATGTTCATTCCACTTAAATGATCCTTCCGTATGAGCTTGGTCATCGACAAGGCAATCTAGGAGAAATTCTAAATGAATCTCCTGTAATAACCAGCAAGACCCAGAAAAATGCGTATCTCAACAATAGTTCTAGCCTCCTCTAGTCTAGTACTACTTCTACTTTACTAGGATCCACTAAGACCACTTCTTGCGAGATGACATGGCCTAGGAACTTCACTTCCGAAAGCCAAAACTCATACTTGCTCAGTTTTGCATAGAGTTGCTTTTCACGCAATATTTCCAACACTATTCTCAAATGATGCTTGTGCTCTTCATTACTCTTGGAGTATATAAAAAGGTCGTTGATAAAAACCACTACAAATTGATCTAGATACTATCAAAAGACAAGATTCATGTAATCCATGAATACAGCAGGCGCATTCATCAATCTGAAGGGCATTACTAGAAACTCATAATGTCCATACCTAGTCATGAAATCAATCTTCAGTACATCTGCTTTCACTAGCAGCTAATGATAACCCAACCTTAGGTCAATCTTTGAAAATACACAAAACCAAACAATTGATCTAGAAGGTCATCAATTCTCGAAAGTGGATACTTGTTCTTGATAGTTATTTTGTTCAGTTCCCTGTAATCTACACATAGCCTCAGACTGTTAGGAACGGCAGGCACAGCGAACGAATTTTAAAATTTTACCGATCCTAATCGAGGATCTATCAACGGCATTTAAACCAAGTTGGAAGGATTCATACCTTTTATGATTCAAGGTTTTCACGATCTCTAGGAGTCAACACATCAGGTCCGCTCCCTCTACCGGTATCCACATGAATGCTCTCCAACCGAGACTGCGTGCTAGCGCTTCTAATGTCTCCTAAGGTTTCCTTGCAGCTCTCAATTCTCATGTGTATATCAATATATCTGCTCTATCAAGTTTATAACCTACGAGGGCTATTTTCAAATTTCAAAATTAATCATCATTAATTTTGAAATTAATTAACTATTAATTATCTTGATGAGCTAATTAAATAAATTCAGTTTTAAATTAAATCTGCCCAACAGTTTTAATTTAACCTATTTATTTAATCCAAATAAAGAGCCATTAGATTTAATTTATCTTCATAAATTAAATCTGATATACTATATCTCTATCATGTTAGTTATTAAATTTAATATATCTTAATAAATTAAATTTAAAACTAACACAATATAATAATATCATATAATATATATATATATATGCATATATATATATAAGATATATATATTTTGAAAATATATATCTATATAATATTATTAATGAATTTTATATTTTATATATATATATAAAATTCGTCCACCCTGAATTAAACATTATCTCGTGTTGGTTTCATTCTTGTGTGCGACCCTGTAGGAACATATGAAGTTGGCAGTGGGTCAATAACTATACTAACCCAAAAGTCGCAATCGGCCTCTAGCAAGACATTACGACTACCCAATTCATATGAGAATCGTTATTACGATGCAACCTGTCATACAATCATATCACGTCCCTTTTGTCACACGATATATTGATCAAGGATAAGGCATGGATAATGTCATCCTCTTGTTCCTGACCATTACTTTCTCGATTCCTGAGTAGCCTGATAATAGAGACGGAAACTCCTTTCATCATAGTATGGCCATACATTTCTTAGGCTCACTCATCGAGGGGTCCAGTAATATCTCTCTACTAATGTGAGGGACAAATTCCATCTTGATCATTCATATTCCTCTGCATGAAAAACCACCAAGCCCGATCGTAGCCTTTATCATCACCTGGTCAAAAGTGACTTTTGACTAGTTCAAAGCTTAGCAACTCTCATGTAGGAATCCATGATGACCTCATGTCTAAATGCATTGTGACGTGGTTATACATAAGAAAAGCTTATGACTTGATCCATATAGATTTCTCATAGTGGGTCGGCCCAGCACCTTGTACTCTTATAAGTGTCTAAGACTTTGATTCGTATCTCCATATCTTATCAAAGTAATATTGATCTTGTTTCATCTCTGTTCCCGCATAGATGACCGACCAGGGACATTTTAGGACAATCTTTATGAATTATCCAAAGATACAATAATCACAGTTAACATGCAAATAATATGATAACAGAATGAAGATATTTCATTAAAATAATAATGTTCAAAGTATAATGATTGGCCCTTAGGGCACAATTTCCAACACAGACTCCCATCTTTCTTCTTGACAAATAATACTGGAGCTCCCCATGGTAAAACACTGGGTCGAATGAACCCCTTTTCAAGTTACTCTTCAATCTGTTTCTTTAGCCCTACCATCTCGTTTGGGGCCATTCTGTGTGGGGCCTTTGATATAGAATCTGCTTCAGGCATAATTTCAATTGAAAATTCCACTTCTCTTTCCGGAGGCAATCAACTCAATTCATCCAGAAACACTTTAGGGAACTCTCTTACCACAAGTATACTTTCCAGAGTTTCTTTTGTCTCTTCCTGCACTGAAAAGAATACCATATACCCTTGGCACCCCTTTTCTAGGCATTTCTTAGCTTTAGTCATTGAGAGGAAGTTCAAATGAGCACCCATATTGTCATTCTTCTGTGGAGTAGGATAAACGATTCTCTTGTTGTCACAATCCAGTAACACATTATTCATCATCAACCAATCAAAACCCAATATAACTTCTAATTAACAGAGTGGCAAACAAATCAAGTCGACTATGGACTCATGCCCCTCAACAGTTATCACACAATTTAGGCAAGCATCAGCAGTCATAGCCTTGACACCCATCAGCATCGACACAAACAAATCAAATGGCAGTTTATGAACATGCAATCTCGGGAGCTTCACACAGTCATAGGCAATGAAGGAATGACTTGCACTCAAATCAAATAAAGCTTGCAATAAACTACCATTAAGAAGGATTTTACCTTGAATCAGGTTAGGGGACTTCCGTGCTTCTTCGTGCGTCATAGCAAACACCCTGCCGTGATTCCTAGGCCTTTATTTTGTCGGTGGCCATTTGCATTCACTTGTAACGTGTCCTAGCTGTTTGCAATTATAGCATATTACTCTATCGACGGCCATTTGCATTCACTAGCAATGTGTCCTCCTTCTTGGATGTCAATGAGAGCTTGAGAGAGAGAGAGAGAGAGAGAGAGATGATGATGATGAGATCAGATTTTTCAGCCCCCTTTAGCCTCTTGGCCGACTTAAACGAGAGATAGGGAGAGAGTTTAAGTGTTTGAAACTTTGACTTGATCCTATGGTGCTATGTGATGCCAAATGTCACCATCTCATAATTCCTCACCAAAGCATGCAACTATAGTGTTACTCTAACTTATTATATTAGCCTTTGAGTCACATCTCTTACTCTCTAAGTTAATAGTGAATTTCCTCTTCGGTAGCTGCCTAATTAACTGATAAATTTCTTCTTCCCGTTTTGCCCCTGACAATGGCAATTTCTATTGCTTTACCACTTAACACATTATTTTGACCCATTTCTCATGCCATGCGCCCTCCCCCTCACTTTTAGTCTAATATAGACTTTGGCACATAAGTAAACTTAAATACAGGGTTTGGGCACTTTCCACCGATAATTGAGGTTATAATTCACATTGTAGTCTTCGAAAGTGTTTGTTTAACATTAATTACATTCACTTTTGGAGTCATGAGCCCTTATACACATTTTGAGGCATTACACTAGCCCATTTTATCCTCTTCAATTTACCCACCATAGCCCTATTTGATTGAGGTTCTAGCAAGTTTACGAAGTTTTAAGGTTGAATGCGCAATGCTCATTAAATTAAAACACAATCCAAAGGAAGTAAGTTGTACCAACTTTTGAAAATTAGTATTACTTATGATTATTCGTCATTTCAATAACCTTCACCATTCATAATCCAAATAGAAAAATATATAAATTGATGAAGTCACCTAGAACACTGAATGCTAAGGAGAGAGTGACGGAAACAAATGGTAGAGGAAATGAGGGAAAAACAAGAAAGGATCTAAGATGTTGAAGGCTCAAAGTCAAACAATATGAAATAACGTAACTATATAGGATTTAAGTTGAGACAAGAAAAGTGGTTCATACTTGATACTCAAGCCAGTGCGACCCCCTTGTTTTTTTTTTTTTTTTTGAATAATTTAGAGAATTTATATGCCACCATTCTTTTACAAGTCAAACAACAAAATATTTTTAACTTGACAATACATATTAAATAATAGTATTCCTTTTCTTCCATGTGTGCCTACACTTTATATATAGTGAAAACGACAAATAAGGTCACGAGGTTAGCACACAAAAACCAAAATGGAGGATTGACGCAAAACCTGTGCAAATTGAGCAAAAAGCCGTGTCTTTTGGCTGGCCATCCTCCTCCCTCCTCTTCTCTTTTTATAAATATCATATCAGTATTTGAATGGTTCATATTTAATTTTTTATAAAATTATTATCAAAATTTTAAATTATAAAATGAAAAATAACTAATGAAATTCAAATTCTTATATTTCGTTATGAATAATTTAATATTACAATAAAAAAATAAAAAATTATATTGTATAAAATCGAATCTAAACCATTCAAATATTGATCTTATAGTATTGTATAAAATCAAATCTAAACCATTTAAATGTTGACCTTATAGTTAGAAAAAGAAGAGAAAGGAAGAGGATAGGAAAGAAAAATGAGAGATTTCTCTCCCAGAAGAATGGGCTGTATCAATCTTTCAGTGCACCAGAAGTGATTATGAGTTATGACCATAATTACATACATGATTATCTAATATTCTTATAATATTTTTTAATAAAACTAATAAGACTCTCCAAAATTCATGCCTCCCCATGATATAGAAGATCCAAGGTACTTATGATAAAGTAAAATCTCCATTATTTTTAGAAAGTTCAAAAGATATACTAAAAAAATTGCAAAATAAAAGCAAACTAAATCACTAAACCTGAAACTCATCACTAATCAAGGTCAGAAACGCCTTATAGTATATGAAGTTACATAGAAGTACAAAATAACAAAGCCCATCTAAATAAGAAAATTTAGGTAGATGATTTTCCTTAGGATCCAAAATAATTTTTATTGACAGAATCTTTTTATGAGGCGAGAGTATAAAGAGGAAAACTTCGTAATAAATAGATTTATCGAAATCTATGAAGAACTTCATAAGCTTCCTTGAATATTGCTTAAAGGGAATCCATTTATAAAGAAGCTGGAGGTAAAAGGAAAAAATCTTAGTAAATAAATTTATCATAATCCTTAGTTTAGACCCCTTAATTTTGTAAACCTTTAACAAATGATGCTCTTCACTTTAAACTTCAGAAAAAAAAAAAAGAAAAAGAAAAGAAAGATGTTTAAATAATACCTTAACCGGGGAATAAGCTTTCTGGATATTTGAGGAAGTCACTAACCACCAAGGAGAGAGTGGTGGAAAAAGAGGGGAAGTTAAAACAATAAAGGGTCTAAGATGTTGAAGACTCAAAGTCAAAAAACTTAGCCCAACATTGTAAAATGCAAAGTAAATCTTTTTTCATATAACCCTTTGGGCCACAGTGTATCAGACGCTTTTTCTAGATCCTATCACCAAATATCCAAGTAACCAACAAATCTGGATTGAGGATTTGTGGCTAGGATGCCTCTCCCATGGGTCTTTTTCCAAAAATGTGGGATTTGAACTTAATCCGCTCACTTTGTGATCTTTTACTTAACATAAAGGCAATTTAATGAATTTTCTTTAGATTCAGGGAAATTTTTAATTACGGATATGCCAAATGGAAGAATTCAAAAGGGTATAGAAGAGATAGTCTATTTTTTAAAATAATTTATTATTAAGAGGATTTATTTTCCATCATTATTTTATAAGTCAAACAACATAATTTTTGGAATTTCAAAATACATTTCATAACATCATGTTCTTTGTCAATCGTGCTTCCACTTCATAATGAAAATGGCAAATAAGATCACAAGGAGACTAACAAGCCCAAAAAAAAAGGGGGGGAAAGAGTTGAGGCAAAACTGGTGAGGATTGGACAAAAAGTGATTTCTTAAACAAGATAACAGTGACCAAGACTGAGGCAAAGTGATAGTATAATGGATTTATAAATTGTGAGAACAACAAAAGGGAATAATGTGCTGGAACCAACGTTTATTGATAATAAAATAGCTCGATCAAATTATTTAGCCAGGGGTAAAAAATATATTATTTAATTTGAATACTCAAATATTAGAAGTTAACTTTTTCCTTTTGAACTTCAATTTATAATCATAACACATGGCCATAGAAACACTGTTATATCTTTTTGAGTGAGCTACAACTAATTATGACCATAACATTTTAAAAGGATTTTCTTATATTCTTAAAATATACTTCTTCCTAGAATTAATTAGATTCTATGAAGAAGTATACTTCTTGCTAGTAAATTGGGGTTTCAATTTATGCAAATTATTGATGCAGAAGGTTTTAAAGGAGGGATTTGGTGTTTGTGGTCTGAAAAAGTGGGAAGAGTTTATGTATTAGTGAAGCATCCACAGTTTGTGCATATGAGGATTTGTGGGTATGATCATAGAACATGGGAATTGACTCTTATTTATGCTAGCCCAAATTTAATGCAGAGACGTACATTGTGGCAGGCGTTATTCGAGTTGAGCGACCAGATTCATGTGCCATGGGCTCTGGGTGGAGATTTTAATGCTACTTTGATGACGGATGAACGACGGCCTGTGGGTGAGAATAGGGGTCCTGATAAAGAGTTCATTAATTTTGTTGATGCAGCTGCTCTAAATGATCTCGGATTAAATGGACCAGAATTCACATGACATAGAACGGAATCACATAGTAGAATTGATCATGTTCTTGGATCTAATGATTGGATGGAAATGTTTCCGGATGCAAGTGTAACTCACTTGCCTTGGTATAAATCAGATCACCGTCCTATTCTACTGCAATTGGAAGGGTTACAAATGACAAATCAGAATAATAAACCGTTCCGATTTATCGCAGCTTGGGTGTTGCATGATAAGTTTGAAGAGTTTGTCAAGCAAAATTGGAGGAGAGATGAAGAATGGAAGGAGGCAATTACTATATTTACTAAAGATTGTAAAAGTTGGAACAAGAAAGTGTTCGGTCATACGGATAAGAGGAAACGAGAGCTAATGAGACATCATAGTGGAATCACCAAGGCTGAGCAACATTATGGCCTGTTATTGGCACTCCAAAATCTTCAAACAACCTTGTGGGGTGAACTGGAGGGCATTCTTTTATAGGAATCTTTATTGTGGGCACAAAAAGCTCGTATAGAATGGTCATTGAATGGAGATGGAAATACAAAAATTTTTCATGCTCAAGCTAATGGAAGCTGAAAAAGAAATTTTGTTGGAGCTATTCGGAATAATGATGGAGAATGGGTATATAAAGCGCAAAAAGTTAAAGAGATGGCTGCTTCTTATCTTGCTGATTTGTTTACGGATAAAGGAATTCAGAGGGAGAAAATTAATTGTCGGACTTCATATCCAAGAATTGAAGATGATGATATTTATCTCCTAGGAAAGCAAATACAGGATGAAGAAGTAAAGGAGGTGATCTTTAATATGGGAGCGTTGAAAGCGCCGGGTCTGGATGGTTTTAATGCTCTCTTTTACCAGAGTCAATGGAAACATGTTGATATGTCCATTTATAGTTTTGTTAAAAAACTTTGGGTACATCTGGAAGAGATTGCTAGTATCAACAATACTTTTCTAGCTCTTATACCTAAAAAGGAATCTCCTGAGGAGTTAAAGGATCTTCGTCCAATTAGTTTATGTAATGTGATTTTCAAGGTCCTTACCAAGGTGATTGCCAACCAGATTAAGGCTGTCCTTCCTAAAATTATTATTAGCCCTAATCAATGTAGTTTTGTTCCAGGCAGACACAGTTCTGATAATATTATTGCAGCGTAGGAGGTTGTTCACTCTATGAGAAATATGCAAGGTAAAAGAGGGTACATGGCTATCAAGATTGATCTGGAGAAGGCTTATGACAGAGTTAACTGGAGTTTTTTGGAACAATATTTAAATGATCTTTCATTTCCTTCTAATCTGGTTAGAATTATTCTTAATTGTGTTATGACACAGTCAATACAACTATTATGGAATGGAGAAAAAGCTGATATGTTTAAAACTTCCCGTGGAGTTAGACAAGGGGACCCTTTATCTCCATATCTATTCATGATTTGTATGGAACGACTGGCACACATTATTCAAGATAGGATGGAGACAAAAACATGGCTTCCTATCAGGTTATGTAAGAATGGGTTGCCTATTTCTCACTTATTTTTTGCTGATGATATTATATTGTTTGGCCAAGCTTCTGTTTTTCAGGCATATAAAGTTAAGACTTTGTCTTGAAGAATTATGTGCAAGTTCAGGTTTAAAAGTCAATGCTACGAAGACTAGAGTTTTCTTCTCCAGGAACGTGAATCATAATAGACGCACTGAGCTAAGCAACATTCTGGGATTCCAAATGGCGGCAGATCTAGGTAAATATTTGGGAGTTTCTTTGCATCATAAAAGGGTGACGAAGGAGAGCTTCATTGAGGTAGTAGACAAAGTGAATAAGAGGTTATCTAGTTGGAAAGCAAATTCATTATCTCTAGCTGGACGTGCTACTTTGGTAGGGTCTGTCACATCAGCTATTCCATCATATACAATGCAAACAGCCTCACTTCCTATCAGCTCTTGTGATATGATTAATCAGAAGAAACGGAGTTTTTTGTGGGGCACAACACAGGAAAAGCAGAAAAATCATCTTGTATCATGGGACACGGTTTGTAATTCAAAGATCAATGGTGGTTTAGGTTTGAGACATATTAGAACCCAAAACCAAGCATTTATGACCAAATTAGGATGGAATCTCATCAAGAAAAAAGATGATTTGTGGGTAAGAATTATGAGAAGCAAATGTACATGTGGAAATGATCTAATTCCTCAAATAGACCTGCAAAGAATGGGGTCAAATACATGAGCAGGGATCAAGGCGGCATGGAGATTTGTACATGAGTGTACTGAATTTGAGCAAGTAAGACAGAACATCAGATGGAAGCACACAAGAAATGAGGAATTCTCGGTGAAATCCGCATATCAAGTGATTGCAAATGAATCGGTTAACCAGGAAGTCTTATGGCAGAAGATCTGGAAGCTGAATGTTATCCCTAGATGTAAAACCTTTATGTGGCTCGTTGCTCACAATAAGCTCCATACTAATGTGGAAAAATGTAGAAGAGGTATAACTGTTGATGATGTGTGTGGTTGGTGTAAGAAAGCCCCAGAAACAGTTTTGCATGTGTTACGGGACTGCATTGAAACCAAGCGCTTGTGGATGGAGACGATAACATTACCACAGGATAACTCATTCTTTGATCTTAACCTAAAGGAATGGTTGAATGTTAATGTTCGACGCCCAAAGTGAGGTGACTGGTTTGCAACGTTATGTTGATTATTCTGGAAAAGGAGAAATGAACGTTTATTTGAGCATAAGAATGAGAGCAATAAGAGCCTAAGAAATCGTGCTCATGTAATTCTATCCAACATAAAGAAGGCAAGTAAAAAATTAGCCGTAATCAACTTACAAGGCACAATAGTAACAGATAGGGGGGCTACATGGATGGCGCCAGATAAGGGATGGACTAAAGTAAATGTCGACGGAGCATTTGCAAGGCACACGGGTGCTGGGTGCGGAGGAGTTATTCGAGAGGCTAATAGGAAATTTATCATGGCCTTCATGCATAAATTGGAATTTGGGGATCATGTTACTTCTGAACTATGGGGTATTCTTCTAGGTTTGAAGACAACTTGGGATCAAGGGAAGCGTAGATTGGTATTAGAATCGGATGCACAAGAAGTCCTTAATTTGATTAATAGTGGGAATTGCCAAAATCATCCAGACACTACTATCATAGAAGAAATTTGTTTGATGGTGCAACGTGAATGGAGAATAGAATTGCAGTTTGTTCCTAGAAATGCAAATTGGGTAGCCGACTATCTTGCAAAAGAGGCGTTATCAATTGTAACGGGGTTTCACCCAATTTTGTATTCAACAGCGGACTTAGTGGCTGTTTTGGAGCTGGATCAGCATACTCCTACTGGTGTAGGTTGAGTTTTGAGAAATTTCTCCTTTGTGTATCAAAAAAAAGAATTAATTAGATTCTCCATCATTAAGACCTCCTCTTGATACAGAGAAGATCTAGGCTATTTGTGATAAAATTATCGCCATTACTAATCCTGGAAAGTTCAAAAAATATATCCAAAGATATTTCAAAACAAAGGCAACCTACATAACTAAACTTCCTCACCCATTGATTTGAGTGAAAAGGCCACCTCTTGATTTTTATAAATTCAGTTCAACTTAACTTTTGTTATATAGGATTGGAATTTTTCAAATGAATCAAAGACATTCACTTATACAGAATTTTTGTTATATATATAGAAGTATACTATAACAAGGCACATCTAATTAAACAAATAAGCTAGGGACATGATTTTCATTGGGATCAAGAATAATTAATTCAAAGAATCTATTTATGAAGGGGCAAATTTGAATGCTCACAACGATCATTAAAGACATTCCACCTATAAATACAGAAGCATTCAAGACAGAGCAATTAACCAATGACAAAATCAATTATGTTCATTAAGTGCTCTATTATTCTGTCTGTGATTCTCTGAAATTCTTGTTCTTCTTCAGTATTCATTTATCAGCTCTGTGAGAGATATTTCAATACATTTATTCACTATTTGTGTAAAGAGAATCTCAAGGTAGTGGGACTTTGAGTGGGTATCAACTTATAAAGTGTAAGGGGGAGTGTCCTGTTGAGGAGCTTGCTTGTACTATGGTACCAAGAACCCATCGAATCTTGAAATTATAGTGGAAATCTCAGAGGCATTCTGAGGATTGAACGTAGATTAAGAAGTTAAGACCGAACCAGTAAAAACTCTGTGTACACTTCAATGATATTTTTCTAGCTCTTAACTTTTAATTAAGTATTTTTTTTAATTGAGATTTTTTTTTAATCACCCAATTCCCCCCTCCCTTTTGGGTGAAACCGTTGACACTAACAAACTATTTGGGGGGAAATTTTGACGTGACATGGAACAAAGATGGTCAAGCTCTTAAGTTGTTACACTTCATCAACTACATCGGCGTAACGGCAAGGACCAACGTTCCTATCACGAAGGATAACTGGCATTTATTATAGAAAGACTATGCAAACGTTATTTTGGACAATATCAGGGTAAGGTATATATGCTTGCTAACTACTTGTTATGTACTTGTTAAAAAATGTTAACTTGAATTGTGTGCTTTGCACTCTACATATCATATAGAGGAAACTTTCTAAAAATTTGTCATTAATAAGATTGGGCAATCACTAAGCACAGTGTGTCATGCATTAACGAATGTGTATTTGCAAAATCATGAAGAGGCTGATGAGACAGAAGTTCTTGAGGATGTTCAATCCACCATCAAACTGGATAACTGGGGAAAATTTGTCATCTCTCAACGTCACCTAGAATTCCAAATAATTGTTATTCACAATTCATAATATCTGCATGTATCTGTTTAATATTCATTGTAGTGTTGTGTGTTTTGTAGGAATCAAGCCAGGTGAATAAGGAAAGGGTGAAGAACAATAGGTATCTCTATATAAGGGAGGGTAAATAGGATATGCTCACATTGCTCAAAAGATGCCCGCTGAGAGTGGGGACGGTAGTAGACCTCCCCATCATGACCTTTAGTCGATGGCAAGATAAAATAAAGATGGCTCTTATGATGATCCTTAGGTGAAGGAGGTCGTCGAAAAAATGGTAAGTATTAATATTAATTCCTGATTTATGGAAGTAATGTTTTCAATTAACTAATCAATATTAACATTATTGTTAAATGCACAATAAGCCATGTCCTAGGAAGTTACAACACAGGGTTGCCTTTTGCAGATGGGGCATATTGGCCAAGACATTAGGGCTTAACCATCTCGGTCTTCTTAAGGGTGTCAGCTTTGGATTGACCAAGACAAAATATTATGGTTAGTGCAACCTTGAAGAAATAACAGGAACAGAAAATATGAAAAGCTCCAAAAACAGTGTGATGAAATGCATAAACAAATAATGTTTCTCACACAAGAGCTAATGAAGGAGCATTGTATGAAGTAGCAAGGGGGAAATGGAAGAGAAAAAGAAGAAGGGTATGGATCTAAGTGTGATCAAAGAAAAGAAATCAGATGAGGAAGAAGTACTGCTCTCTAGGGCATGTTCACAGCAAACTCGCTTGAACAAGTGTGTCATTCACTAAAGCAAGTGGTACAGTCATACCTACTCCAATCCAAAAATGTTACACACACACAAACATATGGTTTTCTCTAAGTTTTTAGCATACAATTCTATCCAACCTTAAGTCTCATTCAAACATGTGCAACAAGCCAATTTAGTCAAAAATTAAGGGAATATATCATATCTAACACAATCCTAGGTTTGAGTTTTGTCAAAACTCCCACGAGCTATACCGATAGGAAAGACGAGTAGAAATCACGTTACCTTGAGTCTTCAAGTTACTAACTCAAGAAAAGCCACCCTCTGATGGACGAATTTGAGCTCTAGAGGAATGGAAAACTAAATCAAATCTCGACTATCTAGCTATTCAAAAACCCAACTCATATAGTTACTCAGAAATCTTACGCTAATAGAAAACTAAGCTATATTTGAGAATTAACTATACCGGAGCATTAGACTAGTCTTTTCTAACAAAATGGAATAATCATTTTGGGAATCTAGCCTCTAGAACCCATATCTTGGAAACATCTCCAATCAACCACCTAATTCCTATTTTTAAAAGAACAAGTTCAATGCGTATTAAATTACTCTAACTACAACTGTCAAATCATTGATCTCACCATTGATATCACTGCAAGGGATGTGTCAAACATGATCACCAAGCTTCACACCAATCCAACGGTGGGCGAAGCAAGAAACGTCAATCTTTCCCTCTAGGGTTCGTTCTCCAAGCTCTAGAAATCGAATGGTGTTCCGGGCTTTATAAGTTGTAAACAATAGAACGAACTACAAATCCAACCATTGAAATGCGCGAGTTGGATGTTTTGGATGGGCTGATAAACTTTCATACCGTTCTAACGATTAATGAAAGACAAACTAGTATTTTACCGGGACAGCCCCAGATATATACGAAAATAGAATTGCAGCACCTTCAATCCACCTTATCACATCCGCTTCAAAAATTCCTTCTTCTTATCTAGTTGATGTGGGACTTCTTATTCTTTTTTATTTTATTATTTATTCACTTATATATATCGCTCATAAATCATAAGCATACACAAGTCTTATGAATGAAAATTTAGGATATCATATTCAGCATTCTAAAATATTTAATGGTATAATTTTGCTCCTAATATAATAAAAATGGAGCAATTTCACCCTTATTCTAACAGCTTCTCTGATTCTGTTATCTCTCACAATTACGGCCACCACCCCTTCAACAATTAGCAATGGCTTGACGACACCATTTTCTTCGTTTCCCTGTCCCCCCTTTCTCCTCCTTTTCTTCTCATGGAAATGCAGCCATCTCCTTCATTACTCTAACACCTTAAATTTGCCTTGCAATAATTTCCTTTTCGGCATGAGGCTGTAGATGATTCAGTTGTGAGGGTAATTATCGTTCTCAATCCCCAAAATGGCGAACGGAGAACGAAGCTAAAAGTGTCGTCAAGCCATTGGCAGTTGCTGAAGGCGCGGTGGCCACACAATGTGAGAGATAAGAAGTTAGAGAAGCTGTTAAATTAAGGGTGAGATTGCTCTATTTTTATTATATCAAGCGCAAAATTGCAACACAAATAATTTAGGGTGTTGTTAGGGTGTTAAGTGCACCTTTACCCAAAAAATCCTCCGATTCTAGTATGGCTGATCGGAGAGGATTTAGTTAAGGGTTGTAAGAGTTGTTCATGATCTATCATGCGCAAATTGCTACTTAATTTTTGTTGAAGATATTTGCATGCTTTGCATTCCAGATTTTTTATGCCTCTCTTATATGAAATGTGAAAGAGTTGTAAAGGGGGTTTACTTTAATGCTAAATGTAAAATTTTAATCAACTTGGATTTTCAAATTTATAGTTAAAGTTTTTTCAAACTTTTCCATTGATTGCAAATAATAAAGGATTTTTTTTCCATCAAAAGAGTAGTTTGCAATGCAAATGATCGAAAAATACTTTAAGAAAACCAACCCATATTTTTTGACATATAACTAAATTATTTTTTTAATCTCAACAAATTACTCTCTCTCTCTCTGATTCCTAAGGTCTAGTTGGGCAGTTAAATTTGGTCATAAGTAATTAAGTATAAGATCTCAATCCATTTTGTCTCCTATATTTACCATTTTTTTCTAAACTAATTTACTTAACATATAAACTAAAATATAATATAATACTACATAGGGGTACTTTAATGAGATCGTGTCACTTTTATTACCTTACCTCCAATTCTTAATATAAAAGCTGAATAACTAATTTACTTACATTAAGAAAATTGTTATTTGTGGCAAATGTGTGCCATAAAATATGATATTAAATAATGTGCGTTGAAATTATCCCTTGATAACAATAAGCAATCAATAGAGATATTTTAAAGAACAATTATAGATTTGAGCAATAAAGTGAATTAAAAACTTATATTTAAGACCCAAGAAAAATTTAAGACCCAAGTAAACCCTTTTGGCTAATTTTTACATTTAAGACCAAAGGGTGTAATTAATTAATTTTTTTCATAATCCACCCAAATCAGTTAATTAAAGGAAGTAATCATTTAACCCCCATATTTAAAAGCCAAAGAGGGATTTTTGTTGGAGATTCTCATATTCAATATTGTTCCACCCTTGTTTTTGTCAAAAATATTTGTGGGAGATTACTGGACTCCGATGATAGAGACAAAAAGTGATTTCTCGGCTTTTGCTATGCATTTTTGGGTTGATTTTCTTTTTCTTCCGCTTGCATGGTAGAGACCTCTTTCTATTATTTTCTTTCCCATCCGACCTTGACCTCGACCGAAAAAAAGAATTCAAAGATTAATATAATGCTTGATACTTGTAGTTTACTCTTTTAATGTTTGGTCTTTATAGTTTCAAACTTAGATTTTGGTCCCTTAAGGGACAAACAAGTCCAGGCTTTTATCAAAAATTAGGGACTAACATTTTAGAAGGAAAGACCAACTTATAGTTTCACTAACATTTTAGAAGGAAAGACCAAACCTTATAGTTTGAAACTATAAGAACAAAAGCTAAAGGCGGCAAATTATAAGGATAAAATATTGTATTAACTCAAAATTCAACCTATATTAAATACGACCTTAATATTTAGTGTCATGTATGAAGCATGAGCTACTTTGGTTTTTAAGACACTATTTGACGCACTGCATAAAATAACCCAAATCCTCATTGAAAATAAAATTTAAATACACTTGAAATACCAGAAATTAACAATTTATATGGGTTGAAGTAGGTCATGTTTCATAGAATGATTATGCAAATATAAGAGATGCAGCATGCTAAAAATTATTATTACAAGGCATATAAAAATCCTGCATAGCCCAGCAAATCGCATATCTTCAAAATAATGCATATTCATCAAAATCAATTTGTGTGTATGTGTATATATATATATATATAACCTTCTGCATGCACACAGTTTCAATTGATACAGAAACTTGTGGCTTCTGCAACAACTTCATACCAGATATATCAAAATTCAGCTTGGCATGATAGAATTGGAAGGCCAATCAAGGCAAAGTGGACTAAGTTTGTATTCCAGCAGTTACCAATCCGTCATTATCAGGGCACTTGCGGTGGACCGATGCTGATTTTTTCCTCATAACCCAAAAAGCAGCAAAATAACGATTCTGCAGAGACCATCAAACAAAATGTTTTAACAGATTATTATTTTTTGAGTGAATGACAATAAATACCTAATGTAAGCCATTGGCTAAGGTCTTCATTTGTGCTCATCCCAATTGAGATCATCCAAGTTAAACCACAGATCTACATTCTTTTGTTTCTACCAAAGGACACCTATACGGTTCTACCCTTTGACCATCATATATATTTTTTTAAAAATATTAATTTTTTGATTAATTTATTATTCGGTAAATTACTGTATATCCCATTATTAAAGGCATATTATTTAGCTTCCAGTGGTTGCATCCATAGCCGCCTAATTTTGTCAAAAATAATCATGTTAAACTCAAAATGATGAGAACATTTCAATCCTAAAACTTACGAACGGTTTCAAAGTCCTTTTTAAGTCATAAACTGACATTTCAAATTGGATCGTTCTACTTTATTTCAATGATTGGCTAAAACCACACAAGATACAAATCAAATTGGCATTTAATATTGAAACGATAAATCATTTTAATATTCACATGATTATTTTTGTCAAAGAGTTAAACTACCACTACAACACTGTGGTAAAGGATTAAGCAGCCAAACTACAAGAATGTTGAATGACATGCTATAAAACCGTACGCAGAACAACTGCATTTAAGCCAATTCATAGGTGATACACTGTAACTTATCCTTAATATATTGAAATTTCTGATAAATAATAGCTATATTAGTATCAACAAAGAAGTTAGGAAATTTGTGGTTGAGCCACCAAGCTATTAAAAAAAAATTAAAGCCTTCAATTGGTGACCCATGTCAAGAGCTATAATGATGATGTTAGCCTCATTTTAGATGAACAGGAGGAGAAAAGACCACTTGAGTGAGGGATGGAGAGAGTAGTTAGAAGCTTACCTGCATCATTGATCTAGGGTTTGCAGTGTAGGTTGTCTCAATGGTACTTTCTTTCTGCAGGTCATGGTAATACAAATGGAAGCATGATTACTCATTTGTAGAAATAAAAGAAGAAATAACCAAATTTGGATGACCATACCTCAAATTCAAATCCATAATGCAAAGCAACCCTTTTAACATCTTCCAAACTCAATTCAATGGACATGTCCTACAGATAGATATAAGAATGGGAATATGTTCCACGCATGTGATATAACATATGCAAGTCAAAAAGTGGCCCCAAAAAGAATAAATGGAAGCCAAAAGAATGATAAACATAAAATCTTACATCTTCTTGTCCATACATGTCTGCAAAGTGATAAAGGAGAGGACCCAAATGAATCCAAACCTGTCATGATGTTACCCAGTCGGAAGGAAATAATTATGTGATCATAACAAAATACAGAACAAATGGAGTAGCAGAAAGAAGATACCCCTTCCGTTCCCCTTTTTATAAGATATCTTTCAAAGGCTTTGATGTTCCTATTTATAAGATGTTTTGCAATATCTGGGCAGTAATTAATTTTTTTCCATAAATGCCCTTACAAAAGGTGCTTTCAATTAATTAGGAGAGAGCACGCGTGTGAGGGGGGGGATATTTAATGGAGGGTATGTGTGGAATGATGGGGTAAGTTTAAAGAAATCAACTAATTTGCTTATTTTGTGTAAAGTAGGTAAATTTGTCTTGCAAAATGGGACGGAGGAAATACAATAGATATTAATAGAAGGTAGGGGTACTTACTCCCCCGTCTCTCAAAATTTGTGATATTATTTCAATATATTCAACTATATTATGAGCAGTGTCAATAAAGAAACAGGTCACAACTGCATCCCAAGCACCTGTAAAGCAAATGTAAGCGTCATAAGGAATTGTAAATATGATAATGTCTTACATTTCAGTACTGATATGAATTAGAACTATAATCTCAAGTTCAATTTATGCATAAGATCTACAGAAATTTAGATTTGTATCTGCAAACAACAAAGCTCTTTTTCTTGTATTTAATATCTCACCTCCAACAATTAATAAGAAAACTGGTTTTGAAATCTTATATTTACTAATAATTGGAAAAAAATATGAAAGTACAGTCGATTGAGTTCCCCATAGAAATTTAAATGGCACGAATCTTTGCCTTCAAGTAGTTTCATTTGTTTTCCTGAGGAAATCCATTAGAAGTTAATGTCACAGTTCTTTGGCACTAGCTTAAGCCTAATAAATAATCATAAACAGAGGTCTAAGAATCCAACAGTGAAGATACGTAAACTTGTATTATGCGGCATTCACCACAAAATGGCACTCAGCTCATTAATTACTACTCTTGAAGACTACAAGTTTGACGAAGATTACACAAGAAATATTGATGTGTCCATGTTTTGATTCCTTTTGGATGAAGTCAACAATGAAAACTAAAAAGAGAGAATATATTGGGCAGCCCTGATGCTGGCATTCTATCTCTTAATAACAGAGTTAAGATTGTTTAGCTTGCAACAATCGATGCAGGGACTGTTATAGTTTACCA
Source organism: Inga leiocalycina (assembly GCA_963242795.1). NCBI lineage: Eukaryota > Viridiplantae > Streptophyta > Magnoliopsida > Fabales > Fabaceae > Inga > Inga leiocalycina. The sequence goes on along the minus strand of OY725329.1, from coordinate 27,801,987 downwards.
ATATAAAGAAAGGAAATAAACTGTTTATTTAAAAAAAGGAGATAAACTAACAACTCTAACTTAAACACTAAAAAAAGAGAGAGTGATGGCTGCATGGCAGCAGATGCCCAAATCTGAAGGTTCTATCACACATACACTCTTTAGAGAAGTGCTATCTATCCTACCTATTTGGCTTGGATCACTGTAGACTTCAACGAAGTCACCGCCACACATGGAAAAGCCTTCAGTAATTCCTGCACTGCTCCCAGTTGATATGGGAAAAAATGCAATCAACAAGATTATAATTAAAAAAACAAAACAGAAAATGTACTTATATTATGGTACTTGTACAAGGAAACTATGTCTTCCTTTTCATCATGTGACCATAGGAATGCACGACTTGGAACAGATTTTGCATTTGAAAGTTAAAAACAGATGATAGGGAACTAAACTCTGCGATTTTAGCATTATCATTAGTCAAGGCATTTTTCTTGGTTTTGATGTCATGCCAACACACATTTAATAAAGGGTTAAGGTGCAAATTTGCTCCAAAAATTTTCGCTTAGGAGCAATTTTACCCAGTCTTTTTGGCTTCATGTTGCCCCAGAAGTTTTAAAACGTAGCAATGTCAATCCACCCCGTTAAAAAACTAACACTGACTGTTAAAAAATTGACGTTGACCATTAACACTTTTAATCAAGGTTATGTAACCCGGACCGGACCTGCCCGGAAACCGGCGAACCGGCTGGTAAACCGGTCCGATTCCCGGTCTGGTCCGGGTTACTATTTTAAAAAAAAAAAAATTTAATTTTTCCTTTAAAATTTCATACTATAAGTCTAAAATTTTCAATTTCTCACGGGTTTAGCTCCGGTTTGGCCCCGGTCTGACCCACTAACCGTTAACCCAATACCCCGACCGGTTCAATACCCGGTCCGGGTTTTAATACCTTGATTTTAATACTTCCCAAGCAACCTTGAACCCAAAAAAACTTCCGGGGAAGTATTGTTCCTAATTGAAAACTTCCAGTACAAATTTGCATCTTAACCCTTAATTAAATAATCAATATGAAGAGAAAGTAAACAATTCCAGTGGCAAAAAATATCTATTCAAGTTGTCAGCAATACAGTCCGCAAGGTAATGCAAGTAACAAAATATAATCAAACCCAATAATATTAAGAAAACCAGAGTGACTGATATACAATTGATATTCTATATGAAAGAGAAAGAGGGAAAGAGAGATAGAGAAGAGGAAACAGAGGGATTCAAGAGAGAAGAATAGAGGAATGAAGATAGAGAAACACAGAGAAGAGGAAGAGAGAAAGAGAGAAACAATTCCGAGCTATTTCATTATCAATCACAGACTAAGATACAATAGGCATGGACTCTTATTTATAGGCTTATAAGCACCGCCTTTCCTAACTAACTTTTCTAATCCCTTTTACTAACTCTAACTAATTCTAACGGCTATATTCCAACAACCTAACAAACCAACTTCTAACTCTTTATTATATTTATATATCAGTGACTTGAGAAAGGGACCTAACTTGGTCTTTAGAAAATCACCCATGTTAAAAAAATGTTTTTTATTTGAAATGTATGTTCCCTATGGAGCATTTTAATTTAAAGCCATAACTTTAGACATAATTTTTCCCACTTAGCATATAGCACGTTAATTATATATTAAGACTAATCAATTATTATTATATATTTATGAAGCCATTTGGTGAAAATGATGGGCCTCTATGTAATTGAACAAGTTGAACCAATTGCCTATTCTTGACGCCTCTAAGTCAATCTCTGGGTTGAATTTCAAAACTTTGCTATCTTGGCCTGAAGAAAGAAATTAAATTTTCACACAAAAAAAAAAAGGTCATTTCCGGAACAAAGAAACAAAGACACAATTCCCGCACTTGGAGTTCACTGTTCAGATTCAACTTGAAAAATTTTAGAATAGACAGCTATCCTTCTTACAAGAAAATGGCTTACCCATCAAAATAAATTTTTATTATAAATGTGAACAGAAACAATGATAACTGAAGCCATTAGTTTGATTTATAAAGAAAGATTAATGACTAGTATTTGTACTCGAATCATGACACAGAAAACTAGCCAGAGAATTACAAAAGAAACATTTCAAACAAAAGAATGTGTTGTAACTTGAGAGAGAAATTGTTTTCCATTCATATGAAAGCTAGGATACATTCAAACAATATATACAGAGAGATACAAGCCAATAAATGAGGCTAACGAATGCCAATAACTACAATAAAAAGATATTTCCACACTCCCCCTCAAGTTGGATCATAGATATTAATCATGTTCAACTTGCTTATATATTCATCAACTTAGAGCTCATATGGTGAGGAGAGTCTTCATGCACATGAGGATAAAACAGTATTGAAACTTGAATAGCTTTTCAAAAGGGAGAAAATAGGATGGCCCACATTACAAATCAATGTAAGTACCTGGCAGGGTGAATATCTGGAATTGAAACAGGACGAAGTTGATCACTATCTGACAAAGAATTACAATTACTGTGTATCCAAGGATATATTGTCCATTCGCCAGCAGTTTGGGTGCTTATAAGATCCATCAAGCCAATTTAATATTTATATATAACAGGGACAGAACAAATGGTATCAGTACATCACTCATTTATAGTGAACTTGCAACAAATAAATATTCACAACACAGAGATGAACAAGGAAAACAAAAGTTCAATATCCTTACTGGTTAAGAATAAAACTTGAGCATATCATCATGTAGTATGAAAATTCATTTCCTTGGCTGATAAATCCTGCAACATGTCATGAAATAACAGACAATGTAAAACATATAACATAAATCCTACAAGATCCTAGTGATAGGCACACACCTAAGCATGAAATCTCCAGAGCCAGTCGACCAAGTCCAGCACCAGGAACTAAACAGGCAGGTGGGCTGTTTGAAAATTTTCCATGATTTTAGTGAGCTACAAATTATTCAAACAAACTTCAAATTGGATAAGAACTTTCTGCAGACAATTAGAGCTTCGGATAGAAAAATTCTTGTGTACCTCTCTTTACCGCGATTAGGAAACAAGGCATTGAGTTCTTCAAGTATAGGCTTGTAGCACTGATCACGTTCCTTTTGACCCTGACATAATACCAAATGCAGAAGATAAAATGGAACTCTATATCAAGATTTTAATTCATTAATTATGACTCAAATTCAATAAACAAATAAGCAGTACCTCTTCTGCCCAGTCTCTAACTATATTCCTTATTATACAACGCACCTGAGAACAAGGCAATATCAAAATAGTTTAAAAAAGGAAAACAATATGGAAATTTTATCTCTAAAGTTCACCGATGCACTAGAATTCTTCTGTTCAGGAATACTAGAAATATGAGCATTTCATATGAGTAATCATACTATTTTAGACAAACAACATCAGAGATATGTTAAACTAGTTAAAATATAGCATAATCAAGAGAACAGTTACTCTAAGTATCCAAGTCTCAGACCATTCAGAAATTTATGAGATGCAGTAAATTCCCATTTCTGCTCCCTAATAAGAGTTCCAGTGGATGTAACCAGTAGATTTTTTATATGGATTAAAGGCGCAGTTTTCTAAAAGAACAAAATTAATAATGAAGCACGCACATTTTCCCCCAAAAAATTCTCTCAAAACCAGAGGAAATAAAATGGTGGGGGTGGGGGTGGGGGGTGGGGAGAAGAGAAATTTTGGAGGAAAATGTGGTGGGTCCCACTCCTCATTTTTCCTCCTATTTTTTCTTCCAACCAAGAGAAAAGTTATGTTCCATCCTGTTTCCTTCCAACCATGGCGTACATCAAGGAATGAGATAGGATAGGAACCAAATCAGTTGAGAAAAATAATGAAGAAAACTCTTTATTAAATTAGAATCCAACTCCATGATTAATAAAGAAGGCAGATCTTTAATAAAGGTTGAGCAAGAATCTTAACTCATCCGACTAATAAAGTCAAAGGAGAATCTCCCAGATAAATTAAAAAAAAAATCTCTCTATGACTCTATATTTCAACGTGTTCTAAATAATCTGAACCTTAATATTTATAGGCAAACAAGTAATTAATGAACAAAAAATACTCCTAAAACTATCCCATTAATCCACAACACAGATAATGGGAGTAACTACCTAAATAAATAAAATGAAATGTAAAATGACATAATTTCATGACTCAGTGCCCTCTTCAACTATGAAAATAAGTGCAGAAACATCTAAGAATAAAGCTCACAGAATCAGTGCTAAGTAACATCTGAACACCATCTAGGCTTAAAAAGAGAGAGGAAAGGATTAACAAGGACATACCTTATCTACATCAACTAAAGGAACATTCAGTTGAAAAGATGGGTCCAACCATTCCTGTTGCCGCGAGGATACCTGAAACATAATAAGAAAAAATTTATTGATTCATATATCCAAATAATTTTTCTAATACTAATCGCAGTGAAGTTTGAACTTGAAAAAGAAGTGTAAAGTAACCATTTTGGGTAAACACTTGGTCGTTTGAATTTAAAAAAGATCAAAGCATGGTCCCCCAAAAAAAACCCTACCCAACAAGAGGGGATAACGGTGGGAAAAAAAGATGACAATTAAAAGTAACTCCACATCCTCTATAAAACATATAAGAAAAACAACTAACATATAATAGAACAGCCTGCAAGTGATGGGTTCCAGAAAGGCAGTCCTGGGCAGAGTACATATCAATGAAGGAAACCGAGGGGGAATACATATGAACACCATCTAGGCTTAAAAAGAGAGAGGAAAGGATTAACCAGGACATACCTTATCTACATCAAATAAAGGAACATTCAGTTGAAAAGATGGGTCCAACCATTCTTGTTGCCGCGAGGATACCTGAAACATAATAAGAAAAAACTTATTGATTCATATATCCAAATAATTTTTCTAATACTAATCGCAGTGAAGTTTGAACTTGAAAAAGAAGTGTAAAGCAACCATTTTGGGTAAACACTTGGTCGTTTGGATTTAAAAAAGATCAAAGCATAGTTCCCCCAAAAAAAAACCCTACCCAACAAGAGGGGATAACGGTGGGAAAAAAAGATGACAATTAAAAGTAACTCCGCATCCTCTATAAAACATATAAGAAAAACAACTAACATATAATAGAACAGCCTGCAAGTGATGGGATCCAGAAAGGCAGTCCTGGGCAGAGTACATATCAATAAAGGAAACCGAGGGGGAATACATATGCGCATCTTATAATTGCCACCAGTTAGTTTCATCATACTATCACTCAATGTGTGTGTGTGTGTGTGTGTGTGTGTACATATAATATTTAGAGGAATTTGCATCAGATATGTCATCTTTCCAGCTTAGGTTCCTAATAGATATCCGCCAAGTTCAGAACTAAGAGACAGCTTTTATTTTCTGATATTAAGAGAGGGCTTCTTTCCCCAGCAAATGAATGGCAATATCTCTAGAACATAACAGCCTTTTGATATTGCTGGAAATCAGCAAATCAAATCCCATGATTTTAGCTCTAGCAATCCCATGATCTCAGCCATATCATATCCCTGATTCTAGCCATAAGTTACACAGGAAAGATTGTGATTGTATTTTTAATTCTCTCATTATGGCTGACCGTTAATTGCTCTACATTCAGCCTATATATACTGTACGCATTCACTGATATGAATAATAAAGTGTATTGGTTCCTCTTATTTAAGATGGTATCAGAGCCTCTGGTGATGTTCTGCAGCCAGAGAGAATACCGGCTTACATGAGAGATAGCAAGGAGAGAGCGAAACGAGAGAGAGAGAGAGAGAGGACTCACGTCATGCTAAGATCTCAGCACTGGCAGTGCGTGTAGATACACCACCACCATAGGAGGGGACGGACGGCGCCGATTGGCGCATCCCAAAAGAACAGCGGGCATCTGACCGGAGGTGGCCCCCGAGCGGCACCACTTCCCGGCTAGTGAAGCCCACACGCCGTCACTTGCGGCGGTTTCCGGTGACCCTCTTTCTAGAAATATAGATCCCTCTGAATTTCCTCCTCTTTTCGGCTCTATTCCTAGAAATGCAACCAAAACCAGGGTCACTCCAACGGCACTCATGTTCGGTAAAACTTCTGAAGCTCAAAATTCCTCTTCTTCCTCAAACTCCTCCATTACCAATAGCACAATGATGGCACCAAAATTCTCCGATAGTCAAATTATGACCATTAACCATAGGTTCAATGGAAGAAACTATCTCCAGTGGTTCCAAACTGTGCTGAGGTATATTCATGGCAAGCGAAAGAAGAAATACATCAATGGGGCAGTACCTCAACCAGCCCCAAATGACCCAAATTTTGAAATGTGGTTTGCTGAAAATAATCAAGTCATGACTTGGTTATGCAACTCTATGACGGTTGACATTAGTTAAGGCTATCTCCTAGCAAATACTACAAAAGAGATCTAGGATGCAGCACGATGAACCTACTCTTCTCTCGACAACACCGCCACCTTAATCCACTTGAAACGGCAACTTCAAGATTTGAGACAAGGAAACATGACAGTGACGGACTATTATAATGCCTTGCCGAAACTCTGGCAACAACAGGACCTATTTGAGGTACATCCATGGAAGAATGTCGAGGATGCTCAATTATACAGGAAGATAGTGGAAGAAGGAAGAGTATATGATTTTCTTCTTGGACTCAACGATTCCTTTGAGAAGATAAGAGGTCGAATCATAGGGATAAAACCCTTGCCACACCTATTTGATGTTGTCAACCATGTACAGCTCAAAGAAGGCAGGAAACTCTTGAATCGAAGCAGCCCAAGTCCAATTGAGAGTTCGGCTCTTGCAGTAAAAGGACCACAAGACGAACGAAGGGATAACAAATGGTGCAATTATTGTAAGAAGAAGGGCCACATCAAGGAGGAATGCTGGAAACTACATGGCAAGCCACCAACTAGCAAACACCACTTGCCTCCTAGTGTCATCCACACTACAGCTGAGCAAAAAGCTGAAGATGTTGATTCCCTAAGTCAGGAGGAACTGCTGATGCTCCGCAAGATACTAGACAAACAGAACAAGTCCCACTCTATGCCTAGTGTCAACCTGGTACAGTCAAGTAATTCTATTATAGCTCTTAATGCTGTATGGGCTAGTGAGAACACATGGATTGTTGATTTAGGAGCAAAAGATCACATGATGAGTAATCGCACGTTATTTGCTACTCTTAAATTGTGCCCCGAGAATCTTCGAGTCAAAGTTGCTAATGGTGTGTACACCAAGGTTGAAGGCATAAGCACAGTCAATTTGTCTTAGTCATTGAGCATTCACAATGTTCTATTTGTGCCTGCACTTACCTGCAACCTGATATCTGTGAGTAAATTAACCAAAGGTTGTATATGCCGAATAATATTTGATGATGATTGTTGTCTCTTTCAAGATTTAAACTTGGGAAAGACAATTGAAACTTCTAGAGAGTGGGATGGACTTTTCTACCTGAAAAGATCGAAGTTGCAGAATAAAGATACTTGGAATGCACGTAAAGCGATGGTTAGCTCAAGTTCCCAAGATAAAGATGTACTTTTATAGCATTGTTACTTAGGACATCCTAGTTTTGATTATATCAAACATGTGTTTCCAAATTTACTCAATAAAAATTCTATCCTTTTCAATGTGAGACATGTCAATATGCTAAACAAACTCGGTCCTCCTACTCAAAACAGCCATACAAACCTTCTGCTCCTTTTCGACTCATACACAGTGACATTTGGGGTCCGGCAAGGACAAAAAACCTAACTAATGAAAAATGGTTTGTCACCTTCATCAATGATCATACCAGAACCACATGGGTTTACTTAATGAAGGACAAATCTGAGATAGCCCAAGTTTTTCAATGTTTCTATGCCTTTGAGAAAAACCAATTTCAAACTTCCATCAAAGTCCTCCGAAGTGACAATGCTAGAAAATATCTAAGTGGCGCCTTTAAAGGATTTCTTGATCAGAAAGGAATCCATCATCAAACCTCTTGTCCTTACACACCTCAACAAAATGGGGTTGCTGAAAGAAAGAACCGTCACTTATTGGAGGTAACCAAAACGTTACTAATGGAACGAAATGTACCCACAGTGTTTTGGGGTGACGCAGTTCTAACTGCCGCCTATTTCATCAACCGAATGCCTTCCAAAATCCTCAAATATGCCACTCCCATCCAAACATTCCTTGACACTTTTCCTAATTGTCCTCTCATCAATACGTTACCCCAGAAAGTGTTCGGATGTGTTGTCTTTGTCCATACATGTGATGGAAGCAAATTTGATACCCGTGCCCAAAAGTGTATATTCCTCGGCTACTCCTCTATCCAAAAAGGATACAGGTGCTATTATCCTACCTCCAAGAAAATGTTTGTCTCCAAAGATACTGTATTCTATAAGGAGGATGCCTATTATCCCAAATTAACCATTCAGGGGGAGCACTCAGATATTGAATGGCTAATTTCACATGAACCATCGCCCACTTCTCCTGCCAACAACGCCTTACCAGTCTCGGATACATTACTCTCACCCACACCTGATCAACCTATCCCTGATACACTATCCTCATTCCCACCTGATCAACCTGTTGTTCCCATCAATCACCTGATACACCTAATGAAACCAACCAACCTGAACCTACACCTAATGAACTGGAAACACAAGTTGAAATCAACTCTAGGGTGGATAGAGGAGGTAGATCAAATGGAGAGACCAGACAGGAAGAAGATAACGGTAGAAACATCCCTTCCACTTAAAAGAATGACCATGACTCTAACCCAAGATTAGATCCTGAAAAGATGGGATGGCCCATTGCACTAAGAAAAGGAGTAAGATCTTGTACTCAGCATCAAATTCAATGATTTGTCTCATATGGTAACCTGTCTGTAAAGATGCAGAGCTTTGCTGTGAATAATGCACAGCTTACGATTCCAACTACTTTCCAACAAGCTATGGCTGATCCTTATTGGAAGCAAGCTCCACAAGAGTTAAAAGCACTTGAGGAAAGTAAAACTTGGGAAATCATAGCTCGCCCCACAAGAAAGAAACCAGTAGGATGCAGGTGGATCTTCACCCCAAAGTTCAATCCATATGGAAGTATCAACAAATACAAAGCAAGACTGGTTGCAAAAGGATATACTCAAACTTATGGGGTCAATTACCAGGAAGCATTTGCTCCGGTAGCTAAATTCAATACAATCCAGTTATTGTTGTCGATTGCAGCAAACTTAGATTGGTCACTATACCAGTTAGATGTCAAGAACGCATTTCTGAATGGTGACCTGGAGGAAGAAGCCTACATGGAGGTTCCCGATGGAGTTCTAGCTCCAAGTAACTCTTTTTGCAAACTTAACAAGTCTTTATATGGGCTAAAACAATCTCCGAGGGCATGGTTCAGACGGTTCTCTAAAGCAGTAGAGAAACTGGGATATACACATGGGCAAGCAGATGACACACTGTTTATCAAACGAGATAATGGAAAAATAACTATCTTGATTGTCTATGTAGATGACATAGTCATTATAGGGAATGATGAAGATTCCATTGTCCGGCTTAAGAGGGACCTATCTCGTGAGTTCCAAGTGAAAGATCTCGGCCAAATGAGATACTTCTTAGGTATGGAAGTGGCAAGATCCAAAAACAGTATCAACATGTCCCAGCGAAAGTATACTCTTGATCTACTACATGAAACAAGTATGTTCAGGGCACAACCTGAAGGAACACCTATGGAAGAAGGTTGTCACCTAGAGATCAAACCGAATGGTGTTCCAGTCAACTCAGAATGATATAGAAGACTGGTCGGGAAACTCATATACTTAACCCACACCCATCCAGACTTTAGCTATGCAGTCGGAATAGTAAGTGAATTCATGCACCAACCACAGGAAGAGCACATGACGGCAGTCGGAATAGTAAGTGAATTCATGCACCAACCACAGGAAGAGCACATGGCGGCTGTGTACAGAATCCTAAGCTATTTGAAACTTAATCCTGGAAGAGGAATCTTCTTCAAGAAGAACACAGCCAAAAACTTAGAAATCTACACTGATGCAGACCATGCAAAAGACTAGGAAACTGGAAGGTCAACTTCAGGGTACTGCACATATGAGTGGGGAAATCGGGTGACATGGAGAAGCAAGCAAACTGTAGTTTCAAGGAGCAGTGCAGAAGCAGAACTGAGAGTTGTGAACGACGGAACATGTGAAGGACTTTGGGTTATCAGGCTACTGAAAGAATTGGGAATTCCATATGAGGGCTCCATGGAGGTCTGGTGTGACAACAAAGCCAGCATTGAGATTGCAAGGAACCCTGTTTATCATGATCGAAAGAAGCATGTTGAGATAGACAGACATTTTATTAAAGAAAAGGTCAAAGCAAGCATTAGGAACCTATCCTACATACGATCTGCAGGTCAGATTGCAAATGTAATGACCAAACCACTGGGCAGGGCTAAATTTGAAGGATTTCGGCGCAAGCTGGGAATGATTGGCATATACTCTCCAGCTTGAGAGGGAGTGTCAGAAATCAGCAAATCAAATCCCATGATTTTAGCTCTAACAATCCCATGATCTCAGCCATATCATATCGCTGATTCTAGCCATAAGTTACATAGGAAAGATTGTGCTTGTATTTTTAATTCTCTCATTATGGCTGACCGTTAATTGCTCTACGTTCAGCCTATATATGCTATATGCATTCACTGATATGAATAATATAGTGTATTGGTTCCTCTTATTTAAGAGATATCAAATGCACGAGCAACTAGAAGAGCAATTATTGCATTTCATTCACATGTTCTATTGTAATGTATTCTTTATTTATAGAACATAGCAAAATCTGATCATCTAACAAATTCTAACTGTTTCAACTAAACAATCAACTGTTATCACAAGATGTTCCGTCTGTCACTTTTAAAGTGCCCTAGAGAAAAAGATATCATCGACAATTTAAGTTGTCTTTATCTAGTTACTTGAACATGTATCACTTGTAATTGATTTAAAATCATAAAATCATCCATATCAAGTCACCATTAAGGAAACTGAAAAACATAAACCTACTAAAACTTCAGTAAATTTAAAATGGCAACTCAAATTTAGAGATATTAAAACAAAATAGTCATTACATTTCCATTAGAATCGACCGTAGGATTTCCACCATATTTGTCTGTCTCTTTGGTCTGTACTGAACATGGAGACTGGCTCCAAGTACTTAACTGATGGTGACCCTCAACATCTGCCTCCTGTTGTTATCTACAGAGTTAAATTTCTAAATGAAAAGAACACCATGATGGAACCAACCAACATCATAGTTCTTATTTATTGAATGAATAATGGGTCCTAAATGTTCCAGAAACCTCATTAACAGAGACTGGTACTGATGATCTGCATGTATCAATGCAACATTCCCCACGATCCTGTCCATCATTTGCTGAAGAATATATTTCTGTTCTAGAGGTTGACTCACACAAGCAAGCCTTATTATCTTTTGTGGCATGACCTTGGCCATGTCCAGGGTCCAGGTTGTCATCCATACCTATATCCTGGCTCATATCTAGTGGAGGTTCAAATGCCTGTAAGAGTTTGTTATATCAATATCAAAACAACATTAAAAGATAATGAAGGATTTCACCACAACAAGAAGTTAGCTCTGACCTGAAGCATGTGGAATATGAAATAAGAATTTGCGGAGATACACCTGTTGTCATGTTATCACTAGATTAAGTTAGTTAAAGTTTACAATTTACATTAACCACTAGAAATGTACTTATGTCACTCCAATCCAATTAAAGTTCTGTTTAAAAGATAATAAACATTTAAAATTCCAGCACTTGCTAAAAGTTCAACTTAAATTCCACGGTAGTTGCAAGAGTGTTTGTCCAAAGTCTCTCATTAAGGGTTAGACATGTGTTCAATATGGTTTTACTCTAATTGTTCGCTTTTAAAAGATTTTTGTTTCCAAGAGTTTTACAGTGCCATAGGCATAAAGAATCATCCAAACCTAATAACCAACAATGACATTGAGCCTTTCCTATTCCAAATATGGGCAGCTAAAACAAAAGCATACCCCAACTGAAAGCTAATTGTTAATTATGCATCCTCATCATATTAACTATGCACAAGACAACCATAATTCAGGGCCACTCAGCTTATCAATAATTCCAACAATTAAAATCTATTTCAGAAACAAGTTTACAACCTCCATATTTTCTCACTGTTCACTTAACAAAAGAAAAACCACTGGACCCAAGGGCCATGGGCATCTACACCAAAACACCTCAGAAAATTCTTTAAAATAAATATTAAAACAAATTAAGAAAGGATATAAAAAGAGGAGGCAAAGTAAATTTACCGGCGGAGTCTTTGAATCTTAAGAAGATAATGGGATAATAAAGCCTAAAAAACATAAATAAGAAAGTTAGGTGCAAAAGGTAACATTACAATAAACCAAAAAACACAAAATTTAATTAGAACATCATAAAAACTAGCCAATCGAGGAATAATCAAAAAAGAAATCAGATAGGACACATTGGTAGCTCAATCAATCAAGTAAAAATTACAGAAAACCTCAAGATTAAGCAGCAAAACAGCATAATCATCATGGGAGAACATTAATGGAGAATGGAAAGAGAATGAGAAGGATATTGTTGTTCTAGGGCTAGCCTTTATTTTGATAATGATGTTTCTAGATTCTCTAAAAGTTTCCTTCGCACCCTTTATTGCTTATTTAACTGCCTCTTTCCTCTTCTCTTTCCATCTCTTTCTCTATAATCTTGCTACTGTTCTACATTGAAGGGGTGTTTGGGATAGCTTATAAAAACCACTTTTGCGCTTTACAAGACAAACGTAGCCTGTCCCTAAAGCTGCAGCACATGCATTGCACAACAGTAAGACTCAGCACGTGGGATTCATCCAAATTACACTGAAAGCATTACACGTGTTTCCTTTGACTCGCTTGACAATCGTTTTAGATAGGGTAAGGAGTGCTCTTACGTATACAAATCACAGGAAAAAGATGAAAGAGCCAAAGGCAGAAGAAAAATGCCTCTGAGATCTCCATTCAATCCTGTTATCATTTTGGAAATTCTCAATTGATGAGAGCAATATTGTAGATTATAAAGGGCAGTTGGCAGTAATCTAGGATTGGAAGCCCACAATGATTTTGAACAATAATTAGATGTTAAGCTTTATGAAGAAAATTATCATCATCACATTATTTGAACCAAGTAAACTTATATACTTGAAGAGAGCACAAAAGCTTCCTTAGTTAACAGATTGTACTATTTTATTAGGATTTGAATTAGAAAATAATATTGCATATTACTTTTGTTTCACTTTGAATATTATCAAATAAATACTATCCTCATCCTCTATCTTATCTGTCATCGGGATCAAGATTAAATATTATCTTTTATTTTATATTAGCAGTTATCTTATGAGCTATATGTAACGCCATTAGTTGTTCTATGCTGCTAGGGTTAACTTAGCTATTGATTTGAAAACAAAGATTTCAGGTTATCAATAGTTTCCTTCTCCCCATTTATTTCTGCTGTACCTCAGTCTTTCTTCTTCACTCACCATCTTTCTCTATATTCTTGCAACTGGTCTACAACAAATACCTTATGTGCGGGTGGAAGTTTCCTGAAAGATCTTTCATATCTTCTGACATCCTCTTCTGAAGCATCAGGATAGCTGCGCCAAATCCAATGAAAAATGGTAGTCCAATTGCAACTTCCAATGAAATAGACGATAGGGAAAAATCTAAGTTTAAAACATAATGATAGCATAACAAGATGAGGAAAAAATAAAGACCAGTATCAGATCTTATAGATGCATAAAAAAACTACCCAAATTCTAAGTTGTCTTAGCTTGCATTTTCATCATGAAAAAAATATTCCCAAGATAAAAGGTCAAAATTTAAAGCAATGCTCCGCCAGTTATATACAAGTATACAACAACAACAACAACAACAATAACACCTGATCCCATTAGGTAGGGTCGCCTATAAGTTATATACAAGTATATTTATTTGTAAATTTATGATACATGGGAGTCACTTCAATGCAATCACACTGTTATTACAATGAAGTATATAAAAATGAAAAATGAAGACGTGGGGAAAAAAATAACTTTTCCCAAAGAAACCTGATATGACTCTTAGCTTGTATCAATGAGAGGTCAGCATCTGTATTATACTCAAATTATTCCAAAGAACCAAACTATACACAGGGGTCCTTGTTAATAGTAGTATTGAGTACATTACAAATAGGCTAGTTACTCTTAACTAACTGGTCTCTTCTTTATTCTCTCTCACCTAATTAATTTCTAACCCAGCACTTCATAAATATTTCCCTCTAGCATCAAAACCCTTCTCTATATCCAGAACATCTCGTCCGTACCATAAACAAAATGTAGAACTCAAGTTGTTGTCCAATGCAAATATCACCATTCAATAGAACACTACATTTGAGTCAAATCCACGGCAGACCACTCTCATTCTATGAAAAACTCTCATTGGTCATTTCAAAGGACTAATGGCCCTGAAGTTCAACCCAGACCTGGTCGCTACCGATGTCACGGTTAACACAAATCGATTCAACTTAAATAACATCCCAAATTACCCAGATTATCGCTAATTAAACTAGTAGAAATATTTCCTGGCAAACAAAAATAAAAACATTGAATAAGCTGCTAGAAAATTTTACGAACAAATGGAAGGAGTGAATCGTACTTGAGGTAAGCACTGATTATACGCCTGAGGGATTTGATTTCCAGGGCTTCTTCAAGCTTCAGTTGACGACGCTTCTCCGCGTCTTCTACGTCCTCTACTCTAGACATCTCGTAAGGACATTTCAGCAGCCGAGTTCGGGAGTTCAATATGTCTGGACATCGGTATTCCTAGTAGTGTTAGCCTGTGTTTGTGTTTGGTATTTTGGATAATAAATTTTTATTATGTGATAAAACTTATCTTACATATTTATTTTATATATCGTGAATCACGATTTATAATATTTATTATCTAAAAATAAGTTATTTTAAATAAGAATTTAGTAATCAATAATCATCGTCATCAGTATTACTATTTTCAATATATCTGTCCGTCAGAATTATACTTCAGTATTCTTGTGAGATTTTAGAAAATGCTAAAAATCATTAAAAAAAAAGTTGTCAAAGGATCACAGCAATCTAAATAGTTTAACAAAACATTTGTTTTTTATATTAGTTTGAATATTTTAAAAATTTATTTATATTAATTTAAATTATAAGAAAATGCCTGAAAAATTTAATCATGTCCTTTTGATTTTTATATTTTATATATTTATATTTACACGACAATGAGCGACAGCATTGCAGCGTCTACTCGAGCGAGAGATCATTGCAATGTCTTCTTTCTTAAACAAGTGACCACCGCAATGTCACTTATTTTCTTTCCTCTCTCACTTTTTGGGGGAATTTGCAAAAAGAGGATGTGGCAACAATAGAGGCCACAATCAATTTGATGTACAACAGCCAGGTTGCTGGACAGAGCAAAGAGATGAAAAAGGCATGTGGATTTAAGGACGGTTTCGCAAACTTAGATAGAGATCAACAACGCTTGAGGAAAAATAGGAAGCGAGATGCAAAAGCTTTAGAGCTTGTTTAGTTCAACAGTATTGCATGCATACAATAATAATCATGATTGTATTATCAAGATAAGAGTGTTTGGTTGCTCTTTAGCATGGTAACAAAGTTTTCCATAGTAATGGTGATTATAAAAAAAATAGTAATCCTCATTTATACTCTCCCCTATGAATATTAATTACCACCCCATTGCATGGTTGAAAGTGTCCAATTTACCCTTTAGTTTCATTTATCTTTATTTTACTTGTCTCATTTCACCTATCACACCATGCCACAACTACTATCACCACTACCTCCTCCTCTTCAACTGTCGTCGTCACCACCCTATGTCACCGACGCTACCCCATGCCACCACCATCACCTCCACTACCTCCTCCTCCTCCTTCATTGTTGTCGTCGCCACCGCCACCGCCACTACCTCCTCCATCTCCACCACTAGCGCCATCTCCACTGTTGTCGTTGCCACCACCTCCATCATTATCATTGTTGCCACCATTACCTCCCCCCTCCTTCACTGCCGCCGCCACTACCTCCTCCCCTATCGCCATCGTCGCCACCCCTGCTGTCGCCACCCCTATTGTCGCCACTACCTCCTCCTCCATTTCCACTACCGCCACCTCTATTGCCGCCGTTGCCGCCATTACTTCATCCTCCTCCTCCACTACCGTCACTTCACCATTGTCACCGTCACCACTAACTACCTCTTCCTTTACCACCGTCGTCGCCACACCGCTGCCACCACCACCACCTCCACTATTGCCTCAGTTGTCACACTACCTCCTCCGCTACCACTGTCGCTGCCACCTCCACCATTGTCATCATCGCCACCACTACCTCCACCGCCATCACCGCCACCCCTCGTTGCCTCCTCCCCCACTATTGCCACTACTGGCACCACTACCTCCTCCTCTACCATTTTAGCTGTCACCACCTGCCACCTCCATCTCCACATCACTGTTATTGTCGCCTACACCACCACAACCATTGTCATTAGACTATCCTTGGTGAGATAACATGACTGTTATTATGAGGCAATACAATGGCTCTTAACTATTTTTTTCCAAAGAATATATTAGGGGTAAAATAGACTTTATGTGATATATTAATTTTAAATAATTATTAAAAAAATAACTCATTGCATTTTGCTTAACAATCAAACTAAACACTAGCTCTGTAATTACTGTTGCATACATTACTATTGCATCGCATTGCATTGGACTACAAGGTATAATAGGATTAAACCAAACAGGCCCTTATTTTTCCTCCAACAAGCCATGCACAACATTTGCGACTTCTAAAGAGGTATGGCAGATTTTGAAGATTAAGTTTCAAGTCTTCTTGTGCCCTTTGAAACAAGAAGGATTGTTGGATTATTTAGATTAATTGTTATTTTATTTGATTATTTAATATTTATTATATCTTAGAATTAAATATGGATGTTAGATCTTAGGATATTATATCTCAAGATTATATCTATATTATTTTGATTTATTTCTTATTTGATGAAATTAAATTAGATTATAGGGTTAGTTTTAGTTTGTCTATACAAAGGCCCATATGTATCCTTTTTTATTCAAAGATTCATAATAATATTTCAGAGGTTCTTGTTTTTCCTCTGCATCAATATAATTCTTCAAAGTTTATAAAATATATTTCAGTTATGATATTAACATTTAAGTAAAAAAAAAATATAAATATATAAAATATAAAAATCAAAAGGCCATGACAAATTTTTTCACACATTTTCTTATAATTTAAAGGAATATGAATAAACATTTAAAATATTTAAAATAATATAAAGAAACAAATGTTTGATTAATTAAAATATTTAGAATGTCATTAGTGGGAGTAGCAGGGTTGTTACCCATATATTGGAAGTTATTTATGTAAGTTAAAATATCTAAAATAAAATATGTAAATAAAGAATAAGTTAGGTGAAATACTTACGTGGTAGCACGAGGATTTCTCAAACCACTGCTTTTATATAGCTGCGGATCATTTGATTGGAATGAAATTTGGAATGGGTACACTTAACAATATGAATCATTTGAAAAATAAACATATTCGTTCCGTGGCGGATCTCTTACAAGATTAATTTGGATTGGCTCTAGTTCATTTAGAAAATATAGTTAAAGGAACTATATGTGTAAACAAGATTATGCCTAAAATATATTTTATATATTTTGAATTAAAATTTTGTACTTAATTATTTAAAATAGTTGAATTAATATTTAATATATTGGTATAATACCATAATGTCGGAACTATTTGACAAATTTGATAATATCCTAAAATATTTAACTTAAAGAAATAATTTCCAATATATAGGTAACAACAACACTACTTCCACTAACGGCATTCTAAATATTGCCACTTGATCTTGACAATAAAATTGAAAGACAAGATGAAGGGCTATGATTTGCTCTGAAGAGCAAGAGCAATAATGAAGATGAAGAAGCAATTAATTCATTTCCCTTGACCATTTCGTCCAAGGCATAAGAGGAAGAAGGAAAGGGAATTTAATTAATACACTTTTTTCATTTGAAAAGTCTATAATTCTGGCTAAAACATAAAGGAAGCAAGAAGAGAGAATTGATTAATATTCTTGCTTCCTTTTTGTGGAGTATTTTCTGCAAGACTAAGGGGAAAGAAAGAGGATGTGATTTAAAGCAATTGTATGTTCACTACCCAAGCCAACAATAAAAAAAAAAGAAGGGAAGAAAAGTCAGCAATTATGGCTAGGCTTGAAAAGTAAGAAAGCAAGAGCAACTTAGTCAATCTTTTTCGTCCTTTTTGAAAAGCATTTTGGTCAACAATTTCTCCCTAATTGGGTAGCACATTTTCATCCAAAAAGATGGAGAGAATAGGAAAGAGAAAAGTAACCCAACGTAACTTAACCATACTTGGTTAATTCACGTTGGGCTTTTGCAAGAAGACACATTATTAGCCACATATTTTTTCTCTTTTCTTTTAGCTAATTTCGGCCAAGTGTTTAAGTGGTCAATGAAGAGAAAATTCAAAACATATTCCTCTCTCTCTCTCTCTCTCTCTCTCTCTCTCTCTCAAGCACAAAGTCGGCCAAGCAAAGCCAAGGAAAGAGAAAAGAAGAACAAAGGCAAAAGATGAGCTTCTTGGATAATTTTCACTACATAAACCACCTTTCTAGCTCAAATACTCTTCATAAACCTTGTTCCCCTTGATGAGAGTTTCATTTCTATGGTTTAGAATTTCAAGGGAAGGTGTTTTGAGTCATCTAGCAAGAGCCAAAGGTGGAGAATTAAAGAAAGAGCTCAAGAAAGAGCTAGAGGTGAGTAAGAGGTTCATTTTGAGCTAAAGATTGTGTTGATTGGTTGAGGATTTTGGAATATAAATTTTTACCCTAATTTTCTATTATGCTAGGTGTGAACACCCTATTTTGTCCGGGCCCCACTAAAAAATACAAAAATAATTGATAATGATTGGTGTCCAAATTGGCAATCATCATTGAAAGAAAAAATAAAAAAAATGAAAATAAGAAAAATAAGGAAATCCTCCTATTGATGATGATCGGTGTCTAAGTAGGCAATCATCATTGAAAGGGAAAAAATAAAAAAAACGAAAAGTAAAATAAATCCCCTCATTGATATGATTGGCATTGTCATTCATTAAGGGAAAATAATAAATAAATAAAACGAAAAATAAAAAATAAAACAAATCTCATTTATGTTGATAGGTTTAAATTAGGAAGTTACTTGTGGGAAGAATAGTGAAAAAAAATTAAAAATGAAAAAATCTCCACTAATGGTAATTAGGTCAGGTTAGGAAGTTTTATCAATAGAAAATACAAAAAAATAAGAAACGAAAATTAAAAAAAAAAAATCTCCATTGATGGTGATTGGGTCAAGTTAGGTAGTTCTTAACATAAAATACAAAAAAAAAATCAAAAAAATGAAAATTAAAAAAAAAGAAACATTTATGAAGAAAACCCTACCTTAAGACTATAAATAGGAGTGCAAGAGTTGAAATAAGGGAGACAAAAATTTTGGGAGAAAGAGGGAGGCAAGAGCTATGTGGACTTGCTTTCCGTTGTCTCATTGAATTGGCTTATGTATTGTTGCTGAATGTGTGGCATTTGGATCAAGAGGTATGTGTGGCCCTATCGCCCTATCTCTTGTTACAGTGGGTTCAAAAGATAAAAGGTACGTATAAATCTCCTCACCTTTGACTTCCATTTTGTTTAACTTGTGCTATTTTTTTTTTCTTTCTTTTTTCTTCATCCCTTTCTTAGGTCCTCTTTCTAAAAAAAAAAGAGTAAAAAATATTTTAACACACTTTTATAAATGAAAATAAAATGGAAAAGCTCTCTTTCATGAAAAATAAAAGAAGTTCTTTCATAAATAAAATTTTTTTTTTAAAATAATAATAAAAAATACAAACCAAATAAAAAAATTATTTTTCTCAAATAAATGAAATAAACATTTTTTTTCTAAAAAACACAAACAAAGTGACACGCATTTCTACCCCCGAACTACGTGGGATTTGATCCCTCTAAAGAGTACATAGGCCCTAGGTTTTCATCCTAAGTCAGGTCCAATTTTGAAAATTAATATACTTTTTCTTATTTTTTTATTGTAAATAAATGTTTTTTTTAAATAAGTATGTTTTTCCTTATTGTAAATAAGTGCTTTTTTTTTCTTCTTTTGCTTTCATTTCATTTAGTTTTGTAAATATTCTTTTTTTATTTGGGTAATTATAATAAAACTAAAGGCCATAATATTTTTAAATAATTAACTTAGGGTAACCATTTTTATAAATGGGTGTTGTGGGGTGCCTAACACCTTCCCCATACACAATCAACTCCCGAACCCTAAATGGTTTTTGTAGACTAGTTTCCATTTTTAAAAAGGTTTCCAAAATTATCCTATCTTTAAAATTTTGGTGGCGGCTCCATGTTTTTCTAAATTCCGGGCGCTACACTAGGGTTTGGAGGTTTCATGGTGTTTTGATTGAATAAATGGTGTCTTATGATATTTAAAGAGCATATGAAACTAGTTTGAGGATTTAACAGGAGGTTTGATGATTGTTGGATTGTGTGTCTAATTTCTAACAAGATAGAACATATGGAAGGAGTAGGATTTTGGTATTTTTGAGACTTCTATTGTGTTCTACACAAAAAACTATGTGGAAATAGGCCCTAATTAGGAATTTTAATATGTAGGAATGAAAAATCAAAATTTGAACCTGAAATTACTTCTAGTTAATTATTGCCAGTATTGAGTCAGATTGCTTGTGAGATGAATTTGATTGGCCAAATGATGTTTGATAGCTGTGATATTTTCCAGAATAATAATAGGCATTATAAGCTTGAATTGGAAATATAATATGCTCAATTTGGCCTGTACATTGGGAGATATTAATTGTTAAAGTATGAGGTTTGCAACTGGAATTGGTTCTGGAACAGTGTGACAATGTGTGGAATTCTGTATTTTTGTGGTTGCAGGTAGCAGTGGTTAATATTTTTTCTGTACAGAGTACTTAGAAAGATTTAATTAGGACTTTGAACCACTCCATTTGAAGTTTTGTAGATTATGTTATGATTTTTTAAAGTTGACTAATAAAAACTGGCAGACTAAGCTTTAAACTAAAAAATTGCAAAATTTAGTCTAAGTTAAGATAATAGTGGTTATAGAGAGATAGCCTAGGGACCTATGGGGTCACCTTGGACACCCAAGTCCTAGGAATTAAGAGACACATAATTGTCTTAGAATAGACACTGTGTGGTACACTACATGAGTCTTATAGATAATCGACACGACTAAATTAAGGACAAGGTTAAATGTGAGTCAAGAGCAGTATATAGTTCATTATATTGATAATTTTGAATTGAATAATGACCCAATCTTTTTCAACTTTGCATTATAGGACCTAATAGTTGTCTGGGATCTAAGACCTGCCCGAACGTGGAGAAATAGTAGGACACCCTTCAAGGAAAGCGATCAGGTAGTACCTCTTTCTTTCATATATTATAAGACACATTGCATGTTTGTGGTATCATCATAAGTTTTAGTAGCATTCATAGTTTGCAAGGTGATTGCCTAGGGCCTGTTGCACGGGTGAACACATGGCCCATGAAAATTACTATTATGCACGAGTAGAATCCCAGGGCCTATTGGGCTAGTAAACACTCGGGGCGAAGTGATTTATATACCTAGCACTATGGTAATGTGCTATGCTGCATGATGTGTTTTGAATGCTGATTGCTATTTCCGTGTTATATGATGATTGTGTGGCATGCTCTGTGTTCTTGTATATATGTGATTGAATGCATGTTACTACTGAGATTCTTTTAAATCTCACTCTTTTCCTATAACAACTACAGCTCAGGCTAGCAGCTCAAGGGGCAAAAAGGTAAACCTGGACAACTAGAGGACAAAGCTGAGAGATTTTATTTCCTGTTGGTTGTCTATTTTGGTACTGCATATGATGTATATAACTTGGTAGACATAACGATAGTACAATGGTAGAACCAATAGTATATGAAGCTTAGGTAACTTAGTTGAATGACGCTTTCGTACGGTAATGGATCATTAACCAAACGACGACATAAAGAGCAAAAAGCAGAGAGACGCTTGAATACTCTAATAAAAGAAATTAAGAACCAATGAGTTATGATGGACTTGCGAACCTTTATGAAACCATTTTGAAAAGTTTTAAATTTATCCGAAAAACCCATTCAATTACAGGTTCGAACTTTGATTTGAAGCATTCAACTTTGTTCCAATAAAATACAATATTTAATACTAGCGGAAGCTGGCTCAGATGGGAGGGTTCTGAGCCCCACTCATTCACTCCTGGGTTCGATCCCAGGGGAGAGGGTGGAGAGGTTTCTTCTGGGAGGGGTCCCCCCACATAGTGAGTCTGACCAAATCTCTGTTCAAATTAGTCGGTTGCTAGGCGACCTGTGACAAAGAAGGCAGGAGCCAGAAAAAGAGCCAGATACTGGAAGATCATAGATAAAAAAAATGCAACATTTAGTAGCCATTAATCATATAAATCATTGATTCATCTGGTGTCAAAATACATGATTCATTCACAAGTTTAATAGATCAAAAATTGCTGATATTCAAAAATTAATGGAGCGAATGTCCCATTTAGTAAAGATTTATGATACATGTACAAAATGTATCCAATGAGTCTGAGCCTATTCCAAAAATGTATTAGAAATGATACCTTGGGGTAAATGTAAAGCTAAGAAAATAATTGTTACTTCAAGGATAGACGATTATGTTGATTGAAAGAGGTGTGAATTGGCCATCCGACAAAACTCTTGGGTGTTTGAGTTTATTTGTGGTCTTAAACAACTAGAGGCATAGGTCCAGCTTATTGAGACATTTTTAAAAACCACATACAAATGCCATTTTTTAATGTTTCGTTTATCATTTCATTTATTTTTATTACAGGCCAATACAACAAACATGTCTGCGGCGCACGTGATTGTATCTTTTGATTAAATGTGTAAATTCAATTGAATGAATTATTTAACTTGCAGTCTGAGCATATGAACCACCATACGTAGGCGAAATGTGAGGAACATTAAAAGGAATAAATGAAATTTAAAGACATTATTCAATAGCAATTTACGTTTGAGGACTATAAAGGGATTATTTATTCAAAAAGAATGAGCAACCATAAACAATTACTCCCTTCAGTCCTAATTATAAGAAAAAGTTGACTTTTTTGAAGAAATTAAGGAAGCTAATTAAATTACTTTAGAGTATTTATATTTTTAGTTTTTTCTTCAAACTAATTAGTTTAACTAATAAACTAATATATAATCTAAAGATACATAACATATGATATGATTAAGTAACTTATTTAGCTTCTTTAATTTCTCCAAAAAAAATCAACTTTGTCTTATAATTAGCACCGGAGATAATACCTCTTTGCAATTACGGAATATGGACAGTCAAATGTGGGCAACAATGAATGCAACATGAAAATGAATAAATGAAATTTAAGGACAATATTTAACAACCATTAGACATTCATGTGAATGTATTAGGATCCATTCACATACAGAGTTATATAATTGTCAGGAACAACACTGTCAATCATGTGCAGCATCTAGATAAATTATCAAACAATACACATCAGATCGTGCACGAGGGAGAAAACATAGAAAACAACATTGCAAGTAAATTTGTTAAGTATAAATTTTTATACTGTTAAAAAATGATCAAAATATAGTATTAATATTAAATATTAATATTAATTACCAATTAATTAATAATAGTACAGAATTAAAGAAAAATCGATGAAATGTCCTATTAAGAAATTTTATTAGTCACAAAGAATCAATATGCAGTAAGACTGGTAAAAAGCATTGGTACTCGAATTCAGATTTTCCAATCTGATAAAATTTTCAAATAGGCTTATCAATAATTTTCTTAAAATAAAGTATACGATTTTTCTTACACAGATTGGAGGACCTTATTTTGCATGATAGAAATTTCCTTTCTACGACCCCGGCCTATCTTTGAGGTAAGTATTTCATTTTTGTGGGGAAAAAAATATTTCGTTTTTTAAGGTTAGCGCAATAATTTAAATCCTGACCAGTTCAATATCTCTTCGTAGACTTTTGATCATTTGTTGGAAAATGTGTTTTTATTATGCGTTCTAAAAAAAAATAAAAAATAAAAGTTATTATTGTTAAAAACAAAAAATAATAAATAGTTTTTTTTTATGTTTTGTACCTTTTGTTCTGTAAAATTAGGGAAGAAACCGATAACATTATATTTTCATTAATAAAAATCATGCTAATAAAGTAGACTATTCTTTCACCATTTATCTTTGTATTTTAGATAGATTTTTCGAACACTATTTTTTATTTTTAAAACTTTTTCTAAAAAAGTACCCTGCTTAGAATATAAATCATAAAATAGATAATAAATCAAACAAGTCCTTAATCTTCCCATTAAATTTATTCTTTTTTTTGTTGGAAGATCAATTATGGAAGTTATTCCTATTCATAATAAGATAATGTTTGGAAAACAACAAAACTATGGTTTTAGAATATCTTTTTTACAAATCGAGATAAAACTTCTCCGGGGTTAACACAATCTTTGGTCCCTCAAATTTGCTCTCATTTTGGTTTTGATCCCTTAAGTTTCAAACCAGAGGTTTTGGTCCCTCGGGGGGTAAAATGGTCCATATTTTTGTTTAATTACAGGGACCGATGTTTTAGACGGAATAAACTTGAGGAACCAAAACCTCTGGTTTAAAACTTGAGGGACCAAAACTAAAATGAGAGCAAACTTGAGGGACCAAAGATTATATTAACCCACTTCTCCGTATACATACTTATAACACATAAAAACACTTTTAAAACGTTAAAATAAATATGCACTAACATTGTTTCTTTGGCGGAGAAAATGAAGAAATCAAGGAACACATTTTTTTAATGTGCATTTACGAGAGAAAATTAAAGGAAAAACTTTAAGAAAATATCACTTGAACTTCAAAATCTCAAATAAGTGATTTGACAAAATCCTAAGTGATCAATTCCATTACTCTTTTTGTCAATCCTATTATTTTTATTGTTAACAAAACCAATTTAGGATTTTGAAGTTCAAGTAGTATTTTTTTTTTTGGATTTTCCCAAAATTAAAGTGACTTGTATATGTAACACTCTGTTTTTAATTTAAAAAAAAAAACTTCTAAAGCACTATTTAAGCATGATAATACGAAAATAAAATCCAAATAATAAAAATAATTATTACGAAAGAAAGTTTGAAAATCAATTTCGAAACATTAATTATGGTAGGAAAAAAAATAAACCAAATTCGTTGAAAGCTATCATGATTGAAATGGAATAACTAATTATTAATTTCTAACAATATCAACAAATTATCATCTTAGAAAATATATTACCATGGTACAAAAGAATCTTACTAAACAACATAGGTCAAAGTGGGTGAGGACCAAGCTAATTAAACCTGGACTGGGCACTGAATCGGCCGGGGTACTAGGTCAAGAGTTAGTGGATCAAACTGAAGTCAAACCAGAACTAACTCGGGGCCAGATAAGTGAAAAATTGAAGATTTTAGGATTATTAATATGAAATTTTCAAGAAAAATAAAAAAATCGATTTTTTTAAATAAAAATATTGAACCGAAAGATGGTTTCCGGTCTAGAACAACCGATCCGGTCTAGATTTAAGAACTATGGCTAGGACACAATTGATACCCAAAACATGCACGTTTAACAATAAGCCTGCAATCTTGGATAAAACACAATAACACTTCAGAGTTCCCAACATAATATTTCATCCAAACTTATTAATTAGTTCGACATACTCCTTCAAATCCTTAATAGTTAATATAAGAGTTATTTACTTACTTTGATTAAATTAAGAAAATTAATTAAGTTTGTTAATATAATAAGTATTTTCTAAAATATTCTAATAAGTAAGCATCTTCATTAATTCCTTCATCCCTTTTCCTCTTTGATTATTATTAAAAGGGCATCAATAGACAATAGGGATAAATTATGACAAGATTAACCAATATTATAAATATATTTTATATTTAGGATAAAGATTAATTCTCTAAATAAGTCCTATATTAAGAATAGGAGGAAGTACTTAGTAAAACATTTGAAGCAACCCAAGTGCAATTGGTTTCTCAAAATACAATCTTAAAATAGGCAAGAGTACACCTTATAAATCCAAATCAACTCTCAAATGCTCAAAAAAAACTTTGGGTAT
The DNA here is from genome assembly GCA_963242795.1 of Inga leiocalycina. Lineage (NCBI taxonomy): Eukaryota > Viridiplantae > Streptophyta > Magnoliopsida > Fabales > Fabaceae > Inga > Inga leiocalycina. Next base: position 27,775,627 of record OY725329.1, on the reverse strand, counting down.
TTGGATTAATTTTGTTTGAAGTGATTTTAAAAAGAGTTTTGTTTTGACTCATGTAAGTGACTGATTGGATAAAAAAAAAAGTGTTTCTGACCCCAAAACCATGGTTTTACAAAAATTTACCTAAGTGTGGGTGTTTGGAAAAACTTTGGGAAAATTACATTCAAGTTCCAAAAAAAAAGAAAAATGAAAAAAATAGTCCATTGAAATTATAAAATGAAAAAATGGTCTTTTAAAATTGCAAAATGAAAAAATGGTCCCATTGACAACTTTACCAGCAAGTCATTGACAACTCCAAGAGCAGGTATTAACAATTTCATGGGACCAATTTTTTATTTTACAATTTCAAGGGATCATTTTTTTATTTTCCTTTTTGTTTGGCACTTGAGTGTAATTTTCTCAAAAACTTTTTAGTAAAATCACATTTTGACCCAACAAGGTTTCAATCATGGTTTTGTAGAAAACTACCTAAACATTACCTTTTTTCCCATGATCCCTTTTCTTGCCTCCAAAACCATGGTTTTGGGTAATCTATTTTTTTTTTAACTTTTTTTATGTTGTGGGCCCAAACTCCTCTATCTTATTAGTTCTTTTGCATGTTGATGCCCCATGACACACACTCTCTCTCTCATCTTTTTTTTAAAGAATTTCGAAATTCTCTCTCTACTCTCTCTCTCTCTCTTTTAATTTCAAAATTTTAATGTTTCTTCTTATATTTAATATAAGATCTATTTATCTAATTTATTTATATTAAAAAAATTAGGTCAATTAATTAATATTACATATAGACAAATTTATTTCATTTTTGGTATTAATTATGAATTTAATGTTAAATAATGGGTTAAGATGCATATTTTTTAATGCCGTTAGGGGTTTTCTTCTCTTATAATTTAACGCAATTAGGTCAAATTTAACAGTTTTGTTAAATTTGCATCCTTTTTAATTGTTCATTGTTATTTTTGTATATTCCAAAACTTATTTGTACTAGACACCCCTCAGGAAAAATTTGGCTGTTAAATTTGGACTTTAACCCTTAAATAATATATAAAATATAATCTTATTCTTTATATATAATTATCACAAAAGTTAATATCCTTTTTAGTAATTTAACCATGAAAAAAGCTATTCTGATCACAATGTCCAAATACTCTCATTTTATCAAAATCATTTTTTTTTCTTATAATCTATTCTGCTTATAATCTATTCTCTAAAAGCTATTCTCTACTTTTTCTCCAGAAGCTATTCTTGAAAAGCTAATCCAAGAACACTCATGTACTTGCCAAACATTCAGTACATGTGTGTTTGGAACTTTGGGTAAGCCTTAAATCGAGACAAAACTCTTCTTGCATACTTATTTTGTAAATCGTAAAAACTATTAACCACTTTTCAAAAGCTAAAAGCACTTTTAGCGATTGTGTTGTTCGCCTACCCAAAACTATGGTTTAGAAACATTTTTCCATAAATCAAGACAAAACTCCTCACACATACTTACCTCATAAACTATAAAAACTATTCTCCAAAAGCTAATATGAATATATACTAAAATTATGGTTTCAGAAACTCCTATTTATTAATCGAGAAAAATTTCTCTCGTATGTTTCCCTCACAGTTAATGAAAACTATCCTGCCTAGACTAATCCAACCGCAAACTAAATAGTAAAAGTGAAATTCTGCCCGTTAAAAACCCAACCCAAACGCAAGAGTTTCGTCCATTTGCTGCTTCAGCTTCTGCTCGTGTCAATGGCTTCCCTCTTCCCCTGTCCCACTATCTCTTCTAAAATTGACTTCGTGGTTTCTCCATTATCAGAAGCAAGGACTCATTTTCCTAAATTAAATGGCAGTAGTTCTTTGGCCGCTCAAAATTTCCGCATCTGCAGACTCTGTGCTTTCAGAAATTCTAATTCTCCAAGCTTTGTTCCTATGGCTTCCGCCAGCAGAGAGCCCATGGTTCCCCCTTACCGCGTTTTGATAACGGGTTCAAGCAAAGGTCAGATTCGGAACTAAATTTTGTTTTCTTCTCGGTTCTTGATAGTGTTTGAGGTCACTCTCTGTTTATCATAGATGGAAATGCCATATTTATGTTAACAGTGAAACCTCAATACTATTGTTTAACTCTCCCCAACAAATTGCGCAGTACAATATGCTTTATTAGCTTTGGAAGGATTGAATTAGGAGAAAATGATTGCCTTTTAAGAATGAATGTGCTGCGGATAAATGTGATGTGTTACCTTTTAAAGGATAATAGAAGCGATAGAGAAAATTCAAAAGATAACTGATGCCTGAAAAGAAAAAGATAGGAACTAAAGATAACGAACCATTTAATTGTCCAATTGAAGGGAAAAGAGATGTGAGGCAACTATAAGATAAATTGAAAGAAGAATAAAAATGGGAAGAAATGATAATCTATAATGCAACTGGGGATATAATTTAGTAAAACTAATTAGAAAGAAAAGATAAACAAGAATGTGACAGCAGAAGTAATTGTAGCTAAAACCACTTGCAAAAGAGTAAAGAAAACTTCAAGAGTACCCATTTGGTGCAATTTCTATGTGCATCACCTACTTTATTCTATTCTTGTACATCTCCTACTTTATAATGTTATTCTTCTCCTTCCTACTCGTTAACTTTCTTTTTGATATTTGTTGGACTAAACAAAAATGATACATTTCATCAAAAGTGTGGTAAAATTACCATGAAACAAGAGAAACCTAATAAATGACTATTTTCCAGTATGGTATGGTATATAATTTTTTCTTTTATTTTTTTTATTAATATAGGATACAAAGATATTATTAATAAAAATATGACAATTTATTTTATTAACAAGAATAATGGATGATGAACATTGTGTAGATATAATCAACCAACATGTTGATTGAATTTCACAAACAATTTTCATGTTAATTTATTTTGTGAATGAAACTAAGATGGTAAAGTAAAGATGACATTGGTAGCTGATAGTGCCAGAAATGTTGGGCAAGAAAGCCCGCTGTTGGCGAAGGAGCATTGAAAGCTGCTAGTAGCCTTAAGCTTCTCAATGATTTAAATTGAGGTTACTGCTCTGTTCTGGGTCAATAGCATTTGCTTCGGCAACATAAAAATAATACCCTTAGATGAAAATTACATCAAAATTGCAAGGTTATAACCTACTGTGGTGCTACAGTTCATATTGTGAGGCTAAAAAGCTGTAGATGAAGTATTTTATTTACTATGTACTATATTAAAATTTCTTTCCCTCCCCTTCCACCCCAGTTTCTGTCTATTTTTTATTTAAATATTATTTCTGTCGTTTGATTCAGGAATAGGTTATGCATTGGCAAAGGAGTTTCTAAGAGCTGGTGACTATGTCATAATTTGCTCAAGATCAAGTATGCACTATATTGTACTCTTTGATGCATCTTTGAGTTGTATGTTTACTTTATGATTTTGAATTTCAATGTTATTCAACCTTGTGTTACTCAGAAATTTGTGTCCGCTTTGAATTGTCTGAGTTGTTGATCATATTGGAGGCTAGAGCATATATTGCTTTCTCATATCACATATCGAATACAGCATTTTATATAGACCAGAAAACAGAGGAATCATCGCTGGTCAATAATATGATATAATGATACATTATTACAAACAAATAAAAAACTTTCCTAAACTAAATATACTAGAATCAGGGATATGATGATGGGCTGAAATCATGGGATTAATCATGGGCTGATTTCTAACACTCACCCTCAAGCTGGAGAGTATATGTCAAACATTCCCAGCTTGCGTCGAAACTGTTCAAATTTAAATCTGCCCAGTGGTTTGTTCATTACATCTGCAATCTGTTCTACAAATCGGATATAGGACAATGCCATAATGCTTGCTTCAACTTTCCCTTTAATAAAGTGCCTGTCTACCTTAACATGCTTTGTTCGATCATGGTAAACAGGGTTTCTCGTCATCTCAATGCTGGATTTGTTATCGCACCAAACTTGCATGGGACCCTCATACGGAATTCCCAATTCCTTTAGTAACCGGATAACCCAGAGTCCTTCACATGTTCCGTCATTCACAGCTCTCAATTCTGCTTCCGCACTGCTCTTTGACACAACAGTTTGCCTCTTGCTTCTCCACGTCACTAGATTTCCCCACACATATGTACAGTATCCTCCTGTTGACTTTTCTTTCATCAAGTAAACCCATGTGAGTCTGGTGTGATCATCAATGAAAGTGACAAACCATTTTTCATTTTTCTGGGTGGTTGTTTTGGCCGGGCCCCAAATGTCATTATGGATGAGTTGGAAAGGAACAGTGGGTTGGTAGGGTTGTTTTGGATAGGAGGATCGGGTTTGTTTAGCCAATTGACAAGTTTCATAGTGAAAAGGAATAGAATCTTTATGGAATAAATTTGTAAACACATGTCTCATGTAATCAAAACTAGGATGTCCTGAACGACAATGCCATAAGAGTACATCTTTGTTTTGAGAACTTGAGCTCACTAGGGCACGTTGTGCATTCCAACTCGCTTTATTCGTCATCTTCGATTTCCCGAATAGAAAAATCCATCCCACTCTTTAGAAGTCCCAATCGTCTTTCTCGAGTGTAATCCTGAAATAGACACATATCAATGTCAAATATCACTCTGCATATATGTCCTTTCGTTAACTTGCTCACAGATATTAAGTTACAAGTAAGCGCTGGGACAAATAGAACATGGTGAATGCGGAGTGAATTGGATAGTGTGACGCTGACTCTTCCTTGAAATGGTTGCTGACGCAGTTGATGATTTTTGGATTTCATGTGTGTGTGTGTTTTGAAATCATGGCTATACTGACATATTCTTATCGACGGTTTTTTCTTTTGAAATTTACATATCATCTTATACATAATATGATGTTTATATCGAGCAATTTCTTCCTTCCAAAAAAAAGTATAGTTTTTTTCCATGTTGTTCCTTTTACTTCTTTGTATTATTAAGAGAGTAATCTAATTATCGTGTGGAATCAGTTTTAAATTTTATTTTGAGTCAAATAATTATTTATGGCTTTTTGATACTTAGCTTGTTGCATTGTGATATGACTTGAAAATTTAAATTTTTTATTACTAATTATTATTGTCTATTATTTAAGATTCTTATTTATCTAATTTTTTCATCTTTTTTTCTCTGTCTCTTGGTTTTTTATTTACAGATGAAAAGGTAGAATCAGCTGTCCAGAGCTTGAGAGAAGAATTTGGGGAGCAGTATGTGTGGGTACCACCTCTTCAACTTATGTCAGTGCTAACAACTCTGTGATAAATATATTATCATTCAAGTGTTTCTGATTATCACTATTTTGTTTCCCCCAGGGCACTAAGTGTGATGTGAGAGAGGCAGAGGATGTGAAGAATTTAGTTGCATTTGCCCAAGAAAAACTGAAATACATTGATATATGGGTATTCAATATCAGAACTATTTTTTTCTATTTACATCTAGACATTGTGGCTGGAAAAAATTGATACAACTAATTTTAATTGCTTTTAATCATTGAAGTGATTTGAGTTGTCATGGCAACAGCGAGTTTCTGTGCATAAAAATTGTTATTTATCAAGAAATAGGATTTTGAATGATGATGTTTTGGTTATACCTCATTTTATTTAACTACAATAACCTTAGCTTGACAGTTTCTTCTTGGTGAATATTACTATTATTAGCATGATGGTTTTTTCTCTCCCTGAAATGGGAAAAATTATTAGTGTAATTATCTTTACAATTATCTTTACAATTTTAAGAGATCTATGTCTACTTTCTGGGTATTAATAGAAGGCATTGAGGAAGGACATAATAGGAATTTTGGAGTAACTGATATTGTCCATATGTGCATGATTAGGGAGAGAGAGAATGCGAGTGCCTCAGATGGGTTATGTCAAGCAAAAACACTAGTATTTTAAGAACCAGACTGGACTGGTTGGTGAAGGAGGAGGGATGGTCTGAGAGAGAATGAAAAATGAGAGAGATTGAGAAGAGAAATAGGAGTTGTTCTAAGAAGAAGACAAAGAAGAGGAGGAGTTCGGTTAGAGAGGAGAGAAATCAGTGAGATGAAAAATAAAGAGAAAAGAAATGGGCCAAATGCAAGAGGGAAGATTTGGAATGATGGGATTTGAAAAGCAAAATAAAACTTAGGCTACTTTTTGTCAATAAAAAAATTATAAGCTCACATACTCCCACAAGTAAACTCTGCCGCATCACTTCCCTTCCCTTCCCTTTCCTATCCCCAACTCTTCTCTTCAAATATTTATACCATATGTTTCTTGTAATGGTCTATAATGATTCATAGTTGGTTTCTTTTTCTGCTTTTAATTGTGAATGTGTTTCAAGTATATTGATTTTATCCTGTCTCAACCTATGTTGAGGATAATGCAGATAAATAATGCAGGATCAAATGCATATAGCTACAAGCCTCTTGCGGAGGCGTCTGATGAAGATCTTATGTGAGCTCTGATAGACCTTTCACTTTATCATCTGCTTTAAAGTTCATCTTTGAACATAATGATTCTGTTAATGCAGTGAGGTAGTTGCAACAAATACACTTGGTTTGATGATATGTTGTCGAGAGGTAAATATATTCTTATCTAAGTAGCACTATGGATAATCAAGTGACGTTTTATGCACAATGTTCTACTTTTTGTTCAGGCAATAAAGATGATGGCAAATCAGCCACGTGGAGGTCATATTTTCAATATTGATGGGGCAGGTTCAGATGGAAGACCAACTCCCAGGTGCTTTGAGTTTGCTCAAGTATTTGTTGTGTTGATTGGGAACAATATCCTTCTCACTTGCTGAATTTCTCTGCCAATGTGTTCTGGGACTTGGCCAAATTAGTCATAATTGGTGATTTGTGGTCATTGCTCACCTACTCTACAAAACTGTAAATATTTACTTTAGTGGTCTCTTGGGCTGAGGCATTGTATTGCAATTTTATATGGTAAGCAGCAGCATCAATGCCTTTCCAACAAATCCATTGTCAATTGCGATTTATATTCAATTAGGGCAGATTTATCTTTGTTAATTTGCTATTGTTTCTACCACTATCAGAAAGCTTTAGCGGTAGTATATTTGGGTGATGGCAATTGAGAGGTATCTTATTGATGATGAAACTCAATAGTCTTTTTTTTTGTCCTAGGAACCACAATCTCACAAAAACAGCTAATTGGCACAGTTTCTATGTTTCTCAAACATAGTTTGATGATCATTCTTTATATCTCCCCCTTTCCTTAGGTTTGCTGCCTATGGAGCTACAAAGCGGAGTGTGGTGCATCTAACAAAATCATTACAGGTGGATGTATAGTTACGAATGCATTATGAGTCATGCTCTTTTGCCATCTGCTTTTCTATAGACATCCAGTCCATCTATGATCCTGTGTTAGCTTCTTAATGCAGGGTAGCTTTATATTCTTAAAATAGATTAATTTTATTTGTAATTTACTCAGGTTTCACCTTTTTTATGTACTTTTTAAAGAAAAATATATTCTTTCTGTCCCTGGCTTCTATACATTCTAATGACAGAAATTTGTATCACGATCATGATCTTGGTAATTTGTAAAGAATGTAAACGTTTCAATTCATATATTGGAACGGGAAGAAATCATTCCCTCAAAAATGCGTTTTGAAATTATTTCTGTAGTCCTTTAGTTCTTAGTTGTCTAAATGATAAATTTTGCTCACATGCTTACCTTTTGATCTTAGTCATAGTTTTGTTTTCTAAGATTGGTTCTTTCTGAAGTCTTCCTTTTTTCCTATAGGGCTGTCTCAATAAGAACCATTATTTTGTCACTGCCTCTCTATACGTAACAAAAATTTGCTGATGTTTTACAGGCAGAACTACAGATGCAGGACGTTAAAAATGTGGTAGTACATAATCTTTCGGTATGTTCTGCCTTTTTTTTCTGATAAGTTTTATAGGTCATGCTGTAGCAAATAAACCTGATCAAGTCTCTTATTGTAGTTTTGTAATTATGCATTAAATTTTATTATATTTGTGGGTGGGATAACTTTTTTTTTTTTTTTGGGGGGGGGGGAGGTAGGAAGAGAAACGATCATGAGGCTGGATGCTGGCAATTGTGTCATTGTTTCAAGCAAATATACCTTCTATGTTATTATAGTTTATTATGAATATGATAGATTTAATAGTCTTACATGCACACATAAGGATTAACGAGTCATACTCCATATCAATATTGTTCATTGCATTTGAATAAACTCTTCACATTCTACAACCTCTTTTGTAGTGGTTACATTGGACATTATTGAGAGCAGCAAGACTAGTATCAGTTATGAGTTTATTATTATTATTATTGTATTAGGTTGAAATATTTCCTTTAATTATGTATATTCTAGGATTTGATTGGATCCTGGGGTTAGCCTATTAACTTATTGATGTAAAACAGATTGGGAACTCACTCACACACACTCTTAATCTTATAGAAACAGTGATGACAGTGGCGGAGGTGAGTGACTGAGGAAGGGGAGAGATGCAGAATAAAAATAAAGGGTGAAATGAGAGAGGGAGATGCAGAACGAGGGGAATATAGAAATATGGGAATTAAGTGCAGAAACAGAAACGAGATACGGGGGGAGGCAGAATAGAAATAGAGGGGAGGTGAGACAGAACCAAAGGGAAGTAGAGAATGCAACTAAACCATCGAAAAATTCATTCATCAAAGTCTGCCTACATATATTGCTTGGCTCCCTATTTATAGAAGAGATTTCCTTATCATGAAGGAATCACAACACAACTTGCAACCCAAAGCTATTGGCAGTAGCGCATGCACCCATGCATCTTGCAGCTCAAAAGCTATTGGCAATAATACATACGGCAGTAGCACTTGCAGCTATACATCTTGCAGCTCAAAAGCTATTGGCAATAATACATACACCCATGACTAAAAGAAAGTGAACTTAAAGATATAATAAAAAAACAAAAAGCAAAGTCTTCTTTTTCTAGCACAGGTCCTTTCAAATCTCCTATCACAAGATATATTTTCTATAGGATTCTTCAAGATATCATTCTTATATTCCATCACTTATGTTTTTGCTTATATATACCTCTTGTGTACATGGTTTATTCAAGGATTAATGATAAAAGAGAGGTACTCTTTTCCCTCTGCCCTCAACAGACATTGATGGAACTCAGCTCTAATATGTATTTATATGTATTAAGATGAGATAAATCTCAATCCAATGCAAGTATTTAAGCTTAAACTCAGTGGGATTACAGCTAGACAGTGACAACTGCTCCATTGATGTCTGTTGCGCCGGACCTGGTTTTGCTTAGTAAGGAGAGCTAAGTAGAAATGAGCCTTCCAAATTTGATCTGGACGGTCCAAATGAGTATTTTTAAAATGATGATTTTAAAATAAAAAATCATATTTTCAACATATAATAATTAAGAGATTATTTTTATTTAGATTTTATACCCATTAAAATAATTGTTTTAAAAAAATCAGATTTGGATCTTCCAGATCAGATCTGATGGCCCAGATATATTTAGCTCTCCCTGCAAAGCAAATTTGCTTCGCAGATAAACCAATTCCCCGTTGCACCACGTCATAACCTTGCTGCCACATCTCAGGCCCTTGATTGTCATTTCTCCTCAGCTTTAATCTTCCAATTTCTCTAGAATATTCTGCAACCAAGATGGCAAAATATCTTTCCTCCATATAAATTAATTTATTTAAGAGAAATTATAAAATTATGACCGTCAGGCCCTTTTTATCATTAATTTTGTATAATTAATTACTTTTAATACATTTCAGCCACGATTACTGCAAATATGCTGGTGGGCCCAACGATCAATCAGCTCAGGATACAAGAGAAGAGTGGTCCCAGGTACTGGGCCCATATGATACTACGACCCCATAGGTCCAAGTGATGGTCTAAGTAGTTATCTAGGGTTGTGTGCCCTAGGAAGGCTCACAATGAGTGATTGGCTATTTTGCAGGAGAGCCTCTGACCTCTCCAATGTCAGAGAGGTTCCCTTTGCTCATTACTCTTCTATTACTGCATTTCATCCATGTAGCTAGGATTTGTTAGTCAATTTTCCCTTGTATCCTCTTCGATTTCCTACTGAAAAGGCTGTACTGACTAATCTTGGTTCCTTGGCAATAATACTAATACTCAGTTCCATCTTATTTCTCCGGTTTCCATCATATGCCTAATAATTACCATATAATCCCTAAACCAGATATAAAAATGTATAATAAAATAGAGATGCATCATAGGACATGACTTCAATTAGATTATGAGGCCATTAAGTTCGTTCCCCTTAATTATTGGAATGACCAAAGCAGACCACAGCAAATAGTTTGTTTTGTCCAGTGTGACAAACAGAAAATGAATTTCCCGCTGGACAGTGCCAATGAGGCACAATTGGCTTTTTGGGTGGTGTCTGTCGAATTTCCCTTACTCAGGCCTCTTCTATATAAAATGGTGGTTATAGTATAACCCGTACAGGAGTGCCAAAGGGTTATAGCTATATGGCAAATGTTGTGTAATAGCAAATATTTCCTGATATCTACACACAGGAACACTGACAGCATGATTCATTACTTGATACACACATGGATTACACACAACATTACACGGGATTATCCTATCATCTTAAGAGCTGTGCCTTAGTGGTGAAGAAACCTGAACCAAACTTGCATATATCTTCAATCACTAATCCTTGACCTACATAAAGTACACTGCTGAAGCATTCTGTACATTGTAATAAAAAACTTGGAAGAGCACATTAAGATTAAACTCATGATGATACGTGGGATTGATGATAGGGGAAAATGGTACAACTTATCTTGCATTTTTACTTTCATATTTTCCTGGTATATACACCTCACTATTAGTTGTATAATGTTATTAAATGCATGGAAAAGCTTATTACATTTATTGTTTTGGAAGATAAAGCTTATTACATTTATGATGAAATGTGAAACTAATGATGGAGGAAAATGGTATGCCTTATGTTGCATTATACTTTCGTGTTTTCCTTCTATATGCACCTGACTACTTGTGCTGTAATATTTCCTCCTTGCTTTTTGTTTCGTCTTAAATATGAACCTGACTACTTGTGCTGTAATATTTCCTCCTCGCTTTTTGTTTCGTCTTAAATATGAACCTGTTGGAAAATTGACATTTTATGATGTTTACAATTTAAATTTGTAGTCATGACTTATTTTTCATTGTCTTTTCTCTTTCTTTTTGGATTTTGCAGCCAGGGATGGTAACCACTGATCTTCTCATGTCTGGTGCTACAACTAAACAGGTAAAGAAATTCATGTTACCTTCCACAAAAGAGGTAAAAAGAAATTCATGTCTTCTCAAGAGTTTCTTGTGTACTTTGGACTGAATTACTTTGGTTTCTGCAGGCCAAGTTTTTCATTAATGTATTGGCTGAACCAGCTGAAGTAGTAAGTTTTGCTGACATTGGTAAAAGATAAGATTACTCCATAGTCATTGGTTTGGTCGTTCTTGATTCATGAATTCCAGTACTTACTAATAACTCAATGTGTAATGAACTAAACCAAAAAGAGAAATAGAAATTTCTGTGAAATTAACATAATGATAAAAAAATCACTGAAGATATATTCTAGGCATGGAAAAATATTCTTACTATCATGATATATGTTATCCTATCATGTATATATATAATTATCTGATACATTATATTGTTTGAATCATATTTGAGCATGATCGAGCCCAATCGGGGTAACTTTCTTGAACTATTGACTTTGCTTAAATAGAATCAAGTCTTTTTCATTCGATTCAACCTTCATTGGTTTCTATCATGTTTAAATTTAGTAGTTGGGATTTCAGAAATTTAATTATTTTCTAAATCATACTATTTTACTTGCGTTTTCTTATTAATCTTTCATTTTCAAATGCCTAATTTGTTAGGTATTTGATTGCTCCTGTTAAGTGGCATGTATATGTATTATTTTATTTTGGCCAAAATATGTATTATTTTATGAAGCACTGATACTTAAAGAAAAGAAAAAATGATACATATTGTATAAAAAGGAAAAAGGTACATATTGGACACTTAGGATGTTATGGAGCACTGATATGACATTTCGTATTGCTTCTGGAGGTTATCTATTTTGTCGCTTGTGTTGATATTATATTTAGGTTAGTATATGTGCTTCTTAGGAGTTATAACCAATATAGATTATTATTAACAAATTTTGCCCTCTTAGAATTCTAGCTCTGTATTTATCTTTTTAGTCCTATGTTAAATGATGATTTGCAGGTTGCTGAATGCCTGGTTCCCAACATTAGATCCATCATTGCCAATGGATCAATGAAGCCAACCTATATTAAATTCCTCACTGGGGTTAAAGCGTATTCTCAGATATTTTCAGTTAAGAACAATCCTATTCTTTGACATGCTCCATTTTTCACTTGCATGGTTCCCTATTTAGTGTATTGATCTACAAGAGGTTGTTGTTTGACAAATTCTTTTTTCCCATACGGTTTATTTTTCTAGTCATCATGTGTTTTGAAAATCTCCAAAGTAAATATATTTAAAACGAGTTTAATCTTCTCAGAGATGAAGCTCTCATTGAAAGTTAGTCTTTATGATTGCCTCAAAAATATGAGATGATCATGATTGAGGACTGTTACCTCAGATTTCTCCTCCTCACTTGAGGCTTGTTTGAAAACACATTTGAAACATAGTAAAATCTACGTTTCAGCAAAAGCAGCCCTGCTTCTGCACAAACGTGGTTTTGACCGATGTGTCTCCAAACGCACCATTGATCCCCTTAATAATCATTTGGATCCTTTTCGTTAATAGGATCTTTCTTTGAGTTCTAAGTGAGATTATTGATTTTGGATGGTTTAGATTTCAAGGTTTCCCCCTTTTTCAATTTTAACTTCTTTTTCAAATAAAGAAAAATACAAAATCAAATGTCTTATAACTGCAAGTTAAAAAATTAGATTAAAAAGATTATTTAGAAAATCTCTATGTTTAAGTTGATTTTAGCCTCGCTTGAAACTCAGTGGTTAATTTCTGGATAGAAAGGATCAAACTGTGTGATACAAACTTCCTATCATTTTTTTTTGCCAGCGATATACAAACTTATCTATTGCTTAACATTGCAGTTTTATCTTGTTCAGAGCTTTATTTCTTTTTTCCAATATCTAAAAAGCTTCTCTTTTGTTTGCATACAGCGACTTGCATTTGGGGCAAGAAGGAACCGATACATCCTTGAAGATTGATTAGCACAAAAGCAGGTTTCATGTACAATTCTCTGTATTTAGTTCTACATTCATGAAAACTTTAAGCCTAATCTGCTTTCTCTTTCTTGGCTGGATGTGAAATTTACTAAGTTGAGGAAGAGATGGATAATAAAGAGTTCCCCCTTTCTCTCCTCTTTGTGTGTGTGTGTGTGAGAGAGAGAGAGAGAGAGAGTGAGTGAGTACTAGCTGCATGGTCTTGTGACTTATCTATATACAGGTCGGCAACTCAATTGTCCATTTTTGCTGCTGTGGTGCAGAGACAATTTCACCATATAAAATTGGGAGAATTTGATATAATGTCTTAAATCCTAAGAAAATTCGGTCGAAAAGTTATTATATCTATTATCTAATGACTAAAGTTACAATTAACTTCAGGCTAAAGTATTCTTATGTCCTTTAAGTTTAAACGAGGTGTATTTTTAATTCCTTCAATTTATAAAATGTATTTTTAGTCCATAAAACTTGACACTGGTAGTGTTACTGACGGGAAATGCTGACTAAACAAAGTTAATTGGCGACTATGCAGAAGCAAAGTTAAATTTTAAATTTTAATTTTAAAGAGAAATACGTAACATACTCTCAGAGTGCCTTTGATAATTTAAAAAAAAAAAGATTTGAATTGATGAGCAAACTATATTAAAATCAAGGTTAATACCATCTTTAGTCATTGTAATTTACAATCATTTTGGTTTTGGTTCTTGAAGTTTTAAAATATATGGTTTTGGTCTCTTAAGTTTACTTCATTTCGAACCGTTAGCCCCGGTAGTTTGAAAAGGATGTTGATTGTATGAGCCAACTAGATTAAAATCAAGATTAATACCATCTTTGGTCCTTATAATTTACAATCATTTTGGTTTTGATTCATGAAGTTTTAAAACAAATGGTTTTGGTCTTTTTAAGTTTACTCCATTTCGAACCGTTAGTTCCAGAAGTTTGAAAAGGACGTTGATGATGTTAAGTTTGATGATGTGTTAACTCCATTAAAGTTGCTTATGTGGGTGGCTGAGTGGGCAAAATAATTTTTTTTGACTAGTATGACCTGTAAAATACAAACACGGGAGAGGACCAGTAAAGCATTTTCAGAGGACCAAGAATTGAATGTTTAAACAAAACAAGGGAAACTCAACGACAATCTAAAGTTAAGAACCAGATTTGAAGTATATGGAAGAAGCTGGCTGTGAAGTCCATGCCACAACAGTAAGTGGATTCGATGACTTTCTGATCGGTGTTAGTCTTTGGTCAAACGATCTGTCGGCCAGAACAAATACATTCCGCTCCCTCTACTTTCATTAGCTTCTTGGGTTTATCTCTATTTTTTGTCATGAAGACAAAGGTGAACAGAGCATTGTGTCCAAAAGTCGAGGAAATAATGAAGTGTGTGTGAGTGACTCGAAGTGTGCAAAATGAATCAGAGATTGGTAGGTGAAACAAAGATGAGGTTAATGAGAGAAGAGGAGGAGGAAGAAGACGACGACTCCATGAACATTTGTGCAGCCCACCTTTTGCACAGCAAGGAGCTCTTCCCATTTTAAGGGAGCTAAATTATTTGCTGGCTTACCAAGGAATGATTTCAGAACATCTTGCATGTATAAATAACCGTAACTTTGGGGCTGTTTGACTTTGTTTTTAATTTTACAGTTTTAAAAAACAATAAAACCAGTTTGCTAAACTTTTTTCAAAAAATTGTTTCTAAAAAAAAAACAAAAAGTTGTTTAAAAAAAAACAATTTTTAGTTGTTTTCTTGTTTTTGTTTTCTTATTTTTTATTTTTGGAGGCCGCCACTTATCTACCATCGACACTACACTACCAATGATGATCACCATCACGTCATCACCAGTGACCGCATCGCCATGTCATTTCAAAAACAGATTTTTCAAAATAATCTGTCCAAACAGTTTTTTTTTGTTTTTTTTTATTTTTAAATCTTGTTTTATAAATCTGTTTGTGAGAACAAAAAATAGAGAACATAATCGAACAAACCCAAGGGCTGTTTGATTTTGTTTTTTAAAAACTGTTTTTTTTTGTTTTCAAAAACCATAAAACAATAAAACCTATTTGGTAAATTGTTTTCAAAAAAATTGTTTTTGAAAGCAAACAAACAAAAAAGTTGTTTTTAAGAACTAAAAAATAAAAACAGCTTTTAGTTGTTTTCTTTTTTTTTGTTTTCCTATTTTTTATTTTTTAAAGTCATCACTTATTCACTATCGACATTACATTACCAATGACGACCACCGTCACGTCACCACCAGCGACCGCTCCGCCAAGTTATTTCAAAAATAGATTTTTCAAAATAATCTATCCAAACAAATTTTTTTTTAAATTTTTAAAACTTATTTTTAAAAACTGTTTTATAAAACTATTTGTGAGAACAAAAAATAGAGAACAAAATCGAACAAGCCCAATGGCTGTTTGATTTTGTTTTTAAAAACTGTTTTTTTTTTGTTTTCAAAAACCTTAAAACAATAAAACCTATTTGGTAAATTGTTTTTGAAAGCAAACAAACAAAAAGTTGTTTTTAAGAACTAAAAAATAAAAACAGTTTTTAGTTGTTTTCTTATTTTTGTTTTCGTATTTTTTAATTTTTAAAGTCACCACTTATCTTCTATCGACACTACATTATCAATGATGACCAACGTCACGTCATCACCGGTGACTATACTGCCATATCATTTCAAAAATAGATTTTTCAAAACAATCTATCCAAATATATTTTTTTGTTTTTTTATTTTTTAAAACGTGTTTTCAAAAACTGTTTCATAAAACTGTTTGTGAAAACAAAAAATAGAAAACATAATCAAACAAGCTTTTTTTTTTTAATTTTTTTACCGAAAAGAATCTGCGCATCTCAAAACTAATTGTAGCCTTTCAACAGAAAATTCAAAAAAAAAAAGAAAGGACAATCAAGAATAAATTTATGATATTTGTTACGAGAAGAAAAAGAATTAAACAGATAATCATAGCAATCACAAATCGGCATACCTAAGGGTCTAATGCTCTTGGAGATTCTTTTTTTTTTTTTTTATATATAGCTGATAAGGAGGTTGTAATTCACAAACTAATCAGTGCAACTCATATCTATAGACCCAAACTTACTTCTAATGGCATATTTGCCAAACACAACAGCACAATCCGCTAGAGCTTGCCAATTTGATGTCCAGTTTGAGTTGGCTTTCCAGCAGGAGTCTATGGGGTCGAGGATCAAGTTCTTAGGTACTAGAGTGTAGCTTGAATTGAGCTCGGGAGTACTGGTCCTCTTGGTTGTATTTTATGTTTTAATGTTTTTTTGTCATATTACCTAGTCAGCAAAAAAATTATCCAGTCATCTTGCGCAGTCAGCCACTCACATAAACAACTTTAATGATGTTAATGCCACATCATCAAACTTAACATAGTTAAAGTCCTTTTCAAACTATTTGGACTAACGATTTGAACGAAGAAACTTGAAGGACCTAACCCATCTGTTTGAAATTCCAAGGTCCAAACAAAAAATGAGAGTAAACTACAAGGACCAAAGATGGTACTAACTCTTAAAATCAGATGGGTTGTTGTATTTTAATTGGTTAAAGTACATAAGAGGTGGCACTCTAAGGCCTTGTTTGGTTGGGGGTTTTATGAGGGAGCGGAGGGGAGGGTTGGAGAGGAAAAAAGTGTGTTTGGTGGGGTTCGGATTCTCTCAACTTACTTATTCTCAGCATCCCCAGAAGCTTGAAATTGTGTCCATTCAATAGATCTCAATGCTCCGAATTGAGACACATCATGTATCTTTAAAAATTGCATCTCCACTGTTCTTTTGTTTTATCTTGACTGTCCACTCAATTTCATATCCATCCCAAATCCCTACCTAGAGCCGGTAATATGGGGTCAACATGCTAGCTCGGAGGTTAGGGTAGGATTAGGGTTAGGATTTTCCCAGCCACCACCACATGGCTCGCAGGTTGGCCTGCACAATTTTGTTTTATTTTTTTTGCATACTATAATTTCACAAAACCCATAAGTTGCACACTCCCACCTTAGTATCTCCAAATCCCAAAGAGGAAAAATCTCAACATCCTCCCTTCTTTTTTAAACCAAATATTATATCTTGATTGCTTGAGGATGATTTGATGTTTTTTGTCTATAAACTTTGACAAATTTGATAATTTTATCTTTTGAATTGTTGATTATGTTTTTAAATTTTTATAAGTGAAATGATTGATGCTAGGAAGGTCAATTTAATAACTTATATATATATGTCTTGGACTTTATGTCTTGGACTTTCGGCCACCTTAAAATAATAGGGATTTTTTCAAAAAAAAAAAATGTAGGACCACCAACCCACTATTGCAGGTTAGGGTTGGCATTTTGCTAGTTCGCAAAAGTGCGGCTGAAGGCTTGTACCGCAAGGCCCACGGGTTGATACAAGCTAGCCCGTAACCTGCGGGCTAGCTTGCATTCTTAGCTTTATCTTTAGCCAAGTTACCAATGCCTTCTAACCAATCCATTGACGACAATGCTAACACCGTCCTCCACTGTTGGACACTATTGCAGAGGTAGAGAGTTTGCCAAGAGCATCTTCATCGTCCCAACCAAGTGTGCTTCTGGGTTTGTACTCATTCCCTAATCAGATTTACCGCTTTCTGTCTGTATATTTCTCGTCATATAAGAATGCTTTTGGGCTTCTATTGGGGCAAATTTTTTTTCTTAATTAAATAATTGTTTCCTAAGTAGATGTACCATGCGCTTGAAAATATTTTGAAGTACCCATCATATTATAAGTTCGGAAGGAAAATTTAGCTCTGTTTTAAGTTTTGAATTCTTGTGCGATATTTTTTTGGCCATATTTTCTAGTGCAATACGGATTTTTTGTATTTTGAATTACATATTTGACCCAAAAAAATTTCACTTTTGGATGGTTTTTGTAGGTAGAAATCATAATCATATTATGTTATATGAGATAAAGCAACTGAAACAAAGGCTGCTACTTTGTCAATGGCAAGATGAGCAATTCTAGAAACTGTGAAAAAGGTCTTCATACTGTTAGAACAAGCGTTTTCACCCAAGAGGGGGGGTGAATTGGGTGATACTAAAATTTCGTCGGAAATGTAAAACTTTAACAGTGAAATTAAAACAGTAAAGAGTAAGGAGAAATATCACCGAAGTGTACACCAGGAGTTATACTGGTTCGGTCACAACCACTTTGACCTACGTCCAGTCCTCAGAGCTTCTCTGAGAGTTTCACTATAACTTCCAAGATTCAGTGGGTTCTTGGCACCTCAGTACAAGCAAGTTCCTTCACCTGGACACTCACTCCCCCTTATAAGTTGTAATCCAATCCCAACTCAAGGTTCCACAACCTTAAGTTATCTCAATAACAAATATTGAGTTTGAATGAAATATCTCTCTTACAGAGTGAATAAGAATCACTGAAGCATAGAAATATAATTACAACGTGAAAACAGAGCAATGAACTTGATGATACGTTTGTGTGTGTTCTTGTTGTTCTTTCTCTGTTTGGATGTTCCCATATATATAGATATGTTGGTGAAGACCGTTGGAACATTTTCCTTTCGTCCGTTGGAGAGTGCGCAGCCACTATTGACTTTTCAGTTTTTGAAAAATATCCGTTGGCGGTGGTTGGCATTTGAACGTTTCATTTGACTTCCATTACTTGATATGATTTCTTCATTGTTCATCTGTAAATAGGCTAAGAATACTAATACAATGAAAGATTAATCATATATGAAACAAATCAATGAACGTTTGAATGATTTCTGGATTTCTGGGTTTGCCTACTCGAGTATTCCTTGAAGTTTACTCGAGTACTTACTCGAGTATCATCGGGAAATCTTTGATCAACTGCAAGTCAACAGACAAATATAAGATTACTCGGGTAGTGCATGGAATAACCAATTTTCAAACCTTTGGAAATGTATGTTTACTCGGGTACCTACTCGAGTAATACACTCACAACTTTATGAGTTACTCGGGTACCAACTCGAGTAAACCTTCAAATAAACTTTTGGTTACTCGATGCTTTACTCCAATAATGTTGGCAGGATTTCAAGGCCGAGAGCACTTACCTTGTTACTCGAGTACCTACTCAAGTAAACTTACTTTTTGGGCACACTTTACTCGGGTAATGACTTGAAGTTTTCCTTGAAAATAACTCTGCATACTTGGGTACCTACTCGAGGAATCCACTTAAAATAGAACATTAAATACTTGCATACTAGAGTAATGACTCGAGGAAAATGAGATAAGATTATATCAAGTTAATCAGGTACCACCTTCAAGTTTTCACCTACTTTAGTGCGTTACTCGAGTACCTACTCGAGTAACATTGGCAGTGGTACAAAATGCTGAGAGCAACACATTTCCAGACACAGAGTTACTCGAGTACCTACTCGAGTATCATTGGCAGGCCAAGAGCAACTGGAAGGTTTTCACATGGTTACTCGAGTAGTTCCTCGAGTAACGTTGGCAGGCCGAGAGCAACTTGAAAATACTTACACTATTACTCGAGTATCTCCTCAAGTAACGTTGGCAGATAACTGGAAGGTGCCTCTGGTTACTTCAAGTTTTGTCTCATTACTCGAGTACGTACTCGAGTAATGCCTTAGAAAACTTGCTTCTGATCAAGTTTCTCAGTATTTTATCTTGGCCTTTCTTCATTACTCCAATGCTTACCTCAAGTGATGCTTATTCCTGTTATTCCTTTGTTCAAACTTGTTTATTAATCATTTCCTTTTCAAACCATTCTTTTGTTATCATCAAAACATGAGATCTAACACATACCCATACTCCAGGCATTATATTCAAATGAAGCAGAGCCATTAGCAACTAACTCTTTCACACTCACATTGCTTTGATTTTGTTTTCCCCTTCTTTTCTCTCCTTTTAAGAGAACTAGATAACCCTGCAACTTGTGTGAAGCCTTCCAGCCAAGCTTAGTTGATTTTGGTTTCAAAGGCATCAATTTTGTGTGGTTGGGATTATACTAAGATGGATGGTTCGGATGGGATTTTAAATGGCTAATGACGTGTCTATTTTTGAGTGGTAGTAGGATGGGTTAAAAGGTTAGGATATAGAGATTTTGATAGATGACAAGACAAATGCCACTGAGAGTATTTGCTCCCATATGTTTGGTTGGAAAGAGGGAAGGCCAGGGGTGGGAAAAACTTTTGTCTTCTAGTGATCCCCTCCCCTCCCCTCCCCTCTCAACTCTCCAAATTTGGGGTCTTTTTAGAAGGGTGAGAAATTTTGTGTCTCATCCTGACCAAATTTCCATGCCAATTTTTTTGATATTCCATGCCTACCCTTCTGAACCAAAAACCCTTTTTCCCTTTTGTGCATTATTCTCCTTGGTTCAACCATGCTCTTGGTTTGTCACTACTTTGCTCTTGCTCTTCCAACCGTTGGTGTCGTTGCTTGCTCTTCTGATTCACATTATTGAGACCTAGTCTAAATTTTTCTAAGGACTTTCCTCTAAAAGTTGAAGAAATGTTGCTATTTCTTGACATTCTTGTAGACAAAAACTAAAGCAATTCGTTGTTTAAGAGAGATTCTTATAGGGAAGGACATTCCTTTTGTCTCATGTTTTTAGGTCACTCACTTCAACTTGAGAGTAGAAATATGAGACCATGACCCAAAAAAAATAAGGGAAGAAAATGGACATTGACAGGGACGAGCCTCTACTAGATTGGAGAGAGCTAGTCGTCTATTTGAACCCTAATTGTAATGACACAAAATGTGTATAAGGGCCTATAACTCCAAAAGTGGATGTAATGAACATTAGACAAAGTGCGAAATATGACCTGAATTAGTAGCAGAAAGTGCCTAAACCATGTGTTTAAGTTTAATTATATGGCAAAGTCTATATTAGACTAAATAAGAGGGGGAGTGCGTATGGCATGAGAGATGGGGTCAAATAATGTGTTAAGAGGTAATCAAACTGAAATTGCCAAAGTTGGGCAAAATGGAAAGAAAGAAATTTATCAGCCAAATAGTCAGCTACCGAAGAGGAAATTCACTATCAATTAAAAGAACAAGAGGTGTGACTAAATGGCTAATGGAATTAGTTAGACTAACTAATTGGTTACATGCATTTTGGGAGAAGGCATTGGATGATGACACATGGCACCATGGACATAGGATCAAGTCAAAGTGTCAAACACTTAAACTCTTCCCTCTCTCTTCTTTAAGGTCGGCCAAGAGGCTAAGTGGGGTTTATTCATTCACTAACTGGGGTTTACAAGGCATGATCACCCATTCTTAGTTTCCCATACTGGGGATTACATGGACATTCACAAGTCTATAGTAGATATATTTACCTTTACTAGATTAATCTAGTATTTACCCCATGTACAACTTATACATTTATCCAAAAGATGATAACTAACACAAAACTAATCTCCTAGCCGTGAACACTAGCTGCCCTTGTATGCCTGTTTCTCCTTTGTTCTACTTGCCTTGGCTGTAGGTTAGTCATTGGAAAGAATAAGATTCATAGGAATCTTAGTAGTAATGTTTTCACTCATATGATATTTAATTTAACAAAGCATTTAAGCAATTATCACAAAGCAGCATCCACAACAACATACACAATAGTATTCACATTCATGACTTTCGCCACATTAACAACAACTCTCAAGGCTGTATTCACAATAAAGCCAGCTTTCACAATTGTATACACATTCGTCACACTATGTGGCCTTCACTATAGCTTTCGTTGTATTCACAATAGTGACAGGTCTCTCGATTGTATACATATTCATCACACCACGTGGCCTTTATGACCACTTTCACAGTGATAAATGATAGCTTGCGCAGCTATATATGACGGCTTTCTCGGCCATATATGATAGCTTTCATGGTTGTAAATGACAGCTTACGCAGCTATGTACACAATCGTCACGTTCATGACAGCTTTTGCTGTATTCACAATTCAATGATAAGCAAAAACATACAAAGCATTATACATGATATAAGATAAAGAGTCACTAATTTGTTCTTTCCATTCGTGCTCAGGCACAGGTTTCTCATGCTCAGGGAAGATGTCAACTTCTATCAATCATAATTAAGGACGATGAGTTATCAACTCCTATTCCAATTGTTAAATAACTACAAAATACTTGGGGTTGGTTGTCATTTAAGTCCCTTAGGTGGCTATGATAAGCTTAAACAAAAGCCTAAAAGGATTGGGAAGAGTTAGATCAGAAACTATAACCCCTTCAAGGCAATTACATCCTAATTATGAAATTCAAGTGAAATAGAGACCAATTAGACAAAAATCATCATTTATAATCCCTTATCTTCAAGATGGGGTGTCAAAAAAACAGTTCAAAACATAGTTCATATGGTCTCACATTCACTTTCAAATATAATTACTTGTGCAATTATATCACATAATAAATATCAGAGTGCGTAACTAAAATCCTAGCAACCCCGGGTTGCATATATATATACAATGGGTTTAAGGTTCCCAAAATGGAGACTACATATCTAAAATTATTATTTACATCTCATATACAAACGGTAATACCAAACCAATAATAGATAACCAACCCTCAACCAAATGTCTCTAAGAGATCCTAACCAATCCTGGTTGTCCGCTTCCCTTTTAAGCCACTTGCCTTGTCTGAAATGTTAGTCATTGGAAAGAGTGAGATTCTAAAGAATCCTAGCAGTAACAAACCACTCATACAATATATAAACACAAAGCATGTAAGTTCATCATGTTCAGCAACAACACTATGAGTCATGGCTCACGCTACAACCTACAGCACTCACGACTGTATCACAATGCACTATGCCTGCTTCCGCGGTAATCACAATGTCAGCTTTCACTATAATCACTATGCCAGCTGTCGTTGTAATCTCAATGCTCGCTTTCACGGTAAACACTATGCAGCAGCATCACAAGCCACAAAGTATCACAAAGCTCCACAAAGCGTCATAAGGCACAAAGCATCACAAAGTAGCAGCAGCAACACAATGTATGATAGGCATACATACAATACATTTACACAAAGTATAAGAGAGGAATCACTACCTGTATCTTTCCTGACATTCTTCAGCATAGTGGGCTCACGAGTCTGACAGATGTTAAATCCTATAACCAAATTAGGGACAATCGATCAATCTCTTTTCCAAATGCTTATTTCTATAATATTCTAAGTTAGTTATCATTTAAACTTTTTAGGACGACCATTAGAGGCCTAAACACATACTAAAAGGGTTGGAAGAAACTACCTTGAAAACCCCTTTTTCGGAAGCACAACACAAATTTTTGGCTGACTCACTCGAGTGACGATGACCTCACTCGAGTGATGAGAGGCTTGCACTCGAGTGAGACTGGCTCTTACTCGTGAGTGTTTGACAGTGAGCAACAACCATGGCCAGAAAGTGCCCACTACACTTGAGCATGGGGGATCACACTCGGGTGATGACTCCAAATCCACTCGAGTCCCCGAAAGTGCAACACAGAAAGTGCTTACACGAGAGCACAAAAAAATTTAGAGGAAAAAGCTCACTCGAGCACAACCCTTGGTACTCAGGTGAGAAGACTACACTTGCGAGTGTCAAAACACACTCTTAAACCTTGACTAGCGAGTAACGACCCGAGAGCAACCCTAACCATGCACTCACACCTTCACTTGAGTGAACCCATGCTCACTCTAGTGATCATTAACATCACTTACGGTTTAAGAAGTGTACTCGAGCTTCCTCCATGAAAACCCAGGAAAAAAACAAAGGAGAAAGGGAAAACACAAGGCAACACTAGAGTAAGATCCTCCCTCACTCGAATGATGCTATCTAATTGCCCATATCACAGCAACTAATAGAAATTCCTAGATTGGTTAAAATTGCTCCAATGGTTCCCAAACTCCACACAAAGCTCATACCTACATAACATTGCCTAAGGAACACATTGGTAACCTCCAAAACACTTACAAAACCATTTTAACCACAATCTAACTCTTGGGTCTATCTATTACACACATTACCCAAATTCATTCAAATTACTTCCAAACTTCAAAACCACTACAACACTCAAACAACTTCATAATGAACCAATTCCAACATTATTCAACATCTAATCCATACATTCAAAATTGGCATAAAACCAGGGCAAATTCCAGAATTTCTCAAACTTATCCAAAAATCACTATAAATATACCAAAAAGCATCAAATCCTTATCTCTTCACTTTGCCAAAACTAGAACCTTGATTCTCAAACTTCTAATTTGCTCCAACACCCATACTATCACCTTTTAAAATTCTGAAACCACGAAGATAGAGCTCTTAACACTATGAACAAGTTTAATGAAGAGGATTTGAGCATATGAGAACTATTACTCACCCAAAATCCATGCTTCCTCTTTCTCTTTCCTTGCTTGGTCACCGAAAATGGAGAAGAAGGAGAGAGAATATAAGAGATGGTGAAGATGATGATGATGTGTGAAATTTTCCCTTGGTCCATACCCCCATAACCGAATAGGAGAGAGAAGAGAGAGAAAAGTGTGTTTTTGACTTTTAGCATGATCCATTGGCCCACAACATGACACTTGTCTTAATCTTGTTCACTCCCTCCATGAGCTCACATAAGCTTAAAGCATAGGATTCCGACCTATAGCCAATAGATCTCAACCCTTGATCTCTAATCACCAATGAGTTTCCTCTTTGGTAACTGACCAATTGGTGGGTAAATTTCCAATTTTACCATTTTGCCCCTGGTTTCACTATGATTAGTAAATCATCACTATGAACATTTATATTAAATCTATATCACATTTATCCAAAAGTGTTTAATTATACTAATTACAATCAACAGCAGAGTCATTAGCCCTTAATCTAAAATTGGGTCATTATACAATTCTCCCCTTGTAAAATAAATTTTGCCCTCGAACTTTGTCAAACTACTTGAACCATAAACTCCGGATATCGTCTTCGATATCCTTTTCTGCATCCCAAGTTGCTTTTCTTTGGGTCATTCCCTTCCAGATCACTTTCACATAAGGAATACTTCGATGTCTGAGCCGCCGTTCTTCTCGATCAATAATTTGTTCTGGCTCCACCATATATGTGAAGTTATCTTACAACTCCACTTCCTCATACTCAATGATGTGAGATGGATCCGGTTGGTACTTCTTCAGTTGGGAAATGTGAAACACATCATGGAGTCTGCTTAAGTTCGGGGGTAGGGCTACTCGATATGCAACAGGCTCAATCCTTTCAAGGATCTCAAAAGGACTTATATACCTCAGGCTCAGCTTCTTTCTCTTGATAGTACTGGCGATGCCGGTGACTGGAGATACTCTTAGAAACACATAATCACCAACCTCAAATTCTAGAAGCCTTCTTCTTTTGTTTGCATAACTTTTCTGGCGACTCTGCGCTGCAAGAAGCCTCTTTCGAATGATTCGAATATGTACTGAGGTTTGATCAACAAGCTCTGGCCCATAAAGCTTTCTCTCAGATAATTCACTCCAGCACAATGGTGATTGACACTTTCTTCTATACAATGCTTCAAACGGTGCCATCTAGATGCTCGTATGATAGCTATTGTTGTAGGCGAACTCAGCAAGTGGAAGAAAGCGATCCTAACTTCCCTTAAAGTCAAGGACACATGCACGTAGCATATCTTCTAGCGTCTGAATAGTCTTCTCTGACTGTCCGTCTATCTAAGGATGATAGGCCGTACTGAATCTCAATTGAGTTCCCAAGGCTTTATGCAATGCCCTCCAAAATCTCAAAGTAAATCAGGGATCTCGGTCAGAAATGATATTCTTCGGTATGTCATGGAGCTTCACAATCTCCCGAATATAAATCTCTACTAGCTTGTTCGGAGAGTAACTAGCGTTGATTGGTATAAAGTGCACTGACTTTGTTAACTGGTCCACAATTACCCAGATCGCATCATAATTCCTGATCCTGGGCAATCCCACCACAAGGTCCATGGTCACACTTTCTCATTTCCATTTCGGAATCTCAAGACTCTGCAATAAACTAGGCAGTTTCTGGTGCTCGATCTTTACCTTCTGGCATGTGAGACATCGTGCCACATATTTTGTCACATCACTCTTCAATCCCGGCCACCAATACATAGATTTCAAATTATGATACATCTTGGTTATACCAGGATAAAGAGTATAACGGCTCTTATGCACCTCATCTAAGATCTTTTGTCTCAATTCCGCCTTAAGTGGAACACAAATCCTCTTCTGATAATGAACCAATCCACTAGGCGACAATTCATAGCCTTGAGCTTCTCCTCGTTCGATTCTAGCCAGATTACACTGTATCCAGCCATCTTGCCTCTAAGCCTCTTCAATCTCATCTCTCAAGTCACTTTCCCCTTGGGAAACAATATAGTCGGCACAGAGGATTTGGTTCGACAAATTCATAACTCAAAAATTAGCAATCAACTTCCCCTCCAGTATCATCATAGCTGCTACAAGCATTGTCTTTCGACTAAGAGCATCAGCGACTACATTTGCCTTACCCGGATGATATTTGATTTCCAGGTTGTAGTCCTTAGGCAACTCCATCCAACGACGTTGTCTCATATTTAATTCTTTATGATCATACAGATACTTGAGACTCTTGTGGTCGCAGTACCAAGATGGAGCTCTTAACACTATGAACAAGTTTAATGAAGAGGATTTGAGCATATGAGAACTATTACTCACCCAAAATCCAAGCTTCCTCTTTCTCTTTCCTTGCTTGGTCACCGAAAATGGATAAGGAGAGAGAATATGAGAGATGGTGAAGATGATGATGATGTGTGAAATTTTCCCTTGGTCCATACCCCCATAACCGAATAGGAGAGAGAAGAGAGAGAAAATGAGTTTTTGACTTTTAGCATGATCCATTGGCCCATAACATGACACTTGTCTTAATCTTGTTCACTCCCTCCATGAGCTCACATAAGCTTAAAGCACAAGATTCCGACCTATAGCCAATAGATCCCAACCCTTGATCTCTAATCACCAATGAGTTTCCTCTTTGGTAACTGACCAATTGGTCGGTAAATTTCCAATTTTACCGTTTTGCCCCTGGTTTCACTATGATTAATAAATCATCACTATGAACATTTATATTAAATCCATATCACATTTATCCAAAAGTGTTTAATTACACTAATTATAATCAACATCAGAGTCATTAGCCCTTAATCTAAAATTGGGTCATTACAGAAACCACCCTTCAAAAGTTCAAAATGTTGAAATTGGGGGTTGGTCGCGGCAAAAAATCCCTTGGCTGTGGCCAAAATCAGGTCAGAAACTTTTAGGCCGCGGCAAAAACAATTCCTATTTCTTGGCTGAACTTCCAAAAATCATAACTAAATCTAAAAAAATTGAAATGGAGTGATTCTAAGTCCTATTTGACATTTTTAAGTCCTCTATACATGAAAAATATGAACCACTACCATCTACCACCACAAAAATACATACTTCAACAGATTTCCATATTGTTCCAGAATAACTTCTAGTTTCAACCTTAAACTTTGGAAATACATAACTCAGCATATAAATCAGAATGACACCCATTTTATGTCATTTTAAAGCTTGCATATCTAATATAATATTGAAAAGTTTTAGAATTTTTAAACACCATTTACTCATTCAAAACTGCCATGCAATTAAGCTGCCTTGCACAGAGTTTTCACTTGACAGAATTTTCAGTTTTTCAACAAATGTTTCCAAAGGTCAGAATTCACTACCGGGGCTACTCCCCACACAGTTTTCTTGTAGAATCCAATGGAAACATTAAAACAACCAAATTCACATTCCTTTCACAAGCTCTATTTTGGACAGAAGTTTAAACACAAATCCAGAAATTTCCAAACTTTCTAATCAAGTCCCAAATCGATTCCATATCCAAACCACAACACAAGACACCATTATCATCAACAAAACACCATGAACCCTCTAAAACCCTCTTTACATGAAAAAAGGGCAAAAATCCACCAACCAAAGTTCTCAACCAATAACCACAATATATATATATATATATATCAAAGAGTTGCCCTTTCTCACCTCTATCACTTTCTCTAGCTTATTCTTTGATTCCTCAACCTCTAGCTTTTCTTAAGTACTCAAAACACATCCTCTTGAAAATCTAAAACCACGGGAATGAAGCTCTCATCAAGATGCACAAGATTAGAGAAGAGGTTTTTTAACACTAGAGGTTATCTTTATGGTTAAAAATGCAAGAAATGGAACTCACCTTGCCAAACTTTTCTCTCTCTTTCCTCCTTCACCAAGACATCTAAAGGGCTTGGAGAGAGAGTGAGGAGTGTGAAAATGAATTATCTTCAGTTGCCCATTCCTTATATGGCTGACCTTCAGAAGAGAGAGGGAAAGAAAATTAATTTTTTTGATTTTTCAATTTCCCTTTGCCTGAATCTTGTGGTGCCAAGTGTCATGATCTTGTGTCTTCTCCCAAAAGCGAGTAACTAATTAGTTACTTTAACCAATTCCATTAGCCATTTAGTCACAACTCTTTCTCTTCTAGTTGATAGTGAATTTCCCCTTCGATAGCTGACTATTTGGCAGAGAAATTTCTTTCTTCCCGTTTTGCCCTTGACTTTGGCAATTTTAGCAAGATTGCCACTTAGGGTATTATTTAATTTATTTTCCCCTTACCATGCGCCCTTCCTTTCACTTTTAATTCAACTTAAGCTTTATCACTATGATCAAGTTTAAATACTGGGATTGGGTACTTTTTATTACTAATTCGGGTCATAATTCACATTTTATTCTCCAAAGGTGTTTATCTAACTTTCATTACACCTACTTTTGGAGTCATGAGCCCTTATTCACATTTTGGGTCATTACAGGGTGTGACACATGACATTCTTAACATTCGTAACAATTGATGATATGAACATATAAAGCATTATACATGATACAAGAGAAAGAGTCACTACCTCGGCCTTTCTGATCTTGTTCTTGCACAGATTTCTTGCGCTTAAGGTATATATCAAATCCTATAAATTAGAATTTAAGGATGACAAGTTATTATCTATTCCAATTCTTTAATAACTCATAATAATTGGGTTGGTTATCATTTGAGTCATTTAGGTAGTTGTTAGAAGCTGAAACAAATGCCTAAGAGGGTTAGAAAGAGCAAGACCAGATACCGCCTTTCAAAAATATATAGTGCTGGAATTGGGTGTTGGCCGTGGTTAAGGAATCCTCTGGCTGTGGCGAAGAAAAGGTTAGAAACATTTTGGCTATGGCCAGAAACTGTCTTGTTTCTTGGCTGAACTTCCAAAAATCATAATTTAATCTACAAAAATAGAAATGGAGTGGTTAAAAGTCCTAATTGAAGCTTTCTAAATCCTCTACATAGGAAAAATATTACCCACTTCTATTTACACCCACAAAAATACAAAATTCCATGAATTTCTATACAGTTCCAAAATCAATTCAAGTTTCAACCTCAAACTTTGAAAATGCATAACTTCCAGCACACACATACAAATGACACCCATTTTATATCAATTTAAAGCTTGGCATGTCTACTATTACACTAGAAAGTTTCACAATTTTTTGACATAATTTACTTATTTAAAAACATCAAGCAAATCGACTGCCTTGCACTGAACCTACATTGGCAGCACTTTCAGTTTTGCAATATATATTTCAATAGTCCAGAATTTACAACCAGGGCTATTTCCACATAGTTTTTCATGTAAAACACAATGGAAACCCCAAAATAACCAAATTCCCACTCCTTTTATGTTCCTGTTTTAGCAGAAACTATACACAAAATCCAACAATTACCAAACTTCTCATTCAATCCTCAAACTAGTTTCATATGCCCATTACACACCATAAGACACCATTTGTACAATCAAAAACCATGAAACTTCAAAACCCTAGCTTAATAAAAAATATAGTAGAAATTGCATATACCAAAGTTCTCAACCAATCATCACAATATATACATAAAAAATTTTAAAAAATGGATGTCACTTCTGTGAATGCTACATATGCTTCCAAGGTGTTTCCTATGGATCTTCAATTCAAATATCAACTACGATGGTGTGCCAGGCATGCCTTTCTTCTCAAAATGTTTGACGACTACTCGCTTATAGATAATCAATTTAGATATCAACTGTAGTCAATTGCTCAACAAATTAACAGTTACTTGTGTCAACAAAGGGTTCATCAACTTACCTCTTAGACCTCATCTTGCAAGCAACATTACATGTCAAGAAATTCTGGCTTTGCTAAAGAATTTCACTTCTCAAACTATTCAAGCCATTTCGGCTTCTACCATTAATTGTTATTTTAATTATTGTGTTTGTCTTATTAGCTTTGGTTCTTTGTAAACATTTTACTCCTTTTGTCTTTTATAAAAAAACATAGGACAATCAAACTTCCGAACGCAAGACAACATAGTATTTTACTTAAAACAATATAATATTAGTCTAACTTTTCATAATCTCTTTTCAAGGCTTTCTTAAATAAATTTTAATTTAAATAATAAGGAAAATCCCAAAAAAATACGTTTGAAATAGGTAAATTGCAAATCAGTACGGTGAAATTCAAAAATCCCAGATCAATGTTGCGTCAATATGGAGGAGGAATCTGGGATTTTGAAATCTCAGCAAAAAGATGAATGTGCTCTTCAGCTGTCCCCCTCTCTTAGCTCAGAATAACAACACCGTTCTCTTGATTAATGATAAATAAAATATTTTCATAATTATTTTCCCTTATATGATAATTTTGTAGATGATATTTGAGCTTAATATAATAAATTTGGATGTAATTGATGAGTAGTGTTCATGAAGCTCGGGTGCCCAGTGCGCTCACCGGAGCCCCAAAAAAAATTGCCCGCCTGGCCTAAAGAAAAGAAGCCCAAAAAAAATTGGGCATGATTGGGCTTGGCATTTTTGCGGGCAGGGCCGGGCATCAGGCAGGGTATGCCACCCTGCCTATTTGGCCCTGCCAATAGGTATATAATTATATATATGAATATATATATATATATATGTGTGTGTGTGTGTGTTTTATTAGGTGGCCTATTAGTGAGTGTCTGATTGAAGCCTTTGGTTTGCTTGGCAAAAAAAGAAAGAAAGGAGTAAGGCCTTTGTTGTCCAGTGGTCCATAACGCACACACACTACATTCGTTAACCATTAACACTTTCTCTTTCTCTATACTGCTTCTCACTTTCTCAAATCTCATCTTTGTCGTTTGCCCTAGCCGTAAGTCCTCGACCACGAACAAGCTTGGCAGATCGACACTTCCAGGCAGCTACTGCTTACTCTAGGCTCTGGCGATCCTCGTCGTCTCTAAATCTCTTCAGTCCGTAACACTTCTAGGTTATGATATTTTTGTTTTCAAATTTTAGTGCTGATTTTCTCTTTTTCCTGACAAGATCAGGATGTTGAAGTCCAGAAATAATTCCTATCTCATTCACAAACTCTTGCTTTCCTTGCTTCGATTTAAAAGAAGAGAGTTGCTTTACTATAATTACAGTGCCATCAGATAGTAGTCCTTGCATTTGTAAAAGTGTATAGATGTTTTCTCAAAAGCACTCTAAAGTTTGAACATGAAAATAAGGATTAATAGAACTTAGATAAGTCTAATGCTGGTTCATGATTTTTCTCATTCCTTTACGCGCCAAGGACTTTCTGTGCACGGAAAAAATTGTAATTCATGGTATAGAAATGCTTTTACTTTAGGTATCTGAAGATGTAGATATCTCATAATGCGCATTTAGTTGCTCATGTCAAGAAACATTAAAAGTTGACTATGTAAGACAAAATTGGTAATAGAAAAATAATAACAAGAAAAGTTGCTTGCTTGCTATAATCAGTTTTTTGTTTTCTTGGTGTTTTCTAATGACCTGGTTATTTGTCCTTCAAAATTGGCAAAGCAAAACTGTAGTTTTGTTTCTTGTCTTTCATGGTGCAAAGTATTCATGTTTGCAGTTTGCATTTATAAATAAATATAAAAATGGTCTTTTTTAATAGAAAATTCTAATACAACTTGCTTGAAATCTTGGGCTTGCTGTGCATACATCATGAATGAAGTGCAAATTTGAAAGTCAACAAAAATAGCTTATAATTTCGTCTATATCATATGCTACCATATTCCATTATATTTCATATCAAAATGAAGTGCAACTGAATTTTAATCTAAATTCCATTTTCTATGAAAAAGTAAAAAAGAACTTACATTTTATTTCATATCTGACTTTATTTTTTTCCTGAGCTTTAAGCTTGGTTCTATAGAACTTGGTGCTGATTTTATTTTTTTTCTTGAGCTTGGTTCTGTTTTTTTGTCATTATCTATAAATTATTAGCTTCCTTGAACCTATAACTTAAGTTATCATTATGTACAAGTTTTCCTGAGCTTGGTTCTATTTTTCTGTCATTGTCTAGAATTTATTAGCTTCCTTGAACCTATTATTTACATTATCATTCTGTATAAGTTTTCCTGAGCTTGGTTCTGTTTTTTTGTCATTGTCTAGAAATTATTAGCTTCGTTGAACCTATAATTTAAGTTATCATTATGTATAAGTTTATGTTATTTATCATTCTTGTTATTCTTATGTTATTTAGATGTTCATTATATGGATTTCTTCTGGTTGCCAATCTTTGTTGTTCAGCCCAAAATGTATTTGTCTTCCAATTCTGATTTTTCTCAAAATTATAGGTTCAATGGATGATCGGGATTCTATTACATCACCATCCCCTATTGAAATATATTATAGTTCTTTAACTCCTATTCAAACACCAACCCCTATAGGACTGAGTCAAAAACCAACCCCTACAGGACCGAGTCAAACACCAACTTCCAATCCTAATGGACTTGGTGAAGCTCCTTCTTATAGCCCTAATCTTCCTCCTCTTGCTCCATGTCTTGCTCAAAGTGTCTAGCCCTCCCCCTCTTCCTCGTCCAAATTCCCCCACAAACATTGATTGAACCTGTCACCCCAATCATAAATGTTGAAAGTAGGGGTACCAAGAGAAAAGAAAGAGAACCCAAACACACATTAGAGGTGTGGGAATATTTTGTCAGAATGCCAATTGAAGAAACTAATGGGGAGCACTCAGTATCTTGCAAGTATTGTCATAAGGCTTACAAAGCTAATCCAAATTGCCATGGAACAAATTCTATGTTGAGGTATATCCCAAAGTGTTGAGATAATCCACATAAGGCCACTGTGGATAAAAAATAATCCATGATAAATATGTTTTCTGGTGGGCGAGTGGGCAGGGAAGATCTTTGATCCCACATAAATATGATGAGAAGCAATGCATAAGAGTTTTGGCTAAATTCATTACATGTGACGAGCAGCTGTTCAAAATTGTTGAAAAGCTTTCATTTAGGATGTTGTTAAATCAGTTTGAACCTCGCTTTCCAATCCCTTCAAGAGTAACAATTGCAAGGGATGTGTGGCAATGTTATCTTGGAGAAGTTAAAGTATTGAAGACATTCTTGAAGAAAAGTTCTAAATGTGTTTGTCTTACCACGGATTACTGGACATCGAACCAAAATTTCAACTACCTATGCTTGACAGCACATTTGGTTGATGAAGAATGAAAACTGCATAAGATGATTCTGAATTTTGTTATGGTAGAAAATCATAGAGGTGATACTATAGGGAGGACAATTGAGAAATGCTTGTTGGATTGGGAAATTGAGAAGGTGTTCACAATAACCATGGATAACGCCTCTTATAATGATATAGCTTTGGGATATCTTAAAAGGCGCTTAAGGAGTTGGAATGGCTTATTATGTGGAGGTAATTATCTACAACTAAGGTGTTGTGCCCATGTTCTTAATTTGGTGGTGAACGAAGGAATTAAAGAGATGAAAGAATGTTATGAATAATGCTAACAAGTTCTTGGGAGAGATGAGCACTAGCATGCAAGTAAAGTATGACAAGTATTGGGGTCAAGAAGATAATATGAATCCATTGCTATTTGTGGTTGTAATTTTAGATCCTCGGTATAAGTTAGCTTATGTGTATCATGTCACGCCCTTATTTTAATTTCACCTTTACCAGAGTATTCGCAGAAAATGATATGCGGTTTGATAGGCAACACAGAATAGCATAAATATACTGATATATTGATACTTAATAATTACCATCAATATAGCCGGATAGGGCTACCTGGGTGTCTAACCCTGTCCGAGTGAAATGGAGACATCTTTCCGTCTTCGTTCCACCACTGCAATCCCCTTGTACGGTTCTTTTCTTTGTTCTCAATGTATCTTCTATCTCCTCCTGTCTAAATTGTTGGTAGGGGAGGGTGAGATTCGAGAGAATCTCAGTAGGAAAAATAGTACCAATATGCATGCAAGATAAGTGCTTAATGCATGACTTTCTTGTGTTACATAAACTCATGCTAACACAATGAAATATCTGCATACTTATGTTTCAAACAACATACTAATGGCCATAGCACAAATGGAAACAGAGCTTCAATCATTCATAAATATTTCATATAACCAAGCAAAGAAATAGCATGCATCAATACACCAGCATAAATATCAAATACACGCAGGAGAGGTAAGTTCCCTACCTTAACCTTTTGCTTGTCTCAAAGGGTCCGCCTCATAAAATGTGTCGACTATAGGCGTCCAACTTGGTCCTAAAACATCAAATGTACAAGAAATAGGTCATAACCTATCCATGTATCATTTTAGACACTTCCATAGTGTTTATTGTATTTATATTAGCCTATGGTAAAAATTTACCAAAATGCCCCCAGGACCTCGGCCCGACTCCGTCGTACCTGGCCCGACTGCACTCTTCCTGAAATTTTGACTAGGGCTATTCTGACATATTTCCACCCAAGGAATCTATTTTCAGATTCAAAATTACCAAATTCAATGTAAAATTACAAAATTACCCTTGGTAGCCTTGCTTTAAGAGTTTTAGGGGCGTTTTCGTAATTATGCTTTTTCGGCCTTTTCCGAAAAAGTGCCCAACTGTAACCCCACCTAATTTTCCCTCCTGAACCCAATGGATTCATCAAATCATTGAAAATCCAAATCTAAGGCCCTCCAACAGCCCTAGCCAAAATTATAGTATCTTCCAAAAAAAATCAGGGTTTTGCGGTGTCGGCTTTGTAAATATGTTCCTTTTTACTCCTAACCACCTTATTAATCATATAATTGAGTTATAACAACCATTTGAGCTAAAATTGGGCAGCATAACCCTTAGGCACACCCATTTTCAAAATTTAAAACCAATGGCAATCCAGCGAAATTTCATCGATTAAATTGCCCACAGTAGCCAGAATAGTTAATATACGAAGGTTTGAAAGTCAGCTCAAGCTCCCACTAGCTTTTCCTCAATATGGTTGAAACCCTAACCCTTCAACCACAGATTTTTGAGTCTCCAAGCCTTAAAGAACAAAGAGGAGTAGCTTAGGGTCAGAGTAATACGCGTTAGAAGCTAAATCGTCAGAGAAATCGGCTTACCTTGGGAGATTTCTTCCCTTTCTCTCTCTAAACTCTCTCAAATTTCTCTCTCTTATTTCAGATCTGTTTTACACAAAATGGGCTGAAGGAAGAAGAAGGTAATGATATATTATAATATATCATATATTATTTCATTTATTAACCAACTTCCAAAAATTCCAAAATCAATTTTATGCACATAAACCCTATGTATATGTAACCAAGCTTATAAAGCCCAACCAATATTTTCTTCCTCTTCCAACATGTAGGAGGCACCTAGGGGTCCCTCCCTATGGTCTAAATTGACTTTACAACTCGTCCAAGTTACGTATACACGTAAAGTCTCAAATTTGGTCAAAATTGCAATTTTTTCTTAAATTTTCCATAAATTCATATTAAATTGAAAAAATATTCTAAATATATTTTTCCATTTTATTTTCCTTAATTAATTGAAATTATCTTCAATTAATTGAAAAATAATTAATTTTGTGATAAATTGGCAAAATTATGGTTTTTTCCATTATCTTTTTAATCTAATTTTCTTTCCTTATTTTTCTTTGGTCAATTTTCATAAATTTTTGGACCTTAATATTGGGCTTTTTAAATTACCCAAATTAATTCCATAATTATTTTTCCCATTTTCTCATGAATATGAACATTAATAAAATTCATAAATTCCAAATTCATGAATATTCACCATTTTATTGAATTTCACAAATAATTATAGTATATTTGGTGAATATAAAATTTGGGGTGTTACATATCATATGTTTGATGTCCTTTACACTGGCCCTGACGTATGCTCGATTATGAAGGAAAGGGTTAACGATTGTTTGTATATGTTGTTTAATGAGTACTCTGTAAGGGTTTTTATTGAGTCAGGAATTGCCTCAACAAGTATAGCTGGTGAAGGTTCATTTCCTTCTTTTGATGATGATGAAGAAGAAGAAGAAGATCCTGGTCATAAGTGGTTATAATGTAGGAAACAAAACCTCAACAGATCCTCAAACTGACTTGGATAGATATATTGCAACTTACTTAAGAGATGAAGTCCCTTCAACAATTGAGTTTGACATACTGTTATGGTGGAAAGCTAATTTTGAAAAATAAAAAATTCTCTCCCACATGGCACGAGATGTATTAGCTATGCCGGTTTCCACAGTGGCTTCTAAGTTTGCCTCTAGTACAGGAGGACATGCGGTTGATCATTATAAGAGCTCTCTATCTCCTAAAATGACAGAAGCATTGATTTGTAGCCAAAATTGGCTACAATCTGGGCAATATCTCTCTGAATTTGTTGAAAAGCTTCGTGAGTTTGAAAATTTTGATGAGACAGAAAATGCCATACAGCTTGCAAGTAAGCTTTTATTTTGAAGTTCATAAACTCATATACACACACCTGAACATAAAGATATTACTTCATAATTTGTAATGTAATTGTTCTTTTATTTTTTTCCTGGATACTGCACTTGGAGAAGGGAGAATGTAATGGGTATGGCTGGCTGATGGTGATTGAAGGATACTTTTACAAGAATGAGTTGCCAAGTAAGTAATTTGCAACCTTTAAAAATTTACTTGTAAATGTTGTTAGATCTCAAGTTTTGATGATAACAAAGAATGGTATGAAAAAGATTTGATAAACAAATAAGTTTGAACAAAGTAATAACAGGGAAAATTATCACTTGAAGTAAGCATTGGAGTAATGAAGAAAGGCCAAGAGAAAAAGCTGAGAAGCTTCATTATTGGCAAATTTTCTAATTGTTACTCGAGTAGCTACTCCAGTAATGAGACAGAAACTTGAAGTAACCAGGTCAACCTGCAAGTAACTTGCCAACGATACTCTAGTAAGTACTCGAGTAATAAGGTAAATGACTCCAAGTTGCTCTCGGCCTGCCAATGTTACTCGAGTAACCAGGTAACTCACTGGCAGTTGCTCTCGGCCTGCCAATGATACCTGAGTCTGTACTCGAGTTACTCTGTTTCAAGAAATGTGTTGCTCTCGGCATTTTCAACCCTGCCAACGTTACTCGAGGAGCTACTCGAGTAACTCACTGTGGTAAGCAAAACCTGAAGGTATTACCCGAATAACATGAAATGTTTTTCTCACCCTTCACTCCAAGTTACTACTCGAGTATGCAGAATTACTTAGAAGAAAAACTTTAAGTTACTACTTGAGTATGCAGAATTACTTAGAAGAAAAACTTCAAGTCACTACTCGAGTATGCAGAGTTAGTTGGAAGAGAACTTCAAGTCACTACCCGAGTAAGCTATGCAGAAAATTTATGTTTACTCGAGTAAGGACTCGAGTAACAAGGTAATCAAACTTGAAGAGCTCTTGGCATTGAAATCCTGCCAACATTACTGGAGTGAAGCATCGAGTAACCTAAAGTTTATTTGAAGGTTTACTCGAGTTGGTACTCGAGTAACTAATGAAGAAAAGTTCTCCATACCCGAGTAAGTACCCGAGTAAACAGGTATTTCCAAAGGTCTGAATTTTGTTTACTTCATGCACTACCCGAGTAATGTTATGTTTGCTTATTGACTTACAGTTTATGAAATTTTTCCCGATAATACTCGAGTAAACTTAAATTAATACTCGAGTAACTACTCGAGTATGCAAGTCCAGAAATTCAGAAATCATTCTAATGTTCATTGATTTATTTTCTATATGATTAACCTTTCATTGTATTAGTATTCTTAGCATATCCATAGATAAACAATGAAGAGATCTTACCAAATAAGGAAAGTCAAAAGCAACGTTCAAATGTCACCTACCGCCACCTACCGCAAACGGATATTTTTCAAATATTGGAAAAGTCAACAGTGGCTGCGTACACTCTAACGGACAAGAAGAAAATGTTCCAACGGTCATTACTAACACACCTATATATATATGGGAACATCCAAACAGAGATATAGAAAAAGAGAACACACACTAATGTATTATCAAGCTCATTACTCTGTTTTGCATTATACTTGTAATTCTATGCTTCAGTGATTCTTATTTACTCTGGGAGAGAGATATTTCATTCAAATTCAATATTTGTTATTGAGATAACTTAAGGTTGTGGAACCTTGAGTTGGGATTGTATTACAACCTGTAAGGGGGAGCGAGTGTCCAGGAGAAGGAATTTGCTTGTACTGAGGTGCCAAGAACCCACTGAATCTTGGAAGTTATAGTGAAACTCTCAGAGAAGCTCTGAGGACTGGATATAGGTCAAAGTGGTTGTGACCAAACCAGTATAACTCTCGGTGCACACTTCGGTGATATTTCTCCTTACTCTTTATTGCTTTATATTCACCATCAAGTTTTTATATTTGCAACGGAATTTTTAGTATCACCCAATTCACCCCCCTCTTGGGTGAAACGCTTGCTCTAACAAATGTAAATTTCCTTGTACATAATTACACATTTTCTTCTTTGCTTACTTGTAGGTAATTCCAGCTGCTTCATCCTTTTGTTAGTTTTGGCGGATTGATGGAACCACTTGCACAACTACAAGGCCTTAATTACAATTTTTTGATGCCTTGTTTTTAATGGATTGTGGATGTTATTTAATTATTCTAGTATGGGTATTTGAGTCACCAGTGGAGGCTTCCCCTACTCAATAAGAGTTCGGGTGTCGAGTAATTTACTTCTTTATTAGTTTTTATTTACCTTTGACATGTTCTAGACTTGGTCTTTTCGCTAGTTTTTGTCTTGAAAGTTCTTTACTATGTTGTATTGCTTTGGCTGATAATGGAAGTTACCTTTGATAAAAAAAAGACATGTTGTAGTCTTTACTCTTTTTGGCTTCAAGACTTAAATTATGGACTTATTTTGGAATGTTCCATATGTAGAATTATGGTTGTGCCTCCTTTTGATGTAGAATGGGAGCTATTAGCTTTGAAATTGGTAGAAATTTGGCTTTTACTTTGATTGTTATGGAAATTCATTTTCTTCCAGGGTTGGTTCAAAGTTGCTTCAAAGTTGGGCTAATAAGTGTTGGGCCGCCCTGCCCAGCCCGTCCTTGCCTAGTCTAAAAATGTTTGGGCTTCTTCCGAGCAGGTTTAGGTTTGCAGCCCAATAATCCTTCGGGCAGGTTATCCAGCAAGGGCTTTGCCCTGCCCAGCCATGCCCATGTACACCCCTATAATTGATAATAAATAATATTTTGGAATATTTATTATAAATATTATAATATAGTATTTCCTTGCTTTTCATTTGATAGCCACATACAACACTATGTTAAGGGGAAAAGAGAAGAAACGAGACCTAAAAATGGACTCACGGGATCAAAACTAGACAAGGAGGCACAATTGGAAAAAAGTGATCGGTATTGTAGCAGTGCCACTATTCACCAACGGCACTATTCACTGTTCACCCCGATTACTGTTCATAAACTACTGCATCAAGCGCGTTTCATTATAACGGCTCACTGTACCAGACGCATTTTAGTGTAGCAATGAGGTTTACTATTCCAGATCATTGTAGCATACGCTTTTCAAGCCTATAAATAGAGATCCTTAGCCAAGCATCAAGGAAGGAGATGAAGTGATGTAGAGGCTTCTTTCTCTAACAATTAGAGATCCTTCTCTGACAGGGAGAGATCTTTTCTCTGACAGTTCTGGATAAATTGTGTTATTTCTTAGATTTAATTTCATGCATTGCATTACTTTTCGCATATCTCCATCTTGGAAGGCTTAGGTAGACCCCTATATAAATGGTATAGGTAATCCTCCTTTATGAATGGTATAGGTTGCCACCTACATGGAAGGTTTTACCTCTTACAAGGAAAGCTAGATTTCTCCATAATTCATGCATCTTTTAGTTGTATATTTATGTTTTAGAATTTAATATTTAAGTTTATACAACATTTATAAAGTTTTCAATTTATTTTGGTTTTGTTTTTAATTTCATTATGAGTTAACTTTCTATTTTCCTTGGGTGATGATGTAGCTTACTAATGACGGATTGAATCTTAACTTATTAAATCTAGTTTAAATTTTTCCTTCAGGATTGAGTTTTAATTATTGTTCTTAATGCTTTCGATTGATTAGCCATCTTTTGAATGATTTCAATATGTATGTTGAGACCGGAAGGAGATATATGTATGTAGACCCTATAACTAAAACCATAATTACATATGAAATATGAATATATTCATGTGAGTTATGTAGTCTTACTGAGTTCCATAAATCTTAATACATAATTAATTGCTTAAATTCATATAAGAATATATTAGATTAGCAATTAATTATAGAATTGTTTGACCTTGTAAGAGGTTAGTAATTAAATTAGGGAAACTTAACTATCAATCATATGGAATAAATTGGGCTAGAATAGACAAGTGATTCAATCCGAAATTTGTTAAGTGAAATCTGACCCCTAGAACTTTTTCTCCTAGTTGCTTTAATATTATTTGCACTCATATTTAATCATTTTTTTATTTTATACTTTCAATCACCAACTAATCAATTGACTAAATAGAATTAAAATTACCCATTTTGGTACTTAGTGATCAATCCTCGTGGGAATGATACTCTACTCACTTCTGTATTACTTGATTACGACAGTATATACACTTGTACTATTTAATAGATCATTTAAACTCGTAACAATTAACAACACCATATTCTACATTAACAACTCCGCTTTATTTTTTCACATCTTCATATCTCAAAATATGGTGTTGTTAATATAAAATACAATGTTGTTAATCAAGAGAAAGGTGTTGTTGTTGGCCCTGAAACTTAAATTTTGAAGTTGTGAAACAAGAAAGTGGAGTTGTTAATGTACAATACGGTGTTGTTATTATAGAGACCGGTGTTATGATTGTAAACAAGAAAGTCGAGTTGTCAATGTACAATACAGTGTTGTTAATAAAGAGCCAGTGTTGTTATTGTGAAAGAAGAAAGCAGAGTTGTTAATATAGAATGATGTGTTGTTAATCAAGAGTGAGGTGTTGTTATTTCGAGCTGAGAGGAGGGACAACTGAAGGGCATATTCGTCTTTCCGCCGAAATTTTAAAATCCTAGATTCTGCTTCCGTACTGACACAGCATTGACTTGAGATTTTTGAATTTCACTACACTGATTTGGGATTTCCCTATTTCCAAGGTAGCTTTTTGGATTTTCCCTAAATAATATCATAACAAAGAAAGTTTAA
Organism: Inga leiocalycina; assembly: GCA_963242795.1. Taxonomy (NCBI): domain Eukaryota; kingdom Viridiplantae; phylum Streptophyta; class Magnoliopsida; order Fabales; family Fabaceae; genus Inga; species Inga leiocalycina. Next base: position 27,733,817 of record OY725329.1, on the reverse strand, counting down.
TAGTCATACATAAATTTTTTATATTTAATAACTATGAAATTTTCGTGGACTTTTTAACTATTAATAGTTTCCTATATGCTACTACAAAAAAGAGGTAAATTATTTTGTTTTGGCATTTTTGGTTGGGACAATGTTTATTAGTGTTTGAAGTTTGATTTGTATTAGTTACTAAAATATAGACAATGAATTGACACTTTATTTTTTATTAATTATATAACTGAATTAAAAATCTTAAGAAATCTATAATTTTATTTTTAGATATTTCAAATTTCAAAATAGTTTAAAAAGTTGAAATTTAATAAAAATGCATTAAAACCTGTGAGCCAGCATTCAACCCACATGTCTACAAGCCGAACTTTAATAATATGATAGTTTTATAGTACGTGGGCTTTTCGAGCACGTCAAGGGCTGACCTTTTAGAACTAGCCTAGCCCATTTTGACATCTCTATACATAGTTTTTATAGCCCATATCTTTTCTTTCATTATTTTATCAATGATTAGTCACACACATGGAGTGAAAAACCGGATCGGACCGGCCGGTCCGACCGAAAAACTGGTGAACTGGTCCTCAGTCCGGTCCAGTTTGTTGTTTCAGAGAGGGGGGAGGCCGAACCGGTGGAAACCGGTCAAATCGGTCAAAACCGGTGGGTCACTGGTTCAACTGGTTTGCTCTTCTTTTTTTTTTTTGAAAAATGAGATATTTGGTTCAAAAAAAAGATGAAAAAGAAAGAAAATCATAGATTTAGACCGATATACATACAATCTATAATATTTTACTAAATTATAAGAACAAATCTTAATTTCAAAGCTACAAAAATTTAAAAAATAAAAAGAATAAAAGAAAAAATATTATATATTATATACATATAATATATAATATTTTAGTCAATTAATTTTATATGATAAAAGTAATCAAATATAATATAATCAATTGATTTTATCTATAGAAATTTAAGAATATATATATATATATATATATTGTTACTAATAAATTATAATATTTTAATATGACCGGTTCGACTACCGGTTTGATCACCGGTTCGACCCCGGTTGAATTATTAACTCTTGAACCTGTTCCGTGACCGGTTCATTGACCGGTCCGATTTTTTTGTTCCTTGGTCACACATTCCCAGATTCCTCTTCAATCTATATGTATAGAAAATAAACTACGAAATGATTATATATATACCACAAAATAAAAAATAATACATTAGTGGAGAAATAAAAAGATAAATAATTGGTTCATACAACTATATATACAGCTAGATAATTAATTATTAACACACGCAAATTAATGAGAGAATCATTATTAAGAAAAAATTTATACATAAATAGAGGCAAATAAGTAAAAGATAAATTATTAATAAATAAACAATATATAACGTACATAGCTCTACAATATCGGATATAAAAAACAATAATACATAATTTACATAGCTCATCTCTCTTCTTTCATGCCATATTTTTTTAATCAACCATAAATTAGGTGCACAACTAAAAGTAGAATTAGATTTCCCCTTCAAGCTATATACGACATGATTATATATACCACAGGATAAAAATATATATATATTAGTGGAAAAATAATTGTTTCATACGACTATATATACACACACACAAAATTGAAAATATAGGTAGAGCATATAGTGGTTAAAAAATAACTGATAAATAAATAAATAACAAATTAAAATGAAGTAAATTAACAGGAAAGTCTTGGTAGAAATAAATATGACTGAATTATTATTAAATAAAATATAAATAAATGTGAATAAATAATTATTTTTCCCAGCATTAGATTAAAATTAAATAATTAGTTTATTTAATTACAAAATCACCGTTTACAATTTTTATGCCAACGATTTTCATTAAATGAGACTAACTGTCTCAAGATTAAGGGAGTGAAAAAACACCTTTTAATTTTAAGGACTAAAACTGAAAAAATTTATACACGATTAGATGCAAATAAATAAATGATAAATTATTAATAAATAAACAATACATAACGGACATAGCCCAATAATATCCGCATACAGAACACAATACATAACTTACATAGCTCATCTCTCTTCTTTCTTGTTTTATTTTATAAACGATAAATTATGTGCCCAACTTAAAGTAGAATTAGATTCCCTCTTCACTCTATATATATATATATATATATATATATAAATATATAAATATAATTAGAAAAACTAATGAAACAAAAATTCAATTATGTCATTTGAATATATATATATATATATATATATCTATAGTGGAAAAATAAATAGATAGATAATTGGTTCATACAACTATACACACACAAAAACTGAAAATATAGGTAGGGAAAATAATGAAAAAAAAAACTGATAAATAAATAAATAGTAAATAAATAACAAATTAAAGTGTAGAAAATTAACATGAAAGTCTCGATAGAAATAAATAGGACTTTATTATTATTATTATTAAATAAAATATAAACAAATATCAATAAATAATTAGCTTTTTCCAGCATTAGATTAAAATTAAATAATTGCTTTATTTCATCACAAAATCACCATAAAAATTAGCCAAGTCAACCATTTTCATTAAATGAGACTAACGGTGTCAATATTATAGGACTGAAAATACTTTTTAAACTTAAAAACTAAAAATTGGTGTAAATTTAGATAAGTAAACGTATGCTTTAGCCTAATTGAATATATGGCAAAATTTTAAAAGAGTAAAATATATAAACCCTGAAATATATAAATAATTTGACTCATCAAAGTAAATATAAATAAATATAGATAATAAAAAATATAAATAAGTAATAAATTTAAAACAAACAAATTAACTATCAATTAAAAAATATATAAGTAACTTGACTCGTCAAAGAAATAAATTAATTGAGAAAAAATAATAAATAAATAAATAAACAAATTGAAGAAATATTTTATATCAAATGAAAAAGATAATACATAATAACTAACTAATTAATTATTAATACACGCAAATGAATGTGAGAATCATGATGATTACGAAAAAAAATGTATACATAAACGGAGACAAATAAATGAATAATAGATTACTAATAAATATACAATACATAACATAGCTCAACAATACTATTATATTAAAGACCATACATGACTTACATGGCTTATATAGCCCATCTCTCTTCTTTCATCATTTTATCAACAATAAATTATTCATACATTCTCAGATTCCTGTTCAATCTAAATTAGAAAATAAAATACGAAATGACTATATACACCACCAAATAATTTATATATATATATATATATATACATATATATATATAAGTGGAGAAATAAAAGGATAAATAATTGGTTCATACAACTATATATACACAACTAATTTTTTTCCCAGAATATACACAACTAATTAATTAATTATTAGCACTCACAAATGAATGAGAGAATCATAATTAAGAAAATATTTATACATAAGCAAAGGCAAATAAATGAAAGATAAATTATTAATAAATAAACAATACATAACGTACAAAACCCAACAATATCGTAGTATAACAGATAACACATAAATGAAAGACATATAACTTAGCCCATGTTTCTACTTTCAATTCTTATCAACGATAAATTATGTGCCCAACTAAAAATATAATTATATTACCTCTTCAATCTATACATATATTAGAAATAGAAAAGATAATGAAAAAAAATTCAATAAAAAAATTATACACACAATTGAAAATAAAATACGAAATAATTATACATACCAAAAAATAAAAAAATATATTTTAGTGGAAAAATAATTTGATAATAATTGGTGCATACACCTATACAGAGCAAATAATGGTAAACAATAACTGATAAATAAATAAATAGTAAATAAATCACAAATTACAATGAAGTAATTTTAAAAATTGAAAACATAGGTACAAATTATAATGAAGTAATTTTAAAAATTGAAAACATAGGTAGAGCAAATAATGGTAAAAAAACCGATAAATAAATAAAAAAAATATGAATAAATATGTCTAAATGATCAGTTCTTTCCAACAATAGAATAAAACTAAATAATTAGATAAAATTTATATTAACAAAATAAATAATTCTATACAGTAGATATACATTTTTAGTGCTAATTAAATAGATATACATTTTAATTAGTTTATTTATTTAAGTTTCAATTCTGTACATACACATATATAAATAGGAATATATATATATATATATAATACTTAGATCTGGATCTGAGCCAGAAGGTGAAGTAGGGATGTAATACTTAGATCTGGATCTGTTTTTATGGCATTAAAATTTTTGTTAGCGGATTAGTATGATTTAAAGATTTGTACTTGATAGCACTTTGTATATAGTTCTTGTTTGTCATACATGAGTCCATTCGTGGGTTGAGGTTGCCATAAGTTCTGTGTGTTGAGGCAGGCATTTGTGCCCCATGAAGTAGTGTATGATAAATAAAGATTTTATATACTATAAGTCTGGCTAGAGTTAGATCTAAGAAATCTTACTAATTTCTTAACAAAACATTTTAATCCATAAAAATTGATACAATTTTAATTATTATGCCACTATGGATCCAGAAGGTAATGATACTTTAGTGAGGGAGAATTACAATTATTGTTATCTTCCTTTCTTTAAGCTTTCTTCAGCCTTAATTTCAGTTTTTACTTTCTTAATTTCAGCCTTTATATTCTGCTCTTTATTTCTGTCCTTTACCTCCTGCACTCTTTCCTTTCAGTATTTTAAATTCTGTCAATTTAAATTTTGCAATTTAAATTATGTCTTTTCTTCTCCGTTCCTTTTCTTCTAAACACGGTAGTAGTAGCTCTTCTTCTACTCCATTAAACAACTCTACACTAAACATGAGGAATCAAAGTCTTCAACTTCTAAACAAATTTTCAAAGAAGAAATTTCTTTTGAAAATATAAACCAGAACGTAGACGATTGGGTTTTACCTCCAATTGCTCTAAACGCGCTTTATCAAATGCAAACTCAAGATAAGAAGTGGTTCTCCAAATCTGATTACATAATCATAACAGTTGAAAAATCAATTCCTATCAAACCAGAAAATGAAGAATTTTACCTTTTTTTCTCAAAAGTCAATTGACAAACATAAGAAAGATTACAACTTTTTGCACATCGGAAGTGTTCAAGTTGCCATTAAACCATTGATAAGAAAAGGATTAAACGTATCAGGACTAGTATGCCTCATGGATGCTAGACATTATGAATTTTCGGATTCTCTACTTGCAGCAGCAGAATTTGGACTTCATAATGGTCCTGTCTACTTTAACTGTTATCCAGATAGGATGGCAGATTTAAAGGATGAACATGTTCTTGAAGTTCTTAAACTTAAACTTCAGTTGTAACCCCCTCCGTAATTATATCCGAAATACGTGATTAAAATGAAATAGAGACCAATAATAATCAAATAACATTTACTAACCCATCACATGATGGGGTTTTCAAAAATATCTTTCGAAATCATTTATTAACTTGGTCTCATATTTACATTTCGAATACAATTACTACACGAAGATAAATCACATTCATATAAATATCAGAGTGCACAACATAATCATCCCGGCAATCCTGGGTACATACCTTCGCTAAAGATACACAGGGCACAATTGCCCATTACAATTCTTCAAATGGGGATTACATATTCGCATCTCGAAGGAGTCCTAGTCGCTCCCTCCACGAGCCACTTGCCCTGTCTAAATTGTTGGTAGGGGAGGGTGAGATTCGAGAACATCTCAATAGGGAAACATTATCAATATGCAGGCAAGATAAGTGTTTAATGCATGACATGCTTGCATCACAGAACTCATGCACACATATAATGACAAATCTATAAGCTCAATGCTTCGAACGATACACATATGGCCATAGCATATATTGAAACATAGCTTCAAATCATTCATACATATTCCACATAATCAAGCAAAGCAATAACATGCATCAACACATTAACACAGTTATCAGAGCATACAGGAGAGATAAGTTCCCTATCTCCAGTCTTTTCTCCTCGATTTGTGTGCCAGCAACTCGGGGCTTCACATTCGATCCTACAATGTCAAATGTACTATTTAGACACTCCCAAAGTGTTTCTGGGGGTTATATGAGGCTATATTGAAAATTTACTAAAATACCCCCGGGGACCCGGCCCGGCCTCGCCGTACCCGATCCGACTGTACTTTTCTTGAAATTTTGACATGGGCTATTCTAACATATTTTCGCCCAAGGAATCCATTTCCGGACTCGGAATTATCAAATTCAATGTCAATTACAAAATTACCCTTGACAGCCCCACTTTAAGGGTTTCAGGGGCATTTTCGTAATTATGCTTTTTCGGCCTTTTCTGAAAAAGTGCCCAACTGTAACCCCACCTAAGTTTTGCTCCTGAACTCAATGGAATCATAAAATCATTGAAAATCCAACTCTAAGACCCATTTATAGCCTTGGCCAAAATATACATGTACTCCAGGAAAAATTGGGGTTTTTCGGTTTCGGCTCTGTAAACGCATTCCTTTATACTCCTAACCACTTTATTGACTATTCCATTAGGTTACAACTACCATTTAGTACCAATTTGGGCAGCATAACAGCCCCACACACCCATTTTCCATTTTTGAAACCAATGACAATCCGGCGAAATTTCACCGATTAAATTGTCCACAGCAGCCATAATAGTCAATACACAAGAGTTTGGAAGTTACCTCAAGCTCCCACAAGCTTTTCCTTGTCTTGGCTGAAACCCTAGCTGTTTTAACACCAAAGGAAGATCTTCCAAACCTTAAAGAACATAAAGTAGTAGCTTAGGATCGGAGTTATACACGTTACGAGCTAGATCGTCACAGAAATCGGCTTACCTTACGAGATTTCTTCCTCTTTCTCTCTCTAAAGATCCCATATGCTCTCTCTCTATTTCAGCTGAAACTCACGACAGAAAATGAGAGCTGAAGAAGATGAGAAGATATTTAATTCCATGATGATGTCATCTTTTATTGAGATGATGTCATAATTCCCATTTTCGGATTTTCTGGCAGATTTTCTGCCCAAACTTTGAAAAATCATAACTAATTCTAGAAAACTCAAAATGAGGTAATTTCCAAAGCCAAATGAAAGATATTTAAGTCCTCTTCATAGGAAAAATATTGGTCATTACTAAAAATCACCACACAATTCCAGAATTACATAAAACTCATCACTGCCCCAAAACAGAGTTCAGTTTCTATCCTAAACTTTGGACAGTCATATCTCCCAATTCCCAAAACGAAATGGAACAAATTATATGTCCATGTTGAAGCTTGAGATATGAACTATAATACTGGAAATTTTTAGAATTTTTAGACACCATTTGGTCATTCAAAACGTTCACACAAACTGACAGCCCATAATAGAGTTTCACTGGACAACATTTCCAGTTTTGCAACCAATGTGTCCAATCCAATTTAAATCAATTCCAATGATTAAATACCACAACATGACACCATTTCCATCACAATACCCCATTCAATTCTTCCCTCTATTTTAAGTCAATTTGGATGTTAATCCACAATTAAACTCAAATACAGGGTTTTGGCGTTGCTCATAACACAAGCGACTACAATCCTCTTTATTCTCTAAAAGGGTTCATTAATCACTAACCACGTCCACTTTTGTAGTCATTAACCCCTAATCACAATTTGGGATCTTGCTAAACCGGGGCTTAGCAATCCACTAATCTCAGGCTTATTCTCTATCCTCGAGTCTCAAAATTCGGGGTATTACATCAGTTAAATGGTTTGAAAATGAAACCAGGATCTATACCTGCTACCCTAACATATAGGATACAGTATAAGGTCTTAAACTCATCCAATTCCTTAGTTTTAATACCACCTGATAATGGCCAAACAATAGTCTTTTTATCAGATGAACAAAATGCAAACTGGACCGTTCCAAAAATAATTATGTGGGATGATGTTGAATTACTAGATGATTGGACAATGGATAAGGCCACAAAGCCGATTCCTAAACCTACATCTCAGGTAAGCAAGATCATTCAAACATCAGATGGAACTGTCAAATTATCTTTTGATAGACCAAGAAGATCTTGTAGTCACGCTACCAGAACTGAGCCTTCATTATATGAAGACTGTAGGTCTGTTAGATCTAAGTCTTCAAGATATTCTTGTTCTTCTTTACCTAAACCACCATCTGTCATCTATATGTCAGCCCCCAACACATTAACTCCCCAACAAACTCTACCAAAGGTACCATCGGTCATATATGCACCTGCACCACCTACGGTAACCCCACAAACCACCACAAACGTTTCAATTCAAGGAGTTGACAATTCTTTAAATATCCCACAAACAAGTTATGAAAAGGATGATGGCTTGAAATCAATCGAGTCTCCAACCTATTCATCTCTTAGGGAACCAGGGGAACCTTTTATCATAAACGTTTTAGAAAATGTTTTCCAAATTGACAAACAAACTTTGCAAAAGGAATTTTACTCTGAGAAATATATCCTTCAGAGAGAATGGTTTCTACGAAATTTCAAAAAATCTGCTAGAAAAGAAATTCAAGAAAAATTCTACAGATTTCTTGAAAAAATACAAGAAAATATTCCATTCTTTGATTGGTTTAATGCTTATTCAGAAGATCAAAACTTGGAATATCCTTTCTTACAAACCATCAATATGACAAAGAAACAATGGAAAACTTCTGAAGGTCAAACTATTTCTTCTGAGTTTCTTCCTCCAAAATTAGTGCAAATACCACAATTGGCTGATGACAAACGTCAACCAATTATGGCTGCACCTTTCAAATTTAAAAACATTGAAAAACCCATTGACCTAACGGATATTAAGAACATTGTTGAACAAAACAATTACACAAACCAATACGTTCAGGTATTAGGTGATTATTTTGTTCAAGCACCAGTTTCTTCAAGAAAAGTCGAAACTAGAATTGAAACACCTCTTTTCAAACCTTTTCAAATTAACCCGAAAATTAAGTCAGATTTTCAGACTAAAAGATCTGATTTATTAAGAAAGGTTAATCAACAAATTAGCTAACTTCAAACTACAACTGTCCCAGACACACCCCAAACGTCCTCCACCAAATCAAAAGATGTCATGACTTTTGAAAAAGATTCCCAAATTGGAGATACAGACTCTAACCCTTCTGAGTCGCAACTCCAGATCAACCATCAACACTGGAAAAAGCCTTCAAAACTCTATTACCATAGAGCTAGCCCTCCAGACATTCTGGTTGAAGAACGAATAAACCAAAACTTTAAGTCCTTTAACGCTGACAATATCTATGAATGGAACATAGATGGTCAAAGTGAGTCAAACATTCTCCAAACTCTTCAACAAATGTCCATGGTAAGTACAGCATACCAAACTCAACATGATTATTTAGATGAGATGATTACCAATCTTATAGTTTCCGGGTTTACTGGACAACTCAAAGGTTGGTGGGATAATTATCTCTCTTCTGAAGATAAACATACCATCTTTACATCTATTAAAACTGAGTCTGATGGAACACCCATTACCTCAAACGACCAACCCATTCCAGATTCAGTAAACACTCTTCTTTTTACAATTATTAAACATTTTGTTGGAGATCCATCTATCTGGAAAGATAGGTCGGCTGACCTTCTTTCAAATCTTAAATGCAGTACCTTACCTGATTTCAGATGGTATAGAGATACTTTTTTGACTAGAGTACTCACTAGAGATGATGCTCATCAGCCATTTTGGAAAGAAAAATTCCTAGATGGATTACCTAAGTCGTTAGGTGATAAAGTTAGAGAAAAATTTAGAGACCAAAATGATGGCAACATCCCTTATGAGCATTTGACGTATGGTCAATTAATCTCTTATGTCTAAAGAACTGCTCTTAAAATTTGTCAGGATGATAAAATCCAACGTCAACTTAAAAAAGAAAAAGATACAAGCAGGAAAGAATTGGGAACTTTCTGTGAACAATTTGGCTTTCCTCCTTGCAAGCAATCTAAACCTCACTGCAAGTCTTACTACAAAAAGAAAAAACATATCTACCAAAGATATAAGCCCAATACACCTCCTCGTAGACTTGAAAAGGAATTTCGCTCTAAACCAAAAGTTGATTTTCCTAAACAAACAAAAGTTACTTGTTTTAAATGTGGTAAACCAGGTCATATTTCTAAATATTGTCATTTGACTCGGAAATTGAAGAAGATTAAGAGTATTGAAGAGACTCTTCTAGAACAAATAAACAATCTTTTGATTGAAACTTCTGAATCTGAATCTAAAAGTAGTTCTTCTGAGGATCTTAACCAAATTCAAAATGAAGATCTTCCAGAAAACTCTTCTTCAGAAATTAATGTTATCACGAGGGAACATGATTTACTTCTTGATATCATTACTAAACTCCCAGATTCTGATAGAGGAGAATATTTGTTCAAACTGAGAGAAATTCTCAATCAAACTCCGACTTCTTCAAACTCTAAACCTCCTATTCTTTTCAACAAATATGATTTAACAAATGTTTTAAACAAGTTTAAACATTCTGTCAAACCTACAACCCTCCAAGACCTTCAGTACGAGGTAAATAACCTCAAAACTGAAATCAGTCTTATTAACCTTCAACAAGACACCCATGCAACTGCTACATCCCAAATACAGGATTTTCAACTTGCAACTCAAACTGAAGGGCAACTAAAAACATCATCCGATCAAGAAGACAATAATCTTTCTGAACCATTTTTAAACTTGATTTCAAAAATATCAATTCAAAAGTTTTATGTTCAAGCCAAGATTATTATTAATAATGATTTTGTCTTGGACCAAACTGTTCTGTTTGACACAGGAGCTGATTCTAATTGTTTTAAAGAGGGAATCATTCCTACAAAATATTTTGAGAAAACAACCGAAAGGTTTAATGGCGTCAATGGCTCATGCTTAGATGTCAGATACAAAGTTTCAAACGTTGTTATTGAAAATGAAGGTTTAAAGATTCAAACCCCATTTATATTAGTTAAAGATATGGGAACCCAGATTATTCTTGGTGCGCCATTTGCAAGGCTATTATTCCCATATATGATTGATGAAAATGGAATTTCAAAAGAACATCTGGGTAAAACCATCTTATTTCCTTTTACTCAAAAGTTCAGAGTTAAGGAATTAAATCTTCTTTCTTCAAAACAACAAGTTAATTTTTTAAAGGAAGATATCTCTTTTAAACATATAGAAGCTCACCTATGTCAAGCACAAATTAAACAACAAATTCAAACTTGTCTTGCAAAAATCCATCAAACTATTTGCTCGGATTTACTAAATGCATTTTGGGATCGCAAAAAACATGTTGTTGACTTGCCTTATGAAGCAGGTTTTTATGAAAAACAAATACCAACTAAGGCACGACCAATTCAAATGACTGCAGAACTTCTTGAAACCTGTAAAAAGGAAATTCAAGAACTTATGAACAAAAAATTGATTCGCAAATCTAGAAGCCCTTGGTCTTGTGTTGCTTTTTATGTAAATAAAAATGCAGAAATAGAGCGTGAAGCTCCTAGACTTGTAATCAATTACAAACCTTTGAACGAAGCGTTACAATGGATTAGGTATCCAATTCCAAACAAATCTGATCTACTTAAACGTTTGTATTCTACAAAAGTCTTTTCAAAGTTTGACATGAAATCTGGATTTTGGCAGATTCAAATTTCTGAAAAAGATAGGTATAAAACTGCTTTTACTGTGCCTTTTGGTCAGTATGAGTGGAATGTTATGCCTTTTGGTTTAAAAAATGCTCCTTCTAAATTCCAGAGAATCATGAATGAAATCTTTAATGACTATAGCCAATTCATCATTGTATACATTGATGATGTTTTGATCTATTCTCATTCTATTGAACAACATTTCAAACATGTTAATCATTTTATTAAAATTGCAGAAACAAATGGTTTAGTAGTTTCTAAGCCTAAAAGTAGTCTTTTTCAAACTAAAGTTAGGTTTCTTGGTCATTGGATTTACCAAGGTCCATAACGCCAATTGAACGTGCAATTCAATTTACAGATAAATTTCCAGATCAAATCATTGATAAAACACAACTTCAACGATTTTTGGGATGTTTAAACTATGTTGCTAAGTTTATTCCTCATCTTAGCAATTTCATTAAACTGCTACACCAGCGTCTTAAAACGAATCCTCTTCCATGGACGGATATCCATTCAAATGTTGTCAAGCAGATTAAACTCTAGGTTAAGGAACTTCCTTGTCTTAGCCTTCCTGATCCTTCTGCTTATAAAATTGTTGAAACTGATGCCTCTAACATTGGTTATGGTGGCATTCTTAAACAGCAAAGAAAAAATTGTCTCTTTAACATCTAAACATTGGAATCCTGCATAGCAGAATTATTCCACCATTAAAAAAGAAATTTTGGCAATCATTTTATGCATTTCCAAATTTCAATATGATCTTTTAAACCAAAGGTTTTTAGTTCGTATTGATTGTAAATCGGCAAAAGACGTTTTGCAAAAAGATGTTAAAAACCTTGCATCAAAACAAATTTTCGCCAGGTGGCAAGCAATTCTAAATGTTTTTGATTTTGACATTGAATTTATCAAAGGCACTTCAAACTCCTTACCAGATTTTCTTACCCGTGAGTTTCTTCAGGGTAGGTAGTGAGTGAACCAACAAAATGCCCAGAAAAAAGAAAGAACCTGATGATAAACAAAAGAGTGATAAACTCCCAAGTGTCATGTAAGATGCTCAAAATCAAACAGTCTCTAGCGCAAGTCTGGAGGTGATTATGCAACAACTTCTACAACAATATGGATCCCAAACACAAGGATCCCAGCAGCAGAAGCAGTCTCAAATAGAGTCATCTACTCAATCTGGGTCATCGATCCAGAAACCTCAAATAGAAGCAACCTCTACAAATGAGATTTTAAAATCTTATGAACATGCATATGCCCAGAGGAAACTTCCAAACCAAACATGGGAACAGGTGGTGAAAAAAGGGAAAAACACAGCCCTTGTACCATTTTCCCCAATGACTAAACAAGAGTATGACAGGTTAAAACAAGCACCCCAAAGTCTACAAGTTTGGCCAAGACCTTCTACTCCACCAAAACAACTGACAACTGTAGCTTCTTTATCCAAGGCAATTGTCAGTCAACCCCAAACACAAGCCAGCACGCATACGCCTTATTTCCATAAAGAGGCTTATGCAAAACACATTTTACAGGTGGAACTACACTTTTTTCACCAAAATCCAAATCAGGTAGCCTTGAATATCTTTCCTTTGGGATTTTATTTCAGGCCTTCTGATTTGGCAAAAACTCGAGAATGGTATGAGATAATATTGGTTCATACTGGGTCCATTAAAATTGAATGAAAAATGGACAAAAGAACTGGACCAATGATTACTCATTCCTCTCTCTAGATTTTAAAAGTTCTCACCCCTTCCCAGTGGGGACAAAATTTATTTAAACCAAAATTTTGGGAAATTGACTATGAACCCAAAGGATATACTTACTGGGATTATGTTGATGCATGGTCCAATGTCTTTTGGGATCAAAATGAACTTTTTACACATACTTGGTTTATCTACTTCAAAACAAAAAATGAGTATGATTTTCCTCAATAGTTTGTTCACTGGTGGGGATTCTTTGGTCCAGTACTAGAGATATTACCCCCAAAGGTTGTACAAGCCTTTGAATTATTTAAACAAAAATTCAACATTGGTGAGGATCCTTTCCCAATTGATCTTCACTATTTTTCAAAATTATCTGTATCTTGGGTCTTTGGCTGGAGTTACAGATTTTCTAGAACAAACCAAGGATTTACCCTTTTACTAACTCTACAAAGACTTCCGTCGGTAAGATGGTCGGCCAAATTTGACATCAGCAAAATTGACAGTAGAGCAGTTGATAAATGGTTCAAAGAAAATCCTCAGCATCTTTGTATGACAGAACAAAGCAAATTCCTGAATCAAAAATCAAGGATTACGTCTATCTTAGCTGGAACCACAGATAAGGCTAATCTTATCAGTCAACTCAGCTCAATGCTACAAGTTCTACAACAACAACAAGACCAAACGGCTTCAACCAGCCAACCAATCTCTTCAACAGCCTCAGACAATCAAGAGGATGATGAAGAAGAGTTTGTTATAGATTTGAGTGAAGATTAAACTCTCGAAGACTTAGAATTATTTTAAGTTTTTGATGTAAACATACGAAAGCACTGTAGCACTATACACCGTAGTATACACGGTAGCTTTCACCGTATAGTACTATAACACCGCATGTCAAATAGTAACACTGTAGTGTCGGCAGTACTGAGCAAATAGTACCAACTGGAACTGTTTAAATAGTAACAAGTCACCGGTCAACTGTTCACTGGAACTGTGCAAACAGTACAGGTCACTAGCCGGTTACCAGTCACCCTAAACAATGTCCTCACCCGTCTATTTAAAGATGATTCAGTCTCATTCTGAGGCAGGTTCGGTTAGGCACCTAGAGAGAGAATTAGAGAGAGAAGTTCTGAGGTCCTCCGACGAGTCTCCTCCCTCTCCTCCCTCCGGCGAGCTTTCTTCCTTCTTCCCCTTTCTCCTTTTGTAAGTGCTTATGCTTTCTTTTCAATAAAATTAATCAATTTCTTCTACTTTTCTTTGCATCATATCCTTGCCTCCTCTAATGACCCGGGATTAGCAGATTTAATGAGTTAATCACTGGCAGGTTCTACTACCACCGATTAATTTCATTCGCAATCTCAGTGGACATTACAGAGCATCCCTTCTGCATGCATCATTTAATACTTTAATTATGTTTGTAATTTTGCCTTAAGAAGTTTGTCTTCTTCCCTCTTCACATGCTCCTCCCTTTCTTTAGTTAAGATCCATCTTCGGGGCCCCTCCCCCGTCTGCATATATATAAATATATGAGCGCGCAAATAAAAATTAATTAATTAATTAAAATTTAAAAAATTGAATATGAATAAATGAATAACTTAATAAAATATAGAAAATAACTATGAATATGAATAATTTATTAAAATTAAAATAATAAATATGAAAATTAATCAAGAACTGGAAAGAAATGAATGATAAATAATGAATGAAAAAAATTCAATAATAAAAACAAGGGAAAATGTCAACAAAAATACATTTAGGCAATTGAGTGATGTAAACAAATTTGATCACTTAAAAGACCACTCAAGTGATATATTCAAACTTCACCTCTATCACTTCTCTAGTTGAAAATGAGCTAGTTGTGAATTTTTTAATTCACCACTCGAGTGATATGTTTTTGAAAGAGACCCTCAACACAATAGCTATTAAAAGTGATCAAGTGTTTTCATTGAAGATCACTCGAGTGACTATTTGAGTGATGTAGCAATTCCTAATTATTTTCACTTATTGGTGCAATTGATAGTAATCTTATCTTTGAAATACATTTTTCAAATAGACCATTCGAGTGATATGATCTAAATCTTATCACTTTCAATTCGCCATAGTGAAGGCAGCTAGTGATCAATTTTTGAAAAATAATTTCAAAATTGATCACTTGAATGGCTACTCGAGTAATGTACTCACTCATCTCACTTTCATTTAACCATAATGAACTCAACCAGTGATCAGTTTTCTGAAATAATTTCAAAGTTGATGACTTGAGTGACTAATAGTATGATATATCCAATTTCACATCACTTTTTGTACACCACAGTGATCTGTTCAAGTGATCAAGTTTTCTAAAACCAAGACTAAAAAGATCACTTAAGTGACCCTAATATTTTGGTATCACTTGCCAGCACCACATGACTCACGTAGTGCTCAGTATGTTGAAAAGGTTTTACAAAAAGATCACTCAAGTGATGTGAGAAAAGTGCATCACTTCTACTGCACTATAGTGAGCCAGCTGGTTATATGTTTTCTTTTGAACTAAATATGAAGAATGATCACTCGAGTGACCCTACTTATGCTCATCACTCTCATATTACCATAGTAAGCAAACAAGTGATCTATTTTGTTTTCAAAGTCAACCTTCTTGACAGAATAAAGACTACTTGAGTGATGTAGTTTCAAAAATAGAACAACAGAAATCTCTATACTCATTCAAATGATCTCTAAGCTTATTCCTTTTACGTCTAACTAACTTCATACATTATTATATCGCTGTCTGAACATATTACATGTGCTTAATTAAGGATTACCACAAGATTAGCAAAAAATTCTTGTGTCAGAAGCATTTAATGCTTTAAGCTTCAACCTCTTTAAATCCTCTTTGCCTCTAACGACTAATTCAAAAGACAATAGGAATGGCCTGACTCACTCAACAGACAGAAGCAATAACCTCACACACACTCAATGGTTACAAATAAAAAGAGCAATGGTTATCAACTGCCATCACACTATAAATAGAAGAGCATTGAAGATGAAGAAATTAACTCTTTGTGCATATATACTGTTGCATTCATTGCTAAGCCTTAAGCTTTATTTTTGTGTGATTCTGTTCTTCAGTGATTATTCATTTAGTCTTGTGAGAGATATTACTAAATCATTTATTACATTTAAGTTGCTCAATGTAGGAGGACCTTGAGTATAGGCATTGATTGTAAAGTGTAAGGGGGAGCTAGTGATTTTTTAAGAAGAACAAGCTTGTACTGAGGTATCAAGAGCCCTGTGAATCTTAAACGATAGTTGAACTCTCAAAAAAGATTCTGAGGACTGGACGTAGGTCAAGTGATTTGCACCGAACAAGTATAAATCTTTTGTATCCTCCTTCGGTGATATCCTTCTAACTCTATTCTCTTCATTAAGTTTGTATTTAAGTTTTAAGATTTTTAAAATCACCCAACTCACCTCTTCTTAGGTAAAAGACTTAAACTAACATTTGGCATCAGAGCATGTCTTCTTGTTTTTCAAGCTTAACAGCCTAAGAAGGATCCTATTGCAAGCCATGGTGAGAAAATACTTCCCGATGGAGCTTTAATTACCAAACTACCAGGATTTTATGGAAAACAATTTTCATTTTGGGAAGCTAAGTTCAAAGTGTAAATTATGGCCAATGAGTATGGACTTTGTTAGGTGATACAAGATGGGAATTATATTCCTGTGAGAAGAGAAGGAGAAAGAATGATCGAGAAGACACCAGAAGAGTTCAATGATAACGATAAGAGACTGGTGACTCTCAACAGCAAAGCTATTATGATGATTTAAAGTGCATTAAGTTAGAAATAGTACTTTAGAATTTGTACTCTTCCTACTGCCAAAGACATAAGGGAGGCACTTAAGATAGCCCATGAAGGAACTGTATGATCGGTAAGCACAGCGGAAGAATTTAAAAAAAATTTCACCGATCCTAATCGAGGATCTATCAACGGCGTTTAAACCAAGTTGGAAGGATTCATACCTTTTTGATGATTCAGAGTTTTCACGATCTCTAGGAGCCAACACGTCAGGTCCGCTCCCTCTACCGGTATCCACACGAATGCTCTCCAACCGAGACTACGTGCTAGCGCCTCTAATGTCTCCAAGGGTTTAACTTGCGGCTCTCAATTCTGATGTACACTGAGTCTATCAGCTCTATCAAGTTTATAACCCATGAGGGTTATTTTTAAATTTCAAAATTAATCATCATTAATTTGGAAATTAATTAACAATTAATTATCTTGATGAGCTAATTAAATAAATTCAGTTTAAATTAAATCTGTCCAACAGTTTTAATTTAACCTATTTATTTAATCTAAATAAAGAGCCATTAGATTTAATTTATCTTCATAAATTAAATATGAGATACTATATCTCTATCATGTTAGTTATTAAATTTAATATATCTTAATAAATTAAATTTAAAACCAACACAATATAATAATATCATATAATATATATATACACATATATATATATATATATAATATTTCGAAAATATATATATCTATATAATATTATTAAATATAATAATATAATATAATATATATATATAAGATATATATTTTGAAAATATATATATATATATCTATATAATATTATTAATGAATTTTATATTAAATATATATATAAATATAAAATTCATCCACCCTAAATCAAACATTATCTCGTGTTGGGCCATTCTTGTGTGCGACCCTGTAGGCCCATATAAAGTTGGCAGTGGGCCAATAACTACACTAACCCAAAAGTCGCAAGCGGCCTCTAGCAAGACATTACGACTACCCAATTCATATGAGGATCGTTATCACAATGCAACCTGTCATACAACCATGTCACGTCCCTTTTGTCACACGATATATCGATCAAGGATAAGGCATGGAAAATGTCATCCTCTTGTTCCTGACCATTACTTTCTCGATTCCTGAGTAGCTTGATAACAGAGACAGAAACTCCTTTCATCATAGTATGGCCATACATTTCTTAGACTCACTCATCGAGGGGCCCAGTAATATCTCCCTACTAATGTGAGGGATAAATTCCATCTTGATCATTCATATTCCTCTACATGAAAAACCACCAAGCCCGATCGTAGCCTTTATCATCACCCGATCAAAAGTGACTTTTGACTAGTTCAAAGCTTAGCAACTCTCATGTAGGAATCCATGATGACCTCAGGTCTAAGGGCATTGTGACGTGGTTATACATGAGAAAAGCTTATGACTTGATCAATGTAGCTTTCTCATAGTGGGTCGGTCCAGCACCTTGTACTCTTACAAGTGCCTAAGACTTTGATTCGTATCTCCATATCTTATCAAAGTCATACTGGTCTTGTTTCATCTCTGCTCCCGCATAGTGACCGACCAGAGACCTTTTAGGACAATCTTTATGAATTATCCAAGGATACAATTATCACAGTTAACATGCAAATAATATGATAATAGAATGGAGAAATTTCATTAAAATAATAATGTTTAAAGTACAATGATTGGCCCTTAGGGCACAATTTCCAACAGGAACCCCTATAATTAAGGAGAACAGAGTCAACACTCTCACCATCGAGTATGACTTATTTCGGATCAAGGTTGGAGAAAGCATTGCCAAGTTTTAAGTTAAGATACATTCACCTTGTCAATCAATTTGTTGCTCTTAGCAAAACATATGATAAGAGATCTCAAGTAAAAAAGATCCTTAACATTCTCACAAGTAAATAGGAAACTAAGGTCATAGCTATAGAAGAATCCATAGGTGAATCCATGAGGTTAGTAGCAGCTCTATTCAGAAGTCTCTCCAAATATGAAGGAAAGCTTAAGTTCAAGAAGGAACTGACTGAGATGGATAAGAAGGCAAAAAAGGATTGGCTCTCAACATGATCAAAGAAAAAGAACCAGAAGAAGAAGAGGTCGAAGATAAAGAAATAGAAATGATTGTGAAAAGATTCAAGAAATTCTACCAGAAGGATTAAGCACTCAAGAAGTTCCAAAAAAGAGGTCCAAATTCTAGAAAAAGAAGCAAAGGAACCAATTATTTGCTTCGAGTGCAACAAGCCCAAACATATCAAGTCAGAATGTCACCTCTATCTAAAGAATAAATAAAAGAAAAGCAAGTTTGGGAAGAAGAAAGAACATATCTCTACAATTTGGGGAGACAACTCCTGATACAATGGGGGGAGCAGACCAACTAAAAAGCAAGTTTGAAGACACAAACGAAATAGATAATTGAAGGTAAGACCTTAAGAGAACCTGTCTCTTACAACCCTAGCCATAAAGACACCACAAGGATGATCAGTCTTTGATACAGTTTGAGTATTCGTACGAGAATACAATGATGCAATAAAGCTCACACAAGAGAAATAAAGTTCTCTAAGAACAAAGTTCTTATTCATATCATTATAATCTAAACATCAAATACAAAAAACGCAGCCTTCATATATAGGCAATAAAAGAAAACTCTAGAATTGAAAACCTAATCATAAATGCATTGGGTGATGCCTTAATGATGATTGATTTCCATGGTTGGCACCATTCAAGCCGAAAAGAATAAGGAAATTACTTAAGCTTGAAGACTAAATCAGCTACCTTAAAATAAGATTAAGAAAAAGTCTTCTTGAACAATCTTTGACCAAAAGGCCTTATTCAATGCAAATAAAAATAGGAAACTTGCTCAAAATGAAATTAAACCCTAATTAATGAATAATGACATCTCCTGTGTCTTCCTTCGGTGTTATCCTTCTAACTCTATTCTCTTCACTAAGTTTATATTTGAGTTTTAAAATTTTTAATATTACACAATTCACCCTCTCTTAGGTAAAAGGCTTGAACTAACAAATAATTCCAAATAGACTAAGAGTGTGTTTGGATTAACTTTTGGAGAATAGCTTCTGGAGAAAAAGTGGAGAATAACTTTTAGAGAATAAATTATGAGGAGAATAGATTATGGGAAAAAAGTTATTTTTATAAAATGAGAGTATTTGGATGTTGTGATCAGAATTGCTTTTTTCATGGTCAAATTACTTAAAAGTACATTAACTTTTGTGATAATTATATATAAAGAATAATATTATATTTTATGTATTATGTAAGAGTTAAGGTTCAAATTTAACATCGAAATTTTTCCTGAGGGGCGTTTGGTACAAATAAGTTCTGGAAGATGTATAAATAACAATGAACAATTAAAAAGGATATAAATTTAACAAAACCGTTAAATTTGACCTTATGGCTTTAAATTATAAGAGAAGAAAACCCCTAACGGCATTAAAAAGGATGCATCTTAACCCATTATTTAACATTAAATTTCATAATTAATATTAAAAATGAAATAAATTTGTCTATATGTAATGTTAATTAACTTAACTATTTTTTCTAATATAATCAAATTAGATAAATAGGTCTTATATTAAGGATAAGAGAGAGTATTAAAATTTTAATATTCTTAAAAAAAATAGAGATAGATGAGATGAAAAACGGTGAAATTAAAAAAAAAATAGATGAGAGAGAGGCGTGGGGCACACATAATGAAAAAGGACCAATGAGAGAGGGTGTGGCTCACATAAAGAAAAAAAAAAGGATTTTGCCAAACCATGGTTTGGCAAAAATTTGGATGTTTGACAAAACCATGGTTTTTGTCGCAAAAGTGCTTTTTTTTTTCATCATCCAAGCACACACTAATTTGGAATTTTGAAATGTTGACAAATGTGGAAAATTACATAATCTCCCAAAAATGTCAACACCCGTTTCTATTTCGATATGCGCAGAGTAATAACGGCACAGTTCCATAGGCATATAAAAATAACACAATTATACTGATAGTAAGTGCATGTTTACATACAGGAGTCTCCCCACAGGGTTTGATAAAATATGTACAATTGTTCAAAGTACTCAAAAATAAAGACTACACATAACCACTAGCTTTCCTCCTCGGAATTCACACCCTCGATTTCCCTTATCTGCTGCCATGCCCTTAGAGCCACTAGCTCCTGCTGGAATTTTATTGTTTTGAAAAAGGGTGAGATTCAAACGAATCTTAGTAGTAATAGACAATCTATCATAGAAAATGCAATAGTAAACATGATACGTACCACATACAGCAATATTGTACTAACCCACAATATAATTTGGTGTAGTTCAATTCAGTCGGAAATGTCCAAGGCCAACTATTGTTGCCACCCTTACTCGTTCCGTACCTCAGCTGGGCTCGAGGCTACCAACTGGGCATACCAGTGTACTCGTAGGCACTATGTTCAGTTATGCTCAGTGTACTTTAAGCATTATGTTCAGTGTACCTATAGGCACTATGTTCAATATACCCATAGGCACTGTGTTCAGTCATGTTCAGTGTACCCGTAGGCACTATGCAACATACATATTACAGTAAATGGCATATACAAATTATATAAATATTGTCATAATGTATGAAAGAAAGAGTTACTATCTTAAACCTATTTCCCAACTCGAAAAGTATGCCTCGTAAAGCGTGCCAAACTCAGGCTCACAACTTGGTTCTAAAATTTCAAATGCACAAGAATTAGGTTAAAATCCATTCATGTACCATTTTAGACACTTCCATAGTGTTTCTAGTGGTTATATTAGCCTATTGTGAAAATTGACCGAAATGCCCCCGGGGACCTGACCCAGCCCCATTGTACCCGTTCCGATCGTACTTTTTCTAAAATTTTGACTTGGGCTATTCTAATATATTTTAGCCCAAGGAATCCATTTTCAGACTTAGAATGATCAAATTCACTGCGAAAAGACAAATATGCCCTTGGCAGTCACGCTTTCAAGGGCTCGGGGGCATTTTCCTAATTATGCTTTTTCGAGCTTTTCCGAAAAAGTGACCAA
The DNA here is from genome assembly GCA_963242795.1 of Inga leiocalycina. NCBI lineage: Eukaryota > Viridiplantae > Streptophyta > Magnoliopsida > Fabales > Fabaceae > Inga > Inga leiocalycina. The sequence goes on along the minus strand of OY725329.1, from coordinate 27,711,603 downwards.
CTGTAATCCCACCTAATTTTTCTTCCTGAACTCAATGGAATCATCAAATCATTTAAAATTTAAACCTAAGCCCCATTTTTGCCCTATGGCTGAAATGCACAAAACTCTGGGAAAAATTGGGGTTTTTCAATTTTGACTTTGCAGACATGTTCCTTTCTACTCAGGGGCATTTTCCTAATTATGCTTTTTCGAGCTTTTCTGAAAAATTGACTAACTGTAATCCCACCTAATTTTTCTTCCTAAACTCAATGGAATCATCAAATCATTGAAAATTTAAACCTAAGCCCCATTTTTGCCCTATGGCTGAAATGCACAAAACTCTGGGAAAAATTGGGGTTTTTCGATTTTGACTCTGCAGACATGTTCCTTTCTACTCCTAACCACTTCATTAACTATTTGATTAGGTTACAACTGCCATTTAGTACCAATTTTGGCAGCATAACACTTCCAACAACCCATTTCCATTTTCACAAAGATAATTCGGCAAAATTTCATCAATTAAATTGTCCACGGCGGCTAGAACAATCAAAGATTAAAGTTTCGGAAGTTACCTCAAGCTTCCTCTGTCTTTTCCTAGTGTGGCCGAAACCCTAGCTCTTCCCAACACCAAATTTGAGCTTCCAATACCTTAAAATACATGGAAGAGAAGCTTTGGAGCGGAGTTATACGCGTTATGTACGAATTCACGGAAGAAATTGACCTACCTTGCTAGTTTTCTTCTCTTTCTCTCTCTAGAATTTCTCAACTCCCTCTCTCTCTATGGCTGCTGCTACACGTCAATTTTGGGGCTGAATGAGGAAGATGATGAATATTTTATAATATTCACTTTATGCCTTTAATTACTTATTTAAGTAAATTCCCAAAATTTTGAACTTTATGTGCATAAGCTTTATGCCATAAGCTCAATTATATTGCAACTAATATTTTCCCTCTCTTGGCCCATGTGAAAGACGTCTAAGAGGTCCTTCCATCAGCCCAAATGAATTTTCCGTATACCTCATAATTTCAAAACTTGCCATCACATTATTTCTTTATTTTTGGATTTATCAGAAATTCTGACATATTTTCTGCCTTAACTTTGAAAAATCATAACTAAATTTGTAGACCTTGTATCGGGGTGATTTTATAGGGTATAAAACCATTATTGAGTCTAGTTTCAAGAAAAAATATATACTTTGACCAATTAGAAGCACATCATTCCCAGATTTAATTTCTTTGAATGCTGCTCCAGAAACTTTCTAGTTTTTTTGGACTAACTTCAAAAATTCATAAATTTTTGTATATAGCTTCAAATGATTCATATGACTATCATTTTAAAGCTTAGGATGTCTACTTTCACCTTGTACAATATCATAATTTTTGCTTATCATTTGGTCATCTAAAACCACATGATAAACTCACTGCCTCACAGGAAATTTTACTGGAAGCATTGTTTACTTTCCTATTTCTAATCTTTAATTCCCATAACCATGAATATTCACCATTTATTGAATATATTGCATATTTACAATACATACTTGGTGAATAAAATTTGGGGCATTACAGTTCTCCCCCACTTAAATAAATTTCATCCTTGAAATTTGCTACACTTATATAGCCATATTCTTCGAATAACATTTTCTTATATTCAATTCTTTTTTACTATATTAATACTTCAAACCCTGGTGGTTGTAGTACAATACTACAGACGTGCCATAACGGTATGTCTCCAGATTTTCAGTACCAGTACAATTGCCGCTAACTCAATGATCATGTGTGGGATAATAATCAGGTTTCAGTGAGGCTTTCATTTTCTAGTTGCATAAGCCAATACATGGTCATGCTGCATTAAATCACTTCCCAGTCTATGCCTACAGGCATCAATAAGGACAACAAAGGTCCACAGTAGATCTGAGATTATCAGTATTGGTGCTAACGTTGATTTCAGTCTCAGTTTGAGTTTGAGTTTCAGTGAAGTTTCTCTCACAATTATGATCTCACAGATAATGTTGAGTTTTTTTTAGCTAACCTTGTTAAAGGCAAAACTATTCTGGAGAAATTCTGGGTAGATCTTATGTAATACCTGGCAAGATCCATAAAAATGGGTATCTTAAACACAGTCTCTGGTCTTATCCAGCTCGGTACTACTTCCACCTTGCAAGAATCCACCAAGACTCCTTGCTGTAAGGCTATATGGCCTAGAAATCTAACTTTTGAAAGCCAAAACCCACACTTGCGTAGCTTAGCTCTAGCTTTCAATTGCATGGAAAAGAATACCTTATACTTCTGACAACCTTTGTACAAATATCCTTCAGTCTTAGTGGCTGAAAGAAAGTTAAGGTTGATTCTTGTATTAACTGGTGGTTACGAGTTAGGGTAAATAACCCCTTTACTTATGCAATCTAGCAACACGTTGGTTGCTATCAATAAGTCAATACCACAAACAAATTTTCAAGCCTTACAGTGGTAGACAAATCAAATCTGCCACTAATTCGTGTCCCTCGGCATGTGATAGAGCTCAATATTTATATATTTTTATTAATTAATCTTAAAATTTTGTGGGACTTAATTGAGTATTTTGGGCATAATCAAATGTTAATGTGAGACTTTAGTGAAAGAATAATTTTGGAATTAAAGTGGTTAAATTGTTATATTTTTAATTAATATTTGTTATTCCCATTATTCTTTAATTGTGAGCAAAAGATATTACCTTTGTGAATTTAATTTTGCAGGTGATGATGTGGCACAACTTGAGTGGTCAAGGTCAAATATGTTATTTTGGAGCTTAATGAAGGATAAAAGTATAACATCACAAGTGCAGAATTTATTTTCACATTTTTTCTAAGAGGAGGTTAAATGAGTAAGGGCCTTGTTTGGTGGTTGCAATTTTGTGTCTAATGCCAAAACAAATTTTTATGTCTTATCCAAATAAGGTACAACTCACTTTTAACCTAAAAACACTTGAATTTCAAAGAGAGAGAAAGCAAGGTGGCGGATGAGTTAATAAGAGGGGCTGCTGAACCGAAAAAGGGAATAATAGAATTGAAGAATTAGAGCTAAGTGAACTGAATTGAAGAATTGGGGACAGCTGGACCGTGAGGAGAAGGAGAGGAGACCGAATGTGAAAGGAAAGAAGACAGAAACAGCTGGACCGATTTGATTAATTAGAGAAAGAGAGTGGATCGAATGGAATTGAGAAAAAGGAAGCAGCCAAATTTGTTGACCTTATTGGAGAAAAGCCATTGAACTAAATTAGAGAAGGAGAGAAGAGATAAGCCAACATTGTGGACCAAGGGAAAATGAAGAAAAAAAAATGGAATAAATGGACCAAATGTGAAAGGAGGAGGTGAGCACGCGATGAAAAGCAAAGCAAGGGATAACATGAGAAGGGGATGTGAAGAGTAAGGAAGGAAACTCACGACACAAGGAAATAAAGGAGTGGAGTATGGCGGCTGTCATAGGGAGGAAGGATGCTTGACCGAATGTGTGCAGAATTGACGATAGGAGATGCAAGCTGTCACGCCCTTATTTAATTTTCACCATTTTCAGAGTATTCGCGGAAGATGATATGTGGTTTGGTGGGCAACACAGGAATAACATGAATATACTGATAATAAGTACATGATTAAGGAAATTCCCCTCAGGGATTTGTACCTGATAATTACAATTAGTGTAGCCGCACAGGGCTACTTGGGTGTCTAAACTCGCCCCAGTGAAACGGAGACATATTCTTGACTTCATTCCGCACTGCAATCCTCTCGTGTAGTTCTCTTCTTTGCTCTCAACATATCTTTTGTCTTCTCATGTCTAAATTGTTGGTAGGGGAGGGTGAGATTCGAGAGAATCTCAGTAGGAAACAGATACCATAATGCATGCACGATTGATGCTATGTGTATGACATGTTAGCTTTATCTAGATGTATGCCCCATAATGACATTTCTGCATGCTCAATGTTTCATGTAACAAAACTATAGCCACAGCAAAACAGAAACAAAGCTTCATTTATTCAAATATGCTCTACACAATCAAGTAAAGCAATCACATACATCACTACACAAGCAAAGATATCAAATACATGCAAGTAAGGTAAGTCCCCTACCTCCAATCTTTCTCCTCGATTTGCGTGCCAACAGCTCGGGGCTCCATATTCGATCCTACAATGTCAAATGTACTATTTAGACACTTCCATAGTATTTCTGGTGGTTATATGAGTTTGTCTTGAAAAAATTACTAAAATACCCCCGGGAACCCGGTCCTATTGTACCCGGTCGCTGTACTTTTCCTGAAATTCTGACTTGGGCTATCCTGACATATTTTCGCCCAAGGAATCCATTTCCGGAGTCGAAATTACCAAATTCACTGCCAAAAGATGAAATTGCCCTTGGCAGCCCTTATTTCAGTGTTTTAAGGGCATTTTCGTAATCATGCTTTCTCGGCCTTTTCCGAAAAAGTGCCCAACTGTAACCCCACCTAATTTTCGCTCCTGAACTCAATGGAACCATAAAATCATTGAAAATCCAACTCTAAGACCCATTTACAGTGCTGACCGAAATATATAGGTTTTAAGGGGAAAATTGGGGTTTTTCGGTTCCGGCTCCGTAAAAGTGTTCCTTTCTACTCCTAACCACTTTATTGACTATTCCATTAGGTTACAACTACCATTAGTACCAATTTGGGCAGCATAACAGCCCCACATACCCATTTTCAAAAATTAAAACCAATGGCAATCCGGCGAAATTTCCCCGATTAAATTGCCTACAGCAGCTAGAATAGTCAATACACAAGAGTTTGGAAGTTACCTCAAGCTCCCACTAGCTTTTCTCAAAGTGGCTGAAAACCCTAACTTCAAAACACCAAGATTTGTGCTTCAAATACCTTACACCACATAGAAGAGAGGCTTATGAGAAGGATTATACACGTTAGGTACGAATTCACAGGAGAAATCGACCTATCTCGTGAGTTTTCTCCTCTCCTTCTCTCTCTAAACTCTCTCTATGTTCAGCTGATATCTGTGTCAGTTTAAGCTGAAGGAAGAAGAAGGAATATGCTTATATCATATTATATATTCTATTTTATTCATTTACTAATTTTCCAAACATTTCGGATGTTACAAAATTCTGGCAGATTTCTGCCCAAACTTTGAAACATCATAACTAATTCTAGAAAAATCGAAATGAGGTAATTCCAAAGCCTATAGAACGCTTATTGAGTCTAGTTTCATGTAAAAATATAGAATTTTTCTTTCTGAAATCACAAAATTCCCAGAATTTCAATCTTTGCATATTGTTCTAGAAATTTCACAGTTTATCTGTGCTGACCTCAAAAATTCATATCTTTTTGTGTATAGCTCTAATTGAGTCATATGACCTATCAAATTAAAGCTTAGGATGTCTACTTTCATCTTGTAAAATTTAATAATTTTTGATCATCATTTGTCATTTAAATGAACATGACAAGCTTACTACCTCATAGGCGATTTCACCAAAAACATAATTACTTTCTCCAAAATTCATCATTTTACTTTCTTAATACCCCAAAAATATAAGAATCATTAGGGGATAAATTTGGGCTCTTGCTAAATTGGGGCTTAGCAGTCCACTTAATTTAGGCTTATTCCCAAGCCTCCAATCCTAAAATTCAGGGTATTACACAAGCCTTTAGGTGTGAGCAAGCAACTGCATTCATGGCTAACTCTTTCTCTTTTCATCAAGTTTCATCTTCCTTCTCTTCCATGAGTAGCTAAATCTTGGTGATTTCCTTGAGTTGGGTAATAGTTTGAGCTTCTAAACTTCAATGGAATTTCTTTAAGCTCTCTTTCTAGTTCATAATTATGTAGCTTGGTTAAGTATATAATTATGATCTAGATTGTTCTATGCCAAGTGAATAAACTTAGTGGTTGAGCTAGGAATTGATTAATTAAGCTTTGTATGATTCATATTAGGAGTAGATTGAATTGTTTATTCTGACTCGGTTGAGTGGATTTAAATTTTTAAATTGAATATTTTGAATTTTTGTAATGGTAATTACAAGCTAGAATTGAAAGTTGATTATTCATCTCCTTGAGTCACAATTAATTGATGGTATTTATTTAATTGCTTCGATAGAATGAATTAAATGATTATTGCAAGTATGGAACCAGTGATAGCTTAGTTCCACCCTCTTGGGTCATTATGGAATTCAAATCATTAGCAAGAAAGAAAGACTAAAACCTCAACTCAAGGGAATCACATTTTATCATTATATTAGTTAATTGAATTTATCTTGTTTCTATTGTTAATTTCAATTACATTTGCTTATTTGTCTTGAAAACCAAAAAATACAAAAATATTGCTTTAGCTTAGATTACTTCATTAGTTTAAAAATGCAATTTCTCAAAATGATTTCTTACAACTTTTAAGGTATTTATCACTTTACTAAGAAACTTGGAAATTAATCTCCTCACAAGAACGACCTAGATTGAGCTATTACGTTACATTTTCAAACCTAGTTTTATTTTGTGAACTCACATGAAATGGGTTCATCAGCATGACCGACTTTGGCTGTGACAATTTTAACACCCGTGGGTGTAGACACAACCAGAACATTGGAAAGTTTGTATATTCTTAGGCCTAGCCGTCTTACACCATTATATGCCATAAATGAATGACTAGCACTGAATCATGTATCAATTATATTGAATTGCCATTATAATTGTAAGAAAAATTGGACGTACCTGGAGTGCGACCGTTTCTCTCTTATACCCACGCTAATCGTATCACAGTAGCGGAAGCGATTATGACGCACAACAAATACACCTCTATAGGAAGAAGAAAAGAGAAATAGAGTAGAGGGAATAGGGATTCACAGTGATAGAGTTTCTATATGTTAATTCAAATATATCGCAACTGAATCCCTTTACGCCTATTTATAGGGTTCTATGCACCCCTTCCTCTTCTACTAACATGTCCTTCCATCAGAGAGACAAGATATCCTTTTGATTGAGAGATATATTGTTTCAGTGAAACAATGCCACTTGAAAAGTCATATTGCATCGGACAAAAAAAAACATGATTCATAACATTTTAGATAATATTATATATATCCACCCAAGCATTTATGTTATTTATACTTTGACCCCAATCTTATTGGGCTTGGGCCCAATCCACCAAGGGTGGACTAGGCTATTTTCCAACATCTCCCACTCACACTTGGTGGATTAGATATGTCTCTTTTTCTTCCTTCTTTCATACTAGGTGCTTTGCCGTGACCGCGTAGGCATGACATCTGCATATAGGTGTATGTACTAGAAATCTCTTTTACAGAGACCAACACAAAGCAACCTTCATTGTGTAGCTTGATTTTAATATTGTGCCTTAAATATCCTAGATCCACTTATATACACTTTCACATAGCTAATCTAATCCCTTTTGAGTCAATATAAAACTCAGATTTCCTTTCTAGTATGTATAGTATCCACATTTATGAAATTATCAAAAATAATACCATAAAAGGACATGTCTCAGACACTAGCATATTTGTGTATATTTCAAGTAATCTTCCTTTCGCCCAGATATCACTTCAATATACATCAGCTGCTTTCCTAACATAATACCATAGATCGCATCTATCATGATCGTAGGACATATGCTAAAGTAGCAGACGCTGAAGCACACCTCTGTGATATTGTCAAAGTCAAAGGATATTATTGGAAGAATTAGAAACTTCCTGGGACTCACACAACAATTAAGCAGGGATCATCTTACTTGCTTCCCTTTTGCGGTTCTTTAGCACATGTGGTATGAATCACATGCTACAGTGTTATTCTCATACCATAAGAGCGCACGTCGTTTTTCATTTTGTTATTAACACTGTACAGACTTAAGTCTAGACACTCCCAGCATCTAAACCCAAATTCTTCCTTTCTACTCAGACGTTAATATTGAAGAATTTGTTATCTGGCTACAGGCATCATAGAAGTGGATATCCATGATTCGATTCATACTAATGTTCATGTTTATGGATCTCATCTTGACACGCTACACTGTTGTCAAGGCGACATATAGTTTGTGTTTCTTCTCTACCATATCAGTATTCTAGCAGCTTTACCGGTGAACACAATTGTCTCATCTTTGCACACCCCTCCTGAGTGTCAAAGGCGGTTGCTCGTGTGAGAGAGACAACCTCACAAGCCTATACGACATACTAGACATTGTATACTTTCACACAGACATTTATACTAATAATGATAAGTACTTCAATTAATCATAAATGTAATAAAGTCTGAAATTTTTACAGTTTACGTACACCAAGTGCCCTCACATGTTTTTCAAATGTTTCCTTGGCAATTGGTTTGGTCAGGGGATCAGCGACCATACTCTTGGTCGAAACATGTTGTACAGCAATAATTTTCTGTGCTATATAATCTCTTACAAAATCGTACTTAATGTCTATATGCTTGGTCTTACTATGATACTTAGGATCTTTAGTATAGGCTATGGCTGCAGTGTTATCACAATGCATTAATACTGGATTGGTAATCTCATTGCCAAATCCAAGACGTTCAATGAACCTCTTCAACTATAATGCCTCTTGTGCATCTGCAGTGCATGCTACGAACTCGGCTTCCATAGAATGTAAAACAATACATGTTTGCTTCTTGCTACTCCAACATATGGCGCCATTATTCAGTAAGAAAGTATAATCTGAGGTCGATCTTCGCTCTTCCTCATCTCCGCCTAAATCAGCATCGGAACATCCAACCAGGCGTAGATCGCTTCCTTCGTAGCATAGTGCACAGTCAGAGCTGCTTTTTAAGTATCTCATGATCCTTTTTACTGCTTTCTAGTGACGCTCACCTGGGTTGGACTGGAACCTACTTACCAATCTTACCGCAAAGCAGATATCTGGCCTTGTACACATCATTGCGTACATTAAACTACCAACAGCACTAGCATAGGGAACTTTCATCATTTTCTTTTGATTAGACTCAGTTTTGGGACACATCTTATTGCTTAAGGTTGCACCAGAAGCCACTGGGGTATCCAAGGAATTGCAGTTGCTCATGTTGAATCGTTCGAGAATCTTTTTAATGTAATTTTATTGTGAAAGATATAAGATTCTTTTTGAACGATCTCTTTGGATCTTAACTCCAAGTATATACTCTACTTCACCTATGTCTTTTATTTCAAAATTCGATGAAAGCCATTCTTTAATAGCTATAATCGAATTCAGATTATTTCCAGCCAATAGTATATCATCTACATATAAGGATAATATAACAAAATTACCCTCAAACCGTTTGATGTAGACACAGTGGTCCTCTTCAATCATTTGGAAATCATAAGAAGTTATTGCTTTATGAAACCTCAAATACCACTGTCTGGATGATTGCTTGAGTCCATAAATAGACCTTTTAAGTTTACATACTTTATTCTCTTTTCCTTTTTCAATGAAACCTAGTGGTTGTTCCATATAGATTTCCTCATCCAGATCACCATTTAGAAATGCAATTTTAACATCCATTTGATGTAATTCTAAGTCCAAACTGTTTACTATTGCTAGAATAATTCTTATAAAATTAAATCGTACCACAGGTGAGAAGGTATCTTCATAATCTATACCTTCTTGCTGTGTATACCCCTTTGCAACTAATCGTGCCTTATACTTATCAATTGACCCATCCACCTTTCTTTTAATTTTGAGAACCCACTTGTTCCCAATGGCTTTTCACCCTTTTGGTAGGTCAACCAATTCCCAAACTTTATTCTTTCTCATTGAGTTCATTTCTTCATCCATTGCCTTTTTCCATTCATCTTTAGCAGGACTGGATAAGGCCTCTAGTATCGAACGTGGTTCATCATCCCCATCAGGAGTAACAATAAGTGCTTCACTTTCTATTTGGAAGCGTCTTTTAGGGATACTTTCCCTGTTACTCTTTCTTGTAGGAGCTTCTTGCCTTTGTCTTTTCTTTTGTCTAGGTCTTTGTGTTGACCTTTCTAAGCTCCCACTTAGATCGACATTTTGGGATGATTTAGGCATACCAACAGGTTCTATACTTATTTGTTCTTGTGTCTCATAAAGAGATACAGTGCGGTCAATGTCTCCCCTTTTAGGGAATTCATTTTCTAGAAATGTAACATCTCTAGATTCAATTTCAGTTACCGTTCCATCTTCATTTTCACCTATGAAGACATATCCTTTGGATTATTCAGAGTACCTTATAAAGATACATTTCTTTCCTCTAGGACCTAACTTGCCATACTTATGAGAATTATCATGAATGTATGCAGCTGACCCCCATGGTCTAAGGATACTAAGATCTGGCTTGCGTTTTGTCCATAACTCATAAGGTGTTGAAGTAATTGATTTTGAGGGCACACGATTAAGTATAAAGGTAGCAGTCATTAAAGCATCACCCCAATATGAAATTGCTAGATTTGCTTGTGCCATAATTGACCTAACCATGTCTAGAAGCGTTCTATTTCTTTTTTCAGCAACTCCGTTCTGTTGGGGAGTGCCAGGGATAGTTAGCTGCCTAATTATCCCTTTTTCTTCACAGAGCTCTTTAAATTGATCAGACAAATATTCACGTCCTTGATCAGTACGTAATACTTTAACTTTATTGTCCATTTGATTTTCAACTTCATTTACGTATCGTCTAAAGCACTCAAGAGCCTCAGACTTATGTGTGATCAAATAGACATGACCGTATCGTGAATAGTCATCAATAAAAGTGATAAAATACCAAGCTCCATGCCTTGCCCTCACACTCATAGGACCGCAAATATCAGAATGAATTATTTGCAATGGTTGTTCTGATCTTGTTCCCTTACCAAAAGGTTTTCTAGTTGCCTTACTTGCTAGACAACTTTCACACAAGGACATTTCCATATTGGATATGGATCCTAGCAAACCTTCTTTTGCTAGTTTAATCATTTTATTTTGATTAATATGCCCTAGTCTAGCATGGCAAATAGCCATATCAACAGTTGAATCAGAAGAAGTAGCAAAGCAATCATGTATATTATAATCATCAATAATATCCATTACAAAGAACTTCTTTGAAAGGAAAGCTAGACCATAAAATACAAAATTATAAAATATGTCTGCAACTTTATCATGAAAGTTTACATTAAACCCATAGTTTACAAGACATTTTACAGAAACTAAATTCCGTCGGATGTCAGGAGCATGAAGCACATCATGTAGGATCAAAGGCTTTCCACTACGCAAAGTTAATTTGCAAGTTCCAATGCCTTTAACTTCAATCTTTGCATTGTTGCCTACATAAAGTCACTTACATTTGTCAGGCAGCCGACGGTATTCTACATAGGATCCTCGATCCCTCGTCACGTGGTCTGTTGAACCTGAGTCCAAAATCCAAGAAGAACAGATATTCTCTGTTAGAAAAATAGTGCTAGAAACATAGGAAACATGTGAATTTACATAATCCACTAGTACCTTTTCACTCTCATTTCGCTCAGTACAATCCTGTGCGAAATGACCCATCTTTTGGCAGGCAAAGCATTTGACCTTCTTTAAGTCATTTTTATTCTTCTTCCCGCCCTTTTTTCCTTTCTTCTTGAATTCCTTTTTGCCTTTTACAAATTTATTCTTGTCCTTCTTTCCATTCTTTTGGAGTTTATTCCCCTTCTTGGAATCGGGTTTTGTATTAGAAGGACCTACACCCTCTGTGTAGTAGGCATGGCCAGAGGACTTGTATGCCTCCAAGCGCTCGTCCTCAAGTTCCAAGTGTTTAGCCACATCATTAAAATTTTTAATGCCTTCATTATGGGTTAGATTAACCTTCATGTGCTCCCAACTAGATGGCAATGATCTTATCACTGCCTAAACTTGTTGTTCATCAGACACAGTATGCCCAGCTTCCTTCAATTCTCTAATCATATTTGCCATCTCTCTTAGATGTTGTTTCATGGAAGTATTTGGCCTAAGCTTATACGTATCAAACTTAATAGTTAATCGTCTAAGCTTAGAGGTGGATGTACCACCAAACCTGTCTTTCAACGCTGCCTATATGGCTTGCACTGTTTCATTTTTCTCATATTCACACATGAGGTCATCTGCCATTGTACTCAGCAATGTAATTCTTGCAATGCTATTTTTCTTTTTCCAAGCCTCATAGACCTCTTGGTCTCTCCTGTGTTGGGCCGTATTCCCAGCAGCAGGCTGTGCTACAACTGTTGTTAGAGGCTCCATTGCCTCTTGCTCCTCCAAAATATATTGGACTTTTCAGTGCCAGATATCCCAATTGTCACCATTTAGTTTGTCCCCTTTATTTAACTCAGCGATAATGTTCTTAGTTGCCATTTTCAATTCTGGAGACAAATTCATTCCACATTCAATATGTCTCTCTAAAAGAATTAAACTATTGAACATATCATCGACAATATATAGCACAACACAGTATACAATGTCATGTACTTATATTATTCTTAACCAGAAAAAATAGTAATACTACAAAATTCATGATCAGGAGTATAAGTTTGTATCTCCCATCACATAAATATTAGCAACATTACTAAAATTCTGTCAAGAATTATATATATATGTACATTAACAACTCTAACTTTTAGGATTAACAACTCCTAAAAGCTCCCACTTAACAAAAATATATAATAATATAATGAATTATCAACTAAATCATGCTTCATTATAATATAAATAAGACAATATTCACTCTGTAATATTTGAAAACATGTTCATATCACATTTAAATATAACAAAAAAATATTGTACTCAACAAATGAATTTTAGAAGTTTTAAAATGATTTAAAGCATTCATAAACGCACTTAGAATAATATAAACATATATTAATTAGCGTCAAAACCAATCATATAGCATATCATATTAAAGACCATGAATTTAGGGATTTTTAGAAGTAAACGGGTCCCATTCGGCTCATGCATGTGCCCCCACGCACCCAAAGAAGTCAGAAATAACCAAAAAAATAAAAAACAGAAAATACACACGCACACAGTGGCGCGTGTACCTCACGCGCCACCTTCCGGGAACACTCCGTCGACACGCGCCGGCTGATCTGATTCCACGCGCCGAGGACTGTCGAATGGTGTCTACCACGTGTCAAATTGATATGCCACGTGGCCTCACGCGCCACGTGGCTTTTCCGCAAATGTTTTTTTTTTTTGAATTATGGTTCAGCTTTCTGGGCCTCACTTGTTGGGCCTGGACTGAATTTTTTTTTGTTCGGGCCTCACATATTGGGCCTAATCTTAATTAGCTTTTTTTTTAAAATTATTCGGCCTATACACCTTTAAACAAAAACAAAACAATTTTTTTTTTAAACGCCGAAATGACGTCGTTTTTGGAGGCCGGAGGTTGTCTTCAACCTCCAGCCGGGTTGACCCGGACCCAGTTACAGGCGTGGGTCCGGTCCGTCGACCCGAAAACTTCTCTCCTCCGTATCTCCTTCGTCCGACGTCCGTTTTGGGTGTTCTTGGTGTCATTTTCGATCATTTTTTCGAGCTCTACGCAATGGGACTAATTTCAAATCCTAATTCTCTAATTTTAAAATGACCCAATACCAAAAACAATTTCGTTTTTCATGCTTTCTCTCTCTAAGTTCTTTTGTTTTATGATTCTAAATTTACATATGTTATATCTTTATGCCTATACGAAGAGCATACTCTCAAACTTAGAAACACAGTGGAAGCATTATACATATATTATCATGTGAATCTCAAGAACAAATATCAATAAGTTCCCGCACGCATATATATGTGATTATAGAAAATATCATATAGATCTTTGAAAATAATAACATACACATCATATTATCATAATATGAGGATTACAATCTCATACAGGCTAAACCTGGCTCTGATACCATGTAAGAAAAATTGGGCGTACCTGGAGTGCGACCGTTCCTCTCTTATACCCACGCTAATCGTATCACAGTAGCGGAAGCGATTATGACGCACAGCAAATACACCTCTATAGGAAGAAGAAAAGAGAAATAGAGTAGAGGGAATAGGGATTCATAGTGACAGAGTTTCTGTATGTTAATTCAAGTATATCGCAACTGAATCCCTTTACGCCTATTTATAGGGTTCTATGCACCCCTTCCTCTTCTACTAACATGTCCTTCCATCAGAGAGACAAGATATCCTTTCGATTGAGAGATATATTGTTTCAGTGAAACAATGCCACTTGAAAAGTCATATTGCATCGGACAAAAAAAACATGACTCATAACATAGAAAATATTACATATATCCACCCAAGCATTTATGTTATTTATACTTTAACCCCAATCTTATTGGGCTTGGGCCCAATCCACCAAGGGTGGACTAGGCTATTTTCCAACAATAATAAACCGTACCTTGAGTCGGTTCAGGAGATTTCCTGGCTTCCTCCTGAGTAATCATATACACTCTACCTTGTGCTCTTAGTTTAGGCACAACAGGACATTGTTGTTGTGGGCAATTAGAGCATATTGTCCCGACCGACCACAGATATAGCAATTATTTGGTCGGGTTGAACCTTGAGTTGCTGGCGGAGTCTAGAATAATGGAGCACCACTACAAGTCTAACCAGGATGGTATGGCTTGCTACAATACCAGCATGCTCTGCTTTGAAAGGGTCTTTGATTCTGATGGCCTCCAGCCTGATATGGCTTCCTGTCACAACTCTAGGGTGATTCACTTGGTTCATTCCTCTTCTGTGATGAACCACCACTTCCAGAGGCACCTTTATTACTAGTTTGAACAGCCAAACTTAATATGCATTTCTCAATGTACCGGCATTCTTTCTCCGTTTTACTGAACTTAGTGAAATGCTCATCATTTGTTCATCCAAAACCATAAGACAAACTCACTTCCTCATAGAAAATTTCACTGGAAGCATTGTTCACTTTCCCATTTCCAATCTTTAATTCCCATGACCATAAATATTCACCATTTATTAAATATATTACATATTTACAATACATCCTTGGTGAATAAAATTTGGAACATTACACCTTACTTTTTTTTTAAAAAAAATTCCTTAAATCCCCTTGACAGTCACCGAAGCTCTAGTGGCTACTCGTTACTGAAGCTCAGGTGACCTTACCAACGATCGGCCTCCGAAGCTTAAGTGCTAGCAACAGGTCACCAAACCTCTGACGGTCTAATATATTTTTTTTGAATTTTTTGGGTAAAAGTAGTCAATATGGATACTTGAGAGTTAATAGCGAAACTAAAGTAGTAAACAGTGCATTTATTAAACATATCCTAATAACTACTTTTGTTTCAATGTTAACCACTCAAGTTTCGATATTGGCTACTTTAGTTTCGATATTGACTACCCTAAATCCAAAATAAGAGTAGTTAATAGTGAAATTAGACTACCCCTAATTTCACAATTAACTACTCTTATTTTGGATTTAGGGTAGTCAATATCGAAACTAAAGTAGCCAATATGAAAACTTGAGTAGTTAATAGTGAAATAAAGTACTTATTAGGAAATGTTCAACAAGTATCCTATTTACTACTTGAATATTGCTATTAACGATGGTTTTGAAACCCGGACTGGACTAGCCGATTCAGACCGAAAACTAAAGAATCGGCCACTTGTCTAGTTTGGTTCATGGCCTGAATCGGAAGCTTAGCAACTCGGTGTGGACCACCCTAACTCCGTGTGAATCGGTCATGGCTCGGCTAACTCGTGAGGTTGCACGATTTATTGGGTCAAAAAAATGTTTCAGTTCGACAGTTCATCGCACTCACCAGATCACTACCGTTGCCATCGCTCTGCACAGTCTATCCTCCTTCTTTGTCATTCTCTACTATAATTCTTTCTCCCTTCCATTCTAGAAGGTTCTCCCACCCCGATGTCGTAGATGCTTCAAGAAGAACCGATCAAATTTGTAAATCGATGTTGCTGGAAGTTCAAACCAACAGGAACTATACATGGAAGGCAATGTGGAAGAGAGTCAAATTTCGAACAAGCAAAATAAGAGAAGACGAAAGAAGAAGAGAGTGAGAGAGTGAGGAAGTGAGAAGTTCACATGGGAGTGTTAAAGGCAAGAGAGGTTAAAGATTAAGAAGTAGAAAAAAATAAAAGAAAAAATAGAGGGGTGAATAGTGACAAAGTCAGAAGTTCACGTGGGAGAAATAAAAACAACATAAAAAAGGGGAAAAAAAGGAAAAAAAAAGGAAGAATTTCATACACACACAAAAAACTACCTTTTACGGTGTAAAATAAAATTAATCTTTATTTTTTTATAACCAAAGTATGAATAAATTTACATATTTTAATTAAAGTTTATTTTTTTATTTATTTCCGATCTAACTCCGAGTTGACTTCAGTATGATTTACTAACCCTTGACTCACAACCTTAGCATGTTCAGTTCTCAGTTCGAGTTTCAAAACCTTATTATTAATTATTTAAGTATCCATATTGACTACTTTTACTTGAGAAATTTTAAAAAAAATATTAGACTGTTGGAGCTCCAATGGCCGGTTGTTGGTAAAGTCATTGGAGCTCTGGTGATGGGCTGCCGCGAGAGCAAGGGGTTTTAAGGACTTTTAAAAAAAAATAAAAAAGTAAGGGTAATTATTTAATTTCCCAAATTTGTCAACATTTAAAATATCCAAATGGACTCATTTGAAATTATTAAAATTCAACACCCCCTATTTATTTTTTGTATATTTCAATTGTATTTTTCTTGTCTTTTTCCTTAAAAATAACATACCTAGATCAATAATCAAATTGTAGCACAGTGAAAAAAACTAACAAAGAACTTTTAACACAATAAAATGAATGAAAGATGCAAATTTAATTATTTTATAAGAAATAAACAACTTTATAAATAAAATATAGACATCATCGATGCGCACAAGTAAATAAATCATCAATAATTGAATAATTGATTGATTAGTAAATATATAAAATACGGAACGATTATAAAATATAACAAGTAATGAATTACAAATTACAAAATATATAAATAACATGACTCAACGAAGATATAAATAAATTGAGAAAAATGGTAAATAAATAAATAAATAATACATTGAAGAAATAATAATAAATAAATAAACAAGTTGAAGAAATTATCTACATATCAAATAAAAAAAACTAACGATTTAATTATTAATACACATGCAAATGAATGAGAGAGTAACTTATTCAAATTTAAATCATGATTAAGAAAATTTATAAATATATAGAGGCAAATAAATTAATGATAACAATACATAACATACATAGCATAAGAAAAACAGTGTTTAATAGACAAGAATATCAATATCTTATGACTTAAAGAAAAAATTTGTTAAGCATGAATATTCTCCTACTTGAGGTAATCCTATCGGAGGCACTATTAGGTATTAAATATGAGTATTTTTTCCAGCAGAAATTCAAACATTAATTCATCAAGTTGTAGGAACTAATCTTCTACTGACCCAACAACCCTGTTGGTGACTTTAAATTTTTTGACATGGAAACAATTATAATAACTAATTAATAAATTTAAAAATATTAATTAGTTTTCAGCGTACTGACCTACCATTCTTTCCTCTGATTGACCCATTACTAAGACCGCTTCTAAAAGCCTTGATCTATTATGTAACACAGAACATCAAGAAGTCCAAGCTGATGTCCATAACCAATTCACGGCACTCTTATCCAAAGCAAATTCAGATTTCACTAAGCAATTTCGCAGTGTTATGACCCTCCTCCAAACAAGACAATACACTAAAAACAAAAATAACAAGGAATAGCAGGGAAATAACTGGATATTGAGATACTATCACAAGGAAAACACACTACATTCACAACTCTGTTACACAACTTTGATACTCAGAAGGAACTAACAGAAGGAAGAACGATTACAGGACACAATGGAATAAAGATTAAAGGACACAACTTGGAAAATGTGCAGCAGCACAAACACTACAGTTGCTGCTTATGGTCACCTTTTAAACACAGCAAAACTTCCACCAAAATTCAAGTAAACAATCAAGCTTAGATGGAAGAAAGCACTAAATACGCAGCAACTTTTCAAATATATAGACCATGTACTTCGCTTAACTAAAGTGAGCATCAGTAGGAAGACAACTTAGGAATGTTCTGTTTCACACAACTCACTTTTCTCTCAGGGCTCATTTCACTCCTCTCACTAGTTCAATCCCTACCATAGACTTGTAATGTTTCTACTATCTCCACCACTCTTTATACACTAGAGTAATGAATCATGAGGCCTTTGTTTTGGTTGTATAGTTGGAAAGGCTAAAATGGAAGTAATGGATGGAGTGAATAGACACATGCTGCCATGTATGAGCTCAAATGTAAATAACCCAAGTCAGTGGCTATAATATCCAAAATGATTCTGTTATACACAGCATTGAAGAATTCATTCACCCAATGATAAAACTCATAAGCTAAGGGTGTTCTGGACAGTTTATTATCCTTTTTTTTCTCCCGGTTTCCTTTTCTTGCACCTTTCTTTTTTATTTTTATTTTTCCATTTCTGTTCCTTTACTTTTATTTTATTTTATTTTTTTATTTTTTTATGTTATCATCCGGTATCTAATTTGAAGTTCGTGATTGCCTCTCCCAACACAAGTATTTCCTCTAGAACTTGAACTTGAGATCCAGAGAGATTTAATGGGGCCTTACACCGCTATACCAACTCTATGTTGATTGCCCTTTTCTATGTTCTTGGTTTTTCTACATTTCTCTTTGCCTTTTCATCGGCCTATTTCTTTTCTTTCCACTCTTTTTCTCATATTTTTTCTTTTCTGTCCAGCAACAACTATTTCAGCAAATTTACATCAGCTATCCCACATGCTTACAAGTATACAACAAAGTATCAATCTGTACGGTAATTCCAGTTTTATAATTTCTAAGTTATTCTTCTTTGTTTGGTTTCCTCAAGAAATGAATACAAGTCCTCATGCATATTTTCAAAGCATGTGTAAATGTATGAAAGAAGTGGAAATGGACGGTTCAATTGGGCTTAGCACGGGGTTAAATGGAATAGCTTGTGTTTGGGTGGTGTAAAATAAGAATGCCTCAATCATGTTCATAACTCTAGTGCAATCATATGGCCTCAATCAAGAAACAAGTTCTAGAGGAAATTATGTCAAACCCCTCAATAATTCGACATTTATATCAGAGTGACGTCGGGCAGTTTAGTGGGCCAACAGAAATAGCATAATACTGATATAAAATAATTGATTACATTACAGGAGATCTCACAGGATTTGAAATAAAATATTTACAATATTTAAAAATTACAAAAGGTACTATAGATAACCAATGTTTATTCTCAAACTAGACCGGAACCCTTAGTTGCTAGTATTTATATCTTTGCCCTTTGAGCTGCTCCTTCTAGCTGAATAATTTAAATTTTATGGAAAGGGGTGAAATTTATATGAATATCAGTAATAACATAAAATCAATCATATAAAATGCAATAAATAAACAGGCAATGCACCATATCATGTAACAGAAATAAACACTGTAATCTGTCTGTCTGTTTGGCGTTCAGGATCAAAATGACAATTTTGTCCCCACTAACCATACCGTGTTCACTGTTGAGGATCAAATAACTACTTGACCCCTACTTGTTTCACTACCTCAACTGGGTCCTGCTTGGCCAGATGGTACTTGTGCTTTTCCCATCAGGAGGTGCTTGTGTTTTTCCCTCACCACAGCGAGGATTTATAACAAGCTTACATCACTGCTTAAGTTGGATCCCACTAGGCTTGATAGTACTTGTGCTTTTCCCAAACCACAGCTAGGTATTGTAACATGTATTTCACATCACAGAACATGGCAATACAATGCATATAAACAATCACATAGTATATAAAAGATAAAGTTACTATCTGAAATCCCTTTTAGTCTAACTATAGGTCGAATACCCTCGGTCCGGCTTTGGCAAACAACAAGTCCTAAAATCTCAAATTTATAATAGATGAGTATTACTCATTCATGTCTTATTCTAAACTTATGTAGTCAGTTATCTTTGCTTAAAAATGCAAAATGACCAAAATGCCCCTGGGGAGCTGGTTCAAGTCCCTCTATACCCAATAAAATTGTACTTTACCAACAATTATGACCCAAGTTATTTTATACAATTTCACATGTAGAATTCATTTTTGACCTCTGTTTTGACAAATTCACAATCAAATGACCAGAATAGCCTTGGCAGCCACTAATTAGGGTTTTAGAGGCAAAATAGTCATTCCACATCCTAAAGCCTTTATACTTCATCTTTCACTTGTTCCCTATACAATTTTTCATTTTAAACACAATGGAATCATCAAATCTATGAAATTCTAGCTCAAACTCCCAGAATTGCCCCTAACCGAAAATCTGGAATTTATTGGAAAAATTGAGATTTTCATGTTTTATTCTATAAAACACCTCCTTTTCATTTCTAATCACTTGCTTAATCACTTAAACATGATTAATCAAAATTTGGGCAGCACCTCCCTTTAGGGTTCATGCATCCCAAATCATAAAATCAAGCCAATCAAACTAAGAATTCAACCAATTTCATCAACAACAACAACTAATCAATAAGTTAAGCAAGGTTTCATGATTACCTTTTGATTCCTCTTCTTTCTCTTCCAAAACCACCACCCTATCCTCCTTGTTTCTCTTGATTTTCTTCTTGCTTCTTATAATTTCAAGAAGGATTTAAAGATGAGAAGAGGTCTTCAAGAGTTTAGAGATAAGAACACATGAATTTTGCTACCAAACTTGCCTAAATTTGCTTCTTGATCACCTTGTCTCTCTCTTTGCTTCTTGCCTCCTTCCAACTTGTTCCCTCCCTCTTCTTTCTCTTGTTGGCCGAAAATTTAGCCTTTGGAAGATGTCAAATGGCTTCTTCAAGAATCCTCTTCCACCTCCTCAAAATATATATTATTTTATTAGAATTTTTGCACTTGTCACATTATTTTATTCTTTTCTTTTTTCACTTGACTTGAAATGCTTCCACATGTCATTTTTGGTGTCAAAATCTCATCTCCTCTTCCTCTTTTCTCTCTTGGCCGAATTTGGCTATCAATTTGTAGAAAAATCAAGAGCCTTATTGATTAATTAACAATTGACCATTTTGCCCTTATATTTTTCAATTTTTTTTGTAGAAAAAATGTTGTCTTCCTTCTTTCCTTTCCCTTTTTGGCTGAATTTTGCATATTAAATTGGGCCAAAAATTGTGCTCTTCCATGCTTCATTTTGGGTTATTTTTGTAGCCTTTTAATGAGACAAAACCAAACTTTTATGTTTGAATTTAATCAAACTTCATGTAACCTCTATTTCAAATATTTTGTCATTGCAAGTACACTAAAATTCACCATTTTATTCTATTAAATGTAACTAATGTATAAAAAGTTTTGATGATTGAAAATTAGGATATCACAAATTAAATCTAACTGGAGAATGCACACTAATTTGAATGGAAATAGGCTCAAATCCTCCGGGCAATGTTTGTGCCTTCCAAGATATACTCACTCAAAGTAAATCATGCACTTCAAGTTGAATATGCAGTTAGACTGGCACCTTGGAAAATGCGCAGCAGCACAAACACTACAGTTACTGCAATTAGTGACAGTTTGCTAGAAATGAATTTCTTTTTCTCAATTATGGTCACATTATGTTAATTCTAACTCAGCAAAACTTCCACCAAAATTCAAGAAACCAACCAAGCTTAGATGGAAGAAAGCACTGAATGCTCACCAACTTTTCACGGAAATTCCATATGCTTAAAAATCTCAGCTAGAGCACATTCTAATGGTGTAAACGAGTTAAAATTTGACACCTAACTAACAAAATCCTAAAAAAAATGATGGGGAAGAGTGAAGACAAAGATAATGTGTGAGAGAGAGAAAGGATGAGTAACATCATGTAATATGAATTGGGCCTGTAAAATTCAAAATATGAAAATAAAAAAATCTAGAAAGAGAGAGGTATGACCATCATCACCTTAATTTATTCTAGAGTTGAGCTTCTTGCTTAACAATTCCAGAAATATGGAAAATCAAAAGCTAGATTGAAACCTGACGCATTCTTTCATTCTTGAGGCAACTAACAAATATTACTTGTCATTGATTAATCAAATTCAGTCACAAGTCTACTTCAACTGAAATCAAAGTATAATCGAAGTCTACTCAGCAGTTTTGGATGAAGACAGAAATAAATCAAATAATCAATCTACAATCCATTATCTCATCTCAAAAACTCAGATTACAATCTGACAAAAAAAAAAAATCTAGTCAGTTCATCAAAAAACAAATTGATAACAGATCAGAATGACGAGAAATGGATTAAAAACTCCCTTTTTCATGCACTGGTTCTGGCTCGGCTTGAGCTCTTAGGAGAATAAAAGGATTAGCCACGCATGATGGATAGTTCTGCTTCACTTAGCTTCACTCTCAAACCAGTCATGGCTTCACCCGATCTGAATCACACAAGAATAAAAATGAAAGCAGGAAGAAGAAAGTTGAAGATGAAATCGAGTGGTATATTGAGTATCGAAGTGAGAGATGACTTCTCTTCTGGTTCGGTGGTGACGTGGCTCTCTCTCCAACTTAATTCAACTATTGATTAGTTCAGAACCTCTTTTCGTTTTCAGCTTCCGGCCTCTGGATTGATTTGATTTCAATTCTGGGGCTTAGTTGATTTGGGTGGAACTCCATTTCCATTGGTGATCGAAATCGTTTTCCATGGATGGAACTTGAATTCTGTTGACTTGATTTTCCCTCCAAGCAGGAATTGCTTTTCAGCACTTTTCTTTCCATAGTTGCCCCTGAAATCAGGAACCAACGATCAAAATCATCAAATAGACCACGTCCAATCTAGGAATTTAACTAAACAATAAAAAACCAAACCATAATAGCCTATGTTCACTACAAAAAATTTGACTTATGACCGCCAAAGAGTTTCAACGGCGACTCTGCTATTGCGACCATGGCCAAAAATATGAGCGGCGACTTTTCATTGCCGCTGAAAGTCAACACAATAACCCTAAGAGAGCAAGTCACTGTTGAAACTCTTGAAACTAGAGTTTCAACGGCGACTATTGTCACCACCAATACTATTTTAGGTGGCGACAAAAGGGTCACCACTGAAGCTTCTTTCAGTGACGACAAAGGGTCGTTGTTGAATCTTATTTCAATGACAACTTATTTTGTTGCAATTGATAGTACTTTTAGTGACGATGAAAGGTTGCCACTGAAGGTATTAAAAATATTTTTTTTATTTAAAAGTTATCAAAATTAAAACCTTTAATTTGATTAGAAACGTTGAAATAAAATAAGAAATAACTAAAATTGAAAGGGATACCACATGTAGAACCAGTAATGTATTAAAGAAAAATATTTACACAATTCTTTACAATCATCAAAATAATTCAATCTCCTTAAAGAGAGGATAAAAATTATCCAATTGAAAGAAAAAAATATTCAATAAAAATATCCCCAACAAATCTTATAAATTTCTTAAACTATCTAGAACTATTGTATGGCGAGAGCACACATGTTGGAAGTAGTTTGTGACTTTCACTGTGGAAGAACAAATTAAGACATAGTTAGTCAATTAAATAAAAAAGCCACAAACATTATAGCATATGAAACAATACTTAATGTTATCAACAAAATAAACCAACTTCTTCATCCTTGCAGGGGTTCTCATGAAATAAAGTAACAATTATAAATTAAACTTATTTATGGTTTACTACTTTGTAAAATTAAAGTGGATAGGCATAAAGATAAATAATACTCATAAATGTTAAGAGACTAAGAATATAACAAAACAAAACAAAAGCACAAATTGATAATTAGCACTGGGAATTCGGGCCAGCCCCAGCCCGACGGGCTGGCTCGACACGGGCTGATAGCCCGACCCCTAAACGGGCTGCCAAAGTGCAGCCCGAGCCCGTTTAATCGCCCGTCAGCCCGATTAAACAAATTTTTTTTTTTGGTTGGCAAATGGGCTTCTTAAAATGTAGGAGCCCAGATTGATTTTTTTTTTTTACAGTAATGGGGAGAACGATGATGACAATGACTGAGGAAGAAAATAGATATGGGTTTCAATTTATGTAATTCAATTCTGTGCCCTCTTATTTTGCTCACTGAAGATTCTCGTGTTTAGATTGACTTCAAGAGAAGTTTTTCTTCTTTGGAGCTTCCCAGCGCCATTCCTCTTAGTAAGCTGCAGCCCAAATTGAATTGAAAAGCCAAGCATTTTGTAACATCCCGATTTTCGACTAAGGACTAATGATAATTATTGAGAATAATTATGTGTTTTATGGCAATAATAATTAATATGCCATAATTAGTGGAAATTGAAAGAGTGAGATTGTTGGGAATTAGTTAGTGATTAATAGAGAAATTAATTACTAGCTAAGAGAAAATGAGATGTGTGATTAAATAATCAATGGCTAAGATTGATTGTGAAGATGGGCAAGAGGCATAATCATGTGGGTGTGCATGTATGTGAGCCATGTGAGTTGAAGGGAGATGGTGACAAGTGGCAAAGTGTGGGCCCTTGGATGTGGGACAACACCATCATCTTCATCTCCTCTCTTCTCTCTCTCGGTTTCTCTCTCTCCTCTTCTTTCCTCCATTTTCGCTGAAGATGCTTGGGAGTGAGAAAGGAAAAGTGGAATTTTGAGGTAAGCAAATGGCCTCGTTAGCTCAAACTCTCTTCTCTAATGTTAATCCTTGAGTTGAGAGCTTGATTTTGGTGGTTGTAGCTTCTCCATGGGTGGTGATTTGAAGATCACGAAAATATGGAGTTGGGAGAATCAAAGAGTGTCTTTGAGAATGTTGATAAGGTATGTGAAACCACTCCTTCTATCTATGTTTCATGCCAAATGATTATGTTTGGAATTTCTGGATTTATTGCCCTAATTGTGAAAATATGGGTAATGGGTAGTTTGGCATGATATGGCATTGGAAATGGTATATTGGTATGAGTTTTGAATAGATAGAATGGATTGGGGATTGAAATGTGTAAGGTTGGTGATTTGGAAAATGGGTGATTATGATGCCCTAGGCCAAAGCTTGTTAATGGAATGGGATTTTGGTAATTCCATTGATTCCATTGAATTCAGTGAGTGATTTTGTGTGGGAGTAGCTTTGGTAGAGGTTTTGGATCCCTTTGGATCAATTGGGCATGAGTTAGGGAATGTGGCATGTTTTGCTGCGTTTTTCTGGAATCTGATAGATTCACTCGAGCAGACAGGGGTGTGCTCGAGTGAGGGATGAATATTGCTCGAGTGAGGAAGAACCTGCTCGAGTGATATGAGAGTTTTCCCTTTGTGCTGCGAGTGCACCTGGGTTTTCTATGGGTTCTGCTCGAGCACATCGCTTTGTGCTCGAGTGAGCGAAGAACATGCTCGAGTGAGCATGGTCTTCTCGAGTGAAGGAGTACGCCCAGAGTAGAGGATTGCTCTCGGGTGGATGCTCGCGGACAAGGTGCAAGAAGTGTGCCTTCTCACTCGCGGGTCGAGGGCATCTGCTCGAGTGAGCCGTGTGTGCTCGCGGGTGCTTGAGCGAGACTATTGGTCTTGTGCTCGAGTGAGGATCTGTGCTCGAGTGAGCCAGTTCCTGAAGGTGAGAGTTGTGCTCTCGGGCAAGTGCTCACGGTCTCACTTTCTCTTGTGCTCGCGGGTATGGGCAGCGTGCTCGAGTGAGCCCCTTGTGCTTCGAGTGAGCTTGTGCTTCTGGAGTGGGAGGTGCTCTCGGGCATGTGCTTTCTGTCTCACTTTCTTTTGTGCTCGGGTGTTGTCCGTACGCGTGCTCGAGTGAGAGCATCTGTGCTCGAGTGATGTCCGTACTTGTGCTCGAGTGAGAGCTTCTGTGCTCGAGTGAGGCAGTGAAAAAAATACCAAGTTTGAGTGTTTAAAAGGGGATCTTTGGGGATAGTCTTCCAACCCTTTAGAGCTATGGATTGAGGTGTTTGAGGGCACTTAAAGGGCAATAATGATAACCAACTAGAGTGTTTAAAAGTAAAAGAATTGGAAAAGGGATTAATCCTATATCCTTGGTTTTGGTGATAGGATTTGATGATCACCCTGATCGTGAGCAGCCGGAGCTGGAGCTTACGTGGAAAGAGAGTAGGGAACTTACCTCTCCTGCATGTAGTGATAATTGTATTTGTGTATTGATGCATGTTATTGCCTTGCGTGTTTATGTGAAACGTATGAGTATGATTCAAGCTCTGTTTCTATTTGTACTATGGCCATGAGTATGTTGTGTGAACATTGAGCATGCGAATATATCATATTGCGAACATGAGATATTGTGATGCAAGCATGTCATGCATTAAATACTTATCTTGCATGCATAGTGGTATTTGTTTTCCTACTGAGATTCCCCAGAATCTCACCCTCCCCTATCAACATTTTAGACAGGGTAGGAAGATTGAGGATGAAGCAAGCATCCAAGGACGAAGAGGAATCGTTTCTGGGTGAGAGCTTATTGTTGGTTATCATTGTGTATTGGGAATATGTATCTGTATACGGATCAGTATTTGGAGTATGTATACAAAAGAGATTTGTGTAATCCCTGTTATTTGAGTTGTATGGGCTATTATGCCCTATGATTATTGAGCGAAAATATGATCCCAGAATTGTCGGGAATTTGTATTGCGTACTCTGATAATTGTATAAATGTAATTTATCTTCGCATAGTAATTATATTCGGAGTGTAAATATGAGACCGTGTTGTAAATGATTTCGAAATGTATTTGTGAAAGCCCCGTCTGGAGGATGGGTTTATAAATGTTGTTTTGGTTTATTGGTCTCTATTTCACGTTAATTGCGTAATCCGGATATTAATTACGGCAGGGGGTTACATTTTGGTATCAGAGCTACAGTTCTTGGCAAACTTGGGAATTTGCTAGGATAGCTCTCTTAGATCTCTACCTTGGTGGTAGATGATGTCTTGTGATAGTGATTATGTATACACATGTGTGAATTGTTATTGTGGACATAAGAGATTTGTGGAGTATGTGTATACATTGTTGGTTAGTCTTGAGTGGAGGATCATTGTGTAATTGAAAGACATAGTGATTCGTCTGGAAATCTAAGGTGTATACCTAGAGGTGGAGGAAAATGATTTCCTAGATGTTTTGATATTGAAGTTATAGGTATCGAGACTAACCTAGATGTTGGGTATGTAACCCAAGGCGGTATGATGTTACATGTAGTGATGTCATACTAAGCTTGTGTGTGAAAAGGCCTTAAGACCTAGGAGACTTGTGTGCCTTAGGCTGGCCGAGATAGTTGGACTTGCATTGAGGAGTATGGTGCTCTGTGGAAATGAGGGAAGTGATTTCCTAGTTCCACTAAGGTTGATGTTTGGATAGATGAGTTGTGATCCAAGGATTATACTCAACAGCTGGGTTGATTCTTAGAGATTGGATTTGACCTCAATGGTCTGTGGTACCAAGGTATGGTACTAGAAGTGAATTGAAATGTGTATCAATTATTCTGAGAGTGTTGGTTGTTAATCCAGCACAGGGAGAAAGTAATCTACGGAGGATTCGGATCGGAGAACACTATCTACGGGGATTTTTGATCGGAGAGGGCTACCTACGGTGAAATCTGATCGGAAAGGGCTACCTACGGTGAGATCCGATTGGAAAGGGCTACCTACGAAAAACTCTGACCGGAGGGGCTGACCAGTCATTGGACTGAGTGAAGCACCGAGTGCAGTAGCGTAGAGTGGAGCCACCATGACGATGAACCCTAGAGTGGAGCCACTGTGACGATAAACCCTAGAGTGCAGCCGCCTTGATAATGAACCGTGGAGAGCAGTTGCCGTGAAGTTGAATCAGGCCAAGATTTGGTATAGATTGTGAACGTTGTCAGTTGTAGTGGGAGATTCCTATGGGACTCCTGTTAAATCAACTTGACATTGTTCAAGCACAGATGAGGAGATAGACCTCAGAGTGCGCAGCGGAAGCGTGGGAATGTGTTATGTTTGAAAATTGTGTTGAGCAAAGGCTCGAGGTTGATGTGAGAATGATATGATAACTATGGCTTCGGGAGGTAAAGCTTCGGGGTCAAGTTATGTTATGAAAAAGGGGTCTTGAAGGATCCCAGGATGTGAAAAGAATTTGAGATGTTGAAAGTGAAGTGGTTGAGATGCCTGATTCCAGCTTGTTACAATTGTGCATTGTGAGTCCTGGGTCGACGTAGTGTACCCAGCCTTTCCGCACCCGATTGGTGGGAGAGGGCACCAACCGTTGTGGCCCGGTGGGGTGAGACGGCGGTGGGGTGTGACAGCTATTTGTGAGTCTCTTACCTACGGCCGCATGGGGTGATTCCTATGGCGGAGGACCGTGCCTTCGGGGCGGTAGTTTACGGGGGACAGGCTATTTGTGAGGCTGACGAGCCGTTTGTGAAGCCGGTTAGCTATGTGCTATAAGGCTATATGTATGCACTGCCATGCCAATAGTCCCTGAGTAGCTAACAACGGTTCGGGTTAAGACTGTGTGTCTTCTCGGCGGAGAAAGGGGATGAGGGTGGAGTGTGATGTGGAAGCCGAAAGGCTATGTGTGAGCATCGCTACGCCAATAGTCCCTGAGTCGCTAGCAACGGTTCGGATTAGACTGTGTGTCTTTCCGGCGGTAAAAGGGGATGAGGGTAGGGTGTGATTGTGGACCTACTATTGTGAGCCTGAATGGCTATATGTGTGCACTGCCATGCCAATAGTCCCTGAGTCGCTAACAACAGTTCGGGTAAAGACTGTGTGTCTTCTCGGCGGTAAAAGGGGATGAGGGTGGAGTGTGATTGTGAATCTGTGACAGTTGTGAATAAGCTGGGATTGAGGTGTGTTGTAGCAGAGCAGAGCTAGTTCAGCTGATGGCTAATTCGACTACATGTTTGGGGATTTTGTTGTGAGGGCAATTACCCCGGCATGGCCAGCCTGGCTAGCCACCACGTTGGTTGCACCGGTGTGGACCCAAGGCCGAAAGGCAGTGCGTAAAATTAGAGTCTGCGATGCGGGTTGTGGTGAATGTGACCTGTGTGAATTGTGTTAAGGTGCAATGCAGCGTGTGCAGGTCGGCGTGAGCCGTTTAGGGTTTGACGTTGGTCATCTCTAGCTCGGCCGTTGAACTGCCGTTGTAGTTGTTTGTGTGGTGTAAGAGCATGAAGGTGGTGTTGGGAGATTGAGACTCTCAACCGGTCGCCTGGATAGAAGAGACTGAAATTTTAGGTGGACCATTACAGTCAGGTACTTTGGATAGAAGAGATTGAGATTCTGGAGTGACCTGATGATGTGATATGTGTTGTGATGAGAATGCTGGAAGGGCAATGTGTATTTGTGAGACAACGGGAAGTTGTCGTATTTGTGCAAGTGGCGAAAGCTACGTATGACTGTGTATACAGCCGTGGGTGCTGTCGTCTTGTGACAATCGTCACGCATCAAAGTGAAATTGTCAAGGACGTTGTGATTGAGACCCAAAAGCCTCGGATGGGTGAGGGTAATGCCGTGGAATTTGATACGGCAATGTGATTGTTGTGAATACCCAAAAGTCTCGGTTACCACTAGTGGAATCATTGGTGGGTGTACGGGTGAGGGTAATGCTGTGAAAGTGGATACACAAGCACTTGTGCGGAAGCGGAATGTTTGTGTATACGGCTGAGGCTGTTGTTTGAAATGAGTTGGTAATGTTGCTGAGTTATTCCAGGATGGAATCACTAGATTGAGTTGAGTAGGTTAGTGGCCTATGCCACCTAACTATTGAAATCTTATGATATGGCTCATGAATTAGAGTCACCGGATATTGAGATGCGCTAGCCACTCATGAATGAGGAGGACTTGCGACGATTGTGATTATGTGGTGATAGAGTGTGTGGCAATCGTATGTGGAGGCGATTACCCTTGCTTGGAAATAGTGTGATAATTGTGTTCGGGTAGCAATCGTGAAATGGGCCGATTGCCGTTTATGACAACTAGGGTTGCAATTATTTGGCAAGTGAGTTGTGTAGCAATCGTGTAATAGGCCGATTGCGACAATTATAGCAACAATGTTGCATTTGTGGTTGTGCCAAAGATGTGGTGCTATTATCGAGTGGGATTGTTTGAGTGGTCTAGAGGAGACATCCCAACATGGAATAAATTGTGAAACGGAAGCTGTCGTGAAGAAGCGTCCGGAGTTTATGTCCTTAGTGGTGGAACAAATTTCGAGGACGAAATTTATTGAACGGGGGGAGAAATGTAACATCCCGATTTTCGACTAAGGACTAATGATAATTATTGAGAATAATTATGTGTTTTATGGCAATAATAATTAATATGCCATAATTAGTGGAAATTGAAAGAGTGAGATTGTTGGGAATTAGTTAGTGATTAATAGAGAAATTAATTACTAGCTAAGAGAAAATGAGATGTGTGATTAAATAATCAATGGCTAAGATTGATTGTGAAGATGGGCAAGAGGCATAATCATGTGGGTGTGCATGTATGTGAGCCATGTGAGTTGAAGGGAGATGGTGACAAGTGGCAAAGTGTGGGCCCTTGGATGTGGGACAACACCATCATCTTCATCTCCTCTCTTCTCTCTCTCGGTTTCTCTCTCTCCTCTTCTTTCCTCCATTTTCGCTGAAGATGCTTGGGAGTGAGAAAGGAAAAGTGGAATTTTGAGGTAAGCAAATGGCCTCGTTAGCTCAAACTCTCTTCTCTAATGTTAATCCTTGAGTTGAGAGCTTGATTTTGGTGGTTGTAGCTTCTCCATGGGTGGTGATTTGAAGATCACGAAAATATGGAGTTGGGAGAATCAAAGAGTGTCTTTGAGAATGTTGATAAGGTATGTGAAACCACTCCTTCTATCTATGTTTCATGCCAAATGATTATGTTTGGAATTTCTGGATTTATTGCCCTAATTGTGAAAATATGGGTAATGGGTAGTTTGGCATGATATGGCATTGGAAATGGTATATTGGTATGAGTTTTGAATAGATAGAATGGATTGGGGATTGAAATGTGTAAGGTTGGTGATTTGGAAAATGGGTGATTATGATGCCCTAGGCCAAAGCTTGTTAATGGAATGGGATTTTGGTAATTCCATTGATTCCATTGAATTCAGTGAGTGATTTTGTGTGGGAGTAGCTTTGGTAGAGGTTTTGGATCCCTTTGGATCAATTGGGCATGAGTTAGGGAATGTGGCATGTTTTGCTGCGTTTTTCTGGAATCTGATAGATTCACTCGAGCAGACAGGGGTGTGCTCGAGTGAGGGATGAATATTGCTCGAGTGAGGAAGAACCTGCTCGAGTGATATGAGAGTTTTCCCTTTGTGCTGCGAGTGCACCTGGGTTTTCTATGGGTTCTGCTCGAGCACATCGCTTTGTGCTCGAGTGAGCGAAGAACATGCTCGAGTGAGCATGGTCTTCTCGAGTGAAGGAGTACGCCCAGAGTAGAGGATTGCTCTCGGGTGGATGCTCGCGGACAAGGTGCAAGAAGTGTGCCTTCTCACTCGCGGGTCGAGGGCATCTGCTCGAGTGAGCCGTGTGTGCTCGCGGGTGCTTGAGCGAGACTATTGGTCTTGTGCTCGAGTGAGGATCTGTGCTCGAGTGAGCCAGTTCCTGAAGGTGAGAGTTGTGCTCTCGGGCAAGTGCTCACGGTCTCACTTTCTCTTGTGCTCGCGGGTATGGGCAGCGTGCTCGAGTGAGCCCCTTGTGCTTCGAGTGAGCTTGTGCTTCTGGAGTGGGAGGTGCTCTCGGGCATGTGCTTTCTGTCTCACTTTCTTTTGTGCTCGGGTGTTGTCCGTACGCGTGCTCGAGTGAGAGCATCTGTGCTCGAGTGATGTCCGTACTTGTGCTCGAGTGAGAGCTTCTGTGCTCGAGTGAGGCAGTGAAAAAAATACCAAGTTTGAGTGTTTAAAAGGGGATCTTTGGGGATAGTCTTCCAACCCTTTAGAGCTATGGATTGAGGTGTTTGAGGGCACTTAAAGGGCAATAATGATAACCAACTAGAGTGTTTAAAAGTAAAAGAATTGGAAAAGGGATTAATCCTATATCCTTGGTTTTGGTGATAGGATTTGATGATCACCCTGATCGTGAGCAGCCGGAGCTGGAGCTTACGTGGAAAGAGAGTAGGGAACTTACCTCTCCTGCATGTAGTGATAATTGTATTTGTGTATTGATGCATGTTATTGCCTTGCGTGTTTATGTGAAACGTATGAGTATGATTGAAGCTCTGTTTCTATTTGTACTATGGCCATGAGTATGTTGTGTGAACATTGAGCATGCGAATATATCATATTGCGAACATGAGATATTGTGATGCAAGCATGTCATGCATTAAATACTTATCTTGCATGCATAGTGGTATTTGTTTTCCTACTGAGATTCCCCAGAATCTCACCCTCCCCTATCAACATTTTAGACAGGGTAGGAAGATTGAGGATGAAGCAAGCATCCAAGGACGAAGAGGAATCGTTTCTGGGTGAGAGCTTATTGTTGGTTATCATTGTGTATTGGGAATATGTATCTGTATACGGATCAGTATTTGGAGTATGTATACAAAAGAGATTTGTGTAATCCCTGTTATTTGAGTTGTATGGGCTATTATGCCCTATGATTATTGAGCGAAAATATGATCCCAGAATTGTCGGGAATTTGTATTGCGTACTCTGATAATTGTATAAATGTAATTTATCTTCGCATAGTAATTATATTCGGAGTGTAAATATGAGACCGTGTTGTAAATGATTTCGAAATGTATTTGTGAAAGCCCCGTCTGGAGGATGGGTTTATAAATGTTGTTTTGGTTTATTGGTCTCTATTTCACGTTAATTGCGTAATCCGGATATTAATTACGGCAGGGGGTTACACATTTGATATTTTTTAACACACACCACTCATTAATAACAGATTTTGTCAGGGACCAGTTTGAGTGAATTGAAAAGCCACACATTTGATATGATTGGATTGGAGTATTGGACTTTGGACTATAAAAGAGATATATGTGCCTGTCTCAACATTATCAATTTATCATACGAAGTGCTTCTAAGAGTCCAGACAAATGAACAATGCTTAGAATGAGAAGCCTTCGTAGATGTATCAAACTACATGCGAAATCAATCAGTAAATATCCTATCTTTCAAAGATTAAACCATCAATAAACATGGATTTTGAAATCTGCCCATACAATTTTGTTTCTATCCAAATAATGACATATATTAAACGGCAATATGGTAAGATAGCAAAATAACCACAAACATCAAACTTAGGAGATAGAAGCTAAGCAACTTGCAGCCAAGACATCATTTGAGAAGGCCAAACTTAAAAAAGTAAATCAAAATAAACACAAGTCCATAACAAATTAACAACGGATAACAACAAACTTATAAATTATAATCCTCCTCATTCTTCATTCATCAATAATGATATTTGAAGCATTACCAGAAGCTGCAAAAACAGGAACAGGAGCAATTTGCCTTTTCTCTGTCTCAGGATCCTCTACCACATATAATGACATAAACAACAAAGAGTGCTAATAAGTCAGTATTCAGTAAGATAATTTTGAGGTTACCATAAACAACAAAAATTAAAGAATTAGATGTTACCATCCCATGGAAAACCAAGAAGCCAATTTCGAGTGCAAATAAGAGCTTCAACATTATCTGGAAAAGGGAAGCTCGATACTTTGTGAGAATGCGAGATCCAATGCTAAAGGCTGATTCACTAGCAACAGTGGTAATTGGAATGCTGAGAATATCACATGCCATCTTTGAAAGGAAAGGAAATCGAGAAAAATTAGCTTTCTAATAATCCAAGACATTAAATTTCGTCGCCAATCTATTATCAAGCGTCCCTTCTTCTAAATAATAATCCAATTCAGACTTTTCAATCGTTGACTTATCTTGACTCTTGAATGAAAAAAAATCTTGCACCCGTATAATTAATAAAGGATTAACATAACAAAGTGGCAATCAAAATAACATTAAATCTAAACATTTAACTAGTAAAGAAGTTCAAACTTACATCAAATACATCATAATCATCTACTTGACTGGGGTTAGGGGCAACAACAGGTTGTGTGAAGAAGACATTGTTTGCATTAGAGCTTGAAGAAGCAGCTCCAGCAGTTGGGGCTGAAGATAAAGATGATATTCCACTTTTATACTCAGTAAAAACATAATACAACTTGCTCCTTATATTTTCAATCTTTTCATGAGAGTTAATGGGATCCACTTTTCCAAATGTGAACTTAATCACATCAAGCTTCATCCGAGGATCAAGGATAATTGCTAGGGCAAGGATGACACTATAGTCACTCCAATATTTGTCGAACTTGTCAAGCATAGATTGAGCTATTTCCCGGATCACAGAATCGTTATTATGCAAATATCCTTTCAACAACAACTCAATCTTCAAAATCTGTGTGAAATACATGTTAGAAGTGGGATATGATGATCCAGAAATCAAGTTTGTTATCACCGCAAAAGGCTTCAAGAATGTGCATATGATCTCTACTCTAGCCCACTCTTCGCTTGTTGGACAATGGCTGTAATTTGAGTCGTTCAAAGCTAAGCTAGCAAAAGCTCGACAATACTTAAGTGCAGACTCAAGCATTGCATGTGTGGAATTCCATCTAGTTGGGACATCATATCGTAAACCGACTGAAGTGTCAATACCCCCAACTGCTTCAACCCTTTTCCTGAATTCAATCATCCTTGCCTCTGATTTCCTTACATATTGAATGCTAGCCCTAATCTTGTTCAAAGCACCTTCTGCTACTCTCAAGCCATCCTGAACTATGAGATTCAAGATGTGGGCAGAACATCGACTGTGGAAGAACTCTCCATTGCATATCAAGCTATTACTCAAGTTCAAATTCTCTTTCAAAATTCTTTGCATCTGAAAATTGACTAAAGTATTATCCAAAGTGATCGAGAATACTTTCTTTTCAATTCCCCATTCAGCCAATATCTCATGCGCCCTTTTTGCCATTTCAGATCCAGTGTGAGGAGGCTCCATCTTAGAAAAATGAAAGTATTTTGCTATTAAGATTCCACTGCTCGTCAACCAAGTGAGCAGTCAAGCAAAGATAACCTTCAGCAATTATTGCTGTCCAACAATCAAATGTCAAGCATATCCTACTTGGACTCATTAACAATTTTTTCTTCAGGTTATCCTTTTGATGAAGATAGAAATTCCAAATATCAACCACAACAGTTTTTCTAGTAATGTTCCTATAATCAGGATTTAAATATGCAAGCAACTCCCTAATTCCATTATACTCCACAAAAGAATATGGAATATTATGTTTGATGATGCAATATACAATGATTTCTCATACCCTGTTTGGGTCAATCTTTCTAGATCTTACAATCCCTGCTTGGCCTATCATCATGGCACTAACATCCTTATATTTTAGGAGTGACTTACAATGTTCAACATGACGCCGATGGTGTGAAGTCCCACAATCCTTGCTTCCCACAACATAAGGCTTCCCACATCCATTACATTTGGCTTTTTCTTTGCCGTCAACTACACCAATTTTGGTAAAATACCTCCAAACATCATATGTGGTACACCTTACTTTTTTACTTGGATCAGGATCATCTTTATTTTGTGTTTGTAAACAAGAAGAGTCAGGTGCAGCAGTTTGTTCAGATTGTGTTGTCACATTGACATCATCAACATCCATTGCAGAAGTTGTAGTGGTCAACATTCTTTCTTTTATTATCTTTATCCTTATCATTCACATTTGTAATTGTAGCCATCTTTTTTATAACAAAAAATTAATCAAAAAGTCCAGCACATTGCATATTGCAATAATCACAGACAGTATAAATCAAGATTAGCAACACTATTGCAAAAAAAAAAAATCTACCAACCAATTCAGAATTCAGAATACTACTACAATCAATTTTATTTTTCAATGCTATAATTTCAGATACCTGAGAGTCAGAGAGAGAGAGAATGGACGCCGGAGGAGATGAGAGTGTCAAGGAATCAAAGCCACAATGGAGAAATGCACTCATGCAAAGCCACAATTAGCAATCTAAGAAGCTAGAACATATGTGCTGATCTGTTTCATGAGAAAGGAGTTTCTTAGTTTCAAATCATTAGCAGATCCTAAGTGTTAACAGAGACTGGACTGAGTCAAATTCCACCCCTACTTGTTACATGAGCAAAATAAAATTGCTATCACTGGTAGATTCATTCAAATATATGTGTGTGTATAATTTGAATAAGTACAAATAATAAATGAAAATTTTTTGTATCTAAATGATTTTAAAAAATAAAAGCATATATCAATTTGAATTTAAACAAAACTCACATAATTTATTATATAGTGTTTTGAAACAAAATCCCTATACGCCAATTCATTATTTCTTTTTGTACCACACCAATTCATTATTTCAGTTGAAACTAATGCAACCAATAATTCAAGAGTATGGTTCGAAAATCCCTACCACTGTACCATAAATTGATCCTGGGTTAGTATCAAATAAGGGGTTCGACAATTGTTGAGTCCTATCTTACTTAAACCTTCTGCAACACAAAGAATTCATACATCATTTAAAGTCTCTACCACAGAGAATTCATAATTCAAGAGTATGGTTTGAAAATCCCTACCATAGAGAATTTACTCCTTTTCACAACTCAATGTCTCAACAGCACCAACAACACTATGTGCTTGTTCATCACAAATTCATAATTAGGTTGAGAGAGATGCAACCCGAACTCGAACGGTCGAATCCCACCGGTAGCGAGTTAGAGACAGCCAAACTCGAACCCCACCGACAACCCGCTAAGCTCGCTTGACGAGTGACGAGTCACAACTATATTGATTGATGAGCAGAGGAGTCGATCTGAGAAGACGAGAGAGGAAGCTGATGTCAGATGTGGATGATTAGGGCATTTCAGATCTCATCATCGCAACTCGCCACTCGCTAGTCAGCAGTAGCCTGACGGCCGCACGAGAGAAAGAGGAAGAGCCGAATAGCAGTTCCGCTACCTTGCTGCCTGTCCCCGAGACCGTTTCACAGTTTTGAATCATAGAAAGGGGAAAGTGAGAACTGAGAAACGCGGGTTGAGTGTCAGGAGTGAAGAAATGAGAAAGTCTGGGTAAATGAGAAAGGGGAAACGTGGGACAGTGGGAAAGTTCGGGCAAATTTTTTTAAACGGGTCAACCCGTTGAACCCGCAGGTTAGCCCGTTTAACCCGTGGGTTAAATGGGTTGAACCCGTTTAACTCGTTTCCCAATCGGGCCGCTTTCCCTCAGCCCGAACCCGACCAAAAAAGCAGGCTGGCGGGCTCAGCCTGACCTGAATTACCAGTGCTATTGATAATTAACAAAACTACTAAAGTCACATCCAATTCTAAGATCTTGTTTGGATGAATAGAAGTGAAGGAAATGGCAAATAGCAGTAGAAATTACTAGAAGATCTTCAAAGACTTGTTATGGAAAGGATCTTTAATGGAACAATCACATAATAAGAAGGAAAGCAGAACTCCCGTTAGAACCAATTTAGTATATCTTTAAATGCTTGTGTTGAAAAGGATGAATTTTTTTTTGGTTCAGATTGTGTTATGTTTGATATGTTGAACTAAGAATAGATCACACTTTGATGTATTGAAATATGAAAAACAATTATTTTATTCAATTTATATAAAAAACAAGAATTCAATACATTTGTTTCTATCTAAAAGTCATATGCATATATAATCACTACTTCTCCATGTACAGGGCACAATTTGCTGAATAAGAGTGCTGGCAAGGAGGCCGGACCTCATTTATTCATAGTTTTTGCATTGAATTGGTTCCTAGAAGGAAGGAAGGAACAAAGAAAGAAAGAAAAGGCAGTAAAACTTCAATATCAACATAATTAACAAATTATTTATAATTTTTTTTGTTTCCCAGGCAAATGTGCTGTACAGCATTCCTGCACAAAACCGATCAATATCCAATAACATCTCTAAACCAAAAATCAAATCAACTTATATTGCTTTTAGTTGGGATAAGAATTTCTACTTAATTAGAGTCTCCTTTTCCTAAACATGAATTTTATTTTGGCAAGTTCTGTTTTAACCTTCTCCTTGGTTTAGATTAATTGTTAACATCAATTTCAGTTTACCTATGTTCATCTTAATAATATAATACACCACAACCTAGATACACATGCCATGAATCTAATACATGAACAAATTATAACAAAAGTAAAATAATAGTTTCAATAAAATTTGAAAATATGTTACCTCCTCAGTTCAAATGAGTATTTTTGAAAACATAAGAGGAAGATAAGACCATTGTAAGAATTTTGGGCGTACTTGGAACCCGATTGACTTACTAAAGTACCTACACAAAACTAAAGCACCGATGCAAACCCCGATCATGTTACATGGAAAATATATAAAAGAGATGAAGAGAAGAGAACATTCTAGTCAGAAAATCTTTTAGAGGGAGAATTGTATATTATATCATCATTAGTCTCCTCCCTTAATCTCACACCTCATATATATAGTGTACGTATGGTTTGTTGGAAATTGTGCCCAAAGGGCTAATCATTGTACTTTGAACATTATTAATTTAATGAAATTTCTCCATTCTGTTATCATATTATTTGCATGTTAACTGTGATAATTGTATCCTTGGATAATTCATAAAGATTGTCCTAAAATGTCCCTGGTCGGTTATATATGTGGGAGCAGAGATGAAACAAAAGCAGTATGACTTTGATAAGATATGGAGATACGAATCAAAGTCTTGGGCACTTGTAAGAGTACAAGGTGCTGGACCAACCCACTATAAGAAAGCTACATGGATCAAGTCATAAGCTTTTCTCATGTATAACCACGTCACAATGCCCTTTGACCTGAGGTCATCATGGATTCCTATATTAGAGTTGCTAAGCTTTGAATTAGTCAAAAGTCACCTTTGACCGAGTGATGATAAAGGCTACAATCGGGCCTGGTGGTTTTTCATGCAGAGGAATATGAATGATCAAGATGGAATTTGTCCCTTACATTAGTAGAGAGATATCACTGGGCCCCTCGATGAGTAAGTCTGAGAAATGTATGGCCATATTACAATGGAAAGGAGTTTCCATTTCTATTGTCAGACTACTCAGGAATCGAGAAAGTAATAGTCAGGAATAAGAGGATGACATTATCCATGCCTCATCCTTGACCGATATATCGTGTGACAAAAGGGACGTGACATAGTTGTATGATAGGTTGCATCGTGTTAACGATCCTCATATGAATTGGGTAGTCATGATGTCTTGCTAGAGGCCGCTTGCGACTTGTGAGTTAGTACAGTTATTGGCCCACTGCCAACTTCATATGGGCCTACAGGGTCACACACAAGAATGGCCCAACACGAGATAATGTTTAATTAGGGTAGACGAATTTTATATTTATATATATATGTATATATGTAATATAAAAATTCCTTAATAATATTATATAGATATGTATTTTTGAAATACATATTATATATATATATATATATGTATATATATATTATATGATATTATTATATTGTGTTAGTTTTAAATTTAATTTGTTAAGATAAATTAAATCTAATAACTAACATGATAGAGATATGGTATCTCAAATTTAATTTATGAAGATAACTTAAATCTAATGGCTCTTTATTTGGATTAAATAAATAGGTTAAATTAAAACTGTTGGACAGATTTAATTTAAACTGAATTTATTTAATTAGCTCATCAAGATAACTAATAGTTAATTAATTTCAAAATTAATGATGATTAATTTTGAAATTTGAAAATAGCCCTCATAGGTTATAAACTTGATAGAGCAGATATACTGACATACACATGAGAATTGAGAGCTGCAAGGGAAACCCTAGGAGACATTAGAGGCGCTAGCACACAGTCTCGGTTGGAGAGCATTCATGTGGATACCAGTAGAGGGAGCAGACCTGACGTGTTGGCTCCTATGAAAACCCTGAATCATAAAAGGTATGAATCCTTCCAACTTGGTTTAAATGCTG
This sequence comes from Inga leiocalycina, assembly GCA_963242795.1. Classification (NCBI taxonomy): domain Eukaryota; kingdom Viridiplantae; phylum Streptophyta; class Magnoliopsida; order Fabales; family Fabaceae; genus Inga; species Inga leiocalycina. Next base: position 27,671,679 of record OY725329.1, on the reverse strand, counting down.
TTGATAGATCCTCGATTAGGATTGGTGAATTGTGCGTTTAAATTGAGTTTTCTTATACATGTGATATATATGGGATGTGTACGTATGTTTATAAGAAACATTCGAATATGCATGTGATTTGGTTAATATGAAATGAAATTATTTAGAAAGATGTGATCTTGTAATTCCGCTGATTTTCATTTTCATTTAAATTGAATCTTGAAATTGTTTTGTTTTTGGTTTTGAAACATGTATTTGATTCTCGTTTTGGAACAAGCATGAAATCGATTCCAATCATGCATATCTTGAAACATGTATGTGATTTTTGTTTTCGAACAAGCATGAAATCGAGTAGGGTACCTGAGATCGTAGTTGGCAGTAATATAATCTGATCACGACATTTATTGCTTTTCATATTGTATGAATTCTTGTTGTGGTTTATTATTTATACTTGTTTGGGTATGGTGAACAACATGGCTTTAGAATTTTATAAAGGTTTATAATATTTAAATATGGCCTGCGTGCCGTGCCTTTCTCTAAATACTCTCGATGTACATTCTCTTCTTATCTCACTCCCCTCGAATGTTTAAACGAGGTTTCTCTCAATGTATTTCTTTTCTTATTTAGAGAAGTCCTCTCATTGGCTTGGGGGGATTTTAGGTTAGGTAAGCCATGTTGTGTCACATTTAAATTATGCTTTTGATTAGATCATTGCATGAATACTTTTGCATTTATATGTATTTATTTGTATGAGATACGACCACGATTGCATCCATATAAACAAAACTAATTAATTAGCCCTCTGAATCAAATCTTAAGTCATAATGCCATCAGTTAATGAATACTTGTCAAAACCTAGATCGCTCAATTATGGAAACCACCAAAGTGGATGTACTTGAGTTATCTTGATGAGACAGGCATGAGTAATGGTGCTGCTCATAATATTCATTATTTTTTGGACTTAATTGAGATTAACAAAACGGTTTTAAATCTCAAGGCATTAGATGGGATTAAACATGTGGGATCATATGGTGGTCGAATCCCATAAACATCTAAGAGTTATATGTAATGTAATCGGTAAATAGGTTACCTACCTAAATAACTTGAATTTAAGCGTCATGCCAAAGTGGACTTAAGTTTAAGCCAAATATGGATCTTAGCCCACTAATTATTATTTTGAGGGTTGTTAACTTAGTGGGAGATTACTAACTAACTTTGCATATTTTAATTATAGAATCATGCCGACTAGTAATACTGCTATACTATCATTGCGATCGGTCCTTGAGAAGGACAAACTCAATGGGACAAACTTTCTTGACTGGTTCAGGAACTTGAGAATTATTCTCAAGCGGGAAAGAAAGGCTTAAGTCCTAGATCAACCTATTCCTGAGGAGCCTGCAGCCAGTGCTCCAAGAGCTCAGAGATATTCTTACACAAAGCATAAGGATGACTCTGTAGATGTAGGTTGCCTGATGCTTGCCACTATTGAAAGAGGCAAGCTTCACCCAAGAGGGGGGTGAATTGGGTGATGTGATAAATTTTCTCACTTGATGTGGTGATATGTAAATAGTTGTAGACAGAGTAGAGTTGAGAAGATTAGAACACATAGAATTATACTGGTTCGGCTTAAAAACCAGGCCTACGTCCAGTCCTCAGAGATCAAGACCTACTGAGATTTTCACTATTCTTCCAAGATTCAATGGGCTCTCAGAATGCCATAAAACAACAATTGTCCTCGAACGAACTACGAGCAGAAATATTCTCACACTAAGAAATTTCTCTCCCCCTTACGACAAGTCTTACGTGCAGAAAAACAACATATGACCTTTCCCACTTGCTTACGTATACAAGTCTTATGAGCAGCAATGTTCTCTCATGCTTACACCACTGTAAGTCTTACGAGCAGCAACGTTCTCTACTGTTTGTATCTTATAAGTCTTATGAGTGGAAGATTTAACTAGGAATAACGATCATTGTGGAGCGAGGCATGTTACTGTGGAACGGCAAGAGCACGTTTGAAAACTTTGAATGCGGTAGGTACGTGCTTGTCATGATGTTGTCTGCCGTTGTTTGACTTCCTTCACGTCTATTTATTTCAACGTTCATCCTCCTGTATCACACTTATAATACATTCAAAATGATGTTAAATAATAATAATAAGTGATGATAAGATAAATAAATATCATTAAACCATATTCAGATTGAACGCTGTAAGATTGGTGCATTTTATCTTCTGGCAGAGTATCACTCGAGCATGGATGGGCTCACTCGAGTGAATACACATATTTTCTCCTTGTTCTTTAGTTTTGTGCTTGCACTCTCACAGGAGTTCAGAGAGTTAATTTTCTCACTCCTGAGTGATGTGGGGCCTCACTCGAGCACAACTCCTTCTACTCGAGTGGCCTTGCTTGTTACACTAAGAGACCCGTCTCTGGACAACACTCGCATGCCATTTTAGCAAGAGTGAGATTTTGCACTCGCAGGTAATGTGGGCCTTTACTCGAGCACACATACTCTTGCTCGAGTGAGAAGAATATTCTCATGTAATATACTCTTGTTATCAACACTTGCAATAGAATTTGAGAGAGTTAGATTTCTCACTCGCGAGTGTTGATGTGTCACTCGGGCATATGAAGTCTCACTCGGGCATACTTGTAGTTCTTTGACCTTTATGACTCTTAGCCAAACACTTGTAGTCCCTCACTCGCTAGTGCTCGAGTACAAACTAGTTTCATGCTCGAGTATTGATTACAATGCTCGAGTGTGTAATCCCCTACCTTGATAATCGTAATTAAGATTCGAAAATGCGTAATTTAAAGGAATTAGAGACCGACGATTACATTTTTCTCAAATCTCTTTTCTAAAATTTGTTCAACATGGTCTCATATTCATCTTCCGAATCTAATTACTCTACGCAGTTCAATCACATTCATACATATCAGAGTGCATAGCCAAATTCCCGGCAACTCTCGGGTTTCATACATGTATAAATTAAGGGTTGTAAGTTCCAACTAGGGGATTACATGACCAACATCAACGTAATATCTACATTTCAAAAATAAACAGTAATCCCAAGTCCAAAATAGATAACCAACAACCTAACAACACATCTCTATAAGATCCTAGCCGCTCTTAGTGGTTCGCTTCTCCTTGGAGCCACTTGCCCTGTCTGAAATGTTAGTCAATGGAAAGAATGAGATTCAAAAGAATCTCTGTAGTAACAAATCACTCATACAGTGTATAAACACATAGCATATATGATCATGTTAAGCAGCATCACAATGTATCATGGCTCATGCCACAAATAACAGCACTCATGGCTGTAATCTCTATGCATCAGCTTTCGCTGCGATCTCTATGTATCACAAAGTATCACTATGCGTCAGCTTGCGTTGTGAACTCAAAGCATCACAATGTATTCACAAAGTATTCTCAATGCATGACAAACATACATACAATATTTCACACATAGTATAAGAGAAAGAGTTACTACCTGGTTCTTTCTGAACGTGCTCTGGCACGGGTCGTTCACGAATAGGGCAAATATCAAATCCTACAATTCCAAATGCACCATTTAGACACTTCCATAGTGTTTCTTGGGGTTATATGAGTCTATAATGAAAATTTAGAAAAATGCCCCCGGGGACCCGGCCCGGGCCCGCTGTACCCAGTCCGGTTGCACTTTTCCCAAAATTCTAATATGGGCTATCCTAACATATTTCCACCCAAGGAATCCATTTCCGGACTCGAAATTATCAAATCCAATGTAAAATTACAAATTTACCCTTGGCAGCCCTACTTCAAGGGTTTCAAGGGCGTTTTCATAATTATGCTTTTTTGGCCTTTTCCGAAAAAGTGACCAACTGTAACCCCACCTAATTTTCGGTCCTGAACTCAATGGAACCATCAAATTATTGAAAATCCAACTCTAAGACACATTTATAGAGCTGGCTGAAATGTATGAGCTCTTCGGAGAAAATCGGGGTTTTACGATTTTGGCTCTGTAAACCGTTCCTTTATACTCCTAACCACTTTATTAACCATTACATTTGGTTAAAACTAACATTAAGACCCAATTTGGGCAGCATAACCCCTAGGCCATATCATTTCCAAACTTTAAAACCAATGGCAATCCGGCGAAATTTCACCGATTAAATTGCCCATAGCAGCCAGAATAAGCAATATACGAAAGTTTGGAAGTTACCTCAAACTCCCACTAGCTTTTACCAAATTTGGCTGAACCCTAGTGTAACGCCCCAATTTTTGATTAAGGGCTAATGAGGATTTTTTAGAAGGTAATTGTGATTTAGAGTGGATTAAAGTTGAATTAATGTATATTGGTGACAATATTATTTATTATGTCATAATTGTTGGAAAATTGAAAGAATGGAATTATTGGCATAAGTTGGTAATTAATGGGGAAATTAATTACTAACTAAGAGAAAATGAGAAGTGTGATCAAATGGCTAATGGAAGGATTAGAGAGATCAATTGGTGACTAAGTGTGTGAGAGCTAATAGGAAAATGACATGTGGCAAAGTGGGTGTGAGAGGAAGATAAAGAAAAGTCAAATGAGATTAAAGAATGCATTTCTCTCTCCTCTCTTCCCTCTTGTGTGCTGGAAAACTGAAATGGAGGGAGTATAATCATTTTCTCACTTTCTTCACTCCACCTCCATCTCTCTCTCTCTCTCGTTCTCTCTCTCCTTCTCTCTCTCGCCATTGTTGCAGAAATAAGGGGGGGAAAGCTTGCAAAAAGGTAAGGAAAATGACTTCTATTGCTCAAACTTCCTTCTTTAATATTGATCCTTGAATGAAGAGCTTAATTTTGATGGTTGTAATGTGTTCATTGGCGTTAGTTTGTAACCTCAAGAGATTGTGAAAGTTGAAAAATCAAGAAATCTCTTTGGCAAAGTGAAAGAGGTGAGTGTTAACTCCTTTTTGATATATAGATTGTGGTTGTTGGTTGGATTGATTTTTCTGGAATTTTCTGCCCTATTTTCGAAAAATTAGGGTCTTAGTGATTTTGGCATGTTGTGATCATGGAAATGGTATATTGTGATGTCTTTTGGACAAATGGATTGGTTTGAATCATTAAAAGTAAAGTTTGAGAACTTTGTGTTGGTTTTGGTGTATTGGTCAAAACAGGGCATGTGTTTAGATTGTGAATTTGGTCATTTTGAGGTTACCATTGTGTTCCTTGTGGAAAATTGTATGGGAATATGTTTAGTTAATGATTTTGGAGTCATTGAACACTTTGGTAGAAAAGTTGGAAAATGCTGTCAATGTGAACTCTGTCTGGGCAGTTTATTTGTGTGGACGTTTTGAATGACCAAATGATTTCAGAAAATTGTGAAACTTTCTAGTCTTAAATTTCACATCCCAAGCTTTAAAATGGACATATATTTTGTGTCATTTAGTTTAGTATTCTGAGAGTTATGCTTTTCCAAAGTTTGGCACAAAAACAGAACTCTGTTTTGGAGTAGTGTTTAGTTTTTGGTGATTCTGTATTTGTGTAGTGATTTCCAGTGATGGGCTATATTTTTCCTTGAAAGAGGACTTATATACCTTTCATTTTTCTTTGGAATCACCTCGTTTCGATTTTTCTACAATTAGATATGATTTTTCGAAGTTCAGCTAAGAGTCAGGAAATTTATTAGCCGCGGCCCAAGCCTTTCTGGCCTGATTCTGGCTGCGGCCCACGGCCTTCTGACCATATTTTGGTCGCGGCCCAAGGAAGGGCTGGCCACGGCCAACCCCTGTGTTCCAGCACTTTAAGTTTTTGAAAAGAGATCTTCAACCTATTATTTCCCAACCTTTTAGGGGTTTTATTAGAGGCATTTGTGGCTTCTTAAGGGTCATTATTGATAACCAAATCTAAGTGTTGAAGAGTTAATTGAGTATTGGAATAGAGAATAATGCTTCGTCCTTAATTATGACTTTAGGATTTGATATTTGCCTGGAGCGTAGAAGGCCTGTGCCTGCTCAAGGAAGGAAAGACAAAGGTAGTGACACTTTATCCTATATCATGTGTATTGCATTGCTTGTTTGCATTAGTCATTGAATACAGTGAAAGTGAAGAGGACGTGGTGAAAGCCCGGACTCGATTACAGTGAAAGTGAAGGGGACGTGGCGAAAGCCTGGACTCGAATATTGATAAAGTGATGGGGCGTGGCGTAAGCCCGACCTCGTATATAGTGAAGGGAACGTGGCGAAAGCCCGGTCTCGAATATCGTTTGCTGCATTGTGATATATGTTTACTTGCTTTGTATATATGCATCATATAAATAAACTGTTGCTACTGGGATTCTCTAGAATCTCATTCTTTCCAAATAACATTTTTAGACAGGGCAAGTGGATCGAAAAGCAAGCAAGTGGCAAAGGACGATTAGGACTGCCAGCGGTAGTCTTAGCTATATATTTTGGTGTTATATTGAACTGGTTATCATTTTGGATAAATATATTCATATTGAATAGAATTGTAGTGTTATAGTTTTGTGTAATCCCCGGTATGGATATTGAGATGGGCAATGATGCCCTGTATAAACCTTTGGATTAATGTTATTATCCCGGGTGAATGTCGGGAATTGTGCTTACTCTGATATTGTATATGTAATAGACCAAACAGGCCATTTGTTTTAATGAATGAAATGAATGGAGATCCATTTGTATATGTGTTTTAAAAAGTTTTTAATTGTCCCGAATTTCTTATTCGATAATCAAATGTGCTTAAACGCTAATCCCGGCCTGATTATCGAAGGGGGTTACACCTAGCCTCTTTGAACCATGAAATTCTTTGCTTCAAAACCTTAAAGAATAAAGAGGAGTAGCTTAGAGTCGGAGTTATACGCGTTAGGAGCTAAATCGTCGGAGAAATCGGCTTACCTTGTGAGATTTCTTCCCTTTCTCTCTCTAAACTCTCTCACCTTCTCTCTCTTGTTTCAGGTCTGCAACAGCACGAAAATGGCTGGAGAAGGAAGGCTGATGGTATTTAATATCATATATTATATGATATTTAATTATTGATTAATTTCCAACAATTTCGGATTTTTCAGAAATTCTGGCAGATTTCTGCGCAAACTTTGAAAATTCATAACTAATTCTAGAAAAATTGAATTGGAGTGATTCTAAAGCCTATGGAACCCTTATTGAGTCTCGTTTTAAGGAAAAATATAGAAGTTTTCTGCATGGAATCACAAAATTCCCAGAATTTCAATCTTTGCATGCTGTCGCAGAAAATAATTAATTTTGCTGGGCAAACTTCAAAAATTCATAACTCTTAGCTCAAAAATCAAAATGTCTATTTTGAATCTTGACATTTGAACTTTAAGATTGGAAAATTTCAGAATTTTTAGACACCATTTTCCTATTTAAAACGTCCATACAAATCGGCTGCCCTGTACAGAGTTTCAACTTTTGCACAATTGTTCCCAATGGTTCCAATTTCACAATAAACACTCTCCCCACATGAATTTTCACAAGGAAGCCATTGGAATCATTAAAATATCCAAATTCCCATCACACATTCTCTAAAAGTGTTTATTCAACAATAATTACATCCACTTTTGAAGTCATTAGCCCTTAATCACTTTTTGGGATATTACATTTCTCCCCCCGTAAAATAAATTTCGTCCTCGAAATTTGTCACACAACTTGAGCCATAAACTCTGGATAACGTCTTCGCATATCCTCTTCCGTTTCCCAAGCTGCTTCCCTCTGAGTCATTCCCTTCCAGATCACCTTCACAAATGGAATATTCCGGTGTCTGAGCCGTTGTTCTTCTCTATCAATGATCTGTTCTGGCTCTATCGCATATGTGAAGTTGTCTTGTAACTCAACTTCTTCATATTCAACAATGTGAGATGGATCCGGTTGGTACTTCTTCAATTAGGAAACATGAAACACGTCATAGAGCCTCTCAAGTTTGGGGGTAGGGCTACTCGATAAGCAACAGGCCCAATCCTCTCAAGCATTTCAAAAGGACCTATGTACCTTGGGCTCAGCTTCTTTCGCTTGATAGCTCTCCCGATGCCAGTGACTGGTGATACTCTCAAAAATATATGATCACCAACCTCAAACTCTAGAGGTCATCTCCTCTTGTCAGCATAGTTCTTCTGTCGACTCTGCACTGTAAGAAGCCTTTTACGAATAATCCGAATCTGTGCTAAGGTTTGATCAACAAGATCCGGTCCATACAGCTTCCTTTCTGATAACTCATTCCAACACAAAGGCGATTGGCACCTCCTTCCATACAACGCTTCATACAGAGCCATCTGAATGCTCGCATGATAGCTATTGTTATAGGCAAACTCAGCAAGTAGAAGAAAGCGATCCCAATTCCCTTTGAAGTCTAGAACATAGGCCCGTAACATGTCTTCCAGCGTCTAGATTGTCCTTTCTGACTGTCCATCCATTTGAGGATGATAAGCCGTGCTAAATCTCAATTAAATACCCAGGGCCTCATGCAACGCCCTCCAGAATCTTAAAGTGAATCGAGGATCTCGGTCAGAAATGATGTTCTTTGGTACACCATAGAGTTTCACAAGTTCTCGGATATAAATCTCTGCTAGTTTATCTGGAGAGTAACCAGCATTGATTGGTATGAAGTGTACTGACTTCGTTAATCGGTCCACAATTACCCAGATCGCATCAAAATTCCTGATCCGGGTAATCCCACAACCAGATCCATGGTTACACTTTCCCATTTCCATTCCAGAATCTCAGGACTCTGAAGCAACCCAGGCGGTCTCTGGTGCTCGATCTTTACCTTCTGGCAAGTAAGACACCGTGCCACGTATTTCGTTACATCACTCTTCAAACCCGACCACCAATATATAGACTTCAGATTATGGTACATTTGGTCATACCAGGATGAAGAGTATAACAGCTCTTGTGCACCTCATCCAAAATTTTCTGTCTCAACTTCGCCTTAAGTGGAACACAGATTCTCTTTTAATAGCGAACCAATCCACTAGGCGATATATCATAGCCCTGAGCTTCTCCCCGTTTAATTCGAGCTAGATTACGCTGTATCTAGCCATCATGCCTCTGAGCTTCTTCAATCTCAATTCTCAAGTCACTTTCCTCTTGGGAAAAAGTATAATTGGCACAGAGGATCTGATTTGACAAATTCAAATCACGAAAATCCGTTATTAACTTCCCCTCTTGAATCATCATTGTTGCCACCAACATTGTCTTTCGACTAAGAGCATCTGCGACTACATTTGCTTTACCCGGATGATATTTGATTTCCAGGTTGTAGTCCTTAAGTAACTCCATCCACCGTCGCTGTCTTATATTCAATTCTTTCTGATCATACAAATATTTGAGACTCTGGTGGTCGTAGTACAGTTCTATCGTCACACTATATAGATAATGCCTCCAAATTTTCAAGGCAAATACAATGGCCGCAAGCTCCAGATCATGTGTAGGATAATTCATCTCATGAGGTTTGAGCTGTCGAGAGGCGTAGGCCACCACATGTCCCTGCTGCATAAGGACATACCCTAATCCCTGCTTACTCGCATCACTATACACAATGTAGGTCAAGTTGGGATCAGGTATAATCAACACAGGTGTCATAGTCAACCTCTCTTTCAAATCCACAAAGCATTTTTCACAATGTTCATCCCACAGAAAAGGCTGATCCTTCCTCGTGAGCTTGGTCATTGGCAAAGTAATACGTGAGAAATTCTAAATGAATCTCCGGTAGTAACCAGCAAGACCCAAAAAACTGCGTACCTCTACCACAGATTCTGGCCTTTTCCAGTCCAGTACTGCTTCCACTTTACTAGGATCTACAGAGACCCCTTCTTGTGAGATAACAGCCTAGGAATTTTACTTCCGATAGCCAAAAATCGCATTTACTCAATTTGGCATAGAGCTGCTTCTCACGCAATGTATTCAATACAATTCTCAAATGATGCTCATTCTCTTCTCTACTCTTAGAGTATATTAGAATATCATCAATGAATACCACAACGAATTGATCCAAATATTGTCGAAAGATACGGTTCATGTAATCCATGAAAACCGTAGGTGCATTGGTTAGCCTAAATGGCATTACCAAGAACTCATAATGACCATACCTGGTCCGAAAAGCAGTCTTTGGAACATCTTCTGCTTTCACTCGTAGCTGATGATACCTTGACCTTAGATCAATTTTTGAGAATACACACGAACCGGATAGTTGATCTAAAAGGTCATCGATTCTGGGAAAAGGTTACTTGTTCTTGATAGTAATCTTATTCAATTCTCTATAATCGATACATAGACGAAGACTCCCATCTTTCTTTTTCACAAACAACACTGGAGCTCCCCAAGGCGACACACTGGGTCTAATAAGCCCTTTCTCCAGTAAGTCTTCTATTTGTTTCTTTAACTCCGCCATTTCGTTTGGGGCCATACGGTAAGGGGCCTTAAATATAGAACCAGCTCCAGGCACAATGTCAATGGGAAATTCAACTTCCCTTTCTGGAGGTAATCCGCTAAGATCATCTGGAAATACCTCAGGGAATTCATTTACCACGGGTATACTACTCACAGTTTCACTAATCTCCCCTTGCACAGAGAAGAATACCATATACCCCTGGCAACCCTTTTCAAGATATTTTTCAGCTTTAGCCGTAGAAAGGAAATTTATACTACCATTTACAACTTCAACCCTCTGAGAAGCAGGATATACTATCCTCCTATTCCCATAATCAAGTATCACATTATTCGCCGTTAACCAATCAAAACCAAAAATGACTTCCAATTGGTAAAGCGATAGACAAATCAAATCCATAGTAGATTGGTGCCCTTCTACAGTTATGACACAATTCAGACAAGCTTCTGTAGTCAAAGCCTTAACACCCATCAGAGTTGACACTATCATATCAAATGGTAATTTATGCATATGCAATCCCAGGAGCTTCACGCAATCATAGGCAATGAAGGAGTGACTTGCACCGGAGTTAAACAGAACTTGCAATAAATAGCCATTAAGAAGAATTTTACCTTGTATAAACTTAGGAGATTTACGGGCCTCCTCGTGGGTCATAGCGAATACTCGGCCCTGAGTTTTTGGCCTCTGGTCTGGTCATGGCTCTTTGCATTCGACAACAGTATGCCCCACACGTTTACAATTGAAGCATATTATTCAACCCTCACAAGTCTTACCATGATGTGACTGATTACAACGAGGACAGATCCAAGGTGTAAAAGGAGTTCTCTGCTGATCACGGCTCCCAGACTGGTAAGGCTTTTTACCACTCCCAGATGAAGATCCCTGTCCCTTTTGCTTTTGTGAAGTACCACTCTTATTGGGTTCACTGCGGTGGCCAGTAGCTTTAGTAGGATATACTTCTCTCAAGTTGTTCTCTGTAATCCTGCATTGTTCCATCGCTTTGTTTAACTTGGTAAACTGGTGAGTGACCAATCGTTTCCTCAACTCTCGCCTCAGGCCACGAATGAGCATATATGAACTCCATTCTTCGTCATCCTTGTATTAGAGATAGGAGGAATATCGGGACAAGCGGATGAAACGAGACAAATAATCATCAAAGCTCTAGTGTCCCCTTGTCTAATGTTAAGGAATTCTGTCTCCATCTCGAGCTGTACTGATTTGGGAAAGTATTTCTCATTGAATTCTTGCTGGAACAATTACCAAGTCAATGGCACGTTTCTGCTGCACAGTGTGAGAGAGATATTTCTCCACCAACGGTCCGCATCACCCTCGAGCTTGTAGACTGCCAAGCGTGGCTTCACCTTATCCGGACATCCAAGGACCTCAAATATCTTCTCGAGACGGTTCAACCAATCTTCTGCCACTTGAGGATCAAACCTCCCTTTGAACACTGGAGGCAGATGTTTGCAAAATCTGGTAACCCAAAACTAAAGATCCCTACCCTCTCTTACAGGTACTCCATAAGGCTCTTGGTTTGGAAAAGTGTGAGGTGGAGACTCCAGCGGTCGTGCTGACCCTTCAGCAGTGTCCTTATGATGAGTTTCTTCTTAAGTTTCCACTGGAATAGACTGAATCAGGTCCTCTTTGTTCTTTGCTTTCTCTACTTTGAGCTCTTCTCTTAGCTCAGCAATCATATCTCTTTGATCCCGGATTAGACCCATCAGCTTTTGCATTGGATCTGGTGGATTGTCATTAACTACCATCAAATCATTGAAAATCCAACTCTAAGACACATTTCTAGAGCTGGCCGAAATGTATAAGCTCTTCGGAGAAAATCGGGGTTTTACGATTTCGGCTCCGTAAACGCGTTCCTTTATACTCCTTGTTAGATCCCATGTTTTGATGATAACAAAAGGATGGTTTGAAAAGGAAATGATTAATAAACAAGTTTGATCAATGTAATGACAGGAGCAAGTATCACTTGAAGTAAGCATTGGAGTAATGAAGAAAGACAAAGAGAAAATGCTGAAGAACTTGATCAGAAGCAAGTTTACTAAGGCATTACTCGAGGAGCTACTCGAGTAATGAGACAAAACTTGAAGTAACCAGAGAGAACTTCCAGTAACCTGCCAACGTTACTCGAGTAGGTACTCGAGTAATAGTACAAAAATTTTCAAGGTACTCTCGGCCTGCCAATGTTACTCGAGGCGCTACTCGAGTAACCATGTGAAAAACTTCCAGTTGCCTTCAAGTTTCCAACGATACTCGAGGAGCTACTCGAGTACCTATGTTTCTGAAAATATGTAACTCTCGGTATTTTGTACTATTGCCAATGTTACTCGAGGAGGTACTCGAGTAACCAAGTGAAAACTTCTAGTTGCCTTCAAGTTTTCCCCATGATACTCGAGGAGCTACTCTTGTAACTCTGTTTATGAAAATATGTAACTCTCCGCACTTTGTACCACTGCCAATATTACTCGAGGAGCTACTCGAGTAACATCCTAAAGTAAGTGGAAACTTGAGGTTAGTACCCGATTAACTTGATTTCTTTTTATTTCATGTTCCTCGAGTCCTTACTCTAGTATACAAGTATCTAATAGTGTATTTTAAGTGGATTCCTCGAGTAAGTACCCGAGTATGCAGAAATCTGTTCAAGGTAAACCTCAAGTCATTACCAGGGTAAGTCATGCACAAGAAGTACAATTACTCGAGGTGGTACTCGAGTAACCTATGCAAAAATTAGTGCATTACTCGAGTCCATACCCGAGTAACAAGGTAAGTGCTCTCGGCCTTGAAATCCTACCAACATTACTGGAGTAGGGCATCGAGTAATATAAACTTATTTGAAGATTTACTCGAGTTGGTACCCGAGTAACTCATAAAGTTATGAGTCCCTTACTCGAGTTGGTACCTGAGTAAATAGACATTTCCAAAGGTTTGAAAATTCGTTATTCCATGCACTACCCGAGTATACTTGTATTTGCTCATTGACTTGAAGTTACTTTAAGAATTCTCGATGATACTCGAGTAAGTACTCGAGTAACCTTCATGTGATACTCGAGTAGCTACTCGAGTAAGCAAATCCATAAAGTTTGAAATCATTCCAACGGTCATTGTTCTATTTCCTATTTGATTAACTTTTCATTATATTAGTGTACTTAGCATTTCAACAGGTAAATAATGAAGAGATCTCACCAAATAAGGAAAGTCAAAAGCAATGCTCAAATGTCATCGACCGTCACCTACCATAACGTATGTTTTTCAAAAACTGGAAAAGTCAATAATGGTTGCGAACGCTCCAACGGACATGAAGAAATATGTTCCAGCAATCATTACCAACATTTCTATATATATGTGAACATCTGAACAGAGAAATACACAAGAACACACTTACAAACGTATCATCAAGTTTATTACTCTGTTTTCCATTATACTTGTGATTCTATGCTTCAGTGATTCTTATTTACTCTGTAAGAGAGATATTTCATTCAAACTCAATATTTGTTATTGAGGTAACTTAAGGTTATGGAACCTTGAGTTGGGATTGAATTACAACTTGTAAGGGGGAGCGAGTGTCCAGGTGTAGGAAGTTTCTTGTACTGAGGTGCCAAGAACCCACTGAATCTTGGAAGTTATAGTGAAACTCTCAGAGAAGCTCTGAGGACTGGACGTAGGTCAAAGTGGTTGTGACCGAACCAGTATAACTCCCGGTGTACACTTCGGTGATATTTCTCCTTACTCTTTCATGTTTTAATTTCAACGTCAAATTTTATATTTGCAACGAAATTTTTAAGATCACCCAATTCACCCCCCCTCTTGGGTGAAACGCTTGCTCTAACATTTGGTATCAGAGCGTAGGTCTTCTTGTTAAGGTATAACAACCTAAGAAGGATCCAATGGCAAGCATGGGTGAAGGAATTCTTCCCGACGGAGCATCCATCACTAGACCTCTCGGTTTCAATGGGGAACACTTTTCTTTCTGGAAAGCAAAATTCAGAGTGTTCGTGATGGCTACTGAATATGGGCTATGGGATGTAATTGAGAGTGGAAACTATCAACCTACAAAGACTGTAGATTCTCAGAAAATTCCAAAGACGCCAACGGAATATGATGAGAATGACAAGAAACTTATCACTCTCAACAGCAAGGCAATTCTGATGTTACAAAGTTCTTTAAGTTAAAATGAATACTTCAGAATTTGCACACTTCCAACGGCAAAGGAAATGTGGGAAGCTCTGTAAATAGCTCATGAAGGAACTTCGGGAATAAAGGAGAATCGAATCAATACCTTGATCACTGAATTCGATCTACTTCGAATGAAATCAGGTGAGTCAATTTTTGAATTCGAACTTAGATATACTCATCTTGTTAATCAACTTGCAGCACTTGGTAAAGTCTATGATCAAAATACCCAAGTACGAAAGATTTTGAATATTCTTTCTAAAGAGTGGGAGGCCAAAGTCACTGCGATAGAAGAGGCAAAAGGAGAATCAATGAGATCAGTTGCTTCTCTATTTGGAAGCCTTTCTGAATATGAAAGTAAATTAAAGTTCAAACGGGAACTAGACAACATCGGTGACAAAAGAAAGAAAGGTCTAGCACTAAAAGTGAAAGAAGAAAATCAAGATGAAGATGAGGAGTTTGATGATGATGAAATGGGCTTAATCATAAAACGATTCAGAAAGTTCTACAAGAAAGGTCAAGGCTTCAAACACTTTCAAAAAGGAGGAACTAGCAGCAAAGACCATATTATTTGCTACGAATGTGGAAAACCATGACATATCAAATGAGAATGTCCAGAACTCAATCAAAAGAGCAAAGAAAAGAGAAAAGGCAAATTCTTTAACAAAAAGAAGGCCTTTGTATCTGCTATATGGGGAGATAGTTCCTCTGACGAAGAAAGTGATGAAGAAGAAGAAGTAACCAATATATGTCTTGTTGCTCAAGAAGAGACAGAAGAAGAGGTAAATGATTCTGAACCTACCTATGATGAATTACTCTCTGAATATAATGCTTTACATTCTGAATTCATCAAAGTAGTTAAAGAATTGATTGTTTTCAAAAAGAAAAACAAAGCTCTTGAAATTGAACTTAAAGAAAGTTCAGAAAAGAATTGTGAAAATTGTTCTTCATTGAAAAAGAAAAACATTGATCTCATAAAAACTCTTGAAAAGTTTACCAAAGGAAGTGAGATGCTAAGTGTAATTTTAAAAGAACAACGATGTGTAAATGATCGATCTGGTATTGGATATGATCCAAAATCATATAAAAGGAAAGGTAAAAAGAAAGCAAGAGGTAAGCTATATTTAAATTATTTCCAGCATTCTGTGCATATATCAAATCCTTTTGCATTCTGTAACTACTGTAATAGAAAAGGTCATTATACCTCTTCATGCATTCATAAGAAGAAAGGAAATATAGGAACCTACAAATGGGTACCTAAAGGTTCATATATTCAGAAAATTATTTGTACTAACCCAACAGGACCCAAAAAGATGTGGGTACCTAAGACCTAGTCATTTGATTGCAGGTATGTCTCAAAGCATTCAAAAATAGCAAGTGGTACATAGATAGTGGATGCTCTAGACATATGACCGGGGATTTCGAAAGTTTTACCATATTGCAACCTAAGGAAGGTGGTAAGGTAAAATTTGGAGGAAATCAATCTGGAAAGATTGCAGGAATTGGTGAAATAAAAAATGACAAAGGAATACAAGTCAAAGATGTATATTATGTTGAAGGCTTGTGTCATAATTTGCTGAGTGTAAGTCAAAGTGCAGATAAAGACAACTGGATAATATTTGATTCAGAGGAATGTCTGATTGTCAACAAGGAAGACTTACAACTCGATAAGAAAAATATCAAGGCAAAACTCAGAGCTAAAAGGGAAGGTAACTGTTATACTT
Organism: Inga leiocalycina; assembly: GCA_963242795.1. Classification (NCBI taxonomy): domain Eukaryota; kingdom Viridiplantae; phylum Streptophyta; class Magnoliopsida; order Fabales; family Fabaceae; genus Inga; species Inga leiocalycina. The sequence continues at coordinate 27,655,408 of OY725329.1, read as the reverse complement.
TAGATATTAGTAGAAATGAATCTAAAAATTGTTTTCTGAGTAATGCCGATGAAAGTTGGTTATGGCATAAGAGATTAGCTCATGTCAATATGCATCAACTAGGCAAACTACTCAAAAAGGATTTAGTGCTTGGATTACCCAAAGTAAATTTCAAAAATGACTTGATTTGTGATGCATGTCAAAAGGGGAAACAAACTAAATCATCTTTCAAATTGAAAAATGAGATTTCAACAAATAGACCATTACAATTATTGCATATGGATTTAGTGGGTCCAGCAAGAGTAAAGAGCCTTGGTTGCAACTTATATTCATTGGTCATTGTTGATGATTTCTCTAGATTTACATGGGTTATTTTTCTATCATCAAAGGATGAGACATTTGAAGAATTTATTGTTTTTGCCAAAAAGGTGCAAAATGAGAAAGGTATGTCCATTGTAGGTATTAGGACCGATCATGGTGGAGAATTTGAAAATCAAGCTTTTGAAAAATATTATGATACTAATGGCATTGATCACAATTTCTCTGCTCCAAGGACGCCTCAACAAAATGGAGTCGTGGAACGCAAGAATAGAGTGCTCACTGAAATGGCTAGAGCAATGTTGAATGAAAAGAACGTGTCTCAAGTATTTTGGGCTGATGCTATGAGTACAGCATGCTACATTTCAAATAGAGCCTATATCAGAACAAAACTTGGAAAGACACCATACGAACTGTATAAAGGAAGAAAGCCAAACATTGCTCATCTACATATCTTCGATTGTAAGTGTTTCATTCATAATAATGGTAAAGATAACTTAGGAAAATTTGATTCTAAAACTGATAAAGGAATCTTCCTAGGATATTCTAATCGAAGTAAAGCATATAGAGTTTACAATAAAAGAACATGTATTATTGAAGAATCAATTCATATTGTATTTGATGAATTTGAATCCTCTGACAAAACCATTGATGAAGAACAGGAAGTTGGTTTAAACCAAGAAAATGGTCAATCGATTTCTAAATCTCTTATTCCAGAGGTTGATGAAACTAAGGAAGAAGAGCAATCCCTAGGTCAACCTAGAGCTTGGAAGTACAATAAAAGTCATCCCTTAGATCAAGTCATAGGAGATGTGAATGAAGGGATCAAAACTAGAAATAGAATTTTCAATGAAGTAAGTTTTTCTGCATTCATTTCTGAGATTGAACCTTCTAATATTGATGAAGCCCTATCAGACAATGATTGGGTTATAGCAATGCAAGAAGAACTAAATCAATTTGAGAGAAATCAAGTTTGGGATTTGGTGCCCCGACCCAAAGATCATCCGATCATTGGTACTAAATGGGTATTCAAAAACAAACTCGATGAATCTGCAATTATTGTCAGAAACAAGGCAAGATTGGTGGCCAAAGGCTATAATCAGGAAGAAGGGATTGATTATGAGGAAACGTATGCTCCAGTGGCTAGATTGGAAGCTATACGTGTACTCTTAGCCTTTGCATGCATCAAAGGATTCAAACTCTATCAAATGGATGTAAAGAGTGCTTTTCTAAATGGTTACATCATGGAAGAAGTGTATGTAGAACAACCTCCAGGTTTTGAGGATGTTACTAAACCTGACCATGTTTTTAAACTCAAAAAGGCTTTATATGGTTTAAAACAAGCTCCTAGAGCCTGGTATGAAAGGCTCAGTAAGTTTCTTATCGATCAAGGTTTTGTACGAGGAAAAGTTGATACAACATTATTTATAAATCGAAAACGTGATGATATTTTAATTGTTCAAATATATGTTGATGATATTGTTTTCGGTGCTACTAATGAATCTCTGAGTAAGGAATTTTCTGAGATAATGCAGGGAGAGTTTGAGATGTCAATGATGGGAGAATTGAATTTCTTTCTTGGTTTGCAAATCAAACAAAGAAAGAATGAAATCTTCATATCTCAAACAAAGTATTTAAAAGAGCTATTGAAGAAGTATGGAATGGATGAAGCAAATGGCTCAGACACGCCTATGAGCTCAACAACGTTGCTTGATGCTAATGTCAAAGGGAAAGACTACAATATCACAAAATATAGAGGAATGATTGGATCATTACTCTATCTCACGGAAAGCAGACCAGACATACAATTTAGTGTTGGCATATGTGCAAGATATCAATCGGCGCCAAAGGAATCACATGCTGAAACGGTCAAACGAATCTTTAGATACCTTGCTGACACACCCGAATTGGGTCTGTGGTATCCCAAAGGAAGAAGTGAATATCTTGTTGCATATTTAGATTCAGATCATGGAGGATACAAAACAGACAGAAAGAGCACCAGTGGACAAGGACAATTTCTTAGAGGATCTCTTGTATCATGGTTCAGCAAGAAACAAAATACTGTGTCTCTTTCGTCAACAGAAGCCGAATATGTTGCAGTATCAAGTTGTTGTGCACAAGTAATATGGTTAAAACAACAACTGCAAGACCTTGGTATTTATCTCAAAGAAATACCAATCTATTGTGACAATACAAGTACGATAAGCTTGGCAAAGAATCGAGTTCAACATTCTAGAACCAAGCATATCGATGTCAGGCATCACTTCATCAGAGATCATGTTCAAAAGAAAGATGTGAAAGTGATATTCATTCCTACTCATCTTCAATTAGCTGATATCTTTACAAAACCCCTTGCAAAAGATCAATTTCTTTACATTAGGAGAGAATTAGGAATGGTAAATCCCAATGAGTTATAAGAAATTTCAGCATTTCATAATATTAGATGAAGTCATTTGATAATGTTTTGATGATTACTAACTTAAGCATCGGAGTATATAGAAACGTGTTTTGCAGGAAGAAAGAAACTCTGTTTTGGGAAACAAAAACAGAGATTATCAGAGGACACATTTACTGGAGTACCAACTTGAAGTTATGGCCAACACAGAAGCATTACCAGAGGAGCAACTTGAGGTAAAGAAGAAGGTTACTCGAGTATGTACTCGAGTAATGAACCCCAAAACTGGAAGTAACGGATCAAGTTACTTGGATTTTTAAATGTAACGGTTCAGTTTCAAAGAAATGAAGAGTCAGAAGTTGAAAAGCAGGTTACCCGAGGCGAGCCTCGAGTAAACTTGAAGCTTACTCGAGTAAGGCCTCGAGTAATGTCGGAGTTCAGATTCTCAAAGTGTTGAATAATGACTCAAATCTGACCCAAATGGACTATAAATGATCGAGGGAACATCCATGGATAATTACTATATTATTCATGCCAGGTACGCAATTTAAATGAATTAATTTTGAATTTTTCTGTATGAACACTCGAGGAAGGCCTCGAGTAAACTTGAACATTACTCGAGTAAGGCCTCGAGTAACGTCGGGTTTTAGGTCTTTATCTTGCGCAAACTCGGTCATTTCCACAAAATCTCCTCGAGTAAATCACTATACACCCTCACAAAAACTTTTCTCAATCGATTCCTTGCCTCATTTCTGTCAAAACCCAACTGATTTCAAGTCCAAAGACTTCCTATTTTGTTCAAAATCTTTGTGCCCTAAGCTCGCGAAAGTGACCCTGTTTTTCTGAGATTCTTGAATATCTGTGTTTCAAGATGGTTAGAACCAAGAATCTCAACTTCACAGATTCCTCTATTTCACAACAAAACCCTGATCTCCTTTCTGTTCCTCCAACAAAGAAAAGAAAGTTAATCCCAAGACCAAAAGCCAAAATTCCTCTTCAACCTCAATCACAACCTAAAGCCAAAGGTGTGGTGATTAAAGAGCCTATTGTGACTAGGGCTCAGTCTAAAAAGAGTACATCTACTGGAAGAAGCAAAGGTGCCAAAACTCCTTCACCTTCTCACTCTGATTCCTCTACACCCTCTTTTACTCCAAAGCCTATCAAAAAGCCAAAATATGACAAAAATGTATCTAAGGCTATGGCTGGGATCATTGACCAAATGGAGAAGGGTCAATCTTCTAAGAAGTCCAAGATTCCGGAAGCAGAGATCACTACCCCACCAAAGGGATTCAATGTGGGCAAACTGGTGGAGTCTCCCAAGTATCTATCACAATTCTCCAGAAGAAAAGTGTGTAAGACACACTACGTTGATCTGAAGTTACTTCAAGAAGTAGTGAAGCATGACTTAAGTCCTTATTTAGATCCTTTTATGCCTTGGCTATCTATTAGGTTACCATTTTGTACTAAAGTGATCACCCATTTCTATTGCAACCTAGAAATTATAGATGAGCCTAACCGAACCTCAGTTGAGGAAGAGATGACCACCACAGTTAGAGGTCAAAAGATACTGATATCTCCCTCTAGAATTAATTTATGGTTGGGAATTGAAAACCCCCCTAATGATATATATTCTGAACTTGAGCCAAATCAAATTTTTACTATTCTCAAACCCGGTGAGTTAGTTGGCCCCCTAAATTTTAAACCAAGTGACATGTGTGATCATCATAGGGTTCTTTGGTACATATACTCTAGGTCCCTAGTAAACAAAGCCAACAATTACACCCATTTCTCTGATAGGGACTTTAGGTGGTTTGCTTCACTGCTTCTGAAGGAACAAAAGGATCTGGGAGAATATATCTTCTCGGAAATGAAAAGGTACAAGGTGGATGGGAAGGCTACAACTCCAATGCCATATCCCCAGATTGTGTCTCTAATCCTGAAAGAGAACAAAATATGGTACTTGGATAGTAAGGAGCCAATTGGGAGGATGACCCCAGTGGGGAGGAACCAGATTGGAAAACTAAACATTGATATCCCTCTCAAAGGCCCTCTGGAGTCTGGGTCCAAGAAGAAGCGGAAGGCCACTGAGGCAGAGACCAGTAGGATGGATGACACTTAGTTATCGGCTCCAGCTGCTACCACAGCTTCACCATCCTTCCTCAATGCCACTCTCCAGCACTTCATGGAGAACATGCTCAGAGGTTTTCATGTGGACATCACAAACACAAATGCAAAACTCATAAGCCACATGAACACAAAAATGGGAGAATTGGTTGAGAGAATGGATAGAAGGCATGAGGAGTTGCTAGCAGATCAACGTGCCCAGGGAGAGACATTGAGACTGATCCTGGCACGATTGGATTCCTTGGGTCCCGGACCTTCTGCCGGTCCCTCCTCATCTGCACCACCACCACCTCCAGAGAACCCTCCTATTGTTGATCCTATTCCTGAGGCTAAACAATCTACCCCTCTGGTTTCTGATCCACTTGAGCCCCAAGGCAAAGATATCCTATTTACAGTGGATGATCCTGAAACCCATGAGACCACACATATTATCATCGATGATTCACGTCATAAGCCACAGCCAAAAACCACTTCTAAACGTATTCCCTCGCCTACCCACACTGAGGAAATATCTCCCTCTTCCTCACCTGAACAGCATATACCTGAGGTTGAGATTACTCCTGAGACTCAGATCACCCTAGAAGGAGAAACTTCTACTATGGTTGTCTTCCAACCTTCTCTTCCCGGCGATGACATCCATATCCCTCCACTTCATCTGCCTGATCCAGTCCCCTCTAGCTCATTTGATTCTTTAGAATCAAATGATTCTATGGTCCTTCCAGCAACACCCATTTCCATGGCCAAGCCTCCTAGCCCTCCACTTGATTGATGAAGCCAAAAAGGGGGAGAAGAGCTTGAGAGTGATTTTGTGGATTTGTCTTAGCTTATCATGGGTTTTTCAGGAACTTTTTGATTTCAGTTTGAACTTTATTTTGTAATTTGAAAGTTTTAAGATTAATGCAAATGTGTTATGATTTCATCTTAACGTTCAATTAAGTTTTAAATTATGATACTCGTTTGGACTAATGAAATTGTTGTGTATGCAAGGTATATTCAACCTTAATAAGAAATAATTAATTAAGAATCCAATTTGAAAAACCTTGTTCAAAATCACCAAGTTTTTGTCATCATCAAAAAGGGGGAGAATGTTAGATCCAATATTTTGATGATAACAAAAGGATGGTTTGAAAAGGAAATGATTAATAAACAAGTTTGATCAAAGCAATGACAGGAACAAGTATCACTTGAAGTAAGCATAGGAGTAATGAAGAAAGACAATGAGAAAATGCTGAAGAACTTGATCAGAAGCAAGTTTACTAAGGCATTACTCGAGGAGCTACTCGAGTAATGAGACAAAACTTGAAGTAACCAGAGAGAACTTCCAGTAACCTGCCAACGTTACTCGAGTAGGTACTCGAGTAATAGTGCAAAAATTTTCAAGGTACTCTCGGCCTGCCAATGTTACTCGAGGCGCTACTCGAGTAACCATGTGAAAAACTTCCAGTTGCCTTCAAGTTTCCAACGATACTCGAGGAGCTACTCGAGTACCTATGTTTCTGAAAATATGTAACTCTCGGTATTTTGTACTATTGCCAATGTTACTCGAGGAGGTACTCGAGTAACCAAGTGAAAACTTCCAGTTGCCTTCAAGTTTTCCCTATGACACTCAAGGAGCTACTCGAGTAACTCTGTTTATGAAAATATGTAACTCTCGGCACTTTATACCACTACCAATATTACTCGAGGAGCTACTCGAGTAACATCCTAAAGTAAGTGGAAACTTGAGGTTAGTACCCGATTAACTTGATTTCTTTTTATTTCATGTTCCTCGAGTCCTTACTCTAGTATACAAGTATCTAATGGTGTATTTTAAGTGGATTCCTCGAGTAAGTACCCGAGTATGCAGAAATCTGTTCAAGGTAAACCTCAAGTCATTACCAGGGTAAGTCATGCACAAGAAGTACAATTACTCGAGGTGGTACTCGAGTAACCTATGCAAAAATTAGTGCATTACTCGAGTCCATACCCGAGTAACAAGGTAAGTGCTCTCGGCCTTGAAATCCTACCAACATTACTGGAGTAGGGCATCAAGTAATCAAAACTTATTTGAAGATTTACTCAAGTTGGTACCCCAGTAACTCATAAAGTTATGAGTCCCTTACTTGAGTTGGTACCCGAGTAAATAGACATTTCCAAAGGTTTGAAAATTCGTTATTCCATGCACTACCCAAGTATACTTGTATTTGCTCATTGACTTGAAGTTACTTCAAGAATTCCCGATGATACTCGAGTAAGTACTCGAGTAACCTTCATGTGATACTCGAGTAGCTACTCGAGTAAGCAAATCCATAAAGTTTGAAATCATTCCAACGGTCATTGTTCTATTTCCTATTTGATTAACTTTTCATTATATTAGTGTACTTAGCATTTCAACAGGTAAATAATGAAGAGATCTCACCAAATATGGAAAGTCAAAAGCAATGCTTAAATGTCATCGACCATCACCTACCATAACGTATGTTTTTCAAAAACTGGAAAAGTCAATAATGGCTGCGCACACTCCAACGGACATGAAGAAATATGTTCCAGCAATCATTACCAATGTTTCTATATATATGTGAACATCTGAACAGAGAAATATACAAGAACACACTTACGAACGTATCATCAAGTTCATTACTCTGTTTTCCATTATACTTGTGATTCTATGCTTCAGTGATTCTTATTTACTCTGTAAGAGAGATATTTCATTCAAACTCAATATTTGTTATTGAGGTAACTTAAGGTTGTGGAACCTTGAGTTGGGATTGAATTACAACTTGTAAGGGGGAGCGAGTGTCCAGGTGTAGGAACTTGCTTGTACTGAGGTGTCAAGAACCCACTGAATCTTGGAAGTTATAGTGAAACTCTCAGAGAAGCTCTGAGGACTGGACGTAGGTCAAAGTGGTTGTGACCGAACCAGTATAACTCCCGGTGTACACTTCGGTGATATTTCTCCTTACTCTTTCATGTTTTAATTTCAACGTCAAATTTTATATTTGCAATGAAATTTTTAAGATTACCCAATTCACCCCCCCTCTTGGGTGAAACGCTTGCTCTAACACTCCTAACCACTTTATTAACCATTAGATTAGGTTAAAACTAACATTAAGACCCAATTTGGGCAGCATAACCCTTAGGCCATATCATTTGCAAACTTTAAAACCAATGGCAATCTGGCGAAATTTCACCAATTAAATTGCCCACAGCAGCTAGAATAAGCAATATACGAAAGTTTGGAAGTTACCTCAAACTCCCACTAGCTTTTCCCAAATTTGGCTGAACCCTAGCCTCTTTGAACCATGAAATTCTTTGCTTCAAAACCTTAAAGAATAAAGAGGAGTAGCTTAGAGTCGGAGTTATACGCGTTAGGAGCTAAATCGTCAGAGAAATCGGCTTACCTTGTGAGATTTCTTCCCTTTCTCTCTCTTGTTTTAGGTCTGCAACAGCATGAAAATGGTTGGAGAAGGAAGGCTGATGGTATTTAATATCATATATTATATGATATTTAATTATTGATTAATTTCCAACAATTTCGGATTTTTCAGAAATTCTGGCAGATTTCTGCCCAAAATTTGAAAATTCATAACTAATTCTAGAAAAATTGAATTGGAGTGATTCCAAAGCCTATGGAACCCTTATTGAGTCTCGTTTTAAGGACAAATATAGAAGTTTTGTGCATGGAATCACAAAATTCCCAGAATTTCAATCTTTACATGCTATCCCAGAAAATAATTAATTTCGCTAGGCAAACTTCAAAAATCCATAACTCTTAGCTCAAAAATCAAAATGATACAAATTATATGTCCATTTTGAAGCTTGACATGTGAACTTTAAAAGAAAATGTCATAATTTTTAGACACCATTTGCCTATTTAAAACGTCCATACAAATCGGCTGCCCTATACAGAGTTTCAACTTTTGCACAATTGTTCCCAATGGTTCCAATTTCACAATAAACATTCTCCCCACATGAATTTTCACAAGGAAGCTATTGGAATCAATAAAATATCCAAATTCCCATCACACATTCTTCTAAAAGTGTTTATTCAACAATAATTACATCCACTTTTGAAGTCATTAGCCCTTAATCACTTTTTGGGTTATTACAGAGTGCATCAGTAAGCATGACAGGAATTGCTCTCGACCAAGCACTCGCAGTCCCTCACTCGCATGTGCTCGAGTGAGAGAGAGTCTTCTGCTTGAGTGCTATCTCCAGTGCTCGAGTGCATCAGTAAAAATGACAGTAGTTTGCTCTCGGGCAAATACTTTCTGTTCATCACTAGCATCTGCTCGAGTACAAAAGAGCTCCATGCTCGAGTGCTCGTTCTTATGCTCGAGTACATCAGTTAAATCTGACATAAGACATCACAGAACTTTGCCATATGCATTTGGTAACTTAGTAATCATTTCTTAGACTTATAAAACTATGCTTTGCACACAATTGCCTTTTGTTACATCAAAACTTGAGATCTAACATTCTCTCCCTTTTTGATGATGACAAAACCTTTGTGATGAGTTTTAAGAAAAAGATTAATTAGAGTGAAAAATTTTTAAAATACAACATCAATGTTTCCAAATGCATATTTTCACCAAAGTTTAGATTCAAGTTCAGATTTTTGCACTTATCCACATATGTTCCCTGCAGTACTTCCACTGAACACTTAATAACCAAGATAAGCATAGTATCACATAAACAATAAAAAACTTGAACAGAAAAACTTGATAACATGAAAATAGCCAATAATGATAAATTAAGAAACATACAATATTCAACAAAAATCATTAACTACATTAACTACCTATAAAGCCCGTATACAACCATAATCCCAATAACATCATCATAAACCTACCCCATTACACAAAAACTACCCAAACACCCAATACATCCCATGATAGCTCAGAAAACCATCACACATCCTTCTCCCCCATTTTATCAATATCAAAAGGGGGCTGAGGAAAAGTGAGATCGGATGATGGGATAAAGGGCACCATGGCAGTGAAGGATCGATTGGCACAGGCACAAAGGGTGGAGATGATGGTTGAGGAACAGAGGCTGAGGGTGGTAGTGAAGGTGACCGATCATAGGTGATATCAACATTAGAGTTTGGATCGGTGAAGAAAACATGTGTCTGTTGATGAGGAGGTGAAGTTGAGGCAGGAGTGGTCGCAGATGGCACTTCTGAAGATGCAGTCAGGAAGTGAGAACATAAAAAGATCTCTATATCAGTTATCCTTCGTGACATGTCATCTTGAGTCTTGAACATCAAGTCAAAGTTGGTATTCGCCTTGTCTACCAACTTTAAGACCTGTAACTCCATCTTGTCTACCAAATTCTCATACTCAGTCATTAATTCCTTTTTCAAGCTAGACATAGCTTGATTGATCACTTCAATCAAATGATTAGAGAGTGATGCATTCAGGAAAGATGGAGGAGGAACTTGACCTTGAGCAGATGACTGAGCCTCATCACCTCTTGATGGAGTGGCTTCCATCTGAGATGTAGCCTTGGTTCGACTCACTGGAAGATTGATACTCATATGAGTCAGCTGAGTCTTGCCAAACCTTGGAATGATCACCCTCTCAGGTCCTTCCAAGTACTATATCTTATTTTTCATAAGGATGAGGGATACAATCTGAGGATATGGTATAGTTGCGGATTTTGATGAAGAAAATCCAAATCTTCTCATCTCACTGAAAATGATCTCCCCCACATTTCTTTGTTGCCCGGCTAGAAAGGAGGCTAACAAATAATAATCCTTTTGAGAAAAATGGGTAAAATTTTAGGACTTGTTAACCATGCTATGAGAATATATATAGTGAAGGGCTCTGTGAGAATCAAGCATGTCAATAGGCTTAAAATTAAGGGGGCCTACTGGGTCTTTTGGTCTCAAAAGCCGGAAGGCTTCATTGGCTGAGAGAGTGGGTGGATCTGAAGGTGGTGCAACATACCCAAGTAAATCATTAATAATCTTAGTAGATATCATAATGAATTGACCTCTGACAATAGTAGATACTGCTTCCTCAATCAATTCTCCAGCCCTAAACATAATGTTATGGGTTTTCATGTTGCAGTAAAAGGTTTTCACAACAGAGGGTGAGTATGGAATATGAATATTCAGCCAGGGAGCATAGTCTTCAAGATAAGGATATAAATCCAAATGACAATTCTTCTTCAAGTAATCTAAGTCCACATAAACTATAGGATAGAAATGCCTATGTGCAAACTCAGTATCTAATACCTTCTGTTATAGTGCCTTTAGTTCCTCAACATTGAATCCTTCAGGAGAACTTGTAACTTGTTCTTCCTCTGGAGCCTGTGATGTAGAAGGTACCCCTAAAGCAGCCGCACTGGATTACCCAGCATGGTGTGAACTTGAGACATCGGCTTGAGAAGCAATTTTCCCAACCAACTTGTCAAGTTTTAACCTCTCCATTGCTTCCCGGAGTTACATGTTGAATGTATCATCAAAGGAAGAAGAGGATTGTTGTGGATGCTCAGTGTCCTTCTTCTTCCCTCTTCCTTGAACCTCTTTGGATTGAGACCAAGTAACCACTACTTCTTTGAAAACCACACCCTTTGGTTTCTTTTGAGGAGGTTGATCCTTCTTGACTATTTGAGGCTTAGGATGAGGTTTCTTGGCTGGAGTTCTCTTTTTGGTTTTGGGTTTAGGAGGAGGTGTAGATGAAGAAGACATTCTAGGAGATGAAGGTGTTGGTATTGGAGTTGTAGAAGCACTAGCAGTAGAATGAGTGGGAGAGGGTCAAGGAGATCTTTGGGCAATAACAGGAATCTTAGTTCTAGCCATTTAGAAACGAAATGAAAAGAACAAGACTTACAAGATTTCTGAGGTTTGAATAAGAAGTTCTCAGAAACTTAGGGCACAGAATGAGAAGAACTGAGGATAAATCTCACCTTATAAAGAAAATTGAAGAGTTGTAATGGTGATTTAAGGCAAAAGGAGACATTTGATCAATGGGTAACGATTGGAGGTGAAGAGATGTGACCTTCGAGTGACGAGACACCTCGAGTGAGAGCAGGAAGTGTGACGGTCTGAGCTATCGCGTAACTGATATAAGTGACAATACTCGAGCAATAACCCTGTGCTTGAGTGATGTTCATACTGTGCTCGGGTGTGCTCATACTGTGCTCGAGTGACATTCAGACAGTTTTGATAAAACATGTAAAAGCGTACCTGGTTTAAGGATTTCTTGCTATATTTTTCATCTTTGTACTCAAATCCTCCAAAATCATTTGAGTAACCATACTTTGAGTAGGCACTTGTAAGAAATTCTTCCTTTCTGCTCGAGTACTCATTCTTCACTTCAAGCATGTTCGTACTATGCTCAAGTGAGGATCTTTCTTACCCGAGTGAGGTTAATTTTCACTGTTACACTTTAGATAGTCTCTTGGTATTTTTATCTCCTCTATTAATTCTGTTTTATAGCTTAGAAACAGAGTATTTTCAGTAGTTCTATGCTCGAGCAGGGTTGACTGACTCGAGTGAGCATGAGACACTTCCTGTTCTTGAGTGACAGACCTGCAAAACCAATTTCTAATGCTCCGATGCCAAAGTCAGTATGGTTATCATCAAAAATTCATTGAATTAAAATAGTTAACAAGAAAAACTTACAACTCATTAGGATTAACCATTCCCAATTCTCTTCGAATATATAGGAATTGATCTTTAGCTATTGGCTTTGTGAAAATGTTAGCAAGTTGAAGGTGTGTTGGTATGAATTCTACTTTGACATCCTTCTTTTGAACGTGATCTCAAATGAAGTGATGTCGGATGTCTATGTGTTTGGTCCTTGAATGTTGTACTGGATTCTTGGCTAAGCTTATGGTGCTAGTATTGTCACAATAAATTGGAATCTCATTTAAGTATATCCCTAAATCTTGAAGTTTTTGTTTCAACCATAACACTTGAGAGCAACAACTTGCTACAGCTATATATTCAGCTTCAGTCGAGGATAATGAAACTATGTTCTGCTTCTTGCTGAACCATGATACTAGAGATCCTCCAAGGAATTGACATTGACCACTAGTACTCTTTCTGTCAGTTTTATATCCTCCATGATCTGAATCTGAATATGCCATTAAATACTCATTTCCTCTTTTTGGATACCATAAGCCAAGTTCTGAAGTATGTCCTAGATATTTGAAGATTCTTTTCACCGTCTCTGCATGTGATACCTTAGGAGCGGATTGATATCTCGCACACATTCTAATGCTGAACTGAATATCTGACCTGCTTGCTATAAGATAGAGTAATAAACCGATCATTCCTCTATACTTAGTAATGTTGAAGCTAGGACCTTTTACATCAGCATCTAACAAAGTTGTAGAACTCATTGGAGTATCAGCTCTATTAGCATTATCCAATCCATAGTTCTTCAACAACTCTTTCAAATACTTTGTTTGGGACACAAATATACCATTCTTCTTTTGCTTGATTTGAAGTCCAAGAAAGAAGTTCAATTCTCCCATCAAAGAGACATTTCAAACTCTCCTTGCATAATCTTAGAAAATTCTTGACACATAGATTCATTAGTAGCACCGAAAATAATATCATCAACATAAATTTGAACAATTAAAATATCATTTTTGTTATGTTTGATGAAAAGAGTTGTATATACTTTTCCTCTAACAAAATTTTGATCAAGAAGAAACTTGTTTAGTCTTTCATACCAAGCTCTAGGTGCTTGTTTCAAACCATACAGAGCTTTCTTAAGTTTGAAAACATGATCAGGCTTTGTTTCACTTCAAAACCAGGAGGCTGTTCTACATATACTTCCTCCATTAAATAACCATTTAGAAAAGAACTTTTCACATCCATTTGATAAAGTTTAAAGCCTTTAATGCAAGCAAAGGCTAAAAGTACTCGTATTGCTTCCAATCTTGCCACTAGAGCATATGTTTCCTCATAATCAATACCTTCTTCTTGATTATAGCCTTTGGCCACTAATCTTGCTTTGTTTCTCACAATGATTGCTGATTCATCAAGTTTGTTTTTGAAAACCCATTTGGTTCCTATAACCGTATGATCTTTAGGTCGAGGAACTAAATCCCAAACTTGATTTCTTTGAAATTGATTTAATTCTTCTTGCATAGCAATCACCCAATCATTGTCAGATAAGGCTTCTTCCATATTAGAAGGTTCAATTTTAGAAATAAAAGCAGAGAAAGTTACCTCATTGAGGATTCTATTTTTGGTTTTGACACCTTCGTGAATATCTCCAATTACTTGGTCAATTAGATGATCTTTAATATGTCTCCATGCTTTTGGTTGAGCATGATCATCGACGTCTTCTATATTTTAAAAATCATTTGTTTCAAAATCATTTTGTTTTGAAATAGTTTTTTTTTCTATATCAAATCCATTTCTTCATCATCAATATGTTTTGTCTGAGAATCAAGTTCATCAAACACAACATGAATAGATTCTTCAACTGTCTATGTTCTTTTATTAAAAACTCTATAAGCTTTACTTCTATTAGAATATCCTAGGAATAAACCTTTATCAGATTTTGAATCAAATTTACCTAAGTTCTCTTTACCATTGTTGTGAATGAAGCACTTATATCCGAAGATGTGTAGATGAGCAAGATTTGGCTTTCTTCCCTTGTAGAGTTCATATGGCGTCTTTCCAAGTGACTTGCGAATATATGCTCGATTTGAAATGTAGCATGCAGTACTCATTGCATCTGCGCAGAATACTTGTGACATTTCTTTTTCATTAAGTATTGCTCTTGCCATTTCTGTAAGGACTCTGTTCTTTCTTTCTACTACTCCATTTTGTTGGGGTGTTCTAGGTGCGGAGAAGTTATGATCTATTCCTTCGTTGTTGCAGTAGTCTTCAAATAGTTGATTATCAAATTCTCCTCCATGGTCTGTCCTAATAGAAGCAACAGAAATACCTTTCTCATTTTGGACCTTTTTAGCAAATGTAATAAATTCAACAAATGTTTCATCTTTTGAAGCAATAAATATAGTCTATGTAAATCTTGTAAAATCATCGATAATCACTAAAGTATATAGATTTCCTCCAAAAGTTTTTACCCTTGCCGGACCTACCAAATCCATATGAAGTAATTGTAAAGGTTTGGAAGTAGAAATCTCATACTTTGTTTTGAATGAAGATTTAGTCTGTTTGCCTTTTTGACATGCTTCACAAATCATATTATCTTTGAATTTTAGTTTAGGAAGACCAACAACTAAATCTTTTCTAATCAGTTTGTCAAGTTGATTCATATTAACATGAGCCAGATGCTTATGCGATAACCAACTTTCCTCTGATCTAGTAAGAAAACAAATTTCAAAATAATTTGAATTTAAATCAATAGTATAATAGTTACCGTCCCTTTGAGCTCGGATCTTTGCCTTGATAGATTCTCTGTTTAGTGGCAGATCTTTCTTGTTTACTATCAAGCATTCTTTTGAGTCAAAGATTACCCATTTATCTTTGTCAGTGCTTTGACTTACACTCAAGAGATTGTGGCATAATCCTTCAATGTAGTATACTTCGTTGATTTGAATACTATCGGATTTTCCCACTTCACCAATTCCAGCAATACGTCTAGATTGATTACCTCCAAATGTTACCTTTCCTCCTTCTCTGGTTTCCAGCATGGTGAACTTATTTTTGTCACCAGTCATGTGTCTCGAACATCCACTATCAATATACCACTTGTTTGCTCGTGATGCTTTGAGACATACCTAGAGTAAGGTATCAAGTTTTAGGTACCCACGCTTTCTTGGGTCCTTTGTGGTTAGTATGTGATGCATGTGTTCCTTTCGGAACCCATTTATATGTGCCAATAACTTGTCCTTTCTTAAAATAACATGATGAAGTATAGTATCCTTTCCTATTACAATAGCTATATGATGCGAAAGGATTTGATGTATGCACAGAATTCCTGAAATATTTAAGATAAGTTTTACTGCTATTCTTCTTATTTCCTCTATTCTTATCATGATCAAACTTATATCCAATTCCAGATTTATCAAATGAAACTTTCTGAGAATTTAGAATAACTTTAAGAGTTTCACTACCCTTAGTAAATTTTTCAACAATTTTTGTTAAATCTCTTATTTTCTTATCTTTCTCCTCACATATTTTACACGATGATATGACAGTATTTTCTAATTCTTTTACTTTCTTCTTATAACTAACCATTTCTTTAGCTACCTTGATGAATTCTGTATGTAATGCATTATATTCATATAACAATTTATCATAAGTAGGTTCAGAATCACTTAACTCAGAATCTGATTCTTCTTCTTTGGCTACCAAGCATAGATTTGCTACTTCGTCATTGTTGCTTTCTTCATCTGACGAACTATCACCTTAGATAGATGATATATATGCTTTCTTTTTCTGCTTCTTTTTGTCTTTGTTTCTGAAGCATTCAGATTTAATGTGTCCAGGTTTCCCACATTCATAGCATACTATCTGTTGCTCTTTGTTTTCTTTCTTGCTTGGTCCACCTTGGTAATTTTTAAAGTTCTTTTGACCTCTTCTATAGAATCTCTTGAATTTTCTTACGATCATTCCCATTTCATCATCATTAGGGACATCTTCATTTTCGGAAGACTCTTCTTCTTCCTTAATAGCCTTAAGTGCAACTCCCTTTTTCTTTTTATCATCGAACTCTTCTAGTTCCTTTTTGAATCTCAACTTTCCTTCATACTTGGAAAGACTACCAAAGAGAGCAGCTACGGATCTCATAGACTCTCCTTTAGCTTCTTCGTTAGCTGTCACCTTTGCTTCCCATTCTTTCATAAGAATATTAAGAATCTTTCTTACCTGGGAATTTTGGTCAAAAGATTTTCCAAGCGCAGATAATTGATTAACAAGATGAGTATACCTGAGTTCGAATTCTGATATTCCTTCTCTAGGTTTCATACGAAATAGATCATACTTTATAATTAGAGTATTGACTCAATTTTCTTTAATTCCGGATGTACCTTCGTGAGGGATTTCAAGACCATCCCACATATCTTTGGCAGTTGGTAGAGTACATATTCGAAAATATTCCTTTTGACTGAGAGCACTCTGTATCATTAAAATAGCTTTACTATTTAACGTTACTAACCTTTTATCATCTTCGTCAAACTCCTCTGGGCTCTTCTTAACTACTCTATCATCGATTTTCTTCATTGGAACATAGTCACCATCTTGTATTACATTCCATAAACCGTACTCGTTAGCCATCACGAACACTCTGAACTTAGCTTTCCAGAACAAAAAATGTTCTCCAGCAAAACCAAGGGGTCTAGTGATTGAAGCTCCGTTTGGAAGAATGTTTTCACCCATTGTTGCCATTTATCAGATCCCTCTCAAGCTGTTAGGCTCTTCGGAGAAGACCTTGCTCTGATACCAAATGAAAGAGGCAAGCTTCACCCAAGAGGGGGGTGAATTGGGTGATGTGATAAATTTTCTCGCTTGATGTGGTGATATGTAAATAGTTGTAGACAGAGTAGAGTTGAGAAGATTATAACACAAAGAATTATACTAGTTCGGCCTAAAAACCAGGCCTACGTCCAGTCCTCAGAGATCAAGACCTACTGAGATTTTCATTATTCTTCCAAGATTCAATGGGCTCTCATAATGCCACAAAACAACAATTGTCCTTGAACGGACTACGAGAAGAAATATTCTCATACTAAGAAATTTCTCTCCCCCTTACAACAAGTCTTACATGCAGAAAAACAACCTATGACCTTTCCCACTTGCTTACGTATACAAGTCTTATGAGCAGCAACGTTCTCTCCTGCTTACACCACTGTAAGTCTTACGAGCAGCAATGTTCTCTACTGCTTGTATCTTATAAGTCTTATGAGTAGAAGATTTAACTAGGAATTCTCTCAACTGCTTCTCTCGTAAGGTTATCTACCCTCTCAAGGTCCCAATACCTTGAGATCAAATGAAAATAGAATTTGAAATGTATATAGACTCTCTTACAGAGCAAGTATGATAAATACTGAAGATCAATATGAATACAGAGAAAATATGAATAACAGAGACTCATGAATTTGCTTGTGAATTCTTATGCTTTGTTTTTTTTCGACGATCTCTGGGACTTTGTATTTATAAACGTTCATTTTTCCCGTTTGAATAACGATCATTGTGGAGCGGGGCATGTTACTATGGAACGGCATGCGCACGTTTGAAAACTTTGAATGCGGTAGGTACGTGCTTGTCATGATGTTGTCTGCCGTTGTTTGACTTCCTTCGCGTCTATTTATTTCAACGTTCATCCTCCTGTATCACACTTATAATACATTCAAAATGATGTTAAATAATAATAATAAGTGATGATAAGATAAATAAATATCATTAAACCATATATGGATTGAACGCTGTAAGACTGGTGCATTTTATCTTCTGGTAGAGTATCACTCAAGCATGGATGGGCTCACTCGAGTGAATACACATATTTTCTCCTTATTCTTTGGTTTTGTGCTTGCACTCTCACAGGAGTTCAGAGAGTTAATTTTCTCACTCGTGAGTGATGTGGGGCCTCACTCGAGCACAACTCCTTCTGCTCGAGTGGCCTTGCTTGTTACACTAAGAGACCCGTCTCTGGACAACACTCGCATGCAATTTTAGCAAGAGTGAGATATTACACTCGCAGGTGATGTGGGCCCTTACTTGAGCACACATACTCTTGCTCGAGTGAGAAGAATATTCTCATGTAATATACTCTTGTTATCAGCACTTGCAACAGAATTTGAGAGAGTTAGATTTCTCACTCGTGAGTGCTGATGTGTCACTCGGGCATATGAAGTCTCACTCGGGCATACTTGTACTTCTCTGACCTTTATGACTCTCGGCCAAACACTTGCAGTCCCTCACTCGCTAGTACTTGAGTACAAACCAGTTTCATGCTCGAGTATTGATTACAATGCTCGAGTGTATCAATAAGGATGACAGGAATTGCTCTCGGCCAAGTACTCGCAGTCCCTCACTCGTATGTGCTCGAGTGAGAAAGAGTCCTCTGCTCGAGTGCTATCTCCAGTACTGGAGTGTATCAGTAAAAATGACAGTAGTTTGCTCTCAGGCAAATACTTTTTGTTCATTACTCACATATGTTCGAGTACAAAAGATCTCCATGCTTGAGTGCTAGTTCTTATGCTCGAGTACATCAGTTAAATCTGACATCAGACATCACAGAACTTTGCCATATACATTTGGTAACTTTGTAATCATTCCTTAGACTTATAAAACTATGCTTTGCACACAATTACCTTTTGTTATCATCAAAACTTATGATCTAACAACTATGGTTCCAGAGCTCCAAAAAGATTTGGAACTCATGGAGGCTCATGAGATGATTGTTCATCTTAAGGAAATGTTCCGGCAACAGGCAAGGCAAGAAAGGTATGAGACCACAAAGGCCTTACATTCCTGCAAGATGGCTGAAGGTGCATCAATTAGTATTCATGTGTTAAAGATGAAAGGCTATATTGATCACCTTGAGAGGCTTGGATTTCCCATGAGCCAGGAGTTAGCTACGGATTTGATCATCAACTCACTCCCAGAGAGTTATGACCAGTTTTTTATGAACTACAACATAAACAACATGGAGAAATCAATTTCAGAGCTGCATGGGATGCTCAAAACTGTTGAGCAAAGCATTAAGAAAAAGCCCAGTACAGTTTTGATGGTTCAAAAGGAAAGGGTATGAAAAAGAAAGGGAAGGGCAAATGGAAGGGTAATGGCTCAGGTGGTAAGACCAAAGAGTCAAACAAGCCTGAACCAAGCCTGCACCCAGAAGGCAAAGCCTCTAAAGGAAGGAGTTTGCTACTTTTGCAATGAACCCGATCAATGGAAGATGAATTGCAAACTTTACCTGAAAGATCTGAAAAAGAACAAGAAGGATAGCGAGGCTATCACTTTAGGTATTTATGTAATAGACATTCATTTTTCTACTTCCTCTACATGGGTATTAGATACTGCATGTGGTTCTCACATTTGTACAAATGTGCAGGGTCTAAAGGATAGTAGAAAGCTGAAGAAGGGCGAGGTAGACCTAAAGTTGGAAACAAAGCAAGAGTTGCTGCTTTAGCCGTAGGCACTTATGAATTAGTTCTGCCTAGTGGGCTTTTATTAGTTTTGAATAATTGCTATTATGTTCCTACTTTGAGTAGTAACATTGTTTCTCTTTCTTATTTGGATAAGGAAGGTTATACTTCCATTACTAGGAATGGTAAATGTTCTATTTATCGTAATGACATTTTCTATGCTGATGGTGATTTGCATGTTGGTCATTATATATTAAATTTGGAACATCTTAATAATGGGAATATCTATAACGTAACTACTAAGAGGATAAAATCAAATGATTTGAATCCGACCTACCTATGGCATTGTCGTTTAGGCCATATAAATGAGAAACACATTTCTAAACTCCATCAAGATGGATTTCTAAACTCATTTGGTTTTGAATCATATGATACATACAAATCTTGCTTATTAGGAAAGATAACGAAGACACCTTTTACTGGGCACAGTGAGAGGGCCACTGAATTATTGGGCCTCATACATACAAATGTATATGGACCATTAAATATAGCTGCTAGAAGATGTTATGTCTACTTCATTACATTTATAGATGACTTTAGTAGATATGGCTATATCTATCTAATAAAACATAAATCTAAATCTTTTGAAATGTTTAAAATATTCCAAAATGAAGTACAAAACCAACTTGGTAAAACAATTAAAGCACTTCGATATGATCGAGGTGGTGAATATTTGAGCCAAGAATTCATTGACCATCTTAGGAGTTGTGGGATAATCTCACAATTTACTCCTCTAGGAACACCACAATGGAATGGTGTTTCTGAACGGAGGAATCGAACACTATTAGATATGGTTTGATCTATGATGAGTCAAACAGATCTTCTGCCGTCGTTTTAGGGACATGCCCTAGAGAGAGCTGGGTTCACACTAAATCATGTTTCATCTAAGGCAATTGAAAAGACACCATATGAGATATGGACTGGAAAGAAACCAAGTTTATCTTTTCACAAGATATGGGGATGTGAGGTATATGTTAAGCAACAAGCCTCTGATAAATTAGCGCCCAAATCCACAAAGTGCCTTTTTATGGGGTATCCTAAGAAACAAAAGGATACTATGTCTACAATCCCATCGATAACAAAGTGTTTGTTATTCGAAATGGAAAGTTTCTAGAAAGAGAGTTTGTCTCTAAAACAACCAGTGGGAGCGAGGTACATCTCGAAGAAATTCGAGAGTTACAAGATAGTACAGAACCACAAATAGAAATTAGAGAAGACTTACAACAAGTTGCTGAGCCTCCTCAAGTAACACAAGGTACATGAAGATCTGTTAGGACACGGCATCAGCCTCAGAGATATGGATTTCTGATTACTGAAGGCTGTGATGTGTTGCTCATTAAGCAAAATGAGCCCATCACCTATCGAGAAGCCACAGTGGGACCAAACTCTGAGAAATAGCTAAATGCCATGAAGTCTGAAATGCAATCCATGTATGACAATCAGGTATGGACCTTAGTCAATCCACCTGAAGGTGTAAAAACCATTAGGTGCAAATGGGTTTTCAAGGAGAAAACTGACATGGATGGTAATGTAAATGTCTTCAAGGCACGACTGGTTGCAAAAGGATTCACTCAAACTCATGGTGTAGACTATGATGAAACCTTTTTCTTAGTTGCAATGGCCAAATCAATCAGAATCCTTCTTGCCATTGCAGCATATTATGACTATGAAATATGGCAGATGGATGCCAAAACAACCTTCCTTAATGGAAAGCTGCTTAAGGATGTGTACATGACACAACCTGAAGGTTTTGTGCGTCCAGAGGACTCTGGTAAAATTTGCAAGCTTCAAAGATCCATTTATGGATTGAAGTAAGCATCTCAGAGCTAGAACCATCGTTTTGATGAAGTAGTCAAAGAGTTTGGATCATTCAAAATATCGATGAACCTTATGTTTACAAGAAGGTTAATGGGAGCATAGTTGTATTTCTAGTGCTTTATGTAGATGACATCCTACTCATTGGGAATGATATTCCTACCTTGCAGAGTGTCAAGTCTTGGTTAGGAAAGTCCTTTTCAATTAAAGACTTAGGTGAAGCCACCTATATCCTAAGGATTAAGATCTATAGGGATAGATCCAAAAGACTAATAGGCCTAAGTCAGAGCACATACATAGACAAGATACTGCATAGATTCAGCATGCAGGATTCAAAAAGGGGTTACATGCCCATGTCTCATGGCATCCATCTTATCAAGGATATGTGTCCTAGTACACTTGATCAGCGAGATCGCATGAGTAAGGTTCCATATGCCTCGGTCATTGGATCAATCATGTATGTCATGTTATGTACTCAACCGGATGTCTCATTTGCCTTAAGTATGACCAGCAGATACCAACAAGATCCTGGTGAAGGTCATTGGACCACCGTCAAGAATATCCTAAAGTACTTAAGAAGGACTAAGGACTTATTTTTGGTCTATGGTAGATTGGATGATGAGCTC
This sequence comes from Inga leiocalycina, assembly GCA_963242795.1. Taxonomy (NCBI): domain Eukaryota; kingdom Viridiplantae; phylum Streptophyta; class Magnoliopsida; order Fabales; family Fabaceae; genus Inga; species Inga leiocalycina. The sequence goes on along the minus strand of OY725329.1, from coordinate 27,633,082 downwards.
TGCATAACCGGTTACAAAGATACAAGTTTCCAAACTGACCAAGACGACCTTAAATCACAATCTGGATACGTATTCCTCCTGAATGGTGGACCAGTAACTTGGAAGAGCTCCAAGCAGAGTACTGTAGCAGATTCTGCAATAGATGTTGAGTATATAGCAGCATCGGATGCAGCTAAAGAAGCTGTTTGGATCAGAAAGCTCATTACTGAATTAGGGGTGGTGCCTACCATCTTAAATCCAATAGATTTGTTTTGTGACAATAGTGGTGCTGTTGCACAGGCTAAAGAGCCTAGGTCACATCAAAGGACTAAGCATATACTTAGGCGATTTCATCTTATTAGAGAAATCAATGATAGAGGTTATATAAAGATATGCAAAGTAGCAGGAGAAGATAATGTTGCTGATCCTCTTACTAAGCCGCTTGCACAGGCAAAGCATGAGCGTCATGTTAGGACAATGGGAATTAGTCAAATTAATGATTGTACCTAAGGCAAGGGGGAGGATGTTGGAAATTATGCCCAAAGGGCCAATCATTGTACTTTGAATATTATTAATTTAATGAAATTTCTCCATTTTTTTATCATATTATTTGCATGTTAACTGTGATAATTATATCCTTGGATAATTCAAAAAGATTGTCCTAAAATGTTCCTGGTCGGTCATCTATGCTGGAGCAGAGATGAAACAAGATCAGTATGACTTTGATAAGATATGGAGATACGAATCAAAGTCTTAGGCACTTGTAAGAGTACAAGGTGCTAGACCGACCCACTATGAGAAAGCTACATGGATCAAGTCATAAGCTTTTCTCATGTATAACCACGTCACAATGCCCTTTGAGCTGAGGTCATCATGGATTCCTACATGAGAGTTGCTAAGCTTTGAACTAGTCAAAAGTCAACTTTGACCGGGTGATGATAAAGGCTACAATCGGGCTTGGTGGTTTTTCATGCAGAGGAATATGAATGATCAAGATGGAATTTGTCCCTCACATTAGTAGAGAGATATCACTGGGCCCCTCGATGAGTAAGTCTGAAAAATGTATGGCCATACTACAATGGAAAGGAGTTTCCATTTAAAACTGTTGGATAGATTTAATTTAAACTGACATACACATGAGAATTGAGAGCCGCAAGGGAAACTCTAGGAGACATTAGAGGCGCTAGCACGCAATCTCGGTTAGAGAGCATTCATGTGGATACCAGTAGAAGGAGCGGACCTGAAGTGTTGGCTCCTAGAGATTGTGAAAACCCTGAATCATAAAAGGTATGAATCCTTCCAACTTGGTTTAAATGTCATTAATAGATCCTTGATTAGGATCGGTGAAAATTTTTAAAATCCTTCCGATGTGCCTGCCGAGTCTAACATGGTTACATAGGAATAGATACAACCCTTAAACATACAGTTACATAGAAATAGATGTAACCCTTAAATGTATGGTTACATAGGAATATATGTAACCTTTAAAACACAAAGGGTATCACTCTTTATAACCCGTGTCTCTCCATAAAGCCCCTCTTGATTTGGGCTTGAGCCCTAATCCACCAAGGGTGGACTAGTATATTCCAACATCTCCCACTCATATTTGGTGGATTAGATGTTATGGGTCAAATATCTTTCTCTTACTTCTTTCATATTAGGTGTTTTTTTGTGATTGCATGGGCATGATGTCTCCATTTGGGCGCTTTGTACTAGAAATCCCTTTTTTTACAGAGATCAGCACAAGACAACCTTGTAGTACAGCTCAATATTGATATAATGCCTGAATGTCCTAGATTTACCAATATTCACTTTACTCATGGCCAATCTAATCCCTCTTGAGTCAGTATAAAACTTAGATTTCCTTCCTCATATGCATAGTATCTATACTTATGAAACTACAAGATAATATCATAAGGGACCGGTCTCAGACACCAGCATAGGTATGTATATTTCATGTAATAATCTTTCTTTCACCCATATATCACTTTGATATGTATCAACCGATTTCCTAACATAATGCCTTTAGATCGCATCAATCATGATCATAGGACAAAATGCTAAAGTAGCATACGTTGAACATATTTCTATGATAATGTCAAAGTCAAAGGACATCATTGAAGGGTTAACCTTTTTAGGACTCACACAACAACGAAGCAAGAATCCATTCACTTGCTTCCTATTTGCGGTTCTTTAGAACATGCGGTATGAATCACATGCTGTAGTGTTACTCTTATACTTTAAGAGTATATGTCATTTTGATTTTATCATTAACACCGTACATACTTAAGTTTAAACACTCCCAATATCTAAACCCAAATTCCTCAACTCCGCTAATATTGCATGACGTCAATTTTGAAGAATTTGCTATCTGGCAACAGGTATCATAGACGTGGGTTTCCATGATTCGATCCATATTTACAATCAAGGATCTCATCTCAACTTACTACACTTTAAGTCAAGGTGGCATAGTTTGTGTTTCTTCTCTACCATATCAACAGTTTTGTTGCTTTGTTGGTGAACACAATTGTCTCATCTTTGCACATTCCTCTTGAAGGTCAAAGGAGGTCGCTTGTGTGAGAAAGCTGACCTCACCAATCTGTATGACATACTAGACATTGTATACTTACACACATATTAAAAGTCAAAATGAAACATCATTACCTCATACCATATGCATGCCAAAGGACTTAATATGTTTCTCATATATGTCCTTGGTCATTATGCTTAGTTAGGGGACTTTGCATATGTATATGTTGTTCAACAATAACTTTATGCGTTATAGCATATCTTATATAGCTATACCTTTGCATTTAGTCTATCTATTATGCTTAGGGTCTTTTATTTAGACAATTACTATATGTACTCACAATACTTTGACACTAGATTTGAATTCTCACTTTCAAAGTCTCTCATGTTCTATGAACATTACTAGCCATATAGCCTCTTGTACTACTACAACACATACTTTAAACGTGCATAATCAATGTACTCTATAAGTATCTCAGGACCCTTCAATGAAACCATTTAATATCTCTTACAATGGTTATACTAGTATTGAATTACAAGTTCTACCATGAGTATATATCTAGTCTTATATATATCATTGCATACATCACACTACTAAAAGTGTCTATATGGACATTCTTTTCCATTATCTTCTTAGCTGGTTCAGTTAGGGAAATTTATCAAGACTCAAACTCACTCCTAAAGTCACTAGGGTATCAATGGGATTGCATTCACTTATTTTAAACAACTTAAGAATCTTCTTAATGTAATTCTCTTATAAAAGAGAGGAGTCTTCTTAAGCTATTTCTTTGGACCTCAAATCCAACAACTTTATTCATGAACTTCTTTTTCAAATTTACTAGCACCATTCTTTAATAGGTACTACCAAATTCAAATTATATATGGCCAATAGTATATAATCACAAATCATTTATCAGTGGTTCTCTTCAACCATTTGAAAACCACATTGGGTTACCGCTCTTTTGAAACAATTAAACATCACTATCTGGATGATTGCATCAATCTATAAAAGGACTTCTGCAAAACACATGAAGTCACCGCCATGTGAAACTTCAAATACTACTTTTAGTAAAATCTAATAGTCACTTCATATAGATTTCTTCATCCAGATAATCACTCAAAGTGTATATTTTACATCCATATGATGTAAATTTAAATTCAAATAGTTAACTATTGCCATATTAAAACTAATTTAAACGCACAACAAGTGAGAAAAATGCCTTCATGTTATGCATACCCCTCTGTAAAACCAAGTCTTGTGCATATCAATTGATTTACCCACTTTTCTCCCCTATAGAACTCACTAGTTCTCAATAGCCCTTTTGACTTTACGGTAGATCAATTGATTCTCAACTTAATTCTTTCTTAAAGAATTCACTTCCCTTTCCATTGTTTTCTTCCATTCTCCCTTGTCATGGCCTCTTGTACAAAATGTGACTCATCATCTTCCTTTAGAATAACCATGAACATTTTTCTCAGTTATCCCTTTTCTTATGAGCTTTTTGCATTTCATATTTATTTTGTTTGGTCTCTTTATTGACCATATTCTAAGCACCCACTCTACAAAACAATTTAGGATTATTGGCATGTTTTGTACTGCATTGTCCTTACGTCTTGCAAAGGGAAGCAATGTGATTAGTTTCACCCTTAATTGAAAACTAATTCACAACAAGTGTGGTACCTTTCAATTCATTTTTATCATAATTCTATCATCATTTCACTCTTGAAAATGTAACCCTTATAAGCTCCCACTTACAACCACTATAGGAATTTGCAACCGACCCCTATGGTGTATGAAAACTCAAATTTGATTTTTTTATTTAGTCCAACACTTATAGGGTATGATAGTAACTACTTTAGAGGATACATGGTTAAACTCAACTCCACATAACCTGATGAAACCAAGGATGTGTGCATGTGTACTAATCCACCAAAAGTAGACTAGATACTACTCTCCCACTTACATTTGGTGGGTTAGCAAGGGCCATAATATGTTTAACCATATCTAATAGCATTCCATTATGCCTTTATAAACTCCATTTTGGTTATGGAGTTCCTCGGATAGTTATCTATTTATTTATTCCTTTATTTCCACGGAGCTAACTAAAATTGGTCAAATAGGTGCTAACTCCTTTGATCAGTTCGTGAGACCTTTAAAATTCCTATCCAATTGATTTTTGAATTTCACTCACATATTGTCTAAAGGAACAATCTTCAGACTTGTGTGAAATTAAGTAATAACATGAGAAATCATCATCAGAGGTAATAATTTACCCAGCTCTGTATCTTACCCTCAAACCTATAGGACCACATGCAATGAGATAGAATAATTGCAATGTAAACTTAGTTCTAATATCTTACTGAAAACTTTTCATTATGCTATTTCTAGAACCAAATTCTATGTCTTTGACTAGTAAGACACGTATTTAAGTCAATACTTAAATTAGAAGAAATAGCAATGCAATTATACACAAAGAATTTACCAACCAAAGATATTTATTGAAAGAAAGATTGAATCACAACAATACAATTTTATAGGGCAATTCATACTATTTTGTTTCCCTTGTCAAGCCATATAGGTCTCATAACCTTTCTTTATTAAGCTGAAATCTCAACTTCAGTATTACCATGACTATTTTGTCAATGGCTTGACAATGAATTATTTTTATAAATACCAGATATTTTGATTGTCCCTCTTAAGTTTATAAATTATGTTCTTGGTAGCCTCTCTTGGCTAAGCCATTCAAATTATCCTACACACAGGATTATTCATAATTTATTTAATCCAAGAACTTATCAATAATATAACACATTGAAGTATACAATATCATGTACTTGTATTATTTCTGACTAGAAAAATAACAACGTCATTGGGTCTACAATCAGGAGAATACGTTTGTACCTCCCATCACATAGATTCCAATTATGTCATTATCATCTATCAAGAAATTCATACAAGTACCTTTTCTAAGAGCTCCCACTTAGATAGAGCATATGACACTCTTGAAAGACTCATTTTCCAAGAGCTCCCACTTATAAAGAGTATTTTGACTTTTACATTTTCATGCTTTCATCACATTATATTGATAATATCTTATTAACCTCTTATCTAGGAGTTGGGAAAACTTAATAGTTTTTCTAAGTTCTCTATCCATTTCATTTATGCACATTTTAATTTCTAGCCAAAAATACTTGCTCTAAAGGTTAAGTCTATATGCTTCTCAAACCTAATTTGACATATTCTCCACAACTATTTTTTTCTAAAGTTTCAAGAATTTTGTGTCTCCTGTTATTCCAACAATCTTTCAAATTTTCTAAAAGAAATATCCCAAATGTCTTATTCAAATTATATTTGTTTCTTGATAGAAACACATAGTATGTCTTCTTAAATCTTTTATAGTTTCAAGTATTAGGGATTTGGATTGGGTTTAGGACTTTGTTCTTTTCTTAAGTTGTGCCTTCACTCCTTACTCAAAGAGTGACATTTCCATGAACTCTATCATGATCCAGAGTTTGGACATATTAGGAAATCTCTATATTTTGAGATTTTCTTTCACTTTGATCCAACACCGCTTCTTTAGTATTAGATCATTCACTTTTATCTCCTTGAGATTTCTCAACATTCAATTCTTGACATTGAATTTCTTAAGATTCAGGAGATTCAAGTTCCTCTTAGGAACCAGCTTATCAATTCTCTTCCAATTACTCTTCTTATTTCATTTCAAGATCAATTTACTATTGGTTATTTTCCTCTTGATCCTTCTAAGGACCTTCTCCTTCTAGGACTCAAATGGGCAAATCCCTATTTTCTTTTGTTACTTAGAAACTCAATTCTTCTAAGTAATTTATGTTTGGATCAACATTTAAAACTTAAAAAACTTGTTCATCAAAGAAAAATTTGTTTCAATGCTTTTAAAAAAAAACTTGCTTGATCTATATTTAACTTAAATAAAATAGTCTAAATCATTACAAATATGTAAAGAATATTTAAACAAATAAAAGTCATTATAATAGCACTGAAAATGTTCAAAATAGATCCAAATATATATATATATATATATATTAAAATTGACATATTGTATGTTAAAATATAGATAAAGAATTTATATTTTTTTTAGAAATAAGTTGCATCTAAATCGGAGCTAAAACACTCCTATATGTGCCTTTAGACGGAGGAGGAAACGAAAAATCCTTGAAAAAAGTGATTTTTTTAAAGGTTAATTTGTTGGCAAAAAAAAATGAGTCAAGAACCTCTTTCCCTTTTTTTTAACACTCAACAACAACCCAAAACACTGCCTAGCTTAAAAAACTTTTTTTGTCCTTTTTTTAAAATAACAACCCAATCCGACATAGCCCAAACACACTGCGTAGCCCAATGGGATTTTTTTTTCTTTTAATATAATGAAACAAACAGCTTCATTATCCAAAAACAACACAACATTTCAGGGCATGACAGAAACATCTTACCGTTCCTTTCACCCCTGACCTCTAGATGGGTCATGCCAGACCCGACAGAAGTATAGAGGACCTGACTCATCTCCATCATTTTTTATGAAACTAATCTCCTTTGAGTCTTCTCTCTCTCCTGTACTAGTTCTTGACCCCTTTTTAATATTGGAATATACTAGTCCACCCTTGGTGGATTAGGGCCCAAGCCCAATTCAAGAGGGGCTTCATGGAAAGACATGGGTTATAAAGAGTGATACCCTTTGTATTTTAAAGGTTACATATATTCCTATGTAACCGTACATTTAAGGGTTACATCTATTCCTATATAACCTTACGTTTAAAGGTTGCATCTATCCCTATGTAATCATACATACACTATATATAAGGTGAGAAATTAAGAGAGGAGACTTATGATGATATAATATACAATTCTCCCTCTAAAAGATTTTCTTATAAGAATGTTCTCTTCTCTTCCTCTCTTTGGTATATTTGCTGTGTAATGTAATCGGGGTCCGCATCGGTGCTCCAGTTTTGTGTGGGTACTTCAGCGAGTCAGTCAGGTTCTAGGTACACCCAAAATTCTTATAACCATGAAGTGCATGCTGCAGCCCTTAAGAGATGGCCATCCTCTTTCCAAACAACATTTCTATTCAAATCTTTTGCAACTGTTAGGTATAAATATAATCACCCATTTCATCTTATAGACTATTAACATTTCACACATTCAAGGTTAATTTTCAAATGGTCAATAAATAAAGTAAGCAAAAAGATTAAGTGTGTTGATTTTCATAAGATAAGGTGGAAATGAAAGGAAGATACATAGTTTTTACTGGAAAATGAAGACAAATAACAAGCTTCAACCCTTGAAGAAAATATCAACAAAGAAAACAAAAGAGAGCAGTAAGTACTTGTTAGAGACAAAAATGACCTTCAACCCTTCAATAAAGAGCTTGAAGACAAAAAAGCCATTGCTTGTTAGAGAAGTAAATCAAACTCGGAGAATCAGATGGAAGTCAAATGAGGTAAAGATTGGTTTTTTGGGAGCAACAGATCGAACTTAGAGAAGGTAGAGCTTAGGGTTTTGGAAGTAAATGCTGAGGTAGCTTAGGACAAAGAAGCTGAATCTTGCCGTTTCTAAGGAGAAGTGAGATTTGAAGGTTGAAGAAGGTGAGGTGAAGATTGGGGTTTGTTGGGGAAGCTGCAGAACAAGGGAAAAGTGTGGTGTATGGAGGAAGGGATTCACAAGTAAGGGAATATATGTGGAAAGCTGAAAAAACCCTTTGAAATGGAAAGTATCGGCAAAATTTTTGGAGAGGAAATATGTTTTAGTTTTTGTAAATGGAGGGAATATGCAAATATTTTTGAGGCATCGTTTTTCACACACAATTATAAAAACTATGAAACAAATTTTTAAGAGAAAATTATAACTATAACAAAATAACTTCAATAAATTTAAGAAATATAATGTGAAGCACATAACGATGTGTTAGATATGAATAGTTTTGATGATGTCAAATATAGATGTCAAATATGAGCAAAAAGTTTGTATAATATACTTATCTTCCACATTGACTAACTACCATATTTAATGTTGTATATCTTGTAGATTAGTCATAGACATCATTGTGGGTTGATATTATAATGTCTCATAAATGGAGAATAATCATCAAGAAGAAAATCAAGAGGCAAGGAATTGAAGAAAGAAGAAAGAAAGATGAAGATTGAAGATATTCATCAAGAAGATTGAAGTTGGGTTATGAAGAATGATCATCAAGAGGAAAAACAAGAAGAAAGAGATTAAAGAAAGAAGAAGGGAAAATTCCAAAAAACTACACTCAAAATATGCAAAGGACAAATCAGTACAACGAAATTCAAAAATTCCAAATCAGGCGGGTGTCAGAAAAATGAGCAATCTGTCATTTTGAAATTTCGGCAAAATTACAAAAATGCCCTTCATGCACACTTCAGAATAACAACATGATCATCGGAATTAACACCTTTGGATTCGGTATTAACAACTGCAATTCTTCTTTTACAATTAACAAATTTCAGGACAAATAACAACACATATCTCGCCATTAACAACTCCGGATTCGATATTAACAACTCCAATTTCTTCTTTCAACACTTAACAAGTTTCAGGGCCAATAACAACACTCACCTCGCCATTAACAACTGATGATTTGCCATTAACAACTCCTATGTTGTTATTGCGACTGAGGGCTAAGGGCATTTTCGTAATTTGGCCGAAATTTCAAAAGGACAAATTGCTCATTTTTCTGACACCCGCCAGATTTGGAATTTTTGAATTTCGTTGTACTGATTTGTCCTTTACATATTTTGAGTGTAGTTTTTTGGAATTTTCCCAAAGAAGAACTTACAAGATCACATGAGAATATCAAGATCCAAGCTATTAGAAGTGATATCGGAGGTTTCTATGATCATACGGAAGTTGGAATGGGTCAATACGAATCTAAAATGATGTATACGGAAGCTATGGTACCTTTGGGGATGATTACCCCAGTAATCACTCGAGTAATATGGCATTGTCTGATTTTGGAGGTGTTTACTCGAGGCCTTACTCGAGTAATCTGCCGGGTTATTTGATGAATTACTCGAGGCGGCACTTGAAGTAAATGGAACTCTGTTTTCGCGCGGCAGAACATAGGTTTGGTATTGTGATGATATCTCTCCAACCACATGTCGTATCGAACTAAAAACAGTGGCATTGGAAACTAGACTTCCAACACGAACGTTTGACACCAGGATCACATTCAAAGGAGATCAGATGAGAGAGATATAAGCCTCGAAATTTGACACATGAATCAGCGTCATATTCCAGGACAGATTCGGTATTTTGAACATAACTCTCAAAATACATATCGGATTGAGACGAAACTGGTGCCATATGAAAGAAGACTCAAAGAGCTTTCCATGGATAGGTAATTTAACATATTTAAGGTTATATTCTAATAGGTATGCCATCTGGAAGTTGCTGCTCGTGATTTCAGGATTGTCTAAGAACAGTAGAACTCTTTGGATCATAACTTTCTGTTCACAACGAGTTTAGAGCTGATTCTTGTTGCATTGGAATGTGGATAATGAGGGCTTTCCGATGATATATAATTTTCCATGTTTCGAGTCAAAATCAAGAATTCACTTGAAGGCACTACTCGAGTAACTAGTTGATAACAAAAGACTTTACTCGAGTAGCCACTCGAGTAATCAAGGTAAAGAACTTCCAGTTACTCTCGGCCTGCCAACGTTACTCGAGTAGCTACTCGAGTAACCAGGTAAATCACTTGGAGTTGCTCTCGGCCTGCCAATGTTACTCGAGTAAGTACTCAAGTAACCACGTAAAAGACTTCCAGTTTTTTTCGGGCTGCCAACGTTACTCGAGTAGGTACTCGAGTAATCAAATAGAAAACTTCCAGTTGCTCTCGGCCTGCCAATGTTACTCGAGTAAAGAGACAGAAACTTAAAGAGAACTTCAAGTTGTACTTCAAGTTACGACCCAAACTTCAAGTTGAACTTCAAGTTACTACCCGAACCTCAAGTCGAACTTCAAGTTACTACCCGGGTACGCAGAATTATTTAGAAGAGAACTTCAAGTTGCTACCCGACTAAGCTATGCAGAAAATGGAAGGCCACTCAAGTAGCCACTCAAGTAGCCTGTGAAGAAACTTGATGTTTACTCGAGTGAGCACTCGAGTAATGCTTCCCAAGAAAACAGAACAACGTCCCGAAGATTCTGGAAATCAATGAAATGATCATATAACTCATTCTTCTTGCTTCTAATCACTCTAACACTTCATTGTATTAGTGTTTAATGTATTTCTCCAGGAATATAATTAAGATATGATGTGAAGAGTCAAAAGCTGACTTTATGGAAGCGGAGCATCAAACATTCGTAATGGCTAGTTTTCAAATTCAAGCAACGGACGAACGAAGCAACGGACTCAACGGATAAGTTGAAATACTCACAACGGTCATATCCTACTCAACTATAAATACAGAAGATTCAAGCAGACGACAACAACTTAGAACATGATAAGTTTATGAATCATCCACTTCTACCCGAATACTCTCTGTTCTTATCTATTTTCCACATCATGTATATTTGAGAGAGAGTTTTTGTATTGTACTTCAATGTTCATTATATCTACTCTGTGAGAGAGTCTGTAAACACTTTCACTTATATTTCTGAATTGATCTCAAGGTATAGGGACCTTGAGTGGGTTGATTTCCCTACGGGCAAGTATAGAGAGAATCTCCGGTAAAACTTTCTACTCGTAAGACTTACAAGGTGCAAGCAGTAGAGAACGTTGCTGCTCGTTAGACTTGCACAGGTAAGCAGGTGGGAAAGGTCTTCGAGATTGCTCTGCTCGTAAGACATGTTGTAAGGGGGAGTATCTTGGTGAGAACTTTGTAAAGGCTTTTCTTGTGCCTGGATTAAACAAGAAGATAGTGGATTTGAAAATCTCAGGAGGAGCCTGGGGACTGGATGTAGGTCATCGTGAATTGGGCCGAACCAGGATAAATCACAGTTTGCATATTCTCTTCCCTAAGCTCTTAATATTCCAGCATATATCATTTAAATATCTAACTGTGATTTATGATTCATTACTTTCATATTTATTGCTTCCTCTAAGATGCAAAAAGATTTCGAAAGTTCTTAAGTTTTTACCTTACACCCAATTCACCCCCCTCTTGGGTGTCAGCCGGTTCTAACATTTGGTATCAGAGCCGGACTCTTGTTTAAAGGACTTAACCGTCTCAAGAGTTTATAATGGTTGATTTTGGGTGTTATATGCTTTCCGAAGGTTTTGACTACACTGTTCCACCTATTTTGAAAGATATTGATTTTTGGTTTTGGAAAGCTAGAATGACATCTTTCATAAAAAGCTTTGATTATGATATGTGGAATGTTTTTACAAATACCTTTGATTTCAAACCAAGAAAGGATTGCACAGAAAGAGAAAAGAAAATGTTTTCGTTAAACATTAGGGCAATGAAAATTTTGTATAGTGCTTTAACTGAAAATGATTTTGAGAAAATTAGATTTTGCTCTACTGCAAGAGATATTTGGTAGGGATGAGCAAATAGTCCAGTGGTCCAGGTGGTCCGGTCTGACCCGATCTAACCCGACCCGGTATGCTGAAAAAAATTGGCCTGAAGCTTGTTCTCACAGACCAAACTAGACTGGTTTATTGGGCTGGACTGGACTTTGGACCAAGGTCTCAGACCCATTGGACTGGTCTGGTCTGGTCCGAGTAGTTTATTTATTTTTTTTAATCCTCCTTTAGACATACTTAGCTCTGGGCCCAAAACACACCTAGACCAGCCCAAATGCCACAGCCGCCCAGCATCTTCACTTTCAGTCAGCGTCTCAGGCTCTCAACGAAGCAGAACTGCAGTTTCAAATTCGAACGGTGGAAGTAGAACGTGGAAGATTGGAAGTGGAACCCTAGGTCTGTCTAGCACTGAAATCACTCACGTCTCTCGCCGTCTCACATGTCCAGTCTCCGTCGGGCGTCTCCGGTCTCAGTCGAGCATTTCTAGTCTCCGTCAGGCTTAGATCTCAGGTCTCCATCATCACCTCTCCTCTCTGCTTAGATCTGATGCTGCTCTCCGTTGAACTCGGTCCAACTCTAATATCTGCTTACGGTAATCGTCAGGCTTAGTCTAACTATGTTCTCTAATCTCTGCTTTCTGTCTACGTCGGTTTTCTTTCTAAATTTCAGGAATCTTTGAATTTGCCGTCGAACTCTGTTCTCTGCTTATAGTCTTCATCGAACTCTCGTCTTCACTGCGTTCAAATTTAGTGACTTAATTTGAACTCTATTCTGTGCTTCATCAGATTTGGAATGTAGTTGTGAATTAATTTGTGTAAATCGATTACTCGTTACTTTGAGCAGAATGTAGTTGTGATTTTGAATCTTCTGGCTGTTGTGCAGTTGTAATTTTAAATCGATTACTCATTACTTACTTTAAACTCTGTTCTCTGCTCACATGTACAAAAAAAATTATGTAAAAAATTTTGGCAAAAAAATACGTAACAGGAACTGGACTGCCTGGACTGGTCCAGGTAGTCTATTGAACTAGTTTGGTCCAGCCCAAGCTCGGGCTGGTGCTGGACCAGACCGGACCTCGGGCTGTCTTGTTCAGCCCGAGGCACTATACAGACCAGACCTCGGGTCAAGGCCAAACCCGGTCTGGTCTGGTCCATGATCATCCCTAATATTTGGGATACTCTTGATTGAATGTATACTTCTAACAAGTGTGTTGAAGTTGAAAGTGTTGATAGTTCATGTGAAACTACAAGCTTCATATCTACGATTCATGAACAAGAGGAAGTTGACAATGAAGATGGAGAAATCATAGAACACTTTCATGATCTTGTCAACATAAAAGAACAAGAGGAAGATGATTCCCAAGAAGAGCTCATTACGGACGAATTTGATGGATCATCCTCTAGAGATCAAGAAACACATATGGTAAACAATTCCAATTCTTCTGGAGTTATTTCGAAAACTGATTTTCAAAATTTGCATAAAATTGTTTCTCAACCAAGTATTGATTCTATTCTGAAAAGTAAAAATGTTTTCAATCATGCTGGAAAGTTTATTGGAAAGAAAGAATGCTCAAATGAAATTTATTCGGGTTTTTACTCTCTTGACCGACACAATACTTGCATAAAATCTTATAATGCATATCATCATATTATTTGCAATTATTGTGGTAAATCAAGTCATATTTCTCACATATGCTATATTAGAAGAAATTATAATGCGAGAAATAAATTTGTTTGGATTCCTAAAACGCAAGTGAGTTCAAATGCTAATGTTCAAGGACCCAAAGCAAAGTGGGTACCAAAATGTCCATATGGTGTTTCATGTGTGCAGATTGATCCTAGAAAAATTGGACAAAAGGGTACTGAGAAAATGAAGAAGATTCCAAGAGTTCCTAATGCACCTAAATGGAAATTCACATCAATTAGGAGAACTCTCGGATCACCCATTGCTGGAATTGCAAATTTTAACCACAAAGAAAGGCAATGGAGAAAAGGAGTAAGTTCCACCTCAAGAATGAACTACCATAGAATACCATTCAACTATCTTGAGGAGAACAAGAAAAGGAGGATCTCTCAAGCATCAAATAAAAGGCTCCTGGAGTCTATATATTTTGAGAGAAGGTTATTAGCACCTAAAGCAAGATATTCAAAGTATCAACATCATAGAAAAATGCAGTGGGTAAGCAAAAGCAATCTTCCAGGTATCTAAGGCAAAGGTACACAATGATAAAACCTCCTATGTTATTGTCTGTAATATTTATTGAGGTTTTAGATTTTGGAATCTTAGGAATGAGCATTGCAAATAATTTTGAAATTATATTTTCACATCCCTTAAAAAGGCATTTAATAGATTTATTTATAAAGGGATTGTAATGCACAACAGGTTAAATTCTTTATGCATGTATAATGATTCGAAAAGAAAATATTTCTCTTATGCATAAAGACATATATTTAATTCATTATGCTCAATTATTTTAAATTAATTATATTCTTAGAGCTTGTGAATTATGATTCCTACAAGGTAACCATGAGTGGATCCAAGTAAAATTGGATACCAAAGGAAGAAAAATATCTATAAGGTTTTGTAGGAAGAAGAAAGGAAGAGCTTCATCTCCAGATTATGACTACATAAGATTTCACTCAAATCTTGGTGAAGTTGGACCTTGAGGCTACATCTTAAATATGTAAACAAAAGGATGCATTACTTGAGGCAATACTACAAGTGCCTAGCTAGCAATGAAGGAAGAGAAGACGCACAGTGAAGCATCACTCAAGTAACCAATCAAGTGATCATCATCACTGCGTAACAACTCAGAGTGAATGTTCAAGTGATAACACCAACTGGAAGATTGGAAGGTAAAAGTCAAGGAATTATGCATAAATGAGCTCCAAAGGATAATTTCTCAAGTAATTACGAGATTACTTGAGCACGGTACTATCTTCTTTATTCTTACCCTATATTATGCTTATATAAATTATTTATTTGGGTAATGAATAACTTGCTCATTATTGCATACCATTAGCAATCAATCATTCATGGGTTTTAAATTGTTTTTAGATTGCCAAATGGATTGAAAGTGAATTTGTACATAATCTCTCTATGTATTTGAGTTTTGAAATGCATATTTCAAAAATGTACTTAGATTCCAAATTCATCTTGTTTATAAAAATGCATACATATTATTTGAAAATTATTCATAACTTGTTTGCATTTAAATCGGTTTCAAAATTGGAAGTTAATATTTATACTGAAAATCAGAAATGCTTCAAATTATTTCAAAAATGTACTTAGATTCCAAATTCATCTTGTTTATAAAAATGCATACATATTATTTGAAAATTATTCATAACTTGTTTGCATTTAAATCGATTTCAAAATTGGAAGTTAATATTTATACTGAAAATCAGAAATGCTTCAAATTCTTCCACTAGAGTATTTCCCCATCATTGACATATTGATCATTGATTTTAAATGTGTTATCCAATGCTTGAACTCCTCAACCATTATTTTCTAACAAGTTAGACCTTATGTCTAACAAGTTAACTATCTATATGAGTTTCAAGTGTATTTCCTAGAAAAGAATCTAATATGTGAAAGCTTTATGCCTAATGCATAAATCTTTGGTTGGCCATGTTATTCCAAGCATTATGAATGTTCATATTAGTGCATTAAATCTTAATGCATTAACCATTATAGTGGAATATCTTACTAGGATAATATTCTAGAACTCTCGTCATTTGGATCAATGAGTATGTGTTTCATCATCCATAAATTCTTATACTCATCTTGTTGCTCAAATGCATTACCATTTGTCTTTATCCATTCTTCGAGTAACTAGATCCCTCTATTCAAATTCTTGAGTTGAATATCCCTATTCTTCAAGACACATCTCTAAAAGTCAAGTTTATCTCTTGGTCAATAGCAAAGTCATTGTGTTTATATACATCCTTAAAATTAAGTTTTTTTTTTGGCTAATTCATTTTCAATATGACTTTTGCTCTTGGGAAAATTCTCAAACATGTTAAACTCCAATGTCTAACATGTTATTTTAGTTGTTCTCTAAAAAGGAAGCTTTCTGGTATATGTATACTTAAACTGTTAACTTTCACTATTTTCAACATGAACATTGATTAAAAACATATTTCAAAGATGATTTTTGCATATAATCAAAATCTCAATTTTACAATACATTGTTATAATTTTAAATTACATCTGAGATTTGAAACAATGTGCATATCTCATGATCATTCTTGGGAAATTTGATTTCATTCATAATTTATCATTTCATAATAGTTGGTCATTATAAATAGATTTTCAACTCTCTTTGATATGACTTACCTACCTTGCATGAAAATCTTATTAATGACATATCTTTTAAAGTGTATTTACAAATTATCATTGATCTTTGAAATCATCATTCTTAGTATTATATGTTCATTACCCTTTATGATTTAATTGCTTGAATTTATTTAATTGGGTAAAATTATATTTTGGTCTTTGTTGATTATTATACTCTTTGCTCAAATATCATATGATTCAATTATAAAAGAGCATAAGAGTTATAATGTCTAAAATTATATGGACCCAAGAGAAAGTTGGGTACCAAAGAGCATTTATTTATATTTTTGCAGGAGTTGATCAAAATGCTCTACTTTTGGATACAAAGATCAAAGGCTAACAGAGAAGGCATGACTAGCAGTGTTGCAATGTGAGCAGAAGCAAAATCTGTGGTATCGTTTAAGTGACACCATAAGTAAGTAGATAGTGATGTAGCCAGAGAAAGAGAAAGAAGAAGAAAATCTCTTAAGTGAACCTAGATGAGATTCATCTCAAAGCAACTCAAGGCCAAGAACAAGTATAGACAATGTGAATCTTTGTTGCCTACCCACCTTCCTTATCGTTCCAAGGTGATCAAAAGATGTTTAGAAGAAGATGCTGAGATGCACAGAATCATCAAACTTGGTGAGCCTATGAGGATTCTCAACTACAATCCTAGCTCTATGTTTTCACAAAATTATATGATATATCTATACTAGAGCTATGGTGAGCAAGGCCAATTCAATCGCTTCATGAAAGGATTATCACACAATGGCCTATATTATTAGTGAGAAGGAGAGGAATATCGAAGAGATCATGTCTTTCAAAGAACAGGAGGTATATATATATATACTTCTACAGGACTTACTCCAAGTAATCAGAAGTTACTTCAAGTAATCTGCAATTACTTCAAGTAGACCTTCAAGTAATTCGCAATTACTCCAAGTAGACCTTCAAGTAATTCGCAATTACTCCAAGTAAGTCTGAATCTCACTCCAAGTTAACACAAGAGGCATAGAGGATGAGAGCTGAGACTTCAAGAATAGATGAGTTACAACATTTTGCTAGAGCTGGTCTCCCTGGTCCTTCATTCTTTGGTCCATCTGTCCAAGGCTATCTGAGAAAGGAGCTCAACAATCACACAGAGCTTGCTACAAACAATGTTGAGTTCATTACTTATGTGAATGGCAAGATTAGACAACTCTGTGGTTCAATCAACCAGAACTTCAAGGCTTTATTATGAGCTCATCTTGGTATCCTAAAGTGCCTACAGAGATTATGCTTCAGAATCTTTCAGTACTAATCACATCATCAGACAGTGAGTATCCAACGATGCATCAACGGACTTCAGAGGATTATGGCTCGAGTAATTACGATATTACTCGAGTGAGGTATTGTATTCTTACCTAATTAAAATTCTCTGAGTTGTATCACTCGGGTGAGCACTCGAGTAATGGTTGAGTGGAATTACTCGAGTAACTACTCGAGGGATACAGGGTTACAACCTTAAAACCCTGAATAGCATCATCATTTTCAACTTGATTTTTCTCTAATCTTCATATTTTCATACTCATTCTCTCTACAAAATTTCCAATGATTTTACAAAAAAGCCATGCATTCATTAAGGGGGAGCTTCACATTCATACGTGTTTTATATCTTAAAAAGCTCATCTCCTTTATTGAAAGGAAATCTTTTTAACATACTCATCTGAATTTTCTATTTTTTTAATTAGTTTTGATGATGAGTTATTTATATATCTTCCTTTCATGATCTTAATTTTTAACATATCATATAGAAAGGATGGCTTTGGTTTATGCAATAAATTTGATACTTGATTGTACTAACCACTCTCTTTGCAAAAATGCTTTTATAGTAGGAGAATTGGCTCTATGCAAAATCATTCCTCAACACACTAAAAGGAGAATATATCAACTTTGAGGAAAGATGATTTAATATTGGCTGTAACACTCAAAGCAACAAAAGGCACAAATCAGGATGATTTTGGTAGCATTCTAAGGAAGGCTATTCCTAAGCTTCCTATTGAGCACATTTCATAGTCTACCACTAAGCCAGATATAGTTCACTCCTATGAACTTGATTCATCACAGTTGCATAGTGAAAGTATGGTGAACATAACATCTTGGATCTAACACAACAAGAAAGGAAGGCGATGGGTTTCATGGATCAATCTTCAGCTTGCCAAATCCAAATAAGCATTTCTAAACCCTCTCTTTATATTTTGAGCTTACTTTGAATATTCTTGACTATGGAAGTTTTCTTGAAAACCTTTCCAAATTGTTTCAAATTTGTTTTCATGAAAACCATTTTTTTTCACTTGCATCAAATTATAAATGAAACTACTTTCAAAACGGGGGAGAGAAACTTGTTTTCCTTATGCATTTATTTTGATTAATGGGGAGAATGACATTTCTCATTTGATTTCATATTTACTTCTCTACAAGTCTTTCTTCTTTATACTTCAAACTTTTTGCTGATGTCAAATAGGGGGAGAGAAAGGCAAGAAAAATATATTGTTCTTACTTAGTTTTTATAACTCATACATATTTTTCTTGAAAGATTTGTCATCATCAAAAAGGGGGAGAATGTTAGATATGAATAGTTTTGATGATGTCAAATATAGATGTCAAATATGAGCAAAAAGTTTGTATAATATACTTATCTTCCACATTGACTAACTACCATATTTAATGTTGTATATCTTGTAGATTAGTCATAGACATCATTGTGGGTTGATATTATAATGTCTCATAAATGGAGAATAATCATCAAGAAGAAAATCAAGAGGCAAGGAATTGAAGAAAGAAGAAAGAAAGATGAAGATTGAAGATATTCATCAAGAAGATTGAAGTTGGGTTATGAAGAATGATCATCAAGAGGAAAAACAAGAAGAAAGAGATTAAAGAAAGAAGAACTTACAAGATCACATGAGAATATTAAGATCCAAGCTATTAGAGGTGATATCGAAGGTTTCTATGATCATACGGAAGTTGGAATGGGTCAATACGAAGCTAAAATGATGTATACGGAAGCTATGGTACCTTTGGGGATGATTACCCGAGTAATCACTCGAGTAATATGGCATTGTCTGATTTTGGAGGTGTTTACTCGAGGCCTTACTCGAGTAATCTGCCGGGTTATTTGATGAATTACTGAAGGCGGCACTTGAAGTAAATGGAACTCTGTTTTCGGGCGGCAGAACAGAGGTTCGGTATTTTGATGATATCTCTCCAACCACATGTCGGATCGAACTGAAACTGGTGGCATTGAAACCTAGACTTCCAACACGAACTTTTGACACCAGGATCACATTCAAAGGAGGTCAGATGAGAGAGATATAAGCCTCGAAATTTGACACATGAATCAGCGTCATATTCCTGGACAGCTTCGGTATTTTAAACATAACTCTTAATATACATATCGGATTAAGGAAAAACTGGTGCCATATGAAAGAAGACTCAAAGAGCTTTCCATGGATAGGTAATTTAACATATTTAAGGTTATATTCTAATAGGTATACCATCTGGAAGTTGCTGCTCGTGATTTCAGGATTGTCTAAGAACAGTAGAACTCTTTGGATCATAACTTTCTATACACAACGAGTTTGGAGCTGATTCTTGTTGCATTGGAATGTAGATAATGAGGGCTTTCCGATGATATATGATTTTCCATGTTTCGAGTCAAAATCAAGAATTCACTTGAAGGCACTACTCGAGTAACTAGTTGATAACAAAAGACTTTACTCGAGTAGCCACTCGAGTAATCAAGGTAAAGAACTTCCAGTTGCTCTCGGCCTACCAATGTTACTCGAGTAGCTACTCGAGTAACCAGATAAATCACTTGGAGTTGCTCTCGGCCTGCCAATGTTACTCGAGTAACCACGTAAAAGACTTTCAGTTCCTTTCGGGCTGTCAACGTTACTCGAGTAGGTACTCGAGTAATCAAATAGAAAACTTCCAGTTGCTCTCGGCCTGCCAACGTTACTCGAGTCAGTACTCGAGTAAAGAGACAGAAACTTAAAGAGAACTTCAAGTCGAACTTCAAGTTACGACCCAAACTTCAAGTTGAACTTCAAGTTACTACCTAAACCTCAAGTCGAACTTCAAGTTACTACCCGAACCTCAAGTCAAACTTCAAGTTACTACCCGGGTACGCAGAATTATTTAGAAGAGAACTTCAAGTTGCTACCTGAGTAAGCTATGCAGAAAATGGAAGGCCACTCGAGTAACCTGTGAAGAAACCTGATGTTTACTCGAGTGAGCACTCGAGTAATGCTTCCCAGGAAAACAGAACAACGTCCCGAAGATTCTGGAAATCAATGAAATGATCATATAACTCATTCTTCTTGCTTCTAATCACTCTAACACTTCATTGTATTAGTGTTTAATGTATTTCTCCAGGAATACAATGAAGATATGATGTGAAGAGTCAAAAGCTGACTTTACGGAAGCGGAGCATCAAACGTTCGTAACGGCTAGTTTTCAAATTCAAGCAACGGACGAACGAAGCAACGGACTCAACGGATAAGTTGAAATACTCACAACGGTCATATCCTACTCAACTATAAATACAGAAGATTCAAGCAGACGACAACAACGTAGAACATGATAAGATTATGAATCATCCACTTCTACCCGAATACTCTCTGTTCTTATCTATTTTCCACATCATGTATATTTGAGAGAGAGTTTTTGTATTGTACTTCAATGTTCATTATATCTACTCTGTGAGATAGTCTGTAAACACTTTCACTTATATTTCTGAATTGATCTCAAGGTAGAGGGACCTTGAGTGGGTTGATTTCCTTACGGGCAAGTATAGAGAGAATCACTGGTAAAACTTTCTACTCGTAAGACTTACAAGGTGCAAGCAGTAGAGAACATTGCTGCTCGTAAGACTTACAGTGGTGTAAGTAAAAGAGAACGTTGCTGCTCGTTAGACTTGCACAGGTAAACAGGAGGGAAAGGTCTTCGAGATTGCTGTGCTCGTAAGACATGTTGTAAGGGGGAGTATCTTGGTGAGAACTTTGTAAAGGCTTTTCTTTTGCCTGGATTAAACAAGAAGATAGTAGATTTGAAAATCTCAGGAGGAGCCTGGGGACTGGACGTAGGTTATCGTGGATTGGGCCGAACCAGGATAAATCACAGTTTGCATATTCTCTTCCCTAAGCTCTTATACTTCCAGCATATATCATTTAAATATCTAACTGTGATTTATGATTCATTACTTTCATATTTATTGCTTCCTCTAAGATGCAAAAAGATTTCGAAAGTTCTTAAGTTTTTACCTTACACCCAATTCACCCCCTTTTGGGTGTTAGCCGGTTCTAACACGATGAATTGCCCATTTATTATCAACTCAAAATCAAATTGGTTAGAGATAGGGTTCTAATTCTCATTTTTAACTCATTAAATATATTTAACTCTATTTTTCTAAATTATAGTGAAATTTTCAAATTGTGTAACTTAAATATTGAGAGTATTTGTCCAAAAGGGCATATTATCCAAATAAGAAATGAGAAGGTAGGATAATGTTGTCTTGAAGTATTACCCTCTCTCACCCTTAATATAAGAGACATATTTATCTAATTTGATTAGATTAATGAAATTAGTTAAGTTAGTAAATATGACATGTATTTTTTAAAATACCCTAGTCATTTTTCTTAATTCCTTCCATCTCTCTTACTTGATTATAATTGAGGAAGCACCAAATCAATATGATTTAATTAGGAAAATATTTTAGTAGTATCATGTTTCATTATTTTTATTTGTATTATTTTAAGACTCTTATTAGGAATGGTTGTTGTTTTGTTGAATCATACTTACATCAAGTTTTTTATATCCATTACATTAAGTTCTCCAAGCATAGGTGACCACATGTCTCTCTTTTTCATATAAGTAAACTAGGGCTTTCAATTTACTCACTTCGTCCATAAATATAAGTTCCTTTCTATTACATATTTATTGATTTTGCCTACTTTTGTTAATAAACAAAACAGTTATTTGAAGCTTATATTTAGGGATAAGGAGCTATAAATTGCGAATAGTTGTCTCTTTCTAGACTTTCTCTCATTTTCTCTATTCTCTATCTTTTTTCTATTCATATTCTTTACACCATAAAGGGTTGAGTTCAAATCCTACAAAAGGGTTGAGTTCAAATCTTAGGAGTGTTAGAGCCCATGGTTTGATAATAACAAAGTTTAGAAAGATATTACAAAAGTTCTTAAAGATAAACAAAACTTTTTGAACAAGCAGAAATAATTTTCTGAGACCAAGTGTTATATCACTCGAGTGATATGGTGTTGTTACTTGAGATGATCAAAGCTTAAAATCTCTTCAGACTATTATGGTAAAGTTTTTGACAAATACTTCTTTCAAAGAATGACTACTTTTAATATCTATCACTATAACTGAAAAATAGGTTTTATAGCAATGAAAATGTTTTTATAAATGGAAATCACTCGAGTGATGTGCCAAGATCACTCGAGTGACCACTTAAGTGATAGTCTAAATATTATCACTAGCATACTACTAAAGTGATTTGTTCCAGTGATACCACTCTAAAAGCTTTTAAAAAACCTTACTCAAGTGACCACTTAAGTAATGTGTCAAAAAGAATCTTTAGCACAGCACTGCATGATCCTACAAGTGATCTTATGTGAAAATTTTTCTAATCATAAAATCACTCGAGTGATCATCAAGTTAAAGATCACTAGTAGAGCACTCGAATGATATATCAAGTGATCCATTGAAGATCACTTGAGTAATCACTCGTGTAATGCAATTTTTGGATTACTAGCATAACACTCGAGTGATCCATCCAGTGATATGTCATGCTATAAAACTTCTAGATCAAGATCACTTGAATGATCACTCAAGTAGTGGTTTCGAGAAAAAAAAATAGAGCACCATCTTCTAATTTTCAAAATCACTTAATGATTGTATAATTTATTGATTTTAACTCTTTTTTACTCTAATACTTCATTGCCTTAGTGCATAAAGCTTTTTCCAGGTGAAAAATGAAAAGGTTATGTGAAGAGAAGAAAAAGTGACTTTGTATTAGAAGCATTAAATGCGAGTGGGATTTCAACCGAGACATTTTCTCTACTCCAACAGCTACTTTCCTACACATAAAGAATATTTATAGGAAGCAACAATACTCTGATAGGCAAATAGAATACTCACAACGATCATTTATTACAATCCAACTGTCAATACGAAAGCATTCAAAGGGGAGCAACTACCAAACTTTAAAATAAAACATTCAAGTTGGCTTTTAAGTGCTATATTTTCATTCATTATCATTTCCTTTGTACTTTATACTTTAGTGATTATATATTCACTCTTTGAGAGAGCTATATCAAAAACTCAATACTTCTTGTTGAGATAACTTAAGGTTGGGGAACGTTAAGTTGGGTATTGATTTACATTGTGTAAAGGGGAGTGAGAGTCTGATGAAAGGAACTTGCAGTGTATTGAGGTGCCAAGAACCTACCAAATCTTGGAAGCTATAGTGAAAATCTCATAGGAGCTCTGAGGATTGGACGTAGGTCAAAGAGGTTGTGACTGAACCAGTACAATCTCTTGTGTGCACTTCTGTGATATCCTTCTAACCCTCAATTCTTACTTAAATTATGTTAATTGTTAATTTTAGTTAAAATTTTTATAACCACCTAATTCACCCCCCTCTTGGGTGAAACACTTACACTAACATTTGGTATTAAAGCAAGGTTTCTTGTTCAGGTATAATAATCTAAGAGGGATCCAATGGTGAACACGAGTGAAGAAAAACTTCTTGACAGAGCCTCAATCACAAGACCTCTAGGCTTTAATGGGGAACACTTCTCTTTTTAAAAAGTGAAGTTTAGGGTATTCATAATAGCCGCAGATAATAGACTCTGGGAAGTTATTCAAAACGAGAATTACATACCCATAAGAGATGTAGAAGGACAATAAGATCCTAAGACACTGACAGAATTTAATGAGAATGACAAAAAGCTCGTGACTCTCAACAACAAAGTAATCCTAGTGATTCAATGCGCTTCAAGTCAAAAGGAGTATTTCAGGATTTACATACTTCCAATGGCTAAGAAAATGTGGCAAGTCCTAGAAATAGCTTATGAAGGAACTTTGGGCATTAAAGAAAACAAAATCCATACTCTTGTTACATAGTCTGATTACTCTGAATGAAGTCAGGAGAATCAATAGCTGAGTTTGAACTCAGGTATACTCATCTTGTAAATCAACTTGGAGTACTTGGGAAATTCTATTATCAGAATACTCAAGTGAGAAAGATACTAAATATCCTTTCTAAAGAATGGGAGGCCAAAGTCACGGCAATAGAGGAAGCCAAAGGTGAATCAATGCTATCAATGGATTCTCTATTAAGAAATCTTTCTGAATATGAGTGCAAATTAAAGTTCAAACGAAAACTAGAAGAGATCGAAGACAAGAAAAAGAAAATCCTGGCACTGAAAGTGATAAAGGAAGAAAAGGATCAAGAATATGAGGAAGATTCTACAATGATGAAAAAGGGTTAATGATAAAAGGATTCAAGAAGTTCTGCAAGAAAGTCTAAGGATTCAAAAACCTCCAAAAAGGAGGAACCAGCAACAGAAAGGAAACTAAGGAACATATCATCTGCTATGAATGCAAAAAGTCAGGACATATCAAGTCTGAATGCCCAGAGCTTCAAAAGAACAAAGAAAAGAGAAAGGCAAATTCTTCAATAAAAAGAAAGCATTTGTATCCGCAACATGAGGAGATAGTTCCTCTGATGAAGATAGTGAAGAAGAAGAAGTAGCCAATATCTGTCTACTTACCTAAGAAGAGTCAAAAGAAAAAGAGGTAACTGACTCTGATCCTACTTATAATGAATTACACTTCGAATATAATGCTTTACATTTTGAATTTATCAAAGTAGTAAAGGTATTGATTGTTTACAAAAAGAAGAAAACTCTTGAAAAAGTCACTAAAGGAAGTGAGATACTAAATTTCATTTTGAAAGCTCAATATTTTGTAAATGATCAGCCTGGTATTGACTATGATCCCAAATCAGATAAAAAGAAAGGAAGGAAGAAGACATGAGGCAAAACATGTTTAAACTATTTTCAACATTCTATTCATATATCAAATCCTTTCTCACATTACAACTTCTACAATAGAAAGGCTCACTATACTTCCTTATGTTTTCATAAAAAGGAAGGTAAAATAGGAGCCTACAGATAAGTTCCTAAAGGATCACATGTTCAGAAAATGATTCATACTAACCCAAAAGGACCCAAAAATATATGGGTACCTAAGACTTAATTGTTTCTAATTGTAGGTATGTTTCAAAGGATCCAAAACTAGCAAATGGTACATAGACAGTAAATGCTCCCAACATATGAATGGTGACCAAGAAAAGTTTACTGAGTTAAAATCCAAAGAAGGTGAAAAAGTATAATTTGGAGGAAACCAGTTCGGTAAAATAGCAGAATAGGAGAAGTTGGAGATAATGAAGGAATTCAAGTCAAAGATGTGTACTATGTTGAAGGACTGTGCCATAACCTGCTAAGTGTAAGTCAAAGCACCAATAAAGACAATTAGGTAATATTTGACTTAAAGGAATGTTTGATAGTAAGCAAGAAGGATTTACAATTGGAGAAGAAAAATCCCAAAGCAAAGATTAGAGCAACAAGGAATGGTATCTACTATACTCTTGATATAAGTAATAATGCTTCTAAAAACTGTTTTTGAAGTAACGCATAAAATTTGGTTGTGGTATAAAAGACTGGCTCATGTCAATATGCACCAACTAGGCGAGATACTTAAAGATGACTTAGTAATTGGCTTACTTAAAGTAAATTGAAAAAATGATTTAGTCTGTGATGCATGTCAAAAGGGTAAATAAACAAAGTCATGTTTTAAATCCAAAAAGGAAATCACAACAATTAGACCACTTCAACTGCTCCATATAGACTTAGTTGGACTATCAAGAGTTAAAAGTCTCAGTGGTAACTTATATTCATTATCATTATTGATGATTTTTTTAGGTTTACATGGATTATTTTCTTATCATCAAATGATGAAACTTTTAGTGAATTCATTGTATTTGACAAGAAAGTATAAAATGAGAAAGATATGTCAATTACAGGTATATGAACAGAACACGGAGGAGAATTTGAGAATCAAGCCTTTAGAGAATACTGTGACACCAATGACATTTATCACAATTTCTCTGCACTAAGAACACCATAACAAAATGGAGTCTTAGAAAGAAAGAACAGAGCTCTCAAATAGATAGCCAGAGCTATGCTGAATGAAAAGAACGTGTCCCAAGTTTTCTTGGCTGATATTATGAGCACCCCGTACTATATCTCAAATAGAGCTTACATCAAATCAAAACTTGGAAAGACACCGTACGAGCTATACAAAGTAAGTATAACCCCTTCACGGTAATTATATCCGGACTATGAAATTTAAGTGAAATAGAGACCAATAAGACAAAACCATTTTTTTTATAATCACTCATCTCTAAGAGATGGGGTGTACAAACAAAACATTTAAAATAGAATTCATCTGGTCTCACATTCACTTTCGAATACAATTACCTGTGCAGTTACATCACATAATAACTATCAGAGTGCGTAACCAAAATCCTGGCAACCCCGGGTTACTTATATATATTGGGTTTAAAAGTTTCCCAAAATGGGGATTACATGACCCAAAAATCATCTTTACATCTCATATACAAAGTAATCCCAAAATTCCAAAATCCAAAACAGATAACCAACGGACCGAATTCCAGTATGTCCCTACTAGCCCTAACCACTCCTGGTTGCCCGCTTATCCTTGGAACCACTCGCCCTGTCTGAAAATGTTAGTCATTTGGAAAGAGTGAGATTCTAAAGAATCCCAATAGTAACAAATCATTCATACCACAAGTAATCACATAGCATGTAAACAAATCACCACATAACCGCAACTCAAATCACACTCCACCCTCATCTCCTTTTACCGCCGGGAAGGCACACTGTCCTAAACCCAAACCGTTGTTAGCGACTCAGGAACTGTTGGTATGGCAGTGTATACGAATAGCCTTATGGCTCACATATAGCCTTTCGGCCCATAATTAGCCTTTCGGCCCACAATTAGCCTTTCGGCCCACATAATCATATTTATCACACCTTAACCTTATCCCCTTTTACCTTCGGGAAGGCACACAGCCCTTACCCGAACCGTTGTTAGTGACTCAGGGACTATTGGTATAGCGGTGCTTTCACAATTTCACAAATCATGCAGTATTTAAATCCATCATAAACTAATGATATAGCACACATACAATGTATCACATAAGGTATAAAGAAAGAGTTACTACCTGTATCTTTCATGACTTTCTTTGGCTCCGCAGGCTTATGAGGGTGAGAAATATCAAATCCTATACCAAATTAGGGACAACCAATCAATTTCTTTTCCAAATGTATATTTCCATAATACTTTAAGTTGGTTATCATTTAGGACTCTTTAGGTGACTATTAGAGGCCTAAACATATGCCTAAAGGGTTAGAAGAACTACCCTAAAAACCCCTTTTCGAAAGGCAACACAGTGATTTTAGACTGGCTCACTTGAGTGAAGATAACCTTACTCGGGTGATGAGCGACTGGTGCTCGAGTGAGAACGACTCTTACTCGTGAATGTTTGACAGTGAGCAACTACCCTGACCCAAAAGTGCTCACATCACTCGAGCATAAAACTTTGTACTCGGGTGATGACTCCAAATCTGCTCGAGTACCAGAAAGTGCAACACAAAGAGCGACAACCCGAGAGCACAAACAATCACCAGAGGGACAAGCTTACTCGAGCATACCCCCAGTGCTCAGGTGAGATGGCAATGCTTGCAAGTGTCAAAGCACACTCTTTACAAATGACCATCGAGTGAGGACCCGAGAGCAACCCTAACTCTGGACTCACATCATCACTCGAGCAATCCCTTGCTCACTCGAGTGACCATCAACTTCACTTGTGTTACAGAAGTGCATTCGAGCTCCACTTATAGAACCCAGGCAAAACTCGAAGCAGAAAAGCGAAAATACACGCAACACTAGAGCATGATCTTCCCTCACTCGAGTGTTGTGCATCAAAGACCAGAAACGCAGCAAATGACAGAAAATACCGGACTGGTCAAAATTGCTCCCAATGGTTCCCAAACCTCACACAAAGCTCATTTCCACTTAAAATGACCTAAGGAACACATTGGCAACATCCAAGACACCAAAAAACCCTTTTTAACCCTAATCTATACCCTTGGGTCTCTATGACACACAATGCCCAAATTCAATCAACTTAATTCCATACTTCAAAACTATTTCCACTACTCAAAGAACTTCACAATAAACCATTTCTAACATCATCCTCTATGAAATTCATACATTTAACATTTGGCACAAAACCAAGGCAAAATTCTAGAATTTACCAAACTTATCCAAAACTCATAACATATATGTCAAAAAGCATCAAATGCCTACCTCTTCACTTTACCAATATCAAAATCTTGATTCTCAAACTTACAATTTCGTCCAACACCTAAATCAATACTATTTAAGATTCTGAAATCACCACCATGAAGCTCTCAATGAGATGCACAACATTAGAGAAGAGGTTTAGGGCATAAGAGGATCATTACTCACCAAAGATTCAAGCTTTCTCTTTTCCCTTCCCTTGCTTGTCCACTGGAAATGAAGAAAGAAGAGGGAGGGAGGGAGATGGTGAGGTGATAAGAAAGATGATGATGAAGTGGTGATCTTTTTCCTTGGCCATACTCCACTGAAAATGAGAGAGAAAAGAGAGAAAAGTGGACTTTTGTCCTTTTGTACCATATCCCATGGTTCACACTATGCCACATGTCATCATCCTACATACTCTTACATGAGCTCACATAGCTGCAAAGTATGGGATTCTGGCCCATGGTCAATAGATCTCAACCCTTGATCTCAAATCACCAATGAACATTTTTATCAAACTTACATCATATTTCTCTAAAAGTGTTTAATTACACTAATTACAATCAATCCCATAATCATTAGCCCTTAATCCCAAATTGGGATATTACAGTAAGAAAGACAAACATTGCTCATTTGCACATCTTTCATTGTAAGTGTTTTATTCATAACAATGGTAAATATAACCTAGGAAAATTTGATCCTAAAGCTGATGAAATAATATTCTTAGGTCAATCTAATTGAAACAAAGCTTATAGAGTTTTTAATAAAAGAATATGCATTGTTGAAGAATCAATTCATGTTGTATTTGATGAAAATGAATCCACTAACAAAACCTTTGATGATGATTAGGAAATAATCATTTCTCAAGAAAATAACCACTCCACCCCCAAGCCTTCTAATCCTGAGGTTGAGAAAACAGAAAATGAAAATGTACCACCTATACAGAGTCAACCTAATGCTTAGAAGTTAACAAGAGTCATGCCTTAGACCAAGTTATAGGAGAAGTGAGTAAAGGAGTAAAAAGTAGAAACAAATCTTTAAATGAAGTTAGTTTTTCTGCATTTATTTCTAAGCTTGAACCTTCAAACATTAATGAAGCCCTATCAGACAATGATTGGGTGATAGCAATGTAAGAAGAACTCAATCAATTCGAAAGAAATCAAGTTTGGGATTTGGTACCTAGGTCTAAAGATCACCCAGTTATTGGCACTAAATGGGTATTCAAAAATAAACTTGATGAATCTGCAATCATTGTAAAAAAAATAAGGCAAGATTGGTGGCCAAAGGCAATAATCAAGAAGAAGGCATTGATTATGAGGAAACATGTGGTCTAGTAGCAAGAGTGGAAGCCATACGAGTACTCTTAGCCTTTACTTGTATCAAAGGATTCAAACTTTACCAAATGGATGTGAAAACACATTTTCGGTATATTATGGAAGAAGTATACGTGGAACAACCTCCAAGATTTGAGGATGTGACTAAACCTGATCATGTTTTAAAGCTAAAGAAAGCTTTATATGGTTTAAAACAAGAACTAAGAGACTAGTATGAAAGACTTAGCAAATCCCTCATTGATCAAGGTGTTGTCAGGAGAAAAGTTGATACAACATTATTTATAAAATGAAAATGAAATGATATTTTAATAGTTCAAATATATGTTGATGATATCATTTTTTGCACTACTAATGATCTTTTGGGTAAAAAATTTTCTGAGATAATGTAGGGGGAGTTTGAGATGTCAATGATGAGGGAATTAAATTTATTCTTTGGTTTGCAAATCAAACAAAGGAAGAACAGAATCTTTATATCTCAAACAAAATATGTAAGAGAGCTGTTGAAGATATACTAGATGGATCAGGAAAATGGTGCAGACACGTCCATGAGCTCAACTACACTACTTGATGCTGATGTAAAGGGAGCAGATTATGACATCACTAAATATAGAGGAGTGATTGGTTAATTATTCTATCTCATAACAAGTAGACTTGACATTCAATTCAGTATTGGAATGTGTGCAATGTAACATCTCGATTTGTGATTAGGGCTAATGGCTCCGATAATTATTGTAATTATCTTGATTGAATATATTTGGGATTAATGTAATGATAATTTTGAGAATAAATACAAGTGGTATTTAAGATCAATGGTTGTGATTCCTTGACCGTGGGTCGGAATCCTATGCTTTGTGTTTATGTGAGCTCTTTGAGAGAGTGAGTGGATGATGACATGTGGCCTTGTGTGAGCCATTGGATGAAGCACTAGAAGACAAAAGTCACTTTTTCTCTTCTCCCTCTCTCCTATTCAGTTGAGTGTGTGTGGGTAAGGAAGAGAAAAGAGCTATCATCATCTCCTCCTATTTTCTCTCTCTTGTCTCTCTCCTATTCCTCCATTTTCGCTAGATTGAGCAAGAAAAGAGAAGAAGAAAGCTTGATCTTTGGTAAGGAAATGATTCTCCTTTGCTCCAATCCTCTTCTCTAATCTTGTGTGTCTCATTGAGAGCTACGTTGTGATGATTGTAGAATCTTAAGAAGTGGTGATTTGTGATTTGGGCGAAATTGAAAGTTGAGGGATCAGGATTCTGGATTGAGCAAAGTGAAGAGGTAGGCATTTAGAGCATTTTGAAGTATAATGTGTGATATTTTGCTAAGTATGGTAAAATCTGGAATTTTGCCCTAAATATGCCTATTTTGGGAAATGTTAAGTTTGTTATGATTGATGATTGGAAATGATTTACTTGGAGATATATGATCATTTGATGTAATTTGGAATGTTAAAAAGGGTGTTAAGGGAATTTGGATATGATGTGTCATTCAGACCTTAGTGTTTGATTGTGGTCAAATTGGGTTTTGGAGTGTTTTTGGAGTTGCCATTGTGTTCCCTTGTTAGTGCTTAGAGTGTATGAGCATTGGGAAGAGTTTGGGAACCTTTGGGGGAGAATTTGACCATATGGTGTTTCTGGTTTTTGGCTGCGTTTCTGGTCTCTGATACACATCACTCGAGCAGAGGAAGAACGTGCTCGAGTGATGCGCAAGTTTTTCCCTTTGTGCTTCGAGTCACCTGGGTTTTCTGCGAGTGCTGCTCGAGCACATCGCTTTGTGCTCGAGTGAGCGAGGAACCTGCTCGAGTGAGCTTGGTCTGCTCGAGTGAGGGTGTGAGTCCAGAGTGAAGGATGTGCTTTCGGGTCTTCACTCGTGGGCTGATGCCAAGAGTGAGCTCTGTCACTCGCGGGCATAGCCGTTTCACCCGAGCACTGGGGGTCATGCTCGAGTGAGAGTATGCTTCAGGTGGGAGTTGTGCCTTCGGGTTCTCACTCGCGAGTAAGGTGCTCGAGTGAGCCTTCTCACTCGCGGGTGTGAGGTGTGTGCTCGAGCACATATGGCTGTGCTCGAGTGATCCCGTGCTTGGAGAGCTTTGGGTGCTCTCGGGTCCTCACTTCCTGGACTTCTCTCGCGGGTGCTTGAGTGAGGCATTTGGCCTTGTGCTCGAGTGAGGGTCAGTGTGCTCGAGTGAGCCAGTGCTCGAGGGTTTCCTTGTGCTCTCGGGTGCTCACTCGCAGTCTCACTCGCTATTGTGCTCGAGTGATGTCCGTACTTGTGCTCGAGTGAGAGCATTTGTGCTCGAGTGAGATGACCAAAAATGAGTGTTTTGCCTTCGAGTAAGGGGTCTTTTGGGTAGTGTTTTCCAACCCTTTGGGCATATGTTTAGGCCTATTTTAGTCACCTAAAGAGTCCTAAATGATAACCAACTTAGAGTATTATTGAAATATACACATGGAAAAGAGATTGATTGGTTGTCCCTAATTGATATAGGATTTGACATTTGTCGCCCTCGTGAGGCCACGGTGCCGGAGCTAGTCAGGAAAGATACAGGTAGTAACCCTATCTTTATACCTTATGTGATGTATCATATGTGTGCTATATCATTGTGATTAAATGGATTTTGTATGCTGCAAGTTTTGTGAAAACTTTGTGTGGAAGCACCGCTAAACCAATAGTCCCTGAGTCACTAACAACGGTTCGGGTGAAGGTCGTATGCCTTCCCGGCGGTAAAAGGGGATGAGGTTAGGGTGTCATATATGCGTTATGTGATATTGTGGTAGCACCGCTAAACCAATAGTCCCTGAGTCGCTAACAACGGTTCGGGTGAAGGTCGTATGCCTTCCCGGCGGTAAAAGGGGATGAGGTTAGGGTGTGATATTTGTGAAGGCCGACGGGCCATTGTGAAAGCCGAAAGGCTATATGTGAGCCGTGTGGCTATTTGTATGCACTGCCACGCCAACAGTCCCTGAGTCGCTAACAACGGTTCGGGTAAAGGTCGTATGCCTTCCCGGCGGTAAAAGGGGATGAGGGTGGAGTGAGTTTGTGTTGCTGCTGATATGAGATGATGTGTTTGCATATTATATGATTGCATGTGGTATGAAATAGTTGTTACTACAGGGATTCTTTAGAATCTCACCCTCCCAAATGATTAATCTTTTCAGACAGGGCGAGTGGTTCGAAAGGGAAGCGGACAACCAGGAGTAGTTAGGTTTACTCCGAGATCTAAGTGGTAGTTGGTTATTATAGTTTTGGATTTGGGATTGCAAGTTGTACATCTAATATAAATGAATGTTTTGGTGATGTAATCCCCTTGTTGGGAAACTTTGAACCCAAGTTATATATGTAAGTAACTCGGGGTTTGCCGGGATTTTGGTTTCCGCACTTTGATATTTATTATGTACTCTGATTTCTCTGATAATTATGTCCGCACGTGAATGTGAGACCACGAATATATATATGTTTTGAAAAGATTTTGAAATACCCCATCTCTTGGATGTGGGATTATAAATTGTGATTTCATCTTATTGGTCTCTATTTCACTTAAATTTCGTAATCCGGATGTAATTACGGTGAGGGGGTTACATGCAAGGTACCAGTCAACTCCTAAGGAATCACATGTTGAGACGATCAAAAGAATTTTCAGATATGTTGCTGACACATCAGAATTAGGTATCTAGTACCCTAAGGGAGGAAATGAGTACCTTATTGCATACTCAGATTCTAACCAAGAAGGAGACAAAATAAATAGAAAGAGCGCCAGTGGGTAATGTTAGTTCCTTTGAGGCTCATTAGTATTATGGTTTAGTAAGAAATAGAACACAGTATCTTTGTCATCAATAGAAGTTGAGTATGTTGCTGCCTCAAGTTGCTATGCTCAAGTGGTCTGGCTAAAGCAACAACTTCAAGATCTTGGCATTTATTTAAGGGAGATACATATCTACTATAACAACACCAACACGATAAGTTTGGTAAAGAATCCAGTTCAACACTCTAGAACTAAGCATATTGATGTCAGACACCACTTCATCAGAGATCATGTCCAAAAGAAAGATGTCAAAGTAGTGTTCGTCTCTACTCATCTTCAAATAGTGACATTTTCACAAAACCTTTGCCAAAAGATCAATTTTTATTTACAAGAAGAAAATTGGGAATAGCAAATTCTAATGGATTGTAAGTATTTTCATGTTTATAAAAGTGATAAAATTATGATGATAATTTAGCTGACTTAAGCATCGGAGTATCTAGAAAAGTGTTTTGC
The DNA here is from genome assembly GCA_963242795.1 of Inga leiocalycina. Classification (NCBI taxonomy): domain Eukaryota; kingdom Viridiplantae; phylum Streptophyta; class Magnoliopsida; order Fabales; family Fabaceae; genus Inga; species Inga leiocalycina. The sequence continues at coordinate 27,598,655 of OY725329.1, read as the reverse complement.
AGTACTGTGTCAATGTACCCTATTCCATGATAAGAGAAACAGATCTTAACAAAGTAGGTGATCACCATGACATCACCCGAGTGATGTTTGCCAGTGTTCATCACCATGAATCACTCAAGTGATGTCAACCAGTGATGAAGAACATCACTCAAGTGATGAGGTGAAGAGATACAGGCACAGAAGAAGTTCAAATAACTAATAGTGAAATGGTGTGACGGTTGGAAATTAAGAGGTGGAATTTGAAGGGATTGGTCACTCGATTAATCAACCAGAATCACTTGAGTGACCAATCGAGTGATCATCAAAGAAGTGAAGAATCTAGTCAAACTCTTATCTCATAATGCAATCAAGAGCTGTGATATGCCATTTCTCTCACCAAGGATTCATTCACGAATAATTACAAAATTATTCAAGTCAAGTATTGTATGATTCCTTATTAAACTTTCCTTTAGGTATGATCACTCGAGTGATGACCCAAGATCACTCGACTGACCACTTGAGTGATGTTAGCGAATAGGGTTTTATCGGTGAGAACAATGTCACTTTCACTAAATCACTTCCAATGGCTCTCCCTGTGATCTAAATGAATCTCTTATATATTTATACCCATTCAATTCCACACTAAACCCCTCAAATTTCACTCTCAAAACCTATTGAGTACTTAGGACATTACATTTCATCTATTCAAAGACCAGTAAAACTCCTTTTGAGCAACCACAGGACTTTTCTGAGCAAGAAGAAGAAAATAAAGAAGATGATGAGGAAGAGGACATCACAGTACCACCGGTGGCTTCAATAAAGAAAAGCCTGACAACTTTAAGAAATTCAAAGAATACTTTGCCCGGAGAAAAATATGTAAGATGTTCTATATGGATCTTAATACTTTGTTTGAAAGCTAGACCTATTGAGTACCTAGGACATTACATGCCATGGCTCTCTGTGCATCTACCATATTGCTCCAAGGTAGTTAGGCATTTGTATTGCAACTTAAAGCCAGTAGAAGACTATTTAGAGGGTGGTTCTGTGGTTGAGGAAGAATTAGAGACCAAAGTGAGAGGGAAGAAATTTATTATTTCTGCTTCCAGAAAAACAAGTGGCTTGGTATTGCAAAGCCTCGAAAAGATGCCCCTGTGAAACTCATACCAAATCTCATCTTCAGCATTCTAAGGCTTGGTGAAAGAGTAGGCCCTTTGACTTTCAATCCTCGAGATATATGTGATTTCACAGTGTACTGTGGTATATCTACTCCAGAGCTATTGTCAACAAGTCCAACAACTTTAATCATTTCATTGATCGTGACTATGGACTTATGGCTTCATTGATCAATAAAGAAAAGAGGAATCTAGGTGAAATTATTTTCTCAGAGATCAAGAGGTACAAATTCTCTGGTACTAAGACCATACCTATGCCTTACCCGCAGCTGATCTCACTTTTCCTTAGAACTAATAAGATCTAGTACCTAGAGCCAAATGAGCTAGTTGAGAGGTTGCTTCTAGTTAGAAGGAATTAAATTGGGAAGCTTGGGATTAAGTTACCTCTGAAACATCCACTGATCACCACTCCCAAAAAGAAGAAGGCAATTGAACTAAAGACCTCCAGGATGGATGACACACAATTTTCAGCCCTTGCCTCATCTATAGCTCCCTCCTTCCTTGGTTCCACCATTCAGCTGTACTTAAAGGAGGTGATTGAGGGCTTTCATGTAGATATGACCAATACCAATGCAGAGCTTGTAACTCACATGGGTAGGAGGATAGGTCAGATGTGTGAAGTTATGAACAAGCACAATCAAGCTGTATTGGCTCATCAGGAAGTTCATACAACAATGTTGATGGAGATTGCCAGTCTTCTCATATGACTTCATGAGAAGATTAACACATTGAGCTCTAGTTCCTCCACCCCTATGTGACCTACTCCAATCTCTACTACTCTCTCACCTACCATACCGGAGCCTTCACCAAGTAACATTCTTTTCTCTATGGTTAATCCTACTTCTTCTACCTAGGTTCACATCACTTTGGATGAACCTACCTTAGTTCAGCCAGATAGTATACCTCCCATATCTGATCCCATACCCACTTGCTCTCCTACCCATACAAATCCTCTCTTCTAGCAGACTCCCCATTCTAATGGCATTGAGAAGCTGGATGAAGATATAGAGGTTTCTGAGCCATCCACCACTCCTCAGCCTACACTACCACCTTTGAGCACTCTATTTATGTTCCTGATCCTTAGGATCCATTACAGGTTCCTGCGCTTTATCTTCCTAAACCTATTCCCTCTAACTTACCCACTTTCGCTACTCATGAAGGTGATATTCATGATGATGCCTCTTCACCTATCCCAGCTATCCCTCTTACCACAATAGGTTCATTATCTCAGCCACTACATGCCCTACTCAGATATTGACCTAGTTCTCATATTCAATCTTCCCTTTCTAATGATGCCAAAATGGGAAAGAAGGACTAGATGATGATATTAGTGAAGACTCACTGTTCTTAGCTGTTCTTAGGGATATGGTAATATAATATAGGGATTTGGGAAGTTTTTGTTTTGTCATCTATGTTGTATGTCTATGGAGTTGATTATCTTTAGGCTTTTGTAACATCGTATGTTTTATCTATTGAAGTATGTTGTATGTGATCTGATTGTCTTTAAATTAGCATTTGGATTATCTGCTTCAATTTAAATTTGATATTTCAAAATGAGTTTTAATTAACAAGTTTTGTCATCATAAAAAAGAGGAAGAATATTAGATCCCATGTTTTGATGATAACAAAGTTTAGAAAGATATTACAAAAGTTCTTAAAGATAAACAAAAGTTTTTGAACGAGCAGAAATAATTTTCTGAGACCAAGTGTTATATCACTCGAGTAATATGGTGCTGTTACTTGAGATGATCAAAGCTTAAAATCTCTTCTAGACTAACATGGTGAATTTTTTGACAAATACACCTTTTAAAGAATGACTGCTTTAATATCTATAACCATAATTGAAAAACAAGTTTCAGAGCAATGAAAATGTTTTTATAAATGGAAATCACTCAAGTGATAGTCTAAAACTTATCACTAGCATACCACTCAAGTGATCCGTTCCAGTGATGCTACTCTGAAAGCTTTTGAAAAAATTTACTCGAGTGATGTGTCAAAAGCATCTATAACACAGTACTGCAGTGATCTCATAAGAAAATTTTTCTAATTATAAAATTACTTGAGTGACCACTCGAGTGATATATCAAGTGATCCATTAAATATCACTCGATTGATCCATCCAGTGATATGTTATGCTATGAAACTTCAAAGTCAAGATCACTCGAGTTATGGTTTCCAGGAAAAAAAACAGAGCATCATCTTTTAATTTTCAAAATCATTGAATGATTATATAATTTATTGATTTTAACTCTCTTTCACTCTAATACTTCATTGCATTAGTATATAAAGCTTTTTCCAGGTGAAAAATGAAAAGACCATGTGAAGAGAAGAAAAGGTGACTTTGTGTTAAAAGCATTAAATGCAAGCGGGATTTCAACTGAGACATTCTCTCTGCTCTAACTGCAACTTTCCTATACACAAAGAATGTTAAGAGGAAGCAACAACACTCTAATGAACAAATGGAATACTCACAACGGTCATTTTTTACAATCCAACTATAAATACAAAAGCATTTAAAGTGGAGTAACTACCGAACTGCAAAAAAAAACATTCAAGTATACTTTTAAGCTCTCTTTTCATTCATTATCATTATTATTCCCTTTGTACCTTATACTTCAGTGATTATATATTCACTCTTTGAGAGAGCTATATCAAAAACTCAATACTTCTTATCAAGATAACTTAAGGTTGTTGAACCTTAAGTTGGGTAATGGTTTACATTATGTAAAGGGGAGCGAGTATCCAGTAAAAGGAACTTGTAGTGTACTGAGGTGCCAAGAACACACTGAATCTTGGAAGCTATAGTGAAAATCTCAAAAGTGCTCTAAGGATTAGATGTAGGTCAAAGAGATTATAGAGGACTGGACGTAGGTCAAAGAGATTATAACCAAACTAGTATAATCTTCTGTGTACACTTTAGTGATATCCTTCTAACCCTCAACTCTAACTTAAATTTTGTTAATTATTAATTTTAGTTAAAATTTTTATAATCACCTAATTCACCCTCCTCTTAGGTGACTTAGGTGAAACGCTTGCATTAACAAGGAGTACAACCATGTAAAAAAAACGGGTTCATACCTTTACATAGGATTCATAGGGCATATTCGCCCTTTACAATTTCTCAAACGGGGACTACACAAAGTCATCTCAAATATATATCCAAATACTCATCCCAAATAACCAAATATACATATGAAACATGTACATATCCAAATATACATAATCTCAACCATAATGATAACCAACTACCAAATTAACAACCCAAAGGAGTCCTTGCCGCCCTTGGTTGCATGCTCCATCATTGATCCACCTACCCTATCTAAAATGTTGATAAGGGAGGGTGAGATTCGAGAGAATGTCAGTAGGTAAACATTACCAATATGCATGCAAGATAGATGTTTAATGTATGACATGCTTGCATAACTCATGCTTACACACATGACAAATCTGTAAGCTCAATGCTTCGAACAACATACATATGGCCATAGCATAAATTGAAACATAGCTTCAGATCATTCATACATGTTTCACATAATCAAGCAAAGCAATAACATGCATCAATCGGCTCGATAAGAGCCCATACCTAGAGCTAACATCATATAACCCAATTGAGACATTGTAGAATAGGCCAAACCTCTCTTAATATCCTTTTGAGCAAGAGCTAAAGTAGCTCCTAATACTACTGTTATTATCCCTATGAAAGCTATTCCATTCATTATGGAGGGTATAACTATGAAAAGAGGAAGAAGGCGGGCTACAAGAAAAATTCCCGCCGCTACCATAGTATCAGCGTGGATAAGAGCGGAAATAGGGGTAGGCCCTTCCATAGCATCCGGTAACCAATACAAATATCATATACATGTAAGAGAGGTAAGTTCCCTATACTTGTTCTTTCCACGTATGCTCCAGCATCGGCTACTCGCGATTCAAGCGAATATCCAACCCTATAACCAAATCAAGGACTTAAGGTCAATCTCAATTCCAAATCCTTACTTCCATATTACTTAATGTTGGTTATCATTCACACCCCTTAGGTGGCTATAATCAGCTCAACAAAAGCCTAAAGGATTGGGAAGTACTAGGTTGGACATCACCTTTCAAAATCATAAAATATTGAAAATGGGGGTTGGCTGCAGCCAAGACGCGCACAGAAGGTTTTTGGCTACAACCAAGAATTTTTGGCTACGGCCAAAATGCACACAGAAACTTTTGCGCTGCAGCCAAGATTTTCTGCTGCAGCCAAGTCAACTTCAAAAATTCATAATTAATTCCAGAAAAATAGAAATGAGGTGATCCCAAAGCCCATTGAAATATTTTTAAGTCCTCTTCATAGGAAAAATATGAAACATTACCATAAATCACCACAAAATTCCAGAATTACACGAAATTCCCTTGCTGTTCCAGATTTGCACCCAGTTTTAACGTTAAACTTTGGAAAACCATAACTCCCAGTTTATAAAACGAAATGACACAAATTATATGTCCATTTTGAAGCTTGGAATGTGGAATTTAAGACTAGAAATTTTCAGAATTTTTAGAGACCATTTGCCCATTCAAAAAGTCCACACAAGCAGACTGTCCAGAACAGAGTTTTGAAAGACAGGATTCCAGATTTTACACACTTGCTTCCAATGGTCCAATATTCATATCAAACATCATTCTCACAAAATTTCACAAGGAATCCATTGGAAATACCAAATCAACCAAATTCACATTCGATTGACATGTTTCACCAATAATCACAACATGTCAACACAAGTCACAATTCAAACTCACATTGCAATTCTTTACTTTCCAAAGTTCCAAACCAATTCAAACCAATCCCAATGAACATATAACATAATAAAACACCAATTGCACCTCAAAACACATGACAATTCATGCATTTTGAAATTACCATAAAATCAGGGCTAAATTCACAATTCACAAAACTCATCCATAAATCACAAAACTTTAGATCAAAAGGCTTCAAATACTCACATCTTCCTCTTTCCCAAACAAATTCCTTGATTTTTCATCTTTCCAATTTTTCTCAAGCTCCTAAACACCTCCTTTCACAAATTTAAAACCATAACAATGAAGCTCTCATCACTATGAACAATATTAAAGAAGGGTATTTGAGCATGAGAGGACATTTACCAAACCAAAACTCACCTTGTTCTTTTCTCTTTCCTTCTCTATTTGTATGAACATGGAGATTTTGGAGAGAGAGGATGAGATGATGAAGAAGGTGAGTCAATTTAGGTTTTTTGGGCTCCCTTGGATGACATAATAAGAGGAGGAGAGAGGAATGAGTATTGAAAAGTTTACCATGATCCTAGGGTCCTTATTGTGACACTTGTCACGATCTTATGCTATCTCTCATGAGCTCACACAAGCTCATATACACATGATTCCACCGCTTTTGATCTGTCACATATTCAATCTCAACCATTGATCTTGAAGTTACCAACGAGTTTCCTATTCGGTAACTGACCAATTGGTCGGTAACTTTACCGTTTTGCCCCTGATTATGGCAATTCCTCTTGAATCACCACCAAACACACCATATCATTTCTTTTCTTCCACAACGTGCCCTCCCCTCTATTTTAAGTCAATTTAGATGTTAATCCATAATTGAGTTTAAATATAGGGTTTCGGCACTGCTCACAACACATACAAATCACATCAGAAACTCAAATCACATCGGATTCTCCAAAAGGGTTCATTTATCAATAATCACCTCCACTTTTGGAGTCCTTAATCCTTAATCACAATTTGGGATCTTGCTAAACTGGGGCTTAGTGATCCACTAATCTTAGGCTTATTCTCTAGCCTCAAGTCTCAGAATTCGGGGTATTACAGTGGCCAAGAGAAGGTCAGAAACTTTTGGGTCGCGGTCAACATCCTTGGGCCACGGCCAAGAACAGGTCCAAAAGTTTTGGGCCACGGCCAACACTTCCTCTGGCCATAGCCAAGAATTGTCTTGGTTCTTGGCTATTTCCAATTGACCATAACTCTCAGTATAGAACTCAAAATCAACCAAACTTTATATCAATGAAAAGCTTGCAATGTGAACTACAAAACTGGAAAATTTCACAACATTTCAATACCATTTGCTATTTCAAATTACCATACAAAGTTGGCCCCTTGCACAACAATTCACACTTAACATTTTCCATAATTTTCCAATTTTGCAACCTAAGTCTCCAATGGTTCCAAAACTCAATCCAAAACTTATTTCCACGCAAAATTTCACAAGGAAACCAATGGAGACATCAAAATGACCATATTCACATTACTTTCACATGATATAACATACGCAATAACTCAATGTAAATTTCCAAAAACTTCAAACTTCACAATTCAAGCTCAAATCAATTCTATCTATTTAAAATACATAACAAGCACCATTTCCATGATCACAACATGCCATACTCTTAATGACCCTAAATCACAAAAATTAGGTCAAAATTTCCAGAAATTCAAGGACCAATGGCCACAAAACTTATATAGAAATGTTCATCTTACTCACCTCAACAACTTTCTCAAACTTGTTCCTTGCTTCTCCAACCTCTAGATTTTCTTGAGGGCACAAACTACCACCAATGGAAAATCTAAAACCATAGAAATGAAGCTCTCGACCCAAGGAACAATATGAAAGAAGAGAGTTTTGGCATTAGAGCTCATCTAAAGGGTCAAATGCTCACCTTTTTCACAAGTTTTGTTCCTCTTTCTTGGTCTCCAATGGCAGCCGAATAGAGAGAGAGAGAGGGGAATGAGAGAGCTGAGAGTGAGGAAGAAGGTGAAATCATCACACTTCTATGCCCATGCTTGCTGTAGCTAAAAATGGGGAGGGGGGAGAGAAGAAAAATGATTTTTGATAAAGTTTTGACTTTCTCAACAACTCTCTCATCAACTAACCATGCCACATGTCCAAATCTCCTATTTTCTCACCAAATAAGCAACTACATGGTTTCGCTAACTACTTTATTAGCCATTTAGTGACACTTCTCATTTCTCTCAGTTAGTAATTAATTTCTTCATTAATCACTGACTAATTGGCTGGAAATTTTCCGTTCCTCCAATTTTTCTCTGATTATGACTCATTTACTTGAACTGCCATATAACATATATTTTAATTCTTTTCTTCTTCTCCATGCACCATTTCCCTCTATTTTAGCCCAAAAATTACTTTGTCACATAATTATGCTAAAATACAGGGTGTTGGGCATTTCCAATAATTAATTTGGGACTCAAAACAACTTTATTCCACAAAATCATTTTCTACAACCTACTAATAGATCATTAGCCCTTAATCAAAATTTAGGGCATTACATACCCAGTCCCGATCCCACCATACTCGATCTGACCGTACTTTTTCAAAAATTTTGACCCAGGCTATTCTGACTTATTTTTGCCCAAGGAATCCATTTTTAACCTCAGTTTTCATAAAATCATTGCCAAATCAGGGTTTCGAGGGCGTTTTGGTCATTTCACTTTCTAGGGCTTTTCTGAAAAAGTGTTCAACACTAACCCCACCTAATTTTTCCTCTTGAACACAATGGGATCATCAGATTATTGAAAATCCCACTCCTCCTATTTTTGGTCTTGGCAAAAACTTATAGTAAGAAAAGGGGAAATTGTGGTTTTTTATTTCTAACTCCAAAAGCTTGCTCCTTTTTACTCCTAACCACTTAATTAACCATTTAAACACCTTATACCCAAGATTTGAGGAAATTTAGGCAACATAACCCCTTAGGGTTAACACTTGCTAAACCTGCAAATCAAGTAAATAAACCACCAATCCAACCAATATTCACAACAACCACAACTACTACAACAAGGATTTGAGGTTTATTAAGTTACGTCTTAATTTCCTTAGTTTCTCTCTCTTGGCCAAAACTCCTCCCTCCTCAAACCTTGAAATCTTGCTTGCTAAACACATGAATCCATGGAGAAGAGAAGTTTAGGGAAGAGATTTCACAAGTTAGACACCAAATCACACGGGAAATCATCACTTACCTTAGCCTTTTCTCTCCTTTCTCACTAGAACTTCAAGCTCTCTCTCCTCTCTATTGTTGTTCAGGCGTGAAATGCAAATGAGAAAGATGAAGCAAAGTTCATAAAAATATCCACCTATTTTCTTTAATTAACCTAATTAAAATAATTCCCAAAATTTTGACTTTTGTAACATATGTACATAAGCCTTATCTACATGAAATTCGTCTCATAAAGTCTCATTGGAATTAAACTAATATTTCCCTCTCTTGGTTGGCCCATAAGGACACCTAAGAGCCCCCAACTTCAACAAATTAAGCCAATTACATGTACAAGAGACTAATATTTTAATCCAATTTCACATATGTTCCAATTTTCATACACCTATATTTATTTGACCAAAATAATCCCAATATATATTTCTCCTTTATTTTCCTTAATTAATTGAAATTAAATTCAATTAATTGGGAAAATAATTAATCTTGTGCTTTATTAGTAAAATTACGATTTTGCCACTACATTTTTTAATAAATTCCTTTTCTTCTTTTATTAATATTAGGCCAAATATTATTTTCTTATATTTCTCTACTTTGAGCCTCAATATTGGGATATTCGAAGAACCCAAGAATTTACTCCAGAATTTATTCTAGCCCAATTCTCATGAAAATAAATATTTACTAACTTCATAAATTTCAAGTTCATGAACATTGACCATTTTATTGGATATTTAAAATAATTACAATACATTTTTTGTGAATAAGATTTGGGGTGTTACAATGGCTCTACCCAACTCAATCCAAATTAATTAGCTATATTGATTTACCATATTTTATTGTTCTTTGCTTCACACCCATTAACTAATCCTCTTATATTTATTGTAGCGAGATTAGTAATGTTAAATTTTACCTTACACTTATCTATTCATCCTAGATCTCCTTTCATCCTCATTTGATAATAGTTAATCACAATCATTCAATAATAAGTTATAATATTGGAAAGAGCACTTTTTTGAATCAAAATTAGTAGTTTACTTGAATTCATTTACATATTTATATTGTTTCATATATTTAAAAGAAGAAGAAGCTATTTTGATATTTATTTTTCTCTACTTAGATAGGGTTCTAATTTTTGGATTTAGCTTCTCTCCTATACACCTCCCATCCTTTTCCCCTTATCTATCATTGGATCAAAATCTCAACATCCAAATTTAACATCTTATAAAATTATTATTATTATTTAATTAAAATACAAAAATAAATTTAGATTGCTAAAATTTGATATGAACAATTGATAATTTATGTGGAAAAAATAGGAAAAATTCTACTCTATAATAATATAGAGCTCCTCAGATAAAATTTTAGCAATTTAAATTTATTTTTAAGCAAAATTATAATAATAATTTTTATAAGATGTAAAATCTGGACTATTGAAATCTTGATTCAATGATGGAGAAGGGAAAAGGATGGGAAAGGTATGTGAGAGAGGCCGAATCCCTAATTTTTATACTTCTTAACTCATTAAATATAGTTTACTTTTTTTTCAACTATAGTAAAACAATCAAATTATATGACTTGAACTCATTATCTAATTAAAGTGATAAATATAATGCCCCAATTTTTGATTAAGGGCTAATGACAATTATTGAGAATGATTTGTGAATTTAAATTGGAATTATTTAGTGTTTTGTGGCAATTTTAATTAATATGCCAAAATCAGGAAAATTGTCGGGTAATTAGTCAGTGATTAATGAGAAAATTAATTACTAACTAAGAGAAAAATGAGATGTCTGACTAGTTAAAGCAACTAATTAGTTACTTATTTGAGGAGAGCCAATGAGATTGTGACATGTGGCAAGATTGTGTGTGTGTGAAAGGAGAATAGAGGAGAAAAGTCAAAACCATTGTTTATTCTTTCTCTCTCTTCTTCCCTCCCATTTTTCGGCTGACAAGGGTATGGCATGGGAAGGGAGTATCATTGCATCTCCTTCATCACTCTTCTATCTCATCTCTCTCTTCCTCTTTCTCTTATTTCTGACGCCATTGTTGCCCAAAGGGAAGGAAAAGAAAAGCTTGTGATTTGGGTAATGGCTTCCATTGCTCAAACTCACTTCATTAAAGTTATTTCTTGAGTTATGAGTTTCATTTTGATGTTTTTAGTTTGCCTATTGGTGTTGATTTGTGGCCACAAGGAATTGTAGAGGTTGGAGAATCAATAAGTGTCTTTGAGAAAGTTGATAAGGTAAGTGAAATCAATCCTTCTATCTATGTTTTGTGCCAAATGGTTTGGTTTGGAATTTATGGGATTTTTTGCCTGATTTTTGAAATTAAGAATCATAGTGTTTTTGGTATGTCATTGGCATGAAACTGGTATCTTGAAGTGATTTTGGGATAGATATAATGGATTTGGGATTGAAATGTCTTGTTTGGATGATTTTGGATTTTGGATGTTTATATTGCCCAAAACCAAAGCATGATAATGGAATAGGATTTTGGTAATTATGACGTTTCCATTGGGTGCCTTGGGTGATTTTATATGGGGATAGCTTTGGTTGAGAGTTTAGGACCATTGGAATCAATTAGGCAAAAGTGAGGAAGTGTTGTCATACCTTCTGCATTTTCTGGTTTCTGTTAGCATCACTCAAGTGATCTGGGGTCCACTCGAGTACAGGATGAACATCGCTTGAGTGAGGATGGGTTCCACTTGAGTGCTATAGTGTATTTCCCTTTCTGCTCCCAGTTTCATGTTGCACTTCCGTGTGTAAAGGTAAAAGTGTGCCTTAGCACTCACGAGTGCTAAGCCATCACTCAAGTACTTCTATTCCTGCTCGAGTGATGTCCCTCTCTAAAAGTTTCTTGTGCTCTCAGGTGAGCACATCCTGAACCTCACTTTGGGGTACTCGGGTGAGCATTAGGCTTCCACTTGAGTAATAGAGGTCATGCTCAGGTGCAGCGAGCAATTCTGGTTGCTGTTATTCCTTCCTGCTCTCGAGTGAGCACTTTCTGCACCGCACTTCCTATGACTCGAGTAAGCATTTGACTATCACTCGAGTGCTGCTTCCATGACTCAAGTGTCCATACATTATCACTCGAGTGAGGTCATCTTCACTCGAGTGTCTCATAGAAAAATCAGTGTTTGTGTTTTCAAAAGGGGATCTTTGGGATAATTCTTTCAACCCTTTAGGACTTTTGTTAAAGGCATGTGTAGTTTCCTAAAGAGCATAAATGATAACCAATTTAAGTGATATGCAGTTATTTGAGTATTAGTATAGAGAATAACACTTCGTCCCTAATTATGAATATAGGATTTGACATTTGCCCTACTCGGGAGAGACCGATGCCAGAGCACGTTCGGAAGGACCAAGGTAGTGACTTTTCTCTCATGTTGTATATGATGCTTGGTATGCATGACTTATCATTGTTTGTTGTATCTTTGGCATGAGGACATTGTGTTATCTCTCGTAGTGCATTACAGCGTGAGCAGTCGTAGGGGGTGATGGTTATCACACCTACCCCTGCAGTTGTAATTGCCAGGGGTGTGTTATGGAATTGTAGATTCCTGTTTGAATATCCGACCAGTGTGGCTGTGTGTGTATGTGAAATATTTTATATGGATCCCAGCTGTGGTGAAATATGTGATATGAACATATGATTATGCAATACAACATGAGCACTTCAGCGTGAGCAAACTTAAGGGTGGCATGAGTCATACCTGCCCTTGTCACTGGAACTGCCATTGTAGTTGCTTTCATGCTTTGTTGTTGTGCATACTATGAGTGATTTGACACTATGGGGATTCCTTAGAATCTCACTCTCCCAAAAATAATTTTAGACAGGGCCGAAAGATCAAAGGGGAAGCGGGTGACGAAGAGTGGTTAGAGCTCCGGGGAGGAGTTTCACTTTGGGAATATTTGGTTATCATACTTGTAATTTTTGGATATATTCTTGGGAATCAATTGTATATATTTGTAGTATGATATAGTTTTGTGTAATCCCTAAGAAAAAGGGAAAGATATTTTGGGCGTTATGCCTTGTATAAACCCTTTATTAATCAATGGAACCCAAATATGTCAGGAATTTATGATGTACTCTGATATGTATGAATGAAATCAACCTGTATAGGCCATTTATGTTTGAAATATGAGTATGAGACCATTGTGAAACATGTGTTGTAAAAGTTTTTGAAAACCCTGATTTTTGGAAAATGTTATTTTATCTAAGTCCCAAATCATACATGGTCTCTAATTCAAACTTAATTATATTTTTACGAACTAATATCGGCCTTAAACGTGAAGGGGGTTACAATAAACATATATATACAGATATATTTCAAATAAGTAAAAGAATAATCACATCTTATAAGAATGAAGTTATAAAATTTCTAATTACATAATAGAAGAAAAAAATTACAAAATATTCCAATTGATAAAAACAAATTACTGTAGGTAATCTCCATAAAATTATTTGATGTTTGTGACACATTATCTCCCTAACTCAACGATACATAGAAATACATTATTTTCTTCATAACAAATTACTAACAATTATATGTATAAATATGATGATACTTAAAATTTTTGTAAAAAATTTGAAAAGACTTTCAACGACGACAAAAGAGTCGCCACTGAAACTAACCTTTGGCGATGACAAAAGAAGTCACCACTGAAAGTCCTACTTTCTATAGTGACAAAAGAGGGTCGCCACTAAAACTATAACTTTTGGCAATGATGACAAATGTTGCCGTTAATTGTAATACCTTCGGCGGTGACTTTTGGTGTCATCGTTGAATACACTTTCAGTAACAACCCTTAAAGTCGCCACTAAAAGTCATTCTTTCAATGGCGATTTTAAATGTCGATGCTGAAAGTTGTCACTGAATATTGAATTTTTTGTAGTAGTTCTCATCTCATGTGCGTTTACATATTAATTAATCAATAACGAAAATAGTGATTAATAAATCCTATAAACTTCTAACAAAATGCAAATTTAAACATATCAAAATAGAGACTCGTCAAATTCCTCCACACTTGCTCTTTTACACTCTCAAGCAAAAGAATTAACCAAGCATAGCAATGCAAAACCGAAACTAAAACAAGTAGAGAATGGGTTAAGTTTGAATCACATTATGCAAGTTTCGTTAGTGCGCATCTTTAGTCAATACCACAAGTAAAATGCACAAATATATATCAAATAGACCATTTACTTAGCTTAACTAAAGTGAGTATCGCTAGGAAGACAATTTAGGAATATTCCGTTTCACACAACTCACTTTTCTCTCATAGGATTCATTTCATCCTCTCCACTAGTTAAATCCTTACCATAAACTTGTAATGTTGCTTCTATCTCCACCACTCTTTATACACTATAATAATGAATCATGATGTCTTTGTTTTGGTTTATTGTTGGGAAGGGTAAAATGGAAACAATGGAGTGAATAGACACATGTTCCAAATGCCATGCATGAGCTCAAATGTGATTAAAGAACCTAAGTCGGTGGCTATAATATCCAAGATAATTCTGTCATACACAGCATTAAAGAATTCATTCACCCAATGATAAAACTCATAAACTAAGGGTGATCTAGACAATTTACTATCCTTTTTTTCTGTTTCTCATTTTTTTCTAGATTCCTTTTCTTGCATCTCTCTCTTTGATTTTTTTAATTTCTTTTCCTCATCTCTCTCTCTCTCTCTCGATATACAGAGACACTTACCGATCGATCATCCACCAACAACGTCTGCACATCGATGGAATTTGAACCTACAACCTTATGCATCTCTTCAAAACATTTAAGCCAATGCATATCTTTAAAAAAATTGCATATATTCATCAGAAAAAATTGCATCTAATTTTACATAATTCTAAAATTAATAAACAATAGGTGGTTACTTACTAATGAGCCAAATCATACACCATTTCTTTCAATATAATTCTAAACAAAAATTAGACTTATATGAAGCTAGATCCAAAGGACTAATAAGGCCAACCAAGAAATTGCCCATACACTACTACAAAAAGGGTAAAAGCTGGCGCACATTTTGTGGCCCTTCTTTAAACAAGTGTCACAGCTTCCCTTTTTTTATTTTTTACCTGTATATTTTTTTTTATTTTGGGTACCAACTGTGGCATTTAATAGATTAGGTGTCACAATTGGGGAGGCCTAGTGTGGCGCTTGCCTATACAGGTGCCACACTTGGCGCCACCCAAGCAGCTGTGGCGCCTGACCCACCAGGTGCCATGTAACCCCCTGACTTTAAACACGTAATTATAATTCGATAACACATATTTAAATCGGATTAGAGACCATTGGATGCTTTAACCTCGTTTTAAACTTTCTGTCTCACAGTAAAAAAATTTTTTACAAAACTTTCAAAACTCTTTTTCCCATCCTGGTCTCAATTTCAATATTCGAATATAATTACCTGTGCAGTTAATATACATTCAATCATATCAGAGTATATATCTGCATCCCCGGCAACTCCCGGGTTCTATACATAAAAACCTGAAGGTTTATAAGTATACACTAGAGGATTACACAACCAAAATCGAATGTAGTGTTCCTGATTCAAAATATACAGTAATCCCGAGTTCAAAATACACAACCAACATTTCCAATTCAACTATATACCCTAGAGGGTCCTAATTACTCCGGGTTAGCCGCTTCTCCTTTGAGCCATACGCCCTGTCTGAAATGTTAGTCATAGGAAAGAATGAGATTCGAGAGAATCTTAGTAGTAACAAACCACTCACACAATGCATAAACACAAAGCACGTACATAAATCACAAACAGCAACAATCTCAAAGATACATGGTTTTCACCACAAACGACAGCACTCACGACTGTATACACAAGACGACAGCTCCAGCTGTAATCAACATCACAACAGCTTACGCTGTAATCACAATAACGATAGCTTGCGCTGTAAACGACAGCTATCACCAGCTGTAACCGCAGCAGCATCAAAGATTCATCACAGAACAGTGATAACACACACATACAAAGCATTACACATAGTATAAGAGAGAGAGTCACTACCTGATCCTTTCCCGACGTTTCTTGGCACAGCGGGCTCACGAGGACAGCAAATATCAAATCCTGTAAACCAAGTTAGGGACAATCCGTCAATCTCTTTCCCAAGTTTTATCTCTATAATACTTAATTTGATTATCACTAAGGTCAATTAATTAAGTCAACTAAGGAGATAAAGTGGTCAATTTGTTAGAGCAAGCGTTTCACCCAAGAGGAGGGGGTGAATTGGGTGATCTTAAAAATTTTGTTGCAAATATAAAATTTGACGTTGAAATTAAAACATGAAAGAGTAAGGAGAAATATCACCGAAGTGTACATCGGGAGTTATACTGGTTCGGCCACAACCACTTTGACCTACGTCCAGTCCTCAGAGCTTCTCTCAGAGTTTCACTATAACTTCCAAGATTCAGTGGGTTCTTGGCACCTCAGTACAAACAAGTTCCTACACCTTGACACTCGCTCCCCCTTACAAGTTGTAATTCAATCCCAACTCAAGGTTCCACAACCTTAAGTTACCTCAATAACAAATATTGAGTTTGAATGAAATATCTCTCTCACAGAGTAAATAAGAATCACTGAAGCATAGAATCACAAGTATAATGGAAAACAGAGTAATGAACTTGATGATACGTTCGTAAGTGTGTTCTTGTGTTTTTCTCTGTTCAGATGTCATATATATATAGATAAGTTGGTAATGATTGCTGGAACATATTTCTTCATGTACGTTGGAGCGTGCGCAGCCATTATTGACTTTTCCAGTTTTTGAAAAACATACGTTATGGTAGGTGACGGTCGGTGACATTTGAGCATTGCTTTTGACTTTCCTTATTTGGTAAGATCTCTTCATTGTTTACCTGTTGAAATGCTAAGTACACTAATATAATAAAAAGTAAATCAAATAAGAAACAGAACAATGACCGTTGAAATGATTTCAAACTTTCTGGGTCTGCTTACTCGAGTATCACATGAAGGTTACTCGAGGACTTACTCTAGTATCATCGGGAAATCTTAAATTAACTTCAAGTCAATGAGCAAATACAAGAATACTCGGGTAGTGCATGGAATAACCAATTTTCAAACCTTTGGAAATGTCTGTTTACTCGGATACCTACTCGAGTAATGCACTCATAACTTTATGAGTTACTCGGGTACCAACTCCAGTAAACCTTCAAATAAACTTGTGGTTACTCGATGCTCTACTCCAGTAATGTTGGCAGGATTTTAAGGCCGAGAGCACTTACCTTGTTACTCGGGTATGGACTCGAGTAATTTACACATTTGTGCAATGGTTACTCGGGTACCACCTCGAGTAACTGTACTTTTTGTGCATAACTTACCCTGGTAATGACTGGAAGTTTACGTTGAAAATATTTCTGCATACTCGGGTACTTACTCAAGGAATCCACTTAAAATACAGCATTAGATACTTGCATACTAGAGTAAGGACTCGAGGAAAATGAGATAAAAAGAAATCAAGTTAATCGGGTACCACCTTCAAGTTTTAACTTACCTTAGTGCATTACTCGAGTAGCTCCTCGAGTAATATTAGCAGTAGTACTAAGTGCCGAGAGCTCTACATTTTCAGAAATAGAGTTACTCGAGTAGCTACTCGAGTATCATTGGAAACTTGAAGGCAACTGGAAGTTTTTCACAGGGTTACTCGAGTAGCTCCTCGAGTAACATTGGCAGGCCAAGAGCAACTCCAAGTTTTTACTTGGTTACTTGAGTAGCTCCTCGAGTAACATTGGCAGGCTGAGAGCACCTTGAAAATACTTACACTATTACTCGAGTACTTACTCGAGTAACGTTGGCAGGTTACTGGAAGTTGTCTCTGGTTACTTCAAGTTTTGTCTCATTACTCGAGTAGTGCCTAGAGTAATGCCTGAGAAAACTTGCTTCTCATCAAGTTTCTCAGCTTTTTCTCTTGGCCTTTCTTCATTACTCAAATGCTTACCTCATGTAATGCTTATCCCTGTTATTCATTTGTTCAAACTTGTTTATTAATCATTTCCTTTTCAAACCATTCTTTTGTTATCATCAAAACATGGGATCTAACATTCTCCCCCTTTTTGATGATGACAAAACTTGGTGATTTTGAACATGTTTCTCAAATTGGATTCTTAATTAAATATGGCTTATTAAGTTTGAAGTTATAGCATACACCTTGCATTCACAACAACTTCATTAGTCCAAACATGTATCATAATTCAAAACTTTAATGAACTTAAAATGCATAACATAAACACACTTGTATTAAACTTTAAAAATTCACAAATTACAAACTAAAGCATAAAAGATTCAAAATGCTCCCTAAAAACCCATGTACAACCAAATACCCAAAATAAACTAGGACACATCTACAAAATCACTCTCTTAAGCTCTTCTCCCCCTTTTTGGCTTCATCAATCAAGTAGAGGGCTAGGAGGCTTGACCATGGAAATGGGTGTCACTGGAAAGACCATAGAATCATCTGAATCCAAAGAATCAAATGAGCTAGAGGGCACTGGGTCAGGCAGATGGACTAGTGGGATATGGATGTCATCGCCGGGAGGAGAAGGTTGGAAGACAACTATAGTAGAGGTTTCTCCTTCTGGAGTGGTCTGAATCTCAGGAGTAGTCTCAGCCTCAGGGGTATGATGTTCAGGGGAGGAAGAGGGAGATATTTCCTCTATTTGGGTAGGAGAGGGAATAGGTTTAGGAGCTGTTTTTGGTTGAGGTTTGGGAGGTGAATCATCAATGATGATATGTGTGGTCTCATAAGTTTCAGGATCATCCACTGTGAATAAAATATCTTTGCCTTAGGGCTCAAGTGGATCAGAGACCAGAGGGGTGGATGGTTCAGCCTCAGGAATAGGAGTATCAGTATGAGGGTTCTCTGGAGGTGGTGGTGGTGCAGAAGAGGAGGGACCGGCAGAAGGTCCAGGACCCAAAGAGTCCAATCATGCCAGAATCAATCTCAAGGTCTCTCCCTGGGCACGTTGCTCTGCTAGCAACTCCTCATGTCTCTTGTCCATTCTGTCAACCAACTCTCCCATCTTAGTATTCATGTGGGTTATCAGTTCTGCATTTGTGTTGGGATGTCCACATGAAAACCTCTGAGCATGTTCTCCATGAAGTGCTGGAGAGTGGCATTGAGGGATGATGGTGATGATGTGGTAGCAGCTGGAGCTGATGACTGAGTGTCATCCAACTTACTGGTCTCTGTCTCAGCGGTCTTCCTCTTCTTCTTGGACCCAGACTCCAAAGGGCCTTTAAGAGGGATTTTGATATTTAATTTCCCAATTTGGTTTCTCCCAACTGGAGTCAACCTCTCAATAGGCTCCTTGCTATCCAAATACCATATCTTGTTCTCTTTCAGGATTAGAGACACAATCTGAGGATATGGCATTGGTGTTGTAGCCTTCCCATCCACTTTATACCTTTTCATTTCTGAGAAGATATACTCTCCCAGATCCTTCTATTCCTTCAAAAGTAGTGAAGCAAACCACCTAAAGTCCTTATCGGAGAAGTGGGTATAGTTGTTGGCTTTGTTCACTAGGGACCTAGAGTAAATGTACCAAAGGACCCTATGATGATCACACATATCACTGGGCTTGAAATTTAGACGGCCAACTAACTCTCCGGGTTTGAGAATAGTGAAGATTTGGTTTGGCTCAAGTTCAGAATAGATATCATCTGGGGGGTTCTCAATTCCTAACCACAAGTTAATCCTAGAGGGAGATATAAGTATCTTTTGGCCTCTAACTGTGGTGGTCATCTCTTCCTCAACTGAGGTTCGATTAGGCTCATCTATGATTTCTAAGTTACAATAAAAGTGGGTGATCACTTTAGTACAGAATGGTAATCTAATAGATAGCCAAGGCATAAAGGGATCTAAATAAGGACTTAGGTCATTCTTCACTACCTCTTGAAGTAGCCTGAGATCCACATAGTGTGTCTTGCACACCTTCCTTCTGGAGAATTGAGACAAGTACTTCTGAGACTCCACCAATTTGCTAACATTGAATCCCTTTGGTGGGTTGGTGATTTCTGCTTCCGGTACTTTGGACTTCTTGGAAGATTGTCCTTTCTCCATTTGATCAATGATTCCAACCATAGCATTAGCCATATTCTTGTCATACTTTGGCTTTTTGATAGGCTTTGGTGTGAAAGAGGGGGTAGAGGAATCAGAGGGAGGAGGTGAGGGAGATTTGGCACTCTTCCCTCTTCCTGTTGAGGTACTCTTTTTGGATTGAGCCCTTGTAGCAATAGGCTCTTTAATCACAACTCCCTTGGGTTTTGGTTGAGAAAGAGGAATTTTAGCTTTTGGTCTTGGGGTGAGTTTTCTTCTCTTCTTGGGAGGAGAAGAAAGAGGATCAGAATGTTGCTGGGTTTCAGAAGAGTCTATAGGAGTAAGATTTTTAGTTCTCATCTTTCTGAAAGATTAAAAACTGAGATTTTCAGAAAAACAGAGTAACTGACGTGAATTAGGGCACAGAGATTTTGAGCAAAATAGGAAGTTTCTAGGAATGAAAATGGTTGGGTTTTGACGGAAATGAAGCAAGGAATCACTTGTGAAAAGTTTCTGTGAGAGAGAATAGTGATTTACTTGAGGAGATTTTGTGGAAATGACCGAGTTTGCAACAGATAAAGACCTAGACCCCGACTTTACTCGAGGCCTTCCTCGGGTGTTCATACAGAAAAATTCTAAAATAATTCATTTAAATTGCGTACCTGACATGAATAATATAGTAATTATCCATGGATGTTCCCTCGATCATTTATAACCCATTTTGATCAGATTTGAGTCATTTTTCATCAATTGGAGAATCTGAACTCCGACATTACTCGAGGCCTTCCTCGAGTAAGCTTCATGTTTACTCGAGGCCTGCCTCAAGTAAACTGCTTTTCAACTTCTGACTCTTCATTTCTTTGAAACTAAACCGTTATGTTTGAAAATCAAGTAACTTGATCTGTTACTTCCAGTTTTGAGGTCCATTACTCGAGTACATACTTGAGTAAAGTGCTTCTTTACTTCAAGTTGTTCCTCGGGTAATGCTTCTTTGTTAGTGACAACTTCAAGTTGGTACTCCAGTAAATGTGTCCTCTGATAATCTCTGTTTTTGTTTCCCAAAACAGAGTTTCTTTCTTCCTGCAAAACAAATTTCTATATAATCCGATGCTTAAGTTAGTAATCATCAAAACTTTAACAAATGACTTCATCTAATACTATGAGCAACTGAAATAACTTACAACTCATTGGGGTTTACCATTCCCAATTCTCTTCTAATATATAGAAATTGGTCTTTTGCAAGAGGTTTTGTGAAAATATCTGCTAGTTGAAGATGAGTGGGAATAAATATCACTTTCACATCTTTCTTTTGAACATGATCTCTGATGAAGTGATGTCTGACATCGATATGCTTGGTTCTAGAGTGTTGAACTGGATTCTTGGCCAAACTTATCGTACTAGTATTGTCACAATAGATTGGTATTTCTTTGAGATAAATACCAAGATCTTGTAGTTGTTGTTTTAGCCATATTACTTGTGCACAACAACTTGAGACTGCAACATATTCGGCTTCCGTTGATGAAAGAGACACTGTATTTTGTTTCTTGCTAAACCATGATACAAGAGATCCTCCAAGAAATTGTCCTTGTCCACTGGTGCTCTTTCTGTTTGTTTTGTATCCTCCATGATCTGAATCTGAATATGCAACAAGATATTCACTTCTTCCTTTGGGATACCACAGACCCAATTCGGGTGTGTCAGCAAGGTATCTAAAGATTCATTTTACCGTTTCAACATGTGATTCTTTTGGTGCTGATTGATATCTTGCACATATGCCAACACTAAATTGGATGTCTGGTCTACTTGCCGTGAGATAAAGTAATGATCCAATCATTCCTCTATACTTTGTTATGTTGTAGTCTTTCCCTTTGACATCAGCATCAAGCAACGTAGTTGAACTCATAGGCGTGTCCGTTCCATTTGCTTCATCCATTCCATACTTCTTCAATAGCTCTTTTAAATACTTTGTTTGAGATATGAAGATTCTATTCTTTCTTTGTTTGATTTGTAAACCAAGAAAGAAATTCAATTCTCCCATCATTGACATCTCAAATTCTCCCTGCATTATATCAGAAAATTCCTTACACAGAGATTCATTAGTAGCACCGAAAACAATATCATCAACATATATTTGAACAATTAAAATATCGTTGTGTTTTCGTTTTATGAAGAGTGTTGTATCAACTTTTCCCCGTACAAAACCTTGATCAATAAGAAACTTAATGAGCCTTTCATACCAGGCTCTAGGAGCTTGTTTTAAACCATATAAAGCCTTTTTGAGTTTGAAAACATGGTCAGGTTTAGTAACATCCTCAAAACCTGGAGGTTGTTCTACATACACTTCTTCCATGATGTAACCATTTAAAAAAGCACTCTTTATATCCATTTGATAGAGTTTGAATCCTTTGATGCATGCAAAGGCTAAAAGTACACGTATAGCTTCCAATCTAGCCACTGGAGCATATGTTTCCTCATAATCAATCCCTTCTTCCTGATTATAGCCTTTGGCCACCAATCTTGCCTTGTTTCTGACAATAATTGCAGATTCATCGAGTTTGTTTTTGAATACCCATTTAGTACCAATGATCGGATGATCTTTGGGTCGGGGCACCAAATCCCAAACTTGATTTCTCTCAAATTGATTTAGTTCTTCTTGCATTGCTATAACCCAATCATTGTCTGATAGGGCTTCATCAATATTAGAAGGTTCAATCTCAGAAATGAATGCAGAAAAATTTACTTTATTGAAAATTCTATTTCTAGTTTTGAACCCTTCATTCACATCTCCTATGACTTGATCTAAGGGATGACTTTTATTGTACTTCCAAGCTCTAGGTTGACCTAGGGATTGCTCTTCTTCCTTAGTTTCATCAACCTCTGGAATAAGAGATTTAGAAATAGATTGACCATTTTCTTGATTTAAACCAACTTCCTGTTCTTCATCAATGGTTTTGTCAGAGGATTCAAATTCATCAAATACAATATGAATTGATTCTTCAATAATACATGTTCTTTTATTGTAAACTCTATATGCTTTACTTCAGTTAGAATATCCTAGAAAGATTCCTTCATCAGTTTTAGAATCAAATTTTCCTAAGTTATCTTTACCATTATTATGAATGAAACACTTACAACCAAAGATATGTAGATGAGCAATGTTTGGCTTTCTCCCTTTATACAGCTCGTATGGTGTCTTTCCAAGCTTTGTTCTGATATAAGCTCTATTTGAAATGTAGCATGCTGTACTCATAGCATCAGCCCAAAATACTTGAGACACGTTCTTTTCATTCAACATTGCTCTAGCCATTTCAGTGAGCACTCTATTCTTGCGTTCCACAACTCCATTTTGTTGAGGCGTCCTTGGAGCAGAGAAATTGTGATCAATGCCATTAGTATCACAATACTCTTCAAAGGCTTGATTTTCAAATTCTCCACCATGATCGGTCCTAATACCTGCAATGGACATACCTTTCTCATTTTGCACCTTCTTGGCAAAAACAATAAATTCTTCAAATGTCTCATCCTTTGATGATAGAAAAATAACCCATGTAAATCTAGAGAAATCATCAACAATGACCAATGAATATAGGTTGCCACCAAGGCTCTTTACTCTTGCTGGACCCACTAAATCCATATGCAATAATTGTAATGGTCTATTTGTTGAAATCTCATTTTTCAATTTGAAAGATGATTTAGTTTGTTTACCCCTTTGACATGCATCACAAATCAAGTCATTTTTGAAATTTACTTTGGTTAATCCAAGCACTAAATCCTTTTTTAGTAGTTTGCCTAGTTGATGCATATTGACATGAGCCAATCTCTTATGCCATAACCAACTTTCATCGGCATTACTCAGAAAACAATTTTCAGATTCATTTCTACTAATATCTAAAGTATAACAGTTACCTTCCCTTTTAGCTCTGAGTTTTGCCTTGATATTTTTCTTATCGAGTTGTAAGTCTTCCTTGTTGACAATCAGACATTCCTCTGAATCAAATATTATCCAGTTGTCTTTATCTGCACTTTGACTTACACTCAGCAAATTATGGCATAAGCCTTCAACGTAATATACATCTTTGACTTGTATTCCTTTGTCATTTTTGATTTCACCAATTCCTGCAATCTTTCCGGATTGATTTCCTCCAAATTTTACCTTGCCACCTTCCTTAGGTTGCAATGTGGCAAAACTTTCGAAATCCCCAGTCATATGTCTAGAGCATCCACTATCTATGTACCACTTGCTATTTTTGGATGCTTTGATACATACCTACAATCAAATGACTAGGTCTTAGGTACCCACATCTTTTTGGGTCCTTTTGGGTTAGTACAAATAATTTTCTGAATATATGAACCTTTAGGTACCCATTTGTAGGTTCCTATATTTCCTTTCTTCTTATGAATGCATGAAGAGGTATAATGACCTTTTCTATTACAGTAGTTACAGAATGCAAAAGGATTTGATATATGCACAGAATGCTGGAAATAATTTAAATATAGCTTACCTCCTACTTTCTTTTTACCTTTCATTTTATCTAATTTTGGATCATATCCAATACCAGATCGATCATTTACACATCGTTGTTCTTTTAAAATTACACTTAGCATCTCACTTCCTTTGGTAAACTTTTCAAGAGTTTTTATGAGATCAATGTTTTTCTTTTTCAATGAAGAACAATTTTAACAATTCTTTTCTGAACTTTCTTTAAGTTCAATTTCAAGAGCTTTATTTTTCTTTTTGAAAATAATCAATTCTTTAACTACTTTGATGAATTCAGAATGTAAAGCATTATATTCATAGAGTAATTCATCATAGGTAGGATCAGAATCATTTACCTCTTCTTCTGTTTCTTCTTGAGCAACAAGACATATATTGGCTACTTCTTCGTCATCACTTTCTTCGTTAGAGGAACTATCTCCCCATATAGCATATACAAAGGCCTTCTTTTTGTTAAAGAATTTGCCTTTTCTCTTCTCTTTGCTCTTTTGATTGAGTTCTGGACATTCTGATTTGATATGTCTTGGTTTTCCACATTCGTAGCAAATGATATGATCTTTGTTGCTAGTTCCACCTTTGTGAAAATGTTTGAATCCTTGACCTTTCTTATAGAACTTTCTGAATCGTTTTATGATTAAGCCCATTTCATCATCATCAAACTCCTCATCCTCATCTTGATTTTCTTCTTTCGCTTTTAGTGCTAGACCTTTCTTTCTTTTGTCACCGATGTCATCTAGTTCCCGTTTGAACTTTAATTTGCTTTCATATTCAGAAAGGCTTCCAAATAGAGAAGCAACTGATCTCATTGATTCTCCTTTTGCCTCTTCTATCGCAGTGACTTTGGCCTCCCACTCTTTAGAAAGAATATTCAAAATCTTTCGTACTTAGGTATGTTGATCATAGACTTTACCAAGTGCTGCAAGTTGATTAACAAGATGAGTATATCTAAGTTCAAATTCAGAAATTGACTCACCTGATTTCATTCGAAGTAGATCGAATTCAGTGATCAATGTGTTGATGCGATTCTCCTTTATTCCCGAAGTTCCTTCATGGGTGATTTCCAGAGCTTCCCACATTTCCTTTGCTGTTGGGAGTGTGCAAATTCTGAAATATTCACTCTGACTTAAAGCACTTTGTAACATCAGAATTGCCTTGCTGTTGAGAGTGATAAGTTTCTTGTCATTCTCATCATATTCCGCTGGCGTTTTGGGAATTTTCTGAGAATCTACAATCTTTGTAGGTTGATAGTTTCCACTCTCAATCACATCCCATAGCCCATATTCAGTACCCATCACGAATACTCTGAACTTTGCTTTCCAGAAAGAAAAGTGTTCGCCACTGAAACCTGGAGGTCTAGTGATGGATGCTCCGTCGGGAAGAATTCCTTCACCCATGCTTGCCATTGGATCCTTCTTAGGCTGTTAAACCTTAACAAGAAGACCTACGCTCTGATACCAAATGTTAGAGCAAGCATTTCACCCAAGAGGGGGGTGAATTGGGTGATCTTAAAAATTTCGTTGCAAATATAAAATTTGACGTTGAAATTAAAACATGAAAGAGTAAGGAGAAATATCACCGAAGTGTACACCGGGAGTTATACTGGTTCGGCCACAACCACTTTGACCTACGTCCAGTCCTCAGAGCTTCTCTGAGAGTTTCACTATAACTTCCAAGATTCAGTGGGTTCTTGGCACCTCAGTACAAACAAGTTCATACACCTAGACACTCGCTCCCCCTTACAAGTTGTAATTCAATCCCAACTCAAGGTTCCACAACCTTAAGTTACCTCAATAACAAATATTGAGTTTGAATGAAATATCTCTCTCACAGAGTAAATAAGAATCACTGAAGCATAGAATCACAAGTATAATGGAAAACAGAGTAATGAACTTGATGATACGTTCGTAAGTGTGTTCTTGTGTTTTTCTGCGTTCAGATGTCCACATATATATAGATACGTTGGTAATGATTGCTGGAACATATTTCTTCATGTCCGTTGGAGCGTGCGCAGCCATTATTGACTTTTCCAGTTTTTGAAAAACATACGTTATGGTAGGTGACGGTCGGTGACATTTGAGCATTGCTTTTGACTTTCCTTATTTGGTAAGATCTCTTCATTGTTTACCTGTTGAAATGCTAAGTACACTAATATAATGAAAAGTAAATTAAATAGGAAACAGAACAATGACCGTTGAAATGATTTCAAACTTTCTGGGTCTGCTTA
Source organism: Inga leiocalycina (assembly GCA_963242795.1). Taxonomy (NCBI): domain Eukaryota; kingdom Viridiplantae; phylum Streptophyta; class Magnoliopsida; order Fabales; family Fabaceae; genus Inga; species Inga leiocalycina. Next base: position 27,571,727 of record OY725329.1, on the reverse strand, counting down.
CTCGAGTATCACATGAAGGTTACTCGAGTACTTACTCTAGTATTATCGGGAAATCTTAAATTAACTTCAAGTCAATGAGCAAATACAAGAATACTCAGGTAGTGCATGGAATAACCAATTTTCAAACCTTTGGAAATGTCTGTTTACTCGGGTACCTACTCGAGTAATGCACTCATAACTTTATGAGTTACTCGGGTACCAACTCCAGTAAACTTCAAATAAACTTGTGGTTACTCGATGCTCTACTCCAGTAATGTTGGCAGGATTTCAAGGCCAAGAGCACTTACCTTGTTACTCGGGTATGGACTCAAGTAATTTACACATTTGTGCAATGGTTACTCGGGTACCACCTCGAGTAACTGTACTTTTTGTGCATAACTTACCCTGGTAATGACTGGAAGTTTACCTTGAAAATATTTCTGTATACTCGGGTACTTACTCGAGGAATCCACTTAAAATACAGCATTAGATACTTGCATACTAGAGTAAGGGCTCGAGGAAAATGAGATAAAAAGAAATCAAGTTAATCGGGTACCACCTTCAAGTTTTAACTTACCTTAGTGCGTTACTCGAGTAGCTCCTCGAGTAACATTAGCAGTAGTACTAAGTGCCGAGAGCTCTACATTTTCAGAAATAGAGTTACTCGAGTAGCTACTCGAGTATCATTGGAAACTTGAAGGCAACTGGAAGTTTTTCACAGGGTTACTCGAGTAGCTCCTCGAGTAACATTGGCAGGCCGAGAGCAACTCCAAGTTTTTACTTGGTTACTCGAGTAGCTCCTCGTGTAACATTGGCAGGCTGAGAGCACCTTGAAAATACTTACACTATTACTCAAGTACTTACTCGAGTAACGTTGGCAGGTTACTGGAAGTTGTCTCTGGTTACTTCAAGTTTTGTCTCATTACTCGAGTAGTGCCTAGAGTAATGCCTGAGAAAACTTGCTTCTCATCAAGTTTCTTAGCTTTTTCTCTTGGCCTTTCTTCATTACTCAAATGCTTACCTCATGTAATGCTTATCCCTGTTATTCATTTGTTCAAACTTGTTTATTAATCATTTCCTTTTCAAACCATTCTTTTGTTATCATCAAAACATGGGATCTAACACAATTGACCTAAAAGGCTAATTTCTAACCTCAAAGTTCCACAATATTACATTATGCCATAAAATCTTCAATTTTTGCATAGGTGACCAATCTGCCAGAATTTTCCAACATCTTTGAAAAATCATAACTTTTGCCTCTTCAAATACATTACTTTAGTTGCAATATTTGACCAATTCAACATATTTTCTTTTCCTCCTCATGCCATACGAATTGTAGCCCTTAGAATAGCCAAAAGAGCTTCTTGAATCAATCATAATTCCAACTCTTCAAATATTACTTCTTTAGTTGAAATTGTTGACTTAGTCACCACCTTTTACAACTTGGTCAAATTGCCTTCACATGTCATATATTAATAACCTATATTGTCTCCTTATATCTTACGTAAGTCATGGCCCTTTGAAGGAGATGATGATCTTATAAAATATCCACTTGCAATATAATATTCAATTGCCAATTTTTTGTATGTGAAAATTGACTAAAGTCGCAACAAAATTTCTAGAGGTAATTCTGTCATTAATCCCACTATCTATTTTGTACATTTAGCCCTTGAGTACATTTTGGGATATTACACGCCACAGCTGTAACAGATCATGTGTGGCGCCTAAATAGTTAGGCGCCACACATGATATATAATATATCATGTGTGGCGCCTATTTAGGCGCCATAGCTGATGCATTTCTATAAAAAAAAAAAGGAAACATTTCAAATGTATAGTGTATAGCTCTTAATTATTTTATTTCCCGTGTAGTGGTCCCGTGTTCGTCCCTCATTCCTTCTCTTTTTGACCACTACTCCACTTTAATTATTCAAGTACTCTCTCCTCCATTAAATTACTTTCCCTTTCTCATCTTCTCAGTGGATCCGTTGGCCCCCTCCCTCCATTTCCTTTCATCTTCACACTAAAAAACACATCCACACGCTCACTCGTCACTCAAGCTAGCGTCACCAACGTGGTCTCCCACTCCCTGTGCTGGTCAATTAATAGATTTGTAAGAAGAAGACTGTTTCATTCTAGCTTGCTTTATTTAAATTTTTTTTAGTCAAGATAAACCGTAATATAACGTTTGCCTTTTTGTTCCTAATTTAATAGGAAAGAGTGAAAACCTAGCTTGTTTCGTTTGCCTTTTTGCTTTGTTTAAAATTTTTTGCCGACAAGCTTGCGTTTTTTAGCAATCTTTTAATTTACTTAATTAGTTGTTGATGTACTGTGTTCACATGTCAAGTTCTTGTATTGTGATATTTTTTATGTTAGCTTTAGAGAGTATTAATGTAAGAACATTATTGTTGGGGAACTTGAATTTTAAATGTGAAAATTATATATATATATATATATATAATAGGTTGAAATATAAAATAGAAAGATTGACAATTTGTGGAGATGATAAACACGAAAGCCACTCATTTTATATAAAGCTTCACAATCAGGAAGCATAAAAAAGGGGCCACAAGAAAAATATGAAGAAGAAGAAGAAGAAAGAAAAAAAAAGGACCCTCCTGTGGCGCTTGTTTGAGGAAGTGCCACAGGAGGGTCAGCAAGCGCCACAGGAGGCCCCCCTCCTGTGGCACTTCCTCAAACAAGCGTCACAGGAGGGTATTTTTTTTAAAAAAAAATTTTAAATGTTGTGGCGCTTCTAAGCGCCACAGCTTTTTTTAGTAGCGTCCAGATATGTGGCACTTCTCTAGTGCCATAGTTAATGCAATTATAAGCGCCACAGCTTTACTTTTTTGTAGTAGTAATACTTATTAATGGCTCTTTTCCACGCCAACCAAGCAATATATCTACTAACAAAGACATCTAAGTATGTGCAAAGTTCGAAAATTTCAATTAAAAATTGTAAAAGCTAGAGACATAAAAAAAAGGGAAAATTCCAAAAAACTACACTCAAAATATGTAAAGGACAAATCAGTACAACGAAATTCAAAAATTCCAAATCAGGCGGGTGTCAGAAAAATGAGCAATTTGTCCTTTTGAAATTTCGGCCAAATTACGAAAATGCCCTTAGCCCTCAGTCGCAATAACAACATAGGAGTTGTTAATGGCGAATCATCAGTTGTTAATGGCGAGGTGAGTGTTGTTATTGGCCCTGAAACTTGTTAAGTGTTGAAAGAAGAAATTGGAGTTGTTAATATCAAATCCGGAGTTGTTAATGGCGAGATATGTGTTGTTATTGGTCCTGAAATTTGTTAATTGTAAAAGAAGAATTGCAGTTGTTAATACCGAATCCAAAGGTGTTAATTCCGATGATCATGTTGTTATTCTGAAGTGTGCATGAAGGGCATTTTTGTAATTTTGCCGAAATTTCAAAATGACAGATTGCTCATTTTTCTGACACCCACCTGATTTGGAATTTTTGAATTTCGTTGTACTGATTTGTTCTTTGCATATTTTGAGTGTAGTTTTTTGGAATTTTCCCTAAAAAAAAACATCTCACACAACATTTTAAATTAACAATTGAAGAAAAGTTCCCTTTCCATTAAAAAACAATTGAAGAAATTCTTTTTAGAAATAGAGTTTTGCAAACTAACAGAGTGATATTATTAAATGCTCCTTGCTTGTGCATTCCTTATGATATTATTAAAATAAACCAGGTAACTTACCCGACAGAGCCATTCATAAATTTTTAATTTATCACTACTCAAATACAACCTAAGCAACTAATTTCATGCAAGTAGGTATGAAGTTTATTTTCAACTTTTTTCTATTTGACATTTTCCCAATTTCCTTGGAAAATATTGAAACATGCAACGTACGTTAAAAATGATAGAACACATTTTTAATTCATGAATGTTGACTTCAAGCTAAAGATCATACGAACTACCATCCAACAATCACTTGTGAATTTTAACTACGGGACCAACTACTAAAATTCAGTATATAATTATATATCTAATTATTTACTGTAATTAGTTTATTCAAAACAATTAAAAGAAAACATATTAAGCCAAAAAAGAAAAAATAAATAACAAAACAAGGTTAGGAAGACGCTAGATTATGCGTAAGTTACATAAAATACGTTCTTTAAAATCTCTAATATTATTGAATAGCTTGTTCAAAAGCAAACTAGCCAATAATATATATATATATATATATATAAAGAGTAAAATACACTAACTACCCTCCTAGTTTATCTAAATTACATAAAGCTCCTCTCTATTTTGAAAACATATATAAACCTCCCTTTAAAATTAAAATGCATGTTACACAAGCCTCTTTCATATTTTGAGATCTCATTTCCATCCACCCAAATTTCTATGTCTACGCTAGATAGATTAATTGAATGTTGTCCAATTATGGTAAATAAATAAATAAATAACTTTTGCAAAAAGGAAAAAATAAAATCAAAGATAAAACTATTAATTGCTTCAAAATAATTTTACCTAAAATTTTGGGATTTAAAATGATGAAGGGTATTCATCTTAAAAACATTCAACTAACGAAAAGAATGATGGAGGGTGTATTAGGAATTAAAATTTATTTAAATATATATTTAGAATATTCTTAACAGAGTTAATCGCTTATACTTAAGTGTATGTTTTCAAAATAGAGGGGAGATCTGTATAATTAAAATAAAATATAAGGAAGATTAGAATATTTTACTTTAAAGTTTATTTACCAACAACATAAAAATAAAAAGTATTATGCTCAGTCTCCTTCCATCTATGTAAATTGAGTAATTTAGTTGATTTTGATTTTATTTAGTTCAATGTGACAAATTTAATTGAGGTAAATACTGAGTGAGTGTAACCCCCTCATGGTAATTATATCCGAACTACGAAATTTAAGTGAATTAGAGACCAATAAGACAAAACCATTTTTTTTATAATCACTCATCTCCAAGAGATAGGGTGTACAAACAAAATATTTAAAACAGAATTCATCTGGGCTCACATTCACTTTCGAATACAATTACCTGTACAGTTATATCACATAATAAATATCAGAGTGCGTAACCAAAATCCCAGCAACCCCGGGTTACTTATATATATATATTGGTTTTAAAGTTTTCCCAAAATGGGGATTACATGACCAAAAATTCATATTTACATCTCATATACAAAGTTATCCCAAAATTCCAAAATCCAAAACAAATAACCAACGGTCCGAATTCCAATATGTCCCTACTAACCCTAACCACTCCTGGTTGGCATCTCATCCTTGGAACCACTCGCCCTGTCTAAAAATGTTAGTCATTTGGAAAGAGTGAGATTATAAAAAATCCCAGTAGTAACAAATCTTTCATACCACACGTAATCACATAGCATGTAAACAAATCACCACATAACCGTAACTCAAACCACACTCCACCCTCATCCCCTTTTACATCCGGGAAAGCACACCGTCCTAACTAGAACCGTTGTTAGCAACTTAGGGACTGTTGGTATGGCAGTGCATACAAATAGCCTTTCAGCCCACAATTAGCCTTTCGGCCCACAATTAGCCTTTCAGCCCACAATTAGCCTTTCGGCCCACATAATCACATATATCACACCCTAACATCATCCCTTTTTACCGTCGGGAAGGCACACAGCCCTTACCCAAACCGTTGCTAGCGACTCAAGGACTATTGGTATAGCAGTGCTTTCACAATTTCACAAATCTTGCAGCATTTAAATCCATCATAAACCAATGATATAGCACACATACAATATATCATATAAGGTATAAAAAAAGAGTCACTACCTGTATCTTTCCTGACTTTCTTTGGCTTTGCAGGCTCACGAGAGCAACAGATATCAAATCTTATACCAAATTAGGGACAACCAATCAATCTCTTTTCCAAAGGTATATTTCTATAATACTCTAAGTTGGTTATCATTTAGGACTCTTTAGATGACTATTAGAGGCCTAAACATATGCCTAAAGGGTTGGAAGAACTACCCTAAAAACCCCTTTTTCGAAAGGCAACGCAGTGATTTTAGACTGGCTCACTCGAGTGAAGATGACCTCACTCGAGTGATGAGCGACTTGTGCTCAAGTGAGGATGGCTCTCACTCGTGAGTGTTTGACAGTGAGCAGCTACTTCAGCCAGAAAGTGCTCACATCACTCGAGCATAAAGCTTTGCACATAAAGCTTTGCACTGGGTGATGACTCCAAATCTGCTCGAGTCCTTGGAAGTGCAACACAAAGAGTAACAACCCGAGAGCACAAACAATCACTAGAGGTACAAGCTCACTCGAGCATACGCCCCAGTGCTCAGGTGAGACGGCAATGCTTGCGAGTGTCAGAGCATCCCTAACTCTAGACTCACACCATCACTCGAGCAATCCTTTGCTCACTCGAGTGACCACCAACTTCACTCGCGGTTACAGAAGTGCACTCGAGCTCCACTCATAAAACCCAGGCAAAACTCAAACAGAAAAGGGAAAACACACGCAGCACTCGAGAATGATCTTCCCTCACTCGAGTGTTGTGCATCAGAGACCAGAAACGCGGCAAATAATAGAAATTTCCCAGATGGTCAAAACTAATGCCAATGATTTCCAAACTTCTCACAAAGCACATACACACTTAACCATGCCTAAGGAACACATAGGCAACTTCCAAAAAACCCAAAACCTCTTTTTACCACAACTAAACACTTAGGTCTCTATGATACAAACCATATCCCAATTCCATTCAACTCAATTCTAAACTTCAAAACTATTTCCACTACTCAAAGAACTTCACAATAAACCATTTCCAACATCATCCTCTATGAAATTCATATATTCAACATTGACACAAAACCAAGGAAAAATTCCAGAATTTACCAAACTTATCCAAAAAATCACAAATAATTTATCAAAATGCATCAAAACCATACCTCTTCAACTTGACAAATCCAGAATCTTGATTCTCAAACTTTCAATTTTGTCCAACTCACAAACCACCACCTTTCAAGATTCTGAAATCACCACAATGAAGCTCTGAATAAGATGCACAATATTAGAGAAGAGGATTTGAGCTTAAGAGGATCACAACTCACCCAAAAATCAAAGCTTTCCTTCCCTCTTTTCTTGCTTGAGGCCGGGAATGGAGAAGCAAGAGAGAGATGATGAGATGAAGCAAATGATGATGATGGTGTACAACTTTCCCTTGCCCATACTCTCCCTCAACCGAATAGGAGAGAGAAAAGAGAGAGAAAAGTGAACATTTGTCTTCTAGTGCCATCTAATGGTCCACCAAAGAGCCACTTGTCACCATCTTACACACTCTACATGAGCTCACATAGATGCAAGGCATGGGATTCCGACCCATAGTCAATAGATCTCAACCCTTGATCTCAAATCACCAATGAACATTTTTATCAAACTTACATCATATTTCTCTAAAAGTGTTTAATTACACTAATTACAATCAATCCCATAATCATTAGCCCTTAATCCCAAATTGGGATATTACAATGAGAGCCACGTTATGAGTTACCAACCTCATTTCTCTCACAAATTAACAAATTATGAGGATAGTAATGGATATCTATAATTGGAAAAGCTACAAGGATCAAATAAGAACCAATGAGTTAATTAAAAATGAGATGAAATTATAGGAACTTACATATTTAATTTTTCCTGAATTTTTTACTAACTGTTGTTACTTATTTTTTCTATAATATACATGTTGGCACAAAAAAATAGATAAATCATTTGAGTGAGTATTTACAAGTTATAAATAATGTTATATATTTCTCTACATAATAATTCAACATACAAATTGTATGAAATAGAAAGTATCACTAGTACAAAAAAAGGTGTTTTAGACTGGCACATTTAGACTGGTGGTAGCGGATAAGGTCTAAAAGAAATGACCGGTGGCATTTGGTAATTATAAACAAATTGGGAGACCGGTTATTCTATTAACCGGTCAAAAAAATATTATTTAGACCAGTTCTACATTAACTGATCTAAAAAGATTAGGCTTTTAGATCTGCTTGGATTTTAAACCAGTCTAAAAGGCTCAGCGGAACAAAAAAGTAAAAACTCATTATTTTTTAGACTGGTTATTGAAACAATCGGTCTAAAAAATATTTATTTTAGACCGGTTAATAGAATAACCGATCTAAAAGAAAGCTTTTTAAGACTGGTTATTCTAACAACCGGTCTAAAAGGTAGACTTTTAAAACCTATTGTCAGAAGAAATGGTCTTAAAAATGTTTTAAGACCGGTTATTTTTTATAACCGGTCTTAAAAGTCTTTCCCCAAATTACTTTCACGGCTTAAGCTCCCCACCTTCTTCCATTCTGAAATCCTTTCACGCTGAACAGCAAACACTCAAGGATGAACAGCTCCTCTAAATTAGTCATTACAAGAGTGGAATTAGTATGTCACCTTGAATTGGTATTGCACTTCTGCCATGAGAGTGGGATCTTGGAGCTAGCATCCCTATTACCCAGTGTTAGGGCTTACTGGTCCTCTCTATTTTCATTGAGTGTCAAGGTGTGACGGCGTTTAACACACTCTCTTCTCATCTTTATGCATCGTCAATCTGCGAAATTTGGATAATAAACTTGTTGAAGCCCTAATTCTCTTCCAGGTAGTTTTTTTCTTCGTCTATATTTTTTTCTTTAAGAATTAAACTGTGTTGTCAAGTCCTGGAACTATTATTTTGTGTTATGTCTGCTGACGCATAATTCTGTTAGTTTTAAAATTTTTTGAGAACTTATTCAATTGAATACCTGATGTGGTACACTGAATCTCAAACACTTGAATCCATTTAAAACACTTATTCTTTAAAAGCGTTTTGCAGAATTGTACTTTGATCCTGAATTGTTGTTGCTGATGAATATGCTCTCTTGATCTGAGATTTCTAAAACTACAAATATCCATTGAAATTACTTAAAAAAAACTAGATTCTTGAATTTTGTCACTACATTAAATCATACATCTTTAGACTAACTCTAGAGTTCTTCCTCATATCCATCGAATTGATTAAAAAAACCAGATTCTATTTTGAAGTGAATTTACACTGCTTATATTAATCTCATGCTTTCTCAATAGATGGAACTACACTAGAGGGTTTTCTACTTATCTGTCATGAAAATTTTAAAGCATTAAGGTCTGTCAACATGTTTTGAAATTAATTACCTAACAGAACATGAATATGGAAAGAACATATGAATGTTAAAAGGATTCCTCAATAGAGAGAGTAACAAATGCACCAAAACTCCAAGACGAGTTTACCATGAGCACCCATTAAGGAAGTCATCATTAAATGATATTTATAGATTATGAGTTTGTAATCACATTTATATGTAGGAACCTACTTTAGTCCAATACTTATATTTTGGCTATTTAATATTTAAATGAACAAACTGCAGTTGAATTCCTCTGCTCATTATTTTATTAATTATTATGATTTTGCATTTTCTCTTTTTAGGAATCTTTGATAGAGACTAAAGTAGTATGGGATGCTTAAGTCCTATATGGGAATGATAATCCTAGGAAAAATTGATTTAAAGTGTGTTTGGTTTCACATTAAAACAAATGAAATAGTTGGTGAGGTGTCCAAAAGGGAAAGGGGCAATGTTAATTACCTCACATGTGTCTTGAGATGCCATGAGGTGTGTGCCAAAGAGAGAAAAGATCTGTGGTTGGATATGTATATAGGGAAGAAAAGGTTCATAGGGGAACAAGGAAGTATTAAGCTCTGTATGATGAAGGAGCCCGAGCCTCTTGTTTGCTTACCCCAAGAAGGGTGTTTTCAATTCTCTCCCACCTTCCTTCTCGTTTTCTTTACTCTCAGACATCACATTTATGCTATGTCCACCACATTTTACCTTGCCATCTTATTCGATTACATATTATCTCAAATGTTAATGACTTGTATACATCACACAGCCAAATTCCCCCTCAGATAACATATGAGACCAACTAAGAAGAAACACAACCAAATATTCTAGTTGCATATAAATTAGGGATTAAACACAAGTAACATTCATTTTAATTTCTTATTATGAGCTCCCTATAAACAACACTACTAGTAATAGCATTCCTTCAGGCCTGTGAATTGAATGTCAGTCTTTTGGTTCTCTCTCCCTTCATCACTCTATCTGTAACCCCCTGCCATAATTAATATCCGGATTACGCAATTAAAGTGAAATAGAGACCAATAACAATCAAATAACATTTTCAAAATCATTTATAACCTGGTCTCACATTCACCTTTCGAATACAATTACTACATGAAGATAAATCACATTGAAATATATCAGAGTACACAAAATAATTCTTGGCCAACCCCGGGATCCATACATTGATCAAAGCCTTACAGGGCATAATCGCACATACAAGCCCTTATACGAGGATTACACAGTACTCATTCCAAATACACATTCCAATCTATCATCTGAATATATATAACCAAACATATACAATTATACTAACATATAACGATAACTAACTACCAATGCACTAGCCCATAAGGAGACTTAGGTGCCCTTGGTTGCTTACTCCATCTTGATCCACTTGCCCTGTCTAAACTGTTGGTAGGGGAGGGTGAGATTCTGTGGAATCTCAGTAGGAAAACAATACCAATATATTTGCAAGATAAGTGTTTAATGCATGACATGCTTGCAATATATAATTCATGTTCACACAATGACATATCAACATTCTCAATGTTCAAACAATATACTCATGGCCATAGCATAAGTTGAAATAGAGCTTCAATCACTCATGTATGTTTCACATAATAAGGCAAAGCAATAACAAGCATCAATACACCAACACAATTATCAAATACATGCAGGAGAGGTAAGTTCCCTATGTAATACCCCGAATTCTGAGACTTGAGGCTAGAGAATAAGCCTCAGATTAGTGGACTGCTAAGCCCTGGTTTAGCAGGATCCCAAATTGAGATTAAGAGATAATGACTCCAAAAGTGGATGTGGTTAGTGATAAATGACCCTTTTGGAGAATATGATGTAATTTGGGATTTGAAGGTGATTCGTATGTGTTGTGAGCGGCGCCGAAACCCTGTATTTGAGTTCAATTATGGATTAATATCTAAATTGAATGAAAATAAGGGGGAGGGCGTATGTATGATGTAAATGAATGAGAAAATGTGTTTGGTGGTGATTCCAGGGGAATTACCATAATCAGGGGCAAAACGGTAAAGTTACCGACCAATTGATTGGTTACCGAAGAGGAAGCTCCTTGGTAACTCAAAGATCAATGGTTGAGATTGATTTGTGTATTAGATCAAGGGGCGGAATCATGTGTATGTGTGTGCATGTGAGCTCATGGAGGATGTTGCAAGATCATGACAAGTGGCAAGATGTGAACCCTTGGATCTTGGTCAACATTCAAACTCTTCCCTCTCTCTTTCATAGTCGGTTAACACATGAGAAAAAGGAGAAAAACTGATCCTCACTTCATCATCTTTATCTTTGTCTCTCTCTCTCTCTCTTGTTCTCCATGGCGCCATGCTTAAGGGAAGAAAGAGAAATCAAAAGGTGAGATTTTGGTTGGCTTCTTGACCTCTAATGCTCAATTCATCTTCTATAAAGTTGTTCATAGTGATGAGAGCTTCATCTCTATGGTTTTAGATTTGTGAGAGGAGGTGTTTTGTTACTTGAGCAAAAGTGGAAAGATGAAGAATCAAGAAATTGGTTTGGAAAAGAGGAAGAGGTGAGTACTTGAAGCCTTTTGATCTAAGTTTTGTGAATTATGGTTGAGTATTGTGATTTGTAGAATTTGCCCTGATTTTGTGATGAATTCGTGTGGTTTGGATTGGATGAATTGGGTTGTGTTTTATATTGGAAATGGTGCCATGTTGTGGTATTTAATCATTGGAATTGATTTGAATTGGATTGGATACATTGTGTGCAAAACTGGAAATTCTGTCCAGTGGGAATTCTGTTTGGGCAGTCTGGTGTTGTGGACGTTTTGACTGGGCAAATGATGTCCGAAAATTATGAAACTTTCCAGTCTTAAATTTCACATCCCATGCTTCAAAATGGACATATAATTTGTGCCATTTAGTTTTGGGAACTGGGAGTTATAGCTGTCCAAAGTTTGAGGTCGAAAATGGAATCTGTTTTGGGACAGTCTTGAGTTTTGGAGAATTCTGTATTTTTGTTGTGATTTCTAGTAAAGGCCAATATTTTTCTTGTATAGAGGAATTGAATAGCTTTCATTTGGCTTTGGGATAACCTCATTTCGATTTTTTTGGAATTAGTTATGAGTTTTGGAAGTTCAGCCAAGAAACTGGATTTTCTTGGCCGCGGCCAGCGGATTCTGGGCCACGGCCCAAATGTTTCTGAGCATTTCTAGGCAGTTTTGGGCTACAGCCAGTGGATTTTTGGGCCGTGGCCCACCCCCAAAAATCAATATTTTGGACTTTTAAAAGGTGATCTTTGGTCAAGTGTTTCCCAAGCCTTTAGGCATATGTTTAGGCTTTGATTAGCCACCTAAAGGTCGTGAATGATAACCAACTTAAGTGTTTGAGAGTTAAGGAATTGGAAAAGGGATTAACCCTATGTCCTTGTTTGGTTATAGGGTTTGGTGTCCACCCTGATCGTGAGCAGCCGGAGCTGGAGCTTACATGGAAAGAGAGTAGGGAACTTACCTCTTTTGCATGCTTTGATATTTGTGTTTGTGCTTTGATGCATGTATTGCTTTGCTTGATTTTGTGAAACATGTATGAATGATTGTAGCTCTGTTTCTAGTTATGCTATGGCCATGAGTATGTTGTTGAAACATTGAGCACGCATATATGTCATTATGTGAGCATGAGTTATGTATTGCAAGCATGTCATGCATTAAACACATATCATACATGCATATAGGTATCTGTTTCCTACTGAGATTCTCTAGAATCTCACCCTCCCCTATCAACCATTTCAGACAGGGTAGCAGATCGATGATGGAGTAAGTAGCCAAGGGCGAAGAGGACTTCCTTCGGGTTGAAGATTCGGTAGTTGGTTATCATTATAGTTGGGATGTGTATTTGTGTATTTGGATGAGTATTGAGTATGTATTCGAATAGGTTTGTGTAATCCCCGTTTGAGGAATTGAAAAGGGCGAATGTGCCCTATGAATTCTATGTAAAGGTATGAACCCGGGAGTTGCCGGGAAGTTATTGTTGTACACTCTGATATATTTAAATGTGATTTATCTTTGTGTAGTAATTGTATTCGGAATGTGAATGTGAGACCAGGTTATGAATGATTTCGAAAGGTATTTATGAAAACCCCATCTGGTAGATGGGTTTGTAAAATGTAGTTTTGTTTCTTATAGGTCTCTATTTCATGTTAATCGTGTATTTCGGATATAATTACGGCAGGGGGTTACACCCTACACTTGTTCTTTCCACGTGTGCTCCAGCATCAGCTACTCATGATCAGGGAGAATATCAAACCATATAAACAAAATCAAGGACATCAGGTTATTCTCTCCACTCCAAGCTCTCACTTTCATAACACTTAATGTTGTTTATAATTACTGTTGCTTAATCACTCCCATATGGCTCTAACACAAGTCCTAAAAGAGTCGGAAGAACTATCCTAAAGATCCCCTTTTGGAAGCACAAGACATGATTTTTTTTATTGTTTCACTCGAGTGAAGATGGCCTCACTCGAATGATAATGTACGGACACTTGGGTGAAGAAGACCTCACTCTAGTGATAGCCTAATGCTCACTCGGGTTCCAGGAAGTGAAGCGCAGAAAGTGAGAACCCGAGAGCATAAGAACTTTTAAGGAAAAAGGAACACTCAAGTGAGAACCCTTGCATTCGAGTGATGGCTTAACACTCGCAAGTGTTAAAACACACTCTTGAGTCTTGACCACGAGTGACAACCCAAGACAGGAGTTCATGGTGTCAAATACACCCGTACTCGAGTGAGAGGAGGCTCACTCGAGTGAGAACTCACAGCACTTGCAAGTGAGACAACACTCTTGCCTCTACACATGGAAGTGCAACATGAAACTGGAAGCAGAAAGGAAAAATACACTATCGCACTTGAGTGAACCCATCCTCACTCGAGTGTTGCTTATCCCATACTCGAGTGAACCCTATATCACTCGAGTGATGCTATCAAAAATAAGAAAACACAGAAAACTAATAGCACTTGCCAAACTTTGCCCAAGTGATTCCAATAGACCCAAAACCTCAACCAAAGCTATTCTCACACAAAAACACCCAAGGAAACCAAAGGAACCATCAAAACTACCAAATTTCTATTCTATTATCATGCTTTGGTTTTAGGCAACATAAACATCAAAATTCCAAACTACCAAACTTAATCATTCAATCCCAAATCCCTTTCTATCTATCCAAATATATTCCAAATATACCAATTTTATGCCATACTCCCAATGACACTCATTTTCGAATTTAAGGCTATAATTACCAAAAATTCCAAACTTCATTAAATGACATTAAACATAGATGGAAAGGCTTGTTTCACTACCTCTTAAACTTTTTCAAAGACACTTCTTGATTCTCCAACTACCAAATTTTCTTGATGTCACAAATCAACACCAATAGCCAATCTATAACCACCAAAATGATGCTCTCAACTTAAGGAACAACTTTATAGAAGAGAGTTTGAGTAGTGGAGGTCATCTTATTACCTTATATTCCAACTTTTCCTTTCTCTTTCTTTAGCAACAATAGCTGACAGAAATGAAGAAGAGAAGAGAGAGAGAATGAGAGAGATGGAGTGTGATAGAAGATGAGAAATGATAATAATCATACTCCCTCTATGCTTAGCCGAAAACCAAGGGAAGAGAGGAGAGAGAAATGATAAAATACTCCCTCATTTTACTTTTCTCATATCACTCCCTTCACATACAATCTTGCCAAATGTCACCTCCCTATTGGCTATCATAAGTGAACTCCCAATTAGCTTCTCTAATCCCTCCATTAGCCATATTATCACACTTATCATTTTTTCTTAACTAGTAATTAATTTCTCTATTAATCACTAACTAATTGCCCAACAATTTCATTCTTTCAATTTCCACTAATCATGGCATAATAATTAATATTACCGCCAAAACCCATAATTATTTCTCTTTAATTCAATAATTATCCTCAATAATTATCATTAGTCCTTAATTGAAATTTGGGGTGTTACACTATCTATGTGTTCCTCCCCTTTTTTGTCCTTGCTCTGCCGACTTTTTCCTCTACTGTTCAAGGTCTTTTTACTAACAAAGCCTAATTTCATTTATCCAATCATGCCTCCACCACTGGAATCTCATTCAGCTATCTATGTGTTTTTTTGCAGAGAAATCATTTTGCTGAAGGCTAAGATGTTGTGTCACAATCTTAGTACTTGACTCCACTTTCTAGGACATTGGTATGACTAAAATACTACCACACTCATTTATCCATTGAATATGGAATTTTTACTAGCGTAATCATTGCTGAATTTTCATATTTCATTCAATTTTATGCTTTCATTAATCATTGAAATTGTGCTTGCTATTTTGTTGTGTTCTTGTCTGTCTGATACTTGTATGACATGTTTGTTTGCACCTGAATTTTTTTTATTTCATTTAACAAAGAGATTAATAATACTCTTGTAGAGCTTAGAAAGCCAAGGGAATAGGGGGAACAAGTTGATGGAATGTGAGAATGCTAATTCTTTCTTCTCCATGAAATTATAGTTACATGGCTCTTACATTTATGATTGTAGGAAATATTTATGAGTGGTAATTGATCCTATGTTTGATAAACTTATGCTCAATATCTTTGTATCTTATACATGTTTGGCCAATATCTTATAATGAGCTTGATTGTTATTGTTCTTGTTCATTAAGAGTTCCTAACATACGTTTAGACCCACCAGCCATAGAACTATTTCATGAAATATAAACGATTATGAGACATATACGATAATTTCTCTTCAATCAATCATAATTATCTGTGAATATTGGTTTTATTATTACTAAAGTTCACCTTTTCTATTATTGCTGCTAAGGCTTATTTTATTGCTTTTGGTTATTGATTTGTAGTTTATGGTCTTCAAAGCCTTTCTTCTAGCGTGCAATCCACCCCATCATACCAAACTCATCTTTCCCGCATAGTTTCCGGTCTTCAAAGCCTTTGTTCCAGTGATTGACAGATAATTCAATTAGTCTTTGCCATTAAATAATTGAAATGATGCCAACCAAAATTGATCTTTGCTATATATATGATATGATATCGTAATTGGAATATTTTGATAGTTAGTTAGGTTAGTAAATTAGAAGACCGGGATTAACCGTGTCTAATTGCTAATAGGTATCTAATTAAAGAACCCCTAATCCCTATGGTACTATTCTATTTCTATTGTTCGTACTAGCAATATATATGGGCAGTTGACCCATTATATTAGACAGATTTGTATTATTAATGAGAATTGTACTATTTGAATTACTCTTTTTCTATCTCTATCTATCTACTCTCTTATACCATTTCATTATGTAGTAGTTAAACTAGGTATTTGGGTGTAATGATTGCATGCTCTCATCATACTCCTACCTTTTCCAGGGGAAAAGGTAGAAAACAAAAAAAAAGGTATTGGAATATATGGATCATAGTTGGATACAAGCAAAACAGACGAGTGTTGAATATGATGTTGGGGTGAGGGGTTTTTTAAACTTTGCAAAAAGAAATGCCGATGATGATAGTAGGATGTTTTATTGCCCTTGTGTAAAATGTTTGAATGAGAAGTGACTAAGTGCTGTAGATATATATATATATATACATTTAATTTATAAAAGGTTTTCTAAGACGTATATAGTATGGGTATGACATGGTGAACAATTAGAAATGATAAGCGCATCTCAACAGGGGGAGTGACTTGTGATGATAATGACATGGACTGGATGATTGGATATAGGATATTATTCATGATGTAAGAGAAGAGGCTTTTGAACAATCACATGCATATGGTAATATGTGCAGTGATGCTAAGAAGCCGCTGTACCCAGGGTGTAAAAAATACCAATTGCTGAAAGCTGTATTGAAATTGGTAAGCTTGAAAACACGGCATGGATGGAGCGACAAGAGTTTTTCAAAACTCTTGAGGCCTTTAAAGACATGCTTCCTAATGATAATGTGTTGTCTTGTCGATACTATGATGCTAAGAAAATACTATGTCCACTAGGTGTGAAGTATAAAAAGATCCATGCATGCCCTAATGATTGCATATTGTATAGAAAAGAGCATAAAGAGAAGGGGTAATGTCTGATATGTGAGACTCCAAGGTATAAATCAAACAAGGCCCCTACAAAAGTGTTGTGGTATCTTCTAATAATACCAAGGTTCAAGCGCTTGTTTGCTAATGAAATTGATGCCAAAAATTTGAGATGGCATGCGGATGAGAGGATTTCTGATTGAAAGCTTCAACATCCAGCTGATTCTTCTCAATGGCAGAAAATTGATCAATTATTTTCTAGCTTCGGTAAAGAACCTAGGAATCTTAGGTTTGAGCTCAGTACAGATGGCATGAATCCTTATGGTACCTTAAGCAGTTTACATAATTCATGACCTGTTCTGTTGGTAATTTACAACTTATCTCCTTTGTTATGTATGAAATGAAAGTACATTATGTTGTCTATGTTGATTTCGGGACCAAAGTAACCCAAAAATTACATTGATGTTTAACTAGAACTCTTGATCGAAGACTTGAAAGAGTTGGAGGATGAAGGTGTCGATGTTTTTTATACAAACAAGAAGGAGACTTTTAATATGCAAGAAATGATCTTTTGTACTATAAATGACTTCCCTGCATATGGGAACTTGTTAGGATATAGCGTTAAAGGCCACAAAGCATATCTGATTTATGAAGAAGGCACATGCTACCATCAACTTCAATATGGAAGAAAGACAGTTTACCTTGGCCATAGGAGATTTCTTAGACAAAGCCACCCATATCGTAGATTAAAAAAAGCTTTTTTTGGTGGATAAGAGTTTGAAGATACTCTGGAGCCATTAACTGGGGAGAAAATTTATGAAAAGGTGAAAAATATCAATACTATATTTGGTAAGTTATCAAAGAGTGGAAATGAGAAAAATATATGGAAAAAAGGTCCGTCTTCTTCGATCTTCCATATTGGCATAATCTTGATGTAAGACACTGTATTGATTTTATGCATGTGGAGAAAAACGTATGTGATAGTATTGTTAGGACACTGCTCAACATACAAGGAAGTTCTAAGGATGGCGTGAAGGAAAAATTAAATTTGCAAGAAATGAGAATACAAGAAGACTTACATCCAAGGCATATGGTAATAGAACTTTTTGTCCTCCAGTTACTCATACTTTGTCTAAGGATGAGAAAAGAAGTTTTTGTGAGTATTTACATGGCACCAAAGTTCCCTTAGGGTATTCTTCAAATTTTAAAAAATTTGTATCGATGAAAGACTTGAAGTTGATAGGGCTAAAGTCTCATGATTGTCATGTCTTAATGCAATAACTACTCCCAGTAGCTATTCAAGGTATTGTTGAATATGATCTTCAACACATATTGAATAGACTTTATTTCTTCTTTAATGCTATTTGTTGTAAAGTCATTGACACGAAAAGATTAGAGGAATTGAAAAATGAAGGATATATGATCTTGTACCTGCTTGAAAAGCTTTTTCTTCCTTCTTTTTTGACATTATGGTACACTTGATTGTTCATCTAGTGAGGGAGATAAAGTTGTGTGGCCCTATCTATTTTTGGTTGATGTACCCAATCAAAAGAACTATGAAAATCCTAAAAGGGTATGTGAAGAACCTCAACCAGCCTGAAGCATCTATTGTTCAGAAATATGTTTCTGAAGAAGATATGGAATTTTTTCAACATTATTTGTCAAATATAGGACATATTGGGCTTCCTAAACATCATGATCAAGAAGGACGTAGATGCGGGGCAGCAGTAAAGATCATAGATCCTGATGACTTGCAACAAGTCTATTTGTACATCTTGAATAATGTTGATAAAGTTCAATATTACATGAATACCCATAAAGAAATTGTACGAAAGTTCAAACAAAAGGTTGACGGAGAAGAATGTGTTTCTGATATAATAAATTGGTTAGCATGTGGTCTTGAAGTTGATGTCATAAGTTGGACTTCATTTATGATCAATGTTTATACCTTTTACATGAAGTTCCTAGATGATAAGAGCACCGTCCAGAACAGTGGTGTTGTATTAGTAGCTGAATCTATGCACTTCTCTAGTTTGAAAGATAAGAATTTTAAATTGGTTGACATACATTATTATGGGGTTATTGAAGGGATTTGGGTGGTTGATTATGTTAAAATTAGATTTGCTATTTTCAAATGCAGGTAGGTTGATGTCAATAATGGTGTGAAGATCGATAGGTTAGGATTTATATTAGTATATCTGAATAGTAGAAGTTTTAGGGATGAACATTTCATTATGGCAGATCAAGTTTAACAAGTGTTCTATATTAATGATCAAGCAAATAAAATGTGGTCTATTTCTCTCCAAGGAAAAAGGGTCATTGATATTAATGAGAAAAGTCACTCAAATTATGATCTTCTTCAGACTCCTTTTTCCAGGGGTCTACCAGAATTAAACAAAGAAGATGAAGCAGATAATGAGCACGGCATAAGAAATGATCATCATAAGGGAATATGGGAGGATATCTCTTTATGTATTACTTTAAAGCTAACTAACTAAAGTAATTATGATTATGATTTATATTCGAATAATGTATATAGTTTTTTTATAGATATAGTCTTCCCATGTTATAGCTTAACGATTTATCTTTCTTTGTTGTCGTTACAAGAAAATGATGGATCCCCGGCATCCTAGTATAAAGGATCAGCCACCTACTACACCTCAGAATTAGCCACCTATTGCTCAGTAGAGTTAGCCAGCTAGTGCACCTCAGATCAGCCATCTAGTATTAATCAAAGCAAGCCTAGCAATGCTTAGAGCCAGGATTATAGTGAGCCTAGTAGCCAGTTTATTTGAAGGGGTAGACATGGAACATAGTTGACAGACATTTCCCTCAGTCGGAGTACAAGGCAAAAGATACCGATTAAGTTTGATAGATATTAGAAATCAATCGGGCCTAATGCAAGCCGATATAGGAGTTTTGTTGGCCTCTTTGCACGCAACAAGCCTAGCATCTTGATAGAGGAGTGGAGAAATGTCGATGAAAAGGTACGGCAACATATTTGGGACACTATCCAGATATACAATTCTCTTCTGCATGTAATGATTACCAAATATGTCACAAATTTGTCACTTACTCCTTCAATACATGCATTCCAGCTCACCTACGACGTTTCTCAGAGTGAGATCTTGTACAACAAGACAATAATGTATTGTTATGAGAGCTGGATCAAGTTTAAGACAAATTTGTCTAACAATTACATTCATATCGTGGTGAAAGATGGTCAGCCCGTCCTAATCCGTGCGACAAGTATACATTTATTGATCAAGCGACTTGGCACACATTTTTTAGGCTTTGGACTGCTCCAGAATCTTTGGTTAGTTGACTTATTTTTTATTTTATTTACTTATCAATTATGTTAGTTGATTGTAACCTTTTTCTTTTGTTTAATTTCTTATTCGCAAGCAAAGAGGCAAAAAGCACAAGAGAGTGGTAGAAAGAATGATTGCCCTTATACAATGTCTCATAGGGTTATGCAAAGGCAAAAAAAAGACTTGTTGGTGGCCAAACGGAAGAGATTAGAACAAGCATATCAATCTAATTCTTCTGTTCTTCTTTCTCTATCATCTTTGATTCGTCGAGAAGAAAACTGGTTGTTTGCTCAACAAAAGAGGAGCAGGTCTTGTAATGACCCAATTTGTGATTAAGAGCTAATGACCTCCAAAGTGGATGTAATTAATGTTAAAAAAACACTTGTGGAGAATGTGATGTGAATTTTGATATAAATGTGTTTGGTGATGATTTAGTATTATTGTGATAATCAAGGGCAAAATGGGAAATTTGCTAACCAATTAGTTAGCTACCGAAGAGGGAGTTAGCTAATTGGTAGGAATTGTTATGGAGTGTGTAATTGCTTAAGGGATTATGTTAGAATGGTTATATGTGTACATGTGTATGCAAAGTGTAACCCCATTCTTACTAAGGCCGAGATCAAGTTCATAAACAAATGATAATGTGGAATTAGAGACCGTAATACCAATTGGGACTTATTTAAAATTAAACATCCCAAAATCAAGGTTTACAAAAACTTTTCTAAAACATGTTCAACACGGTCTCATATCCATATATCAAGTTCACAAATGGCCTGTATAGTATGATTTCATTTATAAATATCATAGTACAATGTAAATTCCCGACACACTTGGGTTCTATTAATCCGATAAAGGTTTTACAAGGCAACAATGCCCACAATCATTTTCCCTTTACTAGGGGATTAGACAAATCTACATCATAATTCCAAAATATACAATTGCTTCCCACAAAATATCCAAATGATAAACTATGATAACCAATAACCAAAAAGGAACTCCTAGCCCGGAGCTCTATCCATTCTTCATCACCCGCTTCCCTTTAGATCCTTCAGCCCTGTCTACATTATTTTTAGGAGAGTGAGATTCTAAGGAATCCCCATATTGTCAAGCCACTCATAGTATGTACAACAATAAGGCATGAAAGCAAATCATCACACAACACATAGCAAATACAATGGTAGTTATAGTGGTAAGGGCAGGTATAACTCCTGTCACCCTTATGTTTGCTCACGCTGTATTGCACCAACACAGTTCACAACAATATATTTCACCACAGCTGGGATTCATATAAAGCATTTTATAACGCAAACCACACTAGCAAGATTCACAAGCAAGCCATACTAGCAAGATTCACAGCGCAAGCCATCCTGGCAAGATTCTCAAAGATCCATGTTGATTACAATAGCAGTTCAACGGCAGGAGTAGGTGTGATAGACATCACCCCCTACGACTGTTCACGCTGAAGTGCTCACGCTGCAATAGACCATGGCACATACATTTCACAAATCTCAATGACAAGTCATGCACACCATACATCATACACAACATGAGAGAAAAGTTACTACCTTGGTCCTTCTGGGCATGCTCTGGCAACGGTATCTCCCGAGTAGGGCAAATGTCAAATCGTATAATACACAATTAGGGATGAAGTGTTATACTCTTTTCCCATACTTAAATGACTTCATATTACTTAAATTGGTTATCATTTATGCTCTTTAGGAAGCTACTAATACCTTTAACAAAAGTCCTAAAGGGTTGGAAGAACTATCCCAAAGATCCCCTTTTGGAAGCTTAAGCACAGAATTTTCACTGTTGCACTCGAGTGAATATGGCCTTACTCAAGTGAGGATGCACTTTGCACTAGAGTACAAAGCTTAACACTTGAGTAATAGTCAAATGCTCACTCGAGTTCTAGGAAGTGAAGCACAAAAAGTGTTAACCCGAGAGCAATGAAAACTATCAAAGAGGAGGAGCACTCGAGTGAAACCCCTGACACTCGAGTGATAGCTTAACACTCATAAGTGTTAAGGCACACTCTTGAAACTTGGCAATGAGTGACAACCTGAGACGAGAGTTCATGGTGTCAAATACACCTACACTCAAGTGAGAGGAGGCTCACTCGAGTGAAAGCTGAAGGCAGAAAGGAAAAATGCACTACCACACTCGAGTGGACCCATCCTCACTCGAGTAATGCTCATCCCACACTCGAGTGGACCCCAGATCACACGAGTGATGCTTATCAGAAACCAGAAAATGTAGAAAAACTAACAGCACTTCCAAATTTTACCCGTGTTTCCCAATAGACCCAAATACCAAACCAAAGCTACTCCCACATAAAATTGCTCAAGGAATCCAATGGAAATGTCAAAACTACCAAAATCCTACTCCATTATCATGCTTTAGTTTTGGGCAACACTAAACACCAAAATTCCAAAATCACCAAACTTACTCATTCAATCCCAAACCCCTTTCTATCCATCCACATACATTCCCAACATACCATTTCCATACCAACAACATGCCAACTACCCAATGACCATTATTTTTTGAAAATAGGCCAAAAATTCCAAACTTAATCACTTGGCACAAAACATAGATAGAAAGGTTGGTTTCACTTACCTCTTCAACTTTACTAAAGAGGTTCTTTGATTCTCCAACCTCCAAACTTCCTTGTGGGTACAAATCAACACCAATGGGCAAACTATAAACACAGAATTAAAGCCCTCAACTCAAGGAACAATTTTAATGAAATGAGTTTGAGCAATGGAGGTCATTTTCCTACCTTTTTCTCAAGCTTTCCTCTTCTTAGCTTCTTCAACAATGGCGCCGGAAGAGAAAAGAGAGGAGAGAGATGAGAGCTTGGAGATGAAGGTGAAATGATCACACACATACTCTTATGCCTTGCTTCAGCCAAAAATGTGGGAAGGAAGAGAGAGAAAATATTTTTTAAAATGCATTTTGACTTTTCTTACACTCCTCTCTCTTCACCAACTTGCCACATGTCCAAACCTCATTGGTTCTCATCAAATAAGTAACTAATTAGTTACTCTAACCACTCCATTAACCATTTGGTCACACATCTCATTTTTCCTCTTAGTTAGTAATTAATTCCTCCCTTAATTACTAATTTATAGCCAATAATTCCATTCTTTCAATTTTTCCACCAATTATGGCATATTAATTAAAATTGCCACAAAGGACATAATAAATTCCAATATAAATTCACAAATATCTATAATAATTGTCATTTGCTCTTAATTAAAAAAATTGGGGCATTAGAGAAAGATTAGGAGATGAAATAAGATTATGACATGTGGACAATTGTGAGCCATAGGATGAGGTCAAAATTGCAAACCTTGCTTTTTTTCTTCTCTCTCTCTCTCAAAGTTGGTTGTGAGCATGGGAATAGGGAAAAATTCTGATCATCATCTTCATCTCATTTCTCTCTCCTTAGCCTCCATTTTTTATGGGATTCAAGGTAGAAAGAGAAAGTGAAAGGTAATATTTTGATGTTATTATGGTTCTCAAATGCTTAAATGCTCTTATTTAATATTAACCACCTTGATGAGAGCTTCATTTTGATGGTTTTAGATTTTTAAAAGGTGTTTTAGAGCTTGAACAAATTTAAAAGTTGAGAAATCAAGGATCTAATCTTGGCAAGTTTAAGAGGTGAGCATTTGTAGCATTTTGCCATATATGTTGTGATTTCTAGTTAAGTTTTAATATTTGTGGAATTTGCCTTGTTTTAAGTGTGATTTTGGAATGCATGAGTTATATGATAATTTATGGTAGAATTGGTATTATATGGTGCTAGTTGCATGTTGAAATTGGTTTGGAACATTAGAAGAGGAATTGGGGGGAAATTGAAGAATATAGGTTATATGGTGACCCAAAACAAAACTTGTTGTTAGAGTGGGATTTTGGGTGTTTTGAGGTTTCTAATGGGTTCTTTGGGTGAAAGTAGGTGGGATTAGGCTTATGCAGGAATTTTAGGACCATTGGAAAACATTTGGTGAAAATTGGAAGTTGCGGTCAGTTGCTGTGATTTGGCTTCTGATAGAGCCTCACTCGAGTACAGTATCGTGATTTCTCTTTTCCTTCAGTTTTCTGTTGCACTTGCGTGCCAAAAAGCAAGAGTGCATTTCCTAACTTGCTATGTGTATGAACCACCACGCCAATAGTCCCTGATTCACTAACAACGATTCGGGTAAGGACTGCATGCCTTCCCGGCGATAAAAGGGGATGAGGGTGGGGTGTGATGTGTTCATGCTACTATGCTGTGTGATGATTTACTTGCATGCTATGTGATTACATGTGGTATGATCGATTTGTTACTACTGGGATTCTTTTGAATCTCATTATTTCCTTTGACTAACCTTCAGACAACGCAAGCGGCTCCAAGGGGAAGGAGATGACCAAGGGCGGATAAAACTCCTTAGGGAGATTTTTGTTTTGGTTGTTAGTTATCTATTTTGGATTGGGGATCACTGTATATTCTGTGTATATTATTTTGGATACGGTTGCGTAATCCCCTAAATGGGAAATTATAAACCCTTGGTATGTATATACATAAAACCTGGGGGTTGCCGGGATTTTTGTTGTACACTCTGCTACGTATGAATGTGATTTAACTGCACAGGGTAATTATATTCGAAACTAGAATCTGAGACCAGGATAAGGGAAATGTTGGAAAGAATTTGTGAAAGCCCTACCGTAAGGAAAGGGATTGGAATTGAATTTTAATAATCCATGGTCTCTAATCCATTTTAATTACACCTTTTTGAATCATAATTATTGTTTATAAGGTAGAGGGTTACAGGTCTTATACGAGAAAACAATCTCGTACGGTAGGTGAAAAAATTGTAAGTATATATCGTTGCTGTTATTAATTACATAAGAAATATATTTCATTACCTATGTCTGTTATTTTATATTATCTTACAGGAGGAACTTAGAAAAAACAAGCTGAGGGATCTTTTAAGTTTGAGGGTAGGAATAATATTCTAACTGTTGCTACTGACAAATTTGAGCAACCAGGCCGTGTTAGGGGAGTTGGATGAGGGGTAGGGATACGGGATTACTTTGGAGCCCTTGTTCGCCATTCCTCAAGCATCGTGACTAGGGAGGAATTGGAGACTATGTTGGCCACTGTAAGAGCAAAAGCAAGGGCTGAGGATGAAGCATCATTTGATGCACTACTAGAAACTCATATGAGCAAGATGAAAGAGGAAATAATAGTGTTTATGAGCTCAAGACAAGATACCGGTGCTCCCCAGGCACAATCGCTTAATCCTAATAAGCAGAGCAATAAAGGGAGTTGTTGTAACATCGGGCAATCATCAGAGGGTCCTACAGGAGAAATTACTAAGCCTTGTGACATTTTTGTTGAGGATCCTCTGAGACGGTTAGTTGCACCGAGTAGTGTGCATAAACTGGGATCAACTGTCCACCACCAACAAATAAGAGCTGATCAAGTCTGAGTATCAATTAAAGAGGTGATAATTGCATATGCACATGTACCTATCCCTTCTAATGAATTCAAGATCGTAAGCGATGTCTTGGGTACATTCATCTTGTGCCCAAAGAGCCTCATTTCTGTTCAAGCTGAGGAAACTCTAATCAAAGCCCCACTAAGTCCAGCTCCCTTCACTCAAGAAGTTTCACAACCTCCACTGAATATCATGCAACAAGTTATTCTAACGGCATATAATACATCCTTTAAAACAAGAGATTGGCCTACATATTCAATTGTTGGCAAGTCAGGGGTGACATGCTATCATAAGAGGGATGATTTGATGTCCCTGGTATCTCCTAAACAAAATCTTACAATTGGGATTGTCCAACTGTTCTTAATGTGAGTATCTTTTTCAATTCAAAGTAAATATTTTAAAAATTTCACTGTTTACCTTTGATTTGTGTGCTTGCATTATTGTAGGTACATGCATCGTAGGTTGGTCTCCTCTGGCAAAAGTGATAAATTTGGATTCTTATGCCTAGCTCAAATCCAAGTGAAAGGGACTACTGTTGTTATTAGACATACATACTTATCAAAGAGGCTTAGTGAAATCAGAACTGAATGTTTCTTGGCTCCATATGTGCATGGGTAAGAAACAAACTTATATTTTAAAATATATAATGTTTTATATTTACTTAATATTCTTCTTTGTTTTTCAGTAATCATTGGCAGTTGGTTCTTCTATGCAAGAGTAGTTACACTGTCATCCTCTTATGCTCCCTCCACTTCAAATCAGGGAATGATTTGAAAAAGACCATGAACTCGTAAGTTTTCTTGCATTATTACCTTTTATGTGCAAAGTTTATGGAATTTGTGTAAAATAAGTAATCTTTGTGAATTAGATGATGATAGGGCTATGCGGACATTCCTACACACTGCTTGTAGTAAGAATGTTCGTGACTTAAAGGACCCTACATGGATCATGCCAAAGGTTAGTACATATTCATTTGTTTAAAGAATGTAATAAGCCATGCCTTTATATTCTTTTTAGTGATATCATGTTTTTTTTCAGAGCCGTAGGCAACCACAGGGGTCCAACTTATGTGATTTTTATGTTTTGAGACACATTTACAATATTACCAATGTAGGCAAGACTGACTTTTCTAAAGAGGTAAATTTATATTTCAGAAATTTTGTATTACTTTATTGTTTTTAAGTTACTAAGTTAATGTTTTATTTGGTTTTAGTGTTACAGATGTTTGCTCTTGCTGATCCCTTTTCTGAAGACAATAGTGATTTCATTCGCAGATGTTGTGCTGAATTCATATATCAAAAATAGTGAATTTTTGAATCTAACATTACATTGTACATTGTTCTCATACATATTTCTCATGCTGTATGAATTTTTAACTGGGTTTATGTATCTGTGTAGGACAATTTTTGGGATATGGGTGATACAGGAAGCATGGGATTTGAGGGACTGACCTCTGTACTTTTTCTTCCCTTTGTAATATGTAAAATTGAGAAATTTTTACTGTTGCTTGTATCAATCCTTGAATTTTATTGCTGCCATTGTCATTCAAAGTTCTGCATCCATTTCTGAGCAAATTCGTCTATTTGGACATTCCTTCATATTGCACATTGAAATTGATTCATAAGCTGTGTTTTAGTTTTAGACAGTTGTTGAGTGCATTTGGAGTTCTTGGAATTTGATTTAAGCTTGTTGCTTGAATTGTCCATATTTGATATTGAACCTTGATATCTTGCAACATTTCACCAATTGTTAGCTAAATCATTTGATTTGTGGCACAAAATTAAATGTTCTACACTAATTACCATTTGTTGGAAGTTTATTTAAAGTCACCTAGCTTACACCTTCATTTGTGCTTGTTGTTGATCTTGCTACTGTCATTGTTTCTATGAAATCTGTGTTACGTTGCTTCTGTGGAATCTAGAATAGAAATGGTTCGCTGGGTAGGGTATATAAAAGGGACATTTTTTCAAAAAATAGAACTTTTATGACCGAGTGTAGCTACAACAGGTCTTAAAAGTCAAACCTTTAAGACTGGTTTTAGCTACAACAGGTCTTAAAAGTTAATTTAAGGCCAGTTGTGCCTACACCAGTCTTAAAGGTACAAATTTTAAGACCGGTTGTAGGAACAACCAGTCTTCAAGTTAATTTTAAGACCTGTTGTTCCTATAACCAGTCTTAAAGTTAATTTTAAGACATGTTGTTCCTACAACCAGTCTTAAAAGTCATACTTTTAAAAAATAACACCCTTTTTAGACCTGCTGTAATAAGACCTAATACACAACCGATCTAAAAAGTCTTTTTTAACCGGTCTAAAAATTCATTTTTCTACTAGTGTATAGGGTTATAGGTTGTATTGAGCCTATGCATATCTTTATTGTTGTTGTTGTTGTTTAACTATTAAACTTCGAATTTTAAATATTTTCTCATAAGACTTTGTTCAAATTTATATTTTTATATTTTTTAAGTTAAAGTGTTAGTATCTGATTATTAATATTCATTTAATTAAAATAACAACATTTTTATATAAAGAAAAACTTCATTAAACATATAGTAAAATGATTACAATAAACTTGGGCTACATTACATCACTAGTGAAAGCAAAATCAAGAAACCTAAGACAACAAAATAACATAGTAAAGAAACAAACAAACAGAAACTAAACACAGCATACACAGAGCACAGAAAAACAAAGCAGCAAACGGCGTCTACAGACAAGAAGGTTAACAACCCCCAAAAGAAAGCCACCAAGAACTACCAAAAACACAATTGAAGCTAAGAAGGGTTGAGCAAGATATAATGGAGGGGTATTGCAGCACATCTCTCAGAGGATATAGGCCACTCGAGTGAACCAACATGGTTCAAAACCTCCCATAGGAAGAGAAAGTAGGCTAATGGATAGGTCCAGATAGAGCTGGTAATACAGGCTCAACCCACTAGCCTGCTGGTTTGAGCAGATTTAAGGTTGGGGATTTCCTAGCTCGTAAATGTGGCAGCCGCACAAGCCCAACCTACGTAGTCCACAGTTGGCGTGTTAGCCCGCACAATTTTTTTTTAAATGATGATTTTACAAAACCCATATGTCCCACACTCCCACTTGGTACCCCCAAATCCCAAAAAGCAAAAAATCTTAGTGTCATTCCTTCTTCTTAAAATCAAATTATTATATCTTGATTGCTTGAGGATGATTTGATGTTTTTTGTTTGTAAAATTTAACAAATTTGATGCCTCATAGTATCTCAAACTTTTGGTCATCTTAAGAAAATATGAAGAAAAAAATTTAAAAATTGCGGGCCTAGGGCTGTCCTGCCAACCCGCCACTGAGTTAAGGTTGGCATTTTGCCTGCCAATAAAAGTGCAGGCTGCATAGGCTAGAACCGTATGGCTTCAGGCTCATGTAGGCCAACCCGCATTCCCAACTTTAAGTCTAGATGCCAAAAATAGATAGGAACAAACAAACCTGAGCTCTAGCTAACGCAAAAGGAGAAACTGATGGAAAAAACCATAAAACAACATAAAAGAAACCAATGAGCAACCTAGAAAAAAGGAAGCAGTACAACATGATAGACCTCTAAGTAGCTATTAAGAAACTTAGAGGTCCCCACTTAGAGGTCCCCAGTAAACTCATCCAGAAGTACAGAGCTTTTTGGCACAAGCTTTGCCGAACATGAGCATGAAGCTCATCCTATTTACACTTTCGGGAAAGGCAACTCTGCTCCCTGTTATGAAAGTAGAATGACTTAGAAATAAAAAGAAATTCCCAACAGTGCCACAAACAAGAAGAGAAAAGGACTAGGAATTGCCACCATTGCCTCTAGCGATAAAAGAAAGCATGAGGAGGCTCTTTCTTCTTCTAAATACATAAGCAAGAAGAAGAAAGAGCATTCGCACTTGGAGCAACTAACTTGATCCACTTAATGAAACTGAGAACTAAAGGAATTGCCTTTTTTATAAGAAAAGTAGCATTTAAGGGCCCCTTCAAATGAAATGAATGGGAAATATTAGAAGCATGAGGGGATTAGGAAAAAGAAGTGGAGTGGTCTTAAGGGAAGAAGCACAAGAATTGGACTATGAAGAATGTGTGATGGGAGAGGCCCAAAAGTAAAGTCCAATATTTTTACAAAATTGATAATAGGGCCAAGGTTGATAATAGGCCTCAAAGCAACCCATAGGAGAGGATCGAAGAACATACTTAGAACAGTGGAAGGTGGCAAAACCAAGTCCACTTAAAGGTTTACCTCCAGAAAAGAGCCAGAAAGGGGGAAAATATCAAGAAAATTACTAACCCAAAAGGAAGAAGAAATGATCTTGCCAGAGGGTAAACAAATATCAAGACAATTATTAACCAAAAAATGAGTAGGAGTTGAAACTTTAATTCGAAAACCCCCAAAACAAGATTGAGAGTTAAGATTTACCTCTAGAAAAGAGCCAAAAAGGGAACCAATTAAAGAGGCAACCTCATGAGTGTAGTATTCCATAGGCAAATCAAAGAGTTGTACCCTGGAAGAGATAAAATAAAAAAGAAACATGAGTAAAAAAGAAATCAGAAAACCATAGGTAAATGGCAATAGAAATCCCCTGAAAAAGCTAAAGCCCATTATCAAGGATAAAGGAACAATCTGTAGCATATTCAATGTGAATAAAGCAACAGTTATTATGCCTCTGAACAATAAAAGCATGATCATGGAGTTCCTAGTGGAGATTAATCAGGGATTGAAGTTTTTGGGTGTGAATAAACCTGGAAGAAAGCACCTTTAAAATGAATAAATGAGAAGTGCAATATTCTAGGCGAGATTGAGATGGAGATGGAAGAGAAGATGCCATAAACTTCACCATAAAAGGAAGAACCACAAAAACCCACAAAATCAAGCAGGAGGTAAATCGATGGTCAAGTCAGGAGATTTAGCAGGGAAACAAGTGAAAGAAGCATAGAGCAGAAACACCTCCTTTAGAGAGACGAACCTCTCCTTTTCTCCTTAAAACAACAACCTCAACACGCATTGCACTTTTTTTGTTTTTTTTAATAATTGTTTGAATATTTGTTAACAGTGTGAAAAATAGACTGAGATGAAATATAAGTTGGGAAAAGATGTGTCGTGCATTTATTGGAAAACAGAATGTAAGGATATAAGTAACTAAGCTTAGTTAAACATAACATTATTAATGGCAAAAAAATCATCAATTTGTATATAAAAAAGATAATTTTGATAGCTGATCTTATATAGAAACATATCTATAAACTTTCATAATGTGTGCATAATATTATAATATAATCTTAAATGCAAAATTACCCATGAACTTTTTTTGAATGGGGCAAAAATGCTAATTGAAAAGAACTTTTGTTCATAAATAAGGCACTTAACCTAGTTGTTTTGCAACATCCGATCTAACTTGAGTTTCAAAACAATTAAGCATGATGGAGAAGATTTTAACCACACTTTCATGCTCTATCATGGTTAAAGAAAATCCATCTTGCTAGATATGATTTATTTTGATGATGTCGCTAAATATTAGGAGTAAAAAGTTTACATAATGTTTTTATCATATACATTTACTAACTACTATGTTTAATGTGAAATATATCTTGTAGATTAGTCAAGAAAAGATTAGAAGATATCAAATTGAATTATGGAGAATAATCAAAAGAAAGAAGAAGAAAGAGATTGAAGAACATTAGTCAAGAAAGCAAGGAGTTATCAAAAGGATCTTGGAGAATAATCAATAAGAAGAAGAGAAAAAAATTAAAGAAAGAAAAACTTAAAAAATATAACAGGAATATCAATATTCAAGTTCTTAGATTTGATATTAGAAGTCTCTAAGATCAAATGAAGTTAGAATGGCTCAATTCAAGTCAAAATACCTCACCTAGAAGCTATTTCATCTTCACTTGAGTCACACTTCATTATCACTCAAGCCACACTTCACTATCACTTGAGTTGCACCTTTAGAAGTGATTTCTACATGTTTCACTCGAGTTATAGCAGCTCCACTCGAGTGATTATCAAATTTTAGTATACTCTGTTCAACTCTGTTTTCATTCAACATGACAGCGGTTCAATAAATTGGTCATATCTCCCAAACCAAAAATCTAATTGAGCTAAAACTTATTTCATATAAAATTATATTTCCAATGCGACACACAGAAACTTAGATCAAGCTTAAAGGAGTTCAACTGGAAAATATATGAGTGTTGGAAGTTGACACTGAAATTTTTCACGTTATTCCAAAACAGATTTATTAATTTGGGCATATTGTAATATCCCAAAAAGTGATTAAGGGCTAATGACTTCAAAAGTGAATGTAATTATTGTTGAATAAACACTTTTGGAGAATAGGTGATGGGAATTTGGAAGTTTTAATGATTCCAATTGCTTCCTTGTGAAAATTCGTGTGGGGAGAGTGTTTATTGTGAAATTGGAACCATTGGGAACAATTGTGCAAAAGTTGGAAACTCTGTACAAGTAGTCAATTTGTATGGACGTTTTAAATAGGAAAATGGTGTCTAAAAATTCTTAAATTTTCCAGTCTTAAATTTGACATGCCAAGGTACAAAATAGACATATAATTTGTGTCATTTCAATTTGTGAGCTAAGAGTTATGATTTTCCAAAGTTTGGGATGGAAACTGGAATCTGTTTTGGAGCAGTATGGACTTTTGTGCAATTATGTATTTTTGAGGTTATTAAATGCAGTGATCCATATTTTTCCAATAAATAGGACTTAAATAGCTTTCCATTGGCTTTGGGATCACTTCATTTTGATGTTTCTAGAATTAGTTATTATTTTTCAAAGTTTGGGCAGAAATCTGACAAAATTTTGTAAAAATCCGAAATTGATGGAAATTTAGTAAATAATTAGAAAATAATATTATATTATATTAAATCATCATCCACCTCCTCCATCAACCCAAAACCGTGATATTCAGCTGCAACAAGAGAGAGAAGGTGTGAGAAATTCTAGAGAGAGAAGGAGAAGAGAACTTGTACGGTAAGTCGATTTCTTCGGTAAATCCTTACCTAACGCGTATAACTCCGCTCCTAAGCTATTCTTCTATGTTCTTCAAGGTTTGTGGAGCACAAATTTGGGTGTTCTAAGGCTAGGGTTTTCAGCAACCTTGAGGAAAAGCTAGTGGGAGCTTGAGGTAACTTCCAAACTTTCGTATATTGCTTATTCTGACTGCTGTGGGCAATTTAATAGGTGAAATTTCGCCAGATTGCCATTGATTTTAAAGTTTGGAAAAGATATGGCCTAGAGGTTATGCTGCCCAAATTGGGTCTTAATGTTAGTTGTAACCTAATGTAATGATTAATAAAGTGGTTAGGAGTAGAAAGGAACACGTTTACGGAGCCGAAACCGAAAAACACCGATTCTTTCCAAAGTTTACCAAGATTTCGGCCAGGGATAGATTTGAGGGTTAGAGTTGGATTTTCAATGATCTGATGGTTCCATTGAGTTCAGGAGCGAAAATTAGGTGGGGTTACAGTTGGTCACTTTTTTGGAAAAGGCCGAAAAAGCATAATTACGAAAACGCCCCTAAAACCCTTAAAGTGGGGCTGCCAAGGGTAATGTTGTAATTTGACATTGAATTTGATAATTTTGAGTTTTAAAATAGATTCCTTGGGCGAAAATATGTCAAAATAGCCCATGTCAAAATTTCGGGAAAAGTACAGCCGGACCGGGTACGGCCAGGCCGGGTCCCCGGGGGCATTTTTGTAAATTTTCATAATATGCTCATATAACCCCCAGAAACACTATGGAAGTGTCTAAATTGTATTTTGGAATTTTAGGACCATGTTGTGAGCCCAGTGGTTAGCACGTTTTACGATGCACACTAAAAGGTGGTCTTTGAGATAGTACTCCTTAACCCTTTAGGCATGTGTCTAGACTTCTAGTAGCCACCTAAAGAGTCTAAGTGATAACCAACTTTAAGTGTTCTGAAGGTGAGAAATTTGGAATAGAGAATAACCTGTCGTCCTTGACTTTGGTTTATAGGGTTCGACATTTGTCCTAATCGCAAGCAACCTGTGCGGGCGCACGTTAGGAAAGAACAAGGTAGTGACTCTTTGCCCTTATACTATATGTGATACATGGTATGTTTGTTTAATCATTGTTTGTGAGTCTATCACCTGTGGCCCATCGGTGTTGACGGTGGGAGGATCGTACCTTCGGGGCGGTGGAATCCAGGGGATGAGACTATATGAAAGCCGTAAGGCTATATGTGAAAGCCGAAAGGCTATTTGTGAAACCTTCACCCACGGCCCATCGGTGTTGACGGTGGGAGGACCGTGCCTTCGGGGTGGTGGAATACGGGGGATGAGATTATGTGAATATGTGCTTATGTGGCAGCCTGCGTGCTGTGCTTTATGTTGTGATGCTGCTTGATGATTTTCTTACATGCTTTGTGATTACATGTGGTATGAGTGATTTGTTACTACTGGGATTCTTTTGAATCTCATTCTTTCAATTGACAAACCTTCAGACAAGGCAAGTGGCTCCAAGGGAAAGGGGATGACCAAGGGCGGATAGGGCTCCTTAGGGAGATTTATGTTTTGTTGGGATATCACCGTATATCTTATAAATGTTGTTTTGGAGACAGTGGTGTAATCCCCTAATGGGAATTTATAAACCTTTAGTTTATGTATGAAACCTGGGGATTACCGAGATTTTGTTGTACACTCTGATATGTAAATGTGATGTAACTGCATAGGGTAATTATATTCGAGTTGTGGAATTTGAGACCAGGGTAAGGCAGAAACTTTGAAAATATTTGTGAAAACCCTTCCATAAGGCACGGATTGTAAATGAGTTTGATTATTATTGGTCTCTATTTCATTTTAAAATATGTATTTCGAATCATAATTACGAAGGGGGTTACACATATCTCCTACACCCAAACTTCTAATGATGTGAAACTTGTTGCATATGAAACAGCACTCAAAATTCATTTCTCAAAAGCCATGATCAAGCCTAAAGAGGCTCATATGAAACAGATATGAATCTTGGAATTTGATGCTCGATGTTCTCATAATGTTCTCATGATGTTCCAGAATTGCAGTCATTCTTCAAATCATAACTTTTGGAAGACAACGAGTTTTGGACTGAAACGTATTGCATATAAAACTAGACTAAAGTGGCATTTCGACAAAATTAAGATCATGCTCAACAAATGTCATATGGTAGTATTAGGATCAGTAGGCACAACGGAAGAATTTAAAATTTCGCCAATCCTAATTGTGGATCTATCAACACCATTTAAATTGAGTTAGAAAGATTCATACCTTTTCAATTTAGGGATTTCGATCTCTAGGAGCCAACACCTCAGGTCTGCTCCCTCTACCAGTATCCACTCAAATGCTCTCCAACACATACTATGTGTTAGCGCGTCCAATGTCTCCTAGAGTTTCCCTTGCGGCTCTGAATTCTCATCCTTGTATGAGATTTTTTGCTCTATCAATTTTATAACCCATAAGGGCTATATTCAAATTTTGAAATTAATTAACCCTTAATTATGTTGATGAGATAATTAAATCTGTTCAACAGTTTTAATGTAACCTATTTATTTAATCAAAATAAAGAGCCAATAGATTTAATTTATCTTCATAAATTAAACCTGAAATACTATATCTCTATCATGTTAGTTATAAATTTAATTTATCTTAATAAAATTAAATTTAAAACTAACACAATATAATATTATCATATAATATACACACACACACACACATATATGTATTTCAAAAATACATATACATATATATATATAATATTATTAATTTTATTTTCACGAATTTTATATTATAAAATTCGTTCACCCTAGACTAAACATTATCTCGTGTTGGGCCATTCTTATGTGGGACCCTGTAGGCCCATACGAAGTTGGCAGTGGGCCAATAATTGTACCAACCCATAAGTTGCAAGCGGCCTCTAGCACGATATTACGACTATCTAATTCATTTGAGGATCATTAACACGATGCAACCTGTCATACAACCATGTCACGTCCCCTTTGTCACATGATATATCGGTCAAGGATAAGGCATGAATAATGTAATCCTCTTGTTCCTCACCATTACTTTCTCGATTCCTGAGTAGTCTGACAATAGAATGGAAACTCATTTCTATTGTAGTATGGCCATACATTTCTCAAACTCACTCATCGAGGGGCCCAGTAATATCTCTCTAATAATGTGAGGGACAAATTCCATCTCGACCATTCATATTCCATTGCATGAAAAACCACCAAGCCTAATCATAGCCTTTATCATCACCCGGTCAAAAGTGACTTTTGACTAGTTCAAAGCTTAGCAACTCTCATGTAGGAATCCATGATGACCTCAAGTCAAAGGGCATTGTGACGTGGTTATACATGAGATAAGCTTATGACTTGATCCATGTAGCTTTCTCATAATGGGTCAGTTAAGCACCTTGTACTCTTACAAATGCCTAAGACTTTGATTTGTATCCCCATATCTTATCAAAGTCATACTGGTCTTATTTCATCTTTACTCCTGTATAGATGACCAACCAGGGACATTTAGGACAATCTTTATGATTTATCCAAGGATACAGTCATCATAGTGAACATGCGAATGATATGATAACATAATGAAGAAATTCATTAAATAATAATGTTTAAAATACAATGATTGGCCCTTAAGGCATAATTTCCAATAGGTAGATATATGAATTTTGGAATTTGTACGATCATATAAAGATGCCTCTCCATACCAGCTTCTATGAATTTAATCATAACTTTCAGAATATAACAAATTTGGAACTAGTTCTTATTGCATTAGAAAGAAACTTAAAGAGCTTTCAAGGGATAGGCATTTTCCAAATTAGGAGTTACATTCAAAGAGTTATGCCCATTGGAATTTGACCTCTATGCCAAACTATCTATGTTTTGAAAAGAAAAAGGGCACTCGAGTGATATGGGAACCACTCGATTGATAGACATCACTTGTAAGTATTTGTAAGTGACTTACAAGCAATCTGAGAGTGATATGCTTAACATAGAATAAATCACTCAAGTCATGTGAAGATCACTCGATTGATGACAATCAGTTGCGAGTCACTCGTAAGTGAAGCTGAAGTGATGTGATCTTCTAATGAAGATTACTCGAGTGATGGAGGAAATCACTCAAGTGATTTGTGATCACTTGTAGGGTATCAGCAAGTGATTTGAAAGTGCACTCGAGTTACTCGATAGTGATTGAGCTTACCATTTTCAAAACTGTAGAAGATAACTCTAGTGAATAAATATACACTCAAGTGAAATTCATTTTCACAAACATTACTACCAAATCACTTGCTAGTGATTATCAGCATAAGATCACTTGATACTTGAGTGACAAAATAGGCAATCAAGTGATTGTTCATCAAAAGCTTTTTAATCACCAGCTCAAATTTTTTGATATTCTTTCA
Source organism: Inga leiocalycina (assembly GCA_963242795.1). NCBI lineage: Eukaryota > Viridiplantae > Streptophyta > Magnoliopsida > Fabales > Fabaceae > Inga > Inga leiocalycina. The sequence continues at coordinate 27,534,297 of OY725329.1, read as the reverse complement.
AACTCATTTAAATATTGATTATCTTGTTCCTAACCATTCCTAATCATTACTAATCAACTTTACATTAGGATTATCAGTGGTTAACCTTGATTAGAGCTCAACGGCCAAAAAGTGACTTTGTGTTAGAAGCTTTAATGGCTACTTCCAATGGACTTCTAACGGTCATATTCTCAAGGAAAAGAAGAAAAAGCTCAACATCCGAATTCTCTTCATCAACTATAAATAGAAGATCATTCAAAACAGAAGTGAGTGAGCTTGCACCTTCACGACCGAAATACCAACACTCTGACTCCAATGTTCATATCACAATCTTTACTTTCCCAGTGTAAGTACTGTTAGAACCGGCTGACACCCAAGAAGGGGTTAAATTGGGTGTAAGAAAAAACTTAAGAACTTTGAAAAACTTTTTGCATCCTAGTGAAAGCAGTAAGTATGAAAGTAATGAATCATAAATCAACAGTTATATATTTAAATATACGAGTTTAGGGAAGAGAATATGTAAATTGTGATTTATCCTAGTTCGGTCTAATCCATGATGACCTAGGTCTAGTCCCTAAGCTCCTCCTAAGATTTTCAATCCACCATCTTCTTGTTTAATCTGAGCACAAAAAAACATCTATAATCTCACAAGTCTAATCAAGCACCTGTGAAGCCTTTTAAAAATTTCTCACCGAGTTACTTCCCCTTACACATCGTAAGGATACAACTTTGATGATGAAGAGATTACAATCAATCTTCTCTCTCAAAAGTGAATAAAATGAACACTGAAGCACAATACAAATAATCTCCCTCTCTAAGATAAATGATATCGAAGCTAGATAAATAGAGTATTCAAGTTGGAGTGGATGATTCATGATCTTAGAATTTTAGCGTTGTTGCTCTCATCTCTTATGCTTTGAATGATCTTCTATTTATAGTTGATGAAGATCGATGACTATTGAGCTTTTCTTCTTCCCATTGAGGCTTTCAAAATATGACTGTTGAAATAGTCGTTGGAAGTTTCCAACAAAAAAGTCCTTTTATCTAATTTGTATGTTAATTCTTGTTTGATCACCTGGAAAATGCTCAATCACTAATATAATGAAGTATTAGAGTGATTAGAAGCAAGTAGAATGAGTTACACATTATTCAAATGATTTTTAGAAGTTATGAAGCGTGCTCTATTTTTAGGATACTGCATCACTCGAGTGTTTTAGCCTTTCACTCAAGTGATCTACCTTTTAATGTATGTCACTCAAGTGATATTAGCATATCACTCGAGTGATCTGCTTCTCAAAACTTATCACTTGAGTGATGTCAAATTATCACTCGAGTAATATGTCACTCAAAGCGTATCACTTGAGTGAATCTCCTGATTCACTCAAGTATACTGCTCATTGAATCACTATTACCTGTACTTTTCACTTCCAATTCCTCTAAGAGTCATCTGCAAATTTTCTTAGATTATAGATACAGAGGTCAACTTCCAGTAGGCAAAATTCTTCAAATATAACTCCAAATTTGGTAAATTACCTATTCCTAAAAAGATCTTTAACTCTACCTTTCATAACAATGGAATCGTTCCCAAATACATTGTATTCCAAAAGTTATGATACAATTTGTAACATTTGGTCTGGACAATGTTTGAAATTTGAGTGTCCACTTCTAGAAAGCATACCTCTTTAAATCTAACTCCAAATGGCAAATGACCTATTACTAGAAATCTCCTTTAATCTAGTTTCATATGCCACAATTTTCATCTCAATTGGATTTGTGGTTTGAGAGATATGTCCAATATACTGAACCATTCTGAAATACAATGTTGATTTTGAGTGTCATATTTCAAAATTCATATCTCTTTCCTCTGAGCTCCTTTTAACTTGATCTTGGTGTCAAAGTGACACATTGGAAGTCTAGTTTCATATGAATCATATTTCACCTCAATTAAAGTTGTGGTTTGGGAGTTATGACCAAATAACTCAACCTTACTCATGCTGAATAACAATAGAGCACAACAAAGTATGCTGAACTTTGATAATCACTCGAGTGATCCTTCAATTCACTCGAGTGAATCATAAAAATTTCACTTTTGGGCTACCACTCGAGTGAAAATGAAATATCACTTGAGTGAAGAAGTGTCACTCGAGTGATATTGAAATTTCACTCAAGTGAATATGGAAAAGCTTCCGGATTAGATATTTTAACTTCAAATTGAATCATTCCAACTTCCATCTAATCATCAAGACTTTCAATATCAAATCTAAGAGCTTGAATCTTGATATTCCCATTAGATCTTGTAATTTTTTCTTTCTTTAATCTCTTGCTTCTTAATTTTCCTCTTGGTGATCATTATCCATAACTAGATATCTTCTTCCTTTTCTTGACTATTCTACAATATATTTCACAGTAAACATAGTATTCAATAATCAAAGTATAAAATAAATACATTATATAAAATTTTTTCTCTTAATATTTAGCATTATCAAAAGTAATCATATCTAACATTCTCTCCATTTTTTATGATGGCAAATCCTTTAAGAAAAATATGCGTGAATATGACAACAATTTGCATGTAACATATTTTTCTTGCCACATTCTCTCCCCCTATTTGACATCAGTAAAAAGTTTGAAGAATAAATAAGAAATCGAATTAAAATTGTCTTTCTCTCCCTCAATCAAAAGGAATGTATCATCCTTCACTCTAAAGGTGATACAAATAAATGAAGGTTTTCATTAAGATAAGTTTGAGACAATTCAAAGAGATTTTCAAGAAAAACTTTCATAATCAAGGCAAATTAATAGCAAGTATGTGTGAAATATTCATAAAAACTAAAGAGAGAAGGTTTAGAAATGCTCATTTAGATTCAAAAAAATGATGATGTGCTTCATGAAGTCTGTTACTTTATTCTTTGGCAACTAAGATGAAGGGCTAGGATTTACTCTTGAAAAGCAAGAATAATCATAAAGGTTGAAAAAGCAATCAACTCCCTCCCCTTATGACTACAAAAATGTCCAAGAAGGCATATTGGGAAGAAAGAAAGGTTTGGTCAAAGATTTAACCCACCTTGAAAGAAGACTTTGGTCAAATGTAAGTATACACACATAAGAGCTTTGGTCAACATGCTTTTCTTCTTTTAATTGTGCATTTCGGTCAAAAAATGAAGAAGAGAGAGGGAAGGAGTAAAGTTAAATTAATCAAACCATTCTTGGTCAATTAACTAGACAACTTTATTCAATATACCATAAAGTGTCGACACCCCACTCTCTCCTAACTCCTTCCAAATATTCGGTCAACTCATTACAAAGGGGTCAAGAATTAATGAATTAACACCTCACACTCTCATTCAACTCATTTTGCTCAAATCTTTCCTCAGTCCTCAATCGGTGAGTCCATTTTGTTCTTGTGTGATTCTTGTTCGTTTCTTCAAAATGTTTTAGGTAGCCTAAATGAAAATCGTTTGAGTGATAAGCTGCATTTTTTTTTCTTATGTATCATTGAAGGCTTTTGACTACTCAATTGAAACAATTCCTCAGATTTGTAGGGAAATGCTATTTGGACATTTCTCATCCTAAATTCTTCTTTCTAGGACTTCCATACTGGGTGGCGTTTCTCTCATTGGAAGCACCAAGGTATGCTTAATGAACAATGATGGCCTTCTTTAATCCACTGCTATAATTCTTAATTAATCATCCATGGAATGACTTTCTTACCTGATGAATTTTGGATTTTGTTTACTTACTTGTAGTTAATAATGTTATATACAGATGCGATTGAAGACATGGCTTTTTATAAGCAACTATGGTTGTTGCTCATTTGTCCAAAGTGTGACTAAATTGCCAATGTTGAAATTTAGATTTGTTTGCTGGACGACTCAATCCTTTTTCCGTTTGATTCATTTTGCAAAACAATCCCTTTTGCCTGGAACCTTATTTCAGCTAGTTATATTGAACAATCCATTTATGGGATATGCTTTATGCACTTATGTTTACTTCAAATTATGCTTGTGTACTCTATGAATTGCATTTTATCAGTATATTAGTATCTTTATGTAACAGCTCAAAATTAATGTTGGTGATAATTCTTTTTTATAGGTAATTGTCAACACCATTAGTCTCCTTTCCATTGGAAAGCTGCTTGAACAAGTATGGGGTTCCAGGGAATTTTTAAAGTTCATTTTTGTGGTCAAATTTCTGAGTTTTGTGTGTATTTTCATCACTGACATTGCGTTGTACTATATTACAAGGCAAGAAATTTACCTGTAAGTGTATGAAATCCATATCCATCTGAGATGATATTTTCTATCTCTAGCTAATTCTGCAACCTGTTTATTTTTTTCTTTCTATGTATTAAATTATTGTTTGTATTAAATATACTTTGCTATTTCAATGTTTTATTCCTTTCCTTTATTTATAAGACTCTGATGGCTGAGATTATATAAACTCCTTATCTTGTTTGATAAAGCAATCTAAAGCTAAATTATCTTCCCTGACCACATAGTAAAATGGAGTGATTCTGGGAGATAACTAGGATCATCACCATATCAGGAACTCATCTATTAATACTCCCTCTAAACTAGTTGAACCTATTATCCTTCAATTAATTGGTAGGTCTTTCAGAGCATTGAAATTGCACTATGTTTTTCTATGTAGTGGTAAATAAAGGCCTTTTCCAAGCCTGATCACTTGTAATGAAGTGAAAGCAACTGTCCCGAGTGACAAAAAGGATTTACTGTTTTTAAGCTGAGAAGGCAAGAATAGCTCATTTCTTGGAACTGCTTAGTAGATTTTTATCTTTGCCATTTCCTTTTCTTTGCTTTTATCTGGAACTAAAAAATATTCTAATGAATTATCCATCTTTCTCTATCTTATGCATTATTTTCTCGATGAAAGTGTTTCATTTTCATTTTCTGAAAATTTCCATTTCCTTCTCATAATGATGAGTTTAGCCTATTGGCCTCTTTGTAGAATGTAAAATGTAAAACACATATGGTCTGTTGATTGATGTTAACTATCTGTATTATTTAAGAGAAGAATAGAAATATGACCTATAGGAAGGTATGCAAACGCTATCCTCAAATGGTGGCAGCCCTTCTCCCTATTTATGAAAAATGTCATGGAAACAAAAGCTACAGTTTTTAATAATATAAATAAAGGAGGACATAAGGGCTGATGCTTTCCACTTGGCTAGGAATGCGGCCAGGACTTGTGATTATAAGTAGTACTATTAGGGTACCCTTTATTGAAGCCCTGGAATTTGATTTTAGCTACGCATAAGATCTTGGAATTTTGGTAGTTATCCATTTGCATTTCTGTGCTTGTTATTGTTGAGCATTTTGCTGTGGTTTTGTTTCTGGGTTGGTTGTGTCTATGAAATTCTTCTAATGACTAAAGAACATATATAGAAGAACAAAACAAGTTATTGTAATGTTTCTTGTAATGAAGTCGAGTTATTCTGTTTCTTTTGTTTTTTTTTGTATACTATTGTAATAAAGTCGTGTTGTTCTGTTTCTTTTGTTTTTTTTTGGCATACTTCAATATGATGTTCACTTATGTTTATTCAGGATGGGAAGGTAGTGCCCATGATGTGAAAGTTTTGTTAAATGCAAATACTAATCCTGAAGCAAATTTCCCAGAGGTATGATTCATAATAAAATCCTTCTCATATGTCATTTGTCCTTTTCTAAATCAATATTTTGCAACTATTATAGGATCATTTTTTCTTGTAGTCTCTGGATATTCTTGCACCGGTGGTTTTCTTCCACTATATAGAGGAGAAAGATATCATGCACAAGAATATCAAGGTAGAGATCACCAAGCTAGAAATGCTAAAAAGCTTTTTAATTATAGGCATTCTTCATTAAGAATGATGATTGAACACTATTTTGGAGTTTTGAAAGCTTGGTTTCCAATTCTGAAATTATTGCCATCATACAAGCCTCCAAGACAATATCTTATATTGGTGGCATGTTGTGCTATTCATAACTACATACACAAGTGGAATCGGCGTGATTTGTTGTTTACAGAATGGGATAATATGGATCCAACACAAGTGAAGGATTTAACCTTAAACATAAACTTAGAAGTAGAAAGTTTGACAAGAAACAAGAATGCAGAAGTACATCGAGTTATAATTTGGACAACTTGTCTAAACTATCTGATCAAAGCGCAGCAGAGATGTCGGCACTTAGTGATCGCATCATCACAATTCTACCTATTAGATGTTATTTTTGAGAATCTGTTTAAAACAATATCCATTTAAATTTTAACCACATTATTTTTGTTAGTATCAATTATATAAAATAAGTGAATTAAAGAAGTTGATGTCAAAAGAATTGGCTCAAAAAAATTGTTGTGAGAAACAACCACCAATTAAATTTTTTTTTTTCTAAAATTATTCAAATAGTTTATTTTAATTTTTTTCCCAAAACTTGTTTTCAAAAACAATTATCCAAACGAGTTTTTTCGTTTTCAAAACTTGTTTTCAAAAACAATCTTATAAAATTTTTTAGAAAACCAAAAACATAAAATAGAATCAAACAGGCCCTGATTCTTTGTTCTTTTTATTAGTTATTAAAATTTTTCTCCTTTCTTCATTTTTCTTATTTTTATTAACAACTATTTTTTAATTGTTTTATGTCACTCTCATTTTTCTTCTCATTTCCATGAATGTTTTCCAACTGAATCTTTCTTGACTGTCCCTTTTAGTTTGTGCCTTCTTTAGAGCTGTTCATTCTGTATTGGTGCCTTTTCTCCCTAATTTGTCTATGTTGTACTACTTCCGAACTTAAATATAAGAGTTAGTTGACTTTTTTAGTGAGATTAAAAAAGCTAGATAAATAATTTAATCATAATATATGTTGTGAATCATTAGATTATATATCAATTTATAAATCAAACAAATTAATTTGGAGGAAAATGACAAATATAAATACTTTAATGTAACTTACATTGCTTCCTTAAACTGATCTTCAAAAAAAAAAGTCAACTAATTTTATATTTAGGAGCGAAGAGAGTATGTGTTGTTTGGACTCCTACTTTTTACCATACTATTGCTAATTCTTTTGAGGTATATTTTTTGGTTTTGAGAAGTTGCAGTGTCTGATGATTTTGATGGGAAGGAATTGATAGAAGTTCCTTTTTTTTGGGGATCATTTTACTGAACTGGTATTGATTATTCTGGTAGGACTTCTAAGGTATATTAAAATTATCTTGACTATATTTATTTTTGGGTTTCTATTTATTTGTCATATCTTATTTGGGTTTTTCTTCTCCAATTTTTTTATAGGAAATATTTATTTTCTGTCGCTAATGGAGCTTTCGATTACCATCATAATGCCTATTTGAGTTAGCGTTCAAGAAGTACATTCACATAAGTCACGACAAAACTCCTCTCACATACTTACCTCGTACACCGTAAATCACGTTAGAAAAGCATATTCAACCACTAACTCAAACAGGCACATAAATGCTTGTGATTTCATTTGCTATTGCTGATTTTTATCGTTTCTTTAAAGGAGTCACCAAAGAAATTCATTCCTTTGAATGAGAATTAACAATTGGAGTTAACTACATGATTGAATGTTTTGGATATTGTGGATTGACTTTTAAGTTATCTGGAGGTGTATTGTTTTTGGTTATCAAGTTTTTCAACCATGTAATTTATTTGGGTTAATTTTGTTGTTGCATTATTGATTATGACTTTTTGATTGGTTAATTTATGAATATATGCTAGATATTGTTATCAAGATTTATGATGGTGATCAAGTTTTTGGGTATCAAGTTTTTCAACCATGTAGTTATAATTACTATATAGTGTCTATTTTATTCTCTGGTTTTACCTTATTCATGTCTTTTACCACCCGCTTTATAGCAGTGTACAAGGTGCTTACAAAAATTTTAGCTAATAGAATCAAAGCCATTATGCCTAACTTAGTGTCTCCAAATCAGTGCAGCTTTGTTCCCTGTAACACCCTGAATTTTATATTCACTTAATATATTGTAATTATTCGAGAAATTCAATAAGATGGTGAATATTCATGAGATTTGGAACTTATAAATTTTGAAATATTCATATTCATGAGAAAATGGGCAAATTAATTCAAGAAAGGAATTAAATTACAAAGGTAATAGCAAAACCATAATTTTGCCTATTTAGCATTAATTAATTTCCAATTAATTGACCTTAAATTTCAATTAATTAAGGAAAATAAATGGGAATGCACGTTTGGAATAAATCGAGAGTTGTGAAATTAGAAGGAATTATGCATAATCCATTTAATTGAATTATGGAAATGTTGAGACAATTTTATTTCCCTTTCTCTTGTAAATTTCGCTTAGCACAAGAAAAATGGAGGGAAAATGATTTTTGGGATTAAACATGCCAAGTGTCATTATCATATGGTGAAGCATTAGTTTATGATGTATGAAGATGAGCACATGTCTAATTGCATTAAAATAATGCTACTTGGACATAGTAATTATGATTATGGTATAATACTTGAGTGCATAGTTGGATTAGTTGGAGGAAACCCATTTGGTTAAGGAGAGCATTAGGGGGACGGTTTTATGCTAACTAAAAGGGGGAGGAAATTAGTTCAATGCAAAAAGAGCAATTATGACACAAATGTGAAAGAGATATGGATTGTGACAAGTGTCACCATAAGATGCTTTAATGAGATCATGTGGTTAAGGGTGATTGGAGGTGTTTTATTAAACACTCTTCCTTCCTCTTCCCTTCATATTTTTGGCTAGCAACAAGAGAAAGAAGAGAGAGAGAGAGCTTGAAGAACTTTGGAGTTATAGAGAGAAGGAAGAAGAGGCTTAAGGTAAGTAGTGATCTCTTAAGCATTTTCTTTGTAATCTTCCATGAAAACCTTCTCTAAACCTTTCTCTTTCATGGAATCCATGGTTTTGAAGACACATTTTGAGCTCAAGGATAGATAGGAGAGGACGCCTAGAGAGAGAAAATCCAAGAACTCAAGAGGTAACTTCACAAAACTCAAATCCATACAAGTATGTTGTTATTGTTGAAGTGTATGGTTGGATTTGGTGATTTTTGTCAAGTTTGTAAATTTGGAAAAGTCCTAACCTTAAGGGGTTATGCTGCCCAAATTTATTTGAATCATGGTTAGAATGTGTTTAAATGAGTTAATGAGGGGATAGAAGTGAAAAGGTACAAGTTTTGGAAGTTAAAACAGAAAAGAGCAATTTTTCCTTCCTTTTGACCTATGTTTTGGCCAAGGTCAGATTTGAGGGAAGGAAATGGATTTTCATGAAATAGATGGCTCCATTGGATTCAGGAGGCAAAAATTGGTAGGGTTACAGTTGGTCACTTTTTCAGAAAAGCCTGAAAAAGCATAATTACGAAAATACCTCTAAAACCCTAAATTGGGCCTGTCAAGGGCAATTTGGTCATTTGACACTGAATTTAGTAATTTGGATCCCAAAAATGGATTCCTTGGGCGAAAATATGTCAGGATAGCCCTAGTCAAAATTTTAGAAAATCGTGCCATTGGACCGGGTACAGCGGGCCGAGCCGGGGTCTCGGGGTATTTTGATAAATTTTCACTATAGAAATACTATGGAAGTGTCTAAAATGATATTTGGATAGGTTATGACCTATTTCTTGTACATTTAATATTTTTTGATCGAGTTGGAAGCTGGAAGCGACACGTTTTATGAGGCACACTAAAAAGGGGTTTAAAGAACTTCGAGGTAGAGACATTATCCTTCATACATCATACCATAGTTATGTGATTGTGTGGATGCCATTATTTGTAAATGTACTTTATTAATCAACATGTTTACCTAGAGAGGGGCACTTACACTTGGAGTTGGTGAGAATCCAACAGTGCAGATTAGTGGGACTAGGCCCTATTCATGCATACATGCAGATGATGTTTTATATTTTTTATTAATTGGTACATACATGGTGCATATCATATTTACTTTTCACATTTTCTATGAATGATAGCATGTTTCTATTGGGATTCCTTGGAATCTCACCCTTTTTTCTAAACAAAACCTCAGCGGGTGCCAGTGGGACAAAAGGCAAAGGCGTAGACGCTGAGAAGTGATTGGCATGTGTCTTGAAGCAAGGTTAAAGAAAGTGGTTAGAATTAGTCTATTCTTAAGATATTTTGGGGAATCTTGTAAATATTGAAATTTCTGTTGTATTATGTATTTTGTCGACGAACGACTTGGGATTGTAAATGAATACTTTTATCAGTATAAATATATTTTTTTGTATGCCCATGAAATTCCGTCTTTATTACTCTTTGATGATCAAAATGGAAACGGGTGTTGACATTCTCAGGAGACAAAGCTCGGATAATATTATATTAGTACAGGAGATTATTCATTCTATGTCTACCATATGTAAAAAGTATGGCTTTATGGCTATGAAAATTGATCTTGAGAAGACGTATGGTAAAAGACATGAATAGATTGATCTTGAAATTTCAGCTAAAAAACTATTTTGAAGCAATTAATATTTTTATATTTCATTTTTTTCCTTTTTTCACAATTATTTATTTATTTACTTACTTACCATGTTTGGACAAAAATTCAATTAAGGGAAAATCCCTATAAAATACGCTGGAAATAGGGAAATCCCTATTTGATGCATTGAAAACAAAAATCCCTGATCACTCATGTAGTAGGAATCAGGGATTTTAAATTTCAGTGGAAAAGACTCAACTAGCCCTGGAAAAAATGCTGCCCGAAATGCATAAGAGTGGGAAAGAAAGGAAGGAAAAAAAACATGAGAGGAAAGAAAGGACGGTGGTGCGAGAAAGACGTATGCTTCAGAATGCTTGAAACATGAAGACAAAGCAGAGGTAACCAACGGTAAGTAATTCTTCTTGTGTAGAAATGATGTTTGTATTGTGAATCTTCCATCTTTGTCTTCTGAGATTGTGAATAGTTGTGATGGATTTCTGGTTTTAGATGCTTGCTTTTATGGGTAAGGGGGCGTTTGTTGAAGATGGAGAAAAGTTGCAGCTTTAAGGTAATGGGAGATTGTTGATGGTTGTGCAGTGGATTTCATTGTGTTTGGTTGTAGGAATGGTGAAGATTGTGGGTTTTTTGTTGTGAACCGTAATGGCTACTGGGAGCTGTGATAAACTTGAGGCATTTTGGTTGGGGGATGGTGTTGTTTTCAGTGAAGAAGGAGATGTGAAAAGATATTGTGTTATTGTTAATGGTATATGGAGGGTAATGCTATGAGGGGTGTTGTTAATACTGAATATAGAGATGTTAAAGTGAATGGTGTTGTTGTTAATAGTTCATAGAGGGTGATAATAGGGTGCGTTGCTAATAATAGAGATGGAGAAGTTGAAATAAATTGTGATGTTAAATGAGAATACATAGTTGTTAAAACATACTATAAAATATAACATGTTGTTGTTAATAGATACAGGGTGATGATATGTGGTCGATGTTGTTAATGATGAATATGAGGATGCTAAAACATACGGGTTTGTTGTTAATTGCCCCTGTTTAGTGATGAAATGAGCAGTTACTTGTTTCATAAAGAATGGCTGACAAGATTACTTAACTACATAATGATAAGCAGCTTTGTTTAATTAATTATCTCTTTTTGTTTTTTCTGCAGGTAGGCATGTAAAATGACATGCAACAAAGGCTCAGAATCTGTGAAGGAACTATTTTCTTATTTCCATGTTGGAGGGAAATTTGTGTGGAATGATGAAGGTAAAAGTAAATATAATGGTGGTAATGTGAAGTTGAAGTGCCTGAAAGAGGTGATAACACTTAGAGATTTGAGGTTGATGATATCATCATGGCTTGGTATTGATTGCAACATGTGTCAGATGAAGTATACAATGAGGTTTGATGAAAGCACAATAATAGATTTAAATGATGATGGTGAAGTTGAAAACCTTTTTTAATATAATGAAAGGAGTGGCCATGTGTATATAGAAGCAAAAGAAAATGATGATGTATGCCACATATCAGATGACCCACAAACATAAGTGCAAATTTTGTAGGGATGATAGTTGTTATTTGTGAAACTGTTGTCGGTTATTAAGTAACAAAAGTTGTTATTGTAATTGACTGCAGGTATGTAAATTCCTTGGGATTCTCACAAGGAAGATCTATTGATTGTCAAACCAGTGTGGAAAACCAAGATGAAGCATGGTACTATGAAAGTGTTGCTTCGTGTACGATGGCTAAAATTGCTGGAGGATCTAATAAGCTACTTTGTGGAGTAGAGAGTGCATCTACACTTAGCCCAGAGTTGAACTGCACAAAATAGAGGGGGATAATTTCAGGAGTGATACAGACATTTGCACACGCAGATACTTTTAAGCAGGCATTGTACAAGTACAGCATAGCACACAAGTTTGAGTTTGATATGTGAGAAATAGCAAGCATAGCATTTCAATAAAGTGTAGGAGTTTAGGTTGTCCTTGGAGGGTTACAACAAATGCTATCGGTAAGACAACTCCAATACTACATGTGACGACATTCAAAGACGAACATTATCATAGTGCACAAGACAATCTTAAGGTGACCCATGGTGGAAGATCTAATTTGACATCTTCCATTATAGTTGATGAGGTGGTAAATCCCATTGCAAACATTCCAATGAAATAAGGAAGACGTTGCAAACAGAATATGGTGTCACCCTTACATACAAGCAAGCATACAAGGCGAAAGAAAAAGTGATAGAAGACATACATGGTATACCAGAACAATCTTATATGTTAATACATTAGATTTGTGAGCGATTGAAGGAAACAGATGACAAAACTATTGCTGAGTGGGAAGCAAGTGGGAATAACATGTTTAAGAGAGTATTTATTACATATGGGTGCTATATTGAGGGATCATGACTGGTGCAAGACATGTGTTATACATTGATGGAACCCACTTGTCCGAACCACATAACGAAACAATGCTTTCAGCTTCTAGTTATGATGCAGACAATGAAATGTTGTCATTTGTAATAGCAATTGTAAAGGGGGAGACATTAGAGGATTGGTCATGGTTTTTACAGAAGATTAAACAAATAGTTAGGTCAATTGAACTCACAATTGTGTCAAACTGTCACAATGCAATTAAAGGGTCAGTGCAAACAATTTTTAGTAGTGAACGGCATGCTTATTTTTATGGGCATGTGAAGGAGAATTTCAGTTCATAATTGCTTAAATTAAATAGAGGCAAGAGGAAGCCAAGTGGCTGCTCAAAGGAAGATACACTATGGTTGCTTGATAATGTTGCATATGCAAGGTTGGATGCAGATTTTGAGAAGGCAATGGATTACATGCGCAAATCCTATAAAGAGATGGCTAATTGGTTGATTCACCATGGAGATATCGATAAGTAGTCCTTGAGCAAGTTTCCTTTCCGAAGGTGGGATAAGATTACAACCAACATAGCCAAATCATTTAATGCATGGCTAGTGAAGGAGAGAAAGCACAATGTTGCACTACTTATCCAAGAACATCGTGAGAAGGTTGCTAAGAAGATGTATGCCTTGAGTATGGCAATGCTGAAATGGAAAAATGGTGTTGGGCCCAGCATAGAGTCCATAGTGAAGGAAATTGTTTGTCATGTTGAACATATGTCACCAGTTAATTATGGAGGCGGTAGGATTTGTGTCCATACCAAATATGGATCCTTAAATGTTGATCTTTGCTTGTGTAGTTGCACCTGTAAAGTGTGGCAAATGTCAGGGATCCCTTGTGCTCATACTTGTGTAGCCATCAAGCATGTCCATGGCAATGTCTATGACTATGTGGAAGGATGCTACAAAATAACAGCCCAACAAAAGATTTATAAGCGTTGCATGACTCCAATAGTGACAATCGACAAGCCAGACCCAAACAACTATATGCTGGGTCATCTGTTAGCTCAGACATTGTTGCTGCCATATAGGACAACTAGACCTGCTGGAAGGCCAAGAACCAGTAGGCATGAATCACAATTCCAAAATAAGAAGATTTACCATTATACAAGATGCCATGAAGTGGGGCATACTATACGGAAATACAGAAACCCAAATCCAAACTCAATTTGGCAAAAATCAGCTTTTGAAGTAAGCATTTTGCAGATATAAGGAGCTACAATATTTTGAAGTAAACATGTTGATAATAATGTAAATTTTCTAAACTTAACCTGCTCATAGTCAGCAAGCCTATTGAAGTAATATGTATAGTTATTTTTTTTAGGGAAATAGGTTGATGCATATGTCTTAATTTTTTGATTGTGACAAGGAAAATTAGGGTGAAGTGCAATGTTAATGTTCCCTTGTCATTACAGATGTGCAGGTGCCAAACATCCACAGTCACAACTTTAAGGGTATACCTTATGCAGTTATGTAATTATGCTGGACATTATGATATAAGGTTAATGTAATTATGCCACATATAATCCTATTATGTTAATGTTATCACTGTGTTGTGTGACATAGAATGTGGCCGAATTTCCCTTGTCCATGTCTGTGTTTTTCCAAAAAGTACGTTGGCAAACAGGAATATTAAAGTTGTTAAACAAGAAAGCTATAGTGTTAATCAAGACCAAAAAGTTGTTACTAATGAAAGTCATGATGTTATTTCCTCACTATTATTTTCATAGGAATCAGGAAGTCAGAAGTGCGGAATCATGTAAATTCTCTAACAAGATACAAAAGTTGTTAATAGTGAAATTGAAGTTGTTATTTCACCTCTTTTTTTGATAGGTCAAAGAAGATAACAAAGTTGTGAAAAATGAGAGTGTAGTTGTTAAATATGAACCTTCTATCGTTAATGTTCCCCCACTTGTTGAACTCCCACACTACCAACGACAAGTACTTTTTTGAACTCTTGAAGTTGTTTAACAAGATAAAAAAGTTGTTAATAATAGAAGCGTAATTGTTAATAGTAAAGTTGAAGTTGTTATTTCACCTCTTTTTTTGATAGGTCAAAGAAGATAACAAAGTTGTGAAAAATGAGAGTGTAGTTGTTAAATATGAACCTTCTATCGTTAATGGTCCCCCACTTGTTGAACTCCTACGCTACCAACATGTACTTTTCTGAACTCTTGAAGTTGTTTAACAAGATACGAAAGTTGTTAATAATGGAAGAGTAGTTGTTAATAGTGAAGTTAAAGTTATTATTTCCCCTCTTTTTTTCAGAGGTCAAAGAGGGTAACAAAGTTTTGAAAAATGAGTGTGTAGTTGTTAAAGAAGATACGAAAGTTGTTAAAGAAGATAAGAAAGTTGTCAAAAATGTGTGTGCATTTGTTAATGATGAAATTGTTGTTGCTAATAGTACCCCACTTTTTTCTATTTGAAGCTACCCTCGACATGCCCTTTTTTGAACTTTTTGAGTTGTTTTACAACAAGCGAAAGTTGTTAATACAAAGGTATAGTTGTTAATTGTGAAGCCCAAGTTGTTATTGACACCCGCAGTTGTCTTCAGAGGTATAAATCAGTTAGAAGTTCTCAATCTAGTTAGTTGTAAAAAAAGTCAAGTAAGATGTCAAAAAGAGTAGCACATTACAGGCGACATGTATAGTGTTTCAATCTCCTAAGGTGTCAAACAAGATCACCAAGTTGTTAAAAAATTACATACAGTTGATAATATAGAAACACTCCTTGTTAAGATGCGTAAGTTGGCAAACAAAATCAGAAAGTTGTCAAACAAGAAATTGAAGTTGTTAAATGTGAACTTCCTAACATTGGATTGTTACACGTCTCATGGCATGTACATTCATCTACGTTACAATCATATACCCTGGGCAGTACGATAATATTGAAACTTACAAAAGAACACATCCCAGGTCAAAAAACAACAACTGCATAAAGTTTCCCTGTAGATGTCTAAAATAAAGCAAAGAACTATTGTGTCAAACGTTGACGTTTGATTGGTTGACGGGATAGAAGAACCAGAGCATCGAGTCTTGATGAATTTTGATGGTGATTCACCAGCCACAATATAATGTCCCTCCTGTATTGTTTAACTTGAGCCTGTACACGATCCAAACAATAATAGTTCAGTTTATTGTACTTTCAAAACTAGACAAAAGTCGACATACATATGAACTATTGTGGATACCTCTATGTAATCAAGTACCGCAAATGGACTCCATTGGAACAACCAAATCAAGATGTGAACACCATAGTCAAGGTTACAAAATCCATACAACAGTCATATATGTTAAAAAAATAAGGAAATGGATACAACAGTCATATACGCAAAATACAACAGTAAATTCTTACAGATTATTTTGCTGAGGTACTTGAGCACGAATGGTGTCTATCTGTTGCTTCTTCATATGTCGATTGTTACTGACGAAATCCACTATATCAATAAATCTGTCCCTCTACAAAAAACCACAAATACTTGGGTTTGTCAGGGAAATTTAATTGCTAATATTCATGATGATGTTAAAGCATAAAGTTCATTACACATATCTCTACTGCCAATGATTACGGATCTTCTAAGGCGCTATTTTTCTTGATTTTCTTTGTGGTGTCAACAATGGGTTTCATTGAGTCCAGAATATAGAAATTAAATGTTTTTGGTTCCAAGCCTACACAAAACTAGTGTTCCCGGACAAGTACAGGCCCTAGCAGCAAATCACAATATGCAAGATTGTACCCTAATCGATCAGGCAATAATTGCCCCTTGTAATCTAAAGGTCTCCAATTCTTTCCTTTAGCAACGATTTGCATCTGTAACAAAATTTATATCACTACCCAATAAACCTAACATATGAATACCCATAATTTATTTGTAGCTTACCATAAAGTCAGCATAAAAAATGTGCCCCTTCATTGGTCCATGTAGTTTCAAATATGCCTTCAATGCCTTACAAACAAGGGACACCACCTGAAATGCACAAGTACGTAATGAAGTCATCCCCATAAACTTAAAATACAAAGTCCTAAAGCCATGGTAATACTGACCCAATTGTTAACATTGTGGATTCCACCCAAAGAATACAGCTCATCCCGAGTGACGTATTTATCTTGCAATGAAACCAATTCCCTATAATAGTTTTTTATATAAATAGTCAATACAACAACGTTACAAGAAAAATTTTGCACGCCCTCTTCCTTACAAGTACATCATGAAACATACATAAATCACTCACTTTTGGCCATCAATGGGTCAAGGATATTGAGAAATTATTGTGAAAAATATTTCCTTGTCATCAACTACCATCTTCTTTCATGATATGGCCTTAGGCATAACAAAGGGGGGATCAATTTTCTTTTCTCTTCTAACCCTAGTTGATCTTCGTAACACATTATCCTTGGTAACCTCTTCCTCCTCCACAATGTCTGCTCCTTGCCCTTCACTATCTAAGTCCTTAGAACTTTCATGTGAGTGCCGCTCATTTTTTCCATCATTCTCTTCTTCTTCAACATTGACAACGTCCTCTTGTTGGCCCACTCCTTCCCTTCCAACCTTTTTATGTTCCCCTCTCATCACTTGAACCTTTATCAACTCCTCTGCAATTACACTCGTCAACCATCTATACATATACTTCAAGTCCTGAAGCAAAAAATTAAATCAAAACTTGTTACACATACAGTTGTACTAATGCATAGAAACATTTACAAATCAACAAATACCTATCCAAATGATCAATTTGAACGTTTCCCTCTACAGTAACATTCACTTTAGATGCCCTTGCTCCAAATATTATGCCCATGTTGCTGGCCCTCTCTAACTTAACCATGGTTTTTAATCGATCCTTAGTCCAGTAGTTAACAGCATCAACATACTCATGTTTCTCAGTTGGCATCATTGCAAAGTGCTCACCAAAATATATCTACCAAACAAATAGCATAACAATAACTTAAATACTTGCCACTTAAAGCGTACCATAACATAAGTAAATTTAAGTACATACCAACAATAAGTACATGCATCCACCGACATTGGAGTTGCCCCTCTTGTTGTTTCTCACATCCCTTACATAGTCTTCCATCTCTTTCCACAAGTCCTTAATGATAAAGGTCGCTCAATCAAATTTCTGAAATCCCTTCATTGTCAACCTCATCACCTTCAGTAACCGCTCACTAACCTTTGGGCTTGCAGTGGGAGTTAGAAAGGTTCCAAGTGTGTACAACATAAAAAGGAACTCAAAATTTTCATTCTCACTGCCATTTACAATAGCCTTTATAATGTTACTGTATAGGCATTTTGAATATTCACTTTATAACTTTGTATAAAACGGGTCATCATCATGCACCGTCCTCACTACATCCCCACAGTGGGGAAGCCCAAGTAACTGCTTCACATCTAATGCAGAAATTTCACGTGTCTTGCCCCTGATTCGGAATTGGCGTGTTGCTGGGTCATATGAGTGGAGCATTGACACAATCAGATCTTTTGGCAGTTTCTTGCAACCTCCAACCTCAGCAGCTTGTTGGATCCTAATCTCTTCACCCTGTCCTTTATACTTTCATCTTTATTTATGAAGTCAACTAATTGCTTGAATTGCCAGATTGAGCTACGAGTGATAAAAGCTACTTTCCTCTTTGCACTCTTCTTCTGTTGTCTTTCTTTCTAGGGTTTCTCAACGTATTTAAACTTCTCACAATATTCCTTCTTCTCTTGGTCACTCAATGCTCTCCATGCTTTTAGGACCTCATCATTGTGCACAACAAATTTGTCAGATTTCTGTGGCTTAAATTTCTTAAAAAAACTCAATTCTAAACAACTGCAACCCATTGTTTAAGGCCTTACATCTATCCCCTTTATGCAACACCTTCTTCCCTTGTTCATTTAAGTTCTGCCCTTCCTCCACCACCTTTTCCCCTTCTTTAACCACCATATGCCCTTCTTCACTTTTATTCTGCCCCTCTTTAGCCCCCTCCTGCCTTTGCTCAACCACCATCTTCTTCTGCAAAACAGAGTTATACAAAGTTCAAGCTCTATAACTGATTGGTAAAAAAAAAAGCCATTATTTAATCTAACATCATAGACATTGCAGCTTCCATTCTCAAGAAACTAATATTCAAAAATGATGTGTCTATTACCAATTGACACACATTCCACATGTTATTCATACAAACGCATCATTTGAAAATATGAAGCTAGAATAGATCAAGGATGACAAAAAATAACTACCCCTCCATAAATATGGCACAATAATTACATACATTCGTAGAAATAATGTTAATAAGATAAGGACCAATCAAAGATCAGTACCTTCAAGTGGACTCTGAGGTTTGAGCTTTTAGCCTTGCAAATCATTTAGGCGAGAATATACATTTAAACATCATAACACTCTCAAACCCCCAAAAAATATACATCTAAAATAGTAGAGCAAAACGATAAATAACGAAGGAACTGCAGCAGGAAACCCATCATCACATAGCTCAAACAAGAACGAAAAGTTGTTATTTTTCACAGTTGTGTCGTTACTATTGAGCTTGAACTTGTTATTTCCCCCCATCTTGTTATTGTCATCAGTTTTATTGGCCATGTTTTGGTTTTTCGAGTCATAAGTTGTTAAACAAGGATTGATTGGTGTTATTTCTTAACGTTGTGTTGTACCTATAGAATCTTAAGTTGTTAATTGGCCCCCCAACTTGTGAGTGTCAGAAGTTTCCTTGTCATTCCTTGGTTTTTCACATCAGCAGTTGTTAAACATGAACGACATGTTGTAATTTTAAACATGTAGATGTTACTATAGAAACTTAAGTTAGTGCTCGTCCCCCTACTTGTTAGTCTCCCAAGTTCTACTAGCCATGTTTTCATTTTCCACATTAGTCGTTGTTAAACAAGGATGGTTAGTTGTTATTTTCTTACATGGTGTTGTTATTGTTGAAACCTTAGTTGTTAATGGCCCCCCAACTTCATACTCTTGCAACTACCCCTGGGCATGTCTTTCTCAATGTTCAAAAACACTTGTTAAACATTATGCCAAAGTTGTTATTTTTTAACTAGGTTAGTTACTGTACAACAAACGAAGAGTCAAACACTTCCGATTCCCACTTTCCTCTCTATATACACATTAGTTAAAGACGCAAATCAAGAATGTGATAGAAAACCCAGGTCATTACAATCCCTTCACCCACTACATACAGGATGTTCTCAATGCAGGAAAAGGGCAATATACGACAGGAAATAAGTTCATCACATTATTGTTCACCAATTCAACTAGCACCACCAGAGACAATCACAAACAGTAAAAGGCAATACATGACAGCAAATAAGCACATGTCTTCACATTGCATCTTCCAATTATTATATGAAGCGAAAATTTGAAAAAATGCCAACTTACCGCCGTCGACGGTCTCCACGCACACCCACAACTATCGACGACACTCGAACTCCGTACAACGCCGTCGCAAGCCTCTCACTGAACCCACCGCTCTCAACTCCAAAAACCACCGTAGAACCTCACCCAAGAACCCATCATTTGAAGTCCCTACAATGCCGCCGAACACCGCAGCCGAATCCCACCGAAGAACCTGTCGTTCCTGGCCTACAACGCCCCCCACTGAAGAACGTGTCGTTCACTCGCCTACAACCCCCCCAACTGAAGAACCTGTCATTCGCTCGCTGACAACCCCCCCCACCACTGAAGAAGCTGTCGTTCGCTCACTGACAACCCCCCACCGTCTCTCCCCCGACCGTTAGCAACTGAACTCCGCCACCAATCGTGACTAGAAATTCCCTCATCCCTTCCGCCTTCAGTGTTTTCGCCCCCTTCACTCTGCCCTAGCACATGGTCCAAATGCACAAGCTCGAAATGCTCAAGTTCACTCAGAACTAAATTTTGGGAAAATCATTTATGGACTCTACATCTGACTTTTTTTCTTTCCCGCGCATGTAGCTCGTCAGGCTTTTTTCTAGGGCTATTAGTGTCATTTGCACTGAAACTTAAAATCCTTGATTCCTACTGCAGGAGTAATCAGGGATTTGGGTTTTCAATGCACCAAATAGGGATTTCCCTCTTTCTAGAGTATTTTACAAGGATTTTCTCTTCAATTAATCTAGTTAGCGTAGACATAGAAATTTGATTAATGCGTGCTTAACTGAACATATTTATAATTGTTTATGGCATAAATTGTGTTTAAAATTTTTAAATTTTAAATATAAATTATTTATATAATCTCGCAAACATATATCATTTATACTGTATGATAAAAAATGTGTTTGAAATATGTTTTTAGTCCTTTATAAGAAATAGTAAATAAAGTTAATTAAAAATTTAAATTATAAAATTATAATATAATAACAATAATAAATTTTATAACATATTAAAAATTTTAAAAAATACGTATTAGCTAGAATTTTTTGAACGTTGTATAAAAAATATTTTCTAGTAATATCAACAACAATTATTTTTTGGGAATAATTATTATGTTAAATAGGGGTGTTTTGGTCAAAACAAAGTTTGAGAGTCAAATTCAATTATCAACTAAAGGTTTGAGAGGATGGAAATAAGATCTTAAAAATACGAGGAAGGTTTGTGTAACATGCATTTTAATTTTAAAGGAGATTTATATATGTTTTTAAAATAGAGGGGATGTTTTTATAATTTGGGTAAAACAGGAGGATAGTTAGTGTATTTTATTCTAAATTTTATTATGTCACTTATTTTTCAAAAGCTTCTTTTTTACTTTGTATTTACCAATTTATCATAATTTACATATCCCTTAGTTAACATTTACACCAGTCATAATTAAAATATTATGAGCATAGGTACAAATACTTATAATTGAGAAAATTATTAAAATCCAATAAAAAAATTTAGAGAGGGATTTGATTAAATATTAGGTAAAATCGCAAAGAGTGATGAATTAATTATTTGAAAAAATTAAAATAGCTGTTATTTTTTAATATATATAGACAGGGATGTGAAGTGAGTAAAGTGATTTGTTTGTATCCCCAGACTACACTCAGACCCGTGAACCCTGGTCGCACTCACTTTTGCAGTGCTTTGTCCCTTCCCAGAAAGCCTTCCCACCCACGAGAGGGCCGTGCCCATCAACCATCATGCATGCGCAATACAACAAAAACTAGGCAGGAAAATACAACCTTTATTGTTTTGAAATATATATATATATATATATATATAAATATATATGTATATGACACAAACATTCACAATTTTATAAATTGAAATATTGTGAAAATTAAAATTATTTTTTAGGAACATAAAAATATGTGATTGCGCCTATCACTTCTAAAATTACTACTTATAGAGATCATAACAAGTTTAGTTTTAATAAATTACAAGTAATTATTTGTTCTTCTTCTTATAACTAGCTCATCTTTGAAAAAAAAATTTTGTTTTTAATTTTTTTACAATTAATTTTGTTGATTGAATTTGTAGATATCATTTTCTTTATAAAAATCTATATTATAAATATTTATTTTGAGAAAAATTAAATTTTAAAATTATTTTGATGTGTTACGTGAAGTTATAACTATACTTTTAATGCAATTTAACTTTTTAGACACTAAAAATGATATTTTCAGATTTAATGTAATTTTTAGTGTCTATATAATCTGAGATATTCCTTAACTTTAATTATTTAAAAATATTTAAGAAATGCTCACAAGTTTAATAGTAGCATTATATATTATATAAGAGCTTGTCAACATCTGAAAATTATGAGAACCTGGAAAGACAACGGGACAGGAAAATAATAGGGAAAATTCCAGAAAATGGCAGTGGAAATTTAAAAGGACAAAAAGGTGTGGTGAATTTCTCATATCCCAAATCAGTGAGGCGGTAGGAATCTAGAATATGGAATCTTCATACAATTACCTAAATGCCCTAAAAAGTGAGAGGTAAAAGGGAAAAAGACAGCAGATGACGAGAAGAAAACAGAGGATGTTTGTAGAGCCAAAAAGTGACGAAACAAGAGGAAATGTGACGGAAACCAAACGCAAGCCATAGGTAAGTAAATTTGAGAGAGAAATGATTTATGTGTTGTGCTTCTTGAATGTTAACGGAAAATTGATTATTGTTTGTGGTTGGGGTTTATAATATCGAAACTTTCGCGTTATGAGTAAGGGGAGTATTAGATGATCATAGAGAAAAGGTAGTGGCTTTAAAGTAATGGAACAATGTTGATAGTTGTGCGATGGATTTATTGTGTTTGGTTAAGTCAATGATAAAGCTGGTGCCTTTTTTGTTCATCGTGACTGATTACGGGATGGGTGTTGCGTCAGGTGAAAGGTGGGCCGGCGGTGGATAGTAAGGTTGGGGGAGGATGGTGTTATTAGTGAATATGGATATGAGAACAGCTATTAACTAGGTGTTAATAGTAGAGGCAGAGTGACAAGATGGGAGGAGTGTTGTTATTAGTGAATATGGAGATGTTAAAGTACATTATATTGTTGTTAATAGGAGATACAGGGTGATGATTTGTGGATGTTATTAACAGAGAAGATGGAGATATTTGTTGTCAATTGTAGGTGGTGGGTGATGGTAGGGGAAGTTACTTAGTTTAATAATAATTTGTGACAAGACAAGCTTACTGGAGTGAGATTATAAAGAGTGGTGTAAAGTTTTTTTTTTCAAGTAAGCATGCAAAATGACATATACTGAAGGGTCATCATCTTTGAAGGAACTATTTTGTTATTTTCATGTTAGAGGGAAATTAGTGTGTAATGATGAATATAAAATTCAATATAATGGTGGTTATGTGAAGGCGAAGTAGCTAAAACAACTGATAACACTGACAAATTTGAGGTTGATGATATCATCATGGCTTGGTTTTGATTGTAACATGTGTGAGATGAAATATACAGTGAGCTTTGATGAGAAGACACTAATATATTTAAATGATGATGGTGAAGTTGAGAACTTGTTTGACTATAATGAGAGGAGTGACCATGTGTATATAGCACAAAAAGGGAATGATAATGTGTCAAATATATCTGTTAAGTGTAAATATTTTTAGGTTTCATAGTTATTATTTATGAAGTTGTTGTTGGTAATTAAGTAACTGCAGTTGTTGTTGATTGCAGGGTTGAAAATTTGTTGGGACTGTCACAACAAAGATCCACTATGTATCCAAGCATTGTGGAAAATGAATATGAAGTTGCTTTTTGTAAAGTTACTGTTAACCCACTCATGCATTTTTGGGAGATGGATTGATGTCATATGTGTACTCTAGTAGCTAATTAATGTATTCAGTGTCTGATGTAATGCAATGTTTGTGATAAAGAAACATTATGTACTACTGCAATGTTAACGTTTCCTTGTCATGAAATATGTGAATATGTAAAAGGGGCAGTGTGTAACTTTTTTTTGGCTTCAAATGATTGGTGAATGTAATTATGAAAAAATTGTGATCTTACATCATCTTATAAATATAGCAAGGTGTTAAACCATTAGAGCCATGCTGTTAATATAGAGTGGCGTGCTATTATTAGACCTGCAATATCTCATTTTCAAACTTTATCCTAGACAAGTCTTCCATTGTCTGTGTGAGTGGAAGATGTGAAAGGTGTTGTGTTTGGGCATCGACACTAAAACTTTTCAAGTTCTTCTTGGGACAGATGTTAATCTACCAAATAATTCCATTAATAATGAATATAATCTAGTTAACTATGGGTGAGGTGTTGTTTTAGGCATCGAACTAGTGATTTGGCAATTTCGTTCCTTGTAAAATGTTAATGGAGAAAGATGAGTCGTTAATGCAAAAGCTGATGTTGTTAATTGCGGGTGACATGTTGTGTTTTACCATCTACATTACGACCTTCCCAACTTATTCTTCACATGATGTTAATGGAGGAAGTGGATTCATTAATGAAGAAGCTGATGTTGTTAATACTGGGAGAGATGTTGTGTTTCCCCATCTATATTACGACTTTCCCAACTTATTCATCACATGATGTTAATGGAGGAAGTGGAATCATTAATAAAGAAGCTGATGTTGTTAATCTCAGGTGACATGTTACGTTTTCCCATCTATCTTAAGACTTTCCCAACTTATTCCTCACATGATGTTAATGGCGGAAAATGAGGCGTTAATAAAGAAGCTGATGTTGTTAATGATGGGTGACATGTGTTTTCCCATTTACATTAGGACATTCCTAACTTATTCCTCACATAATGTTAATGGCGGAAGCAGAGTCGTTAAAAAAGAAGATGATGTTGTTAATAGGGGAGCGATGTTGTGTTTTCCCATCTACATTAGAACCTTCCCAACTTATTCCTCACATGATGTTAATGGAGGAAAAGGAGTCGTTAATGAAGAAGCTGATGTTGTTAATGGCAGATGACATGTTGTGTTTTCCCATCGACATTAGGACCTTCCTAACTTATTCCTCACATGATATTAATGGCGGAAGCGAAGTCGTTAACAAAGAAAATGATGATGTTAATAGGGGAGTGATGTAGTGTTTTCCCATCTACATTACGACGTTCCTAACTTGTTCCTTCGAAGATGTTAATGAAGGAAACGGAGGCGTTAATAAAGAAGATGATGTTGTTAAAAGTGGGAAAGATGTGTATTCCCATATACATTACGATCTTCCCAACTTGTTCTTCATAAGATGTTAATGGACAAATATGAGTTGTTAATGAAGAAAGTCATGTTGTTAATCGAGGGTGACATGTGTTTTTCTATCAACATTAAAATATTCCCAACTTGTTCCTCTTAAGATGTTAATGGCCGAAGCAAAGTCGTTAACAAAGAAGATAAAGTTGTTAATAATGTGATAGATGTTGTTCTCGCCATGCTGCCCAACCTCAGACAGCCCACTATAGGTGAAGTTTCAACTCGTTGTGTGGCGCCACTGAACACCGTAAACTAAAACCATAGAATGTCGAATGTCGAACGTCGGACAAACCGTAGAAAGCAAAACGCACAATGCCGCCTTAACCTTCATCGAAGACATCGCAGATCGCCACCAACAAGTGTCAACCCACCGTCCTTCTCGTCATCTCTCTATCGCCCCTAGTTTTCCCATCACTCTCTGTTTATGTCGGCCTTTTCAAATTCTGACTCCCTCGTGTCTTTTTTTTTCCTTGTTACCTCTCACTTTCGAGGGCATTTAGGTAATTGTATGAAGATTTCATATTCCAGATTCCTACAGCCTCACTGATTTGGGATATGAGAAATTCACCACACCTTTTTATCCTTTTGTAATTTCCACCGTAGTTTTTTGGAATTTTCCCAAAATAATATTCTATTAATAATCATCCTTCACAATTTAAAAATACTTTTCAGGATCGCAAGTTATTGGGGATAATATATGGTAAGCGGTCTCACCTCCGTAAAGAAAATTAGAAAAGAATACCAATTCAAATTCTTGAAAACGTATTAGTTGGGATAATTGTCTTTTTTCAAAGGGAACCTCTTAATCAAATAAAAAAAATACTTTTTAAAGTAAATTATACCTAAATTTTCTCAATTTTATGGAACTCTTAACTTTTTTTAAAATATAGTTGTTTCACTAAGTTAGATTCCAGCATCATGGTGCCCAATTGAAATAGCTCTCCTAATTGCGTTTTCAATATTCACACATATTCAAATTCAAGACTTGATTCTTAAGAAGCATTATCATAGCCTCTCATTTTTTTTAGTGTGTTTATTCATGATAAATTAGTAAGGTAAGCTTTAATAGGATAAATTGATGGCAAAAAATTAGATAAATAAATTATTCATATATATTAATTTATTGGAATTAGCTTGGGGTTTGTTTTATGGAATACATTGATCTACTTTATCTCTTGAATTTATAAGTCTTTTTTAGAGAATTTAACTTCTTTTTTTTATTATAAAACGGCCAAGTTAACTTGGGTATTACATATTACAAAACATAATAAACATCAAGAGGATTGACTAAGATCTTCTCTGAGGATGGGGAAACACCCTGAATGGGGAACTGGCAAAAATACCACACTTTGAACTAAGTTTTGTGCATCCTTAGCTAAATAATATGCACACCCGATCGCCTCCCTTAGTGCATACCTCAGTTCAATGTCCCATTCTGAGTATAGCAAATCTCTTACCAAATTAATGACTAATCTGAATGGATGGTGAAAGCCCCCATCTCGTATGACCAAATGGTACGCCTCCAGTGAATCTATAGAAGCAATGACCTTCTGGAATCCATATTGCTTACACAGTTGGAGACCTGTCTGTAAGGAAAAGAGTTCTGCAGTTGTCGATGGCACAAATCCTAGCTTACGTTGGAAACCGAGGACCCAGTTGCCCCTATTGTCTCGAAGCACTCCTCCCCACACTGCCTCTTAGTGACTGTTGACTGAGCCATCTGTATCCAGGCGCATAAATCCTTCCAGTGGTGGTTGCCATTTGTTGTCATCTTCATCTTTGAAAGAAAAACTTTGATGATTCAAAGTGTCAGGAAGATTGTATTCCATAAGTTGGTACATGAGACCGTGTATAATTTCATTTGCCTGAAGCCGAGAGCCTTCCATGATGCCCTGACATCTGTTCTTCCATAACAACCAACATATGAGACTGAAGTTTCGAACCTATGGCCAGCGATGAAAATAAGTCTTCCCCATTGGAACTGACATATTATCTTTGAGCCATACCTGCAAATCAGAACGAAAAAATCTAAACTGAGCGTTAGGAGTAAGAAAATGTAACCACACCTCTCTCGCAATCTCGTAATCATGAAGAATATGTAGAATAGTTTCTAGTAGGTGGCACTCAAATGGACACTCCTCACTGGCTGATAAAACTCTCATAGCTCTGAGTGAGTTGGTAGGTAATCTCTCATGAATAACCTTCCATAAGAACATGTTTACTTTCTCTGTCACAAGTAACTTCCATACTTTCTTCCATAGATTCGGTCTATTCCTATCCCGTTGGGTAGATAGAAAAGTATAAGCAGCACGGACACTAAAGTTGCCATCTGAAGCATTCCTCCAATAGAAAGGATCATTCCCATTTCCACATGGTGGCCCAATCCAGGTTATGATATTAATCACCCATTCTGGAAAAAACTCTCTCCACTTTGACATGTTCCACATACCATTTCCCAAAATAAATTCCCTGATTTTGGCACATGGATTTAAGGTATGGAAATTTTTGTCAACAAAATGGATTAATGGTTCATCAAGCGAAGTCCACAAATCCCACCAAATATTGGTTGTATCTTCACTTTTCAAAGTTCTATCAATTCCTCGATAAAATGTGTCCTAAATGTTAGATATGATTAGTTTTGATGATGTCAAATATAGATGTGAAATGATAAGAGCAAAAAGTTTATATAATGTATTTCTTTGACTAATTACTGTGTTTAATGTGAAATATCTTGTAGATTAATTAAGTTGAATTATGGAGGAAGTATGAGAAGACAAAATTATCAAATATACAAAGAAGTTATTGAATTGATAAGAATGAACAAAAGGAAGAAGAAGAAAGAAACTGAAGATAGTCAAGAAGCTGCCTACTCAGATTATGGAGAATTATTATCAAGAGGAAAATTAAGAAGAAAGATATGGAAGAAAGAAGAACTTGTAAGATCTCATGAGAATATCAAGATTCAAGTTATTAGAAGTAATTTTGGAGATTTCAGAAATTTGAGGCACTGTAGCAGTTGGCACTGTAGCAGTTGGCACTGTTTGGCACTGTAGTGGCGGTACTGTAACAATCACTCGAGTGAGGCACCGTAGTGCTCGAGTAAGGCACTGTAGCATGCAAATCACTGTAGTGCTCAAGGTGCAAAGAGGAAGTACAAAATCACTGTAGCAAGTGTGGCACTGTAGCACTCGAGTGAAAGAAGAACACACTCGAGTGTTGGGCTACTCTGTTCAGCTCTGTTTTACGTTCAGCCTGACAGAGGTCCGGTATTTTTCCATATCTCTCAAACCACACATTGAATTGACCCAAAACTGATGACATATGAAAGAAGACTCAAAACACGAAAAATGTACACCAAGAGCACATTGAAAGAAGCTCAAATGAAGGAGATATGATCCGTGGAAGATGATACTGAAATCACCGTCACTTTTCAAGACAAGTTCGGTATTTTGAACATAACTCACAAACCATACATCAGATTGAGACGAGACTAGTGCCATATGAAACTAGACTCAAAGGGCTTTCCATGGATAGGTAATACTACTAATTTGAAGTTATATTCTAGGAGTTATGCCTTATGGAAGTTGACGCTTGTGCAGTCTAGTGCGATAGACACTCTTTCGATCATAACTTGCAAAATACAAGGAGTTTGGAGCTCATTCTTTTTGCATTGGAATGCATATGGCAAGAGCTTTCTTATGATACATCATTAGAATCAAATAAATAAATTTTGTCTAATGTGGCCCCACATCACTCACTAGTGCAAAAACGCACTCTTGAAAAATGTCATGCGAGTGTTGTCCAGAAGCAGCTGAAGCGTGGAGAAATTTAGCAACACTCGAGCATTGAACAACATACTCAAGTGAGGATCAGATTTGCACTTGAGTCATGCAAGTGTTAACATGAAAGTGTTAACCCGAGAAGAAATATGACTAAAGAAACATGAGGCGCACTCGAGCAGAACTGGTTGCACTCGAGTGATGTCCAGAATTGCACTCGAGTTCTTGCGAGTGAAGAGCAGCAAGTGTTTGCCTGAGAGGAAGCTAGAACGTGAAATTATACATGCACTCGAGTGAGGCTTCTTTGCACTCGAGTGAAGTCCTGACAGAACCAAAGTAGAAAGTTCAGACTCTCATAGCCATCATCCAAACATGGTTAAATGTTATATATTCATTATATTTTCACTTGTTATTGTTCCTAAATGTTAACTAACATATATTTCAAGTGTAAAATAGGAGATTAAACATTTGGATTGCATCTTCAAGAATGGAGGTTAATTATGGCAAATATTGTCACTCAACGTGATGAGTCCCAGAAGCCATAAATTCAGCTTTTGACCAATGATCCAACATACCCATGACTAACTCTTCATCATATTAATGATTAAGTATTTTGCAGTGTGAAACAAGAAATTTAACATTGAGATTACATATTCAAATGAAAGAGTCAATTCTAGCGGGTAGCATCATTACACACCGAGTATCGGCTACCTACCACGACAAAAGATTGACCCACCTGAGAGATTATCTAGAAACTCAAACGTATTCATCCCAACCCACAATGTGATGTACAGCTCATAATGAGACATACCGCTCCTCAACGGGACGCTCTGCTTTGCAACGAAAATCTCATGGTAACTAGTTTTTCAAATATGCTCAACGGTTAAAATGACTCCAACGGACGAATGCTCACAACGGTCGTCATCTTTATCAGCTATAAATGAGAGAGCATTCAAAGTCGATGAAAAATAGAGACAGCGAGCAACTATGAGAAAAATGATAGAAATATGAATCCTCTACTTCTACCCAAACACTCTCTGTTTTCCAGTTTCTATA
Source organism: Inga leiocalycina (assembly GCA_963242795.1). Lineage (NCBI taxonomy): Eukaryota > Viridiplantae > Streptophyta > Magnoliopsida > Fabales > Fabaceae > Inga > Inga leiocalycina. Next base: position 27,503,988 of record OY725329.1, on the reverse strand, counting down.
TTACTTATCATTAAGAGAGTGATTATTTATATTATACTTCAGTGAGTATTATATCTACTCTGTGAGAGAGTCTGTAAACACTTTCATCTATATTTCTGAGTTGATCTCAAGGTAGAGGGACCTTAGGAGGGTTGATTTCCTTACGGTGGAAGCTATAGAGAGAATTGCCAGTAAGACATTCTGCTCGTAAGACTTACGAGGTGCAAGCAGTATAGAACGTTGTTGCTCATAAGACTTACAGGGGTGTAAGCAGGAGAGAACGTTGCTGCTCGTAAGACTTGCACGAGTAAGCAGGAGAGGAAGATCTTCGGGATTCCTCTGCTCGTAAGACTTGCCGTAAGGGGGAGTATATCAGTAAGAGATTTGTAAAAGGTTTCACAAGTACCCGGCTAAACTTGTGGGATTGTAAAGGCTTCTCTTGTGCCCAGATTAAACAAGAAGATAGTGGATTTGAAAATATCAGGAGGAGCCTAGGGACTGGACGTAGGCCATCACAGATTGGACCGAACCAGGATAAATCACAGTTTGCATATTCTCTAACCTAAGCTCTTATATTTCCAGCATATATTATTTAATCTAACTATTGATTTATGATTCATTACCTTCATACTTATTGCTTTTACTAAGATGCGAAAAGATTTTCAAAGTTCTTAAGTTTTTATCTTACACCCAATTCACCCCCCTCTTGGGTGTCAGTCGGTTCTAATACTAAACCGTAGATATACTTCACCACGCACTCAAGGAATTTTGTTTCTTATAGACCATTGGGTAGTCACTATCTCCACAACCATATTTTCCTCGCAAACACCGAACCAAAAACTGCTCAGGTTTAGTCAAGAGACCCCAACAAAGTTTCATGACCAAAGCAATATTCTAGAGTTGGAGATCTTTAATACCCAGTCCCCCATCTTCTTTAGTCTACTTAATCCAATCCCAGGAAATGAGATGCATTTTCCTACCTTCCTGACATTTATTCCAAAGGAAATTATGGCTCACCTTCTCCAATTCCTTTAAAATGCCTTTGGGCAGAAGCATGAGCTGCATATGATAATTAGGCAAGGCCGACAAAACAAATTTAATCAAAACCGTCCTATCGGCCATGGTAAGCAATCTACCTTTCCAGTTGGATAATCTCTTTTTTGCTTTCTGAACTATAGGGAAAAAGGTAGCCTTGGTAGTACGATGATAGAGAAGCGAAACTCCAAGATATTTACCAAGATCACTCGTAATCCCAATCCTTAGATATTGACTAAGGTCAATGGCTCGATTAAAGTGCACATTTCTGGAGAAGAAAACTTTGGACTTGAGCAAATTAATTTGATGTCCTAAAACCTCACAGAAGGCCTTCATTTTTCTCCATTACATCGACTTGGTCTTTAGTAGCTTCCCCAAACAAGAGAAGGTCATCTACAAAGAACATATGGGCAATGGTCAGAGTATGCTTGTTAAAACGAAGCCCCTTCCAATTACCTTCTCATACTTCCTTATTAATCAAATGTCCCAAATGTTCCACACAAAGGACAAATAAATAAGGACTAAGGGGGTCACCCTGACGAACTCCTCGGGTCAGCTGGAAAGCAGGTGATTCAATTCCATTGTAGAGGATTTTCATTGACACCAAAGATGTGCAAGCCATAATAAGTTTCACCATTGCATCTTTAAGGCCAACATTGAAAAGAGTGGATCGAAGAAACTTCCAATCCAGATGATCATAGGCTTTTTCCATATCAACTTTAATGGCCTCCAAGCTTTTTTTCCTCTTCCGGCTCCGCATGGTATGGATAGCTTCTTGAGCAATGATAATGTTGTCACTACTTTGTTGGCTAGCAATAAAACCACACTATTAAGGCTGAACTAAATATTGCATCGCCCTTTTCATTCTTTCTGCAATGCTTTTTGTGATAATCTTGAAAATAACATTGTAGAGAGAAATAGGACGAAAATCACGAAGAGTCATGGGATTATCAATTTTAAGAATAAGAATAATGTGAGTATGATTGATATCCCTAACTCTTTCTAGATTATGCCAGACTTCTCGAATAAGATTACATACCTTATCTCCAATATGATTCCACTGGGTTTGGAAAATATGTGCCGGAGACCATCTAGCCCAGGAGCCTTTAACGCACCCATCATATAAGCAACATTCTTAATTTCAATGATATCCACATCTTTAGGAATCAACTCATCATCCCTGGTTTGAAGTGGTGGAAAGTGTGCAATCCAATCCATGGAATCATGAACCTAGTCATTTCTGGTATAAAGCTCTTTGAAGAAATCCACAGCCATTGCCTCATTGTATCCTGCTCAGTTACCCAATTCCCCTCCTCATATAGGATAGCCTCAATGCGTTGTTTCTTTTGCTTAATCAGTTCCGAGGTGTGAAAAAATCTAGTATTTCGGTCACCCCAAGCAAGCCACTTGCACCTAGATTTCTGGTACAAGAGAAGTTCCTCCTGGGCACTTTGTTTGCTATATTCCTACCAAAAAATTTTTCTCAAGCTTGAAAAGCCTGTGGAAATATTATTTTGCCAAGTTTTATCAATGCCTTCTAATCTTTTGAGAAGATTTAATTTTTTTTTCTTAGGAAGACTGCCCAGAACGGTAGAATTCCATTTGGTAGCTTCAGTTTCAAATGTTAGTCTTCCTTGATCCCAAGTTCTATTTTTCCATGAACTAGCAACTACATCAGAGAAACTATCTTCCAGAACCTATGTAGGATGATAACTGAACCGACAATTAGTATGGTGAGGTAGGGAGGATGCACATCTGAGACAAGCACAACCCAATGATCAGATTTATATATGAGTTTGTGAAAAATCTTACTGTGTGGATGGTTTAAATCCCATGCAAGATTGCCAAACACCCAATCCAGTATTTCTTTTATTTCTTGCTTTTTTCAAGTGAATCACTCGCCAACAGTGGGTATTTCCAACAAGTTCGAGTTATTAACACAATCAGATAATTGTTTCATCGCCCGAACAGAAGGGTCAGCACCCCTTACCTTATCTGTTAGATTTAAGAAAGTATTAAAGTCCCCAAGAACCATCCAAACATCCTCCATACTTTGTGCAATGTCCTGTAAAGAGCACCACAAAAATTCTCTCTTCTACTAACTCCTGTCTCACCGTAAACAAAAGTCACAAAAAAAGAGTCTCTTGTTCGCTTATCCAACAATTTACAGTGAACAAGTAGAGTGGTAGAGAAGAGATAGTCCACTTGAGTATTGGAATCATCCCAAAGGATCCAGATGCCCCCTGCAAAACCAATGGTTTCTAATCTAATCCAATTAGTAAGGCCCAAGTTCCTATTCATAGCTTCAACCCTATTGCCACTTATACAAGTTTCAACAAGACACAAAACATCAATATTATAGTTTTTCAATAAAGATCTTAACTTTAACCTCACATTTTGACTTTATCTCATTTAAGGACTGAAAAATTCTGAAATTACACAGCAAAATCAAAAGACCAAAGGAAAAATTTGTTTTAATGGTAGTGATCAAAACACCCTTTATTCATTTTCTTACAAGTACACATACACATTTTAACAATTAACAGTGGCAGATTTTACAAGTACTTATGACAAAAAAATAATTTTACAAGTGCACATATAAAAAAAATTTACAACGCCTAGTTTACATCATAATAGCTCAAACAATAAATTACAAGTACACATAAGCATTTTTAACAACTAACAATAACAAAATTGACAAGAGTGCAAATGAAAATTTACAATAGCTCATACAAAAAATTACAAGGGTTCATAGATGAATTTTCAAGTGCAAATAAGCATTTTAACAACTACTCCCTTCAATCCTTTTTATAAGAGCCTTCTAACTACTTCACAATAATTAAGAGTCCGTTTGGATTAGTAGTAAAAGTTGTTTTTACAATAAGATTTACGGTATATGAGGTAGGTATGTAGAAGAATTTTGTCCCAACTTGCATGAACATGCTTCTCAAATGCCAACTCAAACAGGCCCCAAAAAAAGTAGTTAGCATCATTGAAATGATAAAAGATCATCACTATTTTCCAACATTATCCTCCAATTAAAATCAACCTATCTTAATTACCTTTAATTTTTTTTTCTTATATAATCTCTCTACATTACTATTAATAAGGGTATTTATGGAAAAGAAGAATTCAAAGCTATTAACTTTTTGCATTGGATCTTATAATTAAAACCATAAAAACCTTTTAAAAGGCTCTTACAATAAGGACTGGAGGAAGTAATAATAAGCAAAATAACAAGTGTTCATATGAAAGAATGATATTTTAGTCATTTATTATTAAAACATAATTTCATTTTGATCGATTTAGTACTACAGTAAAATTTCATAATCTTTGATTCTTATTTAAAATAAAGTCACGTTCAGGTTAAGTTAAATTCTCCCATTTCCCAACCTATCACTGTTAATTTCATATATTAAAGAGGGTATTCATGAATGAGGATGATAATTAAATCAAGTGTTTTAACCAGAAAAATATTTAATTTAAGTTTTTTATATCTATTATGTCAAGTTTTATAATTACACATAGCCATGTATTATATTTTTGAAATTATTTAACTATAAGCTAATATATATAAAAAAAGGACACATGACAAACTTGATATGTATGATTTTTTTTTTAGAAAAACCAACACAATTTATTATAAATAAATAATTTAATAATTTTTTTGGTAAAAAAAAATTGAAATATTTGTTCCGTTCTTTAGTTGTGCTATTAGTATTGAGGAGTGAAAGAACGGGGATGCGTAAAAACTAAAAACAAAAAGAAAAGAAAAAGGGCTGTAGCTTTTCGGCCATAGAAAAAGGGGCAGGGCTGGAGCTACTTCCGTTGTAAAAGACAAACGATATTGTGCATGTTTGGCTGAGCTTTTTGTACAGGAAATAAGCCCTTATTACGCAAGCCGAGAAAAAACTCCTCTCACATACTTACCTCGTATACCGTGAATCACGAATTATAAGCACTTATTGCCCAAAAATAAGCTATTCCAAACACGCACATTGTCTTTATAAAATTAAAAACACTTTTATTTGTTTTGTAACAGCACTTTATAAAAGTTCATGCTAATGGACAAATCATATTTATTCAATATGTCACAGGTTTGCGGAATCTGATATGCCTTGGCAATGCAAGGCTAAGCATTATTGACCATACTCCACTGCTATTTTGTTAAGCAAAAAATATTGTTATTTTGATTTCTATTCTAATATTTTCTAATTTTTCCTCAATTTTTAAATAAATCGGGTTAATTTCTAAAATTAAATTCTATCCACCGTTTTATTTTAAAATTTTGTTATCCTCTCTTTTAATTTATATATTGTTAAATATTTACTTTTAAAAGGAAAGTTCTTTTTTTAAGTATCTACTTTATTGTTTTATGAAAACAATAAAATTAATTAGAACTTTATACTAAAACTTAACATTATATTGATTTTCTTTATTATATTGAAGAATAAAAATATATTTTATCAAAATGAATGACAGTGGACTTTTTTTATGGCTTAGAAAAAGATTCTTTTAAAAGTCTTATAATCATTGTATATTAAGTACATGATTTAAGTATAAGAGAGACCGCATGTGACTGTTAAGAGAGGAAAGTAAACAAAATATAATATAAGTTGGTGTTACATAACACTCATAATAAAATCTCATTTTACTGAGATACGCAAGTTAACAAATTGACATTGTTAAGATATTAATTTATTGGGTCAATACAATATCTGGTCCCTTAAGTTTCAAATAATGGATTTTGATAATGATATAAATTTTTATTAAATTATAGGGACTAATGTGTTAAATAGAATGAAACTTGAGGATTAAAACTTATTATTTAAAACTTAAGAAACCAAATTTAAAATGAAGGAAAATTTAAGAGATTATGAAATATTAAAATGAACATGAATTGCTCTTTTTTCATTGACTACAGGCATGTGTGTATATGTGCGCGCTAGTACATGGGTGCCTTAACGAAGAATATTATAACAACCATCACTAGTACAAAATTTCCTGTTTAGACCGTCATATTTAGATCGGTTATAGCATATAAGATCTAAAAAATTTAACCGGTGGCAGTTTTATAATTATATAGAACTTCTAAGAAAAACCGGTCTTAAAAAAATTATTTAGACAGGTTATAAATAAAACCGTTCTAAAAATATCAAAATGTTTAAAAAATTAAAAATTTTAAACTTTTAAGACCGGTTATTAATAATAGCCGGTCTTAAATATCAAACATTTAAGAGCGGTTTTAATAAAAACCGATTTTAAATATGAAAAATTTAAAAATTATTTTTTCCCATCCTTTTAAGACCGATTTTATATATACCCGGTCTAAAAAATCAACCCTAAATTTTTGAATCTCTTCTTTGTCACGCCTAAATTTTGCTCTCTAAATCTGAAACCTCTCTTCTTTGTGCGATTACTCTGTGAGCTCGGTCATCTTCGCTCGATCTCATTCTCATGTTTGTTGCTGCGATGCTCTCACCCTTGCACTGAATGAGTTTGTTGCCGTCATAACCTCGCTTGCCCTGATCTCCTTCGTCGCGACTTTCTCTTTCCTCGTGACATTCATCCTTCATCGCAACCTACCTTGGCAGCCTCACTTCTTTGTTGCCATGAGCTGCTTGCTCCTTTAATTTGACCCAGAGATGCGTGAAGAAGAAGCAACTGATGTTATGAGGTTTGAATAAAATTTCCTTTTAAATGCTTAATTAATTTGTAAACTAGTTTTTGAGTATCTACTGCAAGGTGGCGATAGATGAAAGAGGAAGAAGAAGGTGCAGAGCGAAGCGCCTTGCTTAAAACATTTTCTCGCATGCTTTTTTTGCCAGAGGAACAAGGGTCACGAAGAGAAGAGAGATCCTATTTGGATTTTTGTTTTTTATGAGGGTTTTATTGTAGGTGTAAATGGTATACATACTGATATATACCGAGTTGAGTGTGTGATCAGTCTCTGAGAGATCCTATTTGCGAAATTGCTCTATTTTTTTTTTTTTTAATTTCGTCTCTAGTTTTCTTCTTCCTTATGGTTGTGCCAAAATAGTTTCATAGTTTCAACTAAGAAATTGAATATGAATACAAAGTTAAACTTATGGGTGTGCCTGAATTTTGTTACAAGAGCTGTTCATTATCTTTCTACGTTGTTTGATGTTTTTAGTGAACGATATAGGAATTCAGGTTTTCAAAAATTTTAGCAGCGGGATTCACAGGGAAGGTGTTTTTGTGAAATCTGATGGTGGTAATTTGCTTGGAAGTATCCGCAATCGATTTTTCAATGTAATCCTTTCTACTCATCTGTATATTTGACTACAAAAAAAAGGCCCTATTTATTTTTTTTTTAAAAATATCACTTTTAAGACCGGTTATTAAAATAACCGGTCTTAAAAGTAACTGATCTTAAAAGTATGACTTTTAAGACCAGTTATTTTAATGACAGGTCTTAAAAGTCTTTAAAAAAAAGTTTTTAGACTGGGTTTTAAACAATCGGTCTAAAGAAGTGATTTTTAAGACCGGTTTCATTAATCGGTCTAAAAAATAACAAACTTTTAAGACCGGCTGTATCAAGACCGGATCCAAAACCGATCTAAAATTTCATTTTTAACCGGTCTTAAAAGTGATTTTTCCACTAGTACATGTCTCCACATTAATATTTACAATATTTAGTTAATGATATAATCATAATATTATTACTATATTATAATATCAAATCTTGTCATATGCTATGAGATTATTGCCTTCAGCGATCAAATATTATATTAAGTCTAATTTATTTCTATAACATTTCATAACAATTTAAATTCTTGTAGTTTTATAGACATAAGTCTTAATATTATTTTTACTAGTATTTTTTTTCCCAAACATAAGTATGTACTCCTTTCAGTCCACAAAAAGTCACTTCTAAAAGAATTCTTTGATATATAATATAAGTTACTTGGAAAGTAAGCAATATTTATTTATCAGTTTTTTTTTCTCAAACATAAATATGTACTTCTTTCGGTCCACAATAAGTCATTTCTAAAAGAATTCTTCGATATATAATATAAGTTACTCAGAAAGTAAGTAATATTTATTTATCAATTTTACATTGTAATTTATGTTTAAATGTGACTCATCTTTTTTTTTTTATCTCCTTTAAAATCTTATTTTATATGAGTAAAGTTGAATTTTTATAATCTATGTTGTATTTAATGAGTTAATTGCTATGGGCGTGTTTTGGCTTGATAGTTTCAAGAAAAAAAAAAATGATAAAAGTGATTGTAAAACCATGATTTTTTTTTTATGAAACATGGTTTTGTCATAATAATTACTTTTTCCATTTTAGTGGGTGTCAAGGTTGTTTTTTTAATCTAAACCATGATTTATCCTTAAAAAAGTGTGTTTGTTTTTTCATTCAACCCAAATACACATTAATTTTTAAATTTGTTGGTGTGGTTGAAAGCTAATTATACTGATCAGTGTATACTCACTAGTATGAAAGTTGAAAGAGCTTCGATTACGAATTTACTTATTGTCCCATTGTAAGATAGTAGTACAGGTACTCTCTCCGATCCACGGGTACCTTTACTAATTTATAATTTACAAGAAATAAGAAATAACAATTAATTTAATAAATATGTACTAAATTAAATTTTTTTTTCCACTTTTACCTTTATTGGATAATGTGTTTTGAAAATTTAATGAGTGGGTAAATTGAAAATAAGCATTAATTATAGGGGCGAAATTAAAAAATAAGTATTAATTATCTTATAAGCAATTTATATTGTTGACCAAGTTATGTTTCTATAAATACCATATATTATGGACCAGAGCGAGTATGAGACTTGTTTTTTTTTTTGCCAAAGAGTATGAGACTTGTAAAGCATGTTTGGAATCACTTATTTTTGGGTAATAATTCTTTATTACGTAAATTGAGATAAAACTCTTCTCATATACTTACCTCATTTATCATAAATCACGATTTATAAATACTTAGTGCTAATTTGGGATAACTTATTTTTGGACAACAAATATTTATAAATCATAATTTATGAGATACGAGGTAAATATGTGAGAAAAGTTTTATCTCAACTTACATAATAAATATTTATTGATCCCCAACAAACAATACTAAATACACATTTATAAATAAAAAATAAATTATTCTAAATCAACGCTACTTCTTGCCCTTTCCTCGGCCTAATAATTGAGAAATCATAAGACGAGATCACAGGTTGGCTTACTTTAATGGCCTCTCCTATGTAGGTACGGGCTATAAAGAAGCTGGGGCCCACAGTCCACAGTTAATTATTTTTGTTTTTTTCAATTTTAATTTTTAAATTGTTGTGTTCTGTGCAATGTGCATGTGTTCTTGTGAAGTTCGGATGTCAACACTCACGCTCACGGTCAGATTCCCTCACAAGCTGGATGCCAGCAACCGAAAAACACGAAGAATCACAGTGAAAGAAAGCAAGTTTCATTATTAGTATTTTGTATTGAATGGCCTAGACTGGATTATCTTCTTCTTCACCATATTCCCTCTCGTGAGCCCTCTTTTTGTGGCTTACTATTCTTCTTTCCACTGAAACAGAACAATACGAAGCTAGCGATGGCGATGGCGAAACAGGTTCGCCATTTTCATCATTTCTTCTTCGCCTTGCTCTTCTTTCTTACCACCCGCCGTACACATCAGCTAGAACATTCTCAGTCTCATGCCCTTCTGAAATTCCAGAAGCTTCTGGGTTACCCATCAGCTCTAAGCAGCTTGAGAACCACGAACGATTTCTGCAACATGGAGCCCACCAACTGTTTGACGATAGTCTGCTATGAGGACAACGTAACGCAGCTTCATGTTGTTGGTGACAATGGGGTTTCTCCTTTGCCTCAAGATTTCTCTTCAGACTCTCTATTTGCCACTTTGGGTACTCTTTCGAGCTTGAAAGTTCTTTCTCTGGTTTGTATGGGTCTCTGGGGTCCTATACCTGAAAGCATTTCTCAAATGTTTTCTCTGGAGATTCTCAACATTAGCACAAATCATTTCAGTGGAGCCATCCCAACCCAACTTTCTCTGTTGAAGAATCTGCAATCTTTGGTTCTTGATGATAACGATTTCACAGGTGAAATCCCCATGTGGGTAGGTTCGCTTCAAGGTTTAGCTGTGTTGAGTATGAGAAGAAATTTTCTTAGTGGGTCTGTTCCAACTTCTGTTATTCATCTTCAAACTCTGAGGATTTTGGATCTATCAACTAATCATTTACATGGTGAACTACCTGGCCTTGGTAATTTGAAAAATCTACAAGTTCTTAATCTGGAAAACAACACATTGGGGCCACATTTTCCTTCTCTACCCACCAAGTTAGTTTCACTAGTGCTTAGAAATAACAGCTTCCGGTTTGGTGTACCTTCTAATTTAAGCTCTTACTACCAGCTTCAAAAGCTGGACCTTTCATTAAATGGATTTGTGGGACCATTTCTACCATCTTTACTTTCTTTGCCTTCCATCAAATACCTTGATGTTTCAGCAAATAAATTTACTGGGATGCTATTCAATAATTATTCCTGCAATTCTGATATCCTCTTTGTGAATCTATCTTCAAATCTCTTAAAAGGGGAACTTCCCAGTTGTTTGAAACCAGATAGCAAAGTGGTTGCTTTGTATGGTAAAAATTGTTTTTCAAATGAGGATCAAGATCAGCACCCTCCCACCTTCTGTCAAACTGAGGCTCTGGCAGTGAATGTTATGCCCCATGAACATAAGCAGGGAAAAAGAACAACTGGTAAAGCAGTTCTTGTGTCAAGTATGGGAGGAATTGTTGGAGGAGCCTTTGTTTTTGTAGTGGTCTTTTTGGTCGTTTTACGAGTAAACAAAAAAGGATCTGTGAAAGCACCTGAAGGGTCTACATTGAAGCAAGCTACTAGCAACAAGAATGATAAAGATGATGAAGTTAAAACACCTAGAACTGTACTGTCAGTAATGGAGAATATCATCGGGCGAGTCCCTAAGCCTAACAAGGAATCCGTTAAAACACTTGCAAGATCCATGATGGCGCATGTTGTTAAAAGGGTTCATCATAGACATGTGAGACCTGCAAGGTCCATAGTAGAGCATGCCTCATCAGTGAACACGGCAAAACTGCTCACAGATGCAAGTAAATACTCAAATCCTTTGTCTTGTTCACAAATACATAATGTTAACTTTCTTCACAATTTTCAGCTCTTAGTGTTGTTTTTAATTTGAAGAAATTTCTGGATTTACAGCTGAAATAGATTGGATCATTTTCATGAGTGATATATATATACATGTGTATGTATGTGTGTGCGTGTGTGTTCTACTCACAGCCAGTCAACAAGAAGAAATAACAATGAAATGAGGAAATAGGATAATGTAATTGAAAACGCACTTTCATGTTAAGTATGAATCAAACAAGATATTCTCATAAAGCATTGTTCGTTGGCAGGGTATATTTCACAAACAATGAAGATGGGTGCCAGCCTTCCTGCTTATAGGACATTTGCTTTGGATGAACTCAAGGAGGCTACAAACAATTTTGAGGCATCAAGTTTTATAAGTGAAAAAGTTGCACGTGGCCAGGTATGAATTTTTAAGTCTTTATTCTGTCATTATCATATGAATGCTGGAGATGCTCCAGGCAGAGGGAACGATTAGAAATTTACAAATAAGAGCATTTGATTGACAGCTTGCTAAATACATGCTTAATGGTCAATTTGTGTCTTTGAATCTGGTCCATTTGAAACTCTAGCATGACTTATGCTTGAAAGTGATATTTGCTTGTATGGATATCTTGGGAATGGAATAAGGTTTGTATGGACTATCTTAGAGATTTGAAATATGGACAGTTTGATAACCATACATCATTTATCACCAGATGCAAAAACTTCAATTAAGCAATGATACAAATAATGAGATGCCAATACTTTCCTATTTAAAAATGACAGACACGCATAGCTTTGCTTTGTTTAATTATGTCATTCACACTGCTACTTATACACTGTTCTAACTGTCTATGGAAGCTATATTCCATATTAACCTTATGACCGACAAAGTTTTGGTGTGCTTCAACTATGGTGTCAGATCTACAAAGGGTTTCTCTCTGATGGAACTCAGATTGCTGTGAGAAGTTTGAAAATGAGGAAAAGGCATGGCCCTCAGACCTATATGCATCATATTGAATTGATTTCAAAGCTGAGGCATCCACACTTGGTCGGTGCACTAGGACATTGCTTCGAATGCAACCACGATGATCCAAGTGTTGGCAGCATATATCTCATTTTTGAGTTTGCACCATACAAAAGTCTAAGAGACTGCATATCTGGTATTAAAAACATTAAATAGTATCTTCCTACATGGTTTTTCCTGCATTTTGTAACACAATAATTTGCTTATGAAGGTCAATGGTTGTATGCATTTTGTCAAACTTCTTATCTTCACCTTTTAAAGAATTCAAAATTTTCTCTTAATATTTATTTCCAACAGGATCTTCTCGGGAAAAGCTTTCTTGGGCACAGAGAATACCAGCTGCAATTGGATTAGTTAAAGGCATTCAATTTTTGCACACTGGGATTGTGCCTGGACTGTATTCAAATAATCTGAAGATAACAGATATTCTGCTAGATAACAATCTCAATGTCAAAATATGCAGCTATAATCTTCATCCATTGGCTGAAAATAAGATAACGGTAACTGAAAAGAAGTCTTCTTTGTTGTTGTATGCTAAATCTTCTCTCATTTCTGATTAAGTATTCGCCTTTAAACTTTCAGGTAGGAAATGGAACTTTTTCCTCTGTAGTTAAAGGAAATGTTCAAGCAAGGTAAAACAATATCAGTTTCTGTTATTGCTATAGTAGAAAACTTCTTGAGTGTTAAAGCAATTGAACAGAGGATAGCATTTTTTTTTTTTGGGGACGAAGAGGACGTTAGTAATTCAGATGTATTGGTATCCTTGATTAAATCCTGTGCTTTGTAATCATGCTTCTTTCTGGACAAGTTTCTTACAACCAATTAATTCTATTATATATAGCCTCATTATTGTTTGATATCGTGAAACATCTCATAATTCAATCCTATTGTTTTCTTTTACCACTTGTCTATCTGGTCTTAAAACAACTTGTTAGTTGCATTTTTTAGCTGCTTTCTGGCCATTTGTCACCAAGAACATCTTGTGGAACTATTAAAAATTAATGGGTTAAGGTCTAATTTTACCCTGAAAGTTTTCGCCCCGGAAGTTTTCGCCTAGAAGCAATGGCTATCCGGAAGTTTTTCTAGGAGCAATTTTGCTCCAAAAGTGTTAAAATAGGAGCAATGTTGCCTCACCCGTTAAAAGGTGTTAACCTTTGCACTTTGCCTTTTCTTAGCCAAGCTTGTTGCCTACGCGTTTATGTACTGGATGCCGTATTACTTTAGTTGGGCAGATGAAGAAGAGGAAGACAGAGCTGATGGCGATGAAGAGAGGGAGGAAGTGATTTGGATGATGAGCTGGCTAAGGATGATGACGTGGATGTGCTAAGTGTACCATATTAGTCAACCTAACGGTCAAAATGAACTTTTCAAATGAGTGGGGTGACATTGCTCTTATTTTAAGACTTTCGGGGTAAAATTACTTCTAAAAAAACTTTTGGATACCCACCGCTCCTAGGGAAAAACTTCCGGGGCAAAATTAAACCTTAACCCAAAATTAATTTATCTTATTCATATATGATAATGCTGAAATTCATTACCTACTTCCCAGAAGTTAAATGCCAGAATAAAATTATTTTTCTCTGCCTTTTACAATTCTTTAACAGAGACTTCAGTAAGCTGCATATCCCTTTAAGGCAACTCTTCGTTGTTTTCATACTTTTGGCAGTAGACAAAGATAATTTTATCAGTATAATTTAGCCCTATGTAAATTACATATAACAATTTGTTTTCTTTTTGGAATTAATTTAAGGTAGTTCAATTATTTCTTGTTGCAGGACAAAGGATGGTGATAAGAATGATGTCTACGATTTTGGTGTAATCTTACTTGAAATCATTCTAGGACGCACAATCCTGTTCCATAATGAAGTCGGAACACTAAAAGATCTTGTAAGTATTGTTTATTCTGGACTCAGTTTTAAGCTATAATAAATTTCCCTGTTGTTATAGGAAGCATTGGGCAATTTATCATGATATTACCAAAGTTATATGTAAATCAGAAAGTATGGGCATGACATCAGCTTTGGTGCACATCAAAAATTTGTGTCCGTGTATATAATTCAATGTATTGCACTGTGTTTAATGAATATGTTGGAAAGGGCCATTGGGTCCACCCTTTATGGATAAGCCCAAGTTCATTTCAAGTAGGGCATAAATAGAAATAAAGGAGTGTATGGAGCAGATATGTGTAATATATCCCGTTATTAGAGAAGGGAGAACCATGCGTTTGCGGTTATAGATGGAGAGAGGGTTAGTTTCCTAATGCCTAAGGAAGATAACTCCTAGAACTCTCTATCCCTCCTCTCTGGTTTTGGTTCTCTTCCTCTAGATGCTGTTATTTGTTGTGTAAGATAATCTAAGTCATATATGTCATTCGGATTCGCGTGGGCTGCTGGGTTGCTTTGTCAGACTTCCTGGTTTCTTCAGAATATGCTGGACACATGTTGAACGCAAAAATAACCCATTTTCAGAGTTTCTATGCTTCATGGTTCAGTGGCAAAACTCCACCACCCTCACTCTTGAGTGTTTGCAAAGTTGCCTGATGATACGTAGAATTGATCAACATAAAGCTTCCTAGTTGATCAGTTCAGCTAATCCCAACCAGTTTAATTAATGGTTCATTAGTTAAGTGATAGAACTTGCCCAGACCACATAGTCTAGTTCCTCATTCAATATTATAGGGTACCTTGATGTTATTTCCCACTTGCATCCAGCACCCTAATTTTATTTATGGTGTATCCAACCCTGACATTATTTTCCTCGTGCATCCAGCATCCCTGATGTTATTGTAACATTACATCCAGCACCATAATCTTATTTATGCTTTTGGGTTTAGGGTCTGGATGTCACTATATCCTTCAATAGAATTGGTTGGTTTGGTCCATTTCTGAGTGTTTCATAGTTTGAGACCTAACTCTGCTAATAAACATAGGAAAGTAGTATCCATTTTTAACATTGTGTGATTGTTATATATGCAGTTACAGGTAAGCCTCGCAACTGATGAAATAGCTAGAAGGAGCATTGTTGATCCAGTGGTTCACAAGCAATGTTCAGATGAATCAATGAAGAGAGTGATGGAGTTATGTGTGAGATGTCTCTCAGAAGATCCTACTGAGAGGCCTTCTGTGGAAGACGCTCTCTGGAATCTGCAGTTTGCAGCACAGGTTCAGAATTCATGGGGAAGAGACTCCATTGATACGACTAGAGAATCACCTGCTTCACCTACCCAAGAAACGGTACAAGCTTCCGAAATTGCATGATCATATATAAATTCAAGGAATGATAAAGTGTTCATATATGGTATTGTAAAATTAGTGACTTGAAGTTATGGACATACGGATATTAAAGTGTTTATGGACAAGTTTTTATGTTTAGAGTAGTCTAGATGGTGTTCATATGCGAGCTTCTTCTGTTTCTGTACATAGTTTTTCACCCAAGCATCACAAGTCTGGGAGGCTTTGCAGTAATATAAACACGCACACATATGTGCAAAAAAAACGAAATCTTCATTTTTCAAATTTTTTTAATGGTAATGTAATCCTTAATTTATTTAATTTTTTATATAGGCTGTTAACTTTTTTCAACATTTTTTTCTATTAGGGCGAAAAAAATGTATGCCGAGTTTCGCTCAATGACAGTTCAACTCGAATCCAACCCAATTTAATTATGGAAGCCATTTTTTATTTTGATCCAAAACGATTCGGTTGATGGTTCAACCGGCTGGACTCTCCTATCCAATCTGGTACTTCAATCATTGCCTATAACTTTATTCTTATAATATGCGGGCAAGTTCACACAATCATGTATTAAATTGTATTGTCTACAATATTCCTCATTCATCGGAAGCATCAGACACGCTTTAGTGGCTATACGCGCGCGCGCACTCCGTTCAGTTCTATTTATAAGCACTTTCTCTCTTAAATCTAGAGGTGGTAATGCGGGTTGGTGGGGCGGGTTTCACGGGCTGGCTTTTTTTATTTTATAATTTCACTCTTTTTTAAAAATTTTTACTCCTTTTCTTTTCCCTCTGCTCATATCACACTTTTTTTTTTATATATTTGTGTTATGAAGTCAATTTCATTCTTACTTTTTTTTTTTAATCTATTCACATCACAAAACTATATAAACCATTTCTTTTAAATTTAATAATAGTAGAATAAATAAATATAATATGAAAATAAGTGTCAAATAGAAAGTATGAGGAGTTAATTAAACATATCATCAAAGGATAGGAGATTCAGATAAGGGAGACTAAGAACACTTGAGAAAAAAAAAAATTAATGCGGCCCAGCCCGCGGGCTAAACGGGCTGAACCTGTTTAGCCCGAATTTAAACGAGCCGCCATTTCGGCAGCCCGAACCCGTTTATATGGGGCGGGCTGGCCTGCCAGCCGGCCTTGAATTACCACCTCTATCTTTTATAGGATTGTTCCCATTTATAAGCAATTTTCACTTTTTATTTGAAAATATAAGCTTCTTTTTTTCTATTTTACCCTTATTAAATACTCATTATCTCTCATACTTTTTATCTATTCTCTCTCCTACACTCTTTTCCTAAATAAGGGCATATATAGAAAAAAACATGATATTTTTGATACACTTATTGTTTTTAACTTTCAGTTCGTTTTACGCAATCAAAGGAAAATTTGCTTATAAATAGGATTAGAGGGAGTATATATTTATATAATATCATCCAATAAATTTGATTTCAGTACCAGACAAAAACCCCAAAAAAGAAAGAAAGAAAGACATCGGTGTAAACACTCTATTTTGTCCAGGCCACACTAAAAAAAACTAATAAAATAAATCCCTCTCATTGATGATGATTGGTGTCTAAATTAACAATCATCATTAAAGGGAAAATTAAAAATAAATAAAAAAACGTAAATAAAAAAAATCCTCCCACTAATGATAATGTTGTCCAAATTGGCAATCATCATTAAAAGGAAAGAAATGAAAATAAAAAAAATCATCTCATTGATGATGATTAGTGTCCAAATTGGCATTGTCATTCATTAAAAGAAAATAAAAAAAATATTTCCCATTCATGGGTTTAAATTAGGAAGTTGCTTGTAGGGAAAATATAAGAAAATAAATAAAAAATGAAAATAAAAAATAAAAAATCTCTCATTTATGTTGATAAATATAAATTTGGAAATTACTTGTGGGAAAAATAAAAATAAATAAATAAATAAAAGAAATCTCTTATTGATTGTGATTAGGTCAAGTTAAGAAGTTTTATTGATAGAAAATACAAAAAAGAAATAAAAAACAAAAATTTAAACAAATCTCTTACTGATGGTGATTAGGTTAAGTTAGGTAGTTTTTAACATAAAATACAAAAAAAATTAAAAATGAAAATTCAAAAAAGAATGATCATTTAAAAGAATGATCATTTATGAAGAAAACCCTACCTTGAGACTATAAATAAGAGTGTAAGAGTTGAAGCAAGACACAAAAATTTGAGAAGAATTCCTGAGAGAAAGAAGGTAAGGGAGAGAGCTATTATTCTTTTACATAATTCTTTTAAAACATTGGGTTTTTCTCTACTGACACATGATTGCGCCCATGTACCTTTTACCTATCTCTCTTGCAATCAAACTTCTGTTTGTATTATTATTATTATTTTGTGTCAGGGAATGAGTATGTAATTTATTTTTTCTTTATGTTATTACTTGACTCCTTGATTGCATCTCTTATGATTCACCATGCCTTCATCTTTATGCTTACCTCATCGTGATTCCCATGTGCGTGAACCATGCACCATGACTTTGATATATGTTGGGTTTGCCAAATATAATGGATTAGGTGGCTTACAAATGTCAAGATGAATGATATGTGTTGGCCCCTTTCATATTCTAGGTATTATTGTTGATATGGATGAATTGTATGTGATTGTGTGGTTCTATCCATGTGATTTCCTCACTTTGTCTCTTTTGTAGCAAGATTCAAAGCGCCAGAGGTACATGCTCTTTATCTTTGTTGATTTTCTTACCATCTTAGACTCTTTTGAATCATAGGTGAAAAATACAATTCCTTGATGGCTTAATGAACTTTTATTTTTACAAATAAAAAGTTTCAAAATACAAACAAAAAAAAGTTCTTTTCTTAGAATAAGCAAATTTGGTTTTATATAATAAAATAAGGAAAAGGCCTTTTTAAAAAAATTTAAAAAATACAAACCAAACAAAAAATATTTTTCTTAAATACATTAAATAAATTTTTTCTAAAAAACACCAGCCAAGTGACATGTTTTTCTACCCCCGAACTAAGTGGGCTTTGATCCCTCTAAAGGGTACGTAGGCCCTAAGCTCTATTCCTAGGTCAAGTCCAACTTTGTAAATAAATATATTTTTTCTTATTTTCTTTTTGTAAATAAATGTTCTTTTTTTTTCTTTAGTTGTCATTTCATTTATTTTTGTAAATATTCTCTTTTTATTTGGGTAATTATCATAAGATTAAAAGTCATATTTATCTTTAAATAATTAACTTAGGGTAACCATTCTTATGAATGGGTGTTGTGGGGTGCCTAATACCTTCCCCATACACAAACGACTCCCGAATCCTAAATGGTTTTTGTAGATTAGTTTCCATTTCTAAAAAGGTTTCTAAAATTATCCTTCAAAATTTTGGTGGCGGCTCCATATTTTCTAAATTTTGGGCGCTACAGTTTGGCGACTCCGCTGGGGAAGATTTGCGAGTCAAGCCTATTTAAGATAAGTATTTAAAAATAATATGGCCTTAATTTTATTTTAATTATCCTTTTTCTTATTTTTTGTGAATATTTGTTTTTATTTATTTATCTTGTGATCTACTTACAGATGAGGGTTGGGTAGAACTTAGGCCACAGGTTGGTATGCTCTTCACGGACACTGAACACATACACTATTATCCTCATACACATTTTAAGCCCTATACGTGGGTCTGTGAGTTCCTTAAGTGAGCGGAAGTTTCTAGCGGTCTCCCTATAGGGTTTCCAGAACCCCCTGAGGTTACTGTGAAGACTTCATCCTAGCTGTTACTCATTTGGCGAGGTTGATCCCTATGGGGTATTTAGAACCCCCTGAAGGTCAATTTCGTCAAATGGGGTCTTCATCTTTATGATGACGGTAGTTAGGAAACCTTTATCTGTGAGAATTAGAACAACCTTGAAACCATTGCACTTATTAGTGGAAATTATCAACCTACCTAATTAATAAATACTTGACTTTCTTAGGATAGATAGCCCCAACCTAGGGTTATTCATAAAGTAGGAAACTGGAGGGCATATATTTATTTATTGTTAATAATATTATTTGTCATCCTTACATATTTAAGGAAATCCCTAAAATCAAGCGGCTAATTGTCGCTTCACTTGAGTATGTATCTAGCATCACTCCTCATATAGATATATCACAAGGAAGGAGTAAGCATCAGATAGCCAACCATAGTGTAAGGGTGAGTTTACGACCCTAAAAGACTATGAGCTCACTACATCTATCATGTTAGAAAATATCCCAATAAGAGATAACCCTTTTAGGGCTTGAGAGACATTGTTACATTATTCATAGGCCTTTTAGCTTCATTTGATATGGGCCTTGGACATAATCATCATTTTTAAAACCCTTAGCCGCATGATGACCTAGGCCATTCGCAGGTTAATGGGTACTTCATTCCCCCTATGAAGTAATGGATCTCTTGAAGAGGTAGAGTTTTTTTTTTCTCAATGTCCATCACCCATATCAAAAATTGAAGTACAAGTCATACTCTTTTATGTCTCATGAGAAATCTTTATATATTGACATTTAGCTTCATTTGATATGGGCCTTGGACATAATCATCATTTCTAAAACTCTTAGCTGCATGATGGCCTGGGCTATTCGCAAGTTAATGGGCATTTCATTCTCCCTATGAGGTAATGGACCTCTTGAGGAAGTGAAGTTCTTTTTTTCAATGTCCATCACTCATATCAAAACTAGAAGTACATGTCATCATTCTTTTATGTCTCATGAGGCATCATTGTATCAATCATTGACATTTAGCATCATGTGATATGGGTCTTTGACATAATCATCATTTCTAAAACCCTTAGCAGCGTGATGGCCTGGGCCATTCACAAGTTAATGGGCTCTTCATTCTCCCTTTGAGGTAATATATCTCTAGAGGAGGTAAAGTTCTTTTTCTCAATGTTCATCACTTATATCAAAACTAGAAATACATGTCATCACTTTTTTATGTCTTATGAGGCATCCTTACATCATTTATTGGCATTTAGCTTCATTTGATATAGGTCTTAGACATAATAAAGATCATTAACTAAGAAGGCAAAAAGAGGGAAAATGAGCATGTAAATAAAAATAAAAAAATGAAAATAATAATACAATCATATCTTTAGCTAATAATGCTTGTATATAATATCTTTCCTACTATAAAAAAAAAAAGAATATCTTTCCTTAAAAATGACTTCATTTACCCTTGTTCATGTCATCCCTCCTTCACATAAATGGTTATTCCTTATTTCTGATGTGGGGCTAAGACTTTTGTTTCTCTTTTCACTTTCTAAGAGTATTATTCTTGATTGAAGGAAACAGCTAAGGGTCTAAAAACTTGTTTTGTACAAATTACTTGTATTGAGATGATATCATACTATGGAGAAGCTTAGTTTTGAAAATGACCCAACCCTACCTTGATGAGGCTAGTTTTAAAGGGTAACTTGTTTAACTTGGACGCAATGTGATGATGATTACACAAGCCATGTGAGGATTTGAGCTTATTGATATGATTTCATTTTCATGTGTGTACCACTTATCTTTCACCCAATCTAGAACTTGGCATGTATCTTGTTTGAGGTCAGATTTGATGTTCATTTGCTTGATATAGAGAGGACCAAGGAATTCATTTTTCATCAAAAAATTCAAACAGCCACCCTTACATGATAGGTATTTGAGCCTATGTGATATTCCTTACCCATTCCTTAGCATGCAAAAAACCATCAATATATTTCTTACCTCTTATTCAAGTTTCCTGTTGCTTTCTAAGAGGACTCACCCTTCTTAATTAGAAGAGCATGTGCACACTCTAAAAATTATTAAGGTTACGAGGTGAATCTTATTGAAAAATGAATAGTTGAAAGAAAAGAGGAAAAAAGAAAAGAAAACAAAACACTCATTAAGCTGAAAACCCAAAAGGGCAGCTTAGGCAAAAGTTAGAGCAGATAAAAAAAAGAAAAGAAAAAAGCTTGCTAAGTTAAAAACTCAAAAGGGCATCTTAGGCAAAAGTTAGAGCAACAAAAAAAAAATAGAAAAAAAAAATCAAAAGAATGATTGATAAATACTAAGGGAAATATGGAAAGAGCTTTCTTCAGTTCTTCTTTTATTTTTTGTCCTTAGATATCATTCATCTTCTACTCAATAATCTTGGTTAGGTGAGTATGTGCACATTCCTTCAATTTTTGAGGCCATCAAGGTAATCTGGTTGTAATGTTACTCTCTTTTGGATATTTAAAAAAGAAAAAGAAAAATATAAGTTTCTCAACAAAAGAAAAAATGGCCTAAATAAGAATGACATCCTATATGAACCAGTAAGTCAAGGGGTTTTGAATATGATTGAGGCCAAATCAGGGGCAACATTATTGGTTAGATAGCTTTTCATCATTTTTATCATCCTCATCATCATTATCATCATCTCATATCATCTTTATCATGATCATCCTTATCTCCTCATCCTCATCCTCATTAGCCTTTTATCATTATCATCATCTTTTTATCATAATTATCATCATCATTAGCATTATCATTGTGTTTATCATCCTCATTAGGATTTTATCATCACTGTCGTCATCATTATTAGTATTATCACCTTCATCATGACTTCACCATTTTCATAATTCATCATGGCTATCACCATCACTTCATCATCATTGTTGTTATTCTCATTAGGATCTCATCATCACTACCATAACCCCATCAGTGTCATTACTCTCATCATGATCATTTTCACCATTATCATAACCTCCACATAATCATGGCCATCATCATCCTCTTCATCGTCATTGCCATCATTAGTGTCACTATCATGTTTAAGGGTATTGCATGCTTATTGTCCCATCATCACCACCATTATCATCATTATCTATGACTTTCTCATTAGGGTTTCATTTTCATCATTTTAGTGTCATTATCATATTACATGTTAGGGGCACCAAATTCTTAGTGTCACATCATTACCACCATTATCATCATCATCTATGACTTCCCCATTAGGGTTTCATCTTCATCATCATTAGTGTCATTATCATATTGCATGTTTATGCCATCTTTTGAATGATTTCAATATGTATGTTGAGACTGGAAGGAGATACATATGTGTAAACCCTATAATTAAAACCATAATTTGCATATGAAATAGGAATACATTCATATGAGCTGTGCAGTCTTATTGAGTTCCATAAATCTTAATACATAATTAATTGCTTAAATTAATATATGAATATATTGGATTAACAATTAATTATAGAATTGCTTGACCTTGGAAGAGGCTAGTAATTAAATTAGAGAAATTCGACTATCAATCATGTGGAATAAATTGAGTTAGAATAGATAAGTGATTCAATCCAGAATTTGTTAAATCACATATGACCCCTAGAGCTTTTTCTTGTAGTTGTCTTCATATTAGTTGCATCCATATTTAATCATTTTCTATTTTATATTTTTCATCACCAACTAATCGATCGACTAAATGAAATTAAAATTACTCATTTTGTTACTTAGTGATCAATCCTCATGAGAACGATACTCTACTCACTTTTATATTATTTGTTTACAACAGTGTATACTTGCACTTTTTAATAGATCATTTTCACTCGTAACACCTGACACTCTGATTGTCACGCTATCTAAGACAAAAAAAAGGTATACCATCATCTTTTGACTTGTTTATGAAGTTCATAATAACTATTTTGCTAAATTCTTAACTTTTTTAGGGGAAGAGGAAGAAGAACAATATGAGAGCTCAATCTAGCCATAGTTCGGTATCTTGTGCACCAAAGAAACGGATGAGCCCGAGCCACCTATTCCACCAGTTTCTTATAGATATCGGATAACTCTTGAGGCACATGATGTCATATTTGCTGAAATAGGCAATCGCTAAGAAGGCTACAACAAAGAAGTCTTCTTTGAGCAAGATAGCTATGACCATTAAGTATATAAACATATTTTATGGTTATTTACCAACAACCATTAAATAAGCACCTTGCTGATGATAAAAACTGGTGTCATATACTTTACCGTTTACTATTTGAATCGGAATACATTTGGTAATATAATTCATGGTTTTTAATGAATAATCGTTGAATATTGTTTAGTACGTTTAATATCCATTGAGGAAGAACCATCAAATATAATGTCCTATAAATAGATGGTATTTAAACAACCGTTAAATATAAGGCCCTATATTTAACGGTTGACAACCGCTATTAAATATAAATATTTAGCATTTGGATATTTAATATTGGAAAACCACTAAATATAGGTAAAAATAATCATAAAATATAGACAAATATGTAGTAATGTATGTTAAGTTTATTTTTTAAAAAAAACCATGATTGATACAAAAATTATAATCTTGGACCTTGTCAAGGAACTAAAAAGATACATTATAAAATTTAATGGTACAACATGAAATCTTTTATACAGATAAATAACCCAAGGTATAATTTTACCAAATAAAATTTTTTAAAAAAGGAAAAAATTAGATACTAAAATTGAGCCTTCCTATTAATACAATGTTTTTGTCTTTATAATTTACTCTCACTTCTGTTTTGACCTGTCAATTTTCTTTTCATCTAAATCGCTAGTTCTTATACAGATTTGCCTTTTGAGGAAATGAAAGGTAAAGTTTACCTTTTGAAGAAAAAGTATAAAAACCAAATATTGTATTAATTTTTTCTTCAAACAAATTAGAAGCATAAAAACTCTTAACAATTTTAGATCTTACAGTCCCGATCGATAATCAAAAGAATCAATATGATTTGCTTTGACTATAAGGTCATAAAATATGTTTTCTTTCCAATGAAAAGGAAAACCAAACGAAACAAATGGAATAATATCTCACTCCGATAAGACGAGTGACCATGGCTGCATCTCATCAATTACTATTCCACCAATCCCACGATAATGTCAAAAACCCGTATAGGGTAAAAAACCTACCATAAATACAGGAACTACCGAACTAAAAGAGCCACGCGCACACATTATCAAACCCTACCATGAATATATATAGGAAGAACAAGCCAAAAAAAAAAATAGTGTTAATATTCAATTACTTACTCCTCAGGGGAAACAAAGAAAAAAGTAAAAGAAAAAATTAAAGCAAGAAAGAAGTCATCAGGAACCTTATTAGTAGCTAGCTGGGTGAGTAATTAATCACTACGAATAAAATTAGTTTCTTGCGGAAGAAAGACCAATTCTGAGCTCCAAGTCAAGGCCATTATTGTCTTCACAAAATCCAGCAGCTTGAAGGTTACCAAGAACAGTATTTTCTTCCATGCGAGCCTTCTTGTTGAGTTTTTTACCTCCATAACAATAATTCACAGGAAAGTTCAAATCAAAAGCACGACGACCATTTGGTCTATCATTATCATCATCAGTACCAAAATTTCTTGGACTCTCAGGAAAATCCAAACTTGCATTAGACTGATACATATTAAGCTGCAACTTCAATTCAGCACTATTCTCGACCAAGGCATCAGCAGTTATATTTTTCTCTCCTGGTTTTTCACTGTGATTTTCTCCTTCGCCTTCGTCTCCTTCTTGTAAGATTGATTTTTCAATATCAGTCTGGGTTTTGGCTAGGGCTTTTGATGAGTCATCATCATTATCCGAATTTCTAGGGTTGGTGTCATCAGTGGTTTCCTCTCCATTATTTGGTGTTTTGCTGCACTTTTGTTCTTCAACTTCATTTCCTTCATGTAAGATCTCCCCGGTATGGGTCGGAGTTTCGCCGATGGCTTTGGACGATGAATCCAGTATAAGCTCTTCGGAAAAGTCACTCTTTATGAGCGCTTCATCTTGCTGTGAATCATGGGATTCCATGGTGCCAGTGGTGTGAGTGAAGGAATTTTTGGGTTTCACAAGGGAAAGAATGTGATATAAAACCAGAATCGTTGAAAGGGCAGTTTTGTAAGAACGGTTGCTGGGTGTGCGTGTGTGGGGTATTTAAAAAGGAAAGTTTTGGATGGCCAAAAAATAGGAAAGTTTTGGATGGTGAAATTCTCAATTAGAATCGTGTAAATGAGATTTTGATAATATTTTCTATAAATATTGTTTTGGTCGAAACTCGAAAGACACTAATTCGCGTTGCATGATTTGGCTTCCTTTTACTTGCAATTTCAATCATTCAAAGATTCTAATTTCTTGTATTCCTAAAATTATGCTTCTAAGAATCAATTAACTTTATACCACTAAATCCATTATTTATTTCGGCCAAACTCTAAATCCATTATTTAAATTTCCTAAAATTGAATATTATATAACTTGTTATATATTTTTTATACAAGGTTGATTAAATATAGGGAAAATTCTAGAAAACTACAAAGGAAATTAGAAAAGGATAGAAAGGTTGGGTGAATATTACAAATCCCAAATCAGTGGGGCATGAGGAATCTGGGATATGAAATGTTAAGAAAATTACCTAAATGCCCTCCTAATAAGTGACTGCCAAAAAGGGAAGAAAGAGACATGAGCTGGCATCAGAATAGAGAGTGACGGAGAGAAACGAAGGACGGTGGCCAGCGCGGCAAGACAAAGCTTCAGTGACGGTGGGGTGTGGGACGTTGGGCGGCGCGGCGCGGGAAGACGAAGCTTTGACGATGGTGGGGTGTGACTGATGGGGCGGCGCAGCGCGGCGAGACAATAGCTCTATCATATCCTTATCTGTATAACAGCATTTACTGGGTAACAAAGGCTCAGCGGGGAAAAAGAGAAGGACAAACTAGGCCTCATCCATTAACATCATTATCTTAGCTATTAACGACTAGGCCTCGTCCATTAACAGCTTCGAAGGAACAAGTTAAAAAGTCGTCATGTAGATGGGAAAATACAACATCTATCCACATAAAAACATCATTACCTTCGCTATTAACGACCAGGTCTCGTCCATTAATAGAACCATGATTTTTGTAAAGTTACTGTCAACCCACTCATAGTTTTTTGGGATATGGGTTGCTGTCAGTTGTGTACTCCTGTAGGTAGTTACTGTATTTAGTGTTTGATGTAATGCAATGTTTGTGATAAGGAAACATTATGTACTACTCCAGTGTTAGTGTTCCCTTGTCATGAAATATGTGAATGTGTACAAAGGGCAATGTGTAACTCTTTTTTGGGCTTTATATGGTTGTTGAATGTAATTATGCAGATTGTGATCTGACAGCAACTGATAAATATATGAAGATGTTAATCAACAGAACCATGTTGTTATTATAGAGCCACATGGTGTTATTACGCTGGGAACATCTATTTTTGCAAACTTATTCCTACACACGTCTTCTATTGTCTATGTGAATGGAAGATGTGAAAGGTGTTGCGTTTGGATAGCGACACTAAAAAGTTCCCGTTTCTTGTTGGGCAGATGTTAATCAACGAAATAATGTCATTAACAATGAATATAATCTTGTTAATAGCAAAGATAACGATGTTATTACGTGGATAGATGTTGTGTTTTCACATCTACATAACGACATCCTAACTTGTTCCTTCGAAGATGTTAATGGACGAGGCCTAGTCATTAATAGCAAAGGTAATGATGTTATTACGTGGATACATGTGTTTTCCCATTTACAAGACGACCTCCTAACTTGTTCCTTCAAAGATGTTAATGGATGAGGCCTAGTCGTTAATAGTGAAGGTAATGATGTTATTACATGGATACATGTTGTATTTTCCCATCTACATGATGACCTCCTCACTTGTTCCTTCGAAGATGTTAATGGACGAGGCCTAGTAGTTAATAGCTAAGATAATGATATTAATGGAGGAGGCCTAGTCTGTCCTTTTTTTCCCCGCTGAGCCTTTGTTACCCAGTAAATGCAGTTATACAAATAATGATTTGACAGAGCTATTGTCGAACTTGGCTTCTCTCCTCTACCCCTTCCCATCCTTTTCCCTCCTTTGCTCTTTTCCACCGTTAGATTAAGATCTCAATGGTTCAAATTTATCATATTATAAAAATCCTATTATAATTTTACCTTAAAGATACAAAAATAATTTTAACAATTCAAATATATTTTGCATCTGGTATAAAAAAAAGTATTTTTGTATCTTTAAGGTACAATTATAATAATATTTTTATAATATGATAAATCTGGACCATTGAAATTTTAATCTAAAAGTGAAAAAAGGGAAAAGGAGGGGAAGGGGTAAAGGAGAGAAGCCAAACCCGCTATTGTCTCGCCGCGCTGCGCCACCCAACCTGTCACACCCCACCGTCGTCAAAGCTTCGTCTTCCCACACTGCGCCGCCCAACATCCCACACCCCACCATCGCCGAAGCTTCGTCTCATCGCGCCACCCACCTCCCACCCTTCGTTGCTCTCCGTCACTCTCTGTTCTGATGCCAGCTCGTGTCTATTTCTTTCCCTTTTGGTAGTCACTTATTAGGAGGACATTTAGGTAATTTTCTTAACATTTCATATCCCAGATTCCTCATGCCCCACTGATTTGGGATTTGTAATATTCACCCAACTTTTCTATCTTTTTCTAATTTCCTTTGTAGTTTTTTGGAATTTTCCCTTAAATATATTTTGAATTAACTGCATGCTTTGTTTGCATAATAATTATACAATTTACAATTTGTAAATTACCTACAGTCCCTAATATAAGATTGCGATCTTATATTAAGGACTAAAGGTATTATAATATATATATATATATATATTGTACTGATTATTGATGACACTAATGATAATCACTCTTCAAAACTAGAAATGTAGATATTATCTTACTGCATTAGACCTCTTAACAAGAAAATATCAGAGATTCATAATTCAGAAGCATAGCCAATGATGCCCAAATAGCATAGAGCATTTCAGGCCATCATCAGCTATGCAAAGAGGCTTCCTTGCATTCACCAGCCAAATTTGGCATCAATCAATTGGTGCATGAAATATGAAAGTAAAATTAAGAAAGCAGCCAAGTAAAAAAAAAAAAAAAACCTTTCACATATCTAAATAAAGAATTAATAACATAATAACAGTTAATTAATATTACCTCCAATCCTTAATATAAAATCTTGTTTATAGTGTAAATTGCACCACAAATGAGATTTTATATTGAAGACATTGTAATAACACACATAATTACAGTTGGAAAATTGCATTTAACCAGAAAATGAACTCAATTAGCTGGAGTGGAAATCCAAATTTGATCAAGAAGACAATGGAGTTAACTCTTCAAAATAAAAATTACATATATGAAGCATCTAGAGCTAGTTCAAGTAATAGAGACGAGAAAGATTGTAAGTAAAAAAGGAGGCCTAAAATACATGTAAACTATCATAAATTTCTTCTATTTCTGTACAGCAATTGCCGATCCAAAAGAACTAAACCGCCACAAACCTCTACAGTGGATACAAACTCTATCCTTTGGATAGTAAACAATAAAATCAGGCAACCAACAGAAAACTCTGAAGCAGCCAAAAGAATAAATATAATAGTGTATATATATATAAACACTCTACGAAAGAAAACAAGGAAGAAAAGGAGACAAACTTATCTAGTTGGATCATCTGATAGGAAGCATTTCTATCTGCCCACCACCAACCACTCTTGTTGTATTCGCAGACATTTTTTCAGCTTCTCTTGAAATTTGAATATCGTCAGGACAATAATACTGATGCACAAACTTTATTACAAAACGAGGAAGTAGAGCTCCTACAATGGATCCGAGCAAACATAACCAGAACACACGTGTTCCCGCAGCATGAAAGATGGCCCTACCAATGTATATGGAAAGGGAAACATCAGTCTTCAAGAACTTAGGCAGTGTTAGAAAGCAAAGGCTAATCAATCTTAAGACGGCAAGATGAATGAATGGCAACAAAGAATTAAAGCTTGGTGTGCTAAATAACTTAGTTTCCATAACAAGAAAAAGCCAACATAACAGAGATGAACATTTACACATGAAATATCTCAAAAATAAATTCAATGGGCAAGAAAGCAAGGAAAACAAAATTTTGCTCTAGGCAAAATATAAAACAGAAATTGAAAATTATAAAGAGGCAAAGGGTCTTGTTAACACTCCAGGACCAAACAACATGATGTTCAACATTTTATGGTCTGTTTATCCGCAAAAAAGATGGCATGCAACTCCTATTTAATATTCTCCCAATAATTATTATCTGCTTGCTCTGACCAAAAATTCCAAGAAATACTTTATTATGTTCGTTGTTACGTGGCAATTAGATCACACAGTTAGTTACAAGAGAGACATTAGGATTACTGTTAATGAGCTTCAACATAATAAGCAGGAAAGGGACTAGGATTAGTATTAATATTCTCACGTGTACACAGTTAAGAAGTTGAATAAGAAATCATTCAGCCCACGGTGTACAGAGTGCAAGACTCACTTGAATGATACATTCACGCACACGCACACTTTGTGCAATTGTGCCAACATCTCTCTTCGAAAGAGACAAGAAACGGAGAAATTGAAATCCCTAACCATTAAGTGTTTGGTGATGGAAGTGCTAATTTATGCTACATGCAAGAAACATTATTTTATCATTTGAATCCTATATTTAGTTTTTTTTTTTTGCCATCCCATATTTAGTTATTTACCACTGCACTCCTCTAGTAGAATTTACTGCATACAAGCAAATTTGAGCCTGTTAAACCCCCAGTCAAAGTGTTCACAAGATCAAGAAAAAAGGAACTGCGAGAATAAATTGCTTTGTGGCTTTTGAACATTTTTTTTTCAATAGTTTTTCCCCTTTTTGTCATTGAAATCCTGATATTTTGAGTACAAGATGTTTAAGATTCATTTCTCAGAAAATAGATATCAGCAGTAAATTATATTATATAATTCCATATTTTCCTCAGGTTTGCCTCGCTTTGCATAAGCCTATTCCAGTGGGATGCTATAAAACAAGAAATTGGGGCAAGGGCAACTAAACTCCACTATAAAATAGGTCAAGCCAGAATTGGTAACTATTGATAATGTATGAAGCAAAGCAAGCATCTTAGTAGAAATTTATCAACAAATGCTTGCCAAAATAAACAGAGAATGGGGAAAAGGAGAGCATACCAGTAACCAGGAAAAGTGGGTATAGCATCAATGATCATGACAGAAATGAAGGTTGCAATAACAGAACCCCAAATGGCTGCATGAGTAATCCAAGCCCACCTTATGACATCCATGGCCAAGTGTAAATTAACCAAAATAACCACTGAAAGAGTCCAAAGATCTCCAATGCTTGATATGTCGATGGTGCTTCCCCAATAAGCGAAAATAGGAACAAAAAACACTACAATACTTTGCCACAAAGTATCAGCCATTGTCAACCAAAATAAATGTTCATTGTAGGCCTCATTTTTCTGCCCAGCTCCATAAAGCTGTGGATACTTCAGGAGAGTCCTTTTACTAAGATCTTTGTCAAGAATACCAACAATAATAGTTGGGAATGCCGTGTAAACTACAGAATATAATAAACTGCTCCATTCAGTTATAGCAGTTGTCAAAGTGAAGGCAGTGAACAGGTCATACCTGGAAGGCATAACAAAATTTGGCAGTAAACATCTCAACAGCCAAGAAGAACAAGAAAATAAAAATCAACAGGCAGGTTATCGGCATGGGTTCATGGCATGCCAGATTTGAAAAATTATAAGCATGTTTGTTTGAGCTTAAATTTGCTTATAAGTTGCTTTTTACGTAAATCGAGACACAACTCCTCTCACATACTTACTTCATATACCGTAAATCACTATTAAAAAGCAACTTATAAGCAATCGAATCGCTCAAACAAACATACCCTATATGGTTCATGGCATACTAGATTTGAAAAGTTATATCATGAAAGTATTCATATACCAATGTTTTCCAGAGTGTTACTCACCAAAATAGGACAAGAACAATGATAGCATTCCTGTACAAGTTGTATAGCACCATGTAACCCAACCGTTGATAATTCCAATGGCCATGGACCAATAAGAGAGGAACTATGAACCTAAATTGTCCCATTGCATAATCTGAAGCCATTACAGCTTGCCGACCCTCCTGTCCACTGATGCCCACTCCAACATCAGCCATTTGGATCATTGAGACATCATTAGCACCTGAATCACATGCATAAAAAGCTTGCAACATCAGGAGAAACATCATAAGGGAAGATCAAATGATGTTATCATCCATCAATGATATATTCCTTTTTTCTCTTCCTATTTGTAGCGAAGTGGCAATGCAAAAGTCAACAAATAAAGTTCATACCATCTCCAATGGCTAGTGTCATGTCAGAAGTCCTCTTCTTCACAAGGGAAACAATCCCAGCCTTCTGTAGTGGAGCCACTCGACAGCACAGAACTACAGAACATTTACATGCTAATTGAAAGAGCTGGAATTAACAACAAGAAGTTAAATGAGCACATAAAATAAAACACAAACTGCAGTTTAGACACCATGTCAAATTCAACAGCACTAACCTGTTCTTCAAGTTCACTGTTTTCACTTTCAAGAATGTAAACAAGGCTAGTACCATCAATGATTAATGCTATTTGAGTTGTTACAGTTTCAACACTTCCTCCAATATTGTTAGCACCCCCAGACATGGCCATGATTTTGTTAGACTTTACAAGGGCATCATGTAAATTCTTTCTACATGACTCTCTATTGTTGCTATTAATTACAAGTTGAGTCATATCGCCTGTTAGGAGCTTTGAGGAGTAAGCAATTGATATGGCGGTTTCTTGTTTATCACCAGTCAACACCCATACCTTGATACCTGCTGTCCTTAGAGATTCAATGGATTCAGGCACCCCTTGCTGCAGCTTATCTTCAATACCAGATGCACCCAATATACAGAGATTGTTTTCCACACTGCTGGAAACCTTGCGGAGCAAAGCAGCCCTACCAATCAGAGCATTGCTTGCCTCCTCAAAGGCAAAGTGCCATTGCTCAAATTCTGAAGGATTTAATTCCCGCACCCCAATAACAAGGGTTCTCAAACCGAGAGAAGAATAATTGTGAAGATGGGTTTCAGTTGTAAGTATTATGTCCATACTTAGTGATTTATCTATCACACTAAACATTGATGTATCAGCACCTTTGACAAAAACTTTCACAGAATTGTCAGGGAACTCCAATATGACAGACATCCTCTTCCGGTCACTATCAAATTCATGCAAGCCCAAGACTTTGAACCTGCATTAACCCATCATGAACATCAGAGAGCCCCATTCAACTAGAAAGCTAGGTGGAGGAGGAGAAAGACTAAATCAAGACTCACGGTTATACAATAAGCAAAAAATATGGGTAATAATACTAAAACGTTTTATAGACACTCTTATCTACTTGAAAAACAATAATACTAAGCAATTGTTTCCAGTTATCATGGTAAAACAAGAATTACAACTGCTTGAACATTATGAATATCATACCCTAAACAATTAAATATTCCCAGTTATCATTATAAATATAAAAATTAGAATTAGAATGGAGAAAAAAGCAATTGAACTTACTTTTGTCTTTCTCCTTGAATATCAATTACTATATAGCCTGAAGTTCGTTCTATGAGTGTAAAACCATAGGCGGCCGCACCATATGCCAATGCCTGTTCATCTGGTGATTCCCCTTGGTAATCAATCAATTTGATTTCGGCATCAGATGTGTCCACAAGAAGAGGCACAATAGTATTGCAGGCTGCCAACACAAGGAAGAACTCACAAATATGTTTTCCATCCTTGTTTTTGAATCCACCTCTTGTTAATTGCAAAAGCTCAGGATCAACTTTCACCTTCACCTTAGGCCTCAATATATTTCCATCAACTGACAAAAGAAAACCACATAACAAGTATGCTATGTCACTTATACACAAGGTCAGATGTACAAAAGGTAATGTATAATTTTCTTAAGAACTGACAAACATATTTGAAGATGAAATCACACCTGAAGCAGGCTCATTCCCCAGATTGGCATTTTGAGAGCTGTAATCAACCCCCCAGATGCTTGCACATTGAAATTCCATCTTGTTCTCGGTAAGTGTGCCAGTTTTGTCTGAGAAAATATATTTAATTTGTCCCAAGTCTTCATTTATACTTAAAGATCTACACTGAAATCTGGAATTTGATGCCTCATCATACAGTTTAGTGTCTCTTGTCATGAAGTAGGCCTGACCAATCCGGACAAGCTCCATGGAAATGTACAATGATATGGGAATCATGACTTGGAACACTATAACTGACATGAGGAATGCAATCAGTATTTCCAATCCCCATCCAGAATACTTGTAGCTTTTAGCTTTTCCACTTGAAACATCCAGTTTTCGATAATAGGGCAAGAGATTCAATTCATCTTTGTAGCATTTTAACCAAAGAGCAGTACAAACAGAGATAACTGTACACAAAGTGACAAGAAAGCAAGAGATCAAGATTATCTCCTTGTTCATACGAGTCTCCAGCCGACTCCTCTTTGATGGAGCCCCAGAGCTATTGAGCATAGCTTTAGTTTCTTGGCCACAATATACAGCAACACCAATCACCCAATTGGTATTCTTGATTTCACAGCCTCGGAGAATAATATTGGATGATCCAAGTGAGGATCGCTTCCCATCAATGTCCATGCTACCCTGAAACCCATATATGTTCCTATTGGGTTTCTCACACTTAATTAACCCATTAATCCTCTCCTTTTCAGGTAACAGTGATGGGGTCTCAGATTTTGCATACCGAGCCTTCAAATTTGACTCTCCATCTAAATTAGTAGTCTGAACATATGCAACTCCCGTAGGATCACTGGTTGACAGCAATACCATATCACAAGGAATGGTTTCATTTGCATGGATTTTAACGATTTCCCCAACTCTAATGTCCTTATATTTTTTCCTTTGGAAACAATTATCAACCACAGCTGATGCTAACCTGTTGTTCTCAATTTTGTCGGACTGATGCCGCCTCCAGTCCTCATATGCATCCTTCACAGCCGAAGCTACCAGGACAAAGGTTAACGGCAAAAAAGAAACCCCAATCCCAAAAACGGCAATCTGAGGGAGCTGATTAAGTATGGCAATTAAAAGAAAATAAATGTAAGCAACTCTATGGAATTGTTCAAATAAATTCCTGGGCAAAAAGGTGATGATGGAGTATTTCGCTGTACGTATCGAATTTCCTGAGAGTCGAACCCCCTCATTCGTCTTCACAGGATCATTTATGTATACTAACCTCGCATCCGCATCGCTGATTTCCTTTTGGGACGCGCTGAGTGCTTCAAAATCTGCCCCCTTCGACCCACACCTCTCATGCTTGGCACCCGGAGGCCCGAAATTTACTTCTCGGGTCGAATTCCTACTGGAGCCCCTTGACTGAATAGACATGGCGCTTCTGACTGATGGTGAATTAACAGCAGGTTCAAAATATTCAGAATTATCAACTGGATTATCCAATTCCATTGCGAAAGAAGATACGGAGGTGCCAGAATTTGGCGTCGGTTTACATAGATCAGAGAATACTGGCAATTTTCGGAGATGGGATCAAAAGTGGCCACTTAGAACCCGTGATCCCAAAAAAAAAAACAAAGGGTTTCTAAGCAGCTTAAATGTAAAACTTTCAGATCCCGAATTAGAAAGACGAAACTATAAAACCCTTCAACTACGTCAAGAATACGCACTTTCTTTATATTTCACAGGTCGGAGTAGTTCAACTAGCACGTTCAACTGATCATTGGGGATGAGACACGAGTAGAGAATGTGGGTCATGTTGTTTTGGAAGCGTGTTCCAAGTATGGAAATTGACGGTTGTTAAAGAAATGTGTTTGTATAGGAAGAGGAAGTACAAGAATTTTCAAGTCTAGACACTGAGATTGGAATCTAAAAACGATTGGTTTCTGAAACTCCAAGCCTTGATGGAATCATAAATAGAAGAGCCTGCCTCGATGGGCAAGGAAGTGAAGGAAAGTCCATTTTCCTTGCAGGGTAAGAGAGAAAGAAAAAGAACTTTTCTATCACTAGCAATTAAACTAGGGTCCGCGAGAGATTGACTTTTCCCAGGGGATCACATCACAACAGTGTCGGGTGACGTTTCTTCCTTACTAAGTTTGTAATATTTTTAATCCTTAAAATTTATATGAGATATATTTTATAACTCCTAGCTTTAAAAAATATATTTTTATCTTATAATTTAAAGATTGTTATTATTATTAACAGAAAATACTGAGGTAATAAACTTAAGTGATGACTGTATAAACTTAAATAATGATTGTGTAATTAAATATTATCAATTTTAAATTTAAAATATGTATAAATTAAAAAAGTATCTAAACACCTAATAAAATAACCAATATTAAAACGTCGATTGTAATAAAAAATTTTAGTTTAATAATATAAATATATTAGTTTATTAGTTTAATAATATAAATAGCAAAACCTCGATTTCATTTATAGCATTTTGCCGATTTATTTTAGTTTAATAATCTAAATATATTATATTAAAATATTAAAACTTAAATATGATTTGTTAGCTACATAGTGATAACTTGAATTTGCTGTGTCAATATTTTTTATTAACAACATTAACAGTGTTAGAAATATAGGACAAAAAGTATACTTTATAAAGTTAAGAGACAAAAAATATATCTCATGTAAAACTTAAAAGACTAAAGGTATACTTTAGCCTTTTTTTTTTACTGTTGATATTTAGAGAAATCCCTAAAAAATACCACATCGATTCTAAAATCTTAAAAAGGTAACACCAATGTATAACTATTGAGCATTTGAGTTCTGAGGTACAAAGGTACATAAGGGTATGAGCCAAGACCTCTGAGAGTGGAGGCACATTACTAGAGAAACATAAGCAAGCCTAGAGAAGCACAGAGGTCAGTGACAGCCGCGCAAGACGACTTGAGGGGCGTACTTCCAACTGAGTCAGAGGACTTAGACAAAGGGGCAGAGTGGGCAATGGTGTGCTACAAAAGTGTAGTTGATATGAGGGTCACATCCTGAGGGCACAGTTCCAACCGAGTTTCTCTAAGAGTGGGCTAGAAATGACACTTGATGAGGGAGACAAACAACACTAGATTGGGTGGTGTGAGCTAGAAAAGCAACAATAGAAAAGAAGCTATTAGCAGTTGTGTTTGTATTCGACAAATTCAGAGCCTACGTGATTGGGTCAAAGGTTATCGTCTGGACGGACCACTCATCAATCAAATACTTGATTGAGAAGAAAGATGCTAAGCCCAGATTGATCATATGGGTGCTTCTACTACAAGAATATGACTTGGTGATCAAAGACAAAAAAAGAATAGAGAATCTCATTCCAGATCATCTTTCTTAGGTAGAGCCACCTGAATAAAAGAGAGAATTATCAATCAAGGAGAAATTTCCCAGATGAGCAACTTTTGGTCATGCAATCACAACCTACCCATTGGTATGCTAATTTGGTGAATTATTTGGAAAGCAGAGTAATCCCTTATGAACTTTCTAAAGTGCAAAAGAATAAGTTTCTGGCTGATGTATAGCACTATTTTTGGGAGGATCCATTCTTATATAAACAATACCCATATCGAATTATCAAGCGATGTGTTCCTGAAGAAAAAATGGCTAGCATCTTAAATCACTGTCATTCATCCCCATATGGTGGTCATTTAGGAGCAAA
This sequence comes from Inga leiocalycina, assembly GCA_963242795.1. Lineage (NCBI taxonomy): Eukaryota > Viridiplantae > Streptophyta > Magnoliopsida > Fabales > Fabaceae > Inga > Inga leiocalycina. The sequence goes on along the minus strand of OY725329.1, from coordinate 27,466,983 downwards.
TAGAATAGCTACTAAAGTTCTTAAATCTAGGTTTTAATGACCTACACTCTTTAAGGACGTCCATAGAATTGTGGCAACCTGTGATAGATGTCAAAGAACCAGAAATATCTCAAGGAGACATGAAGCCTCTTTAACTAACATCTTAGAAGTTGAGCTCTTTGATGTATGGGGCATTGATTTTATGGGGCTCTTTTCATCCTCATTTAGCAATCAGTTTATTTTAGTAGCTGTTGATTATATCTCCAAGTGGGTTGAAGCAGTTGCTTTTTCTATAAATAATTCTCGAGTGGTAGTGAAGTTTTTAAGGAAGAATATTTTAACAAAATTTAGAGTGCCCAGAGCTATTATCAGTGATGGGGAAGGCATTTTTGCAATCAACAACTCCAATCAGTGTTAGTTAAATATGAAGTGACTCATAAGGTTGCAACTCCATATAATCTACAAACTAGCGGGCAAGTGGAAATCTCAAATAGAGAATTGAAATGGATCTTAGAGAAGATGGTGAATTCCAACCAAAAGGACTGGGCATAGAAATTACATGATGCAATTTGGGCTTATAGAACTACCTTCAAGACACCAATTGGTCTATGGAAAAGCATGCCAACTTCCAGTAGAAATGGAGCACAAAACATATTTGGCAGTAAAAGCCTTAAATTTTGACTTAAAGGTAGCTGATGAGAAGAGACTTCTCCAACTCAATGAGCTTGAAGAATTTAGACAACAAGCTTATGAAATTGCTAAGTTATACAAGGAGAAGACAAAAATGTGGCATGACAAAAGAATTTTTAGGAGTGAATTCACACCGGGACAAAAAGTGCCTTTATATAGCTCAAGGTTAAAGCTCTTTTCAGGAAAGTTGAGATCAAAGTAGTAAGGACCTTTTACGGTGATTCAAGTATGGCCATATGGAATCATGGAGATTCAAGATGGTGATCGAAAATTCAAAGTGAATAGGAAAAGGCTAAAAGAGTATAATGACAATACACTCAACACTTTAAAAACTGTCATCACGTTTGAAGAACCAACAGGTACGCTCTGATACAAAATAAAATAAAATAGAAAAAAAAATTGGTTTGGTTTTTGTCTAGCTAAAGACGTTAAGAAGGGCGACTATTTAGAAGGCAACCCAAAACTTCTTTTTCTTACTCATTTTTCTTTTTTACTCAATGAAGCACACTACATTGTGTTGAAAATTTTAGTTTTCATCATTTTCATTTCAAGTTCACATGGAGGAATCTCTTGTAAAACTTAAAAATAGGTTCCCCACTCTTCCCAAAGATGTGCTTAGGAAGATCTATAGCTGTCGACTTAAAAGAATGAAGATATTCAAGTGTTTGGGCCTTCCTGAGGATGTATGCTGGATCATTGAAGTTAAGGTACATTTAGCAGGTGAGATTCATGAGTCATTAATTAACACTATGCCAGGAATGGGAAGAAGTTCTTACTCCAGAAAGAGAAGAGCTAAAAGAATGAAGGTCTGCCACAAATGTGCAAGGTGGACATGTGATTAGCACTATAGAAGCAAATGTATGGCTTCAATAAATTAAGAAGATAAAATTTAATTAATAAAGGATGGACTAAGTAAGGAGTCATTGGATGATATTATTGAAACTCTTGAGACACATCCTAGTGGTGATGTTCATTGTATTCTTTTCGATTTAATGGACATCTTTAACAAAGAAAAAGAGTGCTACTGTCTTGGATATCTGACATTAAAAGACCCTGTTTGCTAGTTTATAAAAAAAACTGGATGGGAAGAAAATCCTCGATTCATAGAAAGCATTTACATCGTTACTGGACATAAAACTAGAGGAAGATGTGAGCCATAATCACAACTACTATTCATAATCATACTTTTGTCTAATCTATCTTATCTTTTCAGTAACTTTTGACTTTCTTTCTCATTTTGTTTAATTTCTTCACGCAACGGCCTATCGGTCATTCGTGTTGGAAATTTTTTCAAACTTCTTTGAAAAATGCATGATTTGCATGATCTTGTTGTCGCTGTTTTAGTAGTATAAGTATGCACTCTTCCACTTGTGAACACAAAATGTCCAAGAGAAAAGAAGAGAAAAGGGGTATCACATTAAAATGTAGATTTAAATCTATATGCATTTTTAGTGAAACTGATTTGGAAAAGGATGGAGAGTTTCTAACTACAGCAAAAGAACTTGGAAATGCATTAGTTGCTAGAAATATCAACTTTGTATAAGGGGAGGCATCTAGGGCCTAAGGGGAAGTGTAGCCATTGCTGCAATCATTAACGGAAGCAAGGGTTTGAGTATAAAGGTAAAAGAGTTGTGTAACCCCCTTCACGTTTAGACCGAGATTAAGTTCATAAACACATAATTAATGTGGAATTAGAGACCGTAAATGATTTGGGATTTAATACAACAAGTTTTGCCCAAAACATGCCTTTATAAAACCTTTTCTAAAACCTGTTAACAATGGTCTCCTATTCACATTTCAATACACAAATGGCCTGAATAATTTGATTCCATTTATAAATATCAGAGTACTCAGTAACTTCCTGAAACCCTCAGGGTTTAATTACTAATTCAGGGTCTATACAAGGCACAAAGCCCAAGTAGTTTCCCATACAAAGGGATTACATAATTACTATCCAATATATACATGTAATTCCCAACAAAATATATCCAAATGATTTACAAAATGATAACCAATTTTTTTTCCAAAATAGACTCCTAGCAATGAGCTTTATCTGCTCTTCGTCACCTGCTTTCCCTTCGATCCTTCTGCCCTGTCTAAAATGTTTAATTTTGAGATAGTGAGATTCTAAGGAATCCCCGTAGTGTCAAATCACTCATAATATGCATAACAATAAGGCATGAAATCAAATCATTATCCACACAAAGCAACTACAACTGTAGTTACAACGGCAATAGTTAGTATGACATATGTCATCCCTTATGATTGCTCATGCTGCATTGCACAACACAATCCACACAATATATTTCACCACAGCTGGGATTCATATAAAGCATTTCATCACACAAGCCATACAGGCAAGATTCAAAACTCATAGCCCACGGCTGGATTAACAAACGCCACCCCACGGGTCGGATTCACAAAGTTCCATGTCAATTACAACGGCAGTTCAACGGCCGACCTAGAGATGACCAACGTCAATCTCTACACAGCTCACACTGACCTGCTCGCGTTGTAATGGACCATGGTACATGCATTTCACAGTTCAAAGATAAGTTATGCATACCAAAACATCACACACATCCTGAGAGAAAAGTCACTACCTGGTTTGTTCTGTGCGTGCTTTGTCGCAGGTCTCTCCCGAGGAGGGCAAATATCGTATCCTATAATTATAATTAGGGACGAAGAGTTATTCTCTATTTCAATACTCAATTGACTTCACAATACTTAGATTTGGTTATCATTTATGTCCTTTAAGTAGTTACACTTGGCTATAATAAAAGCCCTACAGGATTGGGAAACATCAGGTTGGAAACCACTTTTCAAAATCACAAGTTACTGTAAACAGGGGCTAGCTGCAGCAAAAAAAACCTCTGGCTGCGGCCAGAAATAGTACAGAAAGTTTCTGGCTGCAGCCAAGAATTTTTTTGCTGCGGCCAGAAGCAGCACAGATGTAATAGCCCGAATTTTGAGACTCGAGGCTAGAGAATAAGCCTGAGATTAGTGGATTGCTAAGCCCCGGTTTAGCAAGATCCCAAATTGTGATTAAGGGTTAATGAGTCCAAAAGTGAATGTGGTTAGTGATAAATAACCCTTTTGGAGAATATGATGTGATTTGGCACTCGAATATGATTCGTGTGTGTTGTGAGCAGTGCCGAAACCTTGTATTTGAGTTCAATTGTGGGTTAACATCCAAATTGACTTAGAATAGAGGGAAGAACTGAATGAGGTATTGTGTTGGAAATGGTGTCATAGTGTGTTTTGATGTCATTGAAATTGGTTTGGAACTTTGGAATGGAAATGTTGCAATGTTAGGTTTTGAAATGTGAATCGTGTTGACATGTTGAGATTGTTGTGAAAACATGTCAATGAGATGTGAATTTGATTGATTTGGTGTTTCCAATGGATTCCTTGTGAAAATTTATGTAGGAATGATGTTTGGTATGAAAATGGAACTATTGGAAGCAAAGATGTAAAATCTGAAATTCTGTTCAGTGAAACTCTATTATAGGCAGTCTTCTCGTGTGGATGTTTTGACTAGACAAATGATGTCAGAAAATTATGAAACTTTCCAATCTTAAATTGCACATCCCAAGCTTCAAAATGGACATATAATTTGTGCCATTTCGTTTTGGGAACTGGGAGATATGACTGTCCAAAGTTTGAGGTCGAAAATGGACTCTGTTTTGGGGCAGTGATGAAATTTGTGTAATTCTGGAATGTTTTGGTGATTTCTGGTAATAGATCATATTTTTCCAATGTATAGGACTTAAATACCTTTCATTTGGCTTTGGAATCACCTCATTTCAATTTTTCTAGAATTAGTTATGATTTTTCAAAGTTTGGGCAGAAAATCTGCCAGAAAATCCGAAAATGTCAATTTTGGAATTATGACATCATCATAAGGGAATAATGATATAAGCTTAATATAACATATCATCTTCTTCCTCCAAGCTTCAAAACCGTCAGTTTATTCAGCTGAACAAGAGGAAAAACGTTTGAAATTTCTAGAGAGAGAAAGTAGAAGAGAACTCGCAAGGTAAGCCGATTTCTTCGATGATCTAGCTCCTAACGCGTATAACTCCGATCCTAAGCTACTCCTTTATGTTCTTTAAGGTTTGGAAGCTCTTCCTTTGGTGTTAAAACAGCTAGGGTTTCAGCCAAGAGAAGAAAAAGCTAGTGGGAACTTGAGGTAACTTCCAAACTCTTGTGTATTGACTATTCTGGTTGCTGTGGACAATTTAATCGGGAAATTTCGCCGGATTGTCATTGGTTTCAAAAATGGAAAATGGGTGTGTGGGGCTGTTATGCTGCCCAAATTGGTACTAAATGGTAGTTGTAACCTAATGGAATAGTCAATAAAGTGGTTAGGAGTAGAAAGGAACGCGTTTACGGAGTCGAAACCGAAAAACCCCAATTTTTCTCGGAGTACATGTATATTTCGGCCAAGGCTATAAATGGGTCTTAGAGTTGGATTTTCAATAATTTGATGATTCCATTGAGTTCAGGAGAAAAAATTAGGTGGGGTTACAGTTGGGCACTTTTTCAGAAAAGGCCGAAAAAGCATAATTACGAAAACGCCCCTGAAACCCTTAAAGTAGGGCTGTCAAGGGTAATTTTGTAATTGACATTGAATTTGATAATTTCAAGTTCAGAAATGAATTCCTTGGGCGAAAATATGTCAGAATAGCCCATGTCAAAATTTCAGAAAATGTACAGTCGGACCGGGTACGGTGAGGCTGGGCCGGGTCCCTGGGGGTATTTTAGTAAATTTTCAATATAGCCTCATATAACCCCCAGAAACACTATAGAAGTGTCTAAATAGTACATTTGACATTATAGGATCGAATGTAAAGCCCCGAGTTGCTGGCACGCAAATCGAGGAGAAAAGACTGGAGGTAGGGGACTTACCTTACTTGTATATATTCGATATCTTTGCTTGTGTAGTGATGTATGTGATTGCTTTACTTGATTGTGTAGAGCATATTTGAATAAATGAAGCTCTGTTTTTGTTTTCGCTGTGGCCATAGTCTTGTTGTATGAAACATTGAGCATGAAGAAATATCATTATGGGGTATGCATCTAGATAAAGCTAACATGTCATACACCTAGCATCTATCATGCATGCATTATGGTATCTGTTTCCTACTGAGATTCTCTCGAATCTCACTCTCTCCTACCAACAATTTAGACAGGGCAAGTGGCTCGTGGAGGGAGCGGCTAGGACTCCTTCGAGATGAGATTGTGTACCCCATTTGAAGAACTGTAATGGGCAATTGTACCCTGTGTATCTTTAGCGAAGGTATATACCTGGGATTGCCGGGATGATTAAGTTGTGCACTCTGATATTTATATGAATGTGATTTATCTTCGCGTAGTAATTGTATTCGAAATGTGAATATGAGACCAAGTTTATAAATGATTTCAAAAAGTATTCGTGAAAACCCCGTCATGTGATGGGTTAGTAAATGTTATTTGATTATTATTAGTCTCTATTTCATTTTAATCACGTATTTCGGATATAATTACGGCGGGGGTTACAACAGTAAGTTTCTGGCTGCAGCCAAGAATTTCTGGCTGTGGCTAGAAGCAGCATAGAAAGTTTCTGGCTGCAGCCAAGAATTTTATGGCTGCGGCCAGGAAAATTATGTTTCTTAGCTGAACTTCGAAAAATCATAACTAATTCTACAAAAATCGAAATGAGGTGATTCTAAAGCCAAATGAAAGGTATTGAAGTCCTTATCATGGGAAAAATATGGGAACTCCTAGCCCAAAAATCGAAATGACATGAAATATATGTACATTTAGAAGCTTGGCAAGTGAACTTTAAGAATGGAAAGTTTCATAATTTTCCAACTCTATTTGCTATTTTAAAACATCCATGCAAATTTACTATTAGAACAGAGTTTCTTACTAACCAAAACTTGCCACTTTTAAAACTAAGTTCCCAATGATTCAAAATTCATATTCAACACTTCTCCCACACAATTTTCCATAAGGAACACAATGGCAATCTCAAAATGACTAAAATCCTACTACTTTATCATGCTTTGGTTTTGGGCAACACAAACATCAAAATTCCAATCTCATCTAAACATCAAATTCCAACAACCAATCAATCTATCTATCCTAAACTCATCCCAAAATACCATTCTCATGCCAAAAACATACCAAATACACAATGGCTCTCATTTTCGAATTCAAGGCTAGAATTTCCAGAAATTACAAACTCAATCATTTGGCATAAAACTTAGATCAATAGATTGGTCTCACTTACCTCTTTCACTTTGCCAAAGAGGCTTCTTGATTCACCACTTCCCAAAATTTCATGTAGGAATAAACCAACACCAATGGGCACACTATAAACACCAAAATGAAGCTCTCACTCCAAGGAACAACATTCATGAAGTGAGTTTAAGCAATGGAGGGCATTTGCTTACCTTTATTTCAAGCTTTTCCCTTCCCTTTTTCTGCAACAATGGTGTCCAAAGAAGGGATAAGAGAGAGAACGAGAGAGAGAGAGAAAGAGAGGGAAGAGAGATATGAGAGCTTGAAGATGATGGGAAAATGATGATTTTTCCCTCTAACCCATGCTGCCAGCAAAAAGGAGGGAAAGGGAGGAGAGAGAAACATTAAACAATTGGGATTTTGACTTTTCTTACTCCTTCTCTCTTCACCCACTCTTGACACATGTCCAAATCTTATTGGTTCTAATATAATATATCACCAATTAGCTTCACTAATCCCTCCATTAACCATTTAATCACACTTCTCATTTTTCTTATAGTTAGTAATTAGTTTTCCCATTAATCACCAACTAATTGCAGAATATTTCCATAGTATCAATTTTCCATCAATTATGACATATTAAATAATAATGTCACAAATACACATTAATTCAACATTAATCCATAATTACAATCTCAATAATCCCTATTAGCCCTTAATCAAAATTTAGGGTGTTACAAGTTGGATGGTCACATTTTTTCCTTAGGACAAGAGGTATAGGTTTCAAACTTGCCTAAATGTATGGGACATATGTTCTACCAAGCTGAAGCTTTTATTGCTTTACCCGATGGTTTGGAGATGTTGGATGGGATTTCTAGCGTTGTATGTTGGGCTAAGTTAAACTTTCACAAAAAACCATTAGGATTGTTAAATGTTAATGTTTTTTATGTTAATATATTGATTTTTTTATCATGCTGTGGAAATAGGATTCATACCCCAAGCGAGTCAGCATTCCATAATTTCTACATCGACTGCTGATCAGCTGTAAACCTATAAACCTAAACCAAATCTATTAGTCAAGAAAATAGGTGGGCAATCTTCAAATAACAGTCAGAAGCAGAATCTAGATACCACTCTTCAGTTGTAACTGTCCTTAATCTTTTGGTTTTACTCTTAGCATTTTGGTTTACTTTATTATGTGTTTATGTTTAAAAGAAATGTTCTCTAAGATCTAGAAGACATTGAGGACAATGTCTGATTTAGGTTAGGGGAGTAGTAAAAAAAATGTAGTTAGTTTGTAAAACCATTAGATGCATGGGGTATGAAAAAAATGGTAGAGTAAGGAGTTATTTTCAACTCTTGAGACGCATTTTATTAGTTGTAAGTTTTTTTATTCCTTCTAGAAAAAACATCTTGTTTAGATGCTTTTTAATGATCTTAAGAGGTATATAAGTTTTAAGTATGGATCAATTGAATTTAGAGATTTCATAGCATGATTGAACAACTGATTGTTGCAATTGGTTATGGAGATTGAGATTTTTTGCAAGCCTATGGTAGTACAATTTTTTCGGTTGAATTTGAATGAAATATTTACCTTTAAATAGTTGAGATGTAATATCCCAAAGTTTAGGACTAGAGGCTTGAAAATAAGCTTGAATCAAGTGGACTGCAAGGCCCTGGTTTAGCAAGAGTCCCAAGAATAAGGATTTGCTACCAATGCATTTTTCTTGTGTGGCAATCTAATTGTGTGCCATTTTTGAATAGGCAAATGATGTCTAATGCCTATGATATTTTTTAGTATGAAAGTAGATTTATCAAGCTTTAATTTGATAGTCATATAGGTTATTTGGACGTATACATAAAGAGTTGTGTATTTTTTAATTTAGCCTAGTGATACTGACGGTTTTCTGTGGCAGTGTCCAAAAATGGAAATTCTAGGAATTAAAGCTTCCAGTTGGCTAAAGGCTATATTTTTTTCCTAAAAATAGACTTAAGAACCACACCAATTGGATATTTATACAATTAGATATGAGTTTTCAAAGTTTGTTGAAAATTCTATCAGCTTTTAATCAATGTGCGAAAATCACAAAAATGTATGGGCAAAGTCATTTGGCTAAATAAAATTAAAAGCCCATATTTTCCCTTTCTTTATGCTCTTAGAGTCCAAACAAGAGAAGCAAGAGGGAAAATAAAATACTTGGTCCAAGTTAAGCAAAAGATGGAGTAATTGTGGCCAAGTAAGGATGAGAAGAAAAGTCAAGAATTGTAGGCAAATAACTACAATTGAAATGTAATATTTGAGGAGGAAAATTTGTGATACTTTAACAAGTTATTTCCTCTTCAAAAAGGGGCACACTCGTATGACACATGAAGAAGAAAAGAAAAGATGAAGATAAGGTAAAAAGATGAAAGCACAAGTTAAATATCTCATGCTATAAAAAGGTGAAAATATGATGAAGCAAGAAGCCATTTTCTCTTTCTCTTATGACAAATTTTGGTCAACAATTGTGGCTAAAAAAAAAAAAGATGATGTTTTGAATTAAAAGGCCACATATTCGTATGACATAAAGGAGCAATGAGAAAAGATGAAGCATAAAACAAAATGGCACATGTTTATTACAATTAAATAACATATTTTAAGAAGGTGGAAGAAGATATTTTTAAAGCTTCTTATCCTTCTTTTAAAGGCCATATTTCAGCTAGATTTAGAGTCTAACCCCCTTCATGATCAAGGCCGAGATTTACGTTTGTAAACAGTGATTAATGTAGAATTAGAGACCATAGACGATTTGGGACTTAAAGAAAGTAAATTTCCCAAAAGCAGGGTTTTCAAAAACTTTTTCAAAACCTGTTCAAAGTGGTCTCATATTCACATTTCAATACATAAATGGCTTGTACAGGTTAATTTCATTCATACATATCAGAGTACAGCATAAATTCCCGACACACTCGGATTCCATTGATTAATAAAGGGTTTATACAAGGCATAATGCCCATAATCTCTTTCCCTTTTTCTTGGGGATTACACAAAACTATATCATACCACAAATATATATATATATATATATAATTAATTCCCAAGAATATATCTAAAAATTACAAGTATGATAACCAATAACTAAAACAGAACTCCTAGCGTGGAGATCTATCCACTCTTTATCGCCCGCTTCCCTTTAGATCCTTCAACCCTGTCTAAACATTGTTTTTGGGAGAGTAAGATTGTAAGGAATCCCTGCAGTGTCAAATCACTCATAATATGCACAACAACAAAGTATGAAAGTAAATCATCACACAACATACAACAACTACAACTGCAGTTACAGCGGTAAGGGCAGGTATGACTCATGTCACCCTTACGTTTGCTCATACTGAAATGCTCACGCTGTATTGCACAATCACATGATCATATCACATATATCACCACAGCTGAGATCCATATAAAATATTTCACATACACATACAACACCACTGGTCGGATACTCAAACAGGAATCCATGATTCCACACCGTACCCCTGGCAATTACAACGGCAGGGGTAGGTGTGATAACCATCACCCCCTACGATTGCTCACGCTGTAATACACTACAGGAGATAGCACAATAGCCTCATGCCAACGATACAACAAACAATGATAAGTCATGTATACCAAACATCATAGACAACATGAGAGAAAAGTCACTACCTTGATCTTTCTGGGCGTGCTCTGGCGCTGGTCTCTCCCTAGTAGGGCAAATGTCAAATCTTATATTTATAATTAGGGATAAAGTGTTATTCTCTATACCAATGCTCAAATAACTTAATATCACTTAAATTGGTTATCATTTATGCTCTTTAGGAAGCTATACATGACTCTAACAAAAGCCCTAAAGGGTTAGAAGAACTATCCTAAAGATCCCCTTTTGGAAGTATAAGTACTGGTATCTTTCACTGAGACATTCGAGTGAAGATGACCTCACTCAAGTAATAATGTACGGACACTGAGTCATGGAAGCAACACTCGAGTGTTAGCCTCACCCTCACTCAAGTCTTAGGAAGTGCGGTGTAGAAAGTGCTCACCTGAGAGTAGAAAGGAATGACAACAACTAGAATTGCTCGCTGCACCCGAGCATGACCTCTATCACTCGGGTGGAAGCCTAATGCTCACCCGAGAGCATAAGAAACTTTCAGAGAGGGACATAACTCGAGAAGGAATAGAAGCACTCGAGTGATGGCTTAGCACTCGCGAGTGCTAAGACACACTTTTGAGAAGTTGATTGCGAGTGACATCCTGAGATGTGAGTTCACTGCGTCTTATACACCCTCAATCGAGTGGGACGAGGCTCACTCGAGTGGAAACTCTCAACACCCGTATGTGAGGCCACACTCTTACCTTTACATACGGAAGTGCAATATGAAACTGGAAGCAGAAAAGGAAAATACACTACTACACTTGAGTGGAACCTATCACCACTCGAGTGATATTTATCCTGCACTCGAGTGGACCCCTGACCACCCGAGTGATACAGATCAGAAACTAGAAACGCAGAAAACTGACAACACTTCCAGATTTTTACCCAAATGTTTTTAATGGTTCCAAACTCTCAACCAAAGCTATCCCCACATAAAATCACCCAAAGAACCCAATGGAAACATCAAAATCACCAAATTCCTATTCCATTATCATGCTTTGGTTTTAGGCAACATTAAACACTAAAATCCCAAATTCACTAAACTTCACATTTCAACCTTAAACCAATTCTATCTATTCAAAACTCCTACCAAAATACCATTTCCACAACCATATCATGCCAAACCACCCAATGACCCATATTTTCAAAAATAAGGCAAAAATTCCAAAAATTACAAACTTATTCATTTGGCACCAAACATAGATAGAAAGGTTGGCCGCACTTACCTCTTCAACCTTTCTAAAGAGATTTCTTGATTTTCAATCTCTAAAATCCATTGAGAGCCCAAATAACACCCAATGGAAGATCTATAACCATCAAAATGGAGCTCTTAACTCAAGGAACAACTTTAATAAAATGATTTTTGGCATTAAAGGTCATTTTCTTACCTTAAATGCAAGATTTCCTTCTTCTTTTCTCCTTCAACAATGGCGCAAGAGAGAGAGAGAGATGAGAGTGTGAGAGGAAGAAGAGATCATCATCCCCTTATGCCTATGTATCAGACAAAAGGAGGGAAGAGAGGAGAGAGAAAATATTAAAATAACCCATTTGACTTACAGACACACACATACACATCCTCTCTATCTTCTTCTCCTCTTGACACATGTCCACATTGTATTGGCTCTCCTCAAATAAGTAACTAATTAGTTACTCTAACTACTCCATTAGCCATTTAGTTACACATCTCATTTCTTATTAGTTAGTAATTAATTTCCTCATTAATCATTGAATAATTACCCTAAAATTTTCTGATTTGGCATATTAATTAAAATTGCCACAAAACACATAATAATTCATATTTAACTTCACAAATTATCCATAATGATCATCATTAACCCTTAATCAAAATTTGGGGCATTACATAGAGAGCAAGAGAGGGAGGCGGTGTTGAATGAAAATATGAAGAACAAGGGAGCTCAAGTATTCAAGAGTCAACAAGGTGAGTTGAGTTATGAAATTCACTTGTTCTTGTCTTCAACCTCTTGTAAATCCCTTCTTATATCAAAGCCCTTATGAATCCTACTTGTAGCAAGCAAAATCAGGAGGAAGAGGGAGGAGGTGTGCCATGGTTTTTAGAGAGAGAAAGGGAAACCAAGAGGTAATCACACTAAACCTTGATTATCTTGATTGATTCAAGGTGTATATTATGGTTGTGGTTGATTATTGGCTTTGTCTTGGTTTATTTTATAATTTGAGATGCTTACACCCTAAGGGGAGGTGTTGCCCAAATCTTGATTAATCATGTTTAACAGGTGTTTAAGTGTTAAACATGTTATTAGAAGTGTAAGGAAGATGCTTAATTGCATGGAAAGTGAAAATCATATTCCCTAAAATTTATAAATTTCGTTCAGGCACTGTTCATAGAGGGTTTGGACTGGAATTTGATTGATTTGATGTTCCCATTGTGTTTAGAAGGAAAAATTGTGTAGGAAACATGTGTTCATGATTTTTGGATAGTTATATGCAAATCTGGAAATTCATGAAGTTAAGGGGATGTGTTGTTTGATTTGTTTAACTAGAGACAGTTTTAATGTACAGTGAATCTCATGGGACAAACCTAGTCCAAATGCTGTTAAACATTTTTGGATTAAAGTAGAGATGTGGAGCTTTAATTTGATAGGCATTTTAAGCAATTTGGACTAGTGGATTGAAAGTTATGGATTTTTGAAGTTATACCCTATTTCTGGAATGTAATTTGGAAGTGTGTGAATACATGGAATTCTGTAATTTTGTGGTTGTAGATGGCAGTGGTTTATATTTTTCCTGTGTAAAGGACTTAAAGAGCTTTTCATAGAGCTTTGAACTACTCTATTTAGTTTTTTGTAGATTTAGTTATGATTTTTGGAAGTTGAACCAAGAAACAAAGAATTTCTTGGCTGCGGCTAGAGGATAACTTGGTCGTGACCCAAATGTTTCTGACTTCTTTTAGCGGTGGCTAATGGATTCTTGGCCATGGCCAAGACTCCAATTTCTATACATTTTGTATTTTGCCGAGAAACATCGAATTGTTTGGCCTCCTTAACTTCTTGGACACTAATATATATTTCCAATAACTTTCTATCATGTCTCTAATGTTATAATTGGGTATCTAGGGCCATGAGAGGTCAAGGAAGAAGAAATGGAGGAATTTTCAAGAAGCTACATTGATAGGAAGAAAAGGTATAGGAGGAGGACACAAAGATAAGAGGTAGGAAACTTTCCTAACTTGCATAACTTGTTATGTGTGCTTGTGTATTGATGTGTTAATTGCTTTGATGAAATGTATGAAGTATAAGTGAATGAGTGAAGCTCTATTTTACTTATACTATGGCCATTAGTGTAATGTGTTGAACATTAAGCATGCATACATGTCATTATGTTGGCATAAATTTATGTAAGTAAGCATGTCAAGCATAAAGCATTTATTGTATGCAATTGTTAGCATTGTTTGCTATTGAGTTCTCTCGAATCTCACTCCCCCTACTAACCATTTAGATTGGTGAACACAGGAGGTGTGATGGGAACAAAGAAGAGTTCTGTATGAGATGAATGCAGTAGTGGAACGAAGACGAGGATATATCTATAATACTTGTAATAGGTTTAGACACTTTGGTAGCCCTATGGCACATTGTTTGTATATATATAAATATATGCAAATGAATGAGCTAAGAATGAGCAGAGGAATAATCTGGCTAAATAAAAGAGTAGCAAATCACTCTGATTGAATTAAATAAAGATGAGAGTCAAATAGTAGTAATGAATTTGCAAACCACTAAATGATACTTCCACAAGAATTTGAAATTTTCTAAAAACCTACTCAGCTATAGGTTCGAATCCTGCCTTGAGGTTGGGAATTTAAAACAATTTTATGAAAGTGGTTCGGACTTATTATGCATAAGCTTATCCGATTGATTATGAGATTAAGGCGTTATGGTTTTGGTATTCTTCTCCCGTTTAATAAATTTCATCCTTGAAATTTGAACGTCGTATAGAATTATCTACACCTTGGGGAAACACTTTTATTATTCAATCTATTTCTTTTATGAGCAGGCTCACAAACTATGTAACACAACCATCATTATATTCTTAACCCAAATCTTAGATTGTATTTAGCATTCGCATTTATCATAATGATATTCAACAATTAGTGTACAACATAAACAATTGGCATATAAGATCGTATAGCCGAGGGTCTCTGCCCCCATTCCTTGGGTCACTGCCCAACACCATTTTGAATACATCTGCTAGCCTAAAGACACATTGGTCCACTAGGTCTTAAGACCTTTGGACACACAGATCCATTACAACATAAGTGGAATATAGGATCTTACAACTTAGGGACACTACCCCATGCAATCTTGCACACCGGGTCATACTACCCAGGGAACCCCCCATGCTTAAGAGCACTTCGGGACTTACTACCTTGAGGGTCTGCTCATTATCATTCTTAAATACGTAACATTCTGCCAGCCTAAGCACATACATGTCCCTCAGGTCTTATGACCTCAAAACATTTGGTTCATCTTTGCCGAATACTTATCGAGACTAATGACCTCAGGGCGCACAACCCACAAGGAATTTTGAATTCATCTATGCTCTACCTATTGCTACTCAAACTCTTCATATACTTATGTAATGTTCACAAAGCATACTAAACAAACCATCTCATAACTTAACTACCAACCTAAGGGAATACTACCCATAAGGTCTTAGGGTATTTCATATCATAACACTGCCTGCTTAAGGACATACTGCTCACTAGGTCTTAAGGCATTTCATAATATTCATAGCATACTTTACATTCATAACATACTTGACATTCATAACATACTTTACATTCATAACAATTCTGTATATTCATGAAATGAATACATATGATGGTAAATACATACATGCAATACTATTACAAAAGACATGAGAGCAATAGTTGAATTCCTTTACACCATTACGCCTGTTCTCTCTTAGTTCCCTTCTTCTATCTTCCTTTCAACACATAGTGCTAGAGCAACCCATGGCAATACACTAGGTCAAATAAACCCTTCTTTTAAAAAACCCATCTGATGTGGGACTCATTATACTGCACTACCTTTGAAAGTCGACTTCTTGGTAGCTCTACTTTATGGTTCGATGTCACAGCAACTCTACTCTACTGTACTTGACTTGGGGCTTTACTCAGGCCACTCTGACTGGTCAGCCCCTCCATTCTTAAGCCTCCATAGGTATCTCTCTTCAGTTGGCTGTCTCTAAATGGAAGTACCTTTGTAATGGGAAACCCAGATTTTATAAGGTCCCTCTTCTCTAGCAATTATGTACTCTATTTTCCTTAATTTCACCATCTCATTTGATGTCATTCTACATAGATTTTTGATATTAGTCCGGCTCAAGGCATAATTGTACTTCCCTTATCAGGGTAATCTACCCACATCGTATAGGGAATTCATAAGTCACTAGCATAACTTCTATTATCTACCTCAGCCATGAGACTATAACTCAAGATTTTTCTCAGTTTTTTTGTTACTTTGTTCCATTAAGGAACAAACTCTTAATTGTTTTTCTATGGAAATATTCTATAATCAAGATCTTTCCCTATACTATATTAGCAACTAGAAACTATTACATCCCATATGTTTTGATGATAACAAAGATTTGATCAATGATATAAAAGGATTTGATAACAAACAATTGAATTTGAACAAAGTGGCAAAGTATTACTTGAAGTAAGCATTGGAGTAATAAGCAAATTCTGTGATGGCTTACTCGAGTGACTACTCGAGTAAGGGAAGCTGTTACTCAAGTAAGCACTCGAGTAATCGCAGAGAATTTTATCTAGAGAAGCACTGCCAAAATTTAGAAGATGTTACTCGAGGGACCACTTGAGTAATCTGCAAAGTTATATAGCCCATTACTCGAGTAGCCACTCGAGTAACATTATTTGCAAAGGCATCACTCGAGTAGCCACCGAGTAACTAGGTTAAAAATCTTCCAGTACCACTCGGCCAAGAAATGCAACACTTTACTCGAGTAGCCACTTGAGTAAGCAGGTGAGAAAAAGGCATTACCCGAGGGACCACACGAGTAATCTGTAGAGTTATGTGAAGCATTACTCTAGGGGTCACTCGAGTAATTAGTAAGCAAACTCTTGGCCAAGAATTTGATGCAATTACTCGAGGGAGTTATCGAGTAATCTTCTGAGTTATTTGAAATTTACTCGAGGGCTCACTCGAGTAACATGTGAAGAAAAGCGAAGGTCACTCAAGTAATCACTCGAGTAATTAGATTAATAGAGTCAGCACCCGAGTAACTTGTGAAGAAAAGATATGGTCACTTGAGTAGCCACTCGAGTAATCAAGTATTTCCAAGGTTTGTGATCTATGTCACTCCATGTCTTACCCGAGTAATATCTTATGTAAAATGTTGAATTACTCACTGCCATATTTTTGATATGTTTACTCGAGGGACTACTCGAGTAACAAACTTGATCACTTTAGTAGCCACTCGAGTAAGGCAATCCAAAAATTATGTTTTTGATTGAATGTTTATTAAATTATTTTCTATATGATTAACTCTTCATTGCATTAGTATCCTAAGTACATTTGCAGAGAAACAATGAAGAGATCATGCAAGAAGAGCAAAGTCAAATAAAGTGTCTGAGATCTCACCTACCGCTACCTACCGCAAACAAATAGTTTTCAAATTCGAAGAATAGTCAACCGTTGCTGAGCGACTTTAACGGACATGTTTGAATTACTTCCAACGGATACTACAAATCATCTATATATATTGAAGCATTCAAAGAGAAGAAAACAACATATAATAACTCAGAACATACGAACATACACGGATCAACACACTCTTAGTGCTTTTTTTTCTTATACTCATTATTGTACTTCAGCAATTATATATTTTCTCTGTGAGAGAGTTTTTCATTACAAACTTAATATTTGTTATTGAGAGAACTTAAGGTTATGGAACCTTGAGTTGGGGATTTGAATACAACATGTAAGGGGGAGCGAGTGTCCAGGTGAAGGAACTTGCTATGTACTGAGGTGCCAAGAACCCACTGAATCTTGGAGAATATAGTGAAACTCTCAGAGACACTCTGAGGACTGGACGTAGGTCAAAGTGATTGTGGCCGAACCAGTATAACTCCTGGTGTACACTTTGGTGATATTTCTCTTTGCTATCAACTGCTTTAAATATTCTACCAATTTTCTTATACACAACAAAATTTCTGGTATCACCCAATTCACCCCCTATTGGGTGAAACGCTTGTACTAACAGCAACCTTAAGAAAACATCATACACATTTTTCACATATTCTAGTACCTCAACATATTCAGGTTAATTCAGATGCCTAAAGAATTAATTCAACTATTGTTTGATTCTTAGGTTATAATTCATTAGGTAATAACTCTCTGAATATTCACTCAATCTTCTAAATTCATAACTGAATCTAGAACCTCAACATTACACAAATAAAAAATCATTGTCCTAAATTATACCCATTAGGCACGCTAAGATCAGGATCAATAGCACCCGATCTAATAACCTTCACGGTATTCGGGTAATATCCTCAAAACATTACTGAAGGTTTAACATTATCTACAAGGTTCACAAGGTTCAAACTTCTGTTATAAAACAGAACTATAGTGCAACCTGATACACATTTCAACCTAAGTACTATTTCAGCTTAGATCTGATTCAAACCTATCCTTAATCTTCAGTATCATAAGATTAGATCCTCTAGGATCGATATACGGTAAAATCATCACTTATCATGCATCACCATATATCATACCTACATACCTTTAACACCATTGTATTACTAAGGGTCATTACCTAGCACGGAGAAACCTCAAAATAATCACTATGCCTCAAGTTTCCATATCCTCATCAAATGAACTTTTCTGGGCAGTACACACTGCAACAGAAATGGTTCGAATTAAAAATTAATACTTACCTCATCATCTCCATGCCTCTAATCGTTCCTTATGTCATTTAAGAACTTCTAATCAAAATTCCATACCTTTAATCAAACAGCTTCAAATTCCCAAGGTACTTTCCAGGGGTCACCCACCCGGGATTTCTCTCACCCAAGCATGCTTAACCATGGAGTTATAATGCTATCCAGAGCATTAATGCTTATATCGACCCATATATCTCTGGGCTTCGATATCCCACAATACCTTGATCCCAGTATACCATGCTATCATGATAGAAATGCTAGATACTAACCTTTAAGGGAAACATAAGCAGTACCAGCTTCTTGGTATAGATCCTCTATATGTTCTCATAACATAGGGAAAAATCTGGGTCATACTTTATGTAATGCCCCAAATTTTGATGAAGCGTTAATGATATTTACTGAGAATGTTATTAATGTGAGAAAACATTTTTAGAAATAAAGTTGATTTGAGACCCGAATTAATTATTGAAAATGCCTAACACCCTGTATTTTAGCGTAATTATGTGACAAAGTAATTCTTGGGCTAAAATTAGAGGGAATGGCTCATGGAGAAGAAGAAAAGAATTAAAATATGTGTTATGTGGCAATTTAAGTGAATGCGCCATAATCAGGTGAAAAATTGAAAGAATGGAAAATTACTGGCCAATTAGTCAGTGATTAATAGAGAAATTAATTACTAACTAAAAAGAATGAGATGTGTGATTAAACGGCTAATGGAGTAGTTAGAGTAACTAATTAGTTACTTACTTTATTAGAGCCAATGAGAGTTTGACAAGTGGCAAGAGGAGATGATGAAGAAGTAGTTGATAAAGTCAAAATACAATATTTTAATCATTTTCTTTCCCTATCTCTTCCTTGGTTTCGACTGAAGCAAGTATGGGGGGCTCAAGGGTGATCATTTTGCCTTTTTCTTCACTCTCATCTCTCTCATTTCTCTCTCTTTTCTCTCCAAAATTTCGACAGCCATGTTTGAAGAGGAAAGAAGAATAAGCTCTTAGTTAAGGTGAGCATTTTGACCCTCCAAATGAACTCCTATGCCAAAACTCTCTTCTTTAATCTATTCCTTGTGTTGAAATCTTTGATTCTATGGCTTTAGATTCATTAGTGGTGTTTTGAGCACTCAAGGAAATCTAGTGATTAGAGAAGTAAGGAACACCTTTGAGAAAGTTGTAAAGGTGAGTAAGATAAACACTTTCATATAAGTTTTATGGCTATTTGGTTAAGTTTTGAAATTCTGGAATTTTTCCCTATTTTTGAAAATTAGCGTCATGGAGAGTTTGGTATGTTATGGTTATGGAAATGGTGTCTTGTTATGTATTTTGAATAGATAGAATTGATTTGAGTTTGAAATCTCAAGTTTGGCAATTTTGGGATTTTGTGTTGAATGTTGCCTAAAATAGAACATGATAATGGAATGAGAATTTGGTTGTTTTGATGTTTCCATTAGATTCCTTGTGGAAAATTGTGTGGGAGTAGTGTTGGATGAGAATTTTGGAAACATTTGTTGAAAACTGAAAAATGCTGTTGGTGAAAAACTCTGTGCATGCAGTCAGTTTGCATGGACGTTTTGAATGGGTAAATGGAGTTGAAAAATTCTGAAACTTTTCATTTTAATAGTTCACATTACAAGCTTCAAAATGGATATATAATGCATGTAATTTTGATGTGTGTGCTAGGAGTTATGAATTTCCAAAGTTTGATGTTGAAACTGGGATCAATTCTGGAACAGTATGGACATTTGTGGAATTCTAGATTTTTGTGGTTATATACATCAATGATTCATATTTTTTTGGTAAAGAGGACTTAAAAATATTTAATTAGGAATGGGATCACCTCATTTTGATTTTTCTAGAATCAGTTATGAATTTTGGAAATTTAGCTAAGAAACTGAAATTTTCTTAGCCGCAGTCAAAAGTTCTGGCTGAAGCCGAAAAGCTTTTGACCTACTTTTGGCCACAGCCAGAAGACTCTTGGCCGTAGCCCAAAAGTTTCTAACTTTTTTTTTAACATGGCCAAAGATTTCTTGGCAGCAACCAACACCAAAAAATCAGAACTTTTCACTATCGTAAGGTGGTCTTTGAGATAGTACTTCCCAACCCTTTAGGCATTTGTTTGGGCTTCTAGTAGCCACCTAAGGGACTTTAATGATAACCAAATCTAAGTGTTTTAAAGTCATTTGAGTATTGGGATAAGTGATAACTTGTCGTCCTTAATTATGATTATAGGATTTGATATTTGCCTGGAACGTAGAAGGCCTACACCTGAACAAGAAGGTAGTGACACTTTCTCCTATATCATGTTTAATGCATTACTTATTTGTATTTGTCATTGAATGATCGATTGGGTTGTGGCAGGTAGCCTGGCCTTGAATGTTGCTGATTGGGTCATGGCGGGTAGCCCGGCCCTGAATGTACAATTGAGTTGTGGCAGTTAGCCGACCTTGAATGCTACTGTTGCTGATTGAGTTGTGGCAATTAGCCCGGCCTTGAATGTGCGATTGGGACGTAGCAGTTAGCCCAGCCTTGAATGTTGCTAATTGGGATGTGACAATTAGCCTGACCTTGAATAAATAATTGAGTCACGGCGGGTAGCCTAGCTTTGAATGCTACTATGTAGCTGAATTACGATATATGCTTACATACTTTGTTTAATTATGCATCATATACGTGAAATGTTACTACTGAAATTCTTTTAAATCTCACTCTTTCCAATTAACAATTTTAGCCAGGGCAAGCAGGTCAAGGGATAAGCAAGTGAATAAGGGTG
Source organism: Inga leiocalycina (assembly GCA_963242795.1). Taxonomy (NCBI): domain Eukaryota; kingdom Viridiplantae; phylum Streptophyta; class Magnoliopsida; order Fabales; family Fabaceae; genus Inga; species Inga leiocalycina. The sequence goes on along the minus strand of OY725329.1, from coordinate 27,445,707 downwards.
ACTAGGTTTGCCAGTGGTAGTCTTAGCTTTTGGTTTTTGGTTATCATTCTGGACAATTGTAAATATATGTTGACCATAGAATAGTATTGTTGCGTAATCCCTGGTATGAGAAACTGAGATGGGCAATGATGCTCTGTAAAACCCTTTGATTAATGGATACATCCCAGGTGAATGTTGGGAAATTTGCTAGCACTCTGATAGTATGTATGTGACAAACCGAACAGGCCAAATGTTTTTATTTAAAAATGAATAGAGATCGTATTATACGAGTTTTGTAAAAAGTTTTAAATTATCCTCGATCTTTTATTCAATTATAAAACATGTTTTAAACACTAATTATGGCCTTGATGACGACGGGGCTTACACTCTAACTCAATATCAAGAGCCCTAGAGTTAGCAACAAAATCTGAATCCTGTGCTTCCACTTCTATCCTTAGGGTCTCATTGTCATTGTCTCTAGTAGAGGAATCCTCACTGGGACTAGGCACCGCTAACATCCCTGTCAAGTAGAGCCACTTCCTCTGTATAGACCGTTGCCTTTTACTTCAACAAGTTGATTAATAGATAGGGGTGGTCTAATTCCTTAGGTTCCCTGGCTATCTGAACTCCTTGTTACAGTAGTACTAACAGGGAATCACTATACTATTCACATAAGTAGAGAATGTAACTTAAAGTCAGAACACTTTGCTTTGACTGGACCTGTATCTCTGAGCAGACAATTTCATTGCCAAAATCACTGCTCTGATACCAAAACTGTAACGCCTTATTCTCATAATCAATTAGATGAGCTTGTATACAATAAGTTCGAACCACTTTCACAAAATTGTTTTAAATTCCAATCTCAAGACAGAATTTGAACCTGCAATTAAGTGGGTTTTTCAGAATAATTTTCAAAATCTTGTAGAAGCATCATTCAGTAGTTTACAACTTCATTACTACTCATCGACTCTTACCTTTATTTAATTTAATTAGAGTGATTCGCTGCTCAATTATTTGGCTATATCATTCCTCTGTTCATTCATTTGCATATATATATATATATATACAGACAATGTAGCCATAGGGCTACCAAGGTGTCTAAACCTATTACAAGTATTATATACACACTACTACAAACTTTACATTTAACGACCCTAAAGGACGTCCCTTTTTAAATTAGGGACGCCCAAAGTTCAATATTTAGCGGGAAACGTTGGCGCTGGTTGAATTTAAAAAAAAAAAAAATTTGAACCACTTTAGACGTCCCCAGTCTAACTGGGGACGTCTAAAGCTCACTTTAGACGTCCCCAGTCTGATTGGGGACGTCTAAAGTGGTTCAAATTTTTTTTTTTAAAATTCAAATTTTTTTTTTAATACTTTAGAAGTCCCCAGTCGGACTGGGGACTTCTAAAGTGCCACTTTAGAAGTCCCCAGTCCGACTGGGGACTTCTAAAGTGCCACTTTAGACGTCCCCAGTCTGACTGGGGACGTCTAAAGTGGTTCAATTTTTTTTAAAAAAAATTCAAATTTTTTTTTTAATACTTTAGAAGTCCCCAGTCGGACTGGGGACTTCTAAAGTGCCACTTTAGAAGTCCCCAGTCTGACTGGGGACGTCTAAAGTGCCACTTTAGAAGTCCCCAGTCCGACTGGGGACTTCTAAAGTATTAAATAAAAAAATTTGAATTTTAAAAAAAAAAAATTTGAACCACTTTAGACGTCCCCAGTTGGACTGGGGACGTCTAAACCTCACTTTAGACGTCCCCAGTTTGACTGGGGACGTCTAAAGTGAGCTTTAGACGTCCCCATTTTGACTGGGGACGTGAAAAAGCCTGTCAGACACCCATCCCATCAGCAGCAGGCCAGCAGCTTTATTTTCCTTCCCCAAGCTTCATTCCGTCTTCCCTCGTAAGCTTCGTTCCAAGCTGTCTTCCTCTTTCCCCTTTCCCTTGCTTCCTTTCCTGTCTTCCTTCCTCTTTCTCAGTTCGTTGCTACAACTCCCTTTCCCGTGCTTCCTTCCCTATCTGCCTTCCTCTTTCTCATAATCATATTTCTATTTTTCCCTCTCTCTTCTTTGACGAGCACCATCGTTTGTGTCTCCCTTTCACAACTATCGTCTTCCTAGCTGGTGGCACCGTGAGTCATCTCCATTTTCGTCGTCCACAGGTTTGTTCCTCACTCCCACAACTTTGGATACAAATGATTGAACAAATGCTTGTAACTGTTAATTTAAATCAGATTATGAAACTGGAAAAACAGAGTAACTTGTATATGCATACTTTTAATCTGCTTCTAATTTGCTTGATATGGAAATGGACTGTCATTATTGCATACTTGTTTTTTTGGTCAGCAGACTTCAACACGGTGATGTATATATATAGACATGAGTTAAAAAAATGACAATGATACTTAGGAATGAATTTGCTTTGGCTTAGGTTAGTCTAGTTTAACTAGCGCCAATATGTTTATTAGATTGTTGTGTTGTGTTGTTATATAAAATGACAATGATACTTAGAGTTGTGTTGTTGTACATACTATTAGATTGTTGGATAACATGTTTATTAGATAGTGCTGAACTGCTGTTGTTTCCATTCTGGTTTATGCGATATTTCTTCTATCCAATTTCTGTAGTTTAAATTTGCTGGACAGTGATGTATATATAAAAGGCCATAAAAAAAACTTTAGATGTCCCCAGTGCAAACTGGGGACTTCTAAAGTGGTTCTGAACCACTTTAGAAGTCCCCAGTTTGCACTGGGGACTTCTAAAGTCCTGACTTTAGACGTCCCCAGTGCAAACTGGGGACGTCTAAAGTGGTTCTGAACCACTTTAGAAGTCCCCAGTTTGCACTGGGGACTTCTAAAGTCCAGACTTTAGACGTCCCCAGTGCAAACTGGGGACGTCTAAAGTGGTTCATAAACACTTTAGACGTCCCCAGTAACGACTGGGGACGTCTAAAGTCTGACCAAAAGACGTCCCCTATTTTAGGGACGTTATTGACAGTTTTTTCTACGACCCTCAGATAGACGTCTCTCTGTTTTCAGACGTTAAAAGGCCCAAAAAAGGGACGTTAAAAGCGTTTTTTGTAGTAGTGACATATCCCCGTCTTTGCTCCCCCACCGCATTTGTAACGGCCCAAACATAGCAGTCGGACAAGCCCACACAGCGGTCCCACACAGTGCTTGCTAGGAATATCTCTGCCCCCTTATGGATTTCTTTTACCTTCCCAGGGCTCGAAGGCACTACCTGGGGGTAAGTAGAAACCTTATGTGAGACCTGGTACCATTAGCACCATGGTACTAGAGTCTTAGTGAAGCAAAATTAATTGGTCTAATAGTACCAAAGTCTCACATAAGCACGAAGGTCGTTGCTTCGAGCTTTGGGGAGGCGAAAGGAACGCACAAGGGTGGCTCAGATGGTACTAGAGTCTTAGTGAAGCGCATACTTATGCCCTCAGGTTGCGGCTTCGAGACTCAAAAGGCGAAAGAAACCTAGTTGTTGTGGAGGGACTGGGGATAGCTTTGTGAGTCCACACCCATAGGCTTGGGATTGGGTTTCATCCGGGGTGTGACAACATTCGTCTCATACAGAATTCTTCATTGTTCCCAGCACACCTCTTATGTTCACCTATCTAAATGGTTGGTAGGGGAGAGTAAGATTCGAGAGAATCTCAGTAGGAAATAGTTACCATAATGCATGCATGATAGATGTTATGTGCATGACATGTTAGCTTTAACTAGATGCATGCCTCATAATGACATTTCTGCATGCTCAATGTTTCATACTACAAAACTATGACCACAGTATAAACTGAGACAAAGCTTTATTATTCAAATATTATCTATACAATCAAATAAAGGAATCATATACATCACTACACAGTAGAAATATCAACTACATGCAAATAAGGTAAGTTCCCTACCTCTTGTCTTGAGTCGTCCTCTTGCACCTTTACTCCAGCCATTAAAGATACTCATTCCTTGTTACTTCATGACCCTAGATACCTAATCACATCATTAGAGACATGATAGAAAGTAATTAGAAGTGTATATTAATGCCTCATATGTTAGGGAGGCCAAACAATTCAACGTTTCTTGGAAAAATATGAAATGTATAGAAATTGGGGTCTTGGCGGCCAAAGATTTATGGCTACAGCCAAGACCCAAATTTCCATATAATATTGCATGTATTGCCCAACTAAAGGAAGGATGTATGAAGGGAGATATAACAAAAAACATTTCAACAAAATTCTTCTTCACTCATGGTCTTTAAAAGGGTGGTGAAATTAATATCCAATAAATCCATTTTAGTGAAAATCTAGCAAATTTGTTCATCAAGTCACTTCCTAGTATAATATTTGAAAAGCTTGTTTATAACATCAGACTTCGCAGACTCATAGATATCAATTGATATTGTTAAGTAGGTGAGTTGATATACATTGTACTCTGTTTTTCTTGTCTATAGTTTTTCCCATTGGATTTTCTTAACAAGGTTTTTAATGAGACAATACTATAAAGTGTATCAATAATTATTATACTCTTTTTCTTCTACTACGCTATTGTCCCATTGGGTTTTTCTTAGATGAAGTTTTTTAATGAGGCATATGATTAATCATGAATATCCAATGAGAGTGTTATGAATATAATATTTATGTGGATGTCCATATTCCCCATTATTTTCTATTATCCATCCATTATCTCCTATAATCATGAAATTAGTTTAATTATAAATTGGAGAGTTGTGCCTACAAATAGAAGGCATATATATTATGTATTTTGTATCCTGAAAAGTGAATAAGAATTGTTTTCTCTTGCTTTTATATTCTCTCTTTCTCTTCTCATATTTCTCTTTATTTTATAACAACACTGAATTTGTTAAAAAAATTTCATTGTTAATTTATTCATTCTTTTTTATTGCCAAAAATTTATTATATTTATTAGTTATGTAATTAATGATTAATTTGTGTGATTTTAGTAAAGGGTTGCACAAATACCCATAAACTTTTATTTAATACAACAATACCCAAGAACTTTAAATCAAAGCAAAAACGACACAACTATTAAAACTACTTAACGTCCATTACTTTTTATGATAATAAATTAATTATAAATTAGTTATTACAATTGTTTCCTCATTCATGTTATATAATTCTAACTCTCCATGTGTTAATAATTAACTAATTAATTAATTGTTATGTATTAGTTTTTTTATTAGGTATATATTATTTCCTCAATCTGTTATTTATATACATTTATTTATTATATTTTCTCAATTTATTTATATATTTGTTGAGTTATGTTATTTATATTTAATTATCTATTAAATTTAGTATATATATCCTGTACTCCATTAGTTCTTATAGTTGTTTCCTTTGAAATCTATAATCCTTCTGTTTTGTATATTTTGCGTTAAACCTACTTGTAGTCCTTATGGTTTGCTAAGATTTGGGTTTTGGTCACTAAATTTTTAAACTAGTGAGGTTGGTCCCTTAAGTTTACTCCATATAAAACCATTAATCCCCATAGTTTTAAAAGGACCTTAATAACATTAATTTTACTAATGTGTCGTTGACTCTATTAATTACGCTGACATGGCTCAATGCCTAAACAACATGACATGGAAATAATGCATTGATGAGTTGGATAAATGATTTTCGAAAAAGAGCTTGTAGGTGGAGTTACTGAGAATGACTTCATGGGTTATTAGGTTGATCAACTTGCTGCTTCTAATGGACCTCGGGCTGCAACTTTGAGGCTTGTGGAAGTGCCTCCCGCTGCTTCCTCATTGATGACTTTTGAGATTGGCGATGCTTTTGTATGATTCCATTGGCAAAGTTGAAAAGGTCACCTGGATGCTTCTTGACATATATAATTTGCATAATATTAAGACGGCGGTCACGTGAAAGATTGAAGGTGGCAACAACAGAAACGTTAATCAGGAGTGGAGGTCTAGAGCTCACCTTGATGATGTGAGAAATACTTATATACTCAAGGAGTACTACGTTATTTAAATTTTGTCTGATAAATGCATAACAATTTAAGTCATTTTAATCCTAGTTAGGTAATGACTCATCTGAAAAATTTCAAATGTTTTCTTGTTTTTAAGAAAATACATTTTAATTAAAAAAAAAACTAAAAAAAAAATGATCAACTAATATTTTTCTTAAAAACAATATAAAATCTGAATTTTTTCAGATGAGGCATCAGCTAACTAGGATTAAAATAATATTAATTGTCAGATGAGGCATCAGCTAACTAGGATTAAAATAATATTAATTGTTATGTTTTCATTAGAAAGAATTATGTTTTTATTAGAAAGAATTTAGATGACTGTGTTACTCCTGGAATAGGTAAGTTTTTCTCCGATGATGTAGCACCTTCTCTTTATCGTACAATCTTCAAACAACACCGATACACTAGACTTTTTTTTTTTTAACAGCAAACACACCAGTTAACCCCCTCCCTACTTTATTCTTATATAATACCATCAAGCTAATTCTAATAATTTTGTGCCTCCTTTTCTTTTCTCGCTCCGTTCCCAACCCCTAAAGTCTTAATGAAAGCTGCACCAGTTCTCCCCTCTCAATTATTTATATAATTAATTAATAATTAAAATGCATATATTTAAAAAGTATATAATTAAATATATTTTTGGATAAAATGGGGAAGGAGAAGAGTGAAGACATGAGAGTGAAGGGGAAGGGTATTTTTGGTTGAGCATTTATGACAACTACAATTATGATCAACCACTATAATAAAACATAAAAAAATTGAAAAAAATAGCGTTTTCAAAACCAGGGTTTTAAATCTCTAAATCATGGTTCCCAATCAAAAAGTGAAAACCACTATTTTGAAGTACAAGAGTGTTTTTTTATTTAAGGTTACTTAAAAAGACACTTGGAGCTGCTAAGAAACGAACATTAAGATATCACTTTCCTAAGTTTCATAAATAAACTGAACAAGGATCAAAATCTTCTTTTCTCTTCTGTCTGAAATCCTTATCTAGGGCGACCGCTGGCTTATAAGGTGACCACGAATGGCTTATAAGCTTTAAGTTGATCGACATTATCGGCAATAGAACCAGCAGCAGCTGCTAAAGAAATGAAGAGGCAAGCAATACTAAGCATGTGGAGGCAGATCCATTTGGTGCTCCACTTTGGTATTCTCTTCCGGTTTATGTACATCTCCACCGGGAAAAACACAGTGAGGGGCCAAAACCCAAGAGCTCCGAGAAGCCCCACGATGCCGCCGAAGAACGGAAGCAGCATCGATATCACGGTGGTTATGATCACAAAAATGGTCCGCCAAACCAATCGGAAAAAGTTGAGTTGGCAGGGTGATCGAAGACCAGGGATTGGGAGTTCAATCTCCTTTGTGATAAAATTACTTGCTGGGAATCTGTCTGCTGCTGCTTTCTCAATGAAAGAGAAGAGGGGTTGGCAAAAAACCTGGAAAGCACCGACGAGGTGGACAACAATGGCGACATTGGCTATGTCTAGGAGCCAATAAGGTTTGTAGAAGCCAAAGCCAGTGAGGAGGTTTCCTGGGCTTGTGTCTCCAAATGCAGAATAACCAAAGCAGCCACATAACATGTAGAAAAATGTGGTCACTGCCACGCTAATAAAAGTCGCCTTCTTCATTGTTTTTTCTTCCGATGGTGGAGCTTTCAGCGTGTCCTGTTTCGTCACATATATACATACTTCTTTTAGTTTCATACTCTCCGTCAACAATGAATTAACAGGTGTGGATAAGTTTAATGAGAATAATATACATGCATGCATATTTAATGAGAATAATTCACAGGTGTGGTTTCTCCTCTAAGACTTTGCTTGGCATGGAGAGTTGAATTTTTTAAAAAATTCTATATATATATATATTTTTAAAAATTATTGTAAATGATATAGATATATAGAATCTAAAATAAAAATAATATCTTAACTATTATTTTTTTTTAAAAAAATGTTTCTTATTTGAAAAATCACTATTTTAAAAATCAAATTCGGACCATCCTAATGAGAGCCGGACATTCTATATATACTTAGCTCTCCTTACCAAGGGAAGCCGGGAAGGACTTAGCAGATGTGTTTATACACACACACACACACACCTGGATTTCTATAAGGATCATTGAATAAGAGTAGGCGAAGGCTATGTTGCCCAGAGCTTGGAAGCTCCTCCAAATTTTCTGTGTCCCTGTCACCACTTGGGAGTCTATGACAGCACCAACACGTAAACCTGTTAGGCTTCCCCCAATTTTCTTGTTTTCTGTAAGAAAATGGTCAATGTTAATTGAGATAATCATTTCCAATAGAATTAAGATAAGCCTGCCTTAGATGGTTTGGGTTCTCTTAAGAATCTTTTTTCTCATTTTCTTCTCAAAATCTCATTTCCACCCTCAGATTAAATGGTCATATTTAATGTTTTGTAAACCTATTATTTTAAATTTTAAATATAAATAAATATATTTAAACGGTTAACACCTTACTTGGACAATTCATAAGTTGCAATATAAACAAAATTTTAAAAAATTAATTCAAAAAATACTATAATAATAATTTTGGAAAATATTAAAATTGAATTATTTAATTTTTGATCTAAGAGTGGAGATGGAATTTTGAAAAGAAAATGAGAAAAAAAGATTTTGACAGGATCTGATCCCAGATTTTTCATACCTATAGTTTGAGCAATACCAAGGCCAAGCCCAATGATTGAGTAAGTGAGGGACATGACAGCAGCTACAATGGATAGCCACCATAGCTGATCGAAGTCTGGAATTTGAGAAAAGATAGTCTCAGCGATGCCGAATGCAATTATGTACATATCTCCATTCATTTTGCACTCGTCTTTGTTCCCAGTCTTGTGTATGCAGTTAGACTTTTGGACTGCCCTGTTTTCATAAAGAAAAGTTTTCAAATCAACCAATTAGACTACTTTTACATTAATTTGCACCAACAATTGCATCTCTTTCTCTATCATTCTGCCAAGAGTGCTTAAATCTGGACAATAGTCGAGATTTGATTTTTTTAAAAGCATATATATTTTTTTTGTAAAAAAGTTATCTTAATAGATATAAAAGCTAAAATAAAAATAATATTGCATTATTTTTCAAAAAATATTAAAAATAATCATTTGTGTTATAAAAATGGGAAAATACAAGAGATGTCAAGCAAGAAATGAAGAGAGATGAAGAGAGAACTAGAGAGAAAGATGGAGCAATATCTTATTCATTTGGATGCCCACAAAGTGTAGTTCATAGTGCTCTATTTATAGGCCCCCATCCACAACTAAGAGTTACACAAAGTAAATGGCAAACTTTAATCCTCATGAGCACACATTGTAACCTTTGAGTTATGGGCATGAAAACTCCTAAAGATCATTCATTGGAGAGGTTATGGGATGTAGCAAATGAAAGGTCAAGAGTTGGGAGCTCATGGACATCCACCTTAATTAGTATTTTACAACACTCCCCTTTGGATGTCCATAAAAAAATATTGTGCCTCATTAAAACCTTATTAGGAAAAACCCATTGGGATAAAAACCTAGTGAAGGAAAAAGATTACACAATGTTTGCTCCCCCTGATGACAACATCACTTTATGTCTTTAAGCCTACGCATTCCAATACCATGCACAAACTTCTTAAATGTTCTAGTTGGCAGCGTTTTGGTAAACAAATCTGCAAGGTTGTCACATGAGCGAATTTGATGAACATCTATGTCACCACTCTTCATAAGGTCATGAGTGAAAAAGAATTTTGAAGATATATGTTTTGTTCTATCTCCCTTAATGTACCCTCCTTTCAATTGAGCTATGCATGCTGTGTTATCTTCATATAGGATTGTTGGAATCTTTTGTTCAGAAAACAAACCACACACTGATTGGATATGTTGAGTTATTGACCTTAGCCAAACACATTCTCGACTTGCCTCGTGAACTGCAATTATCTCTGAATGATTTGATGAGGTAGCTGCTAAAGTTTGTTTTGTTGATCGCCAAGATATAGGTGTACCTCCACAAGTAAATAAATATCCTGTTTGAGATCTACCATTGTATGGATCTGATAAAAACCCTGCATCTGCATAACCAATCAATTGTGATCCAGATTCATTAGAATAAAATAATCCCATATCATTTGTTCCTCGAAGATATCGGAATATATGTTTAATTCCGTTCCAATGCCTTCTTGTTGGAGAAGAACTAAATCTTGCTAATAAATTCACAGCAAATGCAATATCAGGTCGTGTTGTATTGGCAAGATATATTAGTGCACCTATAGCACTAAGATATGGTACTTCTGGACCAAGAAGTTCTTCTGTTTTCTCTTGAGGACGAAAAGGATCCTTCTCCTTATCAAGTGATCTTACAATCATTGGAGTAGATAATGGATGTGCTTTATCCATATAGAATCGCTTTAATATTTTTTCAACATAAGTTGATTGATGAAGGAGAATTCCATTTGTTAAGTGTTCAACTTGCAGGCCGAGACAAAACTTTGTTCGTCCAAGATCCTTCATCTCAAATTCTCTCTTTAAACAATCAACAGTTTTTTGAAGCTCTTCAGGAGTTCCAATTATATTCAAATCATCCACATATACAGCAATTATCACAAACTCTGATCCATTTCCTTTTATGAAAACACATGGGCAAATAGGATCATTTTTATAACCTTCTTTTAACAAATATTCACTAAGACGGTTATACCACATTCTTTCAGATTGTTTTAATCCATATAAGGATTTATGCAAACGAATTGCACAATTTTCTCGAGAATTCTTACATCCTTCTGGCAATTTGAATCCTTCAGGGATTTTCATATAAATTTCAGTATCTAAAGCACCATATAAGTAGGCTGTAACAACATCCATTAGACGCATATCCAGTTTTCTGCTCACTGCCAGACTAATTAAATACCTTAAAGTGATTGTATCTACCATAGGAGAATATGTCTCTTCATAATCAATACCAGGTCTTTGTGAAAATCCTTGTGCTACCAATCATGCTTTATATCTAACAACCTCATTTTGCTCATTTCGTTTTCGCACAAATACCCATCTATACCCAACAGGCTTTACACCATTTGGTATTTGGACTACAGGTCCAAAAACTTCACGTTTTGAGAGTGAATTTAACTCTGCTTGAATTGCGTCTTTCCATTTTGGCCAATCATTTCTATTTCTACATTCTTCAACTGACCTAGGTTCAAGATCCTCATTTTGATTAATTATTTCAACCGCAACATTATATGAAAATACATTGTCGACAACTATACTTTCTCGGTTCCATATTTTTCCCGTAGTGACATAACTCATTGAGATCTCTTCATTATTTTCAGGTACCTGGACCTCTTCTAGGGTCTTTTGATTAGTTATGTCCGCCTCCTCAACTTGACCATCTTGGTTAATCGCTCCCTTTTTCTTTCTAGGAGTTTTATCTTTGGAACCAATCGGCCTACCATGCTTCAAGCGTGGCTTAGTTTCATTTGCAATTGATGGTTGTCCTACTGGGACATCAATTCTAATTGGAGCATTTTCAACTGGAATGTGAGATTTGGTAATTCTCTTAAGGTTAGTAAATGCATCTGGCAGTTGATTTGCAATATTTTGCAAATGAACTATTTTTTGAACTTCAAGCTCACATTGTTGTGTACGAGGATCTATATGTGATGGTGATGTTGTTTTCCATGTAATTTCTTTATTCAGCTGCTTATTATCTCCCCCTAATGTTGGAAAAATTGTCTCATCAAAATGACAATCATCAAAACGTGCTGTAAATAAATCTCCAGTTGAAGACTCTAAATACTTGATTATAGAGGGAGATTCATAGCCAACATATATTCCTAACCTCCTTTGAGGTCCCATCTTTGTGCGTTGTGGTAGAGCAATAGGAACAAATACCGCACATCCAAAAATTCTAAGATGGGAAATATTTGGCTCCTGACCAAAAGCCAATTGTAAAGGGGAGAATTTATGATAACTTGTTGGCCTGATGCGTATAATTGATGCTGCATGTAAAATTGCATGCCCCCAAACTGATATGGGAAGCTTTGTTCTCAAAAGCATTGGTCTAGCTATCAATTGGAGGCGTTTAATGAATGATTCTGCTAGACCATTTTGAGTGTGGACATGAGCAACAGATTTTTCTACTGTTATTCCAGTTGCCATACAATAATCATTAAAAGCTTGAGATGAAAACTCGCTAGCATTATCAAGACGAATTGTCTTAATTGTATGATCTGGAAATTGTGCTCTTAGCCTTATTATTTGTGCGAGTAATCTAGCAAATGCTAAATTACGTGTTGACAACAAGCACACATGTGACCATCTTGTAGATGCATCTATTAAAACCATAAAATATCTAAATGGTCCACATGGTGGATGAATAGGCCCACATATGTCCCCTTGGATACGCTCTAGAAAAATAGGGGATTCAAGCCCAACTTTTGTCAAAGAAGGTCTTGTAATTAATTTGCCTTGAGAACAAGCAGCACATGGAAAATCCTTAAATTGAAGAATCTTCTGGCTCTTCAATGGATGTCCGTGTGAATTTTCAATAATTCTTCGCATCATAGTTGATACGGGATGGCCTAACCGATCATGCCAAACAATAAATATATTTTTATCAGCAAACTTCTGGTTCACTGTAGCATTTGTTTCAATTGTACTAATATTTGTATAGTACAAACCAGAAGATAATGTTGGTACTTTTTCTAGGACACATTTTTCACCAAATCTAGCAATTTTAATTTGTAAATATTCCATATTCTTCTCATTTATAGTCTCAATATGATACCCATTTTGGCGGATATCCTTAAAACTCAATAAATTTCTGAGAGACTTGGGGGAATATAAAGCATCATTAATAACAAATTTCGTTCCTTTGGGTAATATTATAATTGCTCTTCCGGAGCCTTCAATTAATTTTGTATTACCCGCTATGGTATTGATGCTTGCACTACTTCTTGTTAAATGTGAGAAATATTTTTTATCTCTCAGTATGGTGTGTGTTGTAGCACTATCTATGAGACATATATCTTCATTCTTGTGTCCAATGATCAAAACATCCATAATCTTCACCAAAAGAAAAGAAAAATGCATTAAAACATATTCAAAAATACATGATGAGCAATAATACCCTTATTACATATGAAAAGGGGAAATGAAAGTAAAGCATAAACTAAATTAAAAACAAAACCATAAATTAAAACATTTTTTTATTGTTCTTCCAACCAAACTCATCTAATCATGATTCTCAAAAAAATCAGCCACCTCCAAGTGTGCCATATCATCGAGGCCATTAATACCATCTAGCTCATTGACACCATCATTCTTGTGTCCCTCAACATTATCATCTTGAAAAATCAAATTTGTTTCCACATTGTTCACACTCCTTTTCATAGAGGCTTGATAAAGTTTTGCTAGATGCTCAGGCGTACGACAGGTACGTGACCAGTGTCCCTTCATACCACACCGATAACATTGATTCTCAATAACTTTTGAAGAACCACTCTTATCGTTTTTCTGCCCTTCATTATATTTCTTCTTCTGGTGGGTATTAGGATTATAATTATTACTTTCACCTCCATGATAACGGTAATTACCACGTCCACGGCCACGGCCACGGTCATGGCCACGACCACGACCATGAGCATGGTAATTATTACGTACACTCACATTCGCTTCAGGGAATGGAGCAGATCCAGTGGGACGATTTTCATGATTTTTCATCAACAGCTCGTTGTTTTGTTCAGCTACCAAAAGGCATGAGATTAATTCAGAATACTTTTTAAAACCTTTCTCTCGATATTGCTGCTACAGGAGCATATTTGAAGCATGAAAGGTAGAAAAAGTTTTTTCTAATAAGTCCTCATCAGTTATTTTCTCACCACATAATTTCAATTGAGAACTTATTTTGAAAACTGCTGAATTATATTCACTTACAGTCTTAAAATCTTGTAGCCTAAGGTGTATCCATTCATAACGAGCTCGAGGCAAAATCACTGTTTTTTGGTGATCATACCTTTCCTTCAAATTAGTCCACAGTTCTAATGGATCTTTTACCGTGAGGTATTCAGCTTTCAGTCCTTCATGGAGATGGTGGCGAAGAAAAATCATGGCCTTGGCCTTATCTTGACTAGTTTCTTCATTTCCTGGTAAAATAGCATTTCCTAGACCCTTAGCATCTAGATGGATTTCAGCGTCTAAGACCCAGGATAGATAATTCTTTCCCGTGATATCAAGAGCTGTAAACTCGAGTTTGGCAAGGTTGGCCATGATTCAAACTAAAAATAATGATAACAATTAGAATCACGGTAAAAATTGATGAAACATAAAACATCATTTTGAATTAAAACATATCATAATCAACATATTTTTAAACAACATAATTAAAGGGAGCAAAATTTCATGAGTAGCCAACATATAATTCAATAAAGAAAATTTCTTGAAAATATTCTCCCTCTCTTTCTACTTTTATCCTTTATATATGTTGTTATATGTTATTTATTGGAATATAAATGGTGTATACAGAGGGAGGAAATTATAGCAATAAAAATAGTGTAAAGAATAAAAGAGATAACACTATATAGTCATATATAATACTATAAATAAAATGACAATAATATGGTAATAAATGTAAATAAGAGTAAATGTAAACAGATACAATATATATATTAACATAAATATAGCAATAACAATGGCAAATAAATTAAATAATAATAAAATAAATAAATAAAAATGAATTATAAATAAGAAACAAATAGAATAATAAATGTGGTGATGAAATAAAAAAAATGTAAAAGGAATAATTAAAAATAAAATACAAATAAATAATAAAATATTAGAAACAATAAACAAACAAAACAAAATGGCTTAATAAAATGAAATAATATAACAACATCATTAAATGAAAAATAAAATAACAATAAAATGAGATAAATAACGTAAAATAAAGGAATATAAATAATAGAATATAGCATGAAATGTAAATAAAATATAAATAAAATAACTATACAAAAATGAACTAAAAGAAGCCCAAACAAAACAACAAAATGTATGAGAAGAAGATAATCGAATAAAAATATGTAAATGTAAATAACAAAGCGAAATGAAATAGAATGAAATACTAGAAAGTTGTGCCAACATAAAATCAAAATGATAAACAAATAAAATTAACTATTATAAAATGTAAATAACAATAGCATCTAAAATAAATAAATATAAATGAAAAAAAAAATAACAAAAATCTCCAATCTCAGCCATGGAACCCGATGTATAAAACAATCGGTAAAAAGATCTCTTTAATTCCATACAATGGCTCAGATCATCCCAGATAGATTAAATAGAGATATGGTAAAAGAAGATAGAGGAAAATGTTGAGACAACGGTAAGGGGAAAAAAAAAATACCTTGGTTAGAGAATCGTGCTGATAACATGTTATAAATGGGAAAATACAAGAGATGTCAAGCAAGAAATGAAGAGAGATGAAGAGAGAACTAGAGAGAAAGATGGAGCAATATCTTATTCATTTGGATGCCCACAAAGTGTAGTTCATAGAGCTCTATTTATAGGTCCCCATCCACAACTAAGAGTTACACAAAGTAAATGGCAAACTTTAATCCTCATGAGTGCACACATTGTAACCTTTGAGTTATGGGCATGAAAACTCCTAAATATCATTCATTGGAGAGGTTATGGGATGTAGCAAATGAAAGATCAAGAGTTGGGAGCTCATGGACATCCACCTTAATTAGTATTTTACAACAATTTGTTTAAAAAACACTCAAATATAGTTCCAAACTTACATCATGCTTATTGAAGCTGCAATAGTGTATCCAATGGAGACGCCAAAAAGGTTCACATACTGAATCAACCCACAAGCCTTGACCTTAAAGCCACCTGCACACGAACCTAACCGTTCAATTAAGCTGGAAACTCTCAATTACGTGGGTTCTTTGATTTTTCCTCTTTCTCTTTTTTCTTATCAAAATCTTATGTTTACTCCTAGATTAAAAAAATAGATAGTTCATATTTAATATTTTATAAAATTATTATTTTAATTATAAATAAATAAATTTAAACTATTAAAAATCCGCTTAACACCTTAAAAAAAATTCATCTATAAAATACTATAATAATAATTTTATATAATATTAAATCTGAACACTCCATTTTTCAATTTAAGGTGGAGATTATATTCAGAGAAGAAAAGTAAAACAAAGATTCTAAGAACATCCTCCAAATTATTTTGAGACGGAGCAACAAACTTAAATAGATGAGATTAAGCAGGAGCTGAATATACCGAGGTTGGATCGAACGGCGTCCATGTAAGTGTGGTTTCTCTTGCCCGTTAAAGGGTCACCGGAACGATAGCAGGCAGAGAGGAGGGTGGAGGTGTAGTAAGTGACGAAAGAGAAGAGAATCATCACGACGGGTCCTGCAATCCATCCCAGCTGAGCTATAGCCCAGGCCAACGACAGCACACCGGAGCCTATGACGGCAGTGATGATATGGGCACTCGCCGTCCAAACAGTCCCTGTTTTTCAAACCACATAAAAGAATGAGCCAAAGACTCAGCACAAAATAATAACAGATAAGTTGAATAACAAAATCGCGGGGAACATACCAGTTCGTTTGGGACTGCCATTGTCGTCGTCATCGAAACACTTGGAGCCGCCTTGAGCAGCCACGTCAATGGAGACTTGAAATGCCTGACGGTTGTTGGCGGTGCCGTTATCAACCATCCTGGATGTAGAAAGAAGGCGGCTAAGTTATTATTGGATGAGAGAAAAGCCGGAGACTGATGGATAAATATACAGGGAGGGGGAGAGAAGAGGAAGTTACGAGAGTTAACCGTAACATCTTGCCTTTTGGTAACCAGAAAATTGGTTGTGGTTGATGAGATTCTCTGTTATCAACTATTTTACAACTTAATGAAGTAAAAAAAAAAAATGAATATGAAATGAAATGATCAATAGTAGTAATTATTTTTACCTATAAAACTTTTAAAATTTAAAAAGATTGTGATTCGTTATAGAACTGTAAGATCCTATCTACATAACAACCCAGATTTTAATATTTGAATGGCTTTTTTAAAAAATATATATATGGAGTTCATTAAAAATCAAGTATATAGATATACATATGCCGATGACCAAAAACCCAAACCTACCTTTTATCACTTGCGTTTGGTTTTTTAGGGTTTTGGATTCTCTTAGAATTAGTTTTCTCATTTTTTTCCCTTCAGAATTTCATCTCCATCATTAAGTTAAAAAAAATAGATGATTCAGATTTAACGTTTTATAAAATTATTTTTAAATATAAATAAATAAATTTAAACTATTAAAACCTTATCTATTTATTACTGTATAATTGCAATACAAACTAAATTAAAAAAAAATTTATAAAATACAATAATAATAGTTTGAGAAAATATTAAATCTGAACCATTTATTTTTTAATATAAGGTGTAGATGAGATTTTGAGAAGAAAATGAGAAAAAGTATTTCGAGAGAATATGTTTATGTTTTTCCCTCTCACACATCACCACATTCGTTTCATCTCGGCCCTCTTTAATTCTCCTACATTATATTTGGATGGAAAAAAAATTTGGGAAGAAGAAAAGCAGGGGAGAAAAATGAAGGGGAAATGGATTTTCCCTTGTTTGGAGTAGAGGAGAAAATAAACAGAAGAGAAAAGCAGGGAGAAAAAATGATGTAGGTTTTATGTGTTTTTTGTAATGTCCCAAAATATGATTAAGGGCTAAGGACTTCAAAAGTGAATATAATTATTGATAAACAAATACTTTTGAAAAAATGTGATTTGAATTGTGATCCGAATGCGTAATAAGTAGTGCCTAAACCCTATATTTAAGTTTAATTGTGGATTAACATTTAAATTGAGTTAAATTTGAGGGAGGGCGCATATTAAGGTGAAATGTGATAATAAGATATGTTTGGTGGTGATTCAGTAAGAATTGTCATAATCAGGGACAAAATGGGAAAAAGGAAGTTACTGACCAATTGGTCAGTTACTGAAGAGGAACCTCATTGGTAACTCAAAGATTAATGGTTAGGATTAATTGTCAAGAGAGCATGAGGGTGGAATTACATATGTGTGTGCTCATAGAAGAGGAAACAAAATGTTGACCTATGTTAACATGTGAGCCATGGATTTGGTCAAACTGTCGAAATCTCTTTCCCTCTCTCCTCCCTCTCAAAGTCGGCCAAGGGCCTTCTTTCCCCAAAAAATTCAGATCATCTTCATCATCTCATCCCTCTATCTTCCATTCTCCATTTCGTCCAAGTTCAAGAGGAAAGAGAAAGAATAAAGCTTAAGGTGAGCGCCCTATATGACTTTGAACGCTCAAATACTCTTCTATAATATTATTCATGGTGATGAGGGTTTCATCTCTATGGTTTTAGATTTGTGAAAGAAGGTGTTTGAGTGCTTGAGGAAATTTGAGAGTTGAGGAATCAAGAAACTAGCTTTGGAAAGAGGAAAATGTGAGTATTAGTTACATTTTGACCTAAGTATGGTGATCATTGGTTAAGTTTTGGAAATTGTGGATTTTGCCTTGATTTTAGTGTGATGTTGGAATGAATGAATTGGATGTTGTAATGTGTGGAAAATGGTGTCATGTTGTGTTATTGTGTTATTGGAATTGATTTGGAACTTGAAATGGAAAGTTTGGCAATTTGGTGGTTTGTGTTGCATTGTGGTTCAAAACTGAATATGTGTGGATGTGATGAGAATTTGATTGTTATAGTGATTCCAATGGGTTTCTTGTGAAAAATTGTATAGGAATAGGTTTGATTGTTAATTTTGGATCCATTGGACACATTGGTTGAAAATTGGAAAAACCGTCAAGTGTAAACTCTGTGTAGGACGGTCAGTTTACATGGATGTTTTGAAA
The DNA here is from genome assembly GCA_963242795.1 of Inga leiocalycina. Taxonomy (NCBI): domain Eukaryota; kingdom Viridiplantae; phylum Streptophyta; class Magnoliopsida; order Fabales; family Fabaceae; genus Inga; species Inga leiocalycina. Next base: position 27,426,827 of record OY725329.1, on the reverse strand, counting down.
GAGCAAATGGTGTCTAAAAATTCTGAAATTTTCCGGTCTTAACGTTCACATGCCAAGCTTCAAATTGGATACGTAATTCATCTCATTTCGATTTGTGATCTAGGAGTTATGATTTTTCAAAATTTGGGGTTGAAACTGGAAGCTATTCTGAAGTAGTATGGGATTTCGTGTAATTCTGTATTTTTTGTTTATGGATAGCATTGATTCATATTTTTCCTGTGTATAGGACTTCAATAGCTTTCTATAGGACTTGGGTTCACCTCATTTTAATTTTTTTAGAATTAGTTATGATTTTTTAAAATTGATGAAAAATTCTGGAAGATTTGGTCACTTATGCAAAAATTGAAGATGTTATGGCATAATGTAATATTGTTGAACTCTAAGGTTAGAAATTGGTCTTTTAGATTAATTGAACACTTTAGCTCCTTAGTTGACTTGATTAAATGGCTATAGTGATAACCAACTCAAGTATTATGAGTTATTAAAGAATTAGAATAGGTAATAACTCGCCGTCCTTGATTTTGATTTATAGGATTCGATATTTGCCCTGTTCGTAATCCACCTGTGCCATAGCACAATCAGAAAGAACAAGGTAGTGACGCTTTCCCTTATACTATATATGATGCATTGTATGTTTGATTTATCATTGTTTCACTACAAAAAAATATGGAATTTCTGACGGAATTTAATTCCATCAGAAATTTCGTTGGAAAACCGTCGAAAATTCTATTGAAAAATTTTTTGACGGAATTTTTTCTATGGCAAAATTTTCCATGGAAAATATTCTATCGGAAATTCTGACTTTTGTCATGGAATTTCCGACGGAATTGCATTCCGTCACAATGTATTCCATCGGAAATTCCATAGAAAAATTAAAAAATTATGTTTTTTAATTATTTGATATTTTAAAATATAATTTAATTTTAAAAAATTATTTTTATAAAATTTATTATTTTTAATTAATATTTTTAATTTAATTTTTATTATTATTTTCTAATTTCTAAAATATTTTTCATTTTCAATCATAAGTTTTGGTCCTTGTAGGGGGCAAAATAGTCATATAAAAAATAAAATTTATTAGTTATTAATTAATATTAGTAAAAAAAATATTAGTTAACAATTATTTATTAGTTATTAATTAATGTTAATAAAAATTTAATTTTAGAAATTAAAAAAATATACTCATATGATTATATATATAATTGTGTGTAATAATAGAATGCTAAAGCAGTCGAGCTTATTCGGTAAGGCATCGCGCACGTATGGATGAGGTTGTGGGTTCGAACCAAAGGAGGGGCAAGTTGAGTTGCATTTCCAGGAAATATGAGGTTGCGACACATGGTGAAAGGAAGTTACAACACATGGCGAAAGGAGGTTACTACACTTCGCGGATGGAGGTTGCGACATGTGGCAGATATGGGGGCCGACGACAAGGTGGATGCCGCCGGAGCTGCCATGCGTCGTTGCCGGCAATGAGGGGGCGGTTGCTGGAGTTGCCACATGAATTTTTAAAATTAAAAAAAAATTGCGACAAAATTTCTGACGGAAATGAATTCTGTCGGAAGTTGCTAGGGAATTTGCGATGGAAATGAATTCCGTCAGAAGTTGCGAGGGAAATAAATTCCGTCAGAAACTCTAATTTTGTCACAAATTCTGTTGGAAATTCAGTATTTTTTTGTAGTGTTTTGTGATGATTTCAAATGCGGCAAAGCTTGTGGATGTGAAAGCCGAAAGGTTATATGACAGGCGTAAATATTATGTGTAAGCCGTAAGGCTATGTGTATTACAGCTATAGCTCCGCGGGCTGACCCGTACCAACCCGCGGCCCGCGTGGTGCGGGCCTGTGCAGCCCGCACTTCTGCGGGTTGGCAAAATGCCAACCCTAACCCGCAGTGTGCGGGTTGCTGGCTAACCCGCGGGCCCGCATTTTTTTTTAAAAATAAAATTCATATTTTTTAAAGAGGAATGAAAATATGAGACACATATATACGAGTAATTAAATTTACCTTCCTAGTATCAATCATTGCTTTTATAAAAATTTAAAAACATAATCTAAAATTTAAGAGATAAAGTTATCAAATTTGTTAAAGTTTATAAACAAAATATAAACTCATCTTCAAGCAATCAAGATATAATAATTTTGTTTAAAGAAGAAGGAAAGAAGCTAAGATTTTTTCTCTTTGGATTAGGAGGTACCAATATAAGAGTAAAAAACTTATAAGTTTTATAAAATTTTTATATGTAAAAAAAAATAAAAAATTTTGCGGCCCAACCCGCGGGCTGGCCCGCATTAACCCGCGGGTTATGCATAGGCCCGTATTTTTACGGGTTGGGATTTTCCCAACCCTAACCCGTCAAAACCCTCAGGCCCGCGGGTTGAGCCCATATTACCAACTCTAATTACAACGTGCGCATTTAAGCATGAGTAGTTGTAGGGAGTGACGCTGGTTATCTCTACGCCTGCCATTGTAAATGTGTGAGCCGTTAAGGCTATGTGTATGCTGCGAAGACTATGAATGCCGTGAAGGCAATGTGTATATTATAACAACTATGTGTATGCTGCTTGATGATTTACTTGTATGCTATGTGATTATATGTGGTATGAGTGAATTGTTATTACTAAGATTCTTTTGAATCTCATTCTTTCCATTGACTAACCTACTGACAGGGCAAGTGGCTCAAAGGGGAAGCAAACGACCAAGGGCGGCCAGGACTCTTGTAGGGATGTGTTTTGATAGTTGGTTATCGAATTTTGGTTGGGATTACTGTATATATTCGGGATGTAAATTTTTGGAATAGTTCCTGTGCGGCCCGCATTTTTACGGGTTGGGATTTTCCCAACCCTAACCCGTTAAAACCATCAGGCCCGCGGGTTGAGCCCATATTACCAGCTCTAATTACAACGTGCGCATTTAAGCATGAGTAGTTGTAGGGAGTGACGCCGGTTATCTCTACGCCTGCCATTGTAAATGTGTGAGCCGTTAAGGCTATGTGTATGCTGCGAAGACTATGAATGCCGTGAAGGCAATGTGTATATTGTAACAACTATGTGTATGCTGCTTGATGATTTACTTGTATGCTATGTGATTATATGTGGTATGAGTGAATTGTTATTACTAAGATTCTTTTGAATCTCATTCTTTCCATTGACTAACCTACTGACAGGGCAAGTGGCTCAAAGGGGAAGCAAACGACCAAGGGCGGCCAGGACTCTTGTAGGGATGTGTTTTGATAGTTGGTTATCGAATTTTGGTTGGGATTACTGTATATATTCGGGATGTAAATTTTTGGAATAGTTCATGTAATCCCCTGTATGGGAACTTGTAAACAGGCAAACGCACCATGTAAACCCTTTAGTTAATGTATGAAACTCGGGGTTTTTCGAGATTTTTGTTTTGCACTATGATATGTATGAATGCGACTTAACTGCGCAGAATAATTATATTCGAAATGCGAATATGAGAACATGTTAATTGGATTTTGAAAGAAATTTGTGAAAACCCTATCTTGAAGATGTGATTGAAAATGTGTCTTTTACCATCCGCTGGTCTCTAATTCATCTTAAGTATGTATTTTTGAATTATAATTACGGTAAATAAGGTAGGGGGTTACATTTTTTTCTCCCCAAATTTTCTTCCTAGAGATTTTGGAGTGATAACACAATTTACAACCCTTGACCCAAACTTTCACACTTTGGATATACACGCTTACAGACAACTCACACACATATAACGTAATATCTGACGTTATGGTATATTTTTAAATGAACATTAATGTTTTTGGCCTGAAAAGAATATTAATTTTAAACATTATTATGAACTAAAAAATTATATTTTTCATATAATATAAGCGAGCGTTTGTGTAGCAACTGCATGGCCCCCACACCCCGTAATATTTCTATTTTTCATGTGTTCAATTTGACTTTAATCTGATGTTGTTGTTTTGATCTTTTATATGTTACTAATTATTACAATATTATAAATATAAATTATAAATGAAATAATACTAGCTTGAGTTTTTCTAAGAAATTAAAACATATTTTGATTTTAATAAATTAAGATATAAGGAATTAAGGTTTTTTATTTTTTATGGCATGTTTTATTTTTATTTTTCATGTGTTCAATTTTACTTTAATCTGATGGTGTTGTTGTGACATGTTTTTTTTTAATTATTATTTAGTTTGTGAGGAAATATATTTTGGTTAGTATCTTGATTTTAAAATAAAGTAAAAAATTAATTTTATTTTAATTTGACTTCAATCTTTAATGTGATGATATTAATTTCTTATTTGAATTTATTTTTTGGGAAAAGATAGAAAAACAACCTTGAAATTACAAAATTTCAAATAAGGTATTTCCAAAAAAAATGAATTTTGAATTGTTTATTAAGTTTTGTCATTCCCTTGTATTTGAAATTTTGGAATTTTAAAATTCTTTTTCTTTATTTTTTATGTCATAACTTGAAACAATGAGTTACAAATTAAAAAGTGTATTATTATCATTGTAAGTGTCCTTTTCACTTCCTCTCTTTTCTCCCTTCTATCCAAGAAATAAGTAGGGATAATATTATCTCTTCATTTTTCTCCCCCTTCCATGTTCTTTCCACTCCACTTTCTTTTCCTCTAATTTTCTCTCCATCCCAATGTACCACTAAATTATTAGTCATTCTTCTTGACAAATATTAATCATCCTTTGTCTCTACGTACTGAATATATGTGTGTTTATATATACAATTAACTTCAAGAATTTTCTTTTCATCAATCTTTGACATTGAGTTCTTCCATCCCTCTAGAAGCCACATGGTCAATATATTCAACATTGCATCCCCTCTCACATCCTTTCCATCCTTTCTTTTCTTTTAGGGTCTGTTTGGCAAAGCAATAAGGAGGGGAAAACATGCGGTACAAAGAAAAAAGTGCAGTGATCGTAATTGACTCTGTTTGGGTTCATGTTAATATTATTGAGCTTTTATATAAAAAGTGGGTTAATAGGAAAAGCTCACAGCTCTAGCTTTTTCACAGCGGCACGGTAGAAATCCGATATTATGGAGCAATAAATGCATTTCGAAATCCCTACCTGTCCTTGTATAATACTTCATCTCTTCTCATTTTCTCATACACTACTCCCTCAACCGTGCTTGTTCTCCCTGATCTTGGTGTCTGTCGTGCTTATGGTTGTGTAGTTGTCGTTTGCTATCGGTGTGGTCGGAGGCTGTGAAGCTCATCACCATCTGTCATTGGTTGGCTGTTGGCCTGTTGCCCTTCTCCGATCCGTCCCTTGTTCATTTGCGTGGTGTTGCGTGTTGCGATCTGCGGCTTCTCCTTGCCATTTGTTGGCTAGATCCGTTAGTGGGTGTTGCGATCTGAGGTCGGCAGACATCCTGTGGTCGCCGGAGCTTCTCTGGTCTAATAGGTTTTACTTTTCTTGAGTTTTTCCTTTATTTTGTGGTTGCCAAATATAAGTAACCTTTCACTTTTCTTGATTTGGGTTTACAGTTTGCAGCCTCACAAGTAACCAGCTTCGGTGCTCACTGTTGGTTTGCTGCCATTTGTGTCTCTGTGTCTCCCTCTAAGGTCAAGTCCTTGGTTTCTTCATCTCTGTATTAAATTAATGAATTTGAGCTCTGTGCTTTGTTATTATGGTTTGTGGAAGAAAGGGATATATATATACATACATATGTACATATATGTACATATGTATATGTATATATATATATATATACATATGCATATAGATGCTCTTTGTTGACATTTTTCTTTCTTTATTTTAGTTCCTTTCATGATAAATACCACCAACTTGCTTTTCATTTACCAGAAAGAATAGCAATCTCTGTTTCCCTTCTTTTCCTCTTCTTTGTGTGGTGGCGAGAATTAGAGTATGATGTTAGCATCTTGTTTGCTTTCATGATAAATACTACGTTAGAACTGGCTGACACCTAAGAGGGGGGGTGAATTGGGTGTTTGATAATACTCAAGAACTTTGGAAATAGTTTTGCATCTTAATGAAAGCAATAAGTATGAAAGCAATGAATCATAAATCAACAGTTAATATATGCTAGAAGTATAAGAGTTTAAGGAAGAGAGTATGCAAGCTATGATTTATCTTGGTTTAGTCCAATCCACGATGACCTACGTCCAGTCCTTAGGCTTTTATTGAGATTTCAAATCCACTATCTTCTTGTTTAATCCTGGCACAAGAAAAGCCTCTACAATTCCACAAGTTTAGCTAGGTACTTTCGAAGCCTTTTACAATGCTCTTATCGAGTTACTTCCCCTTACACATCGTAAGGATACAACTTTGATTATGCAAGATTACAATTAATCTTCTCTCTCAGAAGTGAATAAGATGAACACTGAAATACAATACAAATAATTACTCTCCCAAATGTAAATGATATATAAGCTAGAGAATAATAGAGATTGTATGGGTTGAGGTGAATAGCTTATGATATGAGCATGTTGGCATTGGCGTTGTGTGTAGTTGCGCTCTGCTTGAATCTCTTGTATTTATAGTTAAGTAAGATATGACCGTTGTGAGTATTTCAACCTATCCGTTTAGTCTTATTGCTTCATTTGACCATTCTTAGTATTTGAAAAAACTACCCGTTACGTTTGGTGGACGCTTTGCTTCCGTAAAGTCAATTTTTTTCTCTTCACATCATCTCTTCATTATATTCCTAGAGAAATGCATTAAACACTAATATAATGAAGTGTTAGAGTGATTAGAAGCAAGATAGATGAATTACATAATTATTTCATGATTTTCAGAAGCTTCGGATATGTTATCTGTCGCATTACTCTAGTGGTCACTCAAGTAATCCCCTTTAAAATATGGCCGAGAGCATTTCCAACTTCATTGCTCGAGGGATTAATCGAGTGATGTCCATGGATTACTTGGGTGACCCCTTGAGTGATCTCTTCATTTTGATTCAAAACATGGCAAGTTATATATCATTGGAAAGCCCTCATTGTCTACATTTCAATGCAATAAGAATTACCTCCAAACTCATTACATACCAAAAGTTATGATCTAAAGAGTATCTACTATTTTCGATAGTTTTCAAAGTTTCTAATGTCAACTTCCAAATAGCAGAACTCTTAGCATATAACTTCAAATACGACAAACTACCTATCCATGGAAATCTCTTTAAGTCTAGTTTCATATGGCACTAGTTTTGTCTCAATCTGATGTGTAGTTTGGGAGTTATTTACAAAATATCAAAACTGTTCTAGTAAAAGACACTGATTTGTGTCAACTTCAACATATCATATCTATCTCATCTGTACTTCTTTTAATGTGATCTTGGTGTCCATAGTTTGTGCTGAGAGTTTAGTTTTATATGCCACTAGTTTCATATGGACCCATTCCAACTTCCGTTTGACCATAGAAACCTTCGATATCACTTTTAATAGCTTGGATCTTGATATTCCTATTCGATCTAGAAGCTGTTCTTTCTTCTTCAATCTCTTTCTTCTTTTTTTTCCACTCGATGATCATTTTTCATAACTCAACTAGATATCTTTTTGAATTGATTATCATTCTTCATAACCCAATTAGATATCTTCTTGAATATCTTCAATCTTCTTCTTTCTTTACTTGACTAATTAGATATCTTCTTAAATTGATGAACATTCTTCATAACACAACTAGATATCTTCTTGAATATCTCCAATATTCTTCTTTCTTTACTTGACTAATCTATAAGATATACAACATTAAATATAGTAGTTAGTTAATATAGAAGATAAGTATATTATGCAAAATTTTTGCTCTTGACATTTATATTTGACATCATCAAAACTCATCATATCTAACATACTATACTTTAGGCTTTTCACTTAGATTTGTTGTGTACTGTCTTGTATGCCTCGGCTTGTATATACGTGGTTGAGGAAAATGACTAGGAAATAGGGGCTTTGTTGAAAGTCTTAATCATGGTAAATAAAAATAGAGCATAACATTTAAACTAACTTCACTAAAAAGCATCCATATAAATGTGATTGTGAATGAGTTGAACAGGACAAAAATAGAAAGGAACATGAATTGGTATGAAAGGAAACAAATATAGTTGCTTTCTCTCTACATTATTTATTGTACATGTAATTCTCTTTAACATGTTATGTTGGGGAATTGATTATGCCATTTTAAGGATAGGGAGGAAAATCTGCAATTTGCAGTCCTAATTACATAATCATATCTAGCCATACACTTATGTGCCGTGTCTCTTAATTATATGTGTGCAAGTAAATTTGAATTGAGCCGTCTGATCTTGAAAGTGAAAATTATATGATCTTTTCAAGCTATTGTGAGTTACTCATGCATATAGGTGTTTGTTACAATGATACACAACCCCGAACAAGTTCTGTAGGTTCACATGGATGATCTGAATAGTGCTTTATCTTTTCCATCTCCGGTTACGATATATATGGGAATGTGATCCACTATTAGGGGATGAGTTGTTAGAATTTGTTTGGATTGAAAAGAAATTATATTTAGTTAATTGTGTCACTATATAAAAGTTACTGAATATGTCCTATTCTTTTGTTGATTCATGAATTTACTTTAGTGCTTGACATATATGCCGCCAACTTTGGGGGCAAGAGGCGGTCCTAGCTAAAGTTATGTGCTTTCATTAAAGTTTATAAAATATTATTTAACTCTTGATTAAGCGGAATCCACTTTAACAAGAGGTAATTTTCATATATTAATTTTTTTTATTTTGGTTATGAGAACAAAGCTTGTGATGTACTAAACTTATGTGCTTCATTAAAGTTTTTAGAATATTATTTAAGTTCTGATTTAAGGGGAATAGGCTTTAACAAGAGCAAATTTTCATAAAATTAATTTTCAGCTTTAAGTGAATGATGTGGCTTTAAGAGAATGATGTGGGTTTCTGAAATCCTGACTTCAATTCACGTGCTAAGCATATAGCCTTGGAATATTACTTCATTCGTGAAAGAGTAGCTACCAAGATGCTTCAGATTGCAATAATCTCTCATCATAGGATCAACTATCCGACATTCTCACTAACCTCTTATCACAAACCATTTTTTTTATTTTAGATTAGTGTCATTCGGCATTTTTGTTTCTTTCTTTAGTTCCTTTCATTTTTGCACATCATATTGGCTATGAGTCCAAGGGTGTATTTTGCATGCCTTTTATCTTCTTTTGTTTTTGTGTCTTCTCCATGTGTTCGCTTTTCATTATTGTTTATCATCTTCACTTGCTTCTAAGTGCTATATTACTCTGTTCTTAGATGAAAGAGAACTAAGATCACTTGAGAATTTTCTAGAAGGGTGTAGATGCAAGCTTGAATAGATGTTTCACCTTTTAATTTGTCTTATATGTTCTGGAGGCATTAGGAAAGTGCCATTGTCCATCATCCCATAATGTTGGTGCTTCTTTGTGATTATATATGTGTGTTTTGGGTTCAATTTATTGTGCCACTACTTGTTCTTGAACTGTAATGAATTGGTTTAATATATGTTAATCTTAATTTGTTCATAGTTGACATAGAAGTATGAATAAGGAAAAACACAGAATAATGTGGGATGTAAATACCACAAGGATTTTCATACATGAATGCTTTGATCAAATTAGAAGAAAGAACGTTAAGGATCTTCATTCATAAAGGATGGGTGGAAGAACATTAAGTGCGCATTCATTGAAAAAATAGGGCAATCATATGACAAGAAGCAACTGAAAAATAGGTTTGCAGGCTTGAGGAAAGAATGGAAGGTGTGGCATAAGTTATTCTTGAAAGAGACGGGCATATCTTTTTACTCTACAAAGAATATGGTGATTGCTAAATATGATTGGTAAGAGAGGAAAATAAAGGTGCACAAATGTTGTTGTTGTTGTTATTGTTATTAGTATTATTATGAAGAACAATATTATGATTGCTATTTGTATTATTTTATATAAAGCATTGATTTTGGTAGCTTGTATACATGCAGGAGAATGCACAGTATGCCAAGTATAGGTACACAGGCCTCATGTTTGCCAAAGAATTAGGGTTACTATTCAAGGATGTTATGGCATTGGGCACCAAAATGTTCGCACCGTCATCTACACAGTAGATGTCATTGGGTGATGATGAAGACGATGTCTACCAACATACAATGGACCTAGAAGAAGGATTAGGAGATAGTAAGGAAGATCTTGAAGGTCCTGTTACTGGAGGTAGTATAGGAGTGACAAGTGATTTTGAAGGAATAACGTTGACAATGAATACTACACCTAGTGCACCTAGTGGTTCAGGAAGCAGTGGGAAGAGAAAGAGGGTTGAATGGTCTAAGAAATCAAAAAGGAAAAAAAAGCCAACTTTGAAAGTAATAGCGTATGTGGTTAGTAGAATAGCTGAGACATCTACGGATAGAGCACAAGTAATAAAAAAGATCTCTACAAATGATACACAAGCGAGTGACGTCGTAGCTGAATTACTAACCATTCAAGAAATTGTGAATGACAGGGACTTTCGCCACCGATATTGTAATATGATGATGCACTAGATGCCTCGTGACATGTTTGTTAGATTGAAAGGAAAAACTATGCCTTGCTATAGTGGTTGTAGGAACATGCTTTCAATAGCCTATATCTTCAGGTTGCCTTGAAGCCCTAAACTCCATTTTATGTTACTTGAAAACTTGGTCATGTGTAGTTATATTGATATGCATGACCTTATGTATGTTATGGTAGTATTTATGTTAGATGACGCAGCTATATTTTATACCAGTTGTGAATGTTACTAACTTCTGCTATATGATGTGAATTTACTTGCACATTTTATAATTGTATTTGATTTCATACAATCTTGGCAAAACCACAAGTTACATTGTCTATGGCAAGTTCGAGTGATGAAGATATTTTGGAGCGAACAGAGGAAATACGATCATCTTGTGTAGATAGAAGGTCTTAACTCATATCCCTTTTAGATGAAGAAATGACAGAATATGAACACGTAGGTGCCTTGATGGCTACTTATCTCGTGCCTTATATTTGCAAAGGGCCATGCAGAACTAGTAAGAAAATAGGTGCAAAGTGGGTGCAAGAGGTATTGGAAAGGCGTGATAGAGTTTGTCATGAAAATTTCCGAGTTGAAAAACATGTCTTCTTTCTCTTTGCTCTAAATTAGTAGAACATGGGTTATGAAAAACTAAGGGCCCGTTTGGTTCAACCCCATTACCACCTGCAGTGCAATGCAATGGGATGTAATGCAATGGGGATTACCGGGATAATGTTTGGTAAGTTTTTTAGAATGGGGTGCAATGAGTTTTTTTATAATAATATTTTAAAATCAGTATATACTGAAAAGACCAAATCGCCCTTAATTCATAGCCTCTGCCCTTATTTTTCTTCGACAACCCTATCGACAGCATCCATTTCTCTCACATAGGCGGAGGAAGATGAGCACGATAGATGGGATAAACACGGCAGAGGGGACGATGACGCGGGGGGCCGGGGGGGGCGGATGGGCATGGTGGAGTACGAGCAAGGAAGCTTTTTCTGATACATGAAGGATGAAGATGAACCAGACAATGCTCATTAAGATGCAGACCCTGATTTTGGTTCTTGCCAAGCTAAAGAATTATTGAATCACCTTGAAAGCGTGCTTGCTAATAAACCGGCCATTGTTAAGAGGGGTCAACATATTGTTGAAGTTAAGCCACTAGGCAAAAATGTTTAATTCCTCCCTAACCCTTGACTTCTTGCTCTATTTATATCAAAAGCTGGGACGTCCTTATCAAAGTCTTGTTCTTCCTCTATGCATGGAGTAAGCAAGGGTTGGTGGTTGAAAAGGTTCATATGACTATGGTCAATGATAGGGATCCGCTAGATTTTGAGTGCACAGTTTGAGTTGGTCTGAGCAAGAAAGCATAATTAGTGTTGCTTTTTTTCTTAACTATATGCTGCTTCAGGGATTCTTAACCCATAAGCGAGAGAAAAATTTTGCCATTAGCTGAACACATCAGGGAGACTTTGCTCTGTAGTAGAGCTAATTCTTCCCTGTCTCCTGAATTGGTTTACTTAGCTTCTCAAAGTGAAGGTTTTTGTTAAAAAAAAGTATGGTTCAGGGATGAGTCCACAATTCTTCCTTTGTATATGTTAACATCAACTTCTGTACTTGCTGGTGCTACTCATGGCTGAAATTGTTTCAGATTTTAGATTAGACAACATTTGTGTATGGTTAGTATTGTGGGCACCAGCCTCTTGTATAGCTACACTATTTTTGTTGCAATACAAATAATCAATTTGGTTTGACAACTGTTTGCTCTGATATGTTGGGATATCTACGGTTGAAAAACAAAACAAAACTGTGGGGGAATGGAGTTGAAACATTTAGGCATTGCATTTAGGTACACGGTACATGATTTTTTTTGCCTATAAGGTACATGGTACATTAATGATGTGAACTTTCACTGATATAGAATGAGGCAATTAACAACCAGCAAATGTGACCAAAGCAGATATTCCATTAAGAGGGGACCACTTCAGTCCATCCTCGTTGATCTTACTATAGAGACACATGATATTTGATATAATAAAATACTCACAAGTAATACACTGCTGAAGTAAATTTCTTCTGAACTAGTGGACAGAGAATGTATGAGTTTGAAGATAAATGATACTCCTATCATGATAGGTTAACTTAAAATATTATGGTTGGAACTTTTAAGGTACTTGATCATATGATAGAAGAATTAGTGGAGGTTTCTCCAGAATTAAATATATATATATATATATATATTTTTAAATCAATACCTTATAACCCCAATACTTGAATCAAAAAGGAGAAAAACAATTCAATTGATTGGTGTAAAGGTTTCTTTGAAGAAGTCACTAAACGACAGAAAGCAATAAGGCGAATGAATATGTTGAACTAGTTGAGAGATTGTTGCTTTCTTTGGATCTCTTAGCTGTATATATATTTCAAGGGTCTCCCACAAAAAAAGCCATCCCTCGTGATATTTTTAATTCAAGCACTTTTCATATATATATATATATATATATATTTATTTTTAGTAAGTCTTTTGGTGATTCTTTGTAAGGGTTGAATATATTATATGAATGACAATTGCCAAGGTTTCCAACTTGTAAATTCCGCAGCTGCTATATCACAAAAAGAAAAAAAAACCCACAATTGCTAATTCTCAATGTATTTATATTTACACTTTGAGAAGCACACTGTTTTAACAGTTTGGAAAATAAACGCATATCAGTTGGATATAAAACAAAATAGGCTAAAAAGATATTAATATATGAAGTCACTATACTTGAACAAAAAATCAAACTTGGTGTTCCGTTAATGAAAAAAACCAACTTGAAACTTTCTAGTTTATACCCTTAAAAAGTATAATCTAAATAATGAAAAGACCCAACTTGCAAGCATCAAGTTCATATCCTTGCAAAATAGAATCCAAACAATGAAAAAACCAAACTTTTTAAGTTATATAGTTAAAATAGCTAGTTGATGAGACGACGAATCCAACGAGCCTTGTGTTCGTTTGGAATGAGTGGGAACCCATTCATTAGGTTTGGAGATGCAGCAATTTTAAGATGAGCCATGTCAATCTCATTAAGTGTCAACCCTTTTACTTTCAACAGTTTAGGATATAGTTCTTGAGCAACTTACTTATTAGAAGAATCTCGACAAGCCTCAATAAAAGATTTGCACATAGTTTTGGCGACTTGGACTATAGTTTTAGATGATTCTTTCATTGCTTATGACAACACTTCTACAGCATCACGACTTGATCTACGTTGCTTCCTAGATATTGGCTGCACTTCACTTTGATCTATCTCAACATATTGTTCAATTACAGGGTCAGCTTGGTTGTTTTCAGTTGCCTCTTCATTTTCTCTTGAGCTTGATCAGGCCTTAACGCATTGTTTCCAGTTGCACGATCCTTATCCCATATAAATGTCAGCTTTCCAAAGTGTCGAAACTTCCTATTACGAAATTTTCCTACATTCTTGTTCACCTAACAACATAATAGAAATTGTGAAATAACAGAAATATTAACCAATATTTTATATTTAGAATGAACGACAAACCTTCACATATTGTTCCCACACGGTGTCCTCAGCTTCTATGCACTTATTTATCGGATCCCAACCAAACCCAGAAGCATTGGTGCCATAAATTAGGTTGTGGACAGCTTGCCATTGTTGCTTCAATGTCCTCAATCTAGACCATATATTAGGATGTGCTTTGACTTGAGTCCCTGGAATCTTTTCTTTCATCATTTCCTCTAACTTGCCCACATAGCCCCCACCAAATCCAGTGTCAGCAACAAACTTTCCTTCCACCTTCAATTCACCCAAACAATCAACAAGCACATCATCCTCAGCATCGTACCACAAATGCTTGTGCCCTTTCGAAGTATTGTCCTGCTCTTGATTGTCCATTCTAAAAGAACCATATAAGTGCATTTCAACAAGTTATGTCATTAAACACATAAAGTCAATGGAAAACACATATCAAACACATTTAAATAAATCTGAATTACATCTAAAAAACCAAATCCATTATAAAATTGCAACAAATATCATTAAATTACACATAAAGTGAAAGATTTGAGCCCAAAGCATTATTACTAATGATGTAAAAGTCACAAATTTAGTACAAATAGCTTATCTATTCCCCTTACGAGCTCTAAATGCATTGAACATTTCATTAGCCAAATTATCCCAAAATCCACTCCACACATCTACGGGCTCAATAGTTAATATGGGATTGAACTCCATAAGGATGTTTGGTTCCTCTTGTGCCTCGTACGTAGCCGCTAAGGGATCATTCAAGTTGTCCCGTATTATGAGATTATGAAGCAAACAACAAGCAATGATATACCAGTTCTGTATACGAGTAGGGTAAAATGATGGACTTCATAATATTGCCCATCTCAATTTCAGCATCCCAAAGCACCTTTCAATAATATTTCATGTCGACGAGTGTCGCATGTTAAAACACTCTTAGGGAGTTTGAGGATGTCAACCATCTCTCCATTCACTTGGATGATACTGTTGACCTCTATATGGGGCAAGAAACCCTTGACAATTAGTGTAGCTCGCATCAACCAAGTAAAAATTGCCTACACCCAATTCATAATTGTTAATAACAAAGGTATTAGGACATAATATCAATATTACACCCAAAACCGTAAAGATATTATTGTTGTATATGTACCTTGTGGCACCTTGAACCCATTGGGTCTACCAATAGCATCTCGTAACACTCTTCCATCTGCTGTAAAGCCTTCCCAACCCGGATATACATATATAAAGTCGCCTTCTGGGGAGCACACACCAAGAACATTAGTGGTTACTTCTCCTTTTCTATTTCGGTACCTAGCCTTTACAAAAATTGGCACTTGAACCCTTATGTGCGTGCCATCCAAAGCACCCAAGCAGCCCTACATCCAAAGTCATCATAAGTCACTATAGTGAAATAACCTCCTAAACTAATTTCAAAGCAAAAGAAATATCTATACCTTAAACCATTTCCACCTCTCGTCATTTGAATCTTCAGGAATTGGCTCAGGAGTTTTGAAAAGCTCTCGTTGGATTAGCATCATAGCTCTTAACACTATCTTGAAATAACGACTAACTGTCTCACCAGACCGCCCAAACTCAAATTGGATTATCCTATTTTTCATATGATGAGCAAGTATATGCAAGAACATAGCCACTTGCTCATCAACTAACATGTGTCTAGTTGGTTTGAGGCCACCTATTGTATTTAGCATGCCATAAAGTTTATCAAATGTAGATCTATACATCCTAATTTGGTTGTAACAAGTATTGTCACTACCATAAATCAATTCCCTAAGATGCTTTCTCTTTGTATGAAAATCAAGTGCGTATGAACGATCTTGTATGATCCTATTGCTTAAAATAGTTATAGCAGCAATCATATTCATCAACATTGTTTGAAAAGTATAGAAAACCAAAAACAACCCAAGCATTATATGGAGATATGTTTCCTTATTATGTTGGTCAATATTTTCTGCTTCTGTTAACCATCCATATGTGTTAAAACAAAAAAGAAAAAAATATCATGACGGCAGCAAACATTCAACACATGCATGTCAAAACAACAAAAGACAAACTGGTTAATTAATACAACCACGTCAATTAATACAACCAAAATTAGTTTCATGTTCAAACAAGCTCAATCAGACAAATTTCATGATTATAAAAAGAATGTTTGAATTCATATTACAAAATAGTCATATACCTCTATATACATAAGTCAAATATAATACCTATATATACAAAAGAACAATACAGTCATATACTGCAAATGTTTCATGTTCAAATAAGCTCAACTCTATTACTCAGTCAAATCTTCTGAAGTTTAGCAGACAATATGAACAACACAGTCATATACCTACATATACATAAGTGTTTGAATTCATATTACAAAAAGAATGTCTAGGCTAGTATATCTTCTTCATACTACTAGCCATTTATAGAGTTCAATTAACTATTGCTTTGTTTTTTTTCTTGGTGCTAGGTTCTCTTAGACAATGCAGTCCAGGTTCTCTTAGACAATGTAGTGAAAAATGCAGCAACATTGATAAAGTCGGGTTTGTCCCAAAATAGAAAAAGAAACATGAAAATCCAATTTAAAAGTTATACACAAGTTGGTTTGATTCTCTATCATCTCATTGATCAATTACTGTGTTTCTTTTCTTATAATCCCCAATGACAAGTTACCACCACTTGACCCCTTTTTTCCAAGCCACACATATTTTGCTATATGGCTAGAATTTAAAGAAGTAGGGGAAGGTTGAAATCTGGAGTTACTTACAAAAAGAAGGGGTTAGGAAAGGTTGAAATAATTAAGTGAGTAATGGGTTAATGAATAGGTGTTGTTCATCATCATAAAATTAAAAGCATCGAAAGAATCGAAAATATGACTTTCAGATCATGGGTTATTGTCTCACCATGGTCGAATAAATGGCGAACACATTTTGCTATATGGCTATTTAATAAAGAAGAAGGGGAAGGTTGAAATCTACGTTAATTACAAAAAGAACGGGTTGGGAAAGGTTGAAATTGGTATTGTTCATCATCATAGAATAACCCAGAAAATTAACGCAGGGCACCAAGCTATGACATGATTGGTTCGATACTGAGAAGGAACGGATTGAACTGGACGCAAGCAACAATCAAATCTAACCAAAAAATTTGAAGAAGGCCAAAGATGAACTTACCTCCCCGAGCTAGATAACAGAGTCGTTCTCGTTGATTTCTTCAAACCTCTCGTCTCGTCGCCAAACCAGCCCTACCATGGTGTTAATGCAGATTAGGGTTGGTGATATGCGTAGATGTAATTTTTTGAAGGGTAAGCATGTCTTTTCACTTGTGATATTTGAGGGCAAAATTGACATTTTAAATGGATTGCAGGCTTGCAATGAGGATTCATAGGGTTCCCCCTATGAATGGGGATTACCAAAAAATGTGTAATCCCTTTTGCATGTGCAATCTCTTTTACCATTACTAGACCCAACCAAATAGCCCATTTATGGTAATGCAATGAGGTTTACCATTGCACACCTGCAATAGGGTTGAACCAAATGGGCCCTAAGTACATTGGAATTAAACAAATGGTTGCCATGTTCTTATATACAGTTGGACATGCACAAGGAAATAGAATCCTATAGGAACAATTTCAATATTTAGGAGAAATTGTCAGTAGGATCTTCCATATGGTTTTAAATGCTTGTGTCAATCTATTGACAGAAATTATCAAACCGCTTGATCCTGAGTTTCGCCATTGTCACCCAAAAATATGTAATGATCGGCGATATTACCCATATTTTTTGGATGCAATAGGAGTAACTGATGGAACTCACATCAAGTGTGTGGTCAGTCAGTCAGAGCAGGAGAGATATATTAGGAGAAAGGGATATCTAACATAGAATATTATGGCCATATGTTATTAGGATATGTGCTTCACTTTTATGTTGGCAGGGTAGGAGGGAACTGCAAATGATGCTTGTGTCTTCCAAACTGCTATCTCTACTCCATCTATGAATTTCCTCCATCCACCTCAAGGTATATCTTCAACACCTGCACCTACATTGTGTCTTCCCCCCCCTCATTTTTGCAATAATTTTACAATGTAAAAAAAATCCACCTATTATCGAGGAAATATTATTTGGTCGATGCTGGCTATCCAACACCAATTGGATATCTTGGTTCGTATAGAAGTGAGCGTTATCATATTCCAGACTTCAAGCAACGTGAGGGATTTGAAAATCCCAACAAGATGTTCAATTATTATCATTCGAGTTTGCAGACTACTATAGACAGGACGTTTAGAGTCTAGAAGAACAAGTTTCAACTCTTGGGGGAAATGAAGTCATATGGCTTTGAAACACAAGTCCACATAGTTTGTGCAACAATGGCTATACATAATCTTATCCGGAGAAATTTCCAAACAAATATGGATTTTCAAGAAGCTGAACTACGAAATATACCTGGTGAAGATACTAATGATCTGATTGATGTCGTATCCACATAAACTATCTGTAGATTATCTTCAACACAAATGAATCATGTTTGTGATACAATCAGAGACCAACTTGTTAGGGGTAGATGATCCAATAATGATTCACTTCATGTATACATTCTAATTTAAATATAAATTTATCCATTTTTAATTAAGTACTTTAGTATGTTTTTCTTTTCTTTTTCAATAATAGTTGAAGTTTTTTTATTTTATAAAATTTTATTCATATATTTTCACTTCACTTATCACAATATATACAAATAATATATATATATATATATGTAGTATTCAATAAGATTCATGCCCTTTTCAGTCATTTTTCATCTAAACAGGCTTTTCAAATACTAATTCAAACAAGTTTAAGGTTAGGAAAAAAGTCACTTCTGCCACCGTCAATCCAAACACAAATAACATTTACAATCTGACTTTTACAAAAGTCAGATAGCAAAAAGAGCTACTTCTCCACCGCTAATCCAAATGGGCAGTTATTTTCTTTCTCGCGTCACTCTCTTCTTTTCTCTCATGTGCACCCCAGCTTCAATTAAACCCATATACCCATTGTTGACATTTGGAAGTGTTAAAACTCCTAATGAACAAGTATAATAAACATATAAACAACACAAATTAATTGATTAATTAACAAAAACATAAGATCATGAACAAGTATCATTTCCAAATGTTCAATTTCTAATGAACAAGTGGAATAAGCATATAAACAACATAAATTAATTGGATAACAAGAAAACATAGATAGGGGATTAGTTTATATATTTATGTCATTTGTTCGTAATCCTATATTTTTTTGTTAACCTATTAGTTTGTGTTGTTCATATGTTTATACTATTTGTTTATGAGGAGTTGGGCACTTGTAAATAAAACTTGTTTATGATCTTATGTTTTCTTGTTAACGGATTAATTTGTATTGTTCATATGTCTATTTAACTTGTTCATGAGAAATTGGACACTTGCAAATGGGATATGTTTATGATCTTATGTTTTTTTGTTAACCAATTAATTTATGTTGTTCATATGTCTATTTGACTGGTTCATGAGAAATTGGACACTTGCAAATAGGACAACTATCTGGAGCATCTCCTAGCTGGCTGTCACTAGAGCTTCCATGGCTAGCCGTTGCAGTTGGCAACTATCAGTGACCGGCCCCCAGAGATCTAATGAAGTTGGAACTTTTTTCTAAGAAAAACGAAAAGTAAAGTAAGGGCATCATTGTTTTTCCACTCATGAAACTTCTTTTCATATTAGTTTATAGGGTGCAGTAAGGTTTTAGATAGAGCTAAGAATAAGGACCAGTTCGTTTAGGTCTGACTTCCATAAAACCCCGAATTTATGAAACTTCTTTTCATATTAGTTTATAGGGTACAGTAAGGTTTTAGATAGAGCTGAGAATAAGGACCAGTTCGTTTAGGTCCAACTTCCATAAAACCCCCAATTTATGAAGCTTGGCCCTTATAATATTGGGCCAGGGCCGGGCCCGCGGACTTTAGGCTCGTTTAACTAAAAATTATTATTATTTTTGTCTTTTTAAAGAAATAAAGTCAAAACAATAAATTCCTAATTGAAGTCATAAATATTATCAAAATTAAATTACAAAGAAATGAAGTTAAAATAATAAGGAGCTATGGATGAAAATTTCAACACTTTACATATACATTCTTACACTATAACACATGAAAACTGTTACTGGTATTCACTTGACAATAGACTAATATTTTGTTTTTACAAAAAAACAATTTTTATATGTATCTACACCTAAGAATTTTTCTTATGTGATGAGTGAAGCTGTAACGTAATAATTTGAGCAAAACTTAATTCTTTTTTGGGGGACTTGTATTTATACTACATGCTCATTTAAGTCTTGTAAATTGCAATCTTCATTTTAATTCAAATAAAACTCATTTTCAAGTTTTACAATCTAATTATTATTTTGATTCAAATTGAGATATATTGTTATTAAAAATCATACATTTCTAGTTAAAATCATTAACTAATGTCCAAATTAGCTTGTTTTTTAAAGTTTAAACAAATAAACCATTGTGGAAAACGTAATAAATCAAACCATTTTACAATTCAATTTTTTTAAAAAAGATAATATAACTAAATATTTGCAACATCATTAATAATATAAAACTTCTAATATTATATGAACAATTTTTAAAAAAATAAAAATAATAGGGCCTAAACTAGCCAGCCCTAATTTTTAGGCCCAGTTGCAATTTGAGGGGTAAATTCTCAAGCCCGGCCCTCATAATAAAAAGGTCTAAACAAATTCGGCTCATTTTTTAGGCTTTATTTTCATAATTATTTTGGGCTAACTAAAATAAAATGGCTAGTGTGAGGGTTGACTGGAATTTTCTCATCATGCTTTGTCTCTACCGAATATATCTGTGGTTATATATGCTTTTAACTTCAAGAGTTTCTTAGGCAGAAAAAACAAGAGTTTTCTTTTAATCAATCTTTTACATTGGGTTCTTCATCCATCCTGAAGCCATGTTGTCAATATATGCAACATTGCATCCCCTCTCATACATTCTTTCCCCTTCTTTTTCTTTTATTTTCTCTCTTGCGACAGAAGTCCAAATATTTCTCTAGATCCAAGTTTACTGTAAAACTGTCGGCACAAGAAGACACAAATAATTGTCGACACAACCAGACAAGCTACGACAGAAAAACGTGGAAGAAGAAAAGTAGATTCCTGATAGGATAAAAAGCTAAAGTCTAAGTCATGTAGTCTAAGTTTTGTAAGCAATGATGTAATTGTTACCTTAGTTAAGGTAACTAGGGTCAGTTGTAACTCAAGTCATGTAACCTGAGTTAATCTCAGAAGTCTATATAAATGCCTTGTAAGTTCCATTGAGGGACACACCAACTTTGAAAGAAAAATAATTTCCCTTCATACTCTCTCTCAAAACTCTCAGATCTTTGCAAGCAGTTCTCAGCGGTGGTCGTCTGCAACATCGTGTCTAATCAATTATTACTGAAAACAAATGAGGTATGAGTGGGTAAACTCTCTTTAGGATCTAGGGGATGTTTTATCTGTGATTTATGGGGATGACTCGATAAGTCAAGCTACTGGGCAAAATGAAAAAATAAGAAAAAAGAAAAAAGAAGAGTCTAGAGAGAAATAGATGAAAAAAGAATGACTACGCCTCCTGTAGGAAATGAAGGCAGGCTATGCTGAGGTAACCTGAAGGAGGAAGGTTGAGATCCAAATGGAGGATTCTCTGTAAATGGTTCCTGTATGAAAGAGGACATAATTTATTCCATAACCCGGGTTATACTTGGTCAAACATCATTCTAATTTTATTTATTAACTCCTAGTAAATATTTTGATTTTTGCAAGTGTGTCTGTGTCTCTTAATATATTCAGAAGATATAATGGATATTTTAAAAAGATATAAACCAAAAGTAAATATGATGAATGCTGTAGATAATGATGAAGATGAAATAGAAAGATTAATGGGACTAAAAGAACAAGAATTAGAACAAATCCAAAAAGATTTTAAAAATGCTACTATAATAACAGGAGATTTTGAAAATATTACAAAATTAAATACTGGAGTTGTAATACAAGAAAGAGGAGATGCTAGTACAAAGATGGAAACATATTCTGAAAAAATAAGAACTGAAGAAGACTATAGGAAAACTAGAGAACAAAGAGAAGCAAGATTAAGTGAAGAAGAACTAAAACATTTAAAAAATATAAGAGAAGATAATATGGGTTTTGAAATGAAATTTAATACACCTAATCAATAAGGATTTATACAGAGTAAAATGGGATTTATAACACCACTTATAGAACAATATGTAACAAGAAGTATACCAATGTCAGGAATATGGTTAGATTTAAATTGTACATTAGAACCAGAAAAAAAATAGAAGAATGGTCTAGAGCACAAATAATAGCATTAATAGGAAGACATTTAGACTTTCAATCGACAAATTTATTAATAAAATCAAGCTTTTTAGAAACTGTATTAAATTGGAGGAAAAGTCAAGATGAAGTTTGGAGAGAACAAGTAAGACATATGAATAAAAACGAATATAATAGTAAAAAAGAATATTATGTAACATTAGTAAAAAGATTTGAATATATGTTAAGAACTGAATTTGTAGGAAGAAATCATGCAATAGAAGAACAAACTGCAAGTAATGAAGCTATAAGACATTTATATCAAATAGAAATATGCTCTTTAGAACCAAAATATCTAAATCAATATATATATATATATATATGCAAATTTCAAAAGTATTATTATGAGATAAAAGAAAGTCCAAATGATAAAAGAATAAAATATTTAGATATGTTTTACAGAAAATTACCAAGATTATTAGGAGATGTAATAATAGATGATTATTATAAGGCATACAAAGATAACCGAGATATAATACCTTATGTAGACTCTTTAGGAAGAAGAATAGATTATTTAAGAAATTATTTATCAGAAAAATGTAAACAAGCCTAGAGAAATATGAAATATTATAAACAGAATGAATTAATATTAAGATGTGGAGAATTTGAAGAACCTCATAGATGAGGATGTAAAGACAGTGAAAAAAGAATAAAAAGCATATATAATAAAAATAAACAGTATAGAAAATCAATGAGAAAGTATAATAAATATAGATATAAATTTAAGAAATATCCAAAAGAAAAATTTTATAGAAAAATATAAACCAAGGAAATATTTTATGAAAGGTAAGAAAATTGATTATAGTAATTAGTAAAAGACCAAGAAAATGTAGATGTTATAATTGTGGTAAAATAGGACATATATCAACAGAATGTAAAGAACCAAGAGATCAGAAAACAATGAAAATTTTAGAACAAGCTCAAGATTATGATTTAGAACCTCTAGAATTTGATGAAGGAATTTATAGTGATATAGAAAATCCAGAAATAGAAATATATAAAATAAAATTATTAAGTGATTCAGAATTAAGTGAAACAGAAGAAGAATTGTTAGAATCAAATATAGAATATTTGGAAGATGAGGATGAAGATGAATTAAAACTATATATGATGAAAGGGAAAGAAGTAGAAGAAATAACAAAAGAGAAAGAATACGAAGATTATGAAGAATATAGAAATGTATCAGAAGGAATTGTTGAAAAAAGAATGACATTTAATGAAAAGCAAAATGATAAAATAAAAGGTATGACATTAAATTTAAAACCAGATCAATTAACAAATGAAAACTTTATGGGAAAAGTTAGTAAAATACTAAAATCTAAGAAGAATATCAAAAGTCAGTGTGTAATATTAGAAAAGAAACATCTTATAGAATCATCTTTAACAGAAGGAATACTTAGAATACCACTAATAAGTAAAGGACTAATAGAAAATGAAATATCCAAATTACCATTCAAAGAAGAAGTAACTGAGATATATATAGCAAGAGTACAATTATTAGTAAAAACATATTTTAGAGAAAGAATAGATTCACCTATAGAATTATTAATTACTGATGGAAGAATTATAAGCATTGTAGAAGATAATGTATTAGGAATATTAGCAGGAAATTTAATATATCAAAAGTTGAAATTTACTTTTAATACAAATTTTGCAATATCTTGAAATGATGAACATATAGATCAATCTATAATGATTTACCATAAGTTAAAAGGAATACAATTATTACAAGGGGCAAAAACTATAAGTATAACAACAATGATAGGACTAGTATTCACAAATAAACATAAAATATTTAATAAATCAATAGGAAGAATAAATATAGAAAAACAATTTATGCCAATATTAAAAGAAATAAAAGTGAATCCTATAAATATTACATTAACAAAACTATTAGAAATTGAATTGGATAAAACAATGAGTATAAATGATAATAAAGGAAAAATATTGATGGCCAATAATAATATAGGAAATAGAACATTAAAAATTAACACTTTATCTGAATCATTACAAATAAATATAAACCCAAGAAAAAGTATAGATATAAGAAGCAGTAGTAATAGATTAGCAAAAATACCTCTAATAGATACTCCTATAAATACAAATTTAGTAGAAATAAATCAAAAAAATAGAAAATTTTGATATAACTCAAGAACAAGAAGAAAGTAAAGTTATTATGGAAATAAAGAAATTTGGAATATGGCAAGAAATGATAACTCTAATAGATGAAACTAGAGAAAAGAGTAATATTGAAATAGGATATACAGAAAATGATTATGAAGAAACTGATGAAGCAATAAAAACAAATATAATGGTAAGATTTAATAAAAGAGATGTAATACAGTTAACATTATGGGTTGAAGAAAACACAAATAAAACATATAAGATAATTTTAGGAAAAAATTTTATGGAAAAAGTAAGACCTTATAGGAATCAAAATGATAGAATAATATTTAACATAAATCATCAAACAATTATAATACCAAAGTTAAAATTATGTTAAACATAAATCAGACAGTTAAAGTAATAAAAATAGTATTAGCAGAAAAAGATTATTATTATGTAGACGAAGAAAAAATAATAATTCTAAGAGCTGAGAGAGAAATGATGAATTATATAGTACATAGTATAAATAAAGCAAATCAAAAAGAAAGAAGACAGTTAAGAAGAGTATATTTTGAAGAACAACAAAAGTTTGTACAAGAATATAATGAGGTAGTGAATAATATGATGAATAGAGATGAGATAAAAAAAGTGTTTAAAGAAAAACTTGAATTACTATCTAGAGTTTAGTTCTTATAGATAGAATAACATTATATGATGAAACAACATGGTATTATTATAATTCTAAGAACAATATAAGAATGAGAATACCAACAACAGAAAAAGTAATTATAAGAAAAATAGTTCACCATATGAAAAGAGCAGATGATGATGAGAAAACAGTCTTAGAAAGAATATATAACAAATATAATCAAGAAAAATATCTAAGAGCATATAATAGGGTTAAGAAAAGAAGAAAATATAGAGACAATGTAAGAAAAGATCTTAATAAAAACAATTAGAATTACTTTCAAGAGTATAATATGGATATGTTAAATATGGATATTTTGAATAGAGATAGATTAATATTAAATGAGGATGAATGGAGATATAAAAGGAAAGAATATATTACTATAATACCAAAACATGATAAAGCTTTATAAGATTAATAATAAAAAAGATAAAAAAAACTCATAAATGGGAAAATAGAAGACTAGAATATATATTTTTTAATCATCCATTATTATATGAAGAAGAATATGAAAGAGTGTTAGAAGAAAGAGAAGGCAGAAGAAGTGTAAAGAAAACCTTGAAAAAGAATTATTGTCTCGGATATGAGTAGACCATTATATTATATTTTGATAAAGTTTAATTATAAAAAATATAGAACTAGAAAATGTCATGCTTTAATAGATATTGGAGCAAATCTAACAGTAGCTAAATATAATGATTTACCACTTGAACTAAGGAAGAGAAAAAATAAAATGCTTAGAATGGAAAGTGCAGGAAAAGAAATACATAGGGTAGAATTAGAAGCAAAAGACATAAATGTGCAAATAGGAAATTATGAATTATTAATAAAAGAATTAAATCAATATAATGAACCATCCTGTGATGTAACTTTAGGATTAGATTTCTTAGAACAATATTTTCCTATGCATATGATTAGTAAAGCTTTAATATTAACTACACCATGTTAACATGAAGCTTAGGGAATAAGGATAACAAGACCATATAGAAGAAAAGATGAAAAATTTCAAAAGAAGAATAATGAACATGAAGTACAATTTCTACAGAATAATGACCCAGTAGAAATACAGCATATGTTAGCAACATTAAACATAGTAGAAATAAAAACTATAGAACAAAGAATTATAGATAATTATAGTGATAATCCTTTAATACATTGGGAAAAATCTAAGCCTATAGCAAAAATAGAATTAAAAGATTATAGTAAAGAAATAAATTTTAAGCCTTATGCATGGAAAGAAAATGATAGGAAAGAATTTATAATGCACATTGAAGAAATGAAAAAACAAATTAATAAAGGAAAACAGATAAGAATATTCATCACCAGCTATAATAGTCTCTAAACACAGTGAAGAAAAAAGAGGAAAAACTAGAATGGTAATTAATTATCAAAAATTAAATGAATTAGCAATAAGAAATAGATATCCTATACCTATGATGGATTTTTTATTTAATCTAATAAAAGGAAAAACTATATTCAGTAAGTTTGATTGTAAATTAGGATTCTTTCAAGTAAAATTAGAAGAAGATAGTAAGGAATATATAGCCTTTAGTGCATCAGAAGGATTATATGAATGGAATGTATTACCAATGAGATTTCATAATAGTCCTAGTACATTTCAGGAATATGTGTAAAAAATGCTATTACCTATAAGAGATTTTGCAGTAGTTTATATTGATCATATATTAATATTTTCAAAAGATGAAAAAGAACATGAAGAACACTTAGAACAATTTACAAAATTAAATGAAGAAAAAGGTTTAAATATATCACCATAAAAATTGGAATTAAGAAAAGAACAAATCAATTTTTTAGGACAAATATTAACAAAAGATGGAATAAAGTTACAGGATCATATAAGTCAGAAAATATTTCAGTTTAAGAAGATTACAAGTAAAAAAGAATTACAATCATTCTTAGGATTAGTAAATTAAGCGAGAAATTATATCCCTAATTTGTCAAAATTAACAACAAAAATATCTAAGTTAGCAGGTGAAAAAACTATATAGAAATGGGACAATAACATAGAAAAAATAGTAGAAAATATAAAAATGTTATGTAAAGATTTGCCTAAATTAACTTTACCTCTAAAAGAAAATATAACATGGATAATTTATACTGATGCCTTAGATAATTATTGGGGTGTAGCATTATATCATGAAGATGAAAATGGAATTCAAAAAATAACAAGAGATATGAGTGGAAAATTTAATGAATCCCAAATCAGATATCATTCTAACTAAAAAGAATTATTAGCGGTTGTAAAAGCCATAGAAAAGTTAGAGTTGTTTATTGTAAATAGTACATTCATAATAAGAACATATAATACTCAAGTAAAACACTGGTTATCAAGAGGAATAAAACAAAATAAATTGAGTAATAAAATGTTAATTAAGTGGCAGACAGATTTAGCTTATTATGATTATGAAGTTGAATATATCAAAGGAAAGAATAACTTGGTTGCTGATTATTTGAGCAGATGAAATCAGTAAATAGGTTTGGAAGGCACAGTCCTGTAAACTAGATGAATAAAGACGAAGAATCATCTCCTTTGATGAACCTACTTGTAAGGAAGATTAATATTCTTGAAATGAATATGAGTTTATTAAGTAGTCAAATAAGTACTAGTATATAGGGACTAACCAACTCTATTTCTAGTATAAATAACTATCTTAATGATCTCTATATTCAATTTGAGAATTTTAAGCTGTGTAAGGTAGATAATGCCAACCCAAGTGTAAGGACAGATGTCTAGACGAATAATGCAACTTATAAGGGCAAAGAGGCAATTATTGCCAGTCCAGAACCATCTGTAAAAGGGTCCTTCAACCTTGTTGAGTTATCCACTCACACAACCCAAAATCTAATTGAGTCATTAGACCTTGATTCTAATATACCTATAATCCAAACACCCATAATCCAAAAAGAAACCTTATCTTTTTCCCAAATATTGGCCCTACAAGAAAAAGAAAAAGAAAAAGAAAAAGAAAAAGAAAAGCCGAAAAAGAGTAGTCCTGTATCAGAATCCAATAATGTCTTTGATATTCCCAAACAATATAATATTTATAAGATCATTGTCAAGAAATTGAACCAATTAGCCTTGTCTCCTAAGACCATTAAATACGTCTTCCATTATGCTTTTAATAAAGCTATTGTATATCCATGAACTCCTCCGAGTATTGTAAGAACCTTATATCAATATAGTTTAATTTAGAGTATTTACCGATCACATTCTATGAAGGAAATCTCTGAGTTACCCCAAATTGTTACCAAATATGTAGAAGAATATTACAAAAGTATAACAAAACACCAAGTATTTATAAGGTGTTACTCAACTGTAGCTGAGATTACACCAGATAAGTTTTATATGCCTATAAATTTGATTAGACTTGGAACTACGAAGAAACCACTTGAATGAGCCAGAAATCAAAGAAGAAATTGAAGACGATGAAGACTTCCAATTCAGAGTTTCAAATATTAGAGCTCAAGACTACCATATAATTTTTCAGGAGATGAATAGAATAAAGATATCTGAAGAAGAACAACCATGGGTCTTTAGATCCAGTAACATGACACTTGTATATTCACTTGGAAAGCAGCTCCATAATGACAAGCAATTTAATCTTTGGTATGATAAGATTAAGAAAAATGAGATGGATAATACTGAAGAAACAGAGAAGAAGATTTGTCAAATAATAGGAGATTATTCTAATCATGAATGCCAACATTGTAAGGAGATCAGAGGAAATGACAGAAGTCCAAATATTTCTCTAGATCCAAGCTTACTGTAAAACCGTCGGCACAAGAAGACACAAATAATTGTCGACACAACCAGACAAGCTACGACAGAAAAATGTGGAAGAAGAAAAGTAGATTCCTGACAAGATAAAGAGTTGAAGTCTGAGTCATGTAGTCTAAGTTGTGTAAGCAATGATGTAATTGTTACCTTAGTTAAGGTAACCAGGGTTAGTTGTAACTCGAGTCATGTAACCTGAGTTAATCTTAGATGTCTATATAAACGCCTTGTAAGTTCCATTGAGGGACGCACCAACTTTGAATGAAAAATAATTTCCCTTCATACTCTCTCTCAAAACTCTCTAATCTTTGCGAGCAGTTCTCAGCAGTGGTCGTCTGCAACATCATGTTTAATCAATTATTATTGAAAACAAATGAGGTATGAGTGGGTAAACTCTCTTTGGGATCTAAGGGGAAGTTTTATCTGTGATTCATGGGGATGACTCAATAAGTCAAGCTACTGGGCATAATGTAAAAAAAAGAAAAGAAAGGAAAAAGAAAAAAGAAGAGTTTGGAGAGAAATAAATGAAAATAGAATGACTGCGCCTCCTGTAGGAAAGGAAAGTAGGTTGTGTTGAGGTAACTTGAAGGAGGAAGGTTGAGATCCAAATAGAGGATTCTCTGTAAATGGTTCCTGTATGAAAGAGTATAGGATTCCTTCCATAACCCGGGTTATACTTGGTCAAACATCATTCTAATTTTATTTATTAACTCCTAGTAAATATTTTGATTTTTGCAAGTGTGTCTGTGTCTCTTAATTTCTTTATTTCTTCAATTTAAATTCCGCAAAATTTACATGCTATATATATATTAGAGCTAGTAAAAAGGGCCGGCCCTTCACGGGCTAAGGCCTAAAAGGGCTAGCCCTTTTAGGCCCAACTAAAGAAAAGTAATCATTTTTCGAAATACGACCTGTGAGCATAAGGGCTAGGGCTGACCCTACAGGGCCAAAACTATTTTAACAATTCTTAAAATAATTTTTTTTAAAATTATTTATATATTAATATTATTATTGATTTTTTATACATTGTTAATGATGTTGTAAATATTTAGTTGTTGTTTTCATTTTTAAGGCAAAAATTTTAAATCCAGCCCTTACAAAGTCAGGGCAGCTTCTTCCCAGCTCTAATATATATTAATTGAAGGAGGATGATACTTCCAGAATTCGTAAATCTACGTGTGCATATATATGTGTGAGTGTGTGTGTATATTCTTTGATTGAAATTAAAGAGGCAATATGTCATTTAATTTATATATATGCATTAATGTTTTGTGGGGCACATGAAACAAAGACTTCCAGAAATAAACTTCCTTATCTATTCTAATCCTTCGCATTCTTCGAGTAGCTTTTAGGCGTTTTCCCGATACTTATTATACACTGTGATGCTCTTTTTATTTTGCATCACTTCTCATATTTCATTTTAATAAAATCCCTCGTTTTAATACACACACCAAAATATATAATATAAGTTTATTGCACATACAAATTTCCTGGCAAAAAAGAGTTTATTGTATAAACTAATATTAAAAAAAATAAGAAATCAGATAAACTTAATAACATTTATGGAACTTTGATTATAACGATTATCTGCATCAAAAAAATTATGAGGATTAAATGATTTTTTTTTTTTTGTATTTCCTAATGTAGCTTTACTGCTTTAGGGTAGTATTGGAATTGTCTTGGACTTGGAGTAACATTGAAATACTATAGAAAATACAAAATAAATATCATTAAATCTACTATGATAAATAAAAATCATTAAATCTAATATGTTACTATGGAACATACTTATAAAATTATCAGCTGAAGAGAATATTGAGAAACTTTAGGAATAGTTATCACTATAATAAATCTAAGAATCAACTCAAAAGATGAAAATTAACACTTTAAGTGATTGTTATATTTTCATAATTACTTTCCTTATTTTCCATTTCTATTGAAGAAGAGAAACTTAAGTTTGAATCAGAATCATCAGAAGAACTGATGTCACCTAATCCAAAGAACATGACACAACCTAATGATGATGATTTGGATCATACTTTATATGAAATATATGGAAAAAGAGAGCACCAACTATTAATCTAGCATTCAATTCCTAGCTATTACTGCTAGAAATTTTGAGGTGAGGCCAATTATGCTTCAGATGCTCCAGATGATTGGCACATTCATAGGAAATCAGAATGAAGATCCAATTAAGCATTTAACAAAATTTGTTCAAATGTGTGAAACCTCAAACAACAGGGAGTGTCTTCTGATGCACTAAGAATGAGACTTTGCCCTATGTCATTAGATAAAAAGGCAACACCTTGGCTCACAGCTTTACCTCCTAATTCCATCTCTACATGGGGCACACTAACTTCTATATTCAAAGCAAGATTCATTCCAAAGGGTCGATGAGCAGTACAGAGAGCTTAGTTATTAGGTTTTGCACAACAACAAGTGAACTCTTTCACGAGGCATGGGAGAGATTCAAAGAAATGTGGTGCAACTATCCTAATCATGAGCATAAGACTTATGTGTTATTAGAAGCTTTTTGGGCCCGATTGGATGGTACCACCGTCTCTGTGGTCGAGAATGCTTGCAATGGTGGGATTGGCAAGAAGAAACTGTCTGGGTTATTAAAGTTGTATGATGAAATTGCTTTTAGCACTCTGCAACATTCCGATAAAGCACGATTTGGGTACAGGATGTATAAAGAGCCAAATACTTCCAATGTGTCTAGTGTATCTAAAGACATTGCCACTCAACTTGTAGCTATGGCCAAGAGGTTTGATCAACTTGAAATAAAGATAGAGAGGATATTTTCTAGGGTTATTCATGCTATTCAGGCCTCAGGTCTTTCTTGTGGAACTTATGGAGAAACACATTCTTATGAGGATTGTCCACACATTATGGAGACAGTACATTACTTGAATAACAATTAAAGATATCCTTGTGGCAATCCCTATTCTAACTCCTACAACCAGGGTATGAGGGATCATCCCAATTTCTCTTGAAAAAATGAACCAAGTGAGAATCAACCAAATCACTATACTTCCCTTAGCAAGCTAATGGCACTACCAGGGTTTGAGTAGCAACAAAGATCTAGAGAAAGTGATTCAGAGACAAACCAACTCTTAAGGAAACTTCTCAAGAGCCAAGAAGGTATGATAAGCAAGGTTAATCTTCATGATACCGCCATAAAAAATCTTGAGAAACAAGTGGGCCAAATAGCATCTCAAATGAACATATTCAATAGAAATAGTCTACCTAGTGACATTGTTCCCAATCCTTGAAGGGATAGTAAGGAATATTGCAAAGTAGTGACTTTGAGAAGTGGAAAGCAACTATCTGACATGCCTAGCCTTAGTAGAGAGAAAAAGAGTGCAAGTAATGAGGTTACTACTAGGCAAGAAGATGAAATACATGTAGATATTGATGAGGTGGTTCGGGAGAAACCTGTTGCTCTTGAGAAAATGGATGGGAATAAGGAGAAGAATTGTACTTGCCCTTCAAAATATATGCCTCCACCACTATTCCCTCAATGACTTGAGAAACATCAAGAAGATTCATAGTTCAAGAAGTTCATTCAGATATTTAAGCAACTTTACATCAACATATCTTTTGCTGAAGCTTTGGAACATTGCCTAAATATGCCAAGTTTATAAAGGATATTCTATCTAAAATGTGACGATTCTGTGAGTTTGAGATAGTTACTGTGACTAGGAGTTTCACTGATATCATTAAGCAAATGCCTCCAAAGTTAGAAGATCCTGCGAGCTTTTCTGTTCCTTACCATATTGGAGATAAATTCTTGGGGAAAGGAAAATGTGACCTTGGAGCTAGTGTTAACCTCATGGCTCTATCTATCTTCAACAAATTAGGATTAGGTGAAGCTCAAGTAACTATGGTTACTCTTTAGTTTGCTAATAGAAGTCTATCTCAACCTTATGGAATTATTAAAGATGTCTTAGTAAAGGTTGACAAGTTTGGATTTTATTGTACTTGACTTTGAGGAAGATAAAGAATTACCAGTGCTATTAAGGAGACCATTCTTAGTAACTGCTAGAACCTTTATTAATGTAGAAAAGGGTAAAGTGACTTTAAGAGTAATTGATGAGCAAGTCACCTTCAAAATGAATCAACTGGTCAAACCTATAGATATATTAGAAGAATGTTTCTCTACTGACATGATTAGTCCTTTGCTAAAAGAGGAATTCAAAAGGGTATGATAGATAACCATATTGAAGTTGTAATACTAGAGATCAAAATGTTTAAAAGAAAAGGGCAAGATAAATTTGAAGCAACTGAGGAAAGATTGAATCACTATTGGGGTGGTAAGGTGGACAATCAACCTACTGCACTACATTTTATAGATCCTCCTTGAGAAGTTGCCATAGTCTGGCTGAAGACTACAAACTTAGCTCTTCTTGGGAGGCAACCCAAGATTTTGGTAATTCAATTCTTTTTTTCCCTTCTTTTTGTTTCTTTAAAGTTGCTTTGATATTTGTTTTGCAGCCCCTAATGGTGTGTTCCACCTTGACAACCATAATGAGGAGTGATTGAGAGTGCAGATCAAGAACAAATAGGGGAGTATTCTTCTACTTGACTCTATATTATTGATAGTATGTGCTAGTTATTGATTTGGATTGATGTTTAGCAAATACCACTTATTATTAAATTAATGCTAATATGAACC
Source organism: Inga leiocalycina (assembly GCA_963242795.1). Lineage (NCBI taxonomy): Eukaryota > Viridiplantae > Streptophyta > Magnoliopsida > Fabales > Fabaceae > Inga > Inga leiocalycina. The sequence continues at coordinate 27,393,112 of OY725329.1, read as the reverse complement.
TTTAAGCTTCATTCTTCCTCACTTTTACTATTTCACATTGTATGTTCACATTGAGGACAATGTGAAATTTAAGTGTTGGGGAGGTAATATTAATTTTGCATAACTTGGACAACTTGTCCTTAAGTTTTTAATTGTTCTTGAGCATAAACAATTTTTTTTTGGAAATTTGTGAACAACAATTTTTTTTTTACTCTTGAAAGTTGAGATTTTGCCTACGTACATTGTTAAAGTTGGTTTAATTTAAACATGAAAGGATTGAATATGATTAGAACTTGATTTTGTGTTCTTGAGTGTTAGTAAATAGGCAAAGATTTGGCTGGGGTGGTTTACTTTTGGATGTCAAATAACCTATGAGGAGTTTGAGCTTAAATATTTATTTTTCCAAGAGAGAGTACACTTGCACTAGTACAAAATATGTATCTTATATTGGCTCATTTAGACTAGTTATACAGGGATAAGACCAGTTATACAAGAACAAGGTCTAAAATGTATGACTGGTAACATTTTTGTAATTATAGAGAACTTCTGAAACTGGTTCCCTAGATATAAGGTCTTTAAGAAATTATTTAGACCTCATTTGTGAGTAACGGTCTTAAAAGGATAAAAATAATTAAAAATAAATATGCTTTTTAGACCAAATAACTTATCTAAATAAAAGACCCGTAATTAAAAATGATTTTTTTACTTTTTAGATCGGCTATATTTTATAACCAATCTAAAAGTTGAAAAGTTTTAGACCAGTTATTTTTAAAACCGGTCTAAAAGATATATTTAAGACCGATTGTTTTAAACAACCAGTCTTAAATGTGCCCTAATTAAAATTTCACTATTCTCTTCCTCTCGATGAATCTTAGCTTGCTCTTTAAACTCACCTTTCCCTGAAATTTCTCTGATGGTGTTCTTGTTCACAACTCTGCCATCCTCTTTCTCTCTAAATTTGGAGCAATCTATCTCTCTGAACTTGATATCACATTCTAACTGACGGTGTTCTTGTTCACAATCCCAGGGGCGACATTGGGCTAGGTCTGTATTAGCCGAGGAAGAGTCACTGCAAATACCTTGCTAGTAGACGACCTTCATTTTGTCATCAATTGATAACATTTCAGCTCTAACTCCTCCTCCCTTAAAAGCTTTGCTGATCGTTCTTCTTATAAACGGGATCACAAAGAGCAACTTCTCATGAAGCAACTTTCCAGGTTTGTTTTGATTGCTGTTGATAATTTGAACTTGATCCTTTTGATTTTGTTTCAGGTGGGTTTAACCATATCTGGCATCAGATACTGATATGTATGAAGTAGGAAATGGAGCTGTTCTATTTTATTATTATGGCTTTGTTTGAATATGGAATCAGATCCTGAACTCAGCGATGATAACTTCAGATACTAGCTTAATGATCACATTATGATATTTTATTTATTCTTTCTTGTCTTGGATTGCCATTAATGATCACATTATGATATTTTATTTATTCTTTCTTGTCTTGGATTGCCATTAATGATCACATTATGATATTTGCTATATGGGTTTGAATTGAATATAAAGTTATGAATATTGTAACACCCTAAATTTTATTCCTTAATATGCCTTGTATGTATTTATGGCATTTAATGAAATGGAAGGGTGAATTTTGGAGAATGTGATTATGTTGCTAGTGAAAAATTTCCTATGAGGCAATGAGTTTGTCATATGGTTTTGGATGACCATAGGATGACCAACAATTATGAAATTTTATAGGATGAAGTAGACATCCTAAGTTTTAATTTGATAGGTAATGGGTAATTTATGGAGATGTATGCAAAGAGTTATGGATTTTTGAACTTAGCGTAGGAAAGCTAGCTATTTTCTGGAACAACGTCCAAAGATTTAAATTCTGGGAATTGTGAGCTTCCAGTTGGATAAAGGATATATTTTTCCCTGAAACTAGACTTAATGAGAGTCACATAGCATTTGGAATGACTTCAATTGAAGTTCTACAAATAAAGTTATGATTTTTCAAAATTTAGTAGAAAATTTGCCAAAATTGCCAATTGTTGCGAATTTGAAAAAAATGTAATGGCAAATTTTATAAATTATGGAATAAAGAAATAGGAGGGAAAATGATTATTTGGCTTATAAACATGCCAAGTGTTATTAATATAAGGTAAGAGATTAGATTATAATTGTTAGAGTATGAGCACATGTGCAATTAGATTAAAATACTATTAAGTGTACATATAGTTCAATGTTAATGGGAGAAGCCCAATTGGGTCATAAAAGGGGACCCTTATGCGTTTTTATGGGCTAAAGGAAGAGAAGGGAATTGGTTTAATTCTAATTGGAGTCTATGACACAAGTTATGGAGGGATAAGCCCAAGTACAAAAGTGTGTCCTACATTGGATTTTTGGTAATAAAATTAATTAGGGAATAGTAAGATATTTATGAAGCCTTTTGCTTCATCTTCTTTTTTGTCTTGATTCATTTGGATGACTAAAAGAAAGATAAAGAGGGAGAGGGAGAGCTCAAGAACATCTAGAGAGAAGGAGGAGAAAATCTTAAGGTAAGACGTGTAATCTTGGGTTCAAGCTTCCTCTTTTGCAAAATAGCTTATCTAATATCTTCTTCTTCATGCTCCATGTTTAGCAAGCTAATTTTCAAGGAAGAGAGAGGGAAGGTATTCGGCTAGGAGAGAGGAAGTGAGAAATCAAGAGGTAACTTCCATAATCTCATTCTCTTTGATGTTGTGATGATGTTGTTGTTGATTTGGGTATGATTTGTGGTTTGTTTATTAGTTTTGCAAATTTCAAAAATGGAAACCCCAATGGGTTATGCTGCCCAAATTTTCTCAAATCTTGTTTAGTATGTGTTTAAAAGGTTTACTAAGTGGATTGGAGTAGAAAGGAACAAGCTTTTGGTGTTAGAACTTAAAAACACATTTTTCTCTTTTTCATGTGTGTGTTTCAGCCAAGGTTGGAAGTGGGGGCTAGGGCAATAATTTCATTAATCTAATGGTTCCATGGTGTTCAGGAGGGAAAATTGTGTAGGGTTGTTGAACACCTTTTCAGAAAAGCCCTAGAAAGTGAAATTATGAAAATACCCCTAAAACCCTAAACCAGGGCTGTCAAGGGTAAAACTATTATTTGGCAGTGACTTTGTGAAAACTAAGGTCAAACATGGATTTTGCACAAAAACCCATGTAGGAATAACCTGGGTCAAAATTTCTGAAAAAGTATGGTCGAATTTGGTAGATAGTGGCTAGACCGGGTCATAGGACATTTTGGTAATTTTGTACTTTTAAAGTAATATATCTAACATGAGTGTATTGGAAGAGTTTAAAGTATAATGCCCCAAATTTTGATTAAAGGCTAATGATAATTATTGAGAATAATTTGTGAATTTAAGACTGAATTATTATGTGTTTTGTGGCAATTTCGGTAAATGTGCCAAAATTAGCTGAAAATTAGGAAGAATGGAAAATTGTTGATTAATTAGTCAGTGATTAATGGAGAAATTAATTACTAACTAAGAAGAAATGAGGCGTGTGACTAAATGGATAATGGAGTGGTAAGAGTAACTTATTAGTTACTTACTTTATGTGAGCCAATGAGAATGAAACATGTGGCAATTTGGTATGAGAGAGAGAGAGTTGGAAAGTCAAACCCATTATTTTATTGTTTTTCTCTCTCTTCCCTCCTTCCTTTTTGCTGGGCAAGTATGGGCAAGAGGTAGTATCATCATTTCTTCATCTCCTTCAAGCTCTCATCTCTCTCTCTCTCGCCATTTCTGGCGCCATTGTTGAAGAAGCAAGAGAAAGAAAAGCTTGAATGAAGGTGAGTAAATGACCTTGAATGTAAAAAAATCACTTCATTAATCTTGTTCCTTGGATTGAGGGCTCCATTTCTATGGTTAGAGATTGTCCATTGGTGTTAGTTTTTGCCCTGAAGGAAATCTAAGCATTGGTGAATCAATAACCTCTTTGAGAAAGTTACTGAGGTAAGTGAGATGAACCTTTCTATCTATGTTTGGTGCCATATGATTAAGTTTCAAATTTCTAGGATTTATGGCCTATTTTCAAAAATTATGGTTATGGAGAGTTTAGTATGCTAGGGTCATGGAAATGGGTTTTGTGGTATATGTTTTGAATAGATAGAATTGGTTTAAGGTTGAAATGTTGAGTTTGACAAATTTTGGGATTTTGTGTGAATGTTGCCTAAAACCAAAGTATGATAATGGAATACGAATTTGGTAGTTTTGATGGTTCTATTAGATTCCTTGTGCAGTTTTATGTGGGAGTAGCCTTGGTTTAGAATTTGTAATCATTGGAATCACTTGGGTAAAATTTGGGAAGTGTTATCAACTCTGCTGCATTTTTGGCTTCTGATATGCATCACTCAAGTAATCAAGGGTGTCACTCGAGTGAAGTCGTGCATATTCTCTTATCTATTTGTGTTTTTGGGTGCATTTCTGTGCAAAAAGCCAAGAGTGTTGTCTCACTTATGGGTATTGTAGGTTATCACTCGAGTGAACCTTGTCTCACTCGAGTGTGGGTGTATCTGACACTATGAACTTGCGTCTCAGGTTGTCACTCATGGTCAATTTTTAAGAGTGTATCTTAACACTGGCGAGTATTAAGCCATCACTCGAGTGCCAAGGTCCCTACTCGAGTGATATTCCCTCTTGAAAGTTTCTTGTGCTCTCGGGTGAGCACTTCCTGAACCTCACTTTATAGGACTCGAGTAGGCATTTGGCTACCACTCAAGTGTTGCTTTCAAGACTCAAGTGCAAGTTCATTATCACTCGAGTGAGGTCTTATTCACTCGAGTGCAACAGTGAAAAACCAGTACTTGTACTTCTAAAAGGGGATATTTGGGATAGTTCTTCCAACCCTTTACGGCTTTTGTTAGAGGAATTTGTAGCTTCTTAAAGGACATTGATGATAACTACTTTAAGTTATATGAAGTCATTTAAGTATTGGAATAGAGAATAACACTTCGTCCCAAATTATGAATTATAAGATTAGACATTTTGCCTTACTCGAGAGAGACCGGTGCCAGAGCATGCATGGAAGACCAAGGTAATGACTTTTCTCTCATGTTATGTATGGTGCTTGGTATGCATGACTTATCCTTATTTTGTTGTGAAAATATTTGGCATGAGGCCATTGTGATCTTGTGAATATGTTATCGGCCGTTGGCATCACAGCTTGAGCAGTTCAGCGTAAGCAGTTGTAGGGGTGATGGTCATCACACCTACCCTTGCTGTTGTATTTGTCGTGGCTGAGTTGTGGAATCATGGATTCCTATTTGAGAATATGCCAATGTGGCTTGAATGTAATGTGAAATATTTTATATGGATCCCAGCTGTGGTGATATATGTGATATGAACATGTGAATGTGCATTACAACGTGAGCAGTTTAGCGTGAGCAAACATAAGGGTGACGCATGTCATACCTACCCTTACCACTTAACTGTCACTGTAGTTGCTATGTGTTATGTGATAATTTTCTTTTATGCTTTGTGGTTGTGCATACTATGAGTGATTTGACACTACAGAGATTTCTTAGAATCTCACTCTCCCAAAACAAATTTCAGATAGGGCTAGTGGATCTAAAGATAAGCAAGTGACGAAGGGTGGTTAGAGCTTCGGGCTAGGAGTTTATTTTGGATTTTGGTTATCATTTTCGATAATTGTATATGATATTTTGAATTATAGAATAGTAATTGTGTAATCCCCTAGATAGGGAAATTGATTATGGGTGTTTGTGCCCAGTAAACCCTTTATTGGTTAATAGAACCCGAGTGTATATGGAATTTACATTGTACTATGATATTTATGAATAAAATCATACTATACAGGCCATTTGTGTAATTGAAATGTGAATATGAGACCATTGTTGAACATGTTTAGAAAAGTTTTTGAAAACCTTGATTTTGGGAAATTTACTTTTATTATGTATTAAATCATCTTATGGTCTCTAATTCCACATAATCATGTACTTATGAACTTAATCTCTCCTTTTGATTGGAAGGGGGTTACATTTGTGGTATTAGAGCTGTAGTTCCTGGCAAGGGTAGGAATTGCTAGGATAGTTCCCATAGTTGGTGCCTTAGTCATAAATGATGACTTAGGATTGTTTGTTGTATACACATGAGTGATTCTGCTATTTGTGGATATATATATAAATTTTAAGGACTATGTGTATACATTTGCTATGGTACTGACATGGTGAATTATTTGTAGAGTTAAAAGACAAAATGGTTCGCCCTAGACTCAAACCAGGGGATCCCAAGGTGGAGGAATTAAATGACAATCCACCTGTTCCAATACGAGAAATGATGAACTTGATCAAAGAGCAAAGAGACATGATTGTTGAGCTAAGAGAAGAGCTCAAGGAAGAAAGGGCCAAGCATAATGAGGAAAAGGTCTAGTCTATATGTGAGGAGACCCAGGAGGAAACCCAAATAGTGACTCATCATGAAGAGAGCTGAGGGGTCCAATTGGTCTCGAGAGACCTTATCTCGCACGGTGCCAAATCAAGAGTCACAAGGGGTATCGGTCCGAGAGGGTAGAGATCTACAATTTTGGGTCTCGAAGTTTTGCAAGCATCTACCTCTGGGGTTTAGAGGGAGATTTGAACCTCAAGCTACTGAGGACTGGTTAAACTGGTTAAAGAAGATCTTCGAGGTCCTTGAGTATCCATCAGAGGTGAAAGCAAAACTAGCAGTGTATAAACTAGAAGGGGATGCAAATCGGTGGTAGCAAAATATCACTATGACACTGTGGAGCCTAAACATGCCACTAACTTGGGAGGTGTTTCAAGAGAAGTTCAATGAGAAGTACTTCCTTAAGTTGGTGAGACTTGAGAAGGAGTCTGAATTCCTAGCCATCAATCAGGGGGATATGGAGAGCTTTGATGAGTACTTATCCTGCTTCATCCGGTTATCTCGATACTCTTCTTACCTACAACATAAGGATGATGAGGAGTGGAGTTCCAATATGCTTATCCGAGGTTTGAGGCGTGAGCTGAGGAAGAGATTAGCCATTCATATGTTCATTGACTTCAACATGGCGGTGGAAGAATGCAGAATTACTGAGAATAATCTAAGAGAGTTATACCCAACTAAGGGTAGTGGCAGCTGTAGTGAGCCTAACAAGGACAATACTTCCCAGAAGCAAAGGGACAAGGGTTCTCATCTAGGGGCAATAGCAAGAAGCCTTATCAATTTGGGGGTTATGGTGATCAAAGACCTCCAGCGGGACAATATGCAATTAGTGTAGAAAGTATCATCCGGCCAGAACCTGCACGGGGGAAGTAATTTTCTTCAATTGCAAACAAGCGGGTCATATCTCTACTAAGTGCCTATTACTGCAAATGGAACAAAGGCCCAGGAATCAGGGTCGAGTGTTCGTGATGACACATGAGGAGGCCTGAAAGTCATCTGAATTGATCCAAGGTAAAATTCTTCTCGGTGGTAATAAGCTACAAGCATTATTTGACTCAGGTGCAAGTCATTCTTTTATTGCCTATGACTGTGTTAAACGCTTGGGATTGCATATGCATAGACTATTATTTGATTTGGTTGTGTTGACACTAATGGGTGTCAAGGCCATGAAGCTGAAGCTTGTCTTAATTGTGTGATAGTTGTTGAGGGACTTGAGTCTGTGGTTGATTTGATTTTTTACTGCTTCAACAACTAGAAGTTATTCTAGGTTTTGATTAGTTGAGAGTAAACGATGTACTGCTTAACTATGGTAATAAGAAGATATCCTATCATTCTAAACAGAGGGAGAATGATGTAAATGCCGATTTGAACTTTCTTTTAACAGCTAAAGCGGAGAAATATCTTAAGAAGGGATGCCAGGGGTATATGGTATTCTTTTCCGTACAAGGAGAGACAGGTGAAACTTTAGAAAGTATACCCGTGGTAAGAGAGTTCTCTGAGGTATTTTCAGACGATCTTAGAGGATTGCCTTCAGAAAGGGAAGTGCAATTCCCAATTGAGATTGTACTTGGAGTTGGTTCGATATGAAAGGCTCTATACCGTATGGCCTAGAATGAAATGGCAGAGTTGAAGAAGCAAATTGAAGAATTGCTTGAGAAAGGGTTCATCCGACCCAGTGTATCACCGTGGGAAGCTCCAATGTTGTTTGTGAAAAAGAAATATGGGAGTTTACGGTTGTGTATCAATTATAAGGAGTTAAATAAAGTTATTGTCAAGAACAAGTATTATCTCCTAAGAATCAATGACCTGTTAGATCAATTATCTAGCTCGTGTGTATTCTCTAAAATTGATCTAAGGTCGGGATATCATCAGTTGCATGTGAAGGCAACATATGTTCTGAAGACTGCTTTCAGAACGAGGTATGGGCACTATGAGCTTTTTGTGATGCCCTTCGAGTTGACTAATATACTGGCGATATTCATGGATTATATGAACCGCTTCTTCCAACAATTTCGTGAGCAGTTTGTGGTAGTATTTATCGACGACATTCTAATATACTCTAAGAGTAGAGAAGAGCATGAGCAGCATATAAGAATTGTGCTGAAAATCTTGAGAGAAAATTAACTTTATGCCAAGCTGAGCGAGTGTGAGTTCTGGCTTATAGAAGTGAAATTTCTTGGCCATGTTATCTGATGTGAAAGGGTCTCTATGGATCCCAGTAAGGTGGAAGCAGTACTTGATTGGAAGATGCCAGAAAGTATTTTGAGATTCATAGTTTTTTGGGTCTTACTGGTTATTATCGAAGGTTTATTCAGAACTTCTCTCGGATTGCATTGCCGATGACCAAGTTCACGAGGAAGGATCAACTATTTTTTTGGGATGAATATTGTGAGAGGAATTTCACTAAGCTGAAGGAGAGATTGACTACAGCATCAGTGTTGATTATACCTGATCCCAGTAAGGCTTATGTCGTGTACAGTAATGCGAGTAAGCAGGGGTTAGGGTGTGTCCTGATGCAGCAGGGAAGAGTGGTGGCCTATGCCTCTCGATAGCTGAAACCGCATGAGATGAATTATCCCACTCATAATCTGGAGCTTGCGGCAATTGTGTTTACATTGAAGATTTGGCGCCATTACCTGTATGGTGTGACAGTTGAATTGTACGGCGACCATAAGAGTCTTAAACATCTGTATGATTAGAAAGAGTTAAACATGAGATAGCATCGCTGGATGGAGTTGCTAAAGGATAACAACCAGGAGATCAAATATCATTTGGGTAAACCAATGTCGCTGTGGATGCTTAGTTGAAAGATGTGCTTGTTGCAACAATGATGATTCAAGAGGTGAAATTGATTGAGGATTTTTGAGATTTCAATATCTCGAATGATATCTTGTGTGCCAGTTATGGTGTTGTCTAAGGGGAGAATGACCTAAGGATTGAAACTAAAGAGGCTCAAAAGCAAGATGAATGAGCTCAGTCCATCCGAGCTATGATTAAGCAAGGAGGGACTCGAGATTATGACTTGTCACCTACTGGATTAGTTCGTTACCAGAAGAGGATCTATGTTCTATTGAAGGCTGACTTGAGACAGAGGATTCTGGATGAGGCTTATAAGAGTCAGTATACTCTTAACCTAGGTATGACCAAGATGTATCATAACTTGAAATCCATGTATCAGTGGCCAGGGTTGAAGAATGTGACTAAGTATGTGGCACGGTGTCTTACATGTCAAAAGATGAAGATTGAACACCAGAGACCGCCAGGATTGCTTCAGAGTCTGAAAATTCCAGAGTGGAAATGGGAGAGTGTGACCATGGATCTAGTGGTGGGTCTACTCAAGATCAGAAACTATAATGCAATTTGGGTGATTGTTTATCAACTCACGAAGTCAGTGCACTTCATACCTATCATTGCTAGCTATTCTCCTGCTAAGCTGGCGGAGATATACATCAAAGAGATTGTGAGACTCCATGGTACACCGAAGAACATTATTTCTGATAGAGATCCTTGGTTTGCTTCTAGATTCTAGAGGGCTCTACATGAAGCTATGGGTATACAGTTGAGGTTTAGTATGACCTACCATCCTTAGACAGATGGACAGCCAGAAAAGACTATCCAAACACTGGAAGATATGCTGAGTGGGCGGTTGGCTATCACTCGAGTGTTTGTTTCAGGACTCGAGTGCAAGTTCATCAACACTCGAGTGAGGTCTTCCTCACTTGAGTGCAACAGTAAAAAACCAGTACTTGTGCTTCTAAAAGGGGATCTTTGGGATAGTTCTTCCAACCCTTTAGGGCTTTTGTTAGAGGAATTTATAGCTTCTTAAAGGACATTGATGATAACCAATTTAAGTGATATGAAGTCATTTAAGTATTGGAATAGAGAATAACACTTCATCCTTAATTAAGAATTATAAGATTCGACATTTGCCCTACTCGAGAGAGACCAGTGCCAAAGCACGCATCGAAGGACCAAGGTAATGACTTTTCTCTCATGTTGTGTATGATGCTTGGTATGTATGACTTATCCTTATTTTGTTGTGAAAATCTTTGGCATGAGGCTATTGTGATCTTGTGAATGTGTTATTGGCCATAGGGATTTACAGCTTGAGCAGTTCAGCGTGAGCAGTCATAGGGGGTGATGGTTATCACACCTACCCTTATCGTTGTATCTGCCGTTGTACTTGCCTAGGCTGAGTTATAGAATCGTGGATTCCTGTTTGAGAATATGCCAGTGTGGCTTGAATGTAATGTAAAATATTTTATATGGATCCCAGCTGTGGTGATATATGTGATATGAACATGTGAATATGCAATACAACATGAGCACTTCAGCGTGAGCAAACATAAAAGTTATTTTTATTAAGTCCCAAATCATCTTATGGTTTCTAATTCCACATAATCACATACTTATGAACTTAATCTCGGCCTTTGATTGGAAGGGGGTTACAAGAAGTGGTACATGAATAGGTTTTAACCTAATTCTTTTACAGTTGGAATTTTAGGATTGGATTATTTGTCTTAGCTGTTGGCATGTAGGTCAAGGAACTATTTTTGTGTAGAAAAAAGGGATACAAGGCAGTAACTTTATCTCTCATATACTATGTGAACATTGATATGTTGTATTTTGCTATATTTTGTGATATGAACACGTGCCTGGGGCATATTACCTAGCTGTGGTCTGGGACTCAGCTGAGGTACACGGACAAGTAAGGGATCCAAATAGTCATTTAGCCCTGAGCATTGTGAACACACATGATATAGTATGAATTTTCATTTTATATTATATGGTGCATTGCATATTTAATTTTCATATTTTGTATGATTGATTATGTGTTACTACTGAGATTCGTTTGAATCTCTCCATTTTTCAAAAATAATAATATTTCAGTAGAAGCTAGTGGCTCCAAGAGTAAGGTCAAGGAACTATTTTTGTGTAGAAAAAAGGGATACAAGGCAGTAACTTTATCTCTCATATACTATGTGAACATTGATATGTTGTATTTTGCTATATTTTGTGATATGAACACGTGCCTGGGGCATATTACCTAGCTGTGGTCTGGGACTCAGCTGAGGTACACGGACAAGTAAGGGATCCAAACAGTCATTTAGCCCTGAGCATTGTGAACACACATGATATAGTATGAATTTTCATTTTATATTATATGGTGCATTGCATATTTAATTTTCATATTTTATATGATTGATTATGTGTTACTACTGAGATTCGTTTGAATCTCTCGATTTTTCAAAAATAATAATATTTCAGTAGAAGCTAGTGGCTCCAAGAGTAAGATGGTAAATATGAGTAGTTGAAGGGTATTGATCCTGAGATCAAAGTTATTTAATTACATTAGTTTAATTTTAATATTTTGGAAAAAAATTTGTATATATTATCAAACCCTGCGGGGAAGACTCCCGTATGTAAACTTGTACTTAATATTAGTATATTTGTGTTATTTCTATATGCATGTGGAACTGTGCCTTTATTACTCTACAAATATTGAAATGTTAAGGGGTTTGACAAAAATTTTGAATAGCTTTGCGATGCAAGTTTTAACAGTTTTATCTATATACCTTTATTATGGTATATTGCTTGGTTCTTATCATGCCATAATTTATTGGTATATTGCTACAAGTATAATTATTGTCTCCTGGTATGCATGTTTCTTAATTTCGTTGAAATCTCTAAAAATCAGTGGTTTTTTTTTGTTTATCCTTTTGCTATTGAATAGGGTGCTACAAGGTGTTGAAATATATGGATCATAGTTGGATAAAAGCTAAACGGACGAATGTTGAATATGATAATGGGGTGAGGGGTCTTTTTGACTTTTCTAGAAAAGGAAAGTCATTCAATGAATGATCTTCTTGAGACTCCTTTTCTAGGGGTCTACCAGAATTAAATGAAGAAGATGAAGCAAATAATAAACATGGCACAAGAAACGATCATCATGAAGGGATATGAGAGGATATCCCTTTATAAAACTACTTTGAAGGTTAGCTAGCTAAAGTAATTATCATGAATTATATTTGAATTATGTATAATTATTATATAAATAAAACTACTTTTGTTTGTTGTCGTCACAGGAAAATGAAGGATCTGAAGTGTTCTAGTGTAGATGCTCCGGAGACAACTAGTGTTCATCAGCGATGGATTACAGTCTGTTGCGTTCTTTCTCAGTAGATTCCTTTATCATTAATCAAAGTGTTTTGATTCTATTATTAGCTAAAGTTTTGATTTTTTTTGTCAAACTGTAATATTAAAAAAAAGGGAATAAAAATGTGTAGCAACATAAATTAATTTTCCAATCATGTGTGATAATGTGTTGATTTTCAATGATTTATTGTTGTTGCTTCTATGGAATGTGGGGTGTAGGAAGAATGATGTAAGTTACACCATTTGAAATTGTGTTTTAAAATGCTTGATGAAATAGGAATGTGTAAGAGAAGAATTTATTTGGGGTGTAGGAAGAATGATTTATTGTTGTTGCTTCTATGGAATGTGGGGTGTAGGAAGAATGATGTAAGTATTACACCAATTGAAATTGTGTTTTAAATGCTTGATGAAAATGCTTCTATATAAGGTGTTTGTTATAATGTGTAAGAGAAGAATTTATTTAGATGTTGTTGAAATGGCTGCCTGGGTACAATGTTTTAACAGGAATATTTTTTTTAAAAAAATGGAAACAACAACCAATAGAAAAAGAATGACTTTTTAGACCAGTTATTTGAACAACTGGTCTAAAAGTCATACTTTTTAGACCTATTTTATCTACAATTGATCTAAAATGTTATTTTTTAGACCATAACAGACTTTTTAGACCGGCCATATCAAGACCTCATCCAGAACCGGTCTAAAATGTCATTTTTCCATCAGTATTATTGTGATTTTATCTCTAGAACTTGTCTTAAATCTTTTTTAAAGCTGAAAATTCCCTTTGTATACATAAAGATGATTTAGCATTTGTTTTCATTCTTTACTTAAGTTAGTGCTAAGTTAAATAAAAAAATAAAGGGGATTGAAGGGGGAAGAGAAGAGAAAAGGAATAACAACAACAACAACTCCGCTGATTTCTCTAGATTTGACTTAGTATCCGGGGGCACTTCATTACCAATGTTGGCACTCGCTTCAAACGGTTAAATCAAAGAGGGTTATAAGTTGGGCAAAAAGCCTCTTGAGGTGCTTGTTGGAGTAACTGAGTAATCGATGTTGCATCGCCCATGTGTAGGGTCGTGTCAAAAGGGGAACGCAATAGCTCAAGATAAAAAAAAGGTTGTTGGAGTAACTGAGTAACCGATGTTGCATTACCCATATGTAGGGTTGTGTCAAAAGCCAACCTCCAATAGCTTAAAAAATAATAATAAATTTAAATAAAATTTTCATTTCTCATAACATTTCCCTTCACTCTTCATGTCTTTTATTTAACTGCTTGACACTAACTACAGTTTTATTCATTATCAAGTCTTGTTGATTTTTGTATGCATTGGGATAATAAAGTGGATATTGAAATGATAAACAAGCCTAGGGTAGATGAGTTGCTATAAGTGGAATTGAGTGAAATACAAGCCCTTAATTATATTGAGAGATGAGTATAAATACTTGCCCTGTGAGGGACATTCTATAGTGTTTTATCTTTTGCCAAGATATTTGCCTTGCTACTTGTATTTTTAGAATGTGGAAAAGAATTCTATAAAGACTTAATTTTTGAGATTTTAAATTGGTTCTACTTTTATAATGGCTTCTTTAAAATCTTGCTTCTAGTATTTTCTTTGATGGTTTACAAATTAAAATCTTGAGGACGAGATTTGATGTAAATGTGGGGGTATGATGACTCTCTATTTTTAGATAATTTTAAGATATATTTGGGAGTCATCTAGGTAAAATTAAAGGGATTTGAGTGAGATTGTGACAAGATATTGATTTAGAGGAATTTCATTATAAATATCAAAGTTTAGGATAACAATAATGATTTTGATATTAAAGATAAAAATAATTATATTAATAATAAAAATAATAAATTAAAAAGAAAAAGATATTTTAGTAGCTATTACTATTACTACTATTATTGTTATTATAATTATAATTATCATAATTTTCATTATTTATTATTATCATTATCTATTTGTTTTGTTTTTGTTTGATTTCATTTTGCTAGAGGGATATTGCACTTTATGAAATGAGGATCTAGGAACCTAACCTATATATAGGGGTTCAGCTTCTTCAAAAAAGGAGGAGAAGAACATAGTTCGGTATGGATGGAAGGAGGAGGAGAAGTATTTGAATACAAAGAGAATTAGAGTTGAGGGCTAGAGAAAGATGATTGAGCGATTGGAGAGCTGGAGCTTGAACATTCAAAGAGATTTGGAGCTTCAATCTTGGTTCTTTCATTTTCTTTTCTTCTTTCACTTGGATTTTGTTATGAATCAAATTATCATCTCTAGTTTTTGTTTGATTTTGAACGTGAGTAGCTAAATTTATTATTCTAGGATTGCTTTGAACTATTAGATGGATTAAGCATTATTTATTTATTTCTTTTATTTATTAATGAAATTTATGTGTTGATTTTATCTTGTGTTTAATGCTTCTGGGTGATTGGCTACCACTTAGATTGTTGAGTTCAATTGAGTGATACTTGAGAAAACTAATTTAATTGTAGAACTTAGGTAAAATCATGCTATACTTGAAGTTTAAGGGCTTGTTTGGTAGGAGGGGAGGGAAGGGAAAGTGAGCGGAGGGAAAATCTTTTTAAGTTGGATTTAAGAAAAGGAGAGAATTGGTGTTAAAAACTTTTAATTAATTTTTCTTACTCTTTTATCTTTGCTTTATTAATATTTTATAACCCCATTTCTTCAATTTTCTGAAATCCAACTCATAAAAATTTTCTCTCCCTTCCTTTGCCCCCCAAATCCCTCATACCAAATAGACGCTAAAGGTTAAATGGATGATTTGTTAATAGAATAGAGATATATCTATTAGCCTAGCATCATCTAATTGAGGATAGATCTTAATGAGTGTTTTCATTAACTGAGACAAGAGATTGCGCGAGTTAATTGAGAATATAAAATTGGTTTTGACTTGAAAAAGCTTTATCAATTAATTTTAGACCTCTAATGTCAACACCCGTTTCTATTTCGGTATTCATAGAGTAATAGAGATTAAGTTCCACAGGCATACAAAAAAGTACAAATATGTTGATAAAAGTATTTGTTTACAGACCGGAATCAACCAAACAAAATTTGATAATATTCACAAATATGTAAAGAATATCCACAAAATGTTCCCAATACAGACTATATATAACCACAATCTTCATCTCGGGAAACGTGCAATTCAGTTTCCCTTATATATGTACTTGCCTTTCGAGCCGCTAGCACTCGCTGAGATATTTTTTATTAGAAAAAGAGGTGAGATTCCAAAGAATCCCAGTAGGGCATACTATCATTCATATAAAATGCGAAAAGTAGATATTATATGCACCATGTATGCATGTATTAATGAACAATATAATACATCATCGTCATGTATACATGAATAGGGATCCTACCCCACTAATCATATACTGGTTGGATTCTTACCCAATCCCTAAGTGTAAGTGCACTTTCGGTACTAACTGCCTCTTCTAGGCCAACCATGTTGATTAATAAAAGCACAAACAATAGTAACCACTTAATCATATGAACTATGGCATGATGTATGAAAGATAATGTCCCTACCTTAAGTCTCTTTAACCCCGTTTCGTGTGCCTTGAAAAGCATGCCAAACTCAGGCTCCCAACTCAGTCCTAAAGTAACAAATATATAAGAAATAGGTAAAAACTCATCCATGTACCATTTTAGACACTCCTACAGTGTTTATAGTAGTTATATTAGTCTAATGTGAAAATTTACCAAAATGCCTTTCGGGACCTGGCTCGGCCCAAGCGTACTCGGTCTGACCGCAATTTTATTGAAATTTTAATTGGAGCTATTTTGATATATTTTCGCCCAAAAAATCCATTTATGGACTCGAAATTGCCAAATTCATTGTAAAAAGCCAGATATGCCCTTGGCAACCCCGCTTTCCGGGTTTTAGGGGCATTTTCGTAATTATGCTTTTTTCAAAAAAGTGATCAACTATAATCCGATCTAATTTTCCCCTAAACTCAATAGAATCATCAGAGCATCAGAAAATCCAACTCTAACCCCTTGTACTAGCCCAAGTTGAAATGTTCAATTCCCCGGGAAAATTTAGGGTTTTTCGATTCTAACTCCATAGACGTGTTCCTTTCTACTCCTCATCACTTTATTAACTATTTAATTACGTTATAACTACTATTCAGTCCTAATTTTGACAGCATAACATTTCTAATAACATATTTCCCAAATTCAAAATCAAAGACAATCCGACAAAATTTCACTGATTAAATCGACCACAATAGTCATAACAACCAATATTCGAAGGTTTGGAAGTTGCCTTTTCTTCCTCTAGCTTTTCCCCTTTAGGCCGAAACCCTATTCTTCCCAAGAACTAAATTTGAGCTTCCTAAACTTTGAATAATATAGAAAAGTAGCTTAGGAGCAGACTTATACGCGTTAGGAACCAATTTTTACCGAAGAAATCACTTACTTTTGCAAGTTTTTTCTTCTCCTTCTCTATCTAACTCAACAAACTCTCTCTCACTCTCTATACTGCACAAAATGGACAGAAATGAGAGGAAGAAGGTGCATATTTGTTTTATAAATATGCTTGCTTATGTCATCTAATTTATTGCTTATGTCATAATTTCAATATTATGACTTTTAAGGTATACATCCATAACTTTATGTTACTTGATGCCTTGAGCCCAATTAACATGCAACTAATATTTCCTTCATTTGTTACATATAATAGCTTTCCAAGGATCCCTCCTTTAGGTTCAAATTGGCTTCACAACTTGTTCAAATTACTTATACACATAAAGTCACAATTTTGGTCAAATTCACATTTTTGATCAAATTTTCCATAAATTCATATTTATTTGACCTAAATACTCTAAACATATTTTCCCCTCTATTTTCCTTAATTAATTGATATTAACTTCAATTAATCAGAAAATAATTATATTTGTGCTAAATTGGCAAAATTATGATTTGGCCATCACCTTTTTAATTTAATTTCTTTCTTTCTTTTTCTTTGGCCAATTTCCATTTATTTTTTGACCAAATATTTTCTCTACTATTTCACCATTTTTGGACCTTAATATTGGGCTTTTTAATTTACCCAAATTTATTCCATAATTATTTTTGCCCAATTTCTCATGAAATGAACATTTATAAAATCCATAAATTCCAAATTCATGAATATTCACCATTTTATTGAATTTCTCAAATAATTACAATATATTTGGTGAATATGAAATTTGGGGTGTTACAGTTCTCCCCTACTTAAATAAATTTTGTTCCCAAAATTTACTACACCTACACAGCCATAAATTACGGGTAATGTTTCTTTATACTTTCCTCCGTTTCCCATGTAGCCTCTCGAAGCGATAACTCTTTCTAGACAATCTTGACGAATGGAATGCTCTTATTCCTGAGCTGCTTCTCCTGCCGATCAATGATCCGATCAGGTTTGACTATATAAGTCAAATCATCATGCATTTCCACGTCTTCATATTCTATTACATGTTCTGGATCAGGTTGATACTTTCATTGCTCTGCCAATACCTGTAACTGGTGATACTTTCATAAACACATGGTCGCAACTTCAAATTCCAGAAGTTTTCGCCTCTTATCAGCATAACTATTCTATTGGCTATGAGTAGTTAACAACATCTGTTTAATCAACTTTATTTGATTTGTTGTCTTGTCAACAACATCTGGCCCTAGCAAATGCGTCTCAGGAAACTCTATCCAGCATAAGGGCGATTGACACTTCCTCCCATACAGTGCCTCATACGGAGTCAACTGGATGCTCGAATGATAACTGTGTTTGTATAGAAACTCACCCAATAGAAGGAATTTGTCCCAAATGCCTTTGCAATCAAGTGCACATGCTTGTAGCATATCCTTAAGGGTTTGAACCGTTCGTTCTGTTTGAGGATATGCCATGTTGAATCAAAGTTAGTACCTAAAGCTTCATGAAATGCCTTCCAAAACTTGGAAGTGAACCATGGTTCTCTATCTGAGATGATGTTCTTCAGAGTACCATTTAACCTCACAATCTCCTTAATGTATATTTTTGCTAGTTTGTCAGGAGAGTAATAAACACTAATAGGTAGGAAGTGGGTTGTCTTTGTGAATCTATCAACTATCACCCATATAGCGTCATGGTTTTTGACCTTTGGTAACCCTGTCATGAAATCCATAGTAATGCTTTCCCCCATCTACTCAGGAATCCCAGGGTTTTGCAAAAGTCTCGATGGTCTTTGATGTTCAACTTTCACTTTCGAACATGTTAGACAATGAGCGATAAACTTAGTCACCTCTATTTTCATCCTTGGGCACCAGTATTGGGCCTTCAAGTCATATTACATCTTTATAGCCCCTGAATGCAGAGTATACTTATATTTATATGCCTCCTCCAGGATTTTTCATCTTATTTCTGGTTATGGTGGAACATAAATCTACTTCTTGTACCTGACTAGTCTACTAGGTGACAAGTCATATTCCTGAGTTTTACTTCGAGCAATCATATCCCTGATAGATAAAGCTCATCTATTTGCAACTATGCTTCTTTGATTGCTACCCTAAAATCATTGTATACTTCACTGATATTGCTCATCAAAATTTGATTTGGCAAATTGCAGCCTTGAAAATCCTTGATCAGCTTTTGCCCACGGATCATCATGGCTGTCACCTGCACTGATTTTCGGTTCAATGTGTCTGCAACAATATTAGCCTTTATGGGATGATATTTGATTTCTAAATTATAGTCTTTTAGCACTCCATCCACTTGCGCTCTCATATTTAGCTCTTTCTGATCATACAAGTACTTTAAGCTCTTGGGGTCGTAGTACAACTCTACGGTCTCATCTTAGAGATAGTGTCTCCAGAGTTTTAAAGCAAACACAGTTGCCGCCAACTTAAGATCATAAGTGGGATAGTTCAATTCATGTGGTTTCAGCTGACGAGATGCGTATGCCACCACCTGGCCATGCTGCATCAACACACATCCCAATTCATACCCACTAGCATCTGTATACATAACATACGTCAACTATGAATCTAGGATCGTCAGCATAGTGCTGTCATTAATATCTACTTCAACTCCATAAAGCTCTTCTCACAATTCTCATTCCACACAAAATGTTGAGCTTTTTGCGTCAATATCATCAAAGGCAACGTAATTTTGGAGAAATTCTGTATAAATCGTCTATAATACCTAGCTAGACCTAGAAAACTGTGCACTTTAAATATAGTCTCTGGCCTTTTCCAGCTTAGTACTACTTCCATCTTCTAGGATCAACAGAGACCCTCGTTGTGAAACAACATGGCCTAGAAATTTTACCTCTGAAAGCCAAAATTCACACTTACTCAGCTTGGCGTAGTGTTTCCTATCCCATAATACGTTCAATGCAGTTCTCAGATGCTGTTTGTGTTCAGCCTTACTTCATGAATACACTAGTATATCATCAATAAAGACTACTATGAACACCTCCAAGTACGGACTAAGGATTTGATTCATGTAGTCCATAAACACGGTAGGTGCATTGGTAAGCTCGAATGGCATTACAAGGAACTCGTAATGGCCATATATAGTCCTAAAAGCAGTGTTCGACACATCTTCTGCTTTTACCTTTAACTGGTGGTATCCCAACCGTAAGTTAATCTTTGAGAATATGTAGGAACCAGATTACTAATAGAGCAGATCATCAATTCTAGGGAGTGGATACTTATTCTTGATGGTTACCTTGTTTAGCTCTTGATAGTCAATACAGAGACTCAGGCTCCCATCTTTCTTTCTGACAAAAAGCAATAGAGCACCCCTGGTGTAATGCTTGGTCATATAAACCCTTTCCAAGTAGCTCTTCAATCTGCTTCTTTACTTCTGCCATTTCACTTAGAGCCATAAGGTATGGGGTTTTGGAAATTGGACTTGCTCCAGGCCTCAGATCAATTGAGAACTCCACTTCCCTATCTGGAGGTAATCCACCGAAATCATCCGGAAACACATCAGGAAACTCATTCGCTATAGGGATACTTTCCAAGGCTACACCAGCCTCTGACTACATAAAGCAAAACACCATACACCCCTGACAACCTTTTTGCAAACATCTCTCAACCTTAGCTATGGAGAGAAGGTTAAGAGTGATTTATGTGTCTGCTTGTGGTTATAGATTTTGATATATAACTCTCTTTTGTTTGCAATCCAGCAACACACCATTCACTGTGAACTAGTCAATCCCTAGATCACCTTCAACCCTTACAGTGGCAAACAGATCAGATCTACAATCGATTCATGCCCCTCGATGTTTACCATGCAATTCAGACATACATTGAACGTAACTATTTGAGTGCCTATGGGCGTAGACAGAACCAAATCATATGGGGATTTATACATATATATATTCAACTGTCTAATGAAGTCATCTACAATGAATGAATGGCTGGCACCTGAATCATACATAACATGCACTAGACTGTCATTCAAAGAAATCATACCTTAAATCAACTCCAGAGATGTTGGGGTTCTTTCTGTGTTAGTGTGTAAACCCTGCCTGGAACCCTAGGTTTAGTCTCCTCTGGTTGCTGCTTCTATAGACAATCCTTCTCCATATGTCCTGATTTATTGCAATTGTAGCAAGTAAACGGCTTATTTCTATCTGATCTAATAGAATCCCACCGTAAGGTCTACTAGGGTGAAGTGGTTTTCGGTAATGCCAAGAATTTTCACTTCAAGATGAATCTTGGCCTCCTGACCCCTAGACTGATTCGGTCTTTTAGTATCTCCATCGAAAGGTCCACCTTGTTCTGTTTACTTCTGTGATGAACTACCACTTCCAGAAGCACCCTTGTTACTAGTTTGAGCAGCCAAGCTTAACATGCATTTCTCAATATACTGGCATTCTATTCTTCCATCGCTTTACTAAACTCGGTGAAATGCTGTGTAATTAGTTTCTCTTTTATTCTAGTCTTAGCCCTTCAATCAACATATCAGTACTCCATTTATCACTACCATGAAACTTGTGGTATGCCAAATACCAAGATAATTTAATGTATCGAGCTAAATAGTCATCAAAACTTTTTTGATCTTATTATTGAATGCTCAGAAATACTTTTTATTTCTCACATCTGATCGATGGGGGAAAATATTTCTCATTAATCTGCTGTTGGAATAATTCCCAGATGATTGGAATATTCTTTCCCTTCAAAATTTGTTCTGTGTTTTTCCACTACCGGTCTTCCTCACCTTCTAGCTTGTACATGACTAGCAAGCTTTTACCTCATCCGGGCATTACAATATTTTGAAGATCTTGTCCAGACGTGATAAGCAATCTTCAGCTAATTGTGGGTTGAACTTCCCCCAGAAAATAGGAGGCTGCTGCTTGCCGAACCTACTCAGCCACTACTTCGGGATCTGGTAAGATATCATCTGGTGGAGGTTCCTTATGTGGTATCTCCTTATCATACCCTTTGACCACTTCCTCTAAGAGATCTTGCCTTCGTTGTACCTCTCGAAGTTCATCCCTTATTCCATTCATTATAGTTTGCCGTTGTGCTAGCATATCTAGTATTTACTGCTGTATAGGATCAAGCCTTGGGTCTTCCCCATTGTTACTGTCCCAACCCTCGGTTCTACCTCGTCCTTAGCCTCTACCTCGTGGCGTACCATGTATTATCTTTATATTTCAAACTACATGAAAATAGAGAAAAATTACTTTTTATATAAGAGTAAGGGCATTTTCGCCATTTCATAAAAGTCAGGGTACACAAATATGTCATACATAGCATACAACAACTATTTATAGTAGTTATAGAGAAACTGAAACATCATATAACCTATAAACTACTATACATGACATATCAGTCCTGTTTACATTTTAATTTTCTAAGTTGAATGCAATTCACAAGGAGTCACCCAATCTAGGATTTTCTTGGGTCGAGCAAGATTAACTTTATCTGTTTCCTCTCAAACTACCAACTCCAGCTAAATCTTTTTCTGTCTGTAAGTTTTGCCTAACTGCCTATGTCTTAAAATACGTGTCGATTATCTCTGGTCACCAAAATATGCCACCTAGGTCCCACATCAATCATCATACATAAATCTCTGGAACAGGTCATTCATATGATCTAGAAACTCATAAATGTTCCTATTTGAGCCCCGCTCAACAACATTATTCTTCTGCGGATTCCAAAAAGTAGAGTTTGGGAAAAAGTCTAGTAAGGTACGAATCCAGAACTCAACAAGTACCCCAACCTGCAACTGCTCCCGAATAGCATACAGAGATTGGACTCCACTCAGGAACACAAGGTAATGTCTAACAAGTGTGGCCTGAGCTCGTTAGGCTTTTCAATATCTGTTGAAGATAGAGTTCCATAGCTACGGATCTACTGTAGGTCATATCCTACATCTCTTATGTCGTCCTGAGACTTACGGTCACTCAGCTCATCATTCAGGTACTCCTTTGGATCATCATCGGGATCCTCCTCTAAATCCTCCTCGGGGTCCTCCTTTGAATACTCTCTTGTCTCCCCAACCTGTGACTGCCTTAGCGATGCCGACCTCTGTTTTGGTGCATATATTGGCAGCACCGGAACACTCTTCTATGTCATCCATCTCACATTTACGCCTACAAGCCTATAATACTCTATAAACTGCTACCCATCCAGGATACACTGTTCCAGTAGACGCTAGTTCATGGATGATTCTCCTTCAGATGCCTCACTTGGGCTACTCATGATCCTGTCATCATGCAAACAAAATCATATCAGTATACCATTATGATAATGTTAGAACCACTTATTAGCTCTGATACAAAAAATGTCAACACTAGATTCTATTTTGATATTTACAGAGTAATAGAGACCAAGTTCCATAAGCATACAGAAAAGTACAAATATACTGATAAAAATATTTGTTTACAGACCGGAATAAACTGAACAAAATTCTATAATATCCATAAAATGTTCCCAATACAGACTTTATATAACTATGATCTTCATCTCGTGAAACGTGCCCGTAAGTTTCTCTTATCTATATCCTTGGCATCGAGCCGCTGGCACCCGGTAAGATATTTTTGTTTAGAAAAAGGGGTGAGATTCTAAAGAATCCCTGTAGGGACATACTATCATTCATACAAATTGTGAAAGGAGATATGATATATACCATGTATGCACTTGTTAATGAATAATATAAAACATCATCATTATGTATACATAAGTAGGGCTTTTGCCTCACTAATAGTACATCGGTTGGATTCTTACCCAACCCCCAGGTGTAAGTGCATTTTTGGCACTAACTACCTCTTCTAGGCAAACCATGTTCATTAATAGAAGCACAAACATTGGTAACCACACAATCATATGGACTATGACATGACGTATGAAGGATAATGTCGAAAAGCGTGCCAAACTTAGTCCTAAAATATCAAATATACAAGAATAAGGTTAAAAATCATCCATGTGCCATTTTAGACACTCCTATAGATTTTATAATGGTTATATTTATCTATTGTGAAAAATTTACCAAAATACCCTTGGGGACCCGGCTCGGCCCTACAGTACCCGGTTTGACCCCACTTTTCCTGCAATTTTGATTGGGGCTATTCTGAAATTTTTTCATCCAAGGAATCCATTTCCGGACATAGAATTACCAAATTCATTACCAAAAGATATATATGCCCTTGGCAGCCCCGCTTTCCGGGTTTCAGTGCGTTTTCGGGCTTTTCTGAAAAAGTAACCAACTGTAACCCCACTTAATTTTCCCTCCTGAACTCAATGGAATCATTAGAACATCAAAAATTTAAATTTACCCCTTGTACTAGCCCTAGCCGAAATGTTCAATTCTCTGGGAAAAATTATGGGTTTTCGATTCTAACTTCATAGACGTATTCCTTTCTACTCCGCATCACTTTATTAACTATTTAATTATATTATAACTACCACTTATTCCTAATTTTGGAAGCATCACATTTCCAACAACACATTTCGCAAATTCAAAATCAAAGACAATCCGGCGAAATTTCACCAGTTAAATTGACCACAGTATCATAACAACCAATATTCAAATGTTTGGAAGTTACCTTTTCCTCCTCTTGCTTTTCCCCTTTAGGCTGAAACCCTAGCCTTGCCGAGAACTAATTTTGAGCTTCCCAAACTTTGAATAACATATAAAAGTAGCTTAGGAGCAGAGGTATACACATTAAGAACCAATTTGCCAAAGAAATCACTTACTTTTGCAAGCTTTTTCTTGTCCTTCTCTCTCTAACTCAACAAACTCTCCCTCTCTTCTCTACGCTGCACAAAAAAGATGGAAATGGGAGGAAAAAGGTGCAGATTTGTTTTATGAATATGCTTGCTTATGTCATCTAATTTATTGCTAATGTCATAATTCTAATATTATGACTTTTAAGGTATAAATCTATAACTTTATGTAACTTGCTGCCTTGAGCCCAATTAACATCCAACCAATATTTCCTTCCCTTGTTACATGTAATAGCATCCCAAGGATCCCTCCTTTAGGTCCAAATTAGCTTCACAACTTGTTCTAGTTATGTATACATGTAAAGTCACAATTTTGGTCAAATTCGCATTTTTGTTCAAATTTTCCATAAATTCATATTTATTTGACCAAAATACTCCAAACATATTTTCCCCCTTTATTTTCCTTAATTAATTGATATTAACTTCAATTAATCAGAAAATAATTAATTTTGTGCTAAATTGGCAAAATTATGATTTTGCCATTACCTTTTTAATTTAATTTCTTTATTTCTTTTTCATTGGCCAATTTACATTTATTTTTGGACCAAATTTTTTTTCTAATATTTCTTCATTTTTGGACCTCAATATTGGGCTTTTTAATTTATGCAAATTTATTCCATAATTATTTTTGCCCAATTCCTCATGAAAATGAACATTTATAAAATCCATAAATTCCAAATTCATAAATATTCACCATTTTATTGAATTTATCAAATAATTACAATATATTTGGTGAATATAAAATTTGGAGTGGTACATCTGACAAGCACATCTTTTTGTTATCAATTTAAGATTTAAGTTAGTCTTTTGAAGTATAATTGTGATAATTAATCCTAAGTTTTTCCGATCTTGAAGAAAAATCTTAACTTTACAATTCTCAAATAAATATTGTCTTAAAAAAATTAAATTTTAAAATATTCTCACTTAACCCGATTGAGAGCTTAATTGAGATTAATAATTTATTTTTGACATAGTTCTCCTGGGAACAATCTTTTTACATTACTTGTGATCCGTGCGCTTGCGGTTAAGCTAGACAGCTAACATAGCCAATAAGCTTTTAACTTATGGTTGTCCTATCCTAGTTCCTTTATCACAAACAGCATACTTGCTGATTTACTATGCAGTCACACGACTATTATTACTGTTTCTACTATTAGTACTGTAATTGTAGTATTTGTCTTACATAAAATATATATATAGAACCAAAACAAATAACCAGCTAAAACTGTTGATTCTTTATTAGCATCCTCTATTCATCCGTGATTACCTTCTTACCCTACAAGTCGCTTGCTTCTATTGTAGGTTAGTTATTGAAAAGGGGTAAGATTCAAAAGTATCTTAGTATAACATCAATCACTCATATGATATGTAAATACACAGAGCATGTTAAACGATCATCGAATAAGCATATTCAATCATCACGTCAACATATTCATCAATATGCAGCCATTGCATCTTATATAGGACCCACCCAGTCCACATGTATAGGACCTACTTGTCACCATAATGCCAATGATTAAATTATATTTGCAAAGCAATACATAAGTTGTAAGAGAAAGAGTTACTATATAGTAGCCTTTCCAAATTTCGTTCTTGTTCCCAGTCTCTTGGGCATCCCAGGCAAATGTCTAATCCTATAAATTTGAATTCATGAACAAATGAGTTATTACTTATCTTAATTCTTTGATAACTTAAGACACTTGAGTTGGTTATCCTTAGGGTTAGTGCACTAAGCCAAATGAAAAGTCAATGTGTTCATACTAGCCCAAAATGCTTAGTTCTACCCTTGGAGTTAAAGTTTATTACACTTGGCCCTTAATTTCTTAAATTCGCTTGTTAGCTAAAAGCTGCCAGAATTTGTAATAAACTTTGAAAATTCATATCTTTTTATAGGAATATCCAATTCTGGTGGTTTAAAGTTCTATGTGTCCCTCATTTAGTCTATTTTGAAGGAAAAATATCTCCTTCAGCCAATTCCATGTAAAAAATTCTAGAACCACAATTTAGTGCACACTGCCAAAATATCATTCCAATTTTAAATGCCTAACTTCAAAAATTCATAACTCGTAATGTACGTATCTAAATGGCACAAATGACATGTAAAATTAAAGCTTGACATGTCTAATTTTGTTCTAGAAAATATCATATTCATTGGACAACATTTGGTTGTTCAAAAACATGCCACATTCTTACTGTCTCGTAGGAACCCTAAACTGGTAGCATGGTGTTCAATTCCAATTTTCAGTATTTCATTCCAAAGATCCATAATTCATAGCCAAAGATAAATCCTACACAGTTTTTCATGTAGAATCTATTGATGACCTCAAATTTACCAAAATCCCACTCCTTTTACATGCCCTATTTTGACTGAAAATGGCTTCCTAATTCAATAATTACCAAATTTACCATTTTATCATCAAACTATTCCATTAGGCTCTTTAAACATCATTTGACATCATGTATTTGGTCAAAACAACATGGAACCCTAAATTTTCATATTGACCGAATTCTAGGGCGGCAAAACAATTTCCATAAAACTCAACCAATCAACAAAAGACTAGGTTCAAATTGAAGCTCAAACTCACCTCTATTACTTTCCCAAGGTAGTTCTTTGATTCTCCAACTTTGACACTTTGTGTACAGCACAAAATACCTCCTTTTGAGAAACAAAAACCATGGAATTGTAGCTCTTAGTAAGGGGAATAATTTTTATGATGAGGTTTTAAGCTCAAGAGCTGATTTAAGAGGTGAAAATTGAGCAAGAACACATTCCCTTGTTTCTTTGATCTCAAGAGCTCTTTCTCTTTCCTTTTTCTTTTTTCCCAAGTTTTTCTATCCTCTTTTTCTCACTTTGGCCGACTTTTGGGTGATTGGAAGAGTGTTATATGTGTTTAAATCATTTAGCTTCAGCCCATGAAATTACTTGGCCAAAAATTCACACTAAAAAGCTAGGAAGGTGCTGTATCACAATTTCATGGTGTCTTGAAAACGTTATTGAGTTAATTAGCCAACTATGGTTTGGTTTGGTTGAGTCAACTCTTTTCCTTCCTCTTCCTCTTGCTTGACCGAATTCAGGCAGATAAAAAGGGGACAATTTTGTTGACCCAATTACTCTTTTAAGCTAGCTTTTTGGTCAACCTTCCAAGTTGTAACCAATTGCAATTCTTGTTGACTTTTTTTTCTCTTATTTTTTCTTTGCTTTTTAACTAGCCAATGCCTATGATTTAGTTTAAATTCTCTTCCTTCTTTGCCATCTCTTAACAAATTTTAACCCTTATGGAAAGGGAGTTAAATTGCTTTTTGAAGTCATGATTACTTTGCTTTTCTTGAGCCAATCTTAGCCCTTCATCTTGTCTTCCAATTTTAACCTCAAGATTAAGTGGCAATTGTCTCTTTCGCCCTTGATCATGGCAATATTAATTGTTTTGCCATTAGTTCTTTTCTTTTGTTTATCTTCCTTCTGTTAGAACCGGCTGACACCCAATAGGGGGTGAATTGGGTGTAAGATAAAAATCTTAAAAACTTTGAAAATCTTTTTGCATCTTAGAGGAAGCAATAAATATGAATGTAATGAATCATAAATCAATAGTTAATATATGCTGGAAATATAAGAGTTTAAGGAAGAGAGTGTGCAAACTGTGATTTATCCTGGTTCGGTCAAATCTGTGTTGGCCTACGTCCAGTCCCCAGGGTCCTCCTGAGATTTTCAAATCCACTATCTTTTTGTTTAATCCAGGCACAAGAAAAGCCTTTACAACCCACAAGTTTAGCCGGGCACTTGCGAAACCTTTTACAAATCTCTCACCGAGTTACTCCCCCTTACACACCGTAAGGTTATAACCGAGTTACTCTCCCTTACACACCCTGTAAGGATACAACTTTGATGATGAAAGATTATAGTCAATATTTTCTCTCAGAAGTGAATAGATGAATACTAAAGCACAATGAAAATAATCTCTCTTTCAAATATACATGATATAGAAAATGGATAAGGACAAAGAGTAGTTGGGTTGGAATAGATGATTAATGATCTTTGCATGTTTCTCGTTGGTGTTGTCTGCTTGAATCTTCTATATTTATAGTTGAGTAGGATATGACCGTTGTGAGTATTTCAACTTATCCGTTGAGTCCGTTGCTTTGTTCGTCCGTTACTTGAATTTGAAAACTAGCCGTTACGAACGTTGACGCTCCATTTCCGTAAAGTATCTTTTGTTCCCTTAGCATGATTTCCTCATTATATTCATGGAATAATGCTAAGAATACTAATACAATGAAGTTTTAATCATGAAGATAATAAATCAATAAGCAATAGATGATTTTCATGCTTTTTGGTCTACATCACTTGAGTGGTCACTAAAGTGATAAAGGGCCATCACTTGAGTGATTACTCGAGTGATTACTTACGAAAAACTGGCAGAGACTTCATACTTCTTTTCCTGTCATATCATATCTTTATTGCATTCTTGGAGACATACATTAAACACTAATACAATGAAATGTTAGAATGATTAGAAGCAAGAGGAATGAGTTGCACGATCTTTCCTGTGATTTCCAGAATCTTCGGGACGTTGTTTGTTGCATTACTCGAGTGGTCACTCAAGTAACCCTTAGTCATTACTCGAGTGATCCCTATGTAATCTGCTTCAAAATCTGGCTGAGAGCATTTCTAACCGTATTACTCGAGTGGTCCCTCGAGTGAGGTTTCAAATAATTCTGCATATTACTCGAGTAAGCACTTCAAGTGAATTCTTGATTTTGATTCGAAACATGGAAAATTATATATCATCAGAAAGCTCTCATAATCTACATTCCAATGCAACAAGAATAACCTCCAAACTCATTTTGTACATAAAGTTATGATCTAAATAATATCTTCTACATTTAGACAAAGTCTGAAATCATGAGCGCCAAATTTTAGAAAGCATAGATCTTAGTATATAACTTGAAATGTGAAAAATTATATATCTTTAGAATTCTCTTTGAGTCTAATTTCATATGGCACCAGTTTCGTCTCAATACGATATGTATTTTGAGAGTTATGTCCAAAATACTGAACCTTGTTCTGGTAAAAGATGCTGATTCATGTGTCAACTTCAATAGATCATATCTCTCTCATCAGAACTCCTTTTAATGTGATCTTGGTGTCCATAGTTCGTGTTGGGAGTCTAGTTTCATATACCACCAGTTTCAGATCAAGCTTATGTTTGGTTAGAGAGATATGCCAAAAATACCAAACCTCTGTCACGATACGCAAAAACAGAATACCATTACTTGAGTGAGCCTTCGAGTAATCTCTAAGTAACTCTGCAGATTACTCTAGTAGCCACTAGAGTAATCACCTCCAAAATGTAGCAGTGCCATATTACTCTAGTGATTACTCAAGTAATCATCCCTGGAGGTACCTTAACTTTTGTATACATTATTTTAACTTCGTATTAACCCATTCCAACCTCCATATGATCAAAGAAACCTCCGGTATCACTTCTAATAGATTGGATCTTGATATTCTCATGTGATCTTGCAAGTTATTCCTTCTTCAATCTCTTTCTTCTTGTTTTTCCTCTTGATGATCATTCTTCACCCAACTAGATATCTTCTTGAATTGATGATCATTCCTCGTAGCCCAATTAGATGTCTTCTTGAATATCTTCAATCTTCTTCTTTCTTTGCTTGACTAATATCATCTTCTTGAATATCTTCCTCTTGATGATCTTTCTTCATAACTTAACTATATATCTTCTTTAATATATTCAATCTCCTTCTTGCTCTTGCTTGAATAATCTACGAGATATACAACATTAAATATAGTAGTTAGTCAATATAGAGAATAAGTATATTATGCAAACTTTTTGCTCTTAATATTTGACATCATCAAAACTATTCATATTTAACACCTTCTTCCAAGATGTCATTCCCTCTCTTTTTGGATCTAAGTTAGGCCTGAGATCATATTTAACTTTAGATAAAGGAATTTGTTCTTTCCTTCAACCAATTGGAACTAAATCCCATACTTTCTTCCAAATTAGTTTCCAAAATTCATTATGGATCTTGGACATTCTTGGGACTCTTGTTAAACCAGAACTTAGCAGTCTGTTTGATTCAGGCTAAATTTCAAGCTTCTAGTCCCAAGATTTGAGATATTACAATCGTGATGTAAGAAAGAATAATAAAGAGAGATAGTAAAAAACACTCTACCATTAGGGGTGAGTAGAACTAATAGAGAGGCCTTCTATTTGTTATAGTAGGCTAAGGATATTTTGGGATCTTAATATACTCATGACAACTATCAGTTGAGAGATTCTCTCAACCTATCTCTCTTGTCTTAGTTGTTAAGAATGTAAATTAAATTCATTTATGTTTATCTCATAACTGACACTAGGTTATTTAAATAATATAAATTAAATTTCATAGCTATTTAATTTATATATTTAAATATGTAAATGAATTCACTCAGTTACATAGCTAATTATTGACTAAGTCAGCCATATACTTTAAACACATATGATCTCTCAATTTTCTTGGGTGTAAACCTAGAGTATCACCAATTCATTTTGGACTTAAAGCTAATCTTTGTCAAGACATGAGTGTTAAGATTAAAGCCCTTTGAACAAGTGTGTTTTCCAGAATTCAAACTTGTGTTTTTTCCTTATGAGGATGAGACCTCTTACTGTCTCAACCAACAGTTTGTTGGTTTTGATTTCTTAATTAATTAATCACTAAACTAATCAATCAATCAATTAGGAATTACTCATCTTTACAAATTAATTGTCTGGCCTATCAAGGGTAGACCTAAATTCAAAATTCCAACACTATCAAATCTCATTCTCTTAATAGTTTGAATTAGTAAAATCACAACCTCCCTGTAGGTATGACCCCAAAATACTCTAGGATTATTACTCTATAGAATATGTACACTTGTGGGGGTGATATTTAATCCTAAATATATTGTAAAATTAGAGAAAAATTAAGAAGATAAGAGAGTAATAGAAGAAGAGAAGAAATAGAAAGACAAGAGAATGGGGGACAAGAGAATGACCTATCTCATTCAGTTTGTTTCATTGGTGTGCAAATTCCTTAAACTTGACCTCTATTTATAGGCCTACAAATATTGAGGACTTGCCTAAAGAGTTAAAAGCACATAAAGAAGAGAATTAAGCAACATAATGGTATAATTGGAGGTTATAGAGAATGTGTACTAAAGACCCTTCAATTTGGGAGTTATATGGTGTAATGTCAATTACCATGAGATGGAATCCTATGCATAGAGTTATGAACATCCACACATCATATTATTTATAACACTCTCCCTTGGTTGTTCATAAACAAATATTGTGCCTCATTAAACCTTACTAGGAAAAACCCATTGGGACAAAAACTTATTAAAGGAAAAAGAGTACAACATGTTTACTCCCCTAATGACAATATCATTATATCTCTTTGAGCCTATGAATTCCAATACATTGCACTAACTTCTCAAATATTCTAGTTGCCAATGTCTCAGTAAACAAATTTGCAAGGTTGTCACATGAGCGAATTTGCTGAACATCTATGTCACCACTTCTCATAAGATTATGGTCGAAAAAGAATTTTGGAGAAATATGTTTTGTTCTATCTCGTTTGATGTATCCTCTTTTCAATAGAACTATGCATGTTTTATTATCTTTATATAGTATTGTTGGAATCTTTTGCTCAAGAAATGAACTATACATTGGTTGAATATGTTGAGTCCCAAACACTTTGTTGACTTGCCTCATGAACTATAATTATTTCTGCATGATTTAATGAGGTAGTTGATAAAGTTTGTTTTGTCGAACACCAAGATACAACCGTACCTCCATAAGTAAATAAATATCCTATTTGAGATCTATCATTGTATGGATCTAATAAAAAACATGTATCTGCATAACCAATCAATTGTGATCCAGATTCGTTAGAATCAAATAATCCCATATAATTTGTTCTTTAAAGATATCAAAATATATGTTTAATTCTATTACAATGCCTTCTCATTGGCGAATAAATAAATCTTGCCAATAAGTTAACATCAAATACAAATCAGGTTGTGTTGAATTGACAAGATATATTAGTACACCTATATGTTAGAACTGGCTGACACCCAAGAGGGGGTGAATTGGGTGTATTATAAAAACTTAACAAATTTGAAATTCTTTTTGCATCTTATGAAACCAATAAGTATGTAGGTAATAAAATATAAAACCATAATACATTGTTGAAATCATATATGCTGGAAATATAAGAGTTTACGGAAAAGAAGATGGAAACTGTGATTTATCCTGGTTCGGTCCAATCCACGATGACCTACATCCAGTCCCCAGGTTCCTCCTAAGATTTCAATCCACGATCTCCCTCAAGTTTAACCAAGTACTTGAGAACCACTACAATCCCACAAGTTTAATCCAGGCACTTATGAAGCCTTTAATATCTTGTACTAAGACAAGGACTTCCCCTTACACACTATAAGAATATAATCTATTTCCTACTCAAGATTCCTCAATCTTGAGTAGCTCTCACATATATAGAATGATTACAATGTGCGATTACTTCTCTCTATATGAAGTAGATAATGATTAACACTGAAGTACATAGTGGGAGTATGATTAGAGAACTTTGGTCGGGTAAGATTCAGAGTAATAGCATATCAGCATTGTAGGCATATGCTATCATCTTTGTTCATTTTGAATGACTCTCCTTTTATAGTTGATGAAGAGCATTTGACTATTTGAGCTTTTCTTCTTCCCATTGAGGCTTAACATATTACTGTTGAACTAGCTGTTGGAAGCTTCTAACACAAAAGTACTTTCTCCATCTTGTGTGTTAATCCTTGTTTGATCACCTGGAAAATGCTTAATCACTAATATAATAAAGTGTTAGAGTGATTAGAATCATTAAAAACAAGTCCACAAAATTTCAATGATTTTTCAGAAGTTTCAAGGTGATACTCTATTTTCTGGAAAATCAATTTTTCGGATAGCATCTATTGTATTCGAATAGCCTTCTTTGATAATGAGTAATCCTTATTCGCATACTTTATCCTCTATTTGAATAAACTTTTAGAAGTTGAACTGTATTCGAATAGTGAATTCCTTATTTGAATAGCGCCATGTAAAACAAATGATCTTATCGAATAGTGCCATTTGTATTCGAATAATATTCTCTCATAATGAACTTTCATATTCGAATAGCCTTTCCACAAGATATGATATACTATTCGAATACAACTTGCTGTATTCAAATAATGCACTTTGATACTGAATTTTCATATTCCTGCAACCTTAATATTTGAATAAACTTCCGAGGGTGTAACTATTTGGATATAAATCCATGGAAAATGAAATATCCTTATAAAGATCTTTAAGTTTCTTTGCACGGCAACTGGAATCAATCACAAAAACTTTGTCTTTCAAAAGTTATGATCCAATGAGTATCGACTGGTCTGGAACAGAGCTTGATTTCTATCACCAAATTCCAGAAGCCATATCTCTTTAAATATAACTCTAAATATAAACCACGACCTATCCATGGAAAGATCTTTAAGTCTAGTTTCATAAGGACTGGTTTCATCTCAATCCGATGTGTAATTTGAGAGTTATGTCCAAAATATTGAACCTATTTTGAAATATGATGGTGATTTGAATGTCATTTTCCAAAATTCATATCTCCTTTATCTTATCTCCTTTTAACTTTATTTTAGTGTGAAAATGATGCATTGGGAGTCTCGGTTCATATGCCACTAATTTCACCTCAATCCGAATTGTGGTTTAGGAGATATGACCAAATTACTAAACATCGCCCATGCTAAAAGAAACATAGTCTGCTGCTGTTATCTGAATAGCATTGCTTCTATTCGAATAGAATCACCCTTTTTCAGTTATGGGCTATTTGAATAGTCACTTCACTATTCAAATAGTATTTGATTATTTTATACTAAGAATATTCTGATAGTTTCATTACTATCCTGATAGTCTTGTGATATATGAATATTCACTTTACTATTCGAATAGTATTTGATTATTTTGCACTGAGACTATTCTGATAGTTCTATTACTATTCTGATAGTCTTTTTGAAATATGTCAAATACTATTCTGATAGTCGCCTTACTATCCTGATAGTAATCTTACTATTTTGATAGTAACCTTACTATCCTGATAGTCTTGTGATATTGGATGCTAAAATTCATCAAAAACTTATTCGGATAATCATCACACTATTTGAATAGTGCCCTTACTATTTGAATAGTCATCCTACTATCTGGATAACATATTTAGAAATTGAGTTTAAAATCACAATGACTATTCAGATAGTGACTTAACTATTCAAATACTTTTTCACTTGAATTATTTTCAGAAAAAATTGTTAGGCATACTATTCGAACACTAATGTGCTTATCCGAATACTTTCAACTTTTAATAGTTCTTCTCTATTCGAATATCATATTCATTATTCAAATAATACTTTGCTTATTCAGATAAACTGAGAGTTATTCAAATTGATCTTAACTAAAAACAAGTTTTACTATTCGAATAATCCATAATATTAAATCACATGAATCTTTTCAACCTAACTTGATATCTTCTTTCTTTGCTTGACTAATCTACAAGATATTTCATATTAAATACAAAAGTTAGTCAATGTAGGAGATAAATGCATTATGTAAACTTTTTTCTGTCAATATTTAATATCTATATTTGACATCATCAAAACTAATTATATCTAACACTATAGCACCAAGATATGGCACTTCTAGACCAATAAGTTCTTCCTTTTTGTCTTGAGCTAGGGTGAAAATGATCCTTCTTATCAAGCGATCTTATAGTTATTAGAGTAGGTAATAGATGTGATTTATCCTTATAGGACCCCTTTAATATTTTTTCAACATAAGTTGACTAATAAAAGAGAATTCCATTTGCTAGGTGCTCAATTTGTAAGGCGAGACAAAAATTTGTTCTTCCAAGATCCTTCATCTCAAATTCGCTTTAAAGAATCAATAGCTTTTTTGTAACATCCTGAATTTTGGTCACCAAAATTCCTTATATTTTAGGGAATAAAATGGTGAATTAAAGAGCACATTAAATGACAAAACCAAACAATTAGTTATTACACATAATATGATTATGCTTAGAACATAAATCGTAAACATTTGAATTGCTGCCAATGAGTTTCCCTGAGAAGCAGTCATGTTGTGAGACATTTTTTGAATAGGAAAATGATGTCTAATACCTATAATATTTTTCAGTATAAAGTAGACTTATCAAGCTTTAATTTGATAGGTCATATAGGTCATTTAGATCTGTACACAAAGAGTTATGAATTTTTGAAGTTAGCCCAATGAAACTAGCCAGCTTCTGTGACAGCGTCCAAAAATGGAAATTCTGGGAATTTTGAGCTTCCAGTTGGCTAAAGGCTATATTTTTCCTTGCAATTAGACTCAATAAGGGTTTCATATCCTTTGAAATCACTCTAATTCATTTTTCTATAAATAAAGTTATGATTTTTCAAAGTTTAGTTAGAAAATCTACCAGAATTGCCAACTATTACGGATTTGGAAAAAAATATAATCGCAATTGTGTATATTTTTGAATACAATAAAAGCCCATATTTTTCCTTTATTGGTCGATATTTTCTACCTAAATATTAAAATAGAAGGAAAAATAATTGCTTGGACAATAAGTGAGCCAAGTGTTATTGTTTTGTGCCAAGTAGAAGAGGAAGGAAAACAAATGTTGGAGATGTAATAAAATATTTTATTTTGGGTAATTAAATGGAGCAATTAGAGAAAGCCCAATTGGTTCATTTAGGAAACCTAAATGGCGTCATTTTAGGCCACAGAGAAAGGAAGGAAATTAGTCCAAAATTAATGGGAAGTTTTATGACAAGTTAGCAAGAGATAAGCTTAAGTACATGCACATGTCTTGAACCAATAAAATACTATATCCTAAAGGAGAGTGTAAGAGATATTTTTAAGCTATCATCATCTCTTTTCTCCTTCTCATATTCATCTATCACCACTAAAATAGAGAGAGAAAGAGTCATAGAAAGAGCAAGAGTAAAGGAACAAGAACTAGGATTCAAGAGGCAAAATACAAGGTAAGTAGTTGTGATTTCAAGTGTTATTGCATTTTAACTTGTGTAAAACCTCTTTTAATCTCTTCTTCTCCATGAATATCATGGTTAGCAAGCAAGATTCCAAGGGAGGAGAGAAAGGGGAAGATGTTCTAGAGAGAGAAAGCTTGAGAAATCAAAGGTAACTTTAAGGACCTCAATTCTTTTGGTGTTATGATGTTGTTATGGTTCTTGACTTGATTTTTGGATTGGTTGGTTGTTTTGTGAATTAGGGATGAAAAAACCCAAAGGGGAAATGCTGCCCAATTTTCTATTAATTATGTTCAAAAGGTGTTTAAATGATTGAACAAGTGATTAGGCATGAAAAAAAGGTGTTTTATGGAATACAACATGAATTCCCAATTTTTCCCAACTAATTTTAGATTTGTCCAAACCTGATTTGGTAGTGTTTGGACTGGATTTTGCTGTTTTTGATTATTTAATTGGGTTTAGAGTGGAAAATTGTGTAAGGTTCATGTTGATCATGAAGTGTGGAAAGCCTTGGAATGTGAAATGACAATTACCCCTAAAACTCTAAATAAGGGCTGCCAGGGGTATTTTAATCTTTTGACATTGATTTTGGGAATAGCCTGGGTCATAATTTTGAAAGAGTATCATTAGATCGGGTTCAAAGGGACTTAGATTGGGTCCTTAGGGCTATTTTGGTAATTTTACTATTTTAAGCTAAAATAACCTATTAGATCTCATGTTTTGATGATAACAAAGAATGGCATGAAAAAGATTTGATAAACAAATTAGTTTGAACAAAGTAATAACAGGAAAAAGCATCTCTTGAAGTAAGCATTGGAGTAATGAAGAAAGGCCAAGATAAAAAGCTGAGAAACTTGATCAGTGGCAAGTTTTCTAAGGGATTACTCGAGTAGGTACTGGAGTAATGGACTGAAACTTGAATTAACCTGAGTTGACCTTCAAGTAACCTGCCAAGGATACTCGAGTAAGTACTCGAGTAATAAGGTAAAAGTTTTCAAGTTGCTCTCGGCCTGCCAACGTTACTCGAATAGCTACTCGAGTAACCAGGTAAAACACTTGGAGTTGCTCTCGGCCTGCCAACGTTACTCGAGTAGGTACTCGAGTAACCATGTAAAATACTTCCAGTTGCTCTCGGCCTGCCAATGATACTCGAGTCTATACTCGAGTTACTATGTTTTAAGAAATGTGTTGCTCTCGGCATTTTCAACCCTGCCAACGTTACTCGAGGAGCAACTCGAGTAACTCATTGTGAGTTATTTAGAAGAAAAACCTCAAGTCACTACTCGAGTATTCAGAGTTACTTGGAAGAGAACTTCAAGTAAGCTATGCAGTAAATTTATGTTTACTCGAGTAAGGACTTGAGTAACAAGGTAATCAAACTTGCAGTGCTCTCGACCTTGAAATCCTACCAACATTACTGGAGTGAAGCATCGAGTAACCTAAAGTTTATTTGAAGGTTTACTCGAGTTGGTACTCGAGTAACTAATGAAGAAAAGTTTTACATACCCGAGTAAGTACCCGAGTAAACAGGTATTTCCAAAGGTTTGAATTTCTATTTACTTCATGCACTACTCGAGTAATGCTATGTTTGCTTATTGACTTGCAGTTTATCAAAGTTTTCCCGATGATACTCGAGTATGTACTCGAGTAAACTTTAATGAATACTCAAGTATACAAGTCCAGAAATTTAGAAATCATTCCAACGTTCATTGATTTACTTCCTATATGATTAACCTTTCATTGTATTAGTATTCTTAGCATATTTACAGATAAACAATGAAGAGATTTCACCAAATAAGGAAAGTCAAATGTAACATTTAAATACTATCTACCGCTACCTACCGCAAACGGATATTTTTCAAATACTGGAAAAGTCAACAATGGCTGCGCACTCTCCAATGGACGAGAAGAAAATGTTCCAACGGTCACTACCAACACTCCTATATATATGGGAACATCCAAACAGAGACAATAAGAAGAACACACACACAAATGTATCATCAATTTCATTACTCTGTTTTGCATTATACTTGTAATTCTATGCTTCAGTGATTCTGATTCACTCTGTGAGAGAGATATTTCATTCAAACTCAATATTTGTTATTAAGATAACTTAAGGTTGTGGAACCTTGAGTTGGGATTGGATTACAACTTGTAAGGGGGAGCGAGTGTCTAGGCGAAGGAACTTGCTTGTACTGAGGTGCCAAGAACCCACTGAATCTTGGAAGCTATAGTGAAACTCTCAGAGAAGCTCTGAGGACTGGACGTAGGTCAAAGTGGTTGTGATCGAACCAGTATAACTCCCGGTGTACACTTCGGTGTTATTTCTCCTTACTCTTTACTGCATTATATTGATTGTCAAGTTTTCATATTTGTAACAAAATTTTAGTATCACCCAATTCACCCCCCTCTTGGGTGAAACGCTTGCTCTAACATAACCAACAAAACAAGTTTAGAATAATACATGAATGAGTAGCAACTCATTTATTGTAACTTTGGGATTTTAGGATAGGACGGTAGCCCGAGCCAGACACAAAATGTTGGATCGATAGACAGGCACGGGAAGGGCGATCTAGGTAGTTAAACTTTCTAGACTTGCATATATTTGACATGTATATGCTTGTGTGATGATGTGTGTTATTGTTTTAATAAATTGTATGGAACATATGTTTTAATAAATTATACTACGATGTACTTTTTCCAGATACAGCATTTTGGGCCCTATATAAAGTAGAGCAAGGTCCAACAGACAACTATGTGTGTTTCGTAGAACATATTAGGGTATTGTTCAAATACATATATCAGCACTGATATGCAGTCCACATATAATATTTAGTCTGCCAGAGATAGTTGGCACGACTCTCGATATAAGGGAAGTCTTGGGGTATCGATGGATAGTAACAGATACAGCCAGTATCTACGTTTTGACACAGGTGCACGAAAGTTAAGTGTGCTTAACCTAGGGAAATGCCATGATAGGTGACCCCTTGGGAAGTTGTTGCCTATGTTATGCTATATCATGAAAAAAAGAGTAAGCACATATTGTGCAGTAGTTTAAAGGCTGTAAGATGTTATAGCCTTTCTCTGACAACTATAAACATATGTGATATGTTATTTTAGGAGTACCTATGAACCCAAAACTTTGTGAAATAACAAATATGCCCTTATGTTTATACGGAATTTACCTCTTTCTTATTTTCATATAGTAAAACACAAAGATGGTAAGGCCATGAGGTATGGATGCTAGGTAGGGTCAAGAAGTTAGACCTGACCTAATACAGCCAATATTAGGCATGCTAATATAACAACAAATAGTGATACATAATATTAGCGGTTAGCTGCGAGAGGTAAAACAAAAGCATATCACAGAACAGGGGAAGATTAGAAGTTCGATATTATCCAGGAAAGGCTAATATTAGCGGTTAGATCCATATGTTTTGATGATAACAAAGATTGGATTAATTCTAAAAAAACTTTTTGATAATAAATAAAAGAGATTTGAATAAAGAAAACTAAGTCTATGGTGGTAGGGAAAGCCATCACTCGAGTAGCCACTCGAGTGATGAAGAAGAACAAACAATTGATGAACATGTGAAATAAGCACTGACAGATTTCAAAGCAGGTTACTCAAGGGATTACTCGAGTAATGATTCTCCATTACTCGAGTGACCACTTGAGTAATGATGTTCCAGACCTCTTTGCCAAGATTTGCATGGAGATACTCAAGGGACTACTCGAGTAATATAGTTACTGAGCTTTCTATCAAGTTTTTGATGGTGTCACTCAAGTAGCTACTCGAGTAATGACAAGTACTCACTCGAGAGACCTCTCGAGTGAGCAGGTAAGTTTTTAGGTAGTAAAGACTCTGCCAATATTTTGATAAGGATACTTGAGCAATGCCTTGTAATCACTCAAGTAATGCCTCTTAATTACTCCAGTAAGCACTCTAGTAATGGATACTGATTAATTGAGTAACCATTCTGAGATCAAGTCAGAAGTGGTTGACTTAAGTCTCCGTCAAGTTTGTCAATGGAACACTCGAGTAGCCACTCGAGTAATGTGTAATGATCATTCCAGTAACCACTCTAGTGATCAAGTCAAATTCGTTGACTTAACTCTCTGCCAAGATTTTCAATGGCTCACTTGAGTAAAAAAGAACAAAGTGCATGATTTTAATCCGTTGTTCATTGATCCGTTATTCATATGATTAATTTTTCATTGTAGTAGTTTACTAAGTGTATTTTCAAAAAACAATGAAGTGATCTTGCTTTTGAAGAAAAGTCAAATGAAATGTCCAAACATTCACCTACCGCACATCTGATAATTTTTAAATTTAAAGAACAGTCAAATGAAACTACGCAACTCTAACAGACATGTTGAAATGGTTCCAACGGCTATTTCAAATTCAACTATAACTATGGGATCATTCAATGAAGAAATATAGCACATACGATTGAAAGATCACACAAGCTTACAACGATCAAAGCATTCAAAGTACTCTAAATTTCTTATACTCATTCTTTGTACTTAAGTGATTATCTATTTACTCTGTGAGAGATATTTTGATTAAAAACTCAATATTTGTTATTGAGGCAACTTAAGGTTGAGGAACCTTGAGTTGGGATTTGATTACAACGTGTAAGGGGGAGCGAGTATTCGAGTGAAGGAACTTGCAGTGTACTGAGGTGCCAAGAACCCATTAAATCTTGGAAAATATAGTGAAACTCTTAGAGAAGCTCTGAGCACTGGATGTAGGTTAAAGTAGTTGTGGCTGAACTAGTATAACTCTTGGTGTATACTTCGGTGATATCTCTTCTTGCTCTTAACAGTTTCAAATTTCTAGTTATATGTTTATATTCGAAACTGTTTTTCAATATCACCCAATTTACCCCCTCTTGGGTGAAAAGCTTGCACTAACATTTGGTATCAGAGCGTAGGTCTTCTTGTTAAGATATAACAACCTAAGAAGGATACAATGGCAAGCATGGTTGAAGGAATACTTCCTGATGGAGCCTCTATCTCTAGACCATCGAGTTTCAATGGCAAACACTTTTCTTTCTGGAAAGCGAAGTTTAGAGTATTCGTAATGGCTACAGAATACGGACTGTGGGACGTGATTGAAAATGGGAACCATCAACCTATGAAAATTGTACATTCACAGAAGGTTCCTAAGACACCAGCAAAATATGATCAGAATGACAAGAAACTCATCATACTTAATAGCAAGGCAATTCTAATGATTCAAAGTGCCTTGAATCAAAATGAGTACTTTAGGATCTGTACACTTTTAATGGCTAAGGAAATGTGGGAAGCCCTAGAAATAGCTCACGAAGGAATTAGGGGATAAAATAAAACCTTATCAATACTCTGATTGCTGAATTTGATTTACTTTTAATGAAATCAGGTGAGTCAATAGATGAATTCGAACTTAGATATACTTATCTTATTAATCAACTTGCAGTACTTGGGAAAGTCTATGATCAACATACCCAAGTAAGAAAGATACTGAATATACTTTCAAAAGAATAGGAGGCCAAAATTACTACGATAGAGGAAGCAAAAGGCGAATCAATATGATCAGTCATTTCTCTATTCGGAAATCTCCCTGAGTATGAAAGCAAATTAAAGTTTAAATGAGAACTATAAGATATTGGACAAAAGAAGAATAAAGGCCTTGCACTAAAAGCAAAAGAAGAAACCTAAGAAGATGATGAAGATTTCAACGATGAAGAAATGGGTCTGATAATTGATTAAACCATATTTTTATATGAATTTTCCATGATTAATTTGAGATTTTAATGTATTTCTTGGGACATTATTGCATTATTAAGCATTAATTTTGGTTAGGGACAATTCTTTCGAATTAATGGCAATTAGGGGCAAAATGGTCAACATTTATTAATTATTATTTTAACAATCGTCCCTTCAACTTTTGATGCTACCTTGTGATTAATTTTGCATTATAGGTGTTAAAGAAGAAATTAAGCATTTTGGAGGTTCAAATTATTGGGCCAATTGAAAACAAATAGAGACAAAAAAAAAGAGCAAAATGAACTTAGCCAAAGAAAGGAGGCCCAAAAGCTGAAAGCCTAAATTAGAGGGAGCCCAAACCCAAACGCAAGCTGAAAAAAAATAGAGAGAGAGGCCCAACCATACATAGAGAGCACACAGACCTATTGTAAACAGAGGACCCGACTTGCTACTGCATATGGGGATCTGGACATGCGCAACCCAATGGGAGGAAGCAGAAAAACAAAGACGCGAGAAGATTAAGGGGAGTGGCGCTGCAAGAACCTGGGAAGAAAAAACCTGAGGCCGTGAGTTAGCTAGAATCTGAAGATCAGGGTTCAAGGGCGGTGGACAGAGAGAGAGAGTTTGAGGAAGACGGAGAAGAGGCAAAAGACCATCGGTCCTCTATTTCCGGCGAACTGGAGACTGGGAAGGACCGAGAGTTGAAGGAAGGAGTTAAGCTGGGAGTCTGAGGCTCCTGAGCCACCGTGGAGCTACATTTAATCACCGATATTGCTCTCTAAGTCAGCACCGTCAAACCACCACTACACACCACCATCGTCACAGCATCTCCACTATCTTCATTAACGCCATCCTTTCTCTTCACTTCATAGCACCATCGTCTTTCCTCCACTACCGCAAACCACCATTCCTGCTTCCTCTATTCCAAATCCACTTCCAGATTTGTCTACGTCTCTCTATCCTAATATCACAACTACCCAGAACGCATTTCGTGGTCACTTATGTGTAATGTTTCAAGAAATTGCAGATTGTGTGTACTCTCTAATGGCTATAAGTGGCTGATTGTTCATTGAGTGTTGGTGGTAGAGGAGGTGGCTAGAGCTTCAATGTACTACAAAGGGGAGTGCAATAATTTTCCATTTGCTCAATTTATACATTATGTCTTTGTGGATTAATTTTACATTGGGATGTGTATGTCTTGAGACTTAGATGAGTGATTATTTATCTATGTTTGTTAATATTTTGTATTGAATTTGGTATTAGTGCATTTGAATTTTATTGGATTTATTTTCCTATTGGATTAATGAAGTTATACATTCTATATGATATCTAGATTGTGTGATGGATTTAATTTAATTTGAATGTCGTGATTGTGCTTTCAATTAAGAGGAACCAAGTGCATTAATCCATTTTCAATACACATCAAGTGGGTCTTTAACAATTTGCCTAAGAGGTGACTAAGAATGCGATTGTAGGACTGGTAATTTATTAGGTAGATTGGACCTAATGGATTGCTTAGGGTTTTTAATTTGACTTGATGCAAACATAACTCCCAAATTATTTTAAAGAAGCTAGGAAAGTCACCAAATTTGCCACCAAGGTTGATTTTATCATATAATCCCTTTTTAATCCAAATCATTTCTTTATCTTTTTTCCAAAATACCAAAAAAATTAGAATTAGCTTTATTTTCATAAATTTTAATTTCTAGATAACCAATTTCAAAAACCCTTTTTTTCTAACCATGTTTATAACACTTAGTCAAAATAAATGGCTCCTTGATAAGAGAACGATCCCGAGTTGTTTGCACTATATTGCATTTAATTCGTAGTAATTTGTGATTTGACCCCGAGGGGGCTAAGGTTGTGTCGAATCAATGGCACCGTTGCTGGGGAGTCAATTTTGACTCCTTTGGTTTACTAAGTGTCAATTAGTTTAGATTGACCGGGGTTTGCTTGTGAGCCTATTAGGTTTTCTTTCATTTTTTTCTTCATAGGTTTTTAACACTTTTTCATAGTTTTTCTAGGTTTGTAGAGTGTCTTGCATTAAAATTTTTGAGAAAACCAACCAAATATCTTGATTTTCTTTGCTTTTGCATTTGCATTTTTGCATTTCTCACTTGAATTCACTTGCTTTGTGCTTGGTTGCTGCATATTGGTTTCATTGCATTCGGATTTCTTGTTGATAC
The DNA here is from genome assembly GCA_963242795.1 of Inga leiocalycina. NCBI lineage: Eukaryota > Viridiplantae > Streptophyta > Magnoliopsida > Fabales > Fabaceae > Inga > Inga leiocalycina. The sequence goes on along the minus strand of OY725329.1, from coordinate 27,348,259 downwards.
CTTGCTTTTGATGCCATTTGGTGCATGATTCCAATATCCAAGTCACAATTTTGATGATATACCTTTTCCACTTGGGTTGTGAGCATTCATACTTGTCCATACATATCATACACACTCACAAACACTTGCACTCTTCCCACTTAATACCTTTTTTCTTGAGCTTATGTGCAAGATAATTTTGACATTTCATGGATCCATTGCTTGCTTGCTAGCTTTGTATGTCCGACCAACTTGAGAGAGCATTTGATCATTCTTCTAATCTTGAATTTGTCGTTGACTTAAGTGATTGTGTTTCTCAAGGTACAACTATGGCAGGTAATGGTCCAAATCCACCCCCAAGGAGAATTATAAGGGATGTGATAAGATCGGATGTCACTTATGATCCTTTCAACATTGCATGCCTTAACCTTGAGGTTAATTTTGAGTTTAAGGGTCCTTTGCTTGCTGCACTACCTCATTTTCATGGACTTGACAAGGAAGACCCTTACAATCATCTCAATGAACTACACTTAGCTTGCTTGAACATGAAGCCTATTGGTGCTCGCCTTAAATATGTGTAATTAAAAGTGTTCTATTTCACTTTGGAAGGAAAGGCGAAAGAATAGTACATGATGCTTCCTACGCATGCTAATGATACCCTTCATTCATGGACTAACTTGAAGAAAGCATTATTGGACAAATACTTTCTCAGTACTAGGATTGCTGAGCTAAAGAAGGAGATCTACTCTATCAAGTAAGATCCATTGGAATCCTTTTATGAGTATTGGATTCACTTTCAAGAGCTTTTGGTCAAGTGTCCACATCATCAAATTAGTGATGAATAGTTGATCCAGTACTTTCGTGATGGTCTTCTACCTAATGAGAAGGGTATTCTTGATGCTTCAGCTGGGGGTTCTTTAGAAGATTGTACTGCTGAGGAAGCGTGGGCTCAAATTAAAAGAAGAGCTCGAAATACTCAACAATACAATGTGTGAGAGATTAGAGGAGTCTGTGATATAGGAACCAACCAAAGGATACTCTTACTTGATTTAAAGATGGATACAGTCAATTCACAACTTTCTCTCATCACATCTGAGCTTAATCATTTAAGTATCCACCAAGCACCTTCCTCTCCTACTTCAAAAGCTCTTGTTGCACCTAGTTGTGAATCTTGGGGTTTAGTTATGCACATTTCAAGTGTATGCCCTAATCTTTATGAGGAAGTCATTGCTATGTACCAAGGAAGGCCTAATCAACAAAGATAGGACTCTAACACTATCACCTACAATGAACATAGAAGACATAACTCTACTTTTGGTTGGAGGAATCAAGAAGGATCATCTCATCAAGTCCAACCATATGGGTCAAACGTGGGTAAATGGTGCCACTTCAAGAGTCTAAAGGTGGTGTGAATAATCAATTGTTGAAGAGCATAGCCTCTCGACTTACTAGTATTAACAACCAGATGATGAAAGAAAAAGCTTTGAATGAGAGTCAATTCTCTTCTATTGGCTCAACTCTACAAAAGCTCGAAAGTGATAGGGCAAGTGATAGAACTCAACTATCTCATGTATTCAAGAAGTTAGAAGAGTTGGAGTTGAAGAATGACACTGTGCAATCCTACTTAAATCAACTCTCCAATTCCTTGAGTGATGTGCATGCTAAGACTAGTGGTTCCATTCCTTCAAACACAGTCATCAATCCCAAATCCTTGAATGCTATTGAGTTGAGGAGTGGCAAGAAGGTGCACTTCCCTGAAAAGATTGACAATGAGGTGGATGAGGAAATAGAAGTTGAAAGTTCACCCTTAAGCCCAATGAAGCTTCTTGATTCTGAGAGCTCAAAAGAGAAGGCTATTCTTGAGAAGAAGAAGGACAAAGTGGTAGAGCAACCTCAAGTGGAACAACAACCACTTCTGAGATAGGTTGGCTCCAAGGAAAGAAGCGCTTTTGAGGAAGACAAGTCAAGCGAGCAAGGCACCTTATTCAATGCTAATAGTAAGGAGGTAAAAATTTCTCAACTCCCTTTCCCTAAAGCTTACTTTCAAGGAAAGAAAATGCATGAGGAACAAACTGAAAAAGAAATGTATGATTTTTTTAGTAAGTTGCATATCAATGTTCCTTTCTTCCAATTGGTTAAGTCTATGCCTAGCTATTGCAAATTCTTGAAAGAGCTTTATACTAACAAGAGGAAGTTTAGGCCTAATAGAGTTTAAGTTAGCTCTAATGTGTCTACCCTATTCAAACATCAAATCCTTATTAAGTGCAAGGATTCTGGCTCATTCACTATACCTTGTACCATAGGTAATGTGCATGTAGCTCAAGCCTTGTTAGACTTAGGTGTAGCCATTAATGTCATGCCTAGTGCCATGTTTAAGTCTCTTGGTATCTAGGAGCTTAAGAGGACTAGTGTGGTTCTCCAACTAGCTGATAGGACCACTAGGGAACCACAAGGTGTCATTGAGGATTTACTTGTCAAGGTTAAGGATTTGGTTTTCCCCGCTAACTTCTATGTGTTAGACATGTCTCAAGAGTCTAGTGAATCCACCCTTATCTTAGGGAGACCCTTCATGAGAACTGCTAGTACCTTGATAGACAGGAAAGATAGGTCAATCACTATGGAAGTTGGTAACCATAAGCTTAGTTTCAACATGTATGAAGCCATGAAGCACCCTTTTAAAGATTACTCTTTATTATGTGTGAATTCAATTGACTTAGTACTTGATGATGTGGTTAATGAATATGAGCTTGACTTGCACACTGATGATTGTGATCTTAACTGTGGTATTGCATTGGCTTCATGTGATGAACAATTCTCTTCTCCTTCTGTTGTTGATTTTGATTCATGTGGGATTGAGATTTCTAACCTTGACTCATCGAGGGTTGATTGTTGGTTATCCTCCCTCAGTGATTTTTCTCTTACTTCTCTTAGTTCATTGGAGCTTAATTCTTCCACTAACACATGCTTGAGTGATGATGCTTGTGAGGAAGGTGCTTTTGTTAATATTTCAGGTCATAAACTAGTGGAGGAAGTTGAGTTTGAGATCGGTAGCCAAGACTTGGATGATTTGATCTCTAAGGGGATAGCCCTCACACTGACCAAGACATCCTCTTATGTGACTCACTTTGGGCCTCACCATGTGGTTAAAGGGCCACTTCCTAACTCATCACTTAATCCTAGAACTAAGATTACTCCTCATACCTTACGATTTTTGAATGAGCTAATTACTCCTTGTGAAGTAGGTATGAAGGAAGCTACTTTCCCCAAGTCTATTGCTACTGTAGACCAACCAAATGTTGGTTCAACTCTTGGGAAGCTAATGACAAGTGGTGGAATCAAAGGAGCGTAGCATAAGTCATGCATTGCCTTCGTCTACAAAGGGGAGTATCTTTACTACCCTTGATCTTCCTAGACTAATTCCCTCTATTGTTCAGCCTCCTGATTTAGAGCTTAAGCCTCTCCCCTCTCATTTGAAATATGCTTTTCTTGCTTCTGATGAGAAATTTCCTGTGATTATCTCAAATTCTTTGTCTGTGAGTGAGGAGGAGAGGTTGCTTGATATTTTGTCTAGGTATAGGAAAGCTCTAGGTTGGACTTTGGCTGACATTCCTGGGATTAGTCTGGGTTTTTGTACCCATAGGATCCTCTTACATGAGGATTCCAAACCCCTTAGGCAACCCTAAAGGCGACTCAACCCCTTGATTCTAGATGTGGTTAACAAAGAAGTGACTAAACTATTGAGTACAGGTATTATTTACCTAATATCTGATAGTGAGTGGGTTAGTCCAGTGCAAGTAGTGGCTAAGAAGAGTGGGTTCACTGTGATAAAGAATGAAAATAATGAGTTGATACCTACTAGGGTGCAAAATGCTTGGCTAGTGTGCTAGATTATAGGAAATTGAATGAAGCCTCTAGAAAAGATCACTCCCCCTTGCCTTTCATTGATCAGATGCTTGAGTGGTTGGCGGGTAAGAGTCATTATTGTTTACTAGATGGTTATTTAGGATATTTCCAAATCCCTTTAACTCCTGAAGATAAGGAAAAGACCACTTTTACTTGTCCATTTGGTACCTATGCCTATAGGAGAATGCCATTTGGATTGTGCAATGCACCTAGCACTTTCCAACATTGCATGATGTCATTGTTATGTGATTTTCTTGAAAATTTCATGGAGGTTTTTATGGATGATTTCACAGTGTATGGCAATTCGTTTGATGCTTGTTTAGCTAGTTTGAATAATGTTCTTGCTAGATGTATTAAGAAAAACTTGATTTTGAATTATGAGAAGTTCTATTTCATGGTTGATAATGGAATAGTACTTGGTCATTTGATATCCAGTAAAGGCATTGAAGTTGATAGAGCTAAGATTGAGGTGATTTCCTCATTGCCTTGCCATACTAGTGTTAAAGTACTTCATTCTTTCTTAGGGCATGAGGGTTTTTGGCGACGATTCATAAAAGATTTTAGTAAAATAGCTTTAACATTATCCTAACTATTGCAAAAGGATGTTGATTTTGTCTTTGATAATCCTTGTAAACAAGCATTTGATGAATTAAAAGTACACTTGATTTCTCCTCCTATCCTAAGTGCACCAATTTGGACCTTACCCTTTTAAACTAGCATGCAATGCCTCCAATTCTGCTGTAGGGGTCATGCTAGGACAAAAGCATAGTAAGTTATCCTATATGATTGCCTATGCATCCAAAACCTTGGATAGTGCACAAAGGAATTACACAACTATTGAAAAAGAACTATTTGCTGTGATATTTGCATTAGATAAGTTCAGACAATACTTGATCAATTCCAAAGTGGTTATGTATACATATCATGCAGCTGTGAAGTTTCTCTTCACCAAGCCTCAATCAAAACCAAGGCTCATTAGATAGATGTTGTTGCTATAAGAGTTTGATATTAGCATTAAGGATAGGCTTAGAACTGTGAACCTTGTAGCGGATCACTTGAGTAGACTACCGGATGGAACAAGGGGAGTACTTGATTCTGACTTTGATTGTGATGACTTTCCTGATTCATCTCTTATGTCTATCTCTGTATATGTTCCTTGGTTTGCTAATCTTGTTAACTATATTGTGACCAGTCTAATCCCTGAGCATATGTCTTCCTTTCAGGCTTAGAAACTTAAACGAGAAGCTGAACACTACATTTGGGATGAGCCATATTTGTGGAGACTATGCAATGATCAAGTGATTAGGAGATGCATTCCAGAGACCTATTCCAAGGACATACTCTCTACTTGCCATTCAATGGTTTGTGGTGGATATTTTGGTGCTCACAAAACCTCTAAGAAAGTATTGGAAGCTAGGTTTTACTGGCCTACCATGTTTAAAGATGCATACGTGTATTGTAAGACATGTGATAAATGCCAACAGTTTGGGGGGTTAGGTAAACGGAATGAGATGCCACAACAACCCATGCTCTTTTGTGAGGTATTTGATGTTTGTGGTATAGACTTCATGGGTCCTTTTCCACCATCATCTGGCTTTACCTACATTTTGTTAGCCGTAGATTACCTTTCTAGGTGGGTAGAAGCCATTCCTACTAGGAAAGATGATGCCCAAACGATTTCCAAGTTTCTTAAGTCTAACATTTTTTGTAGATTTGGAGTACCAAGGGCTATAGTGAGTGATAAAGGTTCCCTCTTTTGCAATAGGGTTATTGATAACCTACTTGCTAAGCTAGGGGTAACCTAAAAAATGTCCACTCCTTACCATCCACAAATGAATGGGCAAGCAAAAGTCTCTAACCGACAGATCAAACATATTTTGGAAAGATAGTCAAGCCCTCGAGGAAGGATTGGAGCTCAAGGTTGGAGGAAGCACTATGGGCTTACAGAACCACCTTCAAGACACTGATAGGGATGTCTCCTTACAGGCTTGTCTATGGGAAAGCTTGTTATATTCTAGAGGAATTGGAGCATAAGACCTATTGGGCGGTGAAGACGTGTAATATGGATTTAGAGAAATCAGGCTTGGAGAGGAAATTGCAACTCTAAGAACTTGAGGAAATGTGATTAAACGCTTATGAGAGCTCCCGTATCTACAAGGACAAGACCAAAAAGCTTCATGATCAGAAGATAATGTGGAAGCAATTCAAGGCGGGTGATCGTGTTTTGATGTTTCCTGCCTGATTCAAATTTAGACGTGGGAAGCTCAAATCTAATTGGTATGGGCCTTTCACTATCTCCAAGGCCCACTCATTTAGAATGGTTGAGCTCATGGATGAAGCCACCGGTGAGGAATTCAAAGTCAATGGGCATCTCCTCAAGCTCTACTATAATAAATCATCAAATCCTCCTTGAGGCCAGGTTACTTCTTCTCCTGTCACTATCTTTTACTTTTAGTGATTCCTAGATTGGTGGTTATATATGCTTTACTGATTATTTGAGAAAAGTGTGGGGGAAGGGCATTCCATTAGAAAAGTAGAAGTAGCGTATCTTAGTAATTAGAATAAGAACTCCCTTTGTATGCTTTGCATTTGTGGCCACTACCCTGCTTAATTACCATTGTGCCTTTTCATCTTAATTTCCTCTATTATTGTGACTTGTTTCTCCTTCTCCCTCTTTATGTGATGATTGACGTGTTGTGCTTCAATTGTAATTGAACTTCACAACTTTCCACTTCACTCAGGAACAAGTTAGACTAATAGAGTTGTTTTGCACATTGAGGACAATATGTTGATTAAGTGTAGGGGAGGGGAATACATTTTGAATCCCATTAATTGGTTGTTGTTAAATGAAAAATTCCTTAAACTAGAAAATTTTTTGAAAAATTTTTCAAGAATGACTTGCTTTGATGCATGTCCAAAGTGGTAAGGGGTCACATTTGCTACTTTGGAAATGTGATTTGTGAGAAATTCTTTGAGCTTCCATGAGTTCTAGTGTTTTGGCAACTTTTTGAAACCATATTTTGTTCTTTTCAAGTGAATGGTTAGACAAATGAACCCACAATTGGATTTTGGCCTACTCCTTGTTTTTGAGAAATCAAAAGTTTCAACATCATTAGTGCTTTTAAGAGTTGAGCATTCTTATAACTGATTGCAATGTTTTGATTGATTTTGTTTGTAAGGTTAGCATTTGAATTCGTTAAGTGAATGCATTGTGGTTAGTTTGCTATGAAATTGATTGTATTGGAGTAAGCATTAGAGAGAAACCTTGTTGGAAGGTTAATTGAGCCTTGAATTCTTTCTATGTGTGCATGTTCACTTAGTTCTTCATCTTCTAGAACTTGTTTCAACTCTTTCAAAATTGCATTTGCATTAATGTGGTGGAAATGAAAGAGGCATTCATTCTAAACCCTTTCACCCAAACACAAGCCCCCATTCATCACCATTTGTTTACCCTTTTGAGCCATTCCTATGTTGTATGCATGTCATTTTATTCATAGTGTTCACAGTATTCTAAAATCAAAGTGATTTGCTAATAGAAAGTTGAACAATGTATATATTAAAATGCCATGTATATAGAAAAAAAAGAAGAAAAGATAAGTAGAAGAGAATTGAAAAAGAAAAGAACAAGAAAAGAATTGAATTGAAAAAAAAAGTATTAAAAAAATATAGAAAAGTGATGTGAATAAACAAAGGAAAGCAAAAGAAATACGAAGAAGGCATTTGTTCATGAACTTGGAAAGCAATTGGCAAAAGTTTGTCAAATATTTAAATGCTATGAAATTGCTCTTTAACTTTGACTTGTATATCAACTATTCCTTTTTCCAATCAATTCATTTCATCTAGCCTTCATCCAACATTAGAAGCCATTTAAGTCCTCTTGATTCATTACATTTATTACTATTAGTAGTGGAGAAATTAGAGTTGTTACAAGCCTATGGTAAGGTGTTGATTAAGTGAATCAGAGTGAAATTATCCCAATGAGGTGAGATGAGTTAAATACTAATACCTTAAAAGCCCCTTGTGCTTCATTCTAATATTTTGGATTGTATGGTTAGCTAATTTATTAGCATTGTTTGACTATTACTAGTGTTGACTTGAGAATTTGATTAATTGATCCATTGCTTTCTAATTATGAAATTGCTCGTTTTTCAATTGCATTGATGTTTGAAATTTAGAAAATTGTGTTTAATTGCCTTTATTCAGGAAAGGTCTAAGTATGGGGGAATTCATTGAACCATAGTTTTATATGAATTTTCCATGATTAATTTGGGATTTTAATGTATTTCTTGGGACATTATTGCATTATTAAGCATTAATTTTGGTTAGGGACAATTGTTTTGAATTAATGGCAATTAGAGGAAAAATGGTCAAAATTTATTAATTATTATTTTAACAATTGTCCCTTGAACTTTTGATGCTACCTTGTGATTATTTTTGCATTGTAGGTGTTAAAGAAGAAATTAAGCATTTTGGAGGTTAAAATTATTGGGCCAAGTGAAAAAAATAGAGACAAAAAAAAAAAGAACAGAATGAACTTAGCCCAAGAACGGAGGCCCAAAAGCTGAAAGCCTGAATTAGAGGGAGCCCAAACCCAAAACGCAAGCTGAAAAAAATAGAGCGAGAGAGAGAGGCCTAAGCATACATAGAGAACACACAGACCCATTGGAAACAGAGGACCCGACTTTTCTGTTGGATGTGGGGATTTGGATATGCGCAACCCGATGGGAGGAAGCAGAAAAACAAAGACGCGAGCAGAGTGAGGGGAGTGGCGCTGCAAGAACCTGGGAGGAACAAACCTAAGGTCGTGAATGAGCTAGAAATATGAAGCTGAGGGTTCAAGGTCGACGGACAGAGAGAGAGCATGAGGGAGACGGAGAAGAAGCTGAGGACCATCGGTCTTCCATTTCTGGAGATTTGGGAGGACTAAGAGTTAAAGGAGGGAGTTAATCTGGGAGTCTGAGGCGCCTGAACCACCATGCAGCTGCATTTCATCATCACCATTGCTCTCTAAGTCAGGACCACCGAACCACCACTACACACCACTATCGTCATAACATCTCTACCATCTTCGTCAACGCTACCTCTCTCTTCACTTCACAGCACCATCATCATTCCTCCACTGCAGTGAACCACCATTCTTGCTTCGTCTGTTCCGAATCCACTTCCATATTTTTCTGTCTCTCTATCCTAATATCACAACTATCTAGAACCCATTCGGTGGTCGCTTCTGTGTAATATTTCAACAAATTGTAGATTGTGTGCACTCTTTAATAGCTATGAGTGGCTGATTGTTCATTGAGTCTTGGTGTTAGAGGAGGTGGCTAGAGCTTCAATTCACTACAAAGGGGAGTTCAATAATTTTCCATTTGCTCAATTTATACATTATGTCTTTGTGGATTAATTTTGCATTGGGATATATATGTCTTGAGACTTAGATGAGTGATTATTTGTCTATGTTAGTTAATATTTTGTATTGAATTTGGTATTGGTGCATTTGAATTTTATTGGATTTATTTTCCTATTGTATTAATGAAGTTATACATTCTATGTGATATCTAGATTGTGTGATGGATTTAATTTAATTTGAATGTCATGATTTTGCTTTCAATTAAGAGGAACCAAGTGCATTAATCCATTTTCAATACACATCAAGTGGGTCTTTAACAATTTGCCTAAGAGGTGACTAAGAATGTGATTGTAGGATTGGTCATTTATTAGGTAGATTGGACCTAATACGATTGCTTAAGGTCTTTAATTTGACTTGATGCAAAAATAACTGCCAAATTATTTTAAAGAAGCTAGGAAAGCCACCAAATTTGCTACCAAGGTTCATTTTATCATATAATCCCTTTTTAATTCAAATTATTTCTTTATCATTTTTCCAAAATACCAAAAAAATTAGAATTAGCTTTATTTTTATAAATTTTAATTTCTAGAAAACCAATTTCAAACACCATTTTTTTTCTAACCATGTTTATAACACTTAGTTTTTCCTAGGGTAGTCAAAATAAATGGCTCCTTGATAAGAGAACGATCCCGAGTTGTTTGCATTATATTGCATTTAATTCATGGTAATTTGTGATTTGACCCCGAGGCAGCTAAGGTTGTGTCGAATCAATAATAAAACTATTCTGAAAGTTTTACAAGAAAGGCCAAAGATTAAAAAACTTTTATAAAGGAGGAACAAACAATAAGGAACACATCATCTACTATAAATGTGGAAAGCCAGGGCATATCAAATTAAAATGTCAAGAACTGGCTCAGAAAAATGAAGAAAAGAGAAAAGGTAAGCTATATAACAAGAAGAAAGCCTTTATATCAACCATATGGGGAGACAGTTCATCAGATGAAGAAAGCAATGATAAAGAAGTAGCTAATATCTGTTTGGTTACACAAGAAGAGTTAGAAGAAGAAGAGGTAACTGATTCTGATCCTATATAGGATGAATTACTTTTTGAATATAATGCTTTACATTCTGGATTCATCAAGGTAGTTAAAGAATTAGTTATTTTCAAAACAAAAAACAAAAATTTTAAATAAGAACTCAAAGATGTTTTAGAAAAGGATTGTGCAAATTGTTCTTCTTTGAAAGAGAAAAATACTGATCTCACAAGGACTCTTGAAAAATTCACCAAAAGGAGTGAGATGTTAAATATAATTTTAAAAGCTCAACGATTTGTAAATGACTGATCTGGTATTGGATATAATCCAAAATCAGATAAAAGGAAAGGAAGGAAGAAAGCAGGAGGTAAGACATACTAAGTTATTTTTAGCATTCTGTACATACATCAAATCCTTTCGCATACTATAATTATTGTAATAGAAAAGGTTATTATACTTCATCATGCACGCATAAAAAGAAGGGAAAGATAGAAACCCACAAATGGGTACCTAAAGGTTATATGTTTAGAAAATAATTTGCACTAACCCAAAAGGCCTAAAAAGATGTAGGTACCTAAGACTTAATCATATTTGATTGTAGATATGTCTTAAAGCATCCAAAAATAACAAATAGTATATAGACAGTGGATGCTCTAGACATATGACCGGTGATTTCAAAAGTTTTATCACATTACAACCTAAAGAAGGTGGAAGGTAAAATTTGGAGGAAATCAATCTAGAAAGATAGTAGGAATTGGTGAAATTAAAAACGATAAGGGCATACAAGTCAAGGATGTATACTATGTTGAAGGATTGTGTCATAATTTACTGAATGCCAGTCAAAGCACAGATAAAGACAACTGGGTAATCTTTGACTCAAAAGAATGTCTAATTGTAAATAAGAAAGATTTATAATTAGATAAGAAGAATCTTAAAACAAAGCTTAGAGAAAAAAAGGGAAGATAACTACTATACTCTTGATATTAGTAAAAATGTTTTAGAAAACTATTTTCTAAGTAATACCGATGAAAGTTGGTTATGGCATACGAGACTTGCTCATGTCAACATGCACTAACTAGGCAAATTACTCAAAAAGGATTTAGTACTTGGTTTACCTAAAGTAAGTTTTAAAAATGATTTGATCTATGATCCTCTGGAACAAACGAAATCATCTTTCAAATTGAAAAATGAGATCACAATAAATAGACCACTTTAATTGCTACATATGAATTTAGTTGGTCCAGTAAGAGTTAAAAGTCTTGGTGGCAATTTATATTCATTGGTCATTGTTGATGATTTTTCTAGATTTTCATGGACTATTTTCCTATCATCGAAGGATGAAACCTTTGGAGAATTTATTGTTTTTGCCAAAAAAGTGCAATATGAGAAAGGTATGTCCATTGCAGGTACCAAGATAGATCATGGTGGAGAATTTGAGAATCAAGCATTTGGAGATTACTGTGACACTAATGGCATTGATAATAATTTCTCTGTTCCAAGGACGCCTCAACAAAATGGAGTCGTGGAACGGAAGAATAGTGTACTCACTAAAATAGCTAGAGCAATGATGAATGAAAAGAACGTGTCTCAAGTTTTCTGGGCCGACGCAATGAGCACAGCATGCTATATTTCAAATAGAGCCTACATCAGAACAAAACTTGGAAAGACACTATACGAACTATACAAATAAAGGAAGCCGAATCTTGCCTAGCTGCACATCTTCGGTTGTAAGTGTTTCATTCATAATAATTGTAAAGGTAACCTAGGAAAATTTGATTCTAAATCAGATAAAGGAATATTCCTAGGATATTCTAACCGAAGTAAAGTATATAGAGTTTTGAATAAATGAACATGTGTTGTTGAAGAACCAGTTCATGTTGTATTTGATGAACTTGAATCCTCTGACAAAACTATTGACGATGAGTAGGAAATTGTTTCAAATCAACATAATCATTAACCTAATCCTAAACCCTTTATCCCAGAGGTTGACCAAACCAAGGGAGAAGATCAACCACTAGGACAACTTAGAGCTTGAAAGTACAATAAAAGTCATTATTTAGAACAGGTTATAGGAGATGTAAATGAGGGTGTTAAAACTGTAAACAAAATCTTTAATGAAGTTAGTTTTTCTTCTTTCATTTCTGAAATAGAACCTTGCAATCTTGATTATGCCCTATTAGACAATGATTGGGTTATAGCAATGCAGGAAGAACTCAATCAATTTGAAAGAGATCAAGTGTGGGATTTGGTACCCTGGCCTAAAGATCATCCGATCATTGGCACAAAATGGGTATTCAAGAACAAACTCGATGAATATGTAATTATTTTCAGAAACAAGGCAAGATTAGTGGCCAAAGGCTATAATCAGGAAGAAGGAATTGATTATGAGGAAACATATGCTCCAGTAGCTAGATTGGAAGCTATATGAGTACTCTTAGCCTTTGCATGCATCAAAGGATTTAAACTGTATCAAATAGATGTGAAAAGTGCATTTTTAATGGATATATCATGGAGGAAGTATAGGTAGATCAACCTCCAGGTTTTGAAGATGTAATTAAGCCTGACCATATTTTCAAACTAAGAAAAGCTTTATACGGTTTAAAACAAGCACCTAGAGCATGGTACGGAAGGCTTAAGAAATTTCTCATCGATCAAGGTTTTATACGAGGAAAAGTTGATACAACACTTTTTACAAAATGAAAATGAGATTATATTTTAATTATACAAATATATGTTGATGATATAGTTTTCGGTACTACTAATGAAACCTTGTGCAAGGAATTTTTTGAAATAATGCAGGGGGAGTTTGAGATGTCAATGATGGGAGAATTAAATTTCTTTCTCAGTTTGCAAATCAAAGAAAGAAAGAATGGAATTTTCATATCTCAAATGAAGTATTTGAAAGAGCTATTGAAGAAATACAGAATGGATTAAGCAAACGGTATGGACACACCAATGAGTTCAACCACGTTGCTTGATGCTGATGTTAAAGGAAAAGATTGTAATATCAAAAAATATAGAGGAATGATAGGATCATTACTCTATTTCACTGCAAGTAGACCTAACATCTAATTCAGTGTTGGTATGTGTGCAAGATATCAATCATCACCAAAAGAATCATATGGTAAAATTGTCAAACGCATTTTTAGATATCTCGGTGACACAACATAATTAGGTCTCTGGTATCCTAAAGGAAAAAATGAATATCTAGTTGCATACTCAGATTCTTATCATGGAGGATACAAGACAGACAGAAAGAGTACCAGTGGACAATACCAGTTTCTTGGAGGTTCACTCGTGTCATAGTTTAGCAAGAAGCAAAATACAGTGTCTCTTTCATGAACCGAAGATGAGTATGTTATAGCATTAAGTTGTTATGCACAAATGTTATGGCTGAAGCAACAACTACAAGATCTTGGTATTTATTTAAAGGAGATACCTATATACAGTGACAACAATAGCACAATAAGATTGGCAAAAAATCTAGTTCAACACTCCATAACTAAGCATATTGATGTTAGATATCATTTCATCAGAGAACATATCCAAAAGAAAGATGTCAAAGTGATATTCATTCCAACTCATCTTCAACTAGCTAATATCTTTACAAAACCTCTTGCAAAAGATCAATTCTTATATATTATAAGAGAATTGGGAATGGTAAATCCTAACGAATTGTAAGTTATTTAATGTTTACAAAAAGTTAGATGATATTATTTATTGTTGTTTTGATGATTACTAACTTAAGCATCAGAGTTTCTAGCAATTTGTTTTGCAGGAATTTGAAACTCTGTTTTGGGGTATGAAAAGTAGAGGTTAATAGAGTACTACATCACTCAAGTAACAACCTTAAGTAATCTATATTTACCCGAGTGATAGCTGGAAGTAATGATAATCATCACTCGAGTAAGCCCTCGAGTGATAACCTTGAAAATGAGGTAGAGAAGCATTAATTCAAAGGAAAATGGGATAACGGTTGAAAGTGAATAGTCAGAACTGAAAAAACTGATCACTCAAGTCACTTCTTGAGTTATACCTCAGAGTCACTCGAGTAAGCCCTCGAGTGATCATGATACAAATATGCCTTGAAGCATCATCAAATCATCAAAGGAATATACATGGGTGATTACAATATTATTTATGTCAAGTATACATTTAAATTTGCATTATTTTTTATTTTTTTTTGGTATGATTACTCAAGTAGCTACTTAAGTGAAGCTTCAAGACCACTTGAGTAGCCCCTCTAGTAATATCGGGCACTAGGGCTTTATCTGCTGCAACACAGTCATTTTACTCAAAATCTCCTCGAGTGATTCTCCTAGTGCTCCTCTAAAATTTTTCACAAACACTTTCTAAGACCATTTATGTCAAAACCAGTGATTTTTGCCTTCCAAAACCTCTTAGATTTCTCAAAATCTATTGCCCTATTCTCGCGATCATTAGCACCATTTTACAGAAATTCTTCTCTCCTCTTAAACACTATGGCCATAACCAAATCTCCCTATCCTAACACTTCCTCTGAGTCCTCTAAACCACACCAAATATCTGATTCACCTTCATCTCCTCTAGCCAAGAAACTGAAATTGAATACAAAGCCAAAAGCCAAACCAAAAGCTAAGGGAGTTGTGATTAAGGAACCTAGAATCACACGGGCTCAAACTAAGAAGAGTTCACCTGCTGGTAGGGGCAAGGAAACAAAAGCACCATCTCATCGTCCTTCTAATTCATCTGATATTCCTTTTTGGTTCAGGAAAAGCTCAAAAGGGACCAAATATGATAAAAGGCTTGCCAAAGTTATGGAAAATATGCTTGAAGCAGCTCTTCAATCTAAATGAGCAAGAGAAGGCCAATCCTCAAAAGAACCATAAGAGAGGGAATAAGAAATCACATTTCCTCCAAAAGGGTTCAATATGAAAAAGTTAAGGAGTCTCAGAAATACATAGATCACTTCTCAAGGAGAAAAGTGTGCAAGATGTACTTCATTGACTTCAAACTTCTTCAAGAGGTATTGAAATTCAATCTCACCCCTTATCTTAAATCCTATATGCGTTGATTGTCTAATAAACTTCCTTTTTGCACTAAATTAGTTAGACATTTTTATTGCAATCTAGAACCTATCAATGATGCCCTCCTAAATTCTCTGGAAAAAGAAATGGTCTCTAAGGATAAGGGACAAGAAATTCTGATTTCATCCTCCATAATAAACACCTGGTTAGGGATAGTGGACACCCTGAAGATAATTATCCTACCCTTGATTGAAACCATTTGTTTACAATTATGAGGCCTGGTGAGATAGTAGGACCCCTCAATTTCAACCTAAGTGATATGTGTGATCTTCACCGAGTACTATGCTATATCTATTCTAGAGCCATAGTAAACAAATCCAACAATTACACTCATTTCATTGAGAGGGATTTCAGAAAATTTGCCTTCATTCTTCTCCAGGAGAAAAAGGACTTGGGTGAGTATATATTTGATCAAATTAAGAGATATATGTTCGAAGGAAAAATAACTACTCGAATGCCCTATCCCTAGCTTATATCCTTATTCTTGAAAAAGAATAAGATTTGGTACTTGGAGAAGAATGAACCTGTTAAGAGGTTAACTCCAGTTGAACGAAATCAAATAGGGAAGTTGCACATTGATATTCCCTTAAAGACACCTCATGAAACAAGTCCCAAGAAGTAGAAGAAGAAGATTGAGACTGAGACTAGTCGGATGGATGATACACAGTCTTCTGCTCCTGCCACTACTGCTCCTCCTTCTTTCCTCAGATTTATATTGTAGACATTTATAGAAAATGTCTTGAAAGGATTTTATGTTGATATCGCCAACACCAATGCGGGACTCATCACTCATATGAATCAAAAGATGGGAGAGCTTGTAGAGACTATCGATAAGAGGCATAAGGAGATGTTGACAGAATAGCAGGCCCAGGGTTACCTTCTGAGATCACTTCACTCTAGACTTGATATAATGGCACCTGGTCCATCCACTCCTGGTCCATCTATGCCTACTACTACACCAGAGCCAATACCGGCTTCTAAGCTTAGGCCATTTGAGCCTGGACCCTCTTCTATCCCTATTCCTATCATACCTATCACCATCCCTAGACACCTCCTATTCTCTATGCTTGATCTTGACCCTGTCACATCCAAACATATTCATATAACCATTGATGACCTAGTCCAGCTAGCCCAGCCTATACAGCTTCAGTCAGTGCCTAGTCCTATTGCTTTACCTGCAGGCATTGAGGAGGTGGTCGTTTATTCCAGTTATCATCAATCTCCTGCTAGTACAGAAGAGGTAGAGGTTACTTCTTTGATTCCATCACCTCATAACCCTCCAGAGGATCCTTTTCAGATACCTCCAGTGAATCTCCCAGAACTTAAGGTATCTTCTTTAACTTCTTCTAGTTTGAGTAATTCACATGGCTCTAGATTTACACCTTTTCCTTTTACTTCCATTTATGTAGCCTAACCATCTAGTCCTAGTCCTCCTCTCGACTGATTCCCATTTTGTGTTAAAGACAAAAAGAGGGAGAATAACTTGGTGTGATTTTGTGATGCATAGGGATATGGGTATATAGGGTTTAAGGAAGATTATTAGTTTATATTTTTTTTAAGTTTGATTATATACTAAACTTATTCTGTAGTTTAATTTGATGTTATTTATATTAAGTTGTGGACTAATGAGTTTTTAGTTGTGTATACAAGGTGAATATTCAATATCAGAATAAACTTTCAAAGTCAAGAAATTTGAATTGAAAATCCTTAACAAAATTTTTTAACATCATTTGATTTGGATTCAAAATGATCTTTCCCAAGTCATTTCAAAAGAGCTTTCATGTTTAAATTGAATAAGAGATTCTATATGAAAAGTTATCAAGAAACATATGATTGAAAACACAATTTCAAAAACTACTGTTCACATTCACCAAGTTGTGTCCTCATAAAAAAAGAGGAGAATGTTAGATCCACATGTTTTGATGATAACAAAGATTAGATTGATTCCACTAAAAGTTTTTTATAATAAACAAAAGAGATTTGAATAAAGAAAACTAAGTCTATGGTGGCAGGAAAAGCCATCACTCGAGTAACACACGATGAAGAAGAACAAACAATTGATGAACATGTGAAAGAAGCACTGGCAAATTTCAAAGCAGGTTACTCAAGGGATCACTTGAGTAATGATTCTCTATTACTTGAGTAACCACTCTAGTAATGATGCTCCAGTTCTCTCTGCCAAGATTTGTATAGAGATACACGAGGGACCATTCGAGTAATATAGTCACTAAGCTCTTTGCCAAGTTTTTGATGGTATTACTCGAGTAGTTGTTAGTACAAGTGTTTCACCCAAGATGGGGGTAAATTAGGTGATACAAAAAAATTCTTTGTGTATATAAAAATTGACTGGAAATTTAAAGCAGTTAAGAGTTAGGACAAATATTACCAAATGTACACTGGGAGTTACACTGGTTCAGCCACAGCCATTTTGACCTACATCCAGTCGTCAGAGCTTCTTTGAGAGTTTCACTACATCTTTCAAGATTCAGTGGGTTCTTGGCAACTCAATACACAGCAAGTTCTTTCACTAGACACTCACTCCCCCTTACACGTTGTAATCAAATCTCCAACTCAAGGTTCTACAACCTTAAGTTGTCTCAATAAAAAATATTGAGTTTGTAATGAAAATCTCTCTCACAGAGCAAATATATAATCACTGAAGTACAAAGAGTGAATATAAGAAATGGAGCACTAATAATATATTATCGATGTGTTTTAATATGTTATCTGTTGTTTTTTTTCTGTTCTTCATTGAATGCTCCATATATATATAGGTAAATTGTAATGTCTGTTGGAAACATTTCAAACATGTCTGTTACAGTCACGCGCTCGTTGGACCATTCTTCGAATTTGAAAACTAGTCATTTGTTGTAGGTGAGGGTTTCGGACGTTGCATATGATATGTTTGACTTTTCTCTCAACGCATGATCTCTTTATTGTTTCTCTACAAATATACTTAGGAAACTAATACAATGAAAGATTAGTCTTATAGATAACAAATTAATGAACAACAGATTAAAAAACAGTTTAAAAAACACAATTCTAGTTATGATTACTCGAGTAGTTACTC
Organism: Inga leiocalycina; assembly: GCA_963242795.1. Lineage (NCBI taxonomy): Eukaryota > Viridiplantae > Streptophyta > Magnoliopsida > Fabales > Fabaceae > Inga > Inga leiocalycina. The sequence continues at coordinate 27,329,860 of OY725329.1, read as the reverse complement.
GAGTAAACAATCACTAGTACTAGAGTAACCCTTCGAGTAATGTCTTTCAAAATAATCTAGAGAGTAAGTCAACATTGTGTGACCAGATTACTCAAGTACTCCATTGAGTAATTTACTTCACAAAAACTTTTGCATACTTGGTTACTTAAGTGATCTCTCAAGTAAGTCTCTCTTTTCTTCTTTCGTTACTCGAGTGATCCCTCGAATAAAGTTTCAAATTCTTTTTTCATTACTCGAGTAATCCCTTAAGGGTACTTGCTTCTTTGCTTACCTGATTACTCAAGTAATCCCTCAAGTAATTTAATCTTTTCATTTCAACTTACTCAAGTAATCCCTCGAGTAATTTCCTTTTTCATATATGGTTACTCGAGTAATCCCTCAAGTAATGCTAGTCATTTCTTGGGCGAGATCTACTGGATGATTTCTTATCTAATTACTCGAGTGATCTTTTGAGTAATGTTTAAAAAATGTTTCCTATTACTCGAGTAATCCCTCGAGTAATGGCATCCAAATTTTGACAAAGCTCTCTGGAACAATTTCTCACAATTTACTTGAGTGATCCCTCGAGTAATGAAGGATTATTACTCGAGGGCTTACTCCAGTAATGCCTTCAAAAATCTACTAGTGATGCTTTTCTCTATTCTCTATCTTTCAGTTATTTTTTATTACTTGAGTAGTTACTCAAGTAATGGTTTTGCCTGCCATGAAAAACTTAGTTACTTTGTTCAAACCATTTTTCTTATTATCAAAACCTTTTGTAACATTAATCCAATCTTTGTTATCATTAAAACATATAAGATCTAACAGTAGCCACGCGAGTAATGACAAGTACTCACTCGAGGGACCCCTGGAGTGACCAGGTAAGTTTTCAGGTAGTAAAGACTCTGCCAACATTTTAGGAAGGCTACTTGAGTAATGGCTATTAATCACTCCAGTAAGCACTCTAGTAATAGATACTGATCACTCGAGTAACCACTCTAGCGATCAAGTTAGAAGTGGTTGACTTAAGTCTCTGTCAATTTTTTCAATGGATCACTGGAGTAGCTATTTGAGTAATATGTAATAATCACTCCAGTAGCTACTCCAGTGATTAGGTCAAATTTGTTGACTTAACTGTCTGCCAAGATTTTTAATGGCTCACTCAAGTAGCCACTTGACTAATGGATGAAGATCACTCGAGTAGCCACTCGAGTAATATAGTACAGAGAGCATGATTTTAATCTGTTGTTCATTGATATGTTATTCATATGATTAAATTTTCATTGTAGTAGTTTCCTAAGTGTATTTACATAAAACAATGAAGAGATCTTGGCTTTGAAGAAAAGTCAAATGAAACATCCGAACATTCACCTATCGTACAACGGATAGTTTTTAAATTCGAAGAATGGTCAAACAAAGTTGTACGACTCTAACAGACATGTTGAAATGGTTCCAATGGTTATTAAAAATTCAACTATAAATATGGAATCATTCAATGAAGAAATATAAAACATACAATTGAAAGATCACACAAGCTTACAACGATCAAAGCATTCAGAGTGCTCTAAATTTCGTATACTTATTCATTGTACTCCAGTAATTATCTATTTACTCTATGAGAGAGATTTTCATTAAAAAAATCAATATTTGTTATTGAGGCAACTTAAGGTTGAGGAATCTTGACTTGGGGATTTGATTACAACATGTAAGAGGGAATGAGTGTCCAAGTGAAGGAACTTGCAGTATACTGAGGTGCCAAGAACCTACTGAATCTTAGAAAATATAGTAAAACTCTCATAGAAGCTTTGTGGACTGGACGTAGGTCAAAGTAGTTGTGGCCAAACCAGTATAACTCTCGGTGTACACTTCAGTGATATCTCTACTTGCCCTTAATTTTTTAAACTTCCAGTTATATTTTTATATTTGAAACGGTTTTTCAACATCAACCAATTTGCCCCCTCTTAGGTGAAAAGCTTGCACTAACATCTCCTTCATACACTATATGATTATCTATAGGTAGTATATGCCATGTTTTGTGATAGGAATTATAGACACACAACCTAGTTATGGTGTGAAACCCAACTAGGACAGAGAAACATTTCCAGGAAGGCAGTCATTTGAGCTAGGATAGAGAAACATTTTCGGCCAAGTTGTCATCTGCGCTTGGAAAGGGAAACAACATTTTCAGATAGGTAATCGTCTGTGCCAGGATAGTGAAACATTTTTGGGCAGGCAGTGGTCTGCTCCAGAACAGGAAACAAGTAGGGGTCATACAGTCATATGATCATGAATAATGTATGTAACTAGGCTAGTAGGGGCCCCAACTGGGTTGTCCCTGAATACCGACCGACAGTCAAATTTATGGTGTTATAATTTGTTACTTATATAGTTAATGACATATTTATTTATCACATTTTCTATGAATAATTATGTGTTACTATCGATACCAAGTAGGATCTTACTAAGGTAGTAAGACAAAGGTGGCAGACAATGCAGCCTTACCTATATTGTATTTGATAGTGTGAAATATCAGAGTAGGCAATATAAGTATAGTGAATCTAGGTGCAATGTTTGAAATTTATAGCAGAGGTTGATATTTACACCAGTGTTGATCATTCCAAAACATAATATGGCCTTGATGGTCAACAGTGTTACAGTATGTGTGATGTATAATATTACACCTTGTGTGGTATATAGTGATATAATCGGTGTTGTGTATAGTATTACACCCTGTGTGGTGTATAATGCAATGACCTGTATTGTCAATAATCACACAACCCTTGTGGTTTTTGGTGACACATGTGAACTAGAATTGGGATAAGCCCTAGTATAGTAGGGCATAATTGTGGGAATACCTCTCAACAACACCAGTGTTAACAACTCTAGATCCACATAGATGCATGAGCAGGAATGGATTTGGATGTGTTCTGATACAACAAGGATGAGTAGTGGTATGTGCATCTCAACAGTTGTAGCCTTACAGAATCAATTACCTTACTTATATTGTAAGAGCTAGTGATAGTTGATTTTGATTTGAGAACAAAATGTGAGACAGTTTGGAGTAGATAACAGTTTGGAACAAAGCATACTAGTAGGGATCAAATAGTCATTTGATCCTGAACAGTGCATGCAATACGATAATTAAATAGTGCATATAGTATAGCTAGTAAATAGTGCATACAGTATGACCAATAAGGGTGAAATAGTCATTTGATCCTGAACATCGAATAGGCAGGCATAAATATAGCAGTCATGTTTACAGGTTGGCTTACTGGTAGTAAGTCCTAGTGTATATGTTTGTAAAGGGTGATAAGACTGGAATATTAAGTGTTGTGAGAATAGAATGACATAAGCCGTAAGGCTAAGTACACCGAGCAGTATCTAGCTAAGGCAATGAGGCCTACAATATTAGTGGGCCAGCATGTCCTCAGATCATAAGACCTGTTGGATCAATGCAACCTTAGGCTAGCTAATTCTTATGCAACCATAGTTATGACAAATAGAGAATAGAGAATAAACGTAGTAAAACCTTATATGCATGTTTGCATAGGGTAGTGTCCCTAAGCAATAAGACCTGATATGTACTTGTGATATATTGACCAGTGTACACAGTGCAGTAATGGGTTTGGTAACCCCTAAATACAAAACAGGTTGTATGTATAGTTGCTGATAGGCATTTCACACACACAGTGGATGGTTTGTGATGCATGCTCTATGCATATGCATAGCATAGGGAGAATCCTATTAGAGTGTGTATAAATAGGAATAAGTTACATATTAAGCAGAGATTTGTCCTGAGGATAATCAATGTGATATCCGAAATTTCGAGGATGCAATTTTATTGACAAGGGGAGAAATGTAACATCCGGAATTTCGGTCACCAAAATTCTTTATATTTAAGGGAATAAAATGGTGAATTAAAGAGCACTTGAAAAATGCAAAATAAAACACTTAGTGATTACACACAACATGATTATGCTTGCAACATAAATTGTAAACATTTGAATTTGCTACCAGTGAGTTTTCTTGTGTAGCAGTCTTATTGTGTGATATGTTTTGAATAGGCAAATGATATCTAATGCCTATGATATTTTTTGGCATGAAAGTAGAATTATCAAACTTTAATTTGGTAGGTCAAATAGGTCATTTCAAGATGTATAAAAAGAGTTATGAATTTTTGAAGTTAGCCCAGTGAAACTAGCCAGCTTCTGTGACATCGTCTAAAAATGGAAATTCTAAGAATTTTGACCTTCCAGTTGGCTAAAGGCTATATTTTTCCTTGAAACTAGACTCAATAAAGGTTTCATATCCTTTGGAATCTCTCCAATTAATTTTTCTACAAATAAAGTTATGATTTTTCAAAGTTTGGTAAGAAAATCTGCCAGAATTGCCAACTATTACAAATTTGAAAAAAAATGTAATGGCAATTATGTAAATTGTGGAATAAAGTAAAAGCCCATATTTTTATTTTATTGGTGGATATTTGCTGCCAAAATATTAAAGGAGAAGGAAAAATAATTGCTTGGACAGTAAGTATGCCAAGTGTCATTGTTTTGAGCCAAGTGGAAGAAGGAAAAACACATGTTGGAATTAGTAATAAAATATATTATTTTGGCAATTAAATAAAGAAATTTGAGAAAGCCCAATTGGTTCATTTAGGACACCTAAATGGCGTCATTTTGGGCCAAGGAGAAAGGAAGGAAATTAGTCCAAAATTAATGGGAAGGTTTATGACAAGTTAGCAAGAGATAAGCTTAAGTACAAACACATGTCTTAAACCAATAAAATACTATATCCTAAAGGAGAGTGTAAGAGATATTTTTAAGCTATCATCATATCTTTTCTCCTTCTCATATTCGTCCATCACCACTAAAATAGAGAAAGAAAGAGTCATAGAAAGAGCAAGAGCAAAGGAACAAGAACTAGGATTCAAGAGGCAAAATTCAAGGTAAGTACTTGTGATTTCAAGTGTTCTTGCCTTCTAACATGTGTAAAACCTCTTTTAATCTCTTCTCCTATATGAATCTCATGGTTAAATAGTAAGATTCCAAGGGAGGAGAGAGAGGGGAAGACATTCTAGAAAGAGAAAGCTTAAAAATCATAGGCAACTTCAAGAACCTCAATCCTTTCGGTGTTATGGTGTTGTTGTTGTTGTTCTTGATTTGATTTGTGGATTGGTTGGTTGTTTTGTGAATTTGGGATGATGAAACCCTAAGGGGAAGTGCTGCCCAATTTTCCAATAATCATGTTCGAAAGGTGTTTAAGTGGTTAAACAAGAGTTAGGCATGAAAAGAATGTGTTTTATGGAATAGAATATGAATTCCCAATTTTTTCCAATTAATTTCAGATTTCGTCCATGCTTGATTTGGCAGTGTTTGGAATGGATTTTAGTGTTTTTGATGATTTTATTAGGTTTATAATGGAAAATTGTGTAGTGTTTATGTTGATCATGAAGTATGAAAAGCCTTGGAATGTGAAATGACAAAATTACCCCCTAAAACCTTAAAATAGGGGTTGCTAGGGTAATTTTCATCTTTTGGAAAAGATTTTGGGAAAACTGAGGTCCAAAATGGATTCTACACACAATATTATGTAGGAATAGCTTGGGTCATAATTTTTCCAGAAGCACAGCTAGACCGGGTATAAAGGAACTTAGATCGGGTCCCTAGGGGTATTTTGGTAATTTTATAGTTTTAAGCTAATATAACTAATAAAAAAGTTTAGAATAATACATGAATGAGTAGTAACTCATTTGTTATAAATTTGGAATTTTAGGATCAGACGGTAGCTCGAGCCGGACATGGAATATTGGACCGATAGACAGGCAAGGGAAGGGCGATCTAGGTAGTTAAACTTTCCTGACTTGCATGTATTTGACATGTATATGCTTGTGTGATGATGTGTGTTATTGCTTTAATGAGTTGTATGGAACATATGTGAAAGATTGAAGCTCTGTTCTATTTATACAGTGGCCATAGGCATGTTGCATGAAGCATTAAGCATGCAAATGTCATTATGTTGACTTGAATTTATGTAAGCAAGCATGACACACACTAAGCATTATCTTGCATGTATAGTTATCATTGTTTACTACTGAGATTCCTTGAATCTCACCCTCCTCAACCAACCACTTAGATAGATGGAAACAAAAGAAAGTGGCTCTAAGGGCAAAGACATATACGCTCTCGGTTCAGACCAGGAAGAGGAGTTGGTTATTTATAGGGTTTTAATTATTTTAAGGGCCTGCAATATTATGTATAACCTAGTAGGGAATTTTTGTATTATAATTAAGTACATCGTATCAATAATATCAGTATATTTATGCTATTCTTGTGCTGCCTACCGAATTGCATATCGTTTTCCGCAAATACTTTGAAAAAGGTGAAAATAAGATAAATGTGTTACATTTTTTAAGCTCTTTGAGAGTTCTAATTATATTCAAATCATCCACATATGATAATCACAAACTCTAATCCATTTCCTTTTATGAAAGAATATAGGCGAATTGGATTACTTTTATAACCTTCTTTTAACAATTATTCACTAAGATGGTGATACCACATTCTCCCATACTGTTTCAATCCACATAAGGATTTATGCAACAAAATTGCACAATTTTCTCAAAAATTCTTACATACTTCTAGAAATTTAAATCGTTTATGGATTTTCATATAAATTTCAGTATCTAAAGCATCATATAAGTAGGCTGTAACAACATCAATTATATGCATATCAAGGTTTTTGCGCACTACCAGACTAATTAAATATCTCAAAGTGATTGCATCCACCATAGAAGAATATGTCTCTTTATAATCAATGCCAAGTCTTTATGAAAATCCTTATGCTACTAGTCATGCATTATATCCAACAACCTCATTTTTCTTATTCCCTTTCACACAAATACCTATCTAAACCCAACAGGCTTTACACCATTTGGTATTTGGACTGTAGGTCCAAAAACTTCATGTTTTGAGAGTGAATTTAACTATGATTGAATTGCATCTTTCCATTTTGGCCGATCATTTCTATGTCTACATTCTTCAAATGATCTAGGTTCAAGATCCTCTATTTGATTAATTATTTCAATCATGACATTATATGAAAATATGTTGCCAATAACTATGCTTTCTCAGTTCTATCTTTTTCCCATAATGACATAACTCATCAAGATCTTTTCATTATACCTAGACCTCTTATATGGTTTTTTAATTAGTTATGTCTTGGGCCTCTCCTATAAGACCAGCCTTTTCAACTTGACCATTTTGATTGTTTTCTCCCTTTTTCTTTTTAGGATTGTTATCTTCGGAACCGATTGGCCTACCGTACTTCAAGCATGGCTTAGTTTTGTTTGCAATTGCTGGTTGTCCTATTGGGACATCAATTCTAATTGGAGCATTTTCATCTAGAATGTGAGATTTGGTAATTCTCTTAAGGTCAATAAATGCATCTAGCAATTCATTTTCAATATTTTGCAAATGAATTATGTTTTGAACTTAAAGCTCATATTGTTGTGTAAGAGGTTCTAGATGTGATAGTGATAATGTGTTCCAAGTAATTTCTTTATCAAGCCGTTCATGATCTCCGCCTAATGTTGGGAAAATTGTCTCATCAAAATGGCAATAATCAAAACATATCTTAAATAAATCTCTAGTTAATGACTCTAAATACTTGATTATAGAAGGAGATTAATAACCAACATATATTCCTAACCTCTTTTGAGGTACCATCTTTATGTGTTGGGGTGGAGTAATAGGAACAAATAGCGCACATCTAAAAATTCTATGAAGGGAAATATTTGACTCCTTACTAGAAGTCAATTGTAACAGGGAGATTTCATGATAACTTATTGGCCTAATGCATATATTGTTGCTGCATGTAAAATTGCATGCCCCCAAGTTGAGATGGGAAGTTTTGTTCTCAAAAGCATTGGTCTAACTATCAATTGAAGGCATTTAATGAATGATTCTACTAGACCATTTTGAGTGTAGGTAAGAGCAACATATGTTTCTTATGTTATTTCTATTTCCATGTGTAACCCCCTCCATAATTATATCCGAAATACGTTATTAAAATGAAATTAGAGACCAATAATAATCAAAACTCATTTAAATTCCCATCCTTGAGATAGGGTTTTCAAAAACACCTTTTAAAATCTAATTAACTTGGTCTCATATTCACATTTGAATACAATTACTGTGCGAAGATAAATCACATTCATATAAATATCAGAGTGCACAATATAATCATCCCGACAATCCCGAGTACATACCTTTGCTAAAGATACACAGGGCACATTTGCCCATTACAATTCTTCAAATAGGGATTTCACAATCTCATCTCAAATTCATAACCATATATTGAACCGAATCATATACAGTCTTCATAACTCATTGATAACCAACTACAAACTCTCATCTCGAAGGGTCCTAGCCGCTCCCTCCACGAGCCATTTGTCCTGTCTAAATTGTTGGTAGGGGAGGGTGAGATTCAAGAGAATCTCAGTAGGAAACAGATACCATAATGCATGCATGATAGATGCTATGTGTATGACATGTTAGCTTTATCTAGATGCATGCCCCATAATGATATTTCTGCATGATCAATGTTTCATGTAACAAAACTATGGCCACAACAAAACAGAAACAGAGCTTCATTTATACAAATATGCTCTACACAATCAAGTAAAGCAATCACATACATCACTACATAAGCAAAGATATCAAATACATGCAAGTAAGGTAAGTCCCCTACCTCCAGTCTTTTCTCCTCGATTTAATTCCATGCTGAGTCATCTTTTATTGAGATGATGTCATAATTCCGATTTTTGGATTTTCTGCTCAAACTTTGAAAAATCATAACTAATTTTAGAAATATATAAATGAGGTGATTCCAAGGCCAAATGAACAGTATTTAAGTCCTCTTCATTTGAAAAATATAAGCCATTACTAGAAATCACCACAAAATTCCAGAATTACACAAATTTCATCACTGCCCCAAAATAGAGTCCATTTTCTACCTCAAATTTTGGACAGTCATATCTCCCAGTTCCCAAAACGAAATGGCACAAATTATATGTCCATTTTGAAGCTTGGGATGTGAAATTTAAGATTGAAAAGTTTCAGAATTTTTAGACACCATTTGTTCATTCAAAAATTTCACACAAACTGACTGCCCAGAATAGAGTTTCATTGGACAGAATTTTAGATTTTGCATCTTTGCTTCCAATGGTTCCATTTTCATATCAAACATCATTCCCACATAAATTTTCACAAGGAATCTATTGGAAACACCAAATCAATCAAATTCACATCTTATTGACATGTTTTCACAAAAATCTCAACATGTCAACACAATTCACATTTCAAAACCTAACATTGCAACTTTTCCATTCCAAAGTTCCAAACCAATTTCAATGACATCAAAACACACTACGACACCATTTCCAACACAATACCCCATTCAATTCTTCCCTCTATTCTAAGTCAATTTGGATGTTAATCCATAATTGAGCTCAAATACAAGATTTCGGCACTGCTCACAACACACACGAATCACATTCGAGTGCCAAATCACATCATATTCTCCAAAAGGGTTATTTATCACTAACTACATCCACTTTTGAAGTCATTAACCCTTAATCATAGTTTGGGATCTTGTTAAACTGGGGCTTAGCAATCCACTAATCTCAGGCTTATTTTCTAGCGTCGAGTCTCAAAATTCAGGGTATTACACCATGCAATAATCATTAAAAGCTTGAGATGAAAATTCACTTGTATTATCTAGACGAATTGTCTTAATTGCATAATTTGGAAATTTTGCTCTTTACCAAATTATTTGAGCAAGTAATATTGCAAATACTAAATTATGTGTTGACAACAAACAGACATGTGTCCATCTTGTAGATGCTTCTATTAAAACCATAAAATATCTAAATGGTCTATATGGTGGATGAATAGGTCCACATATGTCCCCTTGAATAAGCTATAGCAAAGCAGGGGATGCAAGTCCAACTTTTGTCAAAGATCTTGTAATTAATTTTCTTTGAGAACAAGCAACACTTGAGAAATCCTTAAATTGAAGAATATTGTGGCTCTTCAATGGATGTTCATGTGAATTTGTAATAATTCTTCACATCATAGTTGAACTAGGATGCCCAACTGGTCATGCCAAAAAATAAATATATTTTTATCAACAAACTTCTAGTTTACTATAGCATTTGTTTCATATGTATTTATTTGTATAATATAAACTAGAAGACAATACGGCCAATTTTTTTAGGACACAATTTTCTCCAAATCTAACAATTGTAATTTGTAAATATTCCATATACTTCTCATTTATAGTCTCAATGTGATACTCATTTCAGTAGAATATCCTTAAACCTTGATAAATTTCCGTTAGACTTGGAGGAATATAAAGCAACATTAATAATAAATTTTGTCCCTTTGGGTAATATTATAATTGCTCTTTTGGAGCCTTCAATTAGTTTTGTATTACCTGTTATGTTATTAATACTTGTACTACTTATTGCAATATAGATGTAAGAAATATTTTTTATCTCCAAGTATCGTGTGTGTTGTAGCACTATCTATGAGACATATATCTTCATTCTTGTGACGAATGATCAAAACATCCATAATCTTCACCAAAACAAAAGAAATGCATTAAAAAAAATTCAAAATACATGATGAGCAATAATGTCCTTATTACATATAGAAAATGGAAAATGAAAGTAAAGCATAAACTAGATTCAAAAAACCTAATTAAACTTAAACTAAAACATTTTTATTATTCTTCCAACCAAACTCATCTAATCATGATTCCCAAAAAATATAATGACGGAACATATTTCAATGAGTTTGAGCTTAAGCTTAATAAACTACCCACATTTGATTAGCTATGTTTTCTCTAATAAGTTCACCTTGAGCAGTTTCTACACTTTCATTATTTTGAGCACAACTATTTTCATCATTTCTATTTTGATTTACAAGTTCTCATCAACTTCCCTAATATGATCTTCATAAGCTTCTATGTTCATCAAGTAATCATGAAGCATGCAAGCAACATGCAAGTATTATAAGCTTTTGAGCTTTGACCCCATAAGTAGGCTCTGGTGAACTAGATATAAATGGAAATCATTTTTTCGATATGCCAAATACTCTTTTGATTGCATTACGTGATGATGCATGTCAAAGATTGAATAATTTCCTATGATTTTAAGGTGGATTTCTTGAATATGCTTTTAAATGATAGCAAACCCCTCTGCAAGGTGTAATAAGGACACTTGTTAACATGAAGCCATCATCTACAAAGTAATAATTTCCTATAATAAATGAAAATTATTATCATGAATGTGTGATAATACATTGATTAGTTGGAATACTTTTGACAATATTTACTCAAATAGTTACCATAGGGGATATTAAGCCTATCTTTAGTTAATACATTCCTTAAAATTCTTGAGTCAGATGTAGTGCCTTCCTACCCTAGGAGCACATAAGTGAACCTTAAACCAAATGAGCATGATGCTAACACATTCTGTGTTGGGTATTCCTTCCTACCATGATATTGATGGGCATCTCCTGGAGATACTTTGGCACGTATATGTGTTCCATCTATTGCACTAACACAATCCATAAAAAGGGAAGAATTTACCCTTATTATGGATCTCAGGAGGCATTGAAGAACCATCAGGTCGTACTAGAATTTTTTTTTCTAATTCAATTATGGCTTTGAAAACTTTATAGAGATGACGACTAATTGTTAGACCTTCAAAAAATAAAGTTCACTTCATTTTTTTGCTCTGTGTGCTAATATGTAAAGAGTCTTAGCAACTTGTTCTTCCACACTTGAATATCTTGTGGCATGTAAGCCACCATCTCTCTCTAACATACTATATAATTTTAAGAAAGTTTCAGCCCCCATCCTAACCATATATTGACCATTTCTACTATTAGTTATTCGACTCATTACTTCTTCACGTACTCTTTCTCTTCTTGAACTCATATGTAACCTATTCTATCCTTATTAGACATATAAGTCACATAATACCATACAAAGGCACAAATGACTTGAACTATAGCTCTTTGATGCAATTCCAAGTATCGAAAAACCAATATAATGTATTGCATAAACATTTGGCGAACCTAAAAATTTCTTTGCCTTACCAATTCCATTTAAAAAAGATGAATAAAGAACATACTTCTAATCAAAATGTATGATTATATGAACGCAAGTAGTGAAATTTAGATACAAAGAGGGGCAATTGTAAATAATCTATGGGAATATGATATGTAAATTATAAATAAGCCCTTAGGGTAGTTTGGCCATTTTATTATATTTAAAAGGGTTAGGGTATCTTATTAATATTATATATTATAATATATTAACTTTAGCTACCTTTAGTTTTATTAGTAGTTTTTATTGGCTTTTATTTAATCAAGACTTCATGCGTTGTGTTTTGGCTGGTTTTCTTTTTGATTATGTGTTATGTTGGACCTACAATTGGGTTTTCATTTGATGATAGGAAGATGCATTTTCAAAATAAAAAATGATTGATATTACAACATATTAGAATTGATATTATTATATATTAGAATTGGCTTTGAATTAACTAAATATTTCAATGATCTCATATCATATATATTATTATAGTATCAAGTTAATATATTAGATGCTATAAGGTATTATGATTGATATTATAAAATATTTGGCTTAAAAATTAAATACTGTTAGATATTAGGATTGTAACTGAATTAGATATTTTAATATGATTTAGATATTTAAGATTTGAATTTAATATAGACTAAGATAACCTACAATAAACTAAATCAAATGAGATACTACACATAGAAGATACCATTTAACATTTTTAATACTAGTCGTGTAGTCTCTTAGACTTTTGTTTTTGTCACCAGACATGTGCCTAATGCGTCCATTGTTAATGTACCATTTATTTGTTTTTGATGCCTTAAAACCCACACTTTCTTGTGTCATTTGTGGTTAGTATGAATCACTCTTGGCACATGTGATCCTTTTGGAACCCATTTATAGGTGCCAATGATTCCTTACTTTCTGTGATAGCAAGAAGTTGTCTAATGTCTGTTTCTATTGCAAAAACTACAATAAGCAAAAGGATTCGGCACATGCATAGAACATTGAAAATAATTAGGATAGGCTTTACCACATTTCTTTTTTTTTTACCTTTCTTTTTGTCAAGGTATGGATCATAACCAACTCCTAACTTGTCATTTGTGTACCTCTGAGCTTTCAAGATCTCTTTGAGGATTTCACTACCATTAGTGAATTTCTCAAGTGTCTTGGTAAGATGAATATTCTTTTTTTCCAAAACTTGACATGATTGACATGAAACGTCAAACTAATCCTTGAGGTGCTCTTCAAGGAGTTTAGCTTTCTTTTTGGAGCTTACCAACTCCTTAACTACTTTGATAAATTCAGAATGTAACGCATTATATTCAGACTATAATTCATCCTAAGAAGGTTCAAAATCCATTACCTCCTCTGTCTCTTATTCTTCTTCTTGAGCTACCAAACATATGTTGGCAACCTCTTCATCATCACTTTCTTCTCATAAAGAGATATCTCCCCATATTATAGAGACATACTTTCTTCTTCTCGAACTTGCTCTTTTTCTTCTCTTTGTTCTTTAGTTAGAGAGGAGATTCTAATTTTATATGTCCTAGATTGTTGCACTTAAATCAAATGATTGAATCCTTTGCTTCTCTTCTAGCATCTAGACCTCCTTTCTGGAACTTCTTTAATCCTTGGTCCTTGTGGCAGAATTTCTTGAACCTCTTGACAATCATTCCTATTTCTTCATCTTCAACCTCCTCCTTTTCTTCTGGTTCCTATTTTTTATAGCAGTAAGTGCCAGTCCTTTCTTTTTCTTCTCATCCATTTTAATAAGTTCTTTTTTGAACTTTAGCTTTCCTTCATATTCAGAGAGACTTCCAAATAAGGCTGCTACTAACCTTATGGATTCTCCTTCAGAGTCTTCTATGGTCATCATAGAACATTAACGATAAGGCAAAGTTTATTATTCCTTATTTAAAAATATCCAAATTTTGATGCCTAATACCCCATAAATAGTTTAAACTGTATAAGAACAATAATCAATTTTTGCTCGAATGGCTTCCCATTCACTTGTGAGAATGTTGAGACTTTTCCTCACTTGGGATCTTTGACCATATGTTTTCCCAAGAGTACCAAGTTGATTGACAATATATGAGTATCTTAACTTAAACTATGAGATGCTTTCTCTAGCCCTCATCTTGAACAAGTTATACTCAGTGGTGAGGGTATTAACCTTATTCTCTTCGATTCTGAAGGTTTCTTCATGGGCTATTTCAAGTGGTTCTTATATGACTATGCAAAAGGAAGAGTACAAAATTTGAAATACTCTTTCTGACTCAAATCACTTTGAATCATTAAGATGGCCTTACTGTTAAGAGTCACCAATTTCCTATCATTGTCGCTAAACTCTTATTGTTTCTTTGGAATCATTCTTTCTCCTTCTATCTTCATAAGAACATAGTCTCCATCTTAGACCATATTCATTTGTTGTTACAAAGACTTTGAATTTGGCTTCCAAAATAAGAAGTGTTCTCCATAAAATCCTGGTGATTTGGTGATTAAAGCTCCATCAGGAAGTATACCTTTACCCATACTTTCCATAGGATCCTTCTTAAGCTATTAGACCTGAAAGCAAAAAGACCAAGCTATGATACCAAATGTTAGTTCAAGCCTTTCACCCAAGAGAGGGTGAATTGTGTGATTTAAGAATTTTATACTTCAACACAAACTAATTAACAAGAGAAGAGTTAAAGAGATTTCACTAAAGGTGGACACAAGAGATTTATATTGATTCGGTATGATCTTTTTAACCTATGCCCAGTCCCTAGAAAGTCTTTATGAGATTTCTATTATCTTTCCAAGATTCACAGAGCTTTTGGTGCCTTAGTACAAGCAAGTTCTTCTTCAATGAACACTCATTCCCTCTTACACTTTACAATCAATACGCACTCAAGGTCCCACTACTTTAAGTATCTCAACTGAAGTAAATGCTTAAGTATATTCTCTCACTAGAGCAAATAAATTATCATTGAAGTACAAATTCATAGAGAAATTGAGCTTTAAGACTTATCAATAAATGTAATAGTAGATATACAGTATTGGTTGTTACTCCATCTTTAATACTCTTCTATTTATAGTGTGAGAATGTTTAAAGACCGTTGCTCTTGAATGTAGCCATTGGAGTGTTAGGTATTTGCTTTTATCTATTGAGCATGCCAGATTGTTCCTTTTGTCCTTTGATTTAGCCATTGGAGACTAAGAGGATTTGAAGCATGTTTAAAGCTTGGTGCATTTAATGCACTATCACAAAAAGTTTTTTTGCTAATCTTATGTTAATCCTTGATTAAATGCCTGTAATGTGATCAAGCACTAGTATAATTATGTGTTAGATAAATTAGAAGCCAATAGGATAAGTTTAGGATATATTGGAATGAGTATCAATATTTATAAGACATTGCCCTATTTTCTGAAACTCCATCACTCAAGTGATCTTCACTTAGTCAACTTGAAAACAAGTCAAATCATTGGTTGGCTCACTATGGTAGATATGGTAGTGATACATAAAACTAGGATTACTCGAGTAGTCACTTGAGTGATCTTGTTTCTTTTGAAAACATATCACTAGGTACTTAATTATGGTGAACTGGTAGTAATGAGTGCAACTGGACCACTCGAGTGATCATACTTCTTGTTTTAAGAGAAACTATAATGCCCCAACTTTTATTCATCAATATGCCTAGTAATTATTTATTGCATTTAATAAAATAGAATGGTGAATATTGACCCACCTTGAATAGCCTCCGACTATAAATTTTGGATCATATGAATTAAACACTGAAAACTGGAATGTGAACAATGCTGCCAATGTAATTTCGGCGAGGTAGTAAGATTGTCATGTGATTTTGGATCAACAACTGATGTTCAAAAAATGTGAAATTTTCCAAAATGAAAGTAGACATCTTAAGATTTAATTTGATAGGTCATATAGATCATTTGGAGTTGTATACAAAGAGTTATGAATTTTTGAATTTTACCCAATGAAACTGGCTACTTTCTAGAACAATGTCCAAAGATTAAAATTCTAGGAATTTTCAGCTTCTAGTTGGCTAAAGTCAATATTTTTCTTGAAACTATACTCAATAATGGTTAAGTAGCCTTTAGAAGCACCTCAATTAAATGCCTACAAAAAATGAAATAAATTTTCAAAGTTGGGTGAAAATGCTGCCAGTTTTGGACAAAAATGGCAAAAATGTATGGGCAAAATAGTCATTTGGCTAGATTAATCCAAAGCCCATATTTTTTCCCTTCCTTCACGATGTGGGACATTCAAATAAGGAAGAACAAAGGGGAAATGAATAATTGTAATAAATATGCCAAATGTTGAAGTAATTGGACTTTAAAAAGTTAAAAAGAAGGAATTTCCATAAAATAATATATTTATGCAATTAGATGAATTAATTGAAGGAAACCAAATTGGGTTATGAAGGACTCATAATGTAATACCCCAAAATGTACTCAAGGGCTAAATGCACAAAATAGATAGTGGTATTAAGGACAAAATGGCCCTAGAAATTTTGTTATGACTTTAGTTCCAATTAACTTGAGATAACTATTTAGTCTTTTTGCCTAAAGGAAAAAATGACTAAAAGGCTGATTTGAACATGAGAAGAAAGGGAAAATGGCTTATGGAAGAGAAATATGAGGAGAATATTTATTTGGCCATAATATGAGACACATGGAAGCATTTTTGGCCAAACACAAAAAGGGGAGGTCAAAAAGTCAAATTAACATATGCTAATTTAGCATTAAACTATATTATTCAATGAGATATTATTAAAGTTCATTTTTCCTCTTCAAAGAGCCATATTCTCATGTAGGACATGAGAAAAAGCAAGAGGGAATAATACTTGACTCAAAATGAAAGCAAGAGGAGATAATTTGTTCAAGTTATAAAAGGATGATGACTTGATCAACAATTGTAACTAAAGAAAGCAATATTATTTGAGGAGGCAATTTGCGATACTTCAACAAGATATTTCCTCTTCCAAAAAACAAAGGACACAAACGTATGACATAAGAAGGGAAAAGGAAAAAAAAGATGACCAAGGTCAACTTTCTCATGCTAAAAGCAATATGAAAGGAAGTGAAATATGATAAAGTAAGAAACTCCTTTTGCTCCTTCAATAGCTAATATTTTGGTCAATAATTGTAGACCAAACATGAGATGATATCTTGAATAAAAAGGGCCATATTTTTGTATGATATGAAGGAGAAAGAGAAAAGATGATGATATTAAGCAATTGGCTCATGTTGATATAATAAAGTACTATATGTGCCTAAAGTGAATTAATTTTAACCACACCTTTTCTCCACCTTTTGTTCATAATTTCGGTTGGCTCTTAAAGGGATAAGGGACATAAAATCTGATCATTTGAATACTCCTACTCTCTCTCTTCAACTCAGTTTTAGGAGTTGAGGTAAGTATTAGCTTCAATTTGAGCTATTGGTTGTGTTGGTTGAATGAGTATTTTGGCATGTGTAAATCAGTCCTAATTTTAGCCAAACTAGGGTTTGGAAAATTCATCGTGTTTTGGTGATGTATTTGGTGTTTTATAATGATTAGAAACCATATGACACAAGTTTGATGTTGAAATTGGAAGTTTGGTAATTGTTGGAATTTTTGCTGAATTTTTGCCCAAAATAGGAAGTAGGTAATGAATGAGAATTTATTCATTTTGATGTTACCATTGTGTTCTACATGAAAAATTATGTGGGTATTGTAACACCCTGCTTTTAAACACGTGATTATAACTCGATATTAGGTAATTAAATTAGATTAGAGACCGTCGTATGGTTTAAAACTCATTTAAACTTCCCTCTAGCAGTAGGGACTTTACGAAATTTTCAAAACTTCATTCCTCTTCCAGTCTCAAGTTCAATTTATCGAATATAATCACCTGCGCAGTTTATATACATTTACGAATAACAGAGTGTATAACCAAACTCCCGGCAACCCCCGGGTTCACTACATACCTAGAATTCCAAATCCTGTTTAGGGATTACAACCAAGTATTTCAAACTATATACATCTCCAAAACATAATACAGTAATCCCTATCCAAAATGAATAAACCAACAAAACTATACTAATGTCCCTAAGAAACTCTAACCACTTCGGGTCACGCGCTTCTCCTTGGAGCCAGTCGCCCTGTCTGAAAGGTTAGTTTAAAGGAAAGAATGAGATTCTAAAGAATCCCAGTAGTAACTAAGCATTTATACCACACATAAGTACATAGCATGTAAGTAAATCATCATACAGCAGCAACACATATCACACTCCAGCCTCCTCCCCTTTCTCCGCCGGGAAGGCACACTGCCTAACCCGAACCGTTGTTAGCTACTCAGGGACTATTGGCGTGGCAGTGCATACATATAGCCTTATAGCACATAGCTATCCGGCTTCACAAACGGCTCGTCAGCCTCACAAATAGCCTTTCGGCTCATAACCGACCTTTCGGCCCACAATCAGCCTCTCGGCTTTCATGTCACATAATCACACCTCATCCTCATCCCCTTTCTCCGCCGGAAAGACACACAGTCTTTATCCGAACCGTTGTTAGCTACTCAGGGACTATTGGACTGACGGTGCTCACATATATCCACATAAGTCGCAGCATACGAACTTATCGCAAAGCAATGAAAATACACACATACGATGCATCACAAATGGTACGAAAGAAAAGTCACTACCTGATCCTTTCCTGATGTCTCTGGGCACAGTAGGCTCACGAGGATAGCAGATATCAAATCCTATAATCAAAATAGGGACATTTGGTTAATTTCCTTTTCCAAGTTCTTACTTCAATAACACTCTAAGTTGGTATTCATTCTGACTCTTTAGATAGCCATAATATGCCTAAACATATGCCTAAAGGGTTGGGATAACTATCCCCAAAGATCCCTCTTTAGAAAGCTAAGATCTGATTTTTGGACCCCTCACTCGCACCCCTCACTCGAGCACAGAAGGCCGTGCTCGAGCACAACTCCCCCTCACTCGCGAGTGAGACGCAGGAAGTGCTTGCCCGAGAACAACTCCCGCGACCAACCTACACTCTCACTCGAGCACAAAAGGCTGTGCTCGAGCAGAGATCCCGAGCACACTCGAGAACCACGGAAGTGAGGCCTACGAGTGACAACCCAAGAGCATCTCTTAACCTCTTCCTTCTCCAACACTCGAGCACAAACACCTGTGCTCGAGCACTGCCCCTCAGTGCTCGCGAGCACAAGGCAGCGAGTGTCTGCCCGAGAGCACCCCAACTCCCAGACCACAGATTCACTCGAGCACAACACCTGTGCTCGAGTGATCTCCCAATGCTCGCGAGTGCCAGGCGCACTCTTGGCAATCACTCACGAGTGATACCCTGAGACACTCACCCGCAGCACCAAAAAGGCACCCTCACTCGAGCACAAACATGCTCACTCGAGCATGTTCTTCCTGTGCTCGAGTGAGTTCTTCTCTCACTCGAGAATTCACACCAGATACCCAAAACGCAGAAACTGACATGGTTTACCAGAATTCACCAAATGAATTCCAATGGTTCCCTAACTCATACCATTACTCATTCTCTCATATATCATCACAAGGAACCCATTGACAACCATAAACAACCCAAATTTCCACTCAACAACAAGATCTCATCTCTAAACCATAAATCCACCAAAACTACAACTTAACACATTTCCCTTATTCAACTTCAAATCAATTTCTAATCACTCCCAAGTGTCAAAACTGACCAAATGAACAGTGACACTCTCATCAAAGACTATCCTTCATTTAACATCATAATTAGGTCAAATTTCCAGAATTTTCATTGATCATGAAAACATCCTAACATATATACCACAATTCCTCAAAAGCCTACCTCTTTCACTTGCTGATTTCAGAACTTGGATTCCTCCACTTTCAAAATCCCTCACTTTGCCACACACCACCAATCACAAGTCTGAAAACATGGAAGTAGAGCTCTTAACCTTTTGAACAATATCACTAAATAGTGTTTGAGCTTATAAGGTCATTTACCTATCTTAATTTCAGACTCTTCCTTTCTCTTTCTTGCCAAGCTCGCCGGAAATGGAGGAAAATGGAGAGAGAAATGAGTTGGTGAGATATGATCATTTGCTTCTCTTTTCCCCATGCATACCAACGAGTTGAAGGAAGAGAGGGAGGAGAGGAATATTTGACTTAATCCAATGGTCCTTCTCTTGCCACTTGTCACCATCCTATTACTCCCACCATGATTTCACATAAACTCTTCCACACTTGATCCCACCCCTTGATCTTTCAATCTCAACCATTGATCTTGATTACTAAGGGGTTTTTCTCATCATTAGCTAACCAGACAGTTGGTAAATTTACCGTTTTACCCCTGATTGGTTCTTGACTCATGAAATCATCACTAATCATCCTTATATCATAACACACAACATATACTCAAATATGCTTAATTAACATTAATTACATCATTTGAAGCTACTAATCCTTGATTACAAATCAGGATATTACAGGTATAGCCCTATGTTGTGAATTTTGGGTCATTGAAACTCAAAATGTAAAACTAGATTTTCTGCCAAATAGGATTCCAAGAGGTACCCTAATTTTGTGGTGTTTTTGGATAAACAAATGATGTTCAATAAAGGTGAAAATTTTCAAAATAAAAGTAGACATATCAAGCTTTAATTTGATAGGTCATTTGAATCATTTTGATTTGTACACTAGGAGTTATGAATTTTTGAATTTAGGCCATGAAAACTGGGTTGAATTCAGGCAGTGTGCAATAAATGTTAAATCTGGGAATACTGTGCCTCCAACTGGCTGTGGGTGATATTTTTTCTTGAAAATAGACTAAATAAAGGTTACATATCCTTTAGAATCATTGCAATTCAATTTTTGTACATAAAGATATGATTTTTCAAAATTGATGAAAAATTCTGGTAGATTTGGTTCAAGTGTGCGAAAATTCAAAGGTAATGGCACATGGTAATAACTATGAACTCTAACGTTAGAAAATTGATCATTTAGGTTAATTGACCACTTTAGTTCATTAGTTGACTTGAATAAATGACTATAATGATAACCAACACAAGTATTATTAGTTATTAAAGAATTGGAATAGGTAATAACTCATCGTCCTTAAATTCTAATTTATAGGGATTGATATCTGTCCTAAGCGTAAGAAATCTATGCAAGAACAAGACTAGAAAGACCAAGGTAGTGACTCTTTCTCTTATATCATGTATAATGCTTTGTCTATATGTGCTTATCAATGAATTGTGGCAAATGTTGCCATGAATATAGTAAAAGCTGTCATGATTGTGAATACTGTGAAAGCTATTGTTATTGTGAATACAACAAAAGCTGTCATTATTGTGATTACACCGAAGTTATTGTATTGTGTATATAGCTGTGAGAGCTGTCATTATGTGATGGAAGTCACAAATGTGATGCTGATTTCTGATTTTCTTACATGATTTGGCATTACATATCGTATGAGTGAATTGTTACTACAGAGATTCATGTGAATCTCACTCTTTCCAATGACTAACCTACAGCCAGGGCAAGCGGATCTAAGGAGAAATAAGTGACAAAGGGTGGTTAGTGCTCCTAACTAGAAGTTTTGAGCTTTTGTGTTGGTTGTCATACTTTTGGGATGATTGTATAAATTGTATATGCGTAAACATGTGAAGTTGTATGTAATCACCATCATAGGAATTGAAATGGGCGAATATGCCCTGTAAATCCTTTTAGTGAGTAAAGGGAATTTGAGAGTCATCAGGAATTTTGTTACGCACTCTGATATTTATGAATGGAATTGTGCTACACAGGCCAAATAGATTAGAAAAGAGAATTTGAGACCATATTAAATAGGCTTTGGAAAATTTTTTGAAAACCGACTTTATCACAGGGCCGAACCCTGTCTTGAAGTTGGGACCTTTAATAAGCTTTGAATTGGCCGTTGGTCTACAATTTTGTTAGAAATGAATAGTTTTGATGATGTCAAATATAGATGTCAAATAAGGGTAAAAACTTTGTATAGTATATTTATCTTCTACATTGACTAACTACTATATTTAATGTTGTATATCTTGTAGATTAGTCATAAACCCAATGGTGGGTTGATGTTATTTTGCTTATAATTCCTCATAAATGGAAAATGATCATCAATAAGAAAATCAAGAGGCAAGGGATTGAAGAAAGAAGTAAGAAAGAAGAAGATTGAAGATATTCTTTTAAGATATCTAGTTGGGTTATGAAGAATGATCATCAAGAGGAAAAACAAAAAGATATCTTGTACATTAGCCAAGAAAATAAAGAAGAAGATTGAAGAAAGAATAACTTGCAATATCATATGAGAATATCAAGATCCAAGCTATTAGAAGTGATACCGGAGGTTTCTTTGATCATATGGAGGTTAGTATAGGTCAATTTGAAGCCAAGATAACTTATATGGAAGTTATGGAACTTCCCCAAGGTATTCCTTTGAATTTTGTCTCTGAGCCATATTTTGAAAGGCATTACTCGAGTGGTTACTCGAGTGATGGACATGATCACTCGAGTAACCACTCTAATTTTCTGTATTTTTATTGTGCTATGTTTTTGCGAGATAGGATAGAGGTTTGGTATTTTGGGTATATCTCTCTAATGGCACATTGGATTGATCTGAAATAGGTGGCATATGAAACTAGACTCCCAACACGAACTATGGACTCCAAGATCACATTAAAAGAAGTTATGATGAGGCATATATGATCTGTTGAAATTGACACATGAATCACTATCACATTCCAGAACAGCTTTGGTATTTTGGACATAACTCTCAAACTATACATTGGATTGTGATGAAACTAGTGCCATACAAAATTCGACTCAAAGAGATTTCCATGGACATATAATTTGCCATATTTCAAGTTATATACTAAGAGCTATGCCTTCTAAAAGTCGATGCTCGTGGTTTCAGACTTTGTCTAAGTGCAGAAGATATTCTTTGGATCATAACTTTTTGTTTACAAGTTTGGAGCTGATTCTTGTTGCATTGGAATGTAGACGATAAGAGCTTTTCGATGATATATAATTTGCCATGTTTTGAATCAAAATGAAGATATCACTTAAAGGGCTTACTTGAGTGATATGCAAAGTTATTTAAAATTTACTCGAGGGACCACCCACTCGAGTAATGTGTGAGAAATTATTCCAGAAAGCTCTCTATCACAAATTGTATAGGATTACTCAAAGGGATCACTTGAGTAATCTATAAAGTCATTTGAAAAGCTTACTCATAGGATTACTTGAGTAACCAGAGCAGAAATCATCTAGTAGCTCTATAACCCCCTTCCGAATTATATCCGAAATACACGATTAAAGTGAAATAGAGACCAATAATTCTCAAAACTCATTCTCAAACCCATCTATAAGATAGGGTTTTCATAAATTACTTTTCGAAATCCCAATAACCTGGTCTCATATTCACATTTCAGATATAATTACTATGTGGAATATCACATTCATAACAAATCAGAGTGCACAACAATAATCCCGGCATTCCTGGGTTCCATACATTAACTCAAAGCCTTATAGGGCATATTCGCCCCTACAAGCCTTCATATGGGGATTACACAAATCTCATCTCAATACATAATCAAGTACAAATACAAACATCCAATACACAATACTCCCAACTATGCATTGATAACCAACTACCAAAATGACAACCCGAAGGAGTTCTCGTCGCCCTTGGTTGCTTGCCCCCTCCTCGAGCCTCTTGCCCTGTCTACATAGTTAGTAGGGGAGGGTGAGATTTGAGAGAATCTCAGTAGGAAACAAATACCAGTATGTATGCAAGATAAGTGTTTAATGCATGACATACTTGCAATACATAACTCATGCTCACACAATGACATATCTGCATACTCAATGTTTCAACAATATACTCATGGCCATAGCATAACTAGAAACAAAGCCACAATCATTCATATATGTTTCACATAATCAAGCAAAGCAATAACATGCATCAATACATAAACACAAATATCAAAGCATGCAGGAGAGGTAAGTTCCCTATACTTATTCTTTCCACGTATGCTCCAGCGCCGCTTACTCACGATCAGGGCGAACTTCAAACCCTATAACCAAAATTAAGGACATAGGGTTATTCTTTATTCCAAATCCTTACTTTCATTACACTTAAAGTTGGTTATCATTCATGACCTTTAGGTGGCTAATCAAAGCCTAAACACATGCCTAAAGGCTTGGGAAACACTTGACTAAAGATCACCTTTTAAAAGTCCAAAATGCTGATTTTTGGGGGTTGGCCATGGCCTAAAAATCCACTGGCCATGGCTAAAACCAAGTCAGAAACATTTGGGCCACGGCCCATAATCTGCTGGCTGTGGCCAAGAAAATCCTGTTTCTTGGCTAAACTTCCAAAAATCATAACTAATTTCAAACAAATCGAAATAAGGTGATTCTAAAGCCAAATGAAATCTATTTAACTCCTATTCATAGGAAAAATATGGGCCATTACTTAAAATCACCAAAAAAATACAAAATTCCCCAAAACTCAAGACTGTCCCAAAATAGAGTTCAGTTTTGATGCCAAACGTTGGACAATCATATCTCCCATCTCACAAAACGAAATGGCACAAATTATATGTCCATTTTTAAGCTTGGGATGGGAAATTTGAAACTGAAATGATTCATAATTTTCTGACATCATTTACTTATTCAAAATGTCCACACAAACAGACTGCTCAAAACAAACTTTTAATTGACAACATTTCAGTTTTGCACAATTGGCTTCCAATGGTTCCATTTTCACATCAAACACCATTCCCATACAAATTTTCACAAGGAGTCCATTGGAAATACCCAATCAATCAGATTCAAATCACATTGACATGTTACCACAACGTGTCACACAAATCACAATTCAAACCACAACATGGCACCACTTTCCATTTCAAATCCAAAACAAAATCAAATGACATCAAAGCACAACTTGACATCATTTGCCACACAAAACACAATCCAATTCTCCAATTTCATACCACACGAAATTCATCACAAAATCGGGTAAATTCTACAAATCACAATACTCAACCCAAACTCACAAAACTTAGATCAAAAGGCTTTAATACTCACCTCTTCCACTTCCCAAACAAATTCCTTGATTCTTCATCTTTCCACTTTTTCTCAAGCTATCAAATATCTCCAATCAAGAATCTAAAACCATAGAGATGAAGCTCTTATCAACATGATCAAGATTAATGAAGATGATTTAAGCATTAGAGGCCAATTAGGGCACCATACCTTGAACTTGGACAACCATGGAGGATAAGAGAGAGATGAGAGATGATGAAGATGTAGATGGGCAACAGTTTCTGGCCTAAAAACCATCCAAATAAAGGAGGAGAGGAGAGAGGGAAGAGTTGACAAATTGACCAAGATCTAAGGGTCCAAATTGTGCCAATGTCACCCTCTTGCTCCATCAACCATGAGTTCACATAGGCACACTCACACATGATTCCACCCCTTTTGATCTATCACAAATCAATCTCAACCATTGATCTTGAAGTTACCATTGAGTTTCCTCTTCAGTAACTAACCAATTGGTCGGTAACATTACCATTTTGCCCTTGATTATGGCAATTCACATTGAATCACACTAAACACTTCATATCTTTCCATATCACCACATTATGTGCCCTCCCTCTATTTTAAGTCAATTTAGAGGTTAATCCATAATTGAACTTAAATACAGGGTTTCAACGCTGTTCACAACACATAAGAATCACATTTGAATCCCAAATCACATCATATTCTCCAAAAGGGTTATTTATCACTAACCACATCTACTTTTGGAGTCATTAACCCTTAATCGCAACTTGGGATCTTGCTAAACCAGGGCTTAGTAGTCCATTTATCTCAGGCTTATTCTCTAGCCTCAAATATCAAAATTTAGGGTATTACAAGCTCTTGGGCAAGAATTAACAGACTTTACTCGAGGAGCCACTCGAGTAACCAGATGAGAAAAGGCTTTACTCGAGGGAGCACTTGAGTAATATGCAAACTTATTTGAGAGCTTACTCGAGAAATCAATCAAGTAACAAAGATGGAAATACTCTCGGCTAGATTTTGATCGTGTTTACTTGAGTGATCACTCAAGTAATGACCAAGGCTTACTCGAGTGACTACTCGAGTAATGCTTCCCAGGAGAATGGAACAACGTACTGAAGCTTTCAAAAATCATGGGATTAATTATGAAACTCACTCTTCTTGCTTCCAATTACTCTACACTTCATTGTATTAGTGTTTAATGTGTTTCTCTAAGAATACAATGAAGAGATGATGCGAAGAGACAAATATTGACTTTACAGAAGTGGAGCATCAACGTTCGTAACGGCTAGTTTTCAAATTCAAGATAACAGACGAACGAAGGAACAAGACTCAATAGATAAGTTGAAACACACACAACAGTCATATCCTACTACTCTATAAATATAGAAGATTCAAGCAGAGCAACAACAACACCAACAAGAAGGAAAATACACAAATATGCCCATATCATAAGCTATCCATCTCAACCCAAACACTCTCTGTTCTTATCTATTTTCTACATTATGTGTATTTGAGAGAGTGATTGATTGTATTGTGCTTCAGTATTTATCTATTCACTTCTAAGAGAGAAGATTGATTATAATCTTTCATCATCAAAGTTGTATCCTTACGGGGTGTGTAAGGGAGAGTAACTCAGTTGTAACCTGATGGTGTGTAAGGGGGAGTAACTCAGTGAGAGATTTGTCAAAGGCTTCCCAAGTGCTCGGCTAAACTTGTGGGTTGTAAAGGCTTTTCTTCTGCCTGGATTAAACAAGAAGATAGTGGATTTGAAAATCTCTAAGAGAAGATTGATTATAATCTTTCATCATCAAAGTTGTATCCTTACGGGGTGTGTAAGGGAGAGTAACTCAGTTGTAACCTGATGGTGTGTAAGGGGGAGTAACTCAGTGAGAGATTTGTCAAAGGCTTCCCAAGTGCTCGGCTAAACTTGTGGGTTGTAAAGGCTTTTCTTCTGCCTGGATTAAACAAGAAGATAGTGGATTTGAAAATCTCAGGAGGAGGCTGGGGACTAGATGTAGGCCATTACAGATTGGACCGAACCAAGATAAATCATAGTTTGCATACTCTCTTCCTTAAACTCTTATGTTTCCAGCATATATTAATTGTTGATTTATGATTCATTACTTTCATATTTATTACTACCACTAAGACATGAAAAAAATTTTAAAGTTCTTAAGTTTTTATCTTACTTCTAATTCACCCCCTCTTAGATGTCAGCCGATTCTAACAAGTTTAACTTTATAACATATTTTTGAACTATATTCATGGCTTTAAGGTAGGGGTTACACATAAGTGGCATCATTTTAGGCCTTAAAGAGATGGAGGAATTGGTTCAAATCAAAGGAAGGATTTATGACACAATTAGGAGAGCATAAGACTAACTAATAACACATGTGTCATAAACCATTAAACAATTATTTTTTAAAGTAGGAGTAGGATATTTTAAAGCCAATATCTTCATCTTTCCTCTTCATTTTCACGTCCTACACCAAACAAATAGAGAGAGAGCTCCAAGAAATACAAAGTGCAAGAGAATAAGAGGAAGATCAAGTAGCAAAAATTAAGGTAAGTTGTAAGTAAATTCACTTGTTCTTGCTTTCTAACTCATGGAGACTCTTTCTAATCTTCATATCCTTCTTGAAACACATGCTTGAAAATCAAAATCAAGAGAAATAAAGAGGAGAGAGAGGACTATTTTAGAGAGGGAAAGAAGAGAAATCAAAGGTAATCTCAAGAACCTTGTTTCTCTTGTTGATTTATACTTTTGTTTGTGGTTTGATTGTTTGGTGGCTTGTTTTGGTTTTTGAAATTTGGAAAGCTCAAACCCTAAGGGGAGGTGCTACCCAAATTTGGATTAATCATATGGGAAGTGTAATTAAGTGGTTAAATAAGTGATTTAAGGTGAAAATAAGGTGTTAAGTTGATTGAAATCAAGAAACTACATTTTCCCTAATTTTTTCTAATTTTCATCTAGACCTGTTTTGGCAATGTTTGGACTGGATTTTGGTGGTTTTGAAGATCCCATTGTGTTTAGAATGGAAAATTGTGTAGGGTTCATGTTGTTCATGAAGTGTGAAAATCCTTTAAATATGAAATGGCAAAATTACCCCTAAAACCCTAAGTTAGGGGCTGCCAAGGGCATTTTCATCTTTTTGAAGTGAATTTGGTAATTCAGAGGTCAAAAATGGATTTATTGGATGAAATTATGTAGGAATAGCCTGGGTCATAATTTTTGGAAAGGTACAGTTGGACCAGGTACAAAGGGCTTAGATCGAGTCCCCAAGGGCATTTTGGAATAGCCTGGGTCATAATTTTAATTAAGGGATAATGAGGATTAATGTGGTTATTTAGTGAATTAATTGGAATTATTATGTGTTTTATGGCTATTTTAATTAATATGTCATAATTATTGAGAAATTGGAAGAATGGAATTATTAGCTATAAGTTGGTGATTAATGGGAAATTAATTACTAACTCAGAGAAAATGAGAGGTGTGATTAAAATGGCTAATAGAAGGATTAAAGTGACTAATTAGGCGGTTGCTTTATGAGAACCAATGAGACTATGGCACATGGCAATTTGAGAGGAAGCAAGAGAGTGTGTGAGAAGCCAAAATTTCATTATTTTATTTCATTTATCACTCTTCTTCCCTTATTTTTTTAGCTGACATGAAAGAGTAGAGGGAGTATGATCATTTTGTTTCTTCATCACTCATCTCATCTCTCATCTCTCTCTCGTTGTCTCTCTCCTTGGTTCAACACCATTGTTGCTGAAAATAAAGGAAGAAAAGCTTGATTCAAGGTAAGTAAATGACCTCCATTGCTCAAACTTCATTCATTAAAGTTGATCCTTAGAGTGAGAGCTTCATTTTTTATGTTTATAGTGTGCCCATTGATGTTGGTTTATCCTACACGAATTTTCAGGAAGTGGTAAATCAAGAAGTCTATTTGGCAAAGTTATAGAGGTGAGTAAGATAAACCTTTCTATATAGGTTTTATAACCATTGGATAAGTTTGGATTTTTTGGAAACTTTGCTTTGAATTTTGAAATTGAGGGTCATTGTGTTATTGGCATGTTGTTGTCATGGAATTAGTGCCTTGTTTAGTCTTTTGAATGAATAGAATTGAATTGAATATTAAAGGTGAAGTTTGGGAACTTTGTATTTGGTTTTGTGTATTGGTCAAAACAGGGCATGGTTAATTTTGGAGCCATTGGACACTTTGGTAGAAAGTTGGAAAATATGTCTTGTGTGAACTCTGTCTGGGCAGTCTGTTTGTACGAACGTTTAGAATAACCAAATAGTGTTGGAAAATTCTAAAACTTTTCAGTCTTAAATTTCACATCCCAAGCTTTAAAATGGACATAAAATTTGTGTCATTTCATTTTTTTTAACTGAGAGTTATGCTTTGCCAAACTTTGGGATAGAAACTGGATTTTGTTTTGGAGTAGTGTTGAGTTTTGGGTAATTCTAAAATTTTGTGGTGATTTCTGGTTATGGTCCATATTTTTCTAGTAAAGAGAACTTAAATACCTTTCATTTGGCTTTAGAATCACCTCATTTTGATTTTTCTAGAATTAATTATGAATTTTGGAAGTTCAGCTAAGAATCAGGGAATTTCTTGGCCGCGGCCCAAGGTGGCTAGCCACAGCCTAAACCTTTCTAACCTGATTCTGGCGGCAGCCTATGGGTGGCTAGCAGCAGCCAGTGATCTTCTGACCATATTTTGGCCGCAGCCCAAGGAAGGGCTAGCCGTGGCCAACCTTTATGTTCCAGCACTTTAAGTTTTTGAAAAGAGATCTTCAACCTATTGTTTCCTAACCTTTTAGGGGTTTTATTAGAGGCATTTGTAGCTTCTTAAGGGTCATTATTGATAACCAAATCTAAGTGTTGAAGAGTCAATTGAGTATTGGAATAGAGAATAATGCTTCATCCTTAATTATGACTTTAGGATTTGATATTTGCCCGGAGCGTAGAAGGCCTGTGCCTGCTCAAGAACGGAAAGACTAAGGTAGTGACACTTTATCCTATATCATGTACATTTCATTGCTTGTTTGCATTAATCATTGAATACAGTGAAGGGAATGTGGCGTAAGCCCGATCTCGAATACAGATACAGTTGATAGGACATGGCGAAAGCCCGGCCTTGAATACAGTGAGGGGACGTGGCGAGAGCCCGGCCTCGTATACAGTGAAGGGGACGTGGCAGTGTGCCTGGCCTTGAATATTGATTGTTGCATTGTGATATTTGTTTACTTGCTTTGTTTATATGCATCATATATGTAAACTATTGCTACTGGGATTCTCTAGAATCTCATTCTTTCCAAATAACATTTTTAGACAGGGCAAGTAGATCAAGAACAAGCAAGTGAACAAGGACGATTAGGACT
Source organism: Inga leiocalycina (assembly GCA_963242795.1). Classification (NCBI taxonomy): domain Eukaryota; kingdom Viridiplantae; phylum Streptophyta; class Magnoliopsida; order Fabales; family Fabaceae; genus Inga; species Inga leiocalycina. The sequence goes on along the minus strand of OY725329.1, from coordinate 27,299,230 downwards.
GCCAGTTTTATAGTGAACTGGTTATCATTTTGAATAAATGTACAAATTGAATAGACCATAGAAGTGTACTTTTGTGTAATCCCTGATATGGATACTGAGATGGGCATTGATGCCCTGATTATTATTTTGGATTAATGTTATTATCCCGGGTGAATGTTAGGAATTGTGGTATACTCTGATATTGTACATGTAACAGACCAAACAGACCATTTGTTTTAAGGAACGAAATAAATGGATATCTATTTATACAGGTGTTATAAAAGTTTTTTTAATTATCCCAGATCTCTCATTCGATTATTAATCGTGTTTAAACATTAATTGTGGTCTTTATCGAGGCGGGGGTTACAGAGGTTCCTGTCAAGATCAAGATATGACGTTTGTTATCTGAAGACCTCTTAATATTTCAAGGTCTGTAAGTATTATGTATGAACCGTGGTAGGGAAAACCTGTTATGTAATCAAGCCTAATGTATCAATATATCAGTATATTTCCACTATTCCTGTATTGCTCACTGAAATCCTCTTATATACGTCGTCCCACTTAAGAAATTCTTCCTGCAATTCTTTCTTTCAGTTCTTTCTTTCAAGTGAGTGGCAAAGTGATTCAAGAAATATTCTGAATTCATCTTGCAAGACCCTACAAATTGAGTATTTTTGCAACAGTTTCTGGCCTCTTTTAGTTCTGTACTGCACCCACTATTCTGGGTTCCTTTGAGGATCCCTTCTCTAGAGACAACACAGTTCAAAATGACCACTACAAACTGGTCAAAAATATTGTTCAAAATTCAGTTTTTACAAAAAATCAGTTCATTTTATTCACAGATGCAGCAGGTGTATTGGCCAAGTCAAAGTTCAATCTTCAAAATTACATAGGAACCAAACAACTATTCTAGAAGGTCATTAATTCTAAATTCATTCCAGGCTCCAACTCTTACTACTCAAGCTATTCATACTCATATATAATGTTTATGAAGCATACAAAACAAACTGTCCATTCTCAAGCATTCATATTCATTCATAGGACACAATTCATTGGGAAATGCTCAGGACACTTAGTCCTTCTATTCTAGCCTTTTAGCCATTATTCCAACTTTCAAGCCATTTCAATTCCAGCCTTTCGGCTGTTTCATGACACTACCCATAATTCTAAGGCTTTTCAACCTCCTCAGGACACTGCTAATCAATTCTTGGTCTTACGACTATGGGCTTCTGCCCTTCTAGTTATGAATGCTTTTTGGGTTTGATTGCCTAAGGACACACTGGCCAATAGGTCTAACTACCCTCCGTATATTCATGAAATGAATATACTTGACAGTATATACATATGTGCAGAACATTACATAAGATACAAGAGTATGAGTTCACTTGACTCATTCTGTTGGCCCTGTTCTTTCTTAATTCTCTTTTCTGTCCTTCTTTCCACTATAGCACTAGAGCACCCCATAGTGACCTACCGGGTCACAGACCCTTTTGTCTAACAATTCTACATTTTGCCATATCTTCTGGGGTCATTCTATATGGACTTTTGGTATCGATCCAACTCCAGGAATAATTCTACTTCCCTTACCTACCAGGGTAATCTACCCAAGTTGCATAAGGAATCCATAAGCTACTTGTACATTCTATTCTCTGTCTCGACTATGAGATCATAATTCAAAACTATTCTCATTCTTTCTAATACTCTGTTCCATCAGGGAACAACTTTCTCATTCATTCTTTCTAAGGGAATATTCTTTGATCAATATCTTTCCTTATGTTAGATTATCAACTAGCAACCTTCAGAAACCTCAATTCATTCTAGTACCTCATTTCATTCAATTCAATTACCTAGGGAATCAATTCAACTATTGTTTGATTCTTAGGCTATAATGCACTGGGGTATATGGTCAAGCATCTATCACATCCTTCTACCTCAAATTTAATTTCTCTTACAGAGGCTTCTAGATTCTAGCATATTCTTTAAATCATTCTCTTAATACCTCGAATAACCTCGAGTCATTATTTAGATTACTAAAACATCATTCTAGGTAAAGAAGCAATATATAACATTGTTTCATTCTTCCATTGCTTCTTAACCTCAAGGTCAAGCCCAATCATCAATTGAGCATCCTTAACTATATTCCATGCCTCAAACAATTATGTGCCATTTTAGTGCTCTAAAGAACCTAAGGCTCAAAAAAGATTCTTGGATCACAATCCAATTCTTAACTTCATACTGGATCTATAACCTCAATGTTAATTGAGTCCTCAATCATACCCAATATGCATGCTAAAAATCATCATGACTCATAGCTCTAATTTTATCCATTACATTATCCAAGTATTAATCTCAAGCTTCATTGAAGATTCAACCTTACTCCTGTGGTTCAAAATTCTCATTCTATATGCCTTTAAATTTAATTCATCTAACTAAGATGATCCGTAGTCATGGAGAAATCTTAAGACAATCATTATTCCTCAAGTCTCCATAACCCTACTAGCTTAACTTTCCAGGAGGGTTACCTATCCTGGGATTACTCTCACCTGAGCACGCTTAACCATAGAGTTCCACTGGAATTTGGGTAACAGACTGGCTTGGCATCAGATTCTCTGGAGCTCATACCCTACTCTACTGAGTATACATCACTACTGCTTCATTTCATTCTTTATATATAGCTTTACCCCTTCCTTTGGAAGGGGATTCTACAATCAGCCGATTCACCAATATATGGCTCTACTCTTTCTCTATACCAGCAGCCAATTAGTAGTTAAGATAAATTCTATTTCTCTGGGTTCAGTTATTACCCATACTTCTTAATCCTAGTATCACTTAGGATTATCCAAGTATCAATAAGGATATTATTTGTAATACCCCAAATTTTGAGACTTGAGGCTAGAGAATAAGCCTGAGATAAGTGGACTGCTAAGCCCCAGTTTAGCAAGATCCCAAATTGTGATTAAGGGTTAATGAATCCAAAAGTGGATGTGGTTAGTGATAAATAACCCTTTTGGAGAATTCAATGTGATTGGAGTTTCGGATGTGATTCGTATGTGCTGTGAGTAGTATCAAAACCCTGTATTTAAGTTTAATTATGGATTAACCTCTAAATTGACTTAAAATAGAGGGAGGGCGCATAATGTGGTGATATGGAAAGATATGGAGTGTTTGGTGGTGATCCAAGAGAGATTACCATAATCAGGGGCAAAACGGTAAAGTTACCGACCAATTGGTCAGTTACCGAAAAGGAAACTCATTGGTAACTTCAAGATCAATGGTTAAGATTGATTTGTACAATAGATCAAGGGGTGGAATCCCATATGGTGTGCCTAAGTGAGCTCATGGTTGGTGTGATAAGATTGTGACAAGTGTCATAATATGAGCCCTTGATCTTGGTCAACATTTCAAATACTCATATCTCTCTTCTCTCTTTTTCTAGTCGGCTAAAGGTCCTTCAATTGCCCAAAATTCTGCATATTATCATCTCATCTTTCTCTCTCTTTAATTCCATTGGCGTCTAAGTTCAAGGTGGAGAGAGAAAGAAAGAGGTGAGATTTTGGTTGGTTTATGGTCCTCTAATGCACTAATGTCCTTCTATAATCTTGTTCATAGTGATGAGAGCTTCATCTCTATGGTTTTAGATTCTTGATTGGAGGTGTTTGAGAGCTTGAGCAAAAGTGGAAAGATGGAGAATCAACAAATTGATTTGGGAAAGGGGAAGAGGTGAGTATTTGAAGCATTTTGACTTAAGTTTTGTGATCATTGGTCAAGCTTTGTGAATTTCGAATATTTCCCTTATTTTCTTGTGATTTTGGATTGGATGAATTGGGTTGTGTTTTATGTTGAAAATGGTGCCATGTTGTGGTATTTGGTCATTGGAATTGAATTTGGGAACCAATGGAATCATTGGTGCAAAACTGAAAATCTGTCCCTTGAAGTTTTGTTCTGGACAGTCTGCTTGTGTGGACATTATGAAACTTTCCAGTCTTAATGCTCACATCCCAAGCTTCAAAATGGATATATAATTTGTGCCATTTCGTTTTGGGAACTGGGAGTTATAGCTGTCCAAAGTTTGAGGTCAAAAATGGATTTTGTTTTGGGGCAGTCATGAAATGTGTGTAATTCTGTATTTGTATGCTGATTTCCAGCATTGGCCAATATTTTTCCTGTGTAGAGGACTTGAATATCTTTCATTTAGCTTTGGGATAACCTCATTTTGATTTTTGTGGAATTAGTTATGAATTTCCTAACTTGCCTTGGTTGCAGCAGAAAATCCTGGCTGCAACGCAAAAGTTTCTGTGCACGTCTTGGCCGCAGCCAGAAATTCTTGGCTGCAGCCAAAAACCTTCTAAGCGTGTTCAGGCTACAGCCAGAGGATTCTTGGATGCAGCCAACCCCAAAAAATTAGCATTTTGGACTTTTAAAAGGTGATCTTTGGTCAAGTGTTTCCCAAGCCTTTAGGCATATGTTTGGGCTTTGATTAGCCACCTAAAGGTCATGAATGATAACCAACTTAAGTGTTTGAGAGTTAAGGAATTGGAAAAAGGGATTAACCCTATGTCCTTGTTCAGTTATAGGATTTGGTGTTCACCCTGATTGTGAGCAGCCGGAGATGGAGCTTACGTGGAAAGAGTGTAGGGAACATATATCTTCTGCTTGTATTAGATATATGTGTTAATGTGTTGATGCATGTCTTAGCTTTGCATGGTTATGTGTTAATGAAGCTATGTTTCAATTTATGCTATGGCTATTAGTATATTGTTAGAAGCATTGAGCTTACAGATTTGTCATCATGATAGTTATGTGATGCAAGCATGTCATGCATTAAACATTTATCGTACATGCATATTGATATTGTTTTCCTACTGAGATTCTCTAGAATCTCACCCTCCCCTACTAACCTTTCAGACAAGGTAGTAGATCGATGATGGAGTAAGCAGACAAGGGCGATGAGGACTCCTTTCGAGTTAAAGATTCGGAAGTTGGTTATGATTATAGTAGGGGTGTGTATTTGTATAAATGGATGTGTTTACATGTGTGTTGATGAGAATTTGTGTAATCCCTTATTTGGAAAATTGTAAAGGGCGAATATGCCCTGTAAGGCTTGAATTAATGTATGAAACCCGGGATTGCCGGATTATTACATTGCGTACTCTGATATATATTTGAATGTGATTATCCGCATGAAGTGATTGTATTCGAAATGTGAATATGAGACCAGGTTAACTAGATTTCAAAAGTTATTTATGAAAACCCCGTCTGGTAGATGGGTTTGTAAAATGTTATTTGTTTCTTATTGATCTCTATTTCACTTTAATCGCGTATTTCGGATATAATTACGGCAAGGGGGTTACATTTTGGTATTAAAGCTGCAGTTCCTGGCAAGTAAAGGATTTGCTAGGATAATGGCAGTAGTTTATACCTTAAGTCATAGAGAATGGCTTTGTTTGTTGTGGTATACACATTATGGTCCCTGTTGTTTGTGGATATATGAGTTTAAGGGATGTGTGTATGCATTATCTGTGATGTGGATGTGGTGAATCAGTGTGGTTCACCTGAGAATCTGAGGTGTAAACTCAGAGGTGAAAGAAAATGATTTCCCAGGAATATGATATTGAGCTTCTAGGTGTTATGTCTAACCTAGATGTTGGGTAGGTAACCCAAGGTGGTATAATGTTACATGTAGTGATGTCATACTGAGCTTGTATGTTTAAAGGCCTTAAGACCTAGGGGGCTGAGGTGCCTTAGGCTGGCAGAGATATTTGAGTTTATGCTGGAGTAGAAGATGCTCCATGGATTGGAGGGAAGTGATTTCCCGGTTCAACTGAGGTCGAAGGTTTGAAAGATGAATTGTGATCCAAGGATCATACTCAATAGTCAAGATGGTCCTTAGGAGGTTGATATGACCTATATGGTCTGTGGTACTAGAATGGAATTGAAATGTGTATCACTTATCCTAAGGTTGCTAGTGTTAATCTAGCACAGGGAAAAGTGATTCTGTGGAGAATTTGAATTTGAAAGAGTTATCTACGAGGATTCGAAGTGGATAAGGCAACCTACGGGGAGTTCTGATCGGAGAGGGCTACCTACGGCGACGTCTGATCGGAGCGGCTATTTGTGTGTTTATTACCTGCGGCCCACTGGGGGTGTGTATGGCACACAGTGGGAGGACCGTGCCTTCGGAGCGGTGGAGATACGGGGAATATATGAGTCCTTGGTGAAATGTGAGTAACCCAGTGATAGAGCTCAATATTTATATCTTTTTATTAATTAATCTTAGGCTTTTATTGGACTTAATTGAATATTTTGGGCATAATCAAGTGTTAATGTGAGTCTTTAATGGAAGAATAATTTGGGAATTAAAGTGGTTAAATTGTTATATTTTTAATTAATATTTGTTATGCCCATTATTCTTTACAAAAGATATTACCTTTGTGAATATAATTTTGTAGGTGCGGGACGACGTGCGCACGTCATGGCCTTGAGCGAGTGATCGCTCAACCACCGTGGATCGTGGCAGTCGTCACGTCGGGCCCCTTTTTCGGCCGGCCGGGGGGCGAGATGTGGCACAACTTGAGTGGTAAAGGTAAAAGATGTTATTTTGGAGCTTAATGAAGGACAAAAGTGGAATATCACAAGTACATAATTTATTTTCACATTTTTCTAAGAGGAGGTTAAATGAGTAAGGGCCTTGTTTGGTGGTTGTAATTTTGTACCTATCATAAAACATATTTTCACCACTTTATCCAAACAAGGCACAACTCATATTTTAACCTAAAGACAATTGAAGAAGCAAAGGAAATGGGGACCATTATTTGTGTGTGAGAGTGGCGGCTGAGAAATAGAATTGAAGAGCACAAATTGATGGACCAAAAGAAAGGGGTTGGACCGAGATTAAATTGGAATTGAAGACAAGATGAGTTGAACCGAAATGTTGGAAGGAGAAATGAGCAAGCTAACCAATTAATTGGAATTGAATAGAAAGAAGAGAAAGAGTTGAGCCAAAATGTTTGACCAAGAGAAAAGAAGCAAGCTGGACCGATTTATTAAAGAGGAAAAGGAGGGCTGTGAAGAAAGGGGGAGACGGAATAGAAAAGAATAGAAGGAGAGGAAGCAGCAAATATTGTGGACCGAATTGAAGGGGGTTGGACCGATTGAAGGAATTGATGATTGAGGAGTCAGCTGGACCGAAAGGGTTTTGAGAAAAAAAAGGTGAGCCACACGATACAAGAAGAGACAAGCACACGATATTGAGGGAGGAGGAGAGTGTGCTGCGGGGTGTGAAAGGGCAACATGAAATGAGAATGGAATAGAAGGAGGAGGGGAGAAAAGTCCATTTTGGCGGCTGTGTGAAGGGAGGATGTTTGTGTGTGGAGGAGGCTGACCGAATGGGAAGGAGCTGTGCGGAATTGAATAAGAGGAGGCGCTGCACTTAGAAGGGAGCTATTTTTGGTCCTTTGATCTCCATGGCTAATTCCTTCTTCAATCATCAATCTTCATCCTCTTCCTCCATGTGTAGCTAAACTTTGGTGATTTCCTTGAGTTGGGTAATGGTTTGAGCTTCTAAACTTCAATGGAATTCCTTTAAGCTCTCTTTTTAGTTCATAATTATGTAGCTTGGTTAAGTATGTAATTGTGATCTAGATTGTTATGCCAAGTGAATAAACTTGGTTGTTGAGCTAGGAGTTGATTAATTAAGCTTTGTATGATTCATATTATGAGTAGGTTTAATTGTTTATTCCAACTTGGTTAAGTGGATTTAAATGATTAAACTGAATGTTTTGAATTGTTGTAATGGTAATTACAAGCTAGAATTGGAAGTTGATTATTCATCTCCTTGAGTTTGAATTATTTGGTAGTATTCATTTAATTGCTTCGGTAGAATGAATTAAATGATTATTGCAAGTATGGAGCTAATGGTAACTTAGTTCCATCCTCTTGACTCATATTGTGGAATTCATATCATTAGCAAGCAAGGAAGACTAAAACCCCAACTCAAGGGAATCCCATTCCATCATTATTCTAGTTTATTAAATTTACCTTGTTAGTGTTAATTTCAATTCCTTTTGCTTCTTTGTTTTGAAAACCGAAAAATACAAAAATATTGCTTTAGCTTAGTTTAGTTCGTTAGTTTACAAATGCAATTTCTCAAAAATGATTTCTCACAACCTTAAGGTTTTTTAGCACTTTACTACTTAGGAACTTGGAAATTAATCTCCTCACAAGAACGACCTAGGTTAAACTACTACGCTACATTTTTAAACCTAGTATTATTTTGTGAACTTACACGACAAGGGTTCATCAAAATTGGCGCTGTTGCTGGGGAGGATGATTGCCAAGGTTTTAAGTAGTTAGGTGTTCTTTTCTATTGTCATAGTGTGTCTTAGTTTAGTAGGAAGTGTATAGCACTCATTTGAATTTTGGCGAAATTTTGATTTTCGATTCGCACTGTCTTGCAGGAACTGAAATATTTGTGCCCAGAAAATTCTGAAATTTTACATGTTAAAGTTTTTCTGCATTCTGAGCAAGACTAATAGCTTTTGCTATTAGGTCTATTGGATTTTAGCCAAATTCGAAGGTTTGCTATACTTTTCTGAATTTTCTTTCTTTTTTGGTATTTTTCTAAGTCTTTGATTTAGTTTGTTCTTAAGGTTTTCTTTGATTTTTCTTGATTGCTAGTGTGTTTTTGAGTTTGTTTTAGGTAGTTGTTCATTGTTGGAGTGTTTGATAGTGGTTTAGTCATTTTTCATATTCATAGTTGTTTTGCATTCCATTTGCCATTAGAAAACAAAACAAAAACAAAAAGAGATTTGCATTTTGTTGCTTTGCTATCATGTTCTTAGTGGCTATTATGTGGTTCATTATTGTTTTCTGGTGAGCAACTTTGCATTCTTCATCCTTGGATATTTGTTGGTTGCACCTTGAGATTTCAGGTGGCTATCACATTCTGTAAGTTGTGCTTCCAGTGACTCTACTTATATACTTGCGGTTTGAGGTACTACTTCATTGTTATACCAACTTATTCCCCTAAAAGGTGAAGTCTTACCTTGCAACTCCTATTTGCCTCTTGTCACATTGTGTTGCACTTGCCTTGTTATTGCTGAAACTGGTCTTACTCTTTAGACACTTGAATTTTGTTGGTTGCGGTTAACTCTTTTGGTTGTCAAAGATTAGTCATCTTGGTTTCCTACAAGTTGCTAATTTTTGCTGTATACAACCCTTCTTCAATTGACCATTTGACCAATTACTTTGCTGTAATTTGTGTGTCTATATGAGTCTTCTTACTGTGCATGACTAGATCTCAGAAAACTGAACTTGTGCCTTTAGATAAAGATATTGACAAGACAAGTAGGTTACTTAAGAAAGGTAAGAAAGCTGAATCATCTAGTATAGGGCTTGGACAAGTCATTGACACTGAAGTTGTTGCATATACTTGTGATAATTCTTCTCATATTGGCTCTTCGTTCATTGTAGATCACCATCTTACCATGGATCCTCCTCCAGAAGACGTACCTGTTCCTCCTCCAGAAGATGTACCTCTACCTATTGGGGAGCGTAGAACTATCAAAGATCTTACCTCTTCTACTGATATTATTGATCCTTTCCTCTCTTGTCCAGAATTTAATATTAATTTTGAGTTGAAAGGTCCTTTGTTGAGTCACTTACCAAAATTTCATGGTTTACCTGCAGAGGACCCTAACAGGCACTTGAGGAATATGTACATTGTGTGCACCTCCATGAAACCAATGGGAGTTAATCTAGATGAGATGTGCCAGAAAGTCTTTCATTTCACATTGGAAAATAAAGCTAAGGAGTGGTTCTTGATGCTACCTTACCACAATCCTAATGCTTTAGCATCCTGGGATAGCTTGAAGAGTGCCTTTCTGGAAAAATACTTCCCTTCTTCAAAGATAACATCTCTCACTAAGGAAATCTTCGGTGCTAAACAAGGCCTCCATGAATCTTTTTATGAGTATTGGTGTCGTTTTCAAGAACTTCTAGCCAAGTGTCCACATCACCAAATCCCAGAAGCTCGATTGGTGCAATATTTTCATAGTGGGTTGCTTCCTCAAGATAGGAAGAGTTTGGATTCATCTTCTGGAGGCACTATTCAATTGCTTACACCTGAAGAAGCTTGGGCTTTAATTGAGAAGATAGCTAGTAATGATCAACAATTTGAAGGGTTGGATGCTAGATAAGTCCATGAGGTCTCACATGCTTCAAGATCTTCAAGGGAGTATGATAATTTGTCATCCCAAATGACAGATATGAGAACTGACCTCAATAAGCTCATGGCCCATCTAAACAATGTGAACATTCATGGGTCACATTCTCAAGCTCTAGTGGCTCCTAGCTGTGACATATGTAGCTCTCACATGCATATTGCTCCTAATTGCCCACACCAACTTGGGGAGGTCTCGGTTGTTTTTCAAGGGAGACAAGGACAGAATCAAAGGCCTTGGAATCCCTACTCTAAAAAATACAATGAGGGTTTGAGGTCCCATCCCAACTTTGGTTGGAGGAACCAGAATCAATTTCAAGGGAGTTATTCAAATCAAGCTCCAACTCAAGGACCTTAAAACCAATCTAATCCCCAACAAACAGTGGTTGCTACACCTGAATCCCATGCTACTAAAGATGACATCTCTCAACTTCTCAAGTGTATGAACAATGTGTCATCTTCAATGGGTAACTTAGCCTCGAGATTTGATGAAGAGAGAGCTCAAACCAATTCTAAATTTTCTGACATTGGGACTAAGTTTGAAACAATCTTTAACAAGTTGGAGTTGTTGGATTCTAAGAATTCTAACCTTACTTCATTTGTCACTCAAATGTCCGATAGCCTCAATGAGCAACAAGCTAAAAGTGGACAAGGGTTGCCTTTCAACACCGTGATCAATTATAAGGATGTACATGCTATCTCTTTGAGGAGTGGTAAACAAGTGGGTAAACAAGTCCGATTTGAAGAAAATGTTGAGAGTTTCAAATCTGGAATGCATTCTAGTGATAGGCACAATGAAGAGGTTGAGGTTCCCTTGCAACCACAAGTGGAAGATATTGATGGTAGTGAAGATTCTGATCAAAGCACTCACCTTGCTATTGGAAAATCTGAGAGTATGGTTGAACAGAAGCTTTTACAAAGGCATTCTTCTCCAAATTCAAATATGGATAGCCAGCAAGGAGTGTCAACTTCAACAAATGCTAAGGTACTTGACCCTTCAACTTCTTCTTCAAGCAAAGGGGAAGGTAAAAAGGTAAATCTCTCTGAAATTCCATTTCCTAATTCATATGTGCTTAGCAAAAAGGTTTCAAATGAAAAGAAATTTCTTGATATGATGGATATTTTCAGTAAGATTGAAGTTAATTTGCCTTTGCTTGATGTATTGAAAGGAATGCCTGCTTGTGCTAAATTCTTGAAAGATTTGTGTACCCAAAAGTTAGATGTAAACCCAATGAGTGTGTTCAGTTGAGTCCTAGTGTGTCTGCTATGTTTAAACCCCATCTTCCAATTAAGTGTAAAGACCCTGGCTCATTCACTGTTCCATGCACTATAGGTACCATGCCTTTTAGTAATGCTCTTCTTGATCTAGGAGCCTCTATAAATGTCATGCCCTACTCTATTTACACCTTTCTTGGCCTCACAAACATCAAATCCACTAGTGTCATCCTACAACTAGCTGACACCACTAGGAAACCTCATGGCTTATTGGAAGACATCTTAGTCAAGGTCAAAGACTTAGTGTTTCCTGCTGATTTTTATGTCCTAGACATGTCTATTGAGGTCTCAGTTGAGGAACCATTGATTTTGGGTAGGCCTTTCATGCGCACAGCTAATACTATCATTAGCATGAAGGATGGGTACATAACTATGGAAGTAGGAGATCATGTCATTCGGTTTAATGTTTATGAAGCTATGAATCACCCATTTGAGGACTACTCCCTTCTTCGCTTGCATGAGATTGATTTGGCCTTGGAAGAGGCAATTGATGAGTCTACTTTCTCATTGTGTGTGAAAAATGATTGTCATGATGATGTATATGCTACCATTGGTTCAAATTCTTCTCCCTCTATTGATTGTGATGATGATGTGTGTAGTATTGATTGCATGTCAATTGATAGCTCACTTTCCACTTCCAATCCTTTAATTTTTGATTTTTCTAACCTTGGTAGTACTATATCTTCATTTGATAGTTATTATGGTGTTAGGAAAGAATTATTGTGTAGCTTTGCAGAATTTGAGAATGTTAGTGATGTGGATTCCACTTTTGGAAGTGAAGCAACATCCATTAGCACTGAATCTGCTCCTATGGACACAAGTGGAGTTATTGTTAAAGATGAGGAAAGAAATCAATGTGCTACTGATGGCACGATTGCAATTTATGGGTCTAAGCTTCACATTCCTCCATCTTACAAGTTTCAGACTCCTCCTAACCTCAAGGATGATTGTGTGAGTAACCTCACTTCTTTCCAATTATTGAAATACTTACATTCTCCTTTTGGTGATGAACTTAGCAGGTCAAGAGTCATAAATTTCTTTGCTGAGAATTTTGGAAATAATGGACAACCATATGTCAAGACTGCAACAGGGGAGACACTCAGTTCTAATCAATTACTACACTGTTGCATACCATTTCATGATGCTAGTTCTCATATATTTTACTCTTTGAATGATGTAGGTGGTAGTCTAGGTTGCTTTGTGAATGAGCCATAATCTCAATTCACATATGAACAAGGGGGACATACTTCCAATCCAACAATTATTGGGGATTCTCATAAGAAAGGGAAGTTTCTTGGTGCACTTGAGTTGAAAGAACTTTTACCTTCAATTGTGCAACCCCCTGAACTTGATTTGAAACCCCTTCCCCCTAACTTGAAGTATGCTTTTCTTGCTGAACATGATCAATTACCTGTCATTATCTCTAGTTCCTTAAGTACATCTGAGGAGTTGAGTTTACTCCATGTGTTGAAGAAACACAAGAAGGCAATAGGGTGGACTTTAGGTGACATTCTAGGTATTAACCCAACTGTGTGCACCCACAAAATACTTTTGAATGAGGTTTCTAAACCTGTGAGACAGCCCCAACGTAGACTCAACCCTCTCATCTTAGATGTAGTTAAGAAGGAGGTCACCAAACTCTTGAGTGCAGGGATCATATATCCTATTTCAGATAGTGAGTGGGTCAGTCCGGTTCAAGTTGTTCCAAAAAAGAGTGGAATAACTGTTGTACGAACTGAGAAGAACGAACTCATTCCAACAAGAGTCCAAAACTCTTGGAGAGTTTGTATAGACTTTAGAAAGTTGAATAAAGCAACTCGAAAGGACCACTTTCCCCTCCCCTTTTATAGATCACAAGTTAGAGAGATTGGCATGAAAATCTCATTATTGTTTCCTTGATGGTTTTTCTGGTTATTTTCAGGTTCCTATTGCACCAGAGGATCAAGAAAAGACAACATTTACTTGCCCATTTGGGACGTTTGCATACCGAAGGATGCCTTTTGGGTTATGCAATGCTCCTGGGACATTTCAAAGATGCATGCTCTCCATTTTTAGTGACTTACTCGAACAAGGTATTGAGGTATTCATGGATGATTTTTCTATATATGGAAATTCTTTTGAAGAATGTTTGCTGAATTTGGAGAGAGCATTAGAGAAATGTGTGCAAAAGAACCTTGTGCTAAATTTTGAGAAATGCCACTTCATGGTAGATCAAGGAATAGTCTTAGGCCACTTGATAAGTAAGAGGGGTATAGAAGTTGACAAATCTAAAATTGAAGTAATTTCATCTCTTCCTTATCCCTTTAACTTAAGAGAACTTAGATCTTTCTTGGGGCATGCTGGGTTTTATAGAAGATTCATTAAGGATTTTAGTAAAATAGCTTGTCCCTTATCTAAGCTTCTCCAAAAGGATGTGGATTTCATCTTTGATGATGCATGCAAATTGGCTTTTGATGAAATTAAGTCTAGACTCATTTCTCCACCTATACTCATTGCTCCTAATTGGGATCTTGATTTTGAGCTTTGTTGTGATGCTTCCAATAGTGTTATTGGTGCAGTTCTGGGTCAGAAAATTGGTAAGACCTCTTGTGTTATTGCTTATGCTTCAAAAACATTGGATAAGGCTCAAATCAATTACACTACCACTGAGAAAGAGCTCTTTTCCATTGTTTTTGCACTTGAGAAGTTTAGGTCTTATCAAGTGAATTCTAAAGTGATTATCTATTCTGATCATTCTGCTGTCAAGTTCTTATCTAGGAAGACTCATACTAAGCCTCGGTTACTAAGGTGGATGCTACTACTTCAAGAATTTAACACAGAGTTTAGGGACAAGGCCGGTGCACAAAATCTTGTTGCTGACCATCTAAGCCGCTTGCCCCTTGCTACACAGGGAGTAGTTGATGCTGAAGTTACTTGTCATGGTTTTCCTGATGCCCATCTCCTTGCTATTACACTTCATGACCCATGGTTTGCTCATATTGTGAATTATCTTGCTGCTGGGGTGTTCCCTGATTCTTTGTCTCGTTTTTAGAAACAGAAGTTGAAACATGAATCTCAATATTACTTGTGGGATCCTCCTTACTTATGGCGGCATTGTAGTGATCAAGTCATTAGGAGATGTGTGCCGGATGATGAAATTTCTTCTGTTATAACATCTTGTCATTCTTTGTTGTGTGGTGGTCACTTTGGGGCAAAGAGAACTGCTAGGAAAATCTTAGACTGTGGTTTATATTGGCCTAGCCTCTTTAAGGATTGTTATGCTTTTTGCAAAACTTGTGATGCATGCCAGCGTTTTGGGGGTTTATCTAGAAAGCATGAAATGCCGCAACAACCCATGTTGTTTTGTCAAGTTTTTGATGTTTGGGGTATTGATTTTATAGGTCCATTTCCTGTATCTCATGGATATTTGTACATTTTGTTGGCTGTTGATTACCTTACAAGGTGGATTGAGGCCATTCCTACAAGGAAGGATTATGCCTCTACTGTTATAAAATTCCTACGTACTCATATCTTTTGTAGGTTTGGTGTGCCAAGAGCAATTGTGAGTGATCGTGGCTCACATTTTTGCAACAAATTGATGGACAACTTGCTATCCAAATATGGTGTTCTCCACAAGACTTCTACCCCATACCATCCACAGACAAATGGGCAAGATGAGGTGTCTAATAGGGAAATCAAGTATATCTTGGAGCGAATTGTCAAGCCAAGTAGGAAAGATTGGAGTCTCCGGTTGGATGATGCTCTTTGGGCATATCGTACAGCTTTTAAAACTCCCATTGGCATGTCTCCTTTCCGGTTAGTCTTTGGTAAGGGTTGCCATCTACCTGTTGAGCTAGAGCATAGAGCTTACTGGGCTGTGAAGACTTGTAATATGGATCTTCAAGGTTTTGCTGGGGAAAGGATGCTTGAGATACAAGAGCTAGAAGAATTGAGGTTGGATGCATATGAAAGTTCTCGTATCTATAAGGAAAAATCCAAATTGATTCATGATCAAGGCATCTTACGAAAGCAGTTTCATGAAGGAGAGCAAGTGCTTATGTTCAAGGCAAGATTCAAGCTCAAAAATGGGAAGCTTAAAACCAAATGGCAAGGTCCCTACAAAGTGGTCAAGGTGCATAGCTTTGGATTAATAGAGCTTGAAGATCTTGCAAGTGGTGCAAAGTTTTAAGTGAATGGTCACTTGTTGAAGCACTACCATGCTAGTCATCAACCACCATGATTACACGGTAGTCTCTTTCCTTACCTTGTTTCTTGTTTTATTTGATGATATATGCTATTGAACAAGTATGAGGGAGGGACTTACCAGTAGTAAAAGGTAGTTTGTTTGTTTGCATTTTTCAATTGGATAAAATCCATTGTGAATCCTACTCTTGTGCTTAACCTTACCCTACACTACCCTTTTCTCTTATCCTTATGCCTAATTTCTGAGAACTATTTCCACTTATGTCTTGTCCTCTCTCTCTCTCCTTGTGACGATGATGTGTTGTGCTTCAATCTTGAATTGGATTTCACAACATTCACTTCACCCAAGAGATAAGTGCGTCTAGGTTCTTTGTTTTTGTGCATTACATTGAGGGCAATGTAAGTATTGAGTGTGGGGGAGTATGTGTTATTCTCAGGAGAATTCACTATGATATCATATGCCTCTGTCTCCTGCTTGTGTCCTCTGTTGTTTCTGGTCCAATTTACTGAGATTTTTGAAGCCTTTAGTCATGATCAAGTATCTTGATTACTCTTAGCTGAATTCATGGTTGAAACTTGCTTTGAATTAGTGAATTGCCATAAAATTCAAGTGTTTTAATGATGCATGGTTTAATTTTGATGAGTTTGTTAGGAAACAAAAAGCCAAGTTGGAAGGTATTTTGGGCCTAATTGTTTATTTCATTGTGTGATTCATCTACTTAGATTATTGCTCTCTAGAACTTGTTTTATTTCTTACTTGAGGCTACATTTTGCAATGGTATGGATAGAGATGACATTGGCATTCATTTCATCACCCATTTACCCAAACACAAACCATTCATCATTTACCTTTGTTTAGCCCCTTGAGCCCTTCACTTCTATTTCATTATACAAATGCTATGTTTGCATCCTTTATCAAGTTCTTCCTAGCACTATTGAAAAAAAAGAAGAAGAAAAGAAAGAGTACTATTATATATTAGAAAAGAAAAAAAATACAATGTGAATAGTCAAAAGAAAGAAAATAGAAAAGACAAAAAAAAGACAAAAAAATCAAATCAAAGAAAGAAATAGATTCACTATTGTGAAATATGTGAATTAAGTTAGTTCTATAGTGCTAAGTGATCTAGCAATTTATTTGGTGCAAGCATAGTGTTTGTTACATTTTCCATCATTTGGCCTATTCAACATTACAACCCTAGAAAGTCCTTTGGATTTATTTATACCATTGTTGCAAGTAGTGGAGAGCCTAGGAATTCTACAAGCCTATGGTAGAGTGTGGTCAAAGTGGATGTGAGTGAAAAACTACCCTATATGAGAGAAGAGTGCAAACACTTGTCAGAAACCTTAACTAGGATAAGTGTTTACACTCTTCTCTAATATAGGGTAGTTTTTCACTCACATCCACTTTGACCACACTCTATCATAGGCTTGTAATATTTCTAGGCTCTCCACTACTTGCAACAATGGCATAAATAAATCAAAAGGACTTTGTAGGGTTGTAATGTTGAATAGGTCAAATGATAGAAAGTATAACAAACATTATGCTTGCACCAAATAAATTTCTAGATCACTTAGCACTATAGAACTAACTTAATTCACATATTTGACCATTGTGACTTTATTTCTTTCTTTGAATTTTTTTTCACACTTTTTTCTTCTTCTTCTTTTCTTTTTTCTTTTTTCTTTTTATTTTTATTCTATTTTATTTTGGCTTTTCTTTCTTTTTTTTTCCTCTCTTTTTTTTTCAATAGTGCTAGGAAGAACTTGATAAAGGATGCAAACATAGCATTTATATAATGAAATAGAAATGAAAGTGAAGGGTTCAAGGGGCTAAACAAAGGTAAATGATAGATGGTTTGTGTTTGGGTAAATGGGTGATGAAATGAATGCCAATATCATCTCTATCCATACCATTGCAAAATGTAGCCTCAAGCAAGAAACAAAACAAGTTCTAGAGAGCAATAATCTAAGTAGATGAATCACACAATGAAATGAACAATTATGCCCAAAATACCTTCGAACTAGGCTTTTTGTTTCCTAACAAACTCATCAAAATTAAACCATGCATCATTAAAACACTTGAATTTTATGGCAATTCACTAATTCAAAGCAAGTTTAAACCATGAATCCAACTAAGAGTAATCAGTGAATTGGACCAAAAACAACAGAGGATACAAGTAGGAGACAGAGGCATATGATATCATAGTGAATTCTCATGAGAATAACACACACTCCCCCACACTCAATCCTTACATTACCCGTAATGTAATGCACAAAAACAAAGAACCTAGACGCACTTATCTCTTGGGTGAAGTGAATGTTGTGAAGTCCAATCAAGATTGAAGCACAACACATCATCATCACAAGGAGAGAGAGGACAAGACATAAGTGGAAATAGTTCTCAGAAATTAGGCATAAGGATAAGAGAAAAAGGTAGTGTAGGGTAAGGTTAAGCACAAGAGTAGGATTCACAATGGATTTTATCCAATTGAAAAATGCAAACAAACAAACTACCTTTTACTACTGGTAAGTCCCTCCCCCACACTTGTTCAATAGCATATATGATCAAATAAAACAAGAAACAAGGTAAGGAAAGAGATTACCGTGTGCATTATGGTGGTTGATGACTAGCATGGTAATGCTTCAACAAGTGACCATTCACTTGAAACTTTGCACCACTTGCAAGATCTTCAAGCTCTATTAATCCAAAGCTATGCACCTTGACCACTTTGTAGGGACCTTGCCATTTGGTTTTAAGCTTCCCATTTTTGAGCTTGAATCTTGCCTTGAACATAAGCACTTGCTCTCCTTCATGAAACTGCTTTCGTGAGATGCCTTGATCATGAATCAGTTTGGATTTTTCCTTATAGATACGAGAACTTTCATATGCATCCAACCTCAACTCTTCTAGCTCTTGTATCTCAAGCATCCTTTCCTCAGCAGAACCTTGAAGATCCATATTACAAGTCTTCACAGCCCAGTAAGCTCTATGCTCTAGCTCAATAGGTAGATGGCAACCCTTACCAAAGACTAACTGGAAAGGAGACATGCCAATGGGAGTTTTAAAAGCTGTACGATATGCCCAAAAAGCATCATCCAACCAGAGACTCCAATCTTTCCTACTTGGCTTGACAATTCGCTCTAAGATATACTTGATTTCCCTATTAGACACCTCAGCTTGCCCATTTGTCTGTGGATGGTATGGGGTAGAAGTCTTGTGGAGAACACCATATTTGGATAGCAAGTTGTCCATCAATTTGTTGCAAAAATGTGAGCCACGATCACTCACAATTGCTCTTGGCACACCAAACCTACAAAAGATATAAGTACGTAGGAATTTTATAACAGTAGAGGCATAATCCTTCCTTGTAGGAATGGCCTCAATCCACCTTGTAAGGTAATCAACAGCCAACAAAATGTACAAATATCCATGAGATACAGGAAATGGACCTATAAAATCAATGCCCCAAACATCAAAAACTTGACAAAACAACATGGGTTGTTGCGGTATTTCATGCTTTCTAGATAAACCCCTAAAATGCTGGCATGCATCACAAGTTTTACAAAAAGCATAACAATCCTTAAAGAGGCTAGGCCAATATAAACCATAGTCTAAGATTTTCCTAGCATTTTTCTTTGCCCCAAAGTGACCACCACACAACAAAGAATGACAAGATGTTATAACAGAAGAAATTTCATCATCCGGCACACATCTCCTAATGACTTGATCACTACAATGCCGCCACAAGTAAGGAGTATCCCACAAGTAATATTGAGATTCATGTTTCAACTTCTGTTTCTAAAAATGAGACAAAGAATCAGGGAACACCCTAGCAGCAAGATAATTCACAATATGAGCAAACCATGGGTCATGAAGTGTAATAGCAGGAGATGGGCATCAGGAAAACCATGACAAGTAACTTCAGCATCAACTACTCCCTGTGTAGCAAGGGGCAAGCGGCTTAGATGGTCAGCAACAAGATTTTGTGCACCGGCCTTGTCCCTAAACTCTGTGTTAAATTCTTGAAGTAGTAGCATCCACCTTAGTAACCGAGGCTTAGTATGAGTCTTCCTAGATAAGAACTTGACAGCAGAATGATCAGAATAGATAATCACTTTAGAATTCACTTGATAAGACCTAAACTTCTCAAGTGCAAAAACAATGGAAAAGTGCTCTTTCTCAGTGGTAGTGTAATTGATTTGAGCCTTATCTAATGTTTTTGAAGCATAAGCAATAACACAAGAGGTCTTACCAATTTTCTGACCCAGAACTGCACCAACAGCACTATTGGAAGCATCACAACAAAGCTCAAAATCAAGATCCCAATTAGGAGCAATGAGTATAGGTGGAGAAATGAGTCTAGACTTAATTTCATCAAAAGCCAATTTGCATGCATCATCAAAGATGAAATCCACATCCTTTTGGAGAAGCTTAGATAAGGGACAAGCTATTTTACTAAAATCCTTAATGAATCTTCTATAAAACCCAGCATGCCCCAAGAAAGATCTAAGCTCTCTTAAGTTAGAGGGATAAGGAAGAGATGAAATTACTTCAATTTTAGATTTGTCAACTTCTATACCCCTCTTACTTATCAAGTGGCCTAAGACTATTCCTTGATCTACCATGAAGTGGCATTTCTCAAAATTTAGCACAAGGTTCTTTTGCACACATTTCTCTAATGTTCTCTCCAAATTCAGCAAACATTCTTCAAAAGAATTTCCATATATAGAAAAATCATCCATGAATACCTCAATACCTTGTTCGAGTAAGTCACTAAAACTGGAGAGCATGCATCTTTGAAATGTCCCAGGAGCGTTGCATAACCCAAAAGGCATCCTTCGGTATGCAAACGTCCCAAATGGGCAAGTAAATGTTGTCTTTTCTTGATCCTCTGGTGCAATAGGAACCTGAAAATAACCAGAAAAACCATCAAGGAAACAATAATGAGATTTGCATGCCAATCTTTCTAGCATCTGATCTATAAAGGGGAGGGGAAAGTGGTCCTTTTGAGTTGCTTCATTCAACTTTCTAAAGTCTATACAAACTCTCCAAGAGTTTTGGACTCTTGTTGGAATGAGTTCATTCTTCTCATTTCGTACAACAGTTATTCCACTCTTTTTTGGAACAACTTGGACCGGACTGACCCACTCACTATCTGAAATAGGATATATGATCCCTGCACTCAAGAGTTTGATGACCTCCTTCTTAACTACATCTAAGATGAGAGGGTTGAGTCTACGTTGGGGCTGTCTCACAGGTTTAGAACCCTCATTCAAAAGTATTTTGTGGGTACACACAGTGGGGTTAATACCTGGAATGTCACCTAAAGTCCACCCTATTGCCCTCTTGTTTCTTCAACACATGTAGTAAACTCAACTCCTCAGATGTACTTAAGGAACTAGAGATAATGACAAGTAATTGATCATGTTCAGCAAGAAAAGCATGCTTCAAATTAGGGGGAAGGGGTTTCAAATCAAGTTTAGGGGGTTGCACAATTGAAGGTAAAAGTTCTTTTAACTCAAGTGCACCAAGAAACTTTCCTTTCTTATGAGAATCCCCAATAATTGTTGGATTGGAAGTATGTCCCCCTTGTTCAGATGTGGATTGAGATTGTGGCTCATTCACAAAGCAAACTGGACTCCCACCTACATCATTCAAAGAGTGAAATATATGAGATGTAGCATCATGAAATGGTATGCAACATTGTAGTAATTGATTAGAACTGAGTTTCTCCCCTGTTGCAGTCTTGACATGTGGTTGTCCATTATTTCCAAAATTCTCAGCAAAGAAATTTATGACTCTTGACCTGCTAAGTTCATCACCAAAAGAAGAATGTAAGTATTTCAATAATTAGAAAGAAGTGAGGTTACTCACACAATCATCCTTGAGGTTAGGAGAAGTCTGAAACTTGTAAGATGGAGGAATGTGAAGCTTAGACCCATGAATTGCAATCGTTCCATCAGTAGCACATTGATTTCTTTCCTCATCTTTAACAATGACTCCACTTGTGTCCATAGGAGCAGATTCAATGCTAATGGATGTTGCTTCACTTCCAAAAGTGGAATCCACTTCACTAACATTCTCAAATTCTATAAAGCTACATAATAATTCTTTCCCAACACCATGATAACTATCAAATGAAGATATAGTACTACCAAGGTTAGAAAAATAAAAAATTAAAGGATTAGAAGTGGAAAGTGAGCTATCAATTGACATGCAATCAATACTACACACATCATCATCACAATCAATAGAGGGAGAAGAATTTGAACCAATGGTAGCATATACATCATCATGACAATCATTTTTCACACACAATGAGAAAGTAGACTCATCAATTGCCTCTTCCAAGGCCAAATCAATCTCATTCAAGCGAAGAAGGGAGTAGTCCTCAAATGGGTGATTCATAGCTTCATAAACATTAAACTGAATGACATGATCACCTACTTCCATAGTTATGTACCCATCCTTCATGCTAATGATAGTATTAGCTGTGCGCATGAAAGGCCTACCCAAAATCAATGGTTCCTCAACTGAGACCTCAATAGACATGTCTAGGACATAAAAATCAGCAGGAAATACTAAGTCTTTGACCTTGACTAAGATGTCTTCCAATAAGCCATGAGGTTTCCTAGTGGTGCGATCAGCTAGTTGTAGGATGACACTAGTGGATTTGATGTTTGTGAGGCCATGAGAGGTGTAAACAGAGTAGGGCATGACATTTATAGAGGCTCCTAGATCAAGAAGAGCATTACTAAAAGGCATGGTACCTATAGTGCATGGAACAGTGAATGAGCCAGGGTCTTTACACTTAATTGGAAGATGGGGTTTAAGCATAGCAGACACACTAGGACTCAACTGAACACACTCATTAGGTTTACACCTACGCTTTTGGGTACACAAATCTTTCAAGGATTTAGAACAAGAAGGCATTCCTTTAAACACATCAAGCAAAGGCAAATTAACTTCAATCTTACTGAAAATATCCATCATATCAAGAAATTTCTTTTCATTTGAAACCTTTTGGCTAAGCACATATGAATTTGGAAATGGAATTTCAGAGAGATTTACCTTTTTACCTTCCCCTTTGCTTGAAGAAGAAGAAGTTGAAGGGTCAAGTACCTTAGCATTTGTTGAAGTTGACACTCCTTGCTTGCTATCCATATTTGAATTTGGAGAAGAATGCCTTTGTAGAGGCTTCTGTTCAACCATACTCTCAGATTTTCCAATAGCAAAGTGAGTGCTTTGATCAGAATCATTACTACCATCAATATCTTCCACTTGTGGTTGCAAGGGAACCTCAACCTCTTCATTGTGCCTATCTCAAGAATGCATTCCAGATTTGAAACTCTCAACATTTTCTTCAAATCGAACTTGTTTACCCACTTGTTTACCACTCCTCCAAGAGATAGCATGTACATCCTTAGGATTGATCACAGTGTTGGAAGGCAACCCTTGTCCACTTTTAGCTTGTTGCTCATTGAGGCTATCAGACATTTGAGTAACAAATGAAGTAAGGCTAGAATTCTTAGAATCCAACAAGTCCAACTTGTTAAAGATTGTATCAAACTTAGTCCCAATGTCAGAAAATGTAGAATTGGTTTGAGCTCTTTCTTCATCAAATCTTGAGGCTAAGTTACCCATTGAATATGACACATTGTTCATGCATTTGAGAAGTTGAGAGATGTCACCATTAGTAGCATGGGATTCAGGTGTAGCAACTACTGTTTGCTGGGGATTAGATTGGTTTGAAGGTCCTTGAGTTGGAGCTTGATTTGAAGAACTCTCTTGAAACTGATTCTGGTTCCTCCAACCAAAGTTGGGATGGGACCTCAAACCCTCATTGTATGTATTAGAGTAGGGATTCTAAGGCCTTTGATTCTGTCCTTGTCTTCCTTGAAAAATAGCCGAGACCACCCTAAGTTGGTGTGAGCAATTAGGAGCAATATGCATGTGAGAGCTACATATGTCACATCTAGGAGCCACTAGAGCTTGAGAATGTGACCTATGAATGTTCACATTGTTGAGATGGGCCATGAGCTTATTGAGGTCAGTTCTCATATCCGTCATTTGGGATGACAAATTATCATACTCCCTTGAAGATCTTGAAGCATGTGAGACCTCATGGACTTGTCTAGCATCCAACCCTTCAAATTGTTGATCATTACTATCTATCTTCTCAATTAAAGCCCAAGCTTCTTCAGGTGTAAGCAATTGAATAGTGCCTCCAGAAGAAGAATCCAAACTCTTCCTATCTTGAGGAAGCAACCCACTATGAAAATATTGCACCAATCGAGCTTCTGGGATTTGGTGATGTGGACACTTGGCTATAAGTTCTTGAAAACGACACCAATACTCATAAAAAGATTCATGGAGGCCTTGTTTAGCACCGAAGATTTCCTTAGTGAGAGATGTTATCTTTGAAGAAGGGAAGTATTTTTCCAAAAAGGCACTCTTAAAGTTGTCCCAGGATGCTAAAGCATTAGGATTGTGATGAGGTAGCATAAAGAACCACTTCTTAGCTTTGTTTTCCAATGTAAAATGAAAGACTTTCCGGCATATCTCATCTAGATCAACTCCCATTGGTTTCATGGAGGTGCACACAATGTACATATTCCTCAAGTGCCTGTTAGGGTCCTCTGTAGGTAAACCATGAAATTTTGGTAAGTGACTCAACAAAGGACGTTTCAACTCAAAATTAATATTAAATTCTGGACAAGAGAGGAAAGGATCAATAATATCAGTAGAAGAGGTAAGATTTTTGATAGTTCTACGCTCCCCAATGGGTAGAGGTACGTCTTCTGGAGGAGGAACTGGATCTATGGTAAGATGGTGATCTACAATGAATGAAGAGCCAATATGAGAAGAATTATCACAAGTATGTGCAACAACTTCAGTGTCAATGACTTGTCCAAGCCCTACACTAGATGATTCAGCTTTCTTACCTTTCCTAAGTAACCTAATTGTCTTGTCAATATCTTTATCTAAAGGCACAAGTTCAGTTTTCTGAGATCTAGTCATGCACAGTAAGAAGACTCATATAGACACACAAATTACAGCAAAGTAATTGGTCAAATGGTCAATTGAAGAAGGGTTGTATACAGCAAAAATTAGCAACTTGTAGGAAACAAAGATAACTAATCTTTGACAACCAAAAGAGTTAACCACAACCAACAAAATTCAAGTGTCTAAAGAGTAAGACCAGTTTCAGCAATAACAAGGCAAGTGCAACACAATGTGACAAGAGGCAAATAGGAGTTGCAAGGTAAGACTTCACCTTTTAGGGGAACAAGTTGGTATAACAATGAAGTAGTACCTCAAACCGCAAGTATATAAGTAGAGTCACTGGAAGCACAACTTACAGAATGTGATAGCTACCTGAAATCTCAAGGTGCAACCAACAAATATCCAAGGATGAAGAATGCAAAGTTGCTCACCACAAAACAATAATGAATCACATAATGGCCAATAAGAACATGATAGCAAAGCAACAAAATGCAAATTTCTTTTTTTGTTTTTTTTCTAAATGCAAATGGAATGCAAAACAACTATGAATATGAAAAATGACTAAACCACTATCAAACACTCCAACAATGAACAACTACCTAAAACAAACTCAAAAACACACTACGACAACAGAAAAGAACACCTAACTACTTAAAACCTTGGCAATCATCCTCCCCGGCAACGCCGCCAATTTGATGAACCCATGTCGTGTGAGTTCACAAAATAAAACTAGGTTTGAAAATGTAACGTAGTAGCTTAACCTAGGTTATTCTTGTGAGGAAATTAATTTCCAAGTTCCTAAGTAGTAAAGTAATAAAAAACCTTAAAGTTATAAGAAATCATTTTGAGAATTTGAGTTTAAAACTATGAAGTAATCTAAGCTAAAACAATATTTTTGTATTTTTCAATTTTTAAAACAAAGAAGCAAATGGAATTGAATTTAACACTAATAACAAAGTAAATTTAATAAACTAGAATAATGATGAAATAGGATTCCCTTGAGTTGGGGTTTTAGTCTTCCTTGCTTCCTAATGATATGAATTCCATAATATGAGTCAAGAGGATGGAACTAAGTTACCACTATCTCCATACTTGCAATAATCATTTAATTCATTCTATCGAAGCATGGAGGAAGAGGATGAAGATTGATGATTGAAGAAGGAATTAGCCATGAAGATCAAAGGACCAAAAATAGCTCCCTTCTAAGTGCAGCGCCTCCTCTTATTCAATTCTGCACAGCTCCTTCCCATTCGGTCAGCCTCCTCCACGCATAAACATCCTCCCTTCACACAGCCGCCAAAATGGACTTTTCTCCCCACCTCCTTCTATTCCATTCTCATTCTGTGTTGCCCTTTCACACCCCACAGCACACTCTCCTCTTCCCTCAATATCGCGTGCTTGTCTCTTCTTGTATCATGTGGCTCACCTTTTTTTTTCTCAAAACCCTTTTGGTCCAGCTGACTCCTCAATCATCAATTCCTTCAATTAGTCCAACCCCCTTCAATTCGGTCCACAATGTTTGTTGCTTCCTCTCCTTCTATTCTTTTCTATTCTGTCTCCCCCTTTCTTCACAGCCCTCCTTTTCCTCTTTAATAAATCGATCCAGCTTGCTTCTTTTCTCTTGGTCAAACATTTCAGCTCAACTCTTTCTCTTCTTTCTATTCAATTCCAATTAATTGGTTAGCTTGCTCATTTCTCCTTCTAACATTTCGGTTCAGCTCATCTTGTCTTCAATTCCAATTTAATCTCGGTCCAACCCCTTTCTTTTGGTCCATCAATTTGTGCTCTTCAATTCTATTTCACAGCCGCCACTCTCACACACAAATAATGGTCCCCATTTCCTTTGCTTCTTCAATTGTCTTTAGGTTAAAATATGAGTTGTGCCTTGTTTGGATAAAGTGGTGAAAATATGTTTTATGATAGGTACAAAATTGCAACCACCAAACAAGGCCCTTACTCATTTAACCTCCTCTTAGAAAAAATGTGAAAATAAATTCTGTACTTGTGATGTTCCACTTTTGTCCTTCATTAAGCTCCAAAATAACATCTTTTACCTTTACCATTCAAGTTGTGCCACATCATCACCTACAAAATTATATTCACAAAGGTAATATCTTTTGTTCACAATTAAAGAATAATAGGCATAAAAAATATTAATTAAAAATATAACAATTTAACCACTTTAATTCCCAAATTATTCTTCCATTAAAGTCTCACATTAACACTTGATTATGCCCAAAATATTCAATTAAGTCCAACAAAAGCCTAAGATTAATTACCAAAAAGATATAAATATTGAGCTCTATCAATTCCCCCATACTTAAGCTTTTGCACTCCTGAGCAAAACATTAAAATCACAATAGAAAGAGAGGGATGAAAGTTTAAAGGATAGGCAAGATCAAGCTTCAAGAATTACACTTAGTCAAATAGCAAGGTATTCTCTTATCCAAATCCAATGAACATACCAAAAATTGAAGTAGCTAAAGCAATGCAAAGTTTAATTACAATGAGCTTAATTGGAAACCTTAAATAGGATAAGTGTTTACACTCTTCTCTAATATAGGGTAGTTTTTCACTCACATCCACTTTGACCATACTCTACCATAGGCTTGTAATATTTCTAGGCTCTCCACTACTTGCAACAATGGCATAAATAAATAAAAAGGACTTTGTAGGGTTGTAATGTTGAATAGGTCAAATGATAGAAAGCATAGCAAACATTATGCTTGCACCAAATAAATTGCTAGATCACTTAGCACTATAGAACTAACTTAATTCACATATTTGACCATTGTGACTTTATTTCTTTCTTTGAATTTTTTTTCACACTTTTTTTCTTCTTCTTTTCTTTTTTCTTTTTATTTGTATTCTATTTTATTTTTTATTTTCTTTCTTTTTTTCTCTCTCTCTTTTTTTTTCAATAGTCCTAGGAAGAACTTGATAAAGTATGCAAACATAGCATTTGTATAATGAAATAGAAATGAAAGTGAAGGGTTCAAGGGGCTAAACAAAAGTAAATGATAGATGGTTTGTGTTTGGGTAAATGGGTGATAAAATGAATGCCAATATCATCTATATCGATACCATTGCAAAATGTAGCCTCAAGCAAGAAACAAAACAAGTTCTAGAGAGCAATAATCTAAGTAGATGAATCACACAATGAAATGTGAGTAACCCAGTTACCTGCCAGGCTCAGTGTAAGGGCCGGCCAGCGGAGCCCTGGTACGTAGTTGACCAGGGGGTGGGCACTATGAAGGGGTGTGACAATATATAAAAAAAAATTGTCACAGCCACTATGACGACAAACCCTAGTATGCAGCTACCGTGATGGCAAACTTTAGTGTGCACTCGCCATGACGTTGAATCGTAGAATAGAGCTCTGGGAACGTTGGGAGTATGGGATCTCAACGAAGTGCTGGTTATGGCTCTGATTGATTTGAGTTGAATGGGGCCAAGGTCTGGCATAAATTGTGAATGTTGTCAGTTGTAGTAGGAGATTCCTATGGGACTCCTGTTAAATCAACTTGACATTGTTAAAGCACAGATGAGGAGATTGACCTCAGAGTGTGCAGCGGAAGCGTGAGAATGTGATATGTTTGAGAATTGTGTTGAGTAGAAGCTCGAGGTTACCGTGAGAATGATGTGTCAATCATGGCTTCGGGAGGTAAAACTTCGAAGTCCAGATTATTGTGTGAAAAAGGGGTCTTGAAGGATCCTAGTTTGGTGAAAGAATTTATGGTGGGTGAAATTATTAAAATGCCTGGTTCCAGCTTGTTGCAATTATGCATTGTGAGTCTCTCACCTGCGGCCGCATGGGGTGATTCCTATTGCAGAGGACCGTTCTGCTAGGGCGGTAGTTACGGGGGATTGACTATTTGTGAGCCGCGAGGCTATGTATATGCATTGCCACGCCAATAGTCCCTAAGTCGCTAGCAACGGTTCGGGTAAAGACCGTGTGTCTTCCCGGCGGTAAAAGGGGATGAGGGTGGAGTGTGATTGTGAATCTGTGATAGTTGTGAACGAGCTGGGATTGAGGTGTGTCGTAGTAGAGCATAGCTAGTTTAGCTGATGGCGAATTTGACTACATGATTGGGGATTCTTGTTTGTAAGGGCAATTACCCCGGCATGGCCAGCCTGGCTAGCCACCACGCTGGTTACACCGGTGTTAACCCCAGGCCGAAAGGCGGTGCATAAAATTAGAATCTGCGATGTGTGTTGTTGTGAATGTTAACTGTGATGTGAATGTCAGAAGGGCAATTTGTATTTGTGAGACAACAGGAAGCTGTCGTATTTGTGTAAGCGGTAGAAGCTGAGGTATTCTTGCAATGTGATATGTGTGCAAGTGGCGAAAGCTACGTATCATTGTGTATATAGCCGTGGGTGCTGTCATCTGGTGACAATCATCATGTTTCAATGTGAATCTGTCATGGATATTGTGTAATACCCAAAAGTCCCAAATGGGTGAGGGTAACGTCGTGAAACTTGATACGGCAATGTGATATTGTGATTAAGACCCAAAAGTCCTGGTTACCACTAGTGGAGTTTCTAGTGGGTGTACGGGTGAGGTTAAGGTTGTGGATGTCAATACAGCGGAAGATTTTGTGTATACAACTAAGGCTGTCATTTGATGTATTGAGGTTGTGGTGTTTTTGAGTTACTTTTGAAAGGGGTAACTAGATTGAGATGAGCAGGGTGGTGGCTTATGCTGCCCAACTGCCGAGATGATAAGGCTCATGATCTAGAGCCTCCAGTGAATATGTTATAAGATGATAGTGTGTTATGTAATCATACGTGGTGGCGATTGCATTTACTTAGCAAATGTATGGTGATTGTGTTTGTGCGGCAATCGTGAAATGGGCCGATTGCAGTTTGTGGCAACTGGGTTGCATTTATTGTGTAAGATTCTTTCGAGAATCTAAATTATGATGCACCAATTGTGGGGGTGGTCTAGCAAAGACTTTCCCAAGATAGAGTAATTTGTGAAACAGAAGCCATCATGAAGAGGCATCCGAGTTTATGGTTTATGTGGTGCGCAAATTTCGAGGACGAAATTTCTTTGAACAGGGGGAGAAATGTAATACCCCAAATTTTGAGACTTGAGGCTAGAGAATAAGCCTGAGATAAGTGGACTGCTAAGCCCCAGTTTAGTAAGATCCTAAATTATGATTAAGGGTTAATGAATCCAAAAGTGGATGTGGTTAGTGATAAATAACCCTTTTGGAGAATTCAATGTGATTGGAGTTTCGGATGTGATTTGTATGTGCTGTGAGCAGCACCGAAACCCTGTATTTAAGTTCAATTATGGATTAACCTCTAAATTGACTTAAAATAGAGGGAGGGCGCATAATGTGGTGATATGGAAAGATATGGAGTGTTTAGTGGTGATCCAAGAGAGATTACCATAATCAGGGGCAAAACGGTAAAGTTACCGACCAATTGGTCAGTTACCGAAGAGGAAACTCATTGGTAACTTCAAGATCAATGGTTAAGATTGATTTGTACAATAGATCAAGGGGTGGAATCCCATATGGTGTGCCTAAGTGAGCTCATGGTTGGTGTGATAAGATTGTGACAAGTGTCACAATATGAGCCCTTGATCTTAGTCAACATTTCAAATACTCATATCTCTCTTCTCTCTTTTTCTAGTCGGCTAAAGGTCCTTCAATTGCCCAAAATTCTGCATATTATCATCTCATCTTCCTCTCTCTTCAATTCCATTGGCGTCCAAGTTCAAGGTGGAGAGAGAAAGATAAAGGTGAGATTTTAGTTAGTTTATGGTCCTCTAATGCTCTAATGTCCTTCTATAATCTTGTTCATAGTGATGAGAGCTTCATCTCTATGGTTTTAGATTCTTGATTTGAGGTGTTTGAGAGCTTGAGTAAGAGTGGAAAGATGGAGAATCAACAAATTGATTTGGAAAAGGGGAAGAGGTGAGTATTTGAAGCATTTTGACTTAAGTTTTGTGATCATTGGTCAAGCTTTGTGAATTTCGAATTTTTCCCTTATTTTCTTGTGATTTTGGATTGGATGAATTGGGTTGTGTTTTATGTTGAAAATGGTGCCATGTTGTGGTATTTGGTCATTGGAATTGAATTTGGTAACCAATGGAATCATTGGTGCAAAACTGAAAATCTGTCCCTTGAAGTTTTTTTCTGGATAGTCTGCTTGTGTAGACGTTATGAAACTTTCCAGTCTTAAAGATCACATCCCAAGCTTCAAAATGAATATATAATTTGTGCCATTTCATTTTGGGAACTGGGAGTTATAGCTGTCCAAAGTTTGAGGTCGAAAATGGATTCTGTTTTGGGGTAGTCATGAAATGTGTGTAATTCTGTATTTGTATGGTGATTTCCAGCATTGGCCAATATTTTTCCTATATAGAGGACTTGAATATCTTTCATTTGGCTCTGGGATCACCTTATTTTGATTTTTGTGGAATTAGTTATGAATTTCCTAACTTGCCTTGGCTGCAGCAGAAAATCCTGGCTGCAGCGCAAAAGTTTCTATGCACGTCTTGGCCGCAGCCAGAAATTCTTGGCTGCAGCCAGAAACCTCTGTGCACGTTTTGGCCACAGCCAGAAATTCTTGGCTACAACCAAAAACCTTCTGAGCATGTTCTGGCTGCAGCCAACCCCCAAAAATCAGCATTTTGGACTTTTAAAAGGTGATCTTTGGTCAAGTGTTTCCCAAGCCTTTAGGCATATGTTTGGGCTTTGATTAGCCACATAAAGGTCGTGAATGATAACCAACATAAGTGTTTGAGAGTTAAGGAATTGGAAAAAGGGAGTAACCCTATGTCCTTGTTTGGTTATAGGATTTGATGTTCGGCCTGATCGTGAGCAGTCGGAGCTGGAGCTTACGTGGAAAGAGTGTAGGGAACATATATCTTCTGCTTGTATTTGATATATGTGTTAATGTGTTGATACATGTCTTAGCTTTGCATGGTTATGTGTTAATGAAGCTATGTTTCAATTTATGCTATAGCCATTAGTATATTGTTAGAAGCATTGAGCTTACAGATTTGTCATCATGATAGTTATGTGATGCAAGCATGTCATGCATTAAACATTTATTGTACATGCATATTGATATTGTTTTCCTACTGAGATTATCTAGAATCTCACCCTCCCCTACTAACGTTTCAGACAGGGTAGTAGATCGATGATGGAGTAAGCAGACAAGGGCGATGAGGACTCCCTTCGAGTTAAAGATTCAGTAGGTGGTTATCATTATAGTAGGGGTGTGTATTTGTATAAATGGATGTGTTTACATGTGTGTTGATGAGAATTTGTGTAATCCCTTATTTGGAAAATTGTAAAGGGCGAATATGCCCTGTAAGGCTTGAATTAATGTAAGGAACCTGGGATTGCCGGGATTATTACATTGCGTACTCTGATATATATATTTGAATGTGATTATCCGCGTGAAGTGATTGTATTCGAAATGTGAATATAAGACCAGGTTAACTAGATTTCAAAAGTTATTTGTGAAAGCCCCGTCTGGTAGATGGGTTTGTAAAATGTTATTTGTTTCTTATTGGTCTCTATTTCACTTTAATCGCGTATTTCGGATATAATTACGGCAGGGAGTTACATTATTCACATCAGCAAAGCATACTAGCCAAATGCTAGAATCTATGCTTTGACACCATAAGTGTAACACCTTATTTCTGAAATCGATCTGATGAGTTTTATGCAATGAATTTGAACCATCAATCTATATTCTTTTTCAAAACTCTTTCAATTCTCAACCTAAAAATAAGACTTGAACCTGTAGTTGAGTGGGTTTTTTTTGAATAATTTAAAATTTTTCACAAACAAACTATCATAAAGTGGTTCTAACTTCTTCATAACTCATTGTTTCTTAATTCTCTTTCTTATTTTAATCAAAGTGATTTTTTGCTCATTTTTATATGCGAAAGGTTTCTTAACTAATGGGTTTGTACCGTGTGATTACTCATTTTTAATTTAATTGTCACGCTTGGATAATTAATTAATTCATTATATAGGTTATAAAATTAACCATTGCTAATTTATTAATTTACATAACGAACTATTGAATGAATAATTCTTCTCTTCTTCATTGCAACTTCTTTCCTGGTACAGCGTCCTACACTCCTCTTCTGTGCTCAGTTGCCTATATGGTTGGGTGAGGAAGATTGAGATTTGAGAGAATCTCAGTAGCCAACTTTGCTAACTAGGCATACAAGATTCAAGCACAATGCATAACATGCTTGCTTACATAAATTCATACTAGTATAATGACATACTTGCATGCTCAATGCTTTACACATTAAACCTATGGCCATAGCATAAGTAAAAACAGAGCTTTAATCATTCATACATGCTTCATTTCATTCATCAAAGAAATTAAACACATCAATGTATAAGCATACTTATGAAGTAAATGCAAGTCAGGAAAGTTATACTATGTTCTATCTTCAAGTTCCCTTCTTGTACCTATTCTTCAAACTATTCAAGTTGTTTGGACATTCTCCCATTCTTCTTCTTTGTCATCTCATGGCCCTAGATAAATGGTGATATTGTTAGAGTCATAACAAATAAATGTTCAATGGGCTACCTCAACCTCTAGGACTTCTCTTTATTCTTTAGGCCCATACTTATCCCAAATTTTAATAACCCAAGACACTTTACTTAGTTAACCTTAAAGTTAACATATTAGGCCCAATAGGTATTTAATGGGCCTACACTAGCTTTACAGGCCTTACTTAACTATTGAAGTTCAAATTAATTACCAATTACCCTTTCTTATTTTCGCTTAATTACCAAAATCTACCAAAATTTTCAATAATCTTTGAAAATTCATAACTAATTGTACAGATGTCTACTTATGATGATTCTAAAGGCTATGTGACCCCTAATCAGTCCACTTTCAGGGAAACATATAGCCATTAAACTTCTGGATGCGTATCAATACAATATCTCACTTAAATGATCACTGCTCCCAGAATTCGCCAGTTTTCCAGACCAAATTTTGGAAATTCATAATTAATTCTACCAAAATCCAAATGAGTTGATTCCAAGTTCTATAAAAAGCTATTTAAGTCCTATTTTGATGAAAAATATTATAGAGCATTGATTACAAAAACACATTTTCTAGAAATTGGTTGAACACAGACTGCCATAGATTTCATTCTAGAGTCAAGATCAAACTTTGAAAAATCATAACTTTCAATCTACTAGTCCAAATGGCTCATATTACCTCTGAAATTAAAGCCCAAGATGTCTACTTTAATGTTGTAAAATGTGATAGTATTTGGACTAAGTTTGACTGATTAAAAACATGTTGCAAATTCACTGACTCCAGAAAATGAATTCAGGCAGCTTTAAACATAAACTTCTAAAATCATCATAAATCATCATTTAACCATTAACACATGATTAAACCATAATTAAACCTCAAAAATAAACCCTAGATGAAAAATGAACATTACCCTACCCTCATGAAAACTTATCCAAATAACAAACCAATCGATTCAAAATGAAGCCTACGCTTACCTCTTCACTTTTCCACAACCAGTTCAAAATTTTGGCGGGACTCCGGCTAACAAGGCAACACAAAACACCTCCAATTAGAGAAACTGAGGCCATAGAAATGAAGCTCTCAGTGAGTACAACAACTTTCCTAACGGACTTACCGAATGATAACAATGATTTGGGGTCGGAATCAGCTCCAGAACTCCGGTGATTTTCACTATTCATCTCCTTCTATCTTCTTTCTATTTCTTGGTGTTTTTTCCTATTTTTTCCTCTCTCTTTCTTGGCTGGATGAAATGAGCATAAAAGGGGGAGGGAAGAGCTTGATTTTTGCCACGTGTCTTGCCCTTTTAATCTAATGGTCTCATGGTGTGACAAGTGTCAATTGATTAAGTAAAAAGATGCCAAGTGTCATCCTCTCTCCTACCTAGGCGTCCTTGATTGTCAAAGGAAGGAAAGGCCTAACAATTTCTCTAGACTCCTGGGTTCAGTGTTCGGGAAGTTAAGTACTCAATCAAGCTGGAGCCGGTCTATTCCCCGGACTCAGGTGCTAGGTGGCGCGTCCCGGGGATGACAACTCAAAAGGCATAAAAGTGGTGTAATGAAGAGGAACACTTGTCACCTCCTTATTTGGCCAAGACAAAAGTGGCTTTGTCCTTTGTAATGATT
Source organism: Inga leiocalycina (assembly GCA_963242795.1). Lineage (NCBI taxonomy): Eukaryota > Viridiplantae > Streptophyta > Magnoliopsida > Fabales > Fabaceae > Inga > Inga leiocalycina. Next base: position 27,264,402 of record OY725329.1, on the reverse strand, counting down.
AAGGGACACATGTCATGCTTTTATTTAGCCAACCAAAAAGTTATACCATCATGAGTCATCATTGCTTACTTTATTACAACTATTTTAATAAAGTTACTTTATTGGTGTCTACTCGGGATTCTACTCAAGACCGTGATGCATATATAGAGGCTCACCAAATGATGCTAGGTTAGATTGTATATGTATGGCCCCACATGGCGCCACATACCAGTGTCTACTTCAAAAACACAAGAGGGTACACACGTCTGCCCTGAAAGTGCCATGTGCACACTTATATCTGCATATTTTTCTTAACTAATCAGTCTCATACCTCATGACATAGCTGGGTGGTGTCTTTCTACCAACCCAGTGGTGTTGTATATGTGTCCCGTGCATATGTGCACCAACACTTAATCATACTGCACGAGCCTTTTTCTCGGTAGGGCTAAATCACATAGCCCCTACGAGTCTTTTTATCTCTAGACATTTTAGGGACTCTTCCCAAACTGGGCTTAGCCGCCTGCCTTATTTAGGCTTATCCTCAAAGTTTTAGGCACAAAATTTGGAATATTATAGAAGGTGTTAAAAAATTAAGAGAAATATCACAAAAGAAATAGAGAATATGAGAACAAGATAGAACAATTCTTATTCATTGTTCATGGATACAAAATGCATAACATATACTTTCTATTTATAGGCACAAATCTCCAATTTCGAATTAAACTAATTTTATGGTTATAGGGGATAATAGAGAGATAATAGAAAATAATAAGGGATATAGACATCGACATAAATATTATATTCATAACAAGTGTATATATAAATTATAGCCACAATGGAAAAAATTGAAAGATAATAGAGTTTGATGCTTATGTGACCCAAAACCTACTACACCTTTTAATAATTAAGAGCAAAATTTAATTAGACAAACAAACACACTAATCGTTTTAATCAATAATACAATAACATAATAAATACATAAACTAAAGGAGCAAATATAATAAATACTAAAAACCTGAATAACATAATAAATAAAAATTAATTAAAACTGAATCAAATAAATAAATTTAAAACAACTAAACAAATAGATCATTAATTATAAAAGGGTTAAGGGCCAAAAATGCCCATAGACTATTCCCAAATGTGCACCTGGCATCATATATATTTCTTAGTTGCGAAAATGTCTATAAAGATTACAAAAAGTTGAAAAAATGCCAACTTCTTTGTTTGAGCTAACGGCAGTTACTTTTTCGTGGTGGGTCCCTGTTCGCCGACTAGCTTACCACAAGTGCACGAGTTGCAAGTAATAAGTTAGTGAGAAAGAGATTATCGTTCCACAGGGACTATGACAAAAACGAGCTAACTAATGCAACCATATATTTAATTAGATTGAATGGAATCATCTGAGATTGATCAAGTTGAGCCAAAACATGCGGGTTGAGGTGAAAGAGAATTTTAAAACTATTTTTAGACTAAAAATTTATAAAAGCAAGTGATTCTTTAAATTCAAGTATTACATGAAATTTAGGATTGTTTATCCCCCTTGTATTTCAAAAGTACTTGCTCAAATCCCCACAATATATGCTACTTAATGAAAGATTATACTAGCCAAGGATGCTAAATTACCTATAAGTGCTATCTCAAGTCTCCAAATAGGTGCATAGTTTAATTAATTCATTAATCTCTTAATTAACTAATTAAACCCTGATTTTCATTACAAATCATATTTGGCTATGTGAGGTCAATGAGTGTATCTCTATCTCATTAACAAAACTATTCATTCAATTAGAAAATTTTAAGCTCTCACATGATTCAACTCAAGTTCTACACTCTAGCTAGCCCTCTCAAGCATTAATCATGTGAACCCAACAATCTTATTGGTGGCCAATTAATAAGAAGCTTTAAGTAAAGAGTAAAATCAGCATAATCTCTTCATTAATCACAAATATAAACTCAAAAATGAGTACTTAATCCATACAAAACAACCTTAAAATGAGGTGCCTAGCTACACATAGTCATGAAAAGAGCTAAAACTATGCAGAATAATTACAGCCATATCAAAAACTTAATAAAGAAAGAGAAGAAGAATGAGAAAAACTAAGGATTGGAGCCCCAAATCTCTTCTAGACTTCAACCCAAGCTCAATACTCTTTAAGGAGACAAAACCCTACCATACCTAGCTCCTAGGAACACTTGAAAACTAAAGAATGACCTAATTTCGGTTTATCCCTTGCTTAAATACCCTCCATATGCGTTTCAGCAAGTAAAATACATGGTTGTATTTTCTATCATGTGCTTCAACACATAAGTGTGTGCTGAAGCATATGACACAGTAAGTTCTGGTCTTGGTTGGCTTCGGCCAGGGGTTGAGTTCTAAAGCATATGACACAGTAAGTTTTAGCCTTGTCTGCTTCAGCACATATGCTATTGGCTGAAGCATATGACATAGTGAATGCAATTTTCCATTGGCTTCAGCACATGTATTGTTGGCTGAGGCCAACAACAAAATAGCTTCCCTCCTGGTTTATTGAGCTTTTCCTTGGTCTTTGAGAGCTTTATGACATGTCATCTTTCACCTACAACGAGGACGTCATGAGCTCTTTAATTTTAAAAGATAATCCTACTTGAATGCGTTTAACTCATGATTTAAACTTTTCTTTTATTTTATCATATTTTCTTCTATATATGCGCAATTTGTCCTAAAAAGTAAGTGAAAAGAGAAGAAAATGTGCTAGAATGTTATCAATTTCTAAGTTAACAGCCCCACATTGCTGTATATGGGTCAATCTATAGAAAGGTGTAACAATACCCATGTAATTTTACCAAATGTGCATTTAACACCATATACATTTTTGGCATGCAAAAATACACACCAACTTCTTCAAACAAAGCAATGTCTTATTGCTTGACAACTTAAATAGATGTTACATTTTTTCTTGGTAGGGCCCACACTTTTCCACGTGTCAATCCCTCCTTCTTCAATATTATTCTCTTATTTCTGTCAATTCTCTCTCCTCTCACTCTCTTGCTTGACACTACCAAAGCATTGTTTTGGTTCTTGCTTTGGTTGCCACAAAATTAATGTTGAATTGGACTCATATGTTGAGAACTCTCTTATAAAGGAGGGAGACATCTCTTTTCACACCAATAAGTCAATAATCTTATAAACTAGGGATCTCCTAAGTCAAGATTGGGATTTCCATTATTTAAGCTAACACTATAGTAGACCATCAAGCTCACTAGGCTTTAAAATTAGGACACAGTTTGAAGGTGCTATAGACTTTGAGTAAGGATTTACAAGCTTTAGTGTAATCTAATTGTAATGATCTAGGAATATACAGTGGTTAGAGCTGGTTACCTTCAAATATTTAAGAAAAAAGAAATTAACTAGAAGAGATACTAATTATTCAAAAAGATTGAAAGAATTAAATCGAATTCAAAGCCATTAACTAGATTTCTTATAGTATTAACATGCTAAAAATATCTTCCTTGTTTCTTTCCGCAATTAGTGAATGAGAAAAGGGATCGATTAGTATTAATAGGCATGTAAGGTGGTTGGAGTTTGTTACCCTTGATATGGCATTTTTGCTTTGTTTAAATATGTGTATTTTTGTACCCAAGAAATATATGTGGTACTAGATGCACATTTGGAGAAAGGTATATGGATATTTTTGCACCTTAATCCCTTAAAACTACTTATTGTGGGCCCACAAAATCAAAAGTTATCGAACGTTTCACTTGATTAATGATGCTAGCATTTTTGCCCCATTTAGATATGTTAATGGGCATTTTCCCATCCAAGTAATATATATGGCACCAGATGCACAAATGGAAAAAGTGCATAGTCTTTTTTACACCTTAACCCATTACAAAATGAAATATTCAAATTTAAAGGGTTAAGAGGTAAAAATCCCGTGAACTTTTATCAAATATCATCCCCTATAACATCAAAGGAAAGCTTTAGATCACAAAATCGCAACCAAAATTGGTAGCTCAACGTTTATCCAACCAGAAAAAGATACAGTGTAGCTGACCTTTTAACCCACGCCAAAAGGAAGAGAGAGAGGGCAGAAAAGAGAAGGGAGAGTGAACCTTCCAAGCAGAGAAAAAGAGGAGGGGAAAAGAGGGCGGCAAAGAAGGGCTAGAGAGAGAGGGGGAGAGAGAGAGAATAGTAGGAGAGACTGAATTGATTAGGAATAGGCATTGAGGATTGACATGTGGAAAATTAGTGTGACCCACAGAGACATTTTGCCCTATTTATAAAAGTTTTTATGTAGTTTTGAACCCAAATAAAGTTTAGGATATTGAGTGCATATTTGAAAAAAGTTTATGAGTATATTTAATCCTTAACCCAAATTTAAATAATGGATAATCAACTTTATAAATAAAATAAGAGCAAACAAATGGATAAATAAAATAATATGTAATACCCCACAATAATCAAAACAAGTATTATTAGTATTACTAATTAGTAATTACAAAATATAGAAATAACTAACTCAACAAATATATAAGTAAATTGAGAAAAGATAATAAATAATAACTAATTAACAAATAAATTATATACACTGATTTACTCTATCTAAGTCCTAATGCCCCAAATTAGGCTCATCAATTGCTCACATGCTGTGTAATATCCTGGATTGTAATCAAGGATTAATAACTTCAAAGTAATGTAATTAATATTAATTGAGCACTTTTGAAGTATATATCATGCATTGTGATAATCAGGGGCAAAACGGTAAATTACCGACCAACTGGTTAGATACCATTGAGAACACTCCTTAGTAATCAAGATTAATGGCTAAGATTGAAAGACCAAGAGGTGGAATCTTGTGCATGCAAATGTATGTGAAATCATAGAAGGGAGAACAAGATGGTGCCAAGTGTCAAGATATGGACCATGGATGAGGTCAAAGTTTTCAAACTCATTCTCTCTTCCTCCCAAGTCGGCTAAGTGCATAGAAAGAATGGAAATGTGATCATTTTCATCAATATCTCATTTCTCTCTCATCCTCCTCCATTTTTCGCCAAGAACAAGCAAGAAAGAGAAAGAGAAAAGCTTGAGTTTTTGGTAAGTTAATGTCTTCATATGTTCAAGTGTCTTTCATTAATGTTGTTCATGAGGTTGAGGGCTATATTCCTATGGTTTTAGAATTTTGGTTGGTGAAGTTTGAGAACTTGTGGAAATTTGGAAGTTGGAGAATTGAGGAATTGGCTTTAGGAAGAAGAAGAGGTAAGAATTAGAAGCATTTTGGTATAGTTGTTGTAATCATTGGTTGAGTATTGAGAATTTATGAATTTGCCCTGATTTTGTGCAATTTTCAAATGGAATGAATTGGCTTATGTGTTGTGTAGAATTTGGTCTTTTGTTGAACATTTTGGCCATTGGAATTGATTTGGGAACTTGGGTTGGAAAGTGTGGCAATGTGTGAATTGTGTTGTGACATTGTGAGACATGTTGTGGTTGTTGTGTAATATGTTAATGGGAGTTGAATTTGGTCATTTTGATGATTCCAATGGTTTTCTTGAGCAAAATTGTGTGAGAATGGTATTTGGGTTGGAATGGGAATCATTTGGGATCAAATGTGAAAATTTGGAAAATCTGTCCATTGAAGGTCTGTGCTGGGCAGTCATTTTGTGTGGGCGTTTTAAATAGGCTAATAATGTTAGAAAATTATGAAACTTTCCAGTTTTGAATTTCACTTCCCAAGCTTCAAAATGGACATAAATTTTGTGTCATTTCGCTTTGTGAGCTGGGAGTTTGAACTGTCCAAAGTTTGGCATCAAAACAGGACTCTGTTTTGGCACAATGTTAGTTTTTGGTAAATCTGGACTTTTGTTGTGATTTCCAGTAATGGCCAATATTTTTCCTTGAAAGAGGACTTAAATAGCTTTCATTTGGCTTTGGAATCACCCCATTTCAAGTTTTGTGAATTAGTTATGATTTTTGGAAGTTCAGCCAAGAAACTGGATTTTCTTGGCCGCGGCCCAAATGTTTCTGAGCATTTCTAAGCCGTTCTAGGCCGCAGCCAGTGGATTTTTGGGCCGCGGCCCACCCCCAAAAATCAGTATTTTACACTTTTAAAGGTGGTTTTTGGTATAGCCTTTCCCAACCCTTTAGGCATATGTTTAGACCTAGAATAGTCACCTAAAGAGTTCAAATGATAACCAACTTAAAGTATTATAAAGAAAAGAACTTGGGAAAGAGATTGACGGGTTGTCCCTAACTTGGTTTACAGGATTTGATATTTGCCATCCTCGTGGGCCCGCAGTGCCAAGAAACGTCGGGAAAGGATCAGGTAGTGACTCTCTCTCTTATACTTTGTGTAATGCACTGTATGTGTGTTGTATCACTGTTTTATGATGATTTCTGATGCTGCTACGGTTACAGCTGGTGATAGCTGTTGTTTACAGCGTAAGCTATCGTTTACAGCATAAGCTGTCGTTTACAGCGCAAGCTGTCGTTTACAGCGTAAGCTGTCATTAATGTGATTACAGCGTAAGCTGTCGTGATGGTGATTACAGTGTAAGCTGTCATGATTATGATTACAGCGAGAGCTGTCGTATTGTGTATATAGCCGTGAATGTTGTCGTTTGTGGTGAAAACCATGTATCTTTGAGATTGTTGCTGCTGCTATTGCTGTTTGTGATTTATATACATGCTTTGTGCTTATGCATTGTGTGAGTGGTTTGTTACTACTGAGATTCTCTTGAATCTCATTCTTTCCTATGACTAACATTTTAGACAGGGCATGTGGCTCAAAGGAGAGGCGGCCAACCCGGAGCAATTAGGACCCTTGGGGGTATATAGTTGAATTGGAAATGTTGGTTATTTATTTTGAACCCAGGATTACTGTATATTTTGAAATAGGAATATTATATTCGATTTTAGTTGTGTAATCCCCTAGTGGATACTTGTAAACCCTCAAGTTATATATGTATAGAACCCGGGAGTTGCCGGGGAGACGGTTATACACTCTGATATGATGAATGTATATTAACTGCACAGGTAATTATATTCGAATATTGAAATTGAGACCAGGATGGGAAAAAGAGTTTTGAAAGTTTTTGTGAAAATTTTACTGTGAGACAGAAAGTTTAAAACGAGGTTAAAGCATCCAATGGTCTCTAATCCGATTTAAATATGTGTTATCGAATTATAATTACGTGTTTAAAGTTAGGGGGTTACATGCTGACCATTAGTTATACAACACAATGTCCACAATGCCAACACATTACAATAAAGGGAAAACGAGAAAATGTTGAAAAACCAAATAATAAATATTTGAATAAATATACAAAAAGAAAGCATATTAATCAATATATATAAATTGTTGGCAATAAAAAAAATAATGAATAAATTAATAATATAATTTATTTTAAAAATACTTTTTTTAACCAATTCAATATATTTCGAACTTCTAATTACAATGAAAAAGAAATAGAAAAATAACAGAACCCTCATGACTCACAACCTACATCCTTTTAATATCATTTCAATCGATAATTATATACACACATATAAATAATCAAATAAATATAATAAAGGATAAAACATAATAAATAATAAATGAATTGTATAACATTCAATTAACACAATTTTTTTGTTTGAATAATTAACACAAAGCAAATAAATAAATTTAACCCAAGCAAACAAACCAATAATTGATTACAAATTTACAACACAAATAAAAATAAAGGCAAACCAATAAATGATAAATCATTAATAAACTGATGTATAATATATAACATGTCATAACATCACATAGCCCCATTAAAGACAATAAAAAGTTATTTCAGAAAATGATTCCAAGTAAAATATAAAGGGAACATGACAAATAAATATCACTTAAACTTGAAAAATCCCAAAAAGTCTGTTAATATATGGAAATGATAGAAAGGCGATGTAATAGGAATCTGAGATTTTGAAGTTTGTGTTTTGAACATAATGCCCCTCACATAATATTAACCCCTTTTCTCTCGTGTTTTTTCTTCTCCTCCTCGAAAATCCAAATTCTCTCCACCTCTACAGCTTTCGTCAAACATCGAAAGCAGATGTTACCGTTAAGGTGGCGTCGCTGCTAGTGTGCCTGTGATTGTAACATCCCAGCACTTCACTCTCAATATTGTCTACTTTGGGGTCCCGTCACGCATCACGATTTTAAAACGCGTCAAGAAAGGTAGGTGTCAGACCCTTATAAGATGTCTGTCATTCCCTTCCCCAGTCGATGTAGGACATAACAGCGATGATATCGATAATCAAATTCATCCCACTGCAACCTAGACATGTCGTCTCTGGAGAAGTCGCCAGAGGTAGATAAGGAGCTACACCAATTGGAGAAAGAGATGTGGGGAAGGTTTTACGATATTGGTTTTAGGAGAAATCAGTCCCAGAGAGAATTGTTCGACCTGATCGTCACTTCAAACCTAGAATCCCAATTTCTACCAAGTAGTCAGTGCTGATATTGGTTAAACTGAATCACTGAAGAAACCCCAAAATTTTGTTTTTTTTTTGTCTGGAAGGGTGTTTTGTTATTTTACAGGAATGAGCTTTAGCGGGCAAAAGATTGATTGACTTGTTATTATGTTTTGCATAGGAATTTCTAACAGGTTTTAAATTCTCAGTTTATTAAAGGTTTTAGCCTTGATTCTTATATGTAGAAACTAGCCTTGATTCTTATTGTGTAAAAGGACTAAGTAAGAGTTTTTTATTGTGACTAATTGAGTAATGAGATTAACTAAAAGAGTAACGGTTTTGACAAAATCGGTAATGGTTTTTACAAAATTCTTAAGTAATGACAATATGTGTAAAAAGATTGACAAAGAGTTTTGAGTTGTGGTTAATTGAATAATGAGATTAATGAAATGAATAATGGTGTTGACAAAATCTGTAATTATTTTGACAAAATCAATAAATACTGATTAAATGTACAAAAGGATTAAGAGTTTTCGGTTGTGACCAATTGAGTAATGAGATTGACTAAAAAACTAATGGTTTTGATAAAGTCCATAATAGTTTTGACAAAATCCGTAAATACTTACAATATATGTAAAAGGATTGACAAAGAGTTTTCATTTATGGCCAATTAGGTAATGGGATTGATGAAATGAATAGTGGTGTTAATAAAATCTGTAATGATTTTGATAAAATCAATAAGTACTAACAAAATGTATAAAAGGATTGACAAATGGATTTGGATTATGACCAACTGAGTAATGAAATTAAGTAAAATAGTAATGGTTTTGACAAAATCAATAAGTACCAACAAAATGTATAAAAGGATTGACAAATGAATTTGGATTATGACCAATTGAGTAATGAAATTAAATAAAACAGTAATGGTTTTGACAAAATCTGTAATATTTTGACAAAATCGATAAGTACTGACTATATATGTAAAATGATTGAGTAATGGGGGCTTTTTGATCTTTACTTCCAAACATAAAAAACCCATATTCCCACCCTATACTGTAACCCCATCACGGTAATTACATCCGAATTATGAAATTCAAGTGAAATAGAGACCAATAAGACAAAATCATCATTTATAATCTCACATCTTCAAGAGGGGGTGTCCAAAAATAAACAATTGAAAACATAGTTCATATGGTCTCACATTCACTTTCAAATATAATTACCTGTGCAGTTATATCACATAATAAATATCAGAGTGCATAACTAAAATCCTGGCAGCCCCGGGTTGCATATATATATACAATGGGTTTAAGGTTCCCAAAATGGGGATTACATATCCAAAATTATTATTTACATCTCATATACAAACAGTAATCCCAAACCAAAAACAAATAATCAACCCCCAACCAAATGTCTCTAAGAGATCCTAACCACTCCTGGTTGTCTGCTTCCCTTTCGAGCCACTTGCCCTATCTGAAATGCTAGTCATAGGAAAGAATGAGATTCTAAAGAATCCCAGTAGTAACAAATCACTTTCACAATATATAAACACAAAGCATGTAAGTTCTTCATGTTCAGCAACAACATTATGAGTCATGGCTCGCGCCACAACAGACAGCACTCATGGCTGTATCACAATGCACTATGCCAGCTTTCGCGATAATCATAATGTCAGCTCTCACTGTAATCACTATGCCAGCTCTGGCTGTAATCTCAATGCCCACTTTCACAGTAAACACTATGCCACAACATCATAAGGCACAAAGCATCACAAAGCAACAACAACACAATGCATGATAGGCATACATACAATATATTTACATAAAGTATAAGAGAAGAGTCACTACTTGTATTTTTTCTGACATTCTTCGGCACAGTGGGCTCACGAGTCTGACAGATGTCAAATTCTATAACCAAATTAGGGACAGCCGATCAATCTCTTTTCCAAATACATATTTCCATAACACTCTAAGTTGGTTATCATTTAGGACTCTTTAGGTGGCTATAAGAGGCCTAAACACATGCTAAAATGGTTGGAAGAAACTACCTTGAAGACCCCTTTTTGGGAAGCATAACACTAATTTTCAACTGGCTCACTCAAGTGAAGATAGCCTCACTCCAGTGAGATGGCTCTCACTCACGAGTGTTTGACAATGAGCAACAACCATGGCCAGAAAGTGCTTACTACACTCGAGCATGGGGGATCACACTCGGGTGATGATTCCAAATTCACTTGAGTCCCCAAAAGTGCAACACAGAAAGTGACAACCCGAGAGCACATGCAACATCAGAGGGAAGAGATCACTCGGGCACCACCCTTGGCACTTGGGTGAGGAGCCCACACCTATGAGTGTAAGAACACACTCTTGAACAATGACCAGCGAGTGACAACCCGAGAGCAACCCTAACTAAGAACTCACACCTTCACTCGAGTGAACCCATACTCACTCAAGTGATCACCAACATCACTCATTGTTTAAGAAGTGCACTCGAGCTTTCTTTATGGAAATACAGAAAAAACACAAAGGAGAAAGGGAAAGCACAAGGCAGCACTCGAGTGAGATCTTCTCTCACTCCAGTGATGCTATTAGATTGCCCAGAACGGAGTAACTGATAGAATTTCCCAGATTGGTTAAAATTACTCCCAATGGTTCCTAAACTCCACACAAAGCTCATACCCACCTAACATTGCCTAAGGAACACATTGGTAACCTTCAAAAGACCCACAAACCATTTTAACCACAATCTATGCTCTTGGGTCTCTAATTCACACACAATACCACATTCCAACCACACACTTTTAAACTTCAAAACCACTACCAACACTCAAACAACTTCACAATAAACCAATTCCAACATCATTCAACATCTAATCCATACATTCAAAATCGGCATAAAACCAAGGCAAATTCCAGAATTTCTCAAACTTATCCAAAAATCACAATAAATATATCATAAAGCACCAAATGCTTACTTCTTCACCTTGCCAAGGTCAAATGCTTTATTCTTCAACTTTCAAATTGCTCTAACACCCAAATCACCACTTCAGAATTCTAAAACCACGAAAATGAGCTCTTAACACTATGAACAAGTTTAATGAAGAGGATTTGAGCATATGAGAACTATTGCTCACCCAAAATCCAAGCTTCCTCTTTCTCTTCCCTTGCTTCAAGGTCGCCGGAAATGGGAGAAGGAGGAAAGAGATGATGAGAGATGGAGATGAAGATGAAGCGTACAATTTTCCCTTGGTCCATACCCCCCAAAACCGCATAAGAGAAAGAGAAGAGGAAAAAGTGATTGTTTGTCTTTTAGCTTGATCCATTGGCCCACAACATGATACTTGTTATCATCTTGTTCACTCCCTCCATGAGCTCATATAAGCTTAAAGCATAGGATTCTGACCCATAGCCAATAGATCTCAACCCTTGATCTCCAATCACCAATAAGTTTCCTCTTTGATAACTGACCAATTGGTCAATAAATTTCCAATTTTCCATTTTGCCCCTGGTTTTCACTATGTTTAATAAATCATCACTATGAACATTTATATCAAATTTGTATCACATTTATTCAGAAGTGTCTAATTACACTAATTACAATCAATTTCAAAGTTATTAGCCCTTAATCTCAAATTGGGTCATTACACATCCCCTCTCTGTCCTTTGCATGTGTTAAGGGACTTTTCTAAATTTTGAAAGTTGAAATGGTATTTATGCTTTTTTCCCCGAAACATTATAAAGTGTAAGTAAACTCATGCTAAATTAAATATATAATAAAATAATAATATGATTAATTACAAATTCAAAAAATATAAATAACTCGACTAACGAAAATATAAATAAATAAACAAATTGAAGAAATGATTAATTATAGAGAATTATGTCTTCAAATATTGAAGAAATAAATAAAATATAAATAATCAAATAAATAAAAAAATAACTAAATCAACTAAAGGAGAAAATATAATAAAAAAATTGAATAACATAATAAATACACATAAGCAAATAAAACAAGCAAACAAACCAATCATTAATTACAAAATTAAAATTTCAACCAAGCAAACAAACCAATGATTAATTAATTACAACATAAATAAAAAAAGGCAAACAATTAAACTTTGAATCATTAATAATTAATAAATAATATATAACATTGCATAACCCCACATTACCCCATATTAAAGACAAGAAATAATTATATAAGAAAATCATTCAAAGTAAAATATAAAATAGGGTGGACGGGCAATTTTAACAAAACTGTTTTATGTCAGGGGCATCTATCACCATTAAGTTCTTATGTGTATTAAAATATGGGAGAGGGGTGTCTCTATTGACATCACTCTCCATTTAATGTCTCTACCATTATATCAACTTTTAATTGTTGAGTTTTAATGATAGACTTTTATTATATTTAAAATTTTAATAATATCTTTACATATATAATTAATTGGGTAGTAGAAAATCATCGGCCCTCTAGAGGATTATAGAGATTGTCGAAGGAAATCTCGAAATCACCATTGTCCCTAAATTCCATGGTTAAATCAAGGTCCGATAAAAATGCTTCAGAGGGCAGGGCATGATTGTTTTCAGAGAAAAAGAAAAAGAGGTGATCCATGGAAGGGGCTGGGAGTTTAGGATGATACATCACTAAAACACACATCTGAGGATAGAGTTAACTTAGTTATGGCAAGGATGAAGAAGCAAAGGAGGTTTTCGAGTTTCATGTTTCAACCAAGACTTGGAGGTCCTAAACCATGATAATGTTTCCTTATGATTTCATTATAAAAGGGTCGGTGGGATAAAAGGGTCGGGTGGCGTAGTGAGGAACTACACCATGCGCAGGAAGGTGAGAAAAGATAGACTTATAGAGAGAAAAATAGGTAAAGTGGGACAGATTATGGGATGAGAGAGAACATTGAGGGTGGTGGTACCCACAAAAAATGCCCATTTAGAAAATTGTAAGGAATTTAAAATTGAACTGGACTGGCCGATTCGGCCAACCAATTAGTGAACCAGCGGTCCAACCAGTCCTGTCTGAGGTGAACCGTACAGACTGAATCACCCATATTTTTAATTTTTTTCAAAAATCATTTTTATTAATTTTACATAGAATTTTATATAAATAAACCTGAAATCTTTACTTTCTCACCAGTCCAACTTGGATTTAGCTCCAGTTTGACTCATTTCTAACCCACTGACCCTTAACCCAGTGCCTCGACTAGTTCAGTGTCTTGTCTGGTTTTCTGTACCTTGAAAAATTGTGATGTAAAGTCATTTTAGCACCTATAAAAATTTAATGGTACATAAAAATTTGTTAATAGAATTACCCCGTCACTCTATAAAATATAGAAACATTATAAAGCAAAAGTAAACTCATTCTAAGTTTAATAAATAATTATAAATAAAAAAATATAGAAATAACCTAGTGGTGGGAAAATGGGCTGGCCCGTGATAGGATCGGGCCTAATCGGGATAGGGCCCAAGTCCAAAAAAGGTATCAAAATCGGTGGCCTAGCCTATTTAAGTAAAGCCCATAGGCTTTAGGATCATTTATCTATTTTTTTTTCATGACTTTTTTTATTTCTTATTCTCCTAAAGACTAAAATATCTAATTTAAAACATAAACATCATCAAAACTAATTTAAAATATAAATATTATCCAAGTTTAATAAAACACATGTTATAGGTGTAAATGGTCTATTAAACAGTGCAATGTATACTATTGTAATAAAGTAATGCAGAAGTGAGCGCAGTATCGTTCCCAAGAGGATTGATTACTAAGTACCAAAATAGGTATTTTAATTCTATTTAGTCTAGCGATGAGTTAGTGATTGAGAGTACGAAATAAAAGATGATTAAATATGAGTGCAAATGATATCAAAACAATAATGAGAAAAAGCCCTAGGGGTTAGATTTCACTTAGCAAATTCCAGATTGAATCATTTATCTACTTTAGCTTAATTTATTCCACATGATTCATAGTTGAGTTTCCCTAATTTAATAACATGCCTCTTCCAAGGTCAAGTAATTATATAATTAATTGCTAATCTAATATATTCCTATATGAATTTAAGCAATTAATTATACATTAAGATTTATGGAACTTAGTAAGACTACACAACTCATATGAATATATTCCTATTTCATATGCAAGTCATGGTTTTAATTATAGGATTTATGCACATGCATATCCTTTCGGTCTCAACATACAAATTGAAATCATTCAAAAGGTGCCCAATCAATTGAAAACATTAAGAACAATAATTAAACTCAATCATGGAAAAATTAAAACTAGATTTAATAAGTTAAGATTCAATCCGTCATTAGTAAGCTACATCATCACCCTAGAAAAATAGAAATTTAACACATGATGAAATTAAAAACAAAACCAAAATAAATTAACATTGCATAAAACTTGAATATTAAATTCTAAAATATAAATACACAACAACTAGATGCATAAAAATGGAGAAAATCTAGCTGTCCCTTTAAGAGGTAAAACCTTCTATGTAGGTGGCAACCTATGACATCCATAAAGGAGGACTACCTAAGCCTTTCATATATGACGCATGTAAGAATTAAATACAATGCATTAAACTACTGTAAGATGGTATATGTGGAGAAGAGAGGAAAGTAATGGATATGAAATGATGTGTTTTTAAATGTGAAGGAGGGATGGCTATATATAGGGAAGAATGGAGTAGGTAAAATGGTAGATGAAGTAGTAGATGCAGATGAAGTGGTAGATGAAATGTGATAGATGGAATGGTTGGTGGAATTTCACATTTTGATCTTCATGAAAGTTATAGCTCTGGATCTTAGCTTGAAGACGCAAGTGGAAACTCCTCATTTCAATATTTACAGCTCCATTTATGGTAAATTAGTGCGTAAAGATCAAACTTGAACAAATTCACGTCCTCAACTTCCAAGCAAAATTTGCAGCTCTTAGAGATAGAACTGGGCTTTAGTCTCAATATAAAAGTTGTAAAGCTCTTAGCTTTTTATCCATATATAGAATATTCCAATCCGACATCTAGAGATCCATATATTACCTAAAAACTGAAAAAGGGTCTGATTTAGTGTTTTTCAAGAAATTGTATTTTATGCTCAAATTATTATTTATTTATTGATTACACCCAAATTCATTAAATTGAGCTCAAATATCCTCCATAAAATCATCATATTAGGAAAAATAAATATACAAATATTTTACTTATCAAATTCCCCAACACTTAACTCTTGGACGTCCTCGGACAAGAAATGACTAATAAATGCTTTCAACAAAATTAGAAGTGTCAAGTTATAAGTAAGATCACAACTGAAAAATAAAGAGATCATAGTATTCATGAATCAACGAAAATATAAACTAATAACTTTATTTGAAAATGAATAAACCGAGTTCGTTAGTGTAGCTCATTCTCTCAATATCTCAAGTATTTAAGGGTAAGTGTTTCACTCAAATTCAACCAAAAAAGTTTTTTTACTACCATAGGCTTGCTAAAAATTTCAACCTCCACTACCTAATTCACATGCATAATTCAAATTAAAAGGACTTATTAAGGGTTGTAATGGTGTTAAGGTGAAAGGAATGTAAAACATGATATGAAGGGTTACATTTAAGAAATTTAATAAGGCAATTGAAAAATGGGCAACTGATAAATAAATTTATCTTATCACAACAACCCACAATACTTAATTTTTTTTTCCTTCAATTTTTTTCATTTTTTCTTTTTACTCCTCCCTCAACTTAAATCAAACATGTCCCCAATGTTTTCTAGGGCATAGAGAATTTTGTTTTTTTTTGTTTTTGCATAATTCTGCAACTCTAAAGTTGATGATATATATACCCCCACACTTGTCAAAAGCTTATTTTACAAAAATTTCAAATGCTCTGCTAATCTTCCGAATGAGGTAAAAGCATTTGATATATCATTAAAACACATGTTATGGGTTGAGAATAAAGAAACAGTCAATTAGGCTCAAATGAGCTTATCAATGATATAATTGTAAGGTTGACTATTTGGCTCTGGCTAAAAAGAAATGAATGCCTTTATCATTTTTGAATGTGTATTAATGCCTTTATCATGCTATGAAATCTCTAAATTCAATTGATCCATACTCAAAACTTATATACTTCTTAAAATCATTATAAAGCACTTGAACATGATTTATTTTTTAAGAAGGAACAAAAACATGCAACTAATAAAATAGGTCTCAGGAGTTAAAAATAACTCCTTACTCTACCATTTTTTTCACACCCTATGCATCAAATGGTTTTTACTAACTAACTATTTTTTTTGAAACATAAACACACAATAAAGTAAAACCAAAAGATTAAGGAAAATTACAACCAAAGAGTGGTATTTGGACCTACTTCTGACTGCTATCTGAAGATTTCCCACCTATTTGCTTGACTAGTAGATCTGGTTTAGGTCATAGGTTTGTAGTTGATCAAGCAGTTGATCAGCAATTGGTACAGAAATTATGGAGTGGCGAGTTGCTTGGGTATAAATCCTGTTTCTAAAGTATGATTAAAAAAAGACAATAGATTATCATAAAAACCATTAACATTTAACCATCATAATGGCTTTTTGTGATATTTTAACTTAGCCCAATATGCAATGATAGAAATCCCATCTAACGTCTCCAAACCACTAGGTAGAGTGATAAAAGTTTGAGCATGGTAGAACATTTGTCTCATTCATTCAAGTAAGCTTGAAACCTGCAACTCTTGTCCTAAGGAAAAGATGTGATCTTCCAACTCCTTCACCCTTACACTCAAACCCTTGCTTCCATTCATAGATGCAGAAATGACCATACTTCCCTTTAGTCCTTGGATGCCTCCCTTGTATACAGAGTTGATCTTTCTAGCGGCTAATGCACTTCTAAGTTTGTTTGCTACAGTTAGAAACTCTCCATTCTTACCCAAATCAGTTTCACCAAAAAGCAAATAAATATAAATCTACATTTTTATGTAATACCCTTTTCCTCTTCCTTTCTCTCACACCATTTGTGTTTACAAGTGGAAGAGTGCATATTTACAAATAAAGAGTATATATTTACAAGTGGAAGAGTACATATATATAACACTAAAACAGCGACAATAAGATCATGCATATCAGGCATTTTTCAAAGAAGTTTAAAAAATTTCTGACACGAATGACCGACATTATTTGAGTGAAGAAATTAACAAAAAAATGGAAAGAAAGTCAAAAGTTATTGAAAAGATAAGACAGATTAGATAAAAGGATGATTATATACAGTAGTTGTGATTTTGGCTCACATCTTCCTCTAGTTTTACGTCCAATAATAGCTTAAACGATTTCTATGAATCGAGGATTTGCTTTCTATCCAGTTTTCTTATAAACTGGCAAACAGGGTCTTTTAACATCAGATTCCCAAGACAATAGCACCATTTTTCTTTATTGAATATGTCCACTAAATCAAGAAGAATACGATGAACATCACCACTCGGATGTGTGTCAAGAATTTGAATGATATCATCAAGTGACTTCTTACTCAGTCTATCCTTTATAAATTTAATTTTATCTTCTCAATTTATAGAAACCATACCTTTGTTCCTACAGTATTGATCACTTGTCCACCTTGCATATTTATGGCAGACATTCATTCTTTTAGCTCTTCTCCTTTTAGAGTAAGAACTTCTTCCCATTGCTCGCAAAGGTTTAACAAATGATTTATGAATCTCACCTGCTAAACGTACCTTAGTTTCAATGATCCAATGTACGTCCTCAGGAAGGCCCAAACACATGGATATCTTCATCCTTCCAAGTCGACTGCTATGGATCTTCCTGAGTTCATTTTGGAAAGAGTGGGGAGCCTGTTCTTAAGCTTTACAAGAGATTCCTCTATGGTAACTTGTAATGAAAATAATGAAAACTAAAATTCTCAACACAGTGCAAAGTGCTTCAGTGAGTAAGAAAGAAAAATGAGAGAGTAGGAAAGAAGTTTTGGGTTGCCTCCCAAATAGCCACCCTTCTTTAACGTCTTTAACTAGACAAAGACCAAACCACTTAACTCTATTCTTTTTTTAATTATTATTTTTTATTAAAAAAATTTTATGAGAAGGAGGAATTACCTATTGGTTCTTCAAACGTGATGACAGTTTTCAAAGTGTTGAGTGTACTGTCATTGTACTCTTTGAATGTTCTTGATTGTAACAACCAAAATGAAATACATCATCAGGGGCTACCAGAAGTCCTGTAAAATCACAAAACATCCAATCAAACCTTGGGTCGCCTCCCAAGCAACGCTAAATTTATAGTTTTCAGCCAGACTTCCCAGACACAAACTACTAATCAAAAGTATCAAACACCATGATTTCCTTGTCTTCATTTCTTTTCAAGAAACAATGTTTTAGACACCAACAATGATCATTCAAGGTAATTACTTGAACTTCTTCAATCATAGACAATTTTAGAGTACAAATATTTACTGAATTCAAATAAAGCATAACATGCATATATTTGCAAACAAATTTAGGAGTTTCCAAAAATTTAGAGCATCCTACAAAATCCACTTGAATCTCATCAATAAGAGTCAATACTTCACTAGGAGAGACATGAACAACAACTTTTGGAACATCCACATTAATTTCAACATCAAAATGATAAGAATTAGGTTCTACAACCAGAACCTCTTCTAGGCTACACCCGCTATCCTTTCCAAAAGTGATTTCAAGTTCCTTATCACATTCCACAAGAGCTAAGGTTTCATTCAATTCCACATCTTCAACTTCCTCACAATAATCATCATCAATAGAAGAAGTGGTCCTCATGCTTGAAGAATTATCTTGCCTCATAGTTTCAAGTAATGAAATAATTTGACTCACATATATACCAATATTTTGGACAATTGACTCAACACAAGTGGCAAGTTCCTTTTGCTCTCTACTAAATCTCTCTGTTAATTCCTTAAACTCCTCACATATCCTTTCTAAATTAGATTTTTCCTTATGCTCAAGGGTGTGTTCTTCAGTATGTGGATAAAATTAGAAAGGAGGATTAGGACAGTACTTGACATATGGATCCAAAGACTCTTGATGCTCTAAAATTCTACTAGGATAAAAGGAATGATCAAAACAAGTTTGGTTCATAGTGAAATCATCTCTCATATAATGACTGGTAGTTGTTAGTGCAAGCGTTGTACCCAAGAGGGGGTAAATTGGGTGATACTAGAAATTTCGTCGCTTATATAAAAATTGACTGGAAATTTAAAGCAATTAAGAGCTAGTAGAAATATCATCGAAGTGTACACCGAGATTTATACTGGTCTGGCACAACTACTTTGACCTACATCCAGCCCTCAGAGCTTCTCTGAGAGTTTCATTATATCTTCCAAGATTCAGTGAGTTCTTGGCACCTCAGTACACAGCAAGTTCCTTCACTCGCTCCCCTTTACACTTTGTAATCAACTCCCCAACTCAAAGTTCCATAACCTTAAGTTGTATCAATAACAAATATTGAGTTTGTAATGAACAACTCTCTCACAGAGCAAATGTATAATCACTGAAGTACAAAGAGTGAATATAAGAAAACAGAGCACAAAGAATATATTGATCGATGTGAGTTTTCTTGTTCTCAGTTGTTGTGTTCTATTCTTTGTTGAATGCTCCATATATATATAGATGATTTGTGATATCCATTGGAAGCATTTCAAACATGTCCGTTGGAGTCATGCAACTTTGTTTGACCATTCTTCAATTTGAAAACTAGCCATTTATGGTAGTTAAGCGTTTCGAACATTACGGATGATATATTTGACTTCTCTCTTAATACATGATCTTTTCATTATTCTTCTACAGATATACTTAGGAGACTAATACAATGAAAGGTTAATCATATAGATAACAGATCAATGAACGTTGGATTAAAATCATGCTTTCTATAGTGTATTACTCGAGTGGCTACTCAAGTGATCATGCTTTATTACTCGAGTGGCTACTCAAGTAAGCCTTTAAAAACCTTGGCAGAGAGTTAAATCAACATTTACTAACCATATTACACTGGTAAGTCATTGAGTAATTCATCTTACAATACCTGGCGAACTTGATTACTCAAGTGATCCCTCGAGTAATGCTTGCAATTCTTATCTCAATACTCAAGTGGTCCCTCGAGTAAAGGCATCAAATCCTTGGCCGAGAGTAATTTCTTCTTTGCTTACCTGCTTATTCGAGTGATCCCTCAAGTAATGCTTCAAATAACTTAGCATATTACTCAAGTGATCCCTTCGAGTAATGTCATTCATTTTTTGGCCGAGAGCTACTGGATGGTTTCTGCTCAGATTACTCGAGTAGTCACTCGAGTAATGTTTCAAATAACTATGTAGATTACTCGAGTGATCCCTTTGAGTAATCCCACTTAATTCTTGACAGAGAGATTTTTAGAACAATTTCTCACACATTACTGGAGTGGTCCCTTGAGTAATGAGGTCATTACCCGAGTGCTCACTCGAGTAATGTCTTCAAAAATCTCGCAATGTTCCTTTTTCTGTGCTCTGTCTTTTCCATCATCTTCATTTCTTGAGTAGATACTTGAGTAATGCATTTCCCTGTCACCAAGAACTTAGTTACTTTGTTTAAATCATTTTTTTTTATTATCAAAACCTTTTGTATGATTAATCCAATATTTGTTATCATCAAAACAAAGGGGATCTAATAGTAGTGCTATATGGATAATGCTCATAAGAATGACACTCTCCATAATAAGCAACACAAAAATAATTATAAGGAGAAGAATTTTCAATCCAACCAGCATTTATATTTTCTTGTCTCATTCCATCCATATGCATTCCTGAAAAAGAACTAAGATACAATAATTTATCACTACTTAAACCAAATGAATGCCGTAAATAATCAATTTTTTTTAAAATTTTTTAATTTTAACATGAATATTAAATTAGTATTAAAATTACTTGGTTATGATATTAATGATAACAATCCCTAGCAACAGTGCCAAAAACTTGTTACGGGTGTAAATGGTCTATTAAGTAGTGGAAGTGTACACTATCGTAATCAAGTAATACAGAAGTGAGTAGAGTATCATTCCCATAAGGATTGATCACTAAGTACCAAAATGGGTAATTTTAATTCTATTTAGTTAATTCACGTAGCAAATTCCGGATTGAATCACTTATCTATTCTAGCTCAATTTACTCCACATGATTGATAGTCGAGTTTCCCTAATTTAATTACTTGCCTCTTCCAAGGTCAAGCAATTCTATAATTAATTGCTAATCCAATATATTCATATATGAATTTAAAAAATTAATTATGCATTAAGATTTATGAAACTCAGTAAGACTACACAACTCATATAAATATATTCCTATTTTATATGCAAGTCATGCTTCTAATTATAGGATCTATACACATGCATATCCTTCCGGTCTCAACATACATATTGGAATCATTCAAAAGGTGGCCAATCAATTGAAAACATTAAGAACAATAATTAAAATTCAATCATGAAGGAAAAATTAAAAATAGATTTAATAAGTTAAGAATCAATCCGTCATTAGTAAGCTACATCATCACCCTAGGAAAATAGAAATTTAACACATGATGAAATTAAAAACAAAACCAAAATAAATTAACATTGCATAAAACTTGAATATTAAATTCTAAAACATAAATATACAACAACTAGATGCATGAAAATGGAGAAAATCTAGCTATCCCTTTAGGAGATAAAACCTTCCATGTATGTGGTAACCTATGCCATCCACAAAGGAGGACTACCTAAGCCTTCCATATAGGACGCATGTAAGAATTAAATACAATGCATTAAACTACTCTAAGATGATATATGTGGAGAAGAGAGGAAAGTAATGGATATAAAATGGTGTGTTTTTAAATATGAAGGAGAGGATGGCTATATATAGGGAAGAACGGAGTAGGTGAAATGATAGATGAAGTAGTAGATGAAATGTGATAGATGAATTGGTAGATGAAATAGTAGGTGAAAAGGAAGATGAAATGGTAGATGAAATGTGATAAATGGAATGGTTGGTGGAATTTCACATTTTAATTATCATGAAAGTTGTAGCTCTGGATCTTAGCCTGAAGACGCAAGTGGAAACTCCTCATTTCAATATTTACAGCTCCATTTATGGTAAATTAGTGGGCAAAGATTAAACTTGAACAAATTCATGTCCTCAACTTCCAAGCCAACTTCATAGCTCTTGGAGATAGAATTGCGTTTCACTTTCAACATAAAATTTGTAGTGCTCTTTCTTAGCTTTTTATCCATATATAAAACATCATAATCTGACATCTAAAGCTCCAGATATTGCTTGAAATCTGAAAAAGGGTCTGATTTAGTGTTTTTCAAGAAATTCTATTTTATGCCCAAATCATTATTTATTTATTTATTACACCTAAATTCATTAAATTGAGCTCAAATATCCTCAACAAAATCATTTTATGAGGGAAAATAAATATGCAGATATTTTACTTATCAACACAAATACTAAGACTTAAGTCCAAACTATAATTAATATCCACAACCAATTAAACAAGTTCACAGTCATAATCAAACAAGGCTACAACCTTCAAATGTCAGTAACAATAGAAACAAAAGAAAAAAGAAAATCATAGAAGAGAAGCTTCAAATGAGGCCTAAGTCAAGGGTTAGGTTAGGTTAACTCTGCTCCCTGACCAGTCCTTACTGCCCACTGCCCTGTACCCAATTTGTTTTTAAAAAAAGTTTAACGAGCCTAAAAGGGCCGGCCCTACAGGGCTGTAGGGCAGGCCCTTTTAGGCCTGCATCCTTTCGGAGGCTCTAATTATAAGTCTGGCCCGTGACAGGCTTGGCTCAATTTTTTGGCTCTAAAATAACCCCACTCATTGAAGATATAAATAAATAAACAAATAAAAATTAATTAATGATAAATTTTATCATAAAGAAAAGGGGAGTATATAAGGAAAAGAAAAAAGAGAGAGTATATTATAATAAAAACACAAATCATTCTTTAACTACATAATACAAAATAATGAACATATTAATAATATAGTCTATAATTTATAATACTTATAAGTTAATGTATTTATAACATATAATTACAAAAACAAAATAAAAAAAATACAAAGTTTAAACCATCTAGACTCAACGGCTCAACCTACTACATCCTTTAATTTCATTTATCAATCAAATAAAATTTTGTACTTTTTATAAATTCAATGTACTTATAACTTATAATTATAAGGGATAAGGTGCAAAAATACCTACCAAATTATTCCAAAAGTGCACCAACACCATCACCTTTTTTTGAATACAAAATTAACCATAAACTAACACATATATTAAAATGACAATTGTTATTTTTTTATAGTTTGGCCCATGTTATTTATGAAATAAAAATGCCAAAATTTTTAAATTTCCTTTTCTACCCTTGTCCCTTTCATCCACGCTCCCTTCCTTTCCCTTAGATTACCCATTTTCTTCTCAGATCAGGTAGTGGTGGTGGTGTTGATCCGCCATTGCATATCGCAATGTGAAAAAGATGAAATCAACTACCAAAGATGTCCAGCTATCTAGTGCCAGCAGAAATGATGTTAACGGTGGAAGAAGGTTTGGTGTCGCTATCGTGCGCCTCAAATTTTGGCTCGTCTGATTCCTTCTTATGATGCTATTTAAGGAACAAAGATTTAAACCATAGAATCTTTGCTATGTTAAGCTCAAACCCAAAGTTTTGAAGCTTCTGGAATATCAACCCCAAGGTTTTTAATTCTTTTTTCAGCTTTTTCAGTTGTTGGTGCTGAAGAACGAGAGGTTGAGAGGGAGAACCTTTTTTTCTTTCCTTTTCTGTTATTGATGATCGATTGTTTTTCTTTTGTTGAAGATCGATTGTTTCTTTTGAAGCTTCTGGGTTTTTCATTTCTTTTTTCCCTGTTTCTAGTTTGTTGATAATTGATTGTTCCTTTTGAAAGCTTCTGGGTGTTTTTTTTTTCAGTTTATAATCTTTCAGAGATTTGTTGTTGATGATCTATTGTTTATGTTGAAGTTTCTAGGTTTATTTTTTCAGTTTAGAATCTTCTGGAGATTTGTGTTGATGAGTATAAGATGAATAAAGATTTTTTAGGGAGATTTTCTGTTTTTTTTTGTATTAGGGGTATTTTAGATGGATGTTAGCTAGCTTTAACAGTTGTGTTACTTTTACCCTCTTTTTTAAAAGTTTGTGGTTACTTTTGTACCAAAAAAATTTATGTTATTGAGTATACTTTTAAAAAAAGTTTGTGTACTTTTACACCTTAACCCTAATTATAAATAGAAAATAGAAGGAAAAATTATAAATAAACCACAATACATACACATAAATAATCAAATAAATACAATAAATAATAAATAAACTAAAGGAGAAAATATAATGAGTAATAAATAGGGAAAATCCCTAAAAAGGAACCTCAAAAGTGCAAAAAGATATAGAGGTGTATGGAAATTGAAAAATCCTACTCAGGTGCTTCTGACTGATCAGGGATTTTTAATTTGGAGAGCAAATGACCGCTTTGCCCATATGAGGTTAAGAGAAAAGAAGTGAGAGCTATATGCAAAATTGGCATGAAAGATGAGCAGAACGAGAGTGAAGGAGAGAGATGGTGCAATGTAACATATCTAAGGTATGTACAAATATTCCCTTGCGTCATCAATCCTCAATCATTTTTTTCCCTCATCTTCATTTGGGTAGGAAATGAGGGATTCAGAGCTGGGTATTTGGGTTGAAGGGATGTGAAGATTAATTTAGTGCAGGGAAAAAATTGTTGATACTGGGTGAATGTAGTGGAAGATGGTGATGGAAGATGAGGTAAGTTAGAGCTATGAGGGTAAAGAGAAGAAAGAGCGTGGATTTTGTAGGAAATGAATAAGATGAAGTTGTGAAACCCTGATGTAGATCTATAAAACACTGAAGTTGGCATTTAGTTTTGTGTTTTAAATTGATAGGAGGCTGTGATGGTATATTAGGTGAGTTAGAGGTACAAGGGTGAAGAGAAAAAGATAGGGTGGATTTTGTGGGAAATGAGTAAGATGAAGTTGAGAAAGCCTAATGCAGATCTGTGAAATAATGAAAGGGCCATTTAGTTTTTTATAAGTAAAATATTTGCATATTTATTTTTCCTTATATGATTATTTTGTGGATGTTATTTGAGCTCAATTTAATGAATTTGGGTGTAACTAATAAATAAATAATAATTTTGGCATGAAATAGAATTTCTTGTAAAAATACTAAATTAGACCTTCTTTTAGTTTTTAGGCAATATCTGGAGCTCTAGATGTCAGATTGGGATGTTATTTATATGGGTAAAGAGTGAAGAAAGAGCTCTACAACTTTTATGTTGAGACTAAAACCCAATTCTATCTCCAAGGGTTTCAAATTTTGCTTGGAAGTTAGAGCGGGAATCATCTACCATTCCATCTACTACATTTCATCTTCCTTTTCATCTACCATTTCATCTTCCTTTTCATCTATTACTTCATCTATCACATTCTATCTACCACTTCATCTTCCTTTTCATCTACTTCATTTCATCTACCTTACTCCATCATTCCCTATATATAGCCATCCTCTCATTTACATTTGACACAATCATTTCATATCCATTACTCTCCTCTCTTCTCCACTTATATACCATTTCATATCATTTACTCTCCTCTCTTCTCCACTTACACCATCATCTTAGAATTAATTTTATACATTGTATTTGTTTCTTGCATGCCTCCTATATGGAAGGTTTTACCTCCTACATGGATGGATAGATTTTTCAATTTTCATGCATCTTGTGGTTGTAATTTTTATGTTTTAGAATTTAATAATTAAGTTTATTGCAATGTTTATAAAGTTCTCAATTTATTTTACTTTTTTTTTTAATTTCATAATGTGCTAAACTTCCATTTTCCTACAATGATAAGGAAGCTTACTAATAACGGATTGAATTTTAATTTATTAAATCTACTTTGAATTTCTCTTTCATGATTTAGTTTTAATTATTGTTCTTAATGTTTTCAATTGATTGGCCACCTTTTGAATGTTTCTAATATGTATGTTGAGACCAGAAGGAGATGCATGTATATAGATCCTATAATTAAAACCATGACTTGCATATGAAATAAGAATATATTCATATGAGTTGTGTAGTCTTACTGAGTTCCATAAATCTTAATGCATAATTAATTGCTTAAATTCATATAGGAATATATTGGATTAGTAATTAATTATAGAATTGCTTGACCTTGGAAAAGGCTAGTAATTAAATTAGGAAAACTCGACGGTCAATTATGTGGAATAAATTGGGTTAGAATAGATAAGTGATTCAATCCAAAATTTGTTAAGTGAAATCTAATCCCTAGGACTTTTTTTTCATAGTTGCCTTTATATCATTTGTATTCATATTTAATTATTTTTTAATTTTTTAATCTCAATCACAACTAATCGATCGATTAAATAGAGTTAAAATTACTCATTTTGGTACTTAGTGATCAATCCTCAAGGGAACGATACTTTACTCACTTCTATATTACTTGTTTACGATAGTATACACTTGCACTTTCTAATAGACCATTTACACTCGTAACAAGTTTTTGGTGCCGTTGCCAGGGATTATAGTCATTAATATCAATACCAATTAATTCTAATACTAATTTAGTCTTTATATTATATTTGTTTTTCTTTTTTGGTATTTTGTGTTTCTTTTCAGTCTTTTGCTTAGTATATGACCAGATTGAAGGAGACTGAACTACAACCTCTTGATTCTGAGATCGAAAGAACTTGCCAAAGAAATCAAAAAGTTTGAAAGCAATATACTTCATTCCTAATCAATCCGATGGCAAATCCAGAGGGAGAAACAACATATATCAAAACACTCCGTGACTATGCAATACCAATAGTCATGGGGACAAATTTTGGAATCAGAAGACCACCAGTAGCAGCTAACAACTTTGAAATCAAGCTTGCAATTATCCAAATGATGCAAGCAAATCATTTTGGTGATTTACTAATAGAAGATCCTAACGTACATATATCCAACTTTCTAGAAATCTATGACACATTCAAGCAGAATGGTGTTACTGATGATGCCATTAGACTTAGACTTTTCCCTTTCTCACTCAGGGATAAGGCTAAGAGATGGTTACAATCACTACCAGTGGGAAGCATAACTACATTGGATCTTATGGAGTAGAAAATTTTGGAGAAATACTTTCCTTCAACAAAAATTGCTAAATTAAGGAATGAAATCGCCTCATTTACCCAACATGAATAAGAAAACCTCTATGAAGTATGGGAAAGATACAAGGAGTTGCTAAGGAGATGTCCTCATTATGGGTTACCAAATTGGTGGCAACTGCAAACTTTTTATAGTAGGATGACGCACATCTCTAGAATTCTTGTAGATACTGCAGTTGGAAGATCTTTAATGCAAAAAAATATAGAGATTCTTACAATATACTTGAGGAGATGGCAGCCAATGCATATCAATGGCCTTCTAAATGTAGTAATTCAAAGAAAGTACTTGAAGTGCACAAGTTGGATGTCCTTACAAATTTGTCTTCTCAAGTTGCATCTATATCCAAGCAAGTAGGATCATTGACAACCTAAGTAAATGTAATCAGCACTCCTACTGAAGCTTGTGATCAATGTAGAGGACCTCATGCGAGCACGCAATATCATGAAGGATACTCATTCATGCCAGAGCAAGCTCATTTCATCAGAAATTAATGGAATGCCCTATTCTAAAACATCTACAATCCAGGTTGGCAAAATCATCCAAACTTTAGTTGAGGAAGAATCAAAATGCATTCAAGCTGTAAGGGAACTACCAGCAACAAGCTCTTCAACAAACAAATCCACCATAGAAGAAAGTGAATATGGAAGATGCACTGGCTCAATTCAAAGCTAGGACTGATACAACACCCAAAAACCAAGATGCCTCAATAAAGAACTTAGAGAACCAGATGGGAAAAATTGCAAATATATTGAATTCCAGGCAACCAGGAACTCTACCAAGCAACACTGAAAGAAACTTAAGAGAACATGTGAAGGCCGTTAAACTAAGAAGTGGTAAATAATTGAAAGATCCTATAATTAAGAAGAAGGATGACGGAGAAAAGAAAGAAAGTGGAGAAGAACAAAAGGAGGACGTACAAGAACAGAAGGAGGATGATGTAATACTAGGAAGAATCAACTTTCTAGATAATCCTCCTCCATATGTATTACCAGTTCCATACCCTCAAAGACTCGTGAAAGCAAAGTTAGACAAGTAGTTTGGCAAGTTTATGGATTTTTTCAAAAAGTTACATATCAACATTCCTTTTGCAGACACTCTTGCTAAATGCCCAGTTATGCAAAATTTATGAAGGACATTCTCTCAAATAAGTGTAAGCTTGAGAAATTTGAGACAGTTACACTTACTGAGGAGTGCAGTACTATTCTCCAAAAGAAATTACCTCCAAGCTAAAGATCCAGGAAGCTTTTGCATACCTTGCACCATAGGTCAATGTAACTTTGAAAGAGTACTTTGTGACCTTAGAGCAAGTGTAAACCTCATGCCTCTATTTGTCTACAATAAACTCAGCCTTGGAAAGGTGAAGCCGACCACAGTTTTATTACTTTTGGCTGACCGATCAATAAAACATCCAAGGGGTATCTTAGAAAATATGCTGGTGAAGGTAGACAAACTTATATTCTAGCTGATTTCATAATACTAGATATGGAATAAGACCAAGAAATTCCTATCATTCTTGGAAGGCAATTCCTAGTAACTGGGAGAACATTAATAGATAGGCAACAAGAGAAGTTAACCTTACGAGTTCAAGATAATCAAGTCTCCTTCAATATCTTCAAGGCTTTATCCTTTCCAAATGAAGGCAACACCTGTTACAGAGTAGATACATTGACCAGCTACACAAAAGACGTGATGGACGAAATTTGCATGGATTAACTATTAGCAATAGGAATGGTAGATGTATCAAAATCTATTAATTCTAAAGTCTTAGACCAGATTAGGTACCTGGAAGCAAATTTCCCAATCTTTATCAAGAAACCATTTGAAGATCTGGGGGAAGGGCCGAGTAAGCCGGTACCATCAACAGAGAAACCACCAGTACTGGAGTTAAAAGTACTGCCATCCCACTTGAAGTATGCTTATATAGGAGGAAATTCAACACTACCAGTAATCGTCTCAGTAGCTCTTACTCCTGATGAAGAAGAAAAGTTATTAAGAATTCTAAAGGAGTATAAAACAACATTTAGATGGTCAATAGCTAATATAAGAGGGATTAGTCCTTCAATTTGTATGCATAAGATCTTGATGGAGGATAACTATAAGCCATCAGTTGAGCACCAGAGAAGACCCAATCCTGAAAGAGGCAAGCTTCACCCAAGACCTACTGAGATTTTCACTATGCTTCCAAGATTCAATGGGCTCTCAGAATGCCACAAAACAAGAACCGTCCTCGAATGGACTACAAGCAGAAATATTCTAACATAGAATTTTCTCTCCCCCTTACGAAAAGTCTTACTTGCAGAAAAACAACCTATGACATTTCTCACTTGCTTACGTACACAAGTCTTATGAGCAACAACGTTCTCTCCTGCTTACACAACTGTAAGTCTTACGAGCAGCAACGTTTTCTGTTACTTGTATCTTGTAACTCTTATGAGTAGAAAGTTTTACTAGGAATTCTCTCAACTGCTTCTCTCGTAAGGATGTCTACCCTCTCAAGGTCCAAATACCTTGAGATCAAATGAAAATAGAATTTGAAGTGTATACAGACTCTCTTACATAGCAAATATGATAAACACTGAAGAATGATATAAATACAGAGAAAATATGAATAACAGAGACTCGTGAATTTGCTTATGTGAATTCTTGTATTTTGTTGTGTTTGATGGTCTCTGAAGCTCTATATTTATAGACATTTGTTTTTTCCCATTTGAATAATGATCATTGTGGAGCGGGGTATGTTACTGTGGAACGTCATGTGTACGTTTGAAATCTTTGAACGTGGTAGGTATGTGCTTGGATGATCGTAATGATGTTGTATGCCGTTGTTTGACTTCCTCTGTGTTTTTCTAATTTAAACGTTCAAACTCCTGTATCACACTTATAATACATGTTAAATGATGTTATACAATAATAATAAGTGTAAATATAATGAATAAATATCATTAAACCATATTCGGATTGAACGCTGTAAGGCTGGTGCGTTTTGGCTTCTGGCAGAGTCTCACTCGAGCACTGAGGGGGCTCACTCGAGTGCAATACCATATTTTATCCTTTTGCTTCAGTTTTGCACTTGCACTTCCACAGGTTTAGAGAGAGTGTATTTTCACATTTACGAGTGATGTGGGTCCTCACTCGAGCACAACTCCTTCTGCTCGAGTGTCCTTGTATTTTACACTAAGAGCCGCATATCTAGACAACACTCGAACACCATTTTAACAAGAGTGTGATTTTACACTTGCAGGTGATGTGGGCCCTCACTCGAGCATACATACTCCTACTCAAGTGTGAAGAATATTCTTCTATAATATACTCTTATCTTCAGTACTTGCATCAAAATTAAGAGAGTTAGATTTCTCACTCACGAGTGCTGATATATCACTTGGGCATATGAACTCTCACTCAGGCATGCTTGTGCTTCTCTATTCTGCATGACTCTCGGCCAAAAACTCACAGTCCCTCACTCACTAGTGCTCGGGTGTAAAACAACTTCATGCTTGAGTGCTGGTTATAGTGCTCGAGTGCATCATTAAGATTGACAGTAATTGCTCTCAGCCAAACACTTCTTGTCCAACACTTGCATGTACTCGAGTGTAAAAGAGGTTTATGCTCGAGTGTTAGCTCTGTTGCTCGAGTGCATCAGCAAAAACTGACAGCAGACATTACAAAACTTTGCCATATGCATTTGGTAACTTTGTAATCATTCTTTAGACTTGTAAAACCATACTTTGCATACAAATACCTTTTGTTATCATCAAAACTTGGAATCTAACATTCTCCCCCTTTTTGATGATGACAAAACCTTTGTGATGAGTTTTAAGAAAAATCTTGATTAGAGTGAAAATCTTTAAAAACATCATCAACGTTTCCAAATGCATATCTTCACCAAAGTTTAGATTCAATTTTAGATTTTTGCACTTATCCACATATGTTTCTTACAATACTTCCAGTGGACACTTAACAACCAAGATAAGTCATAGTATCACAGAAACCATTAAAATTGAACAGAAAACTTAATAAATTTGAAAATAACCATTAGTGAACTCGAAAAGTGCAATATTAAGATTGAATCATCACCTACCCATAAAACCCCATATACAACCATGTCAGCAGAAATAAACCTACAAATAACAATAATCCTACCCCAATACACAAAACTGCCCAATACGCCCCATATAGGCTTAGAAACCATCACAAATCCTTCTCCCCCATTTTGTCAACATCAGAAGGGGGCTGAGGAAAAGTGGGATCGGATGGTGGGACAAAGGGCACCATGGCAATGGAATGGTCTACTGGCACCAGCTCAAAGGGTGGAGATTATGGCTGAGGAACAGAGGCTGAGGGTGGTGGTGAAGGCGACCGATCAGAAGTGACATCAACATTAAAATCTATATCGGTGAAGAGAACATGTGTCTGTGGATGAGGAGGTGAAGTCGAGGCAGGAGTGGTCTCAGGTATTACCTCAGAAGACATAGTCGGAAAGTGAGAGCGTAAGAAAATCTCCATATCAGTGATTTTCCTCAACATATCTTCTTGAGTCTTGAACATCAAATCAAAGTTGGTATTTGCCTTGTCCACCAACTTTAAAACTTGTAATTCCATTTTGTCCACCAGCTTCTCATACTCATTCCTCAATTCCTTTTTCAGTCCAGACACAGCTTGGTTGATTACTTCGACCAGATGGGTTGATAATGATGCATTTAGGAAAGATGGAGGTGGAACCTGACCTTGAGCATACGACTGAGCCTCATCACCTCTTGATGGAGTGGCTTTTCTCTGAGATGTAGCCCTGGTTTGACTCACTGGAAGATTGATACTCATGTGTGTTAGTTGAGTCTTGCCAAACCTTGGAATGATTACCCTCTCAGTTCCTTCCAAGTACTATATTTTTTTTTCATGAGGATGAGGGACACAAGTTATAGATATGGTATAGTCACGGATTTTGATGAAGAAAATCGAAATCTTCTTATCTAACTAAAAATAATCTCCCCCACATTTCTTTGTTGTCCGGCTAGGAAGGAGGCCAGCAAATAGTAATCTCTCTGAGCAAAATGGGTATAATTCTTGGACTTGTTAACCATGCTACGAGAGTATATGTAGTGAAGGGCTCGATGAGGATCAGGCTTGTCAATAGGCTTAAAGTTAAGAGGACCTATTGGGTCATTTGATCTTAAAAGCCGGAAGGCTTCATTGGCTAAAAGAGTGTGTGGATCTGGAGGTGGTGCAACATACCCAAGTAAATCATTAATGATACTAGCAGATATCATAATGAATTGATCTCTAACAGTGGTAGATACTGCTTCCTCAATCAATTCTCCAGTCCTAGATTTTATGTTGTGGGATTTCATGTTACAATAAAAAGTTTTCACAACAGAGGGTGAATAAGGAATATGAACATTCAACCAGAGAGCATAAAATCCAAGATAATGATATAAATCTAAATGATAATTCTTCTTCAGATAATCTAAGTCCACATAAACTATAGGGCAAAAATGTCTATGTGTAAACTCAGTATCATATACCTTCTATTTTAGTGGCTTTAGTTCCTTAACATTGAAACCTTTAGGAGGACTTGTGACTTGTTCTTCCTCTGGAGCCTTTGATGTAGAAGGTACCCCTGAAGCAGCCGCACTGGACTGACCAACATGGTGTGAACTTGAGGCACCGGCTTGAGAGGCAATTTTGCCAACCAATGTGCCAAGTTTTGACCTCTCCATTACTTCTCGGAGTTGCATATTGAAAGAGTCATCTGAGGAAGAAGAAGATTGTTGTGGTTGCTCAGTGTCCTTCTTCTTTCCTCTTCCTTTAACTTCTTTGGATTGAGACTGAGTAATCATTAGTTCTTTGAAAACCACACCCTTTGGTTTCTTTTACGGAGGTTGATCCTTCTTAGCCATTTGAGGCTTAGGATGAGGTTTCTTGGCTAGAGTTCTCTTTTTGGTTTTGGGTTTAGGAGGAGGTGTTAGTGTAGAAGACAATGTAGGAGATGAAGGTGTTGCTACCGGAGTTCCTGAAGAACTAGTAGAAGAATGAGTGGGAGAGGGTGAATGAGATCTTTGGGAGACAACAGGAATCTTAGTTCTAGCCATTTAGAAACGAAATGAAAACAACAAGAATCACATATTTGCTGAAGATTGAATGAGAAAGTTTCAGAGAGTTAGGGCAAGGAATGAGAAAATTTGAAGATAAATCTCACCTTATAAAGAAGATTGAAGAGTTGTAATAGTGATTTGAAGAAAAAAAAAGATGTTTAATCGATGGGTAACGGTTGGAGGTGAAGAGAGACGATTGTTGAGTGACGCAACGCTTCGAGTGAGAGGAGGAAGTGCGACAGTCTAAGCTATCGCGTAACTGATATAAGTTCCAATACTCGAGCAATAACCCTAGTGCTCGAGTGTTATTCATACTGTGGTCGAGTGTGATCATACTATGCTCGAGTGACATTCAGAAAAATTTGATAAAACATGTAAAAGCGTACCTAGTTTAAATATATCTTGCAATATTTTTCATCTTTGTACTCAAATCCTCCAAAATCATTTGAGTAACCATGCTTTGAATAAGTATTTGTAAAAATTCCTTCCTTTTACTCGAGTCTCTTGCTTTACTCTAGGTATGTTCATTCCTTGCTTGAGTAAGGATCTCTCTCACCCGAGTGAGAACAATTATAACTGTTGCACTTCAGATAACCTCTTGGTACTTTTATCTTCTCTGTTAACCCCTATTTTACAAGCTTAGAAATAGAGTATATACAATAGTTTTGTACTCGAGTGAGTATGAGCTTGTCACTTGAGTGACACTTCCTATGCTCGAGTAACAGACCTACAAAAACAATTTCTAATACTCCGATGCCAAAGTCAGTATGGTTATCATCAAAAACTCATTTAAACATAATAATTAACAAGAAAACTTACAACTCATTGGGATTAACCATTCCTAATTCTCTTCGAATATATAGGAATTGATCTTTAGCTATTGGCTTTGTGAATATGTTAGCAAGTTGATGGTGTGTTGGTATGAATTCTACTTTGACATCCTTCTTTTGCACGTGATCTCGAATGAAATGATGTAAGATATCTATGTTTTTTGGTCCTTGAATGTTGCACAGGATTCTTGGCCAAGCTTATGGTGCTAGTGTTGTCACAATAAATTGGAATCTCATTTAAGTATATCCCAAAATCCTGAAGTTGTTGCTTCAACCATAGTACTTAAGAACAACAGCTTGCTACAGCTATATATTCAGCTTCAGTTGAGGATAATGACACTGTGTTCTGCTTCTTGCTGAACCATGATACCAGAGAGCCTCCAAGGAATTGACATTGACCACTAGTACTTTTCCTGTCAGTTTTATATTTTTTCCATGATCTGAATCTGAATATGCCATTAAATATTTGTTTCCTCTTTTTGGATACCATAAGCCAGTTCTGAAGTGTCTCCTAGGTATTTAAAGATTATTTTCACTGTATCTGCATGTGATACCTTAAAAGCAGATTGATACCTTGCACACATTCCAACGTTGATCTGAATATCAGGCCTACTTGTTGTAAGATAGAGTAATAAACCAATCATTCCTCTATATTTAGTGATATTGTAACTAGGACCTTTTACATCAGTATCCAAAACGTTGTAGAACTCATTGGAGTATCAGCTCCATTAGCATTATCCAATCCATACTTCTTCAATAACTCCTTCAAATATTTTGTTTGAGATACAAATATCCCATTCTTCTTTTGCTTAATTTGAAGTCCAAGAAAGAAATTTAATTCTCCCATTATGGACATCTCAAATTCTCCCTGCATAATCTTGGAAAATTCTTGACACATAGATTCGTTAGTAGCATAAAAAATAATATCATCAACATAAATTTGAACAATTAGGATGTCATCCTTTTTATGTTTGATGAAAAGAGTTGTATCCACTTTTCCTCTGACAAAATTTTGATCAAGAAGAAACTTGCTTAGTCTTTCATACCAAGCTCTAGGTGCTTGTTTCAAACCATATAAAGCTTTCTTAAGTTAGAAAACATGATCAGGCTTTATTTCATCTTCAAAACTAGGAGGTTGTTCTACATATACTTCCTCCATAATATAACCATTCAGAAAAGCACTTTTCACATCCATTTGATAAAGTTTAAAACCTTTAATGCAAGCAAAGGCTAAGAGTACTCGTATTGCTTCCAATCCTGCCACTGGAGCATATGTTTCCTCATAATCAATACCTTCTTCTTGATTATAGCCTTTGGCCACCAATCTTGCTTTGTTTCTCACAATGATTGTTGATTCATCAAGTTTGTTTTTGAAAACCCATTTGGTCCCTATAACCGAGTGATCATTAGGTCAAGGAACCAAATCCCAAACTTGATTTCTTTGGAATTGATTTAATTCTTCTTGCATAGCAATTACCCAATCATTGTCAGATAAAGCTTCTTCTATATTAGAAAGTTCAATTTCAAAGATGAAAGCAGAGAAAGTTACCTCATTGAGAATTCTATTTCTGGTTTTGACACCTTCGTGAATATCTCCAATTACTTGATCAATCGGATGATCTTTAATATGTCTCCATGCTTTTGGTTGAGTATGATCATCGACATCTTCTATATTTTAAAAGTCATTTGTTTTAAAATCATTCTATTTTGAAATAGTTTTGTTTTCCTTTATCAAATCCATTTCTTCTTTATCAACATGTTTTGTCTGAGAGTTAAGTTCATCAAACACAACATAAATATATTCTTCAACCGTAGATGTTCTTTTATTAAAAACTCTATATGCTTTACTTCTATTAAAATATCCTAGAAATAAACCTTTGTCAAACTTTAAATCAAATTTACCCAAGTTTTCTTTACCGTTGTTGTGAATGAAGCATTTGCATCCGAAGATGTGTAGATGAGCAAGATTTGGCTTTCTTCCTTTGTAGAGTTCATATGGCGTCTTACCAAGTGACTTGCGAATATATGCTCGATTTGAAATGTAGCATGCAGTACTCATTGCATCTGCCCAGAACACTTATGACATTTCGTTTTCATTAAGTATTGCTCTTGCATTTATGTGAGGATTTTGTTCTTCCTTTCTACTACTCCATTTTGCTGGGGTGTTCTAGGTGCAGAAAAGTTGTGATCTATTCCTTTGTTGTTGTAGTAGTCTTCAAAGAGTTGATTATCAAATTCTCCTCCATGGTGTGTCCTAATAGAAACAATAGAAATACCTTTCTCATTTTGGACCTTCTTAGCAAACGTAATAAATTCGACAAATGTTTTATCTTTTGAAGCAATAAAAATAGTCCATGTAAATCTTGTAAAATCATCAACGATTACTAAAGTATATAGATTTCCTCCAAAACGTTTTACTCTTGCTGGACCTACCAAATCCATATGAAGTAATTATAAAGGTTTGGAAGTAGAAATCTCATACTTTGTTTTGAATGACGATTTAGTTTGTTTACCTTTTTGACAAGCTTCACAAATCATGTTATCTTTGAATTTTAGTTTAGGAAGACCAGTAACTAAATCATTTCTAATCAGTTTGTCAAGTTGATTCATATTAACATGAGCTAGACGCTTATGCCATAACCAACTTTCCTCTAATCTGCTAAGAAAACAATTTTCCAAAGAATTTGAATTTAAATCAATAATATAACAGTTACCATCCCTTTGAGCTCTGATCTTTGCCTTGATGGAATCTTTATTAAGCGGCTGATCTTTCTTGTTTACTATTAACCATTCTTTTGAATCAAAGATCACTCAATTATCTTTGTTAGTGCTTTGACTTACACTCAAGAGGTTGTGGTATAATCCTTCAACGTAATATATATCGTTGATTTGAACACCATCGGATTTTCCCACTTCACCAATTCCAGCAATACGTCCAGATTGATTACCTCCAAATGTTACCTTTCCTCCTTCTCTAGTTTCCAGCATGGTGAACTTATTTTTGTCACCAGTCATGTGTCTCGAGCATCCACTGTCAATATACCACTTGTTTGCTCGTAATGCCTTGAGACATACCTAGAGTAAGGTGATCAAGTTGTAGGTACCCACACTTTCTTAGGTCCTTTGTGGTTAGTATGTAATACATGTGTACCTTTCGAAACCCATTTATACATGCCAATAACTTGACCTTTTCTAAAATAACATGATGAAGTATAATGTCCTTTCCTATTACAATAGCTACATGATGCGAATGGATTTGATGTATGCACAGAATTCTGGAAATATTTGAGATAAGTTCTACTGTTATTTT
This sequence comes from Inga leiocalycina, assembly GCA_963242795.1. NCBI lineage: Eukaryota > Viridiplantae > Streptophyta > Magnoliopsida > Fabales > Fabaceae > Inga > Inga leiocalycina. The sequence continues at coordinate 27,226,539 of OY725329.1, read as the reverse complement.
TCTTATTTCCTCTGTTTTTATCATGATCGAACTTATATCAAAGGAAACTTTCTGAGAATTTAGAATAACTTTAAGAGTTTCACTTCCTTTAGTCAATTTTTCCACAGTTTTTGTTAAATCTCTTATTTTCTTATCTTTCTCTTCGCATACTTCACATGATGATATGACAGTATTTTCTAATTCCTTTACTTTCTTCATGTAACTAACCATTTCTTTAGCTACCTTGATGAATTTTGTATGCAATGCATTATATTCAGATAATAACTCATCATAAGTAGGTTCAGAATCACTTACCTCAGAATCCGATTCTTCTTCTTTGGCTACCAAGCATAGATTTGCCACTTCATCATCGTCGCTTTCTTCATCCGACGAACTATCACCCCAGATAGATGATATACATTCTTTCTTTTTTTGCTTCTTTTTGTCTTTGTTTCTGAAGCATTCATATTTGATGTTTCTAGGCTTCCCACATTCATAGCATACTATCTATTGCTTCTTGTTTTCTTTCTTGCTTGGTCCACCTTGATAATTTTTGAAGTTCTTTTGACCTCTTCTATAGAACTTCTTGAATTTTCTCACGATCATTCCCATATCATCATCTTTAGGAACATCTTCATTTTTGGAAGATTCTTCTTCTTTGATAGCTTTAAGTGCAACTCCTCTTTTGTTTTTATCATCGAACTCATCTAGTTCGTTATTGAATCTCAACTTTCGTTCATACTCAGAAAGGCTACCAAAGAGAGCAGCTACGGATCTTATTGACTCTCCTTTAGCTTCTTCGATAGCTGTCACCTTTGCTTCCCATTCTTTCATAAGAATATTAAGAATCTTTCTTACCTGGGATTTGGTCAAAAGATTTTACCAAGTGCAGATAGTTTATTAACAAGATGAGTGTACCTGAGTTCAAATTCTATATTCCTTCTCCAGGTTTCATACGACATAGATCATACTCTATAATTAGAGTATTAACTCTATTTTCTTTGATTCCAGATATACCTTCGTGAGCGATTTCAAGAGCATCCCACATATCTTTAGCTGTCGATAGAGTACAGATTCGGAAATATTCCTTCTGACTGAGAGCACTATGTATCATTAAAATTGCTTTACTATTTAACGTTACTAACTTTTTATCATCTTCGTCAAACTCCTATGGGCTCTTCTTAATGAATCTATCTTCGATTTTCTTCATTTGAACATAGTCACCATCTTGTATTACATTCTATAAACCGTACTCGTTAGCCATCATGAATACTTTGAACTTAGCTTTCCAGAACAAAAAATGTCCTCCAGCAAAACCAGGAGGTCTAGTGATTAAAGCTCCGTTTGGAAGAATGTTTTCACCCATTGTTGCCATTTATCGGATCCTTCTCAAGCTGTTAGCTCTTCAGAGAAGACCTTTCTCTGATACCAAATGAAAGAGGCAAGCTTCACCCTAGAGGGGTGAATTGGGTAATGTGCTAAATTTTTCGTTTGATGTGGTGATATGACAATTGTTGTAGATAAAGTAGAGTTAAGAGGATTAGTACACAGAGAGTTATACTGGTTCAGTCCAAAAACCAGGCCTACGTCCAGTCCTCAGAGATCAAGACCTACTGAGATTTTCACTATGCTTCTAAGATTCAATGGGCTCTCAGAATGCCACAAAAGAAGAACCGTCCTCGAATGGACTACGAGCATAAATATTCTAACACAAAGAATTTTCTCTCCCCCTTACGACAAGTCTTACGTGCAGAAAAATAACCTATGACCTTTCTCACTTGCTTATGTACACAAGTCTTATGAGCAACAACGCTCTCTCCTGCTTACACCACTGTAAGCCTTACGAGCAGCAACGTTCTCTACTACTTGTATCTTGTAAGTCTTACAACTAGAAAGTTTTACTAGGAATTCTCTCAACTGCTTCTCTCGTAAGGATATCTACCCTTTCAAGGTCCAAATACCTTGAGATCAAATGAAAATAGAATTTGAAGTGTATACAGACTCTCTTACATAGCAAATATGATAAACACTGAAGAATGATATGAATACAGAGAAAATATGAATAACAGAGACTCATGAATTTTTGCTTATGTGAATTATTGTACTTTATTGTGTTTGATGGTCTCTAAAGCTCTATATTTATAGACATTTGTTTTTTCCCGTTTGAATAATGATCATTGTGGAGCGGGGTATGTTACTGTGGAACAGCATGCGTACGTTTGAAATCTTTGAATGTGGTAGGTACGTGCTTGGATGATCGTAATGATGTTGTATGCCGTTGTTTGACTTCCTCTGTGTTTTTCTAATTTAAACGTTCAAACTCCTGTATCATACTTATAATACATGTTAAATGATGTTATACAATAATAATAAGTGAAAATATAATGAATAAATATCATTAAAATATATTCAGATTGAACGCTGTAAGGCTGGTGCGTTTTGGCTTCTGGTAGAGTCTTACTCAGCACTGAGGGGGCTCACTCGAGTGCAATACCATATTTTATCCTTTTGCTTCAATTTTACACTTGCACTTCTATAGGTTTTGAGAGAGTGCATTTTCACACTTGTGAGTGATGTGGGTCCTCACTCGAGCACAACTCCTTCTACTCGAGTGTCCTTGTATTGTACACTAAGAGCCGCGTCTCTAGACAACACTCGCATACCATTTTAGCAAGAGTGTGATTTTGCACTTGTAGGTGATGTGGGCTCTCACTCGAGCATACATACTCCTACCCGAGTGAGAAGAATATTCTTCTATAATATACTCTTTTCTTTAGCACTTGCATCAGAATTGAGAGATTTAGATTTCTCACTCGCGAGTGCTAATGTATCACTCGGGCATATGAACTCTCACTCGGGCATGCTTGTGCTTCTCTGTTCTGCATGACTCTCGGCCAAACACTCGCAGTCCCTCACTCGTTAGTGCTCGGGTGTAAAACAGCTTCATGCTCGAGTGTTGGTTATTGTGCTTGAGTACATCAGTAAGATTGACAGTAATTTCTCTTGGCCAAGCACTTCTTGTCCAACACTTGCATATACTCAAGTGTAAAAGAGGTTTATGCTTGAATGTTAGCTCTGTTGCTCGAGTTCATCAGCAAAAACTGACAGGAGACATTACAAAACTTTGCCATATGCATTTGGTAACTTTGTAATCATTCTTTAGACTTGTAAAAACATACTTTGCATACAATTACCTTTTGTTATCATCAAAACTTGGAATCTAACAAACTCGAATATGAAGGAGGTAGTGAGAAAGGGGGTAATAAAGTGGCTAGATGCTAGCATAATTTACCCAATCTCTGACAGTCAATGGGTAAGTCCAATTCATGTTGAGCCAAAGAAAGGTAGAATGACAGTGTGCCTAATGAGAAAAATGAACTGATTCTATAATGAACGGTAACTGGATAGAGAGTATGCATCGACTACAGAAAGGTCAATAAAGCCACCAGAAAAGATCACTTCCCTCTGCCATTTATAAATCATATGCTTGACAAACTAGTGGGGAAAGCCTATTATTGTTTCCTGGATGGGTACATAAGATTTAATCAAATTTTAATTACACCAGTGAATCAAGAGAAAAACAACTTTTACATGTCCATATGGTACCTTTTCCTTCAGAAAGATGTCATTTAGTCTATGTAATGCACTAGCAACATTTCAAAGGACTATGATGGCAATCTTCTCAGACATGGTGGAAAGGTTCATTGAGGTGTTCATGGATGATTTTTCAGTTTTTGGAGAATCATTTGATCATTTTCTTTCAAATTTGGCAAAAGTCTTGTAATGTTGTGTGGAAATGAATTTGATTCTAAATTAGGAGAAATGTCGTCTCATGGTGAAAGAAGGAATCGTGCTGGGTCACAAGGTATTTGATCGAGGCATTGAAGTGGACCGAGCTAAGATTGAAAGATTTGAAAAGCTACCACCTTCTTCCTTAATCAAGAGTATTCGGATTTTTTTGGGACACGCTGGCTTTTGTAGAAGATTCATCAAGGGCTTCTTAAAAAACACAAAGCCACTTTGCATGCTGTTACAGAAAAACACTCCCTTTTATGTTTAATAAGGTGTGCTTATTAGCCTTCCAAACTTTGAAAAGTGCCTTGACTTCTGCACCAATCATCATAGCTTTAGATTGGAACCTTCCATTCGAAATGATGTGCGATGCAAGTGATTATGTAGTTGGAGCTATTTTAGGCCCAAGAAAAGATAAGGTCTTTCATGCCATCTACTATGCTAGCAGGACACTCTCAAATGCACAGCTAAATTATGCAACAATACAAAAGGAGCAATTAGCAGTTGTGTTTGCATTCAACAAATTCAGAGCCTACTTGATCAGGTCAAAGGTCAATATCTGGACAGACCACTCAGCAATCAAATACTTGATTGAAAAGAAAGACACTAAACCTAAACTGATCAGATGGGTGGTTTTACTACAAGAATTTGACTTGGAGATCAAAGACAAAAAAGGGACTGAGAATCTCATCGTATATCATCTTTCTTTATTAGAACCACCTGAACGAAAGAGAGAATCACTAATCCAAGAGAATTTTCCGGATGAGCAAATTTTTATCATACAGTCACAACCTACCCCATGGTATGTAGATTTTGTGAATATTTGGCAAGCGGAGTAATGCCTTATGAACTTTTTAAAGTGCAAAAGAAGTTTCTGGCTGATGTAAGGTATTACTTTTGGGAGGATCCGTTCTTACCCAAACAATGCCTATATCAAATTATTAGGTGATGTGTTCCTAAAGAAGAAATGGACAACATCTTAAATCATTGCCATTCATCCCCATATGGTGGTCATTTTGGAGCAAATAAAATAGCTACTAAAGTCCTTCAATCAAGATTTTACTGGCCTACACTCTTCAAGGACGCCTACAGAATTATGGCAACTTGTGACAGATGTTAAAGAATGGGAAATATCTCAAGGAGACACGAAGCCCCTTTAACTAACATCTTAGAAGTTGAGCTCTTTGATGTATAGGGGATTATTTTATGGGGCCTTTTCTATCCTTATTTAGTAATCAGTCCATTTTAGTAGCTATTGACTATGTCTATAAGTGGGTTGAACTAGCTGCCTTTCCTACAAATGATTCTTGAGTGGTTATAAAGTTCTTGAAGAAGAATATTTTTACTAGATTTGGAATGCCTAGAGCTATTATCAGTGATGGAGGAAGGCATTTTTGCAATTAGCAGCTTCAGTCGGGATTGGCTAAATATGGAGTAACTCATAAGGTTGCAATTCCATATCATCGACAAACTAGCAAGCAAGTGAAAATCTGAAACAAGGAATTGAAGTGGATCTTAGAGAAGATGGTGAATTCCAATCGGAAGGATTGGGCACAAAAATTAGATGATGCACTTTGAGCTTATAGAATTGCCTTTAAGACACCAATTGGTACATCCCCATATCAATTGGTCTATGGAAAAGCATACCATCTTCTAGTAGAAATGGAGCATAAAGCATATTAGGCAGTAAAAGCCTTAAATTTTGACTTAAAGGCAACTGGTGAGAAGAGGCTTCTCCAACTTAATGAGCTTGAAGAATTTAGACAACAAGTTTATGAAAATGCCAAGTTATATAAGGAGAAGACAAAAATGTGGCATGACAGAAGAATTTTGCAATCACTATTTCTTTTTTTTGCCAACTAAATAATGAATTTCACTTTGCAATCACTATTTCAAACACACACTAAATAATGAATTTCACACAACAACAAAGTTTTCCAATAAGAGAATAGCAATATTTCACTACATGACACTTCTAACCAAGGTTCTGAAACCCGAACCAGGAACTAAACCGGTCGAGGTACTGGGTTAAGGGTTAGTGGGTTAGACCGGAGTCAACCCGGGCCTAGACTGGTGAGGTATAAAAAATTGAAAAATAATCTAATTTCTTATCATACCATCCAAATTTTCAAGTACTATATATCATTTCCATACATTGAATTAGTAGCAAAATAATCATTTAATCCAATACTTGTCATATATTGTTTACAATTTTCGCTACAAATTGACATCAATGTATCATAATTCATATACCACCCAAGTCCCAATGACACATAAATGTTCATCATAGAAAAATATCAAAAACAAGCATATGATCACCAAACTAATAAATTAATAATAATCATCATTGAAATCATCATTAACATCATTCAACTCCCTAGGTATTGAGATATCCAGAGGTGGAGCTATAGGAGGAGAAGCAAAGGCACTAGAAGCAACATGATCATCATTTAAAGACGGAGTCCTAACACAAACATCATCATCACCTATAAATGAAATGAATAAAATTGTTAATACTTATGTAAAAAGCTTACTTATATTCTTTTGTGTAAGAGTATCATCTTAAATAATAGAACAGATTATTAGAAACCTTCAAAATCCCTCGCCATTTGTTCAAGTTGATGATTTGTCCCTTCTACATCATCAAATTCAGGAGTTTGGTCTTCTTCAAGCACCCAAAAGTCAAGTTTATCAATTGATTCATAATCAATAGGGTCATAATTACGTTTCTTCTTCTTCAATTCACTCCTACAATACCAACATGATAGAAGACTAACATAAATAAAATGTATAGTGATATATATAATGAAATTATGAATAACTTGCCTTGTACATTTGAAACAAGATGCCAAGTATAGCCCAAGAAAATGCCAAAAAGTAAGACTGCTGATTTACATTACCATTCCTCCATCAATAGTGAAAATCCAAAAGTAAGTCATTAAGAAGTTTACCTAAACTTTAACCTTAGATTGTAGTTAGTTAAAATCAAGTCGTCAAGCCTTTGATGCTCCAATCTATTCCTTCTTTTAGTATGGATACACTCAAACAAGCTCCAATTTCTTTCACGGCCAGAAGAAGAAGTTTGACAAAGAACACGTATAGCAAATTTTTGCAATTCCGATACTGAACCCCCATAATACAACCACCAATTATCTGTAAAATAAAATCAAAGACATTTAGTATGCATTAATATCTCAATATGTGCTTTTGAATATGAAATTTAATATACTTACGAGGGACAAGTTTATGGGCTATTTTTTCACATGAAACTTTAGCAAATGATTCTTTATGCTCACGGTATACACCAATTTGCTTCATCATTGTAACATAATAATCAGCATTGCCAGGTGAGTTTGCCTCAAATAAATCAATCACAGCTACCAAACATCGATGCTTTCTAACAAAATCAGGACTATACAAAAATATGGGATTCAGCAAATATGCTGCTGCGTGAAGGTCATTCTTCAAATACTTATCCCGACGACTTTGAATAATATTTATGTAAGCAATGTATTGTTCCTTTTTCCTTTGAAACATGTCCTCGATAACATTTTTAGCCCTCTGCATCCCTTCAAAGACATAAGGTAATGAAGGCTTCTCATCTGAATCAACAATCCTCAACAATCTTATCAGCGGAGACACAAGTCTCACAACTTGAAAGCAATCGTTCCAGAACTGATTATCTAGAATGATTGCACTAAAAGTTTTCCCTGCTTCAATGGTTGCTAACTTGTACTTCAAAAAATGATCATCAATGACCAAAGCCTGTAAGTCATGTTTATGTGAATATATACTATGAAGGGTGATGAATGTGGTTGCAAATCTTGTTGCCCCAGGACGCACAATTTCCTTCCAATTAGGTCTTTTTCTTAACCATGACAAGAAGACTAAATGGTTATATGCAAATACAGTGATTTTGGACACCTTCTTTGCAAGGTCTGACACATGAGTCATAGATGAAATGTCTTTCAAAATCAGATTCAAACAGTGAGCTGCACAAGGTGACTGATAGATGGTTTTATATCTCTCTTTTATCAATCTACCATATGCCACATAATTAGCTGTATTGTCAGTCACAACATAAACTATATTTTCAGGACCAACCCACTAAATAACTTCTCTGAACAACGAGAATAATGTATTGGCAACTTTAACTAAATATGAAGCATCAACAAATTTCACAAAAACCATGCCATGTACTGAATATACTAGGAAATTAATCAAAGTTTACTGTCGAACATCTGACCAACCATCAGCCATGAGTGTGCATCCATTTTCTTTCCATTTAGCTCGATGGCTATCAATGACAAGCTGACATTCCTTTTTACAATGTCTCAATATGCTAACTCTATACTCATGATAACTAGGAACCTTAAACCCAGGCCCAATTGTAGTAGCAGTATCAATAGCTTTTTGAAATAAGGGACAAGTTAATGCATTAAATGGAATACAATTCACATAAACCTATTGAACAAAAACAATTTTTCCATTATTTTGAGCTTCTTGACTTGCCCATGCACTCTTGATACTTGGTTGAGCACCAGGAGTTGTCCTAGATGCAAAATAATTTTGAACCCCCACAGCTTTCCTCTTTGAAACAATCGGCTCTTCACTTTCTCTAGCTATATTGACTTCAGATACATCGTCATTATGAATAGGATTTTTCTTCAAACCTCCTATCAAAGATTCTTTCATTCTAGCACGTACATTATGGGAAACTTTTTTACAAGAACTCACTTAACCACTAACCCCAGCTAAATGTTGTTCCAGCCTATTTATCCCACCTCCCCTATAACTTGAACCACACAAAAGGCAGTAAATACATTTACTTTCCCATCTTTCTTAATAGAGACATATTCCCAAGCAGGGTCTGTTTTTTTGACACTCGATTGTGGTGCCTTTGAACTATTGGTTGGGGGATTGGTAGACTCTAGACTGGGGGTTGTAATATTCTCAATATTCTAATAACTTTCATTAGTAATATTTATATTTCCCTCCATTAGCAAACTGAAAGCAAAAAAGCACCTTTCAAATCAACAGAGTTTGGTTTAATAACAACAAAAAGCACAAAAAATCCAGCTGAGTCTCAGTAATTAATATCCATTCATCCACAAAGGAAGGCAACACTCAGATAATAACAGCCAGCTACAAGGAAAAAACAAAACAATGACATATAATTATATAAACATAAAAAACAAAGCATCAGCAGCAATGAAAATAGAAAACCCATAAATAAAAAACTAGCAATGAACTATAATAATTCAACAGAAACCAAATCACAGAGCAATGAACCACAGAGCAACAAGGAAAAAAGAATGCCAGTATCATTCAACAGAAAGGGTCAACACTGCAATAGAGCTAAATGCCAATATCAATAAAGCTTGCCAGAATCATTCCAAAAAAATGAAAATAAAACTATTTAGTATTTAGTTGTTTACACAAACTATTTCAATATTTCCACAACAATGCAACAGGGTCGAATCAGTAAAGTGAAAAAAAAGACCCTCTGAACTCTGGAGTGACAACCAATCAGTGAAGCACAGAGCCTCTGGAGTGATAACTGATAAGTGTAACCGAGCAAGGGAAAAAGGGAACACAAACTAACCGAGCAAGGCAACTCAACCTGTATACCTTCAAGCTTCAATGGCAAAACCAAATATGGAAAAACCAAACAAAAAGGAACCTCTGTTACCAGTGACCTTCGAGCTTCGACGGTGAAACCAAAAAGAGAACTCAACCTCTGTAACCGATGACCCATGCCGGAACTAGTACGGTCACCTTCGAGCTTCCACGGCGGTGAAATGAGGACGACATTGAGACGGAGGGAGAGTGTTTCAAGGACGATGATGACTTCGACGATGATTCCATGGTTCCTTGAAGCTTGAAGATTGAACCGACACCATCTCCTTCATTTCTCAGTTCTCCGCTTCTCTTCTCAGTCACCCACTCTCCCTTAACCTCTGACTCTAAACCGATCTTTGAGTTGAAGTGAAAGGGAATGGTGAGAAACCATAAATGTCAAACGTGTTCAGGCCTATGTCTATTCCTTATGCCATGAGCTCCTCCTCAGTTCAGTTTCAGTTTGAAGTTTGAACTTTAAAAAAAACAGAGAGATGAAACGACACCGTTTCATCAATTGGGAAAGAAAAAAAAAGGTACTGACTCGATGACTCACCAACTAGGCCGAGTCAGGCCGAGTTTCACCGAGTTGACCCAGGGTCAGTACTGACCCAGGTTTAACCACCGGACCGGACCAGTTTTGAGGCCGGACCACCAGTTTTTGGTCCGCACCGGCCGGTCCGGTCCAGTTTTAAAAACCATGCTGCAAATGAATTGAATGGCCAAAACTCAGTCAAGAACACATGCATCGGCAGAGTTACATGACAAATGCAGAACACAGTTCAACTATGACAAATGCTAACTACAAGCAATATTGTACACAAGGTGTTCTCATCTTTGTACAATAACAAGAATGCATAATACAGAAATGATTATAGGGAATTAACACAATGAATAGAGAAGAATTCTCAGTCAAAGTGCAAGATGTAGAGAAAAAACAATTAATGCAGTCACTCGTAATACTAGGTCAAAATAAAATTTCTAGAGAAATGATTATGCAGAATGGAGGGACTTTAATCAGCAAATTCAAATGCGGTTGTCCTCAAAGATGTTCAGAAAATACGTGAAATGAATTTAGCAATCATGCATAGTAATAAAATCAACAGGACAAAAAATGAAGATTTTAGTGTAACGCCAGCTAGCTATTGAATTTAAGGAAAAATTCTCAGAATATCAATGATGATTTATTTCCTTCTTAGGAAAGAAACCACTTGCAACCACTTGCAGATTACTTTTGATTTCAGATTACTTTGTGATTCTAGCTTCCTTCATGAGGAAGAATGCTAGATCTATGAATAGCTCTTGTTAATTCTTGTAAAATCATAACTTAATGAATGTTATTGATGACTTATGATATTCTTTCTCTCTCCATTTTTTCCCTCTCACTCCTCCATTCTGATTCTATTTTCCCCTCCTTTCCCTCTCTGTTTCTCTATCCCTATGCTGTTTCTATTCTCCCTTTCCCGAACAGATCTATGTGTGAGAAATTCAATGTTCATGTGAGTGTTTTACTTCAATTTGGTACCAGAACTTCGGTTCTTATGCTCCTAGGTTGCCTCTGTCACTAGAAAAATGAAGATCACTCACTGGGTCCATTCTCAAAACCAACACCACCATATGAGGAAGGAAGAAATTAGCCATAACCCAAAGTTCAGTCGCCATCCACCGTCTCATGTGCAGCCACATGCCGGAGGAAGATTATGCCAGTAGGCTTCACGGTCCCCATACGCCGCCATGCTGAACATCCCAAAGCATGATTTTCAACGCTTTTGAATTTATTTTTTGCAAGGTTCTCTCAACTCCAACCTATCCTAAGCGCAAGAATAATCAAGTTAAAGCTTCACTTGGGGTAAAGTTTCAACTTTTAGGGATTTAAAGCTTCATTGGTAAGGCTGACAACCCTCTCATTTAAATTATGGCTTGTTTGGTTGTTAATAGGAGGCTATTGTAATAACTGCTTGGCTTTAAAATCCTAGTTTTCCTAAAATGTTTAGATTTTCTTAAGTATTACAACTTTATTAATTCCGCTTAAAACTTTAAAGTTTTGAAAAGCGGACTATCTAAGGTGATTATATTGTTCTGCTAATTGCTTAAACGTCAGGTTAGCATCACCTTCTTTAATTGTCCATACCTATCTCATATGACCGTTTGTGAGTCATCTGCTAGGCAAGAACAATTAGAACTAGAAGTAATTCTTCAAGCAGCCATGGCCAAAAACTCTTACATCATCCAAAATAATCTTAAAGAGTTCAGTGTAACTAAAAAAGCTTGTGTGGGCTAACAAATTACTGAGGTGAACAGGCAACTTGCTAATTTAGAAATGACAATGAAGAGTTAGTTTGAGGAACTCATAAATGCAATATAGTCACCAAACAGGCATTAAACTGGAAAGGTAACTGGAGTAGTTATAGAAAGGCCAATGGATAAAATAGAATCAAGTAATATGAATGAACAATCTCACGTCCTTAATCAAACTAGATCTACTTATCTTCAGATTGGTCAACCCTTAGGACTAAAAAGTGATAGGTCTAGACAATCACCTTAGCATGAGTTTACTCATCATAATCATAATGAGATTGTAGAAGACATTGGGGATGAGTTTGACCAGGAAGAGCGTCATTATAAGCATTACAGAGAAAATCACCAGTGAAGTCAATATGACTTTAGAAGGATGCCCCCAAATGACATTACCAAGAAAGTAAAAGTAAAAGCTCTAGAGTTTGATGGAAGACTAAACCCTAGCATTTTTCTGGACTAGCTAACTAGCATGGAGGATTTGGTTTCCAAATCAAGTTGGTTTTCAAGGATTGATCTTTATAGCGGACATCACCAAATCAGAATCAAGCCTGGAGATGAATGGAAAACATAATTCAAAATGCAAGATGGATTGTATGAATGGCTTGTCATGCCATTTGGATTGCTAAACACCCCAAGAACATTCATGAGGGTTATGACCCATATTCTTCGCTCGTATTTGGTGGTGTATTTTGATGATATTCTGATTTTCAGTAAGTCTCGAGCAGAACATTTGGAACACCTCAAGTTAGTTTTCCTCATCTTATGACAAAGAGAAGTTTTATGTCAACTTGCCCAAATGTTCATTTCTTCATAATCGAGTTATTTTCTTTGGGTTTATAGTTTATGAGAAAGGATTAGTAACTGATCACTAAAAGGTTAAAGTCATTCAAGAGAGGCCTGAGCCTAGCTCTATTTTTGAAGTTTGAAGTTTCCATGGTCTAGCCTCTTTCTATATATGCTTTATTAGGAACTTCAGTACTATCATGGCTCCAATAACTAATTGTTTAAAGCTAGAAAATTTTAACTGGACTTCAGCTTTATCACTAGCCTTTAAGATATAAAGAAGAAACTTTCAGAAGCTCTGATATTGTCTTTACTTGATTTCTCCAAATGATTTGAAGTTCCTTGTGATGCCTCAAGATTGGGAATTAGGGGTGTGCTAAGTCAAGAAGGTCATCCGGTGGCTTTCTTTAGTGAGCAGTTGAATGGCACCAAGCAAAAATATTCCACATATGACAAGGAGTTTTATGCAATTGTTCGGTCCTTGGAGTATTAGAAATATTACCTTCTTCCTCAACAATTTATCCTATACTCAGACCATCAAGCACTCAGATTTATCAATTCTCAATGGCATTCAAGTCCCAATCGCTAAATAGATTAAGTTCATTCAAGGATTCACCTTTGTTTTCAAGCATCGATTAGGGGTAGAGACCAAATTGGTAGATGCTTTAAGCCATAAAGTTTATTTGCTGAACACCATGAGTGTTAGTTTCACAAGTTTTGAAAGGTTGAAGGATGAGTACATCTTTGCCCCTGATTTTGGTATCATATATGAAATGATCATAATGATTTCATTATTGATTATGGTTATCTCTTTCGAGGAACCACGTTGTGCATCCCACATACATTCATGAGAGATTTTCTCATCTAGGAGTTACATGCAGGAGGTTTAGCTAGCTATTTTGGAGTAAACAAGACCAAGGCTATAATAGGAGATTGTTTCTACTGGCCATCTCTCATGCGTGATGTGGCTAGAATTGTATCCTAGTGTCAAACTTGTCAAATGTCTAAGGCAAAGAGGTAGAATACAAGACTTTACACTCTTTTTCCAGTTCCTGAAGCACCCTGGAAAGATTTAAGCATGGATTTTGTATTGGGATTACCATGCACAATTCAAGGGCATGATTCCATCTTGGTTATGGTTGATAGGTTTTCTAAAATGGCTTATTTCATTCCCTATAATAGGGTTACCTAGTACCATAGTGTTAGATAGGGATGTTAAATTTGTAAGCTACTTTTGGAAAACCCTTCGGAAATAGTTTGGCACTCGGTTGAAGTTTTCTTCTTCTTTTCATGGTCAAATCGATGGTCAAACTAAGTGACCAATCAAGTCAATAAATAGGTCTACAAGTATGATTCGTTTTCAAATTGTTCAAGGTTTCAAGCCTAAACAGCCTATTAGCCTTATTATACCAATCCCTTTGACATTTCACACTTCTGAATCTGATGAATCTTTTACCTAGCACCTACATGAACTACATGTTGAAGCACAAATTAATAATGACCCATGAACAGTAGATACTACTAATGAACATCATCATTTTCAAATTTTTAATGTAGGTGATTTCTTTATGGCACGTATTTATCCAAAACGTTATCCAAAACATGCTTTTAAAAAGTTGCATTCTTGAGCTTCTGGACCTTTTCGTATTCTATGAAACTAGGGCCTAATGACCTCCTGACATGTCCATAAGCCCAATTTTTAATGTGGAGGATCTTATGCCTTATCAGGGAACTTTTAAGCCTCCCCCTTTGCTTTTCGATGATTCTGTAGGTACTCAGCCTTGTCATGCACCGGTTCCATCACTGCTAACTAACACATTGACAATTGAAGAAGTTGAGGTCATTACGGATGAACAGACTGTTTTCACATCAGATAGCCCAATTCATTACTACTTGGATTGTTATTCGAATTTAGAGGCCACTTAGATCATAAAGAATGAATTAAGAAGCATCAACCTTGCCTTACTATACACATATCAGCTCTCCACCTCTTAAGAGGAGAGTTCTTCAAAGCAAGAGGGAATTGATAGGAAATATAGGAAAACATAGTTTCCTTCTTAGGAAAGAAACCACTTGCATATTATTTTTTTATTGGGTTAAGGTATAAATTTACCAACGAAGTTTTGTCCGAGGAGCGTCTGGCACAAATATCTTTTAGAAGGTACAAAAATACCAGTGAACAATTAAAAAGGGGCATCCACCACAAAAACTTTTAAATCTATATTAACGCCATTAGGGGTTTTCTTCTCTTATAATTTAACGTCATTACTACAGATTTAACGGTTTTTATGGTGGATGCCCCTTTTTAATTGTTCATTGGTATTTTTGCCCCTTCTAAAAGATATTTTTGTCAGATGCTCCTCGGACAAAACTTCATTGATAAATTTGGACCTTAACCCTTTTTCATTCTAGCTTCCATCATGAGGAAGAATGCTAGCTCTATAAATAGCTCTTATTAGTTCTTGTAAAATCAGAACTTAAAGAATGATATTGATGGCTTATGAAAGTCTTTCTCTCTCACTTCTCCCTCCATTCTGATTTTCTTTTCGCCTCCTTTCCCTCTATGTTTTCATCTCTGTTTCTTTATCCCTAAGCTGTTTCTAGTCTTCCTTTCCCAAACAGATATGTGTGTGTCAGATTCACTGTTCATGTGAGTGTTTTACATTAATTTCATATGTACTGCAGAAACTGAAGCAACACCGAACATCAAAATCATAGAATACCAAATGACTTTCAAATGTGTCTGTGCAGCAACAAGGATGCCCGTAATAGAAGGTTTTGCAATTAAGACTCAAGATTCAAGTGGGGTAATGAACTGAAACTGAATTTCTCAGTCTAAGTTCAAAATAGCAAACAAAATCATTTCCAGAAAGAGATTAATATACCATTTCATATCTAATTAAGGTCCTTAGGTGCCATTTGTTGAGTTTTGGTCCAATCTAGTGGGGCAATGCACGTAACTGCGTCGTTTTGTTCATCTGGTCCTTTATATGTTCTCCAATTCAGGTCCTTAGGTGCCATTTCTTGAGTTTCTTTCCAATTGATAAATTTAATGAAATATCCCAAGATATAAAATTATTTAGACATCAAAATAGTACTAAAACTCATTAATTAGCACATAAATCCCCTAAATGACCTAAAATTATTTAGACAGCGTAGTGGTGGCTCGCTGGAGAAAGTGAAGGTTGCTGTAGATCGAGCCTGAAACTCCGTTCCTCTTCTCCCGTTTAGGTTGCCAGCAAAGGAAGTGAAGCCTAAGTTCTGAGCTTTGCTAGAGGAAGAGGCCAAATAGGCCGTAGGTCAGAGAAGCACAGTGATAGCGGTACTACCATTGGCACTGAAGACGGCACTGGAGGCCCACGGTAGCAATTACGAGTCTAGTGAGTGACCGTCTAGGTCGTTCCTAAAAATCGACCTCCCTTCTCAATGCCGTTTCAAAAAATCAGCATCTAGTTCTAGTCGATGCAATCTTCACAATACGGTCTCTTGTTCGGGAATGATCGCCAGAGATGACGATCGAGATTGTAGTACAGAGACGGGAGACAGGGGCGCCGGGATACGCCGACAACACCAGAGACAAAGACTGGTGACGGGGGCGCTAGAACACGCACCGACAATATCAGATACAGTCACCGATTCTAGTTCTGATATTGTAGAACACAACGGTGAGTGTTGTGAATTCAGTGTCGATTATTTTCTTCTCTAAAGCTATGATACCATGAAGAGAATTGGACTACTGAATTGATTGATTATCATATGAATGAGTTACATATATTTATACAAAAGTAAATCAGACATAATACTATTCAATCAAGGAAAAATACAAACAACACTATACAATCAGAGAATAAAACCTTCGCCTTGATTTATGGATCTTGACTTTGGTGCTTCTACAAAATTTTATTGGTAGCTAAGTGAAATCAAAGAAAGTAACTTTAGTGAGTATATTTTGTTGAAGACAATGTAGAATTCTAAAGAAGATGAAAACTAAAATGAAAGAAGGTAAACTAAAATGTCTAGGTTTCTATGATCAATCTCTTGGAGTTTGGAAGTATTAGTAACCTGAAATACAAACTTAGATGTTTAGCATTATTTAAATAAAAAAGGAATAATAACACTCAGCAAGCCAAATTTAATTAAACCGTAAGTGATCCAACCAGCAAGAAGCAACTAGAGAATAAAGTTGACCAGAAAGGTTGGCCAACCAACAAGTTGTCACAGGACAGTAATGATGAAGTCACAAAATCTCAGCTGACCGTTTGATTCCAGCTCAATTCACAACAAAACTCTTAAGTGTAGAATCTCAGCTGACAGTTTACAAAGAACTCCCAAGGGTCCTACAAATTAAACCCCAAATAAAATGTCATCTCTTGTAATTAAAATAATAGACACTTAAGGAATTAAAGAAGTGATAAAATTTGTCAAATTAAAAATTAATCCATATAATCACTCGTAAACATAGTTATCTTCTAATTAACACATTTTAGCTCAATCAAAGTGATGAAAGCCTAAGATTATACATAAAAATATATGGAAATAATGGGTTCTATTAATTCCCCCACACTTAGGCTTTTACACTTCCGGCAAAATAATGGAATAAAACTGAATCTCAAACATACCACCAATGAAGATGATAGGGACTAAGGTAGTATGGGCTGTCAAAGTCCCATATTGAGTAGTATGGGCTGCTTGATGGGATACTTAAGTGCCTTGGCTCTCCTACCTCAATAGCTAGCTTTTCAGGTGTGTCTCTCCAAGGTACTTGGGTGCCTATTAGAAGAGTATCAAAGCATGCCCAAATATTAACCACTTGTATTAATCAACGTTCTCCTTAAAATAGCATCAATCCAAAACAACTGCATGCCAAAAAAGCAATTACACTCATGCAATTTAATCAAGGAAAGCAAATAAAGGATGAGATTTCTGACACGGTAAGTGTTTCCCTCTCACACTATTAGTCAAACATCTTTCTCTCAAGACCATCTAATTTAGGCTTCCCATAAGCTTGTAACTATCCTATATCTCCACCATTAAGTAGCCCAGTCTTGTGAATCAAAGGGTTTTTTTAAGGCTGTACTGTTGGAAAGGCCAAATGATGGAGTGGAAGTAAATGCCAATTATTAATGAAAACTGGACATGTATGTTACTGTTTGATACAGCTTTTCATGACTAGTTGATGACACCAAACATGCACAAATTTAGATGTTCATGACAGCAAACTCAACATCAATCACTTAAGTACAACATATGCACAAAAGAGAGTGCACAAGACAGCAACTATGAGTGAATCTTCTTTTCTTTTCACCCCTGCCACTTAGCTAGCTCTCATTCCTCTTGTTTCCTTTCTGTTTTTTATCTTTTTCTTTTTCTTCTTTTGCTCAGTCATTTCTCTCTTCTTTTTTCTATTCATTATTCTATTTTTTCATATAACTTTTCATTGCCTCTTTCTGTATTTTTTTGTTTCTTTTTTTCTTATTCTTTTTGCTTTTTTTTTCTATTCTTTTTTTTCATCACTTTTTTTCTAGTATTTTAACAATAACTAAATAGCAAAAGCAAGTGCATTCAATCGAAAATTTTAGCCTCACTTAATTTTTGTCACCAAGATTGCATACATCAACTAGTTTCAATAAACATGAATTCATTATTTATTCAATCAACTTAGCAAGTCATAACCTCCAAACATTCAACACATGCAGCATTCATTAATCATCGTCGGAAAATGAAAGAATAATGCAGGGCTCAAAGAGTTAAATGAGGGATTTAATGTGTATAGGCTGCTGTTTGGTCAAAGGGTTTTGAATGGAATGCCCTTATCATATTCACAATTCCAAGTGCTGATGTGGTCTCGAATTAAGGATTGAGACAAGTTCTAGGAAGTTACTAAGCCAGATGGTATCACACAATTTTAGGAAAAATTCAGGCCCAAATTCCTTCCAACTAGCATACTCGCCCTCATTCACTCACCAAGACCAAATCGTATGTGAATTGAACTTAATGCATGAGATTATTCGGCCTTGATGCAAAATTCTAGAATTCATTGATTCAACAAGCAATTCACACTTCAACAAGCCTTAACACTATTCAAAAGGACGTGTTCCAGGATCAATCAAATTCCATACCAGTCAAGCAACCATCAAACCCAAAATAATAGTGCAAAGTTCAAGTAAATAATGACCAACAAAGATCAGAAACTCCAAAATAGAATCAGATCAAACAAGAGGAATAGAACAGAACGTTATTAATCAAAGTCACTTGAGAAAAACATTGTCCTCAATGTGAAATAATGGCAAAATAGAAATAGCACAAATACAACTGGATAGAACAGAGGTACCAAAACCTACGCCATAACAACTACCTTTTACCACTTGACTAAATCCCCCCCAAAATAAAATAAAACTTATGTTTAACAATAAAGCTCATAAAACAATTAATCAATCTACACAACTAATGTAAAGTGAGGGAAAGGGACAACCGTGCAATGAAATCTTCTTAAAGTCATGAGACATAAATTCCTATCCTTGATGAGAATCATAAGCCCCTCCAATATAGTCCTTGTTCCTTAATAAATGCTCCTTGGTGGTTCAGGATTGATCGGTACATGGTCCAAGATATATGGTACATGTTGAGTACCTTGGAGACCTATCCTATGAATTACCTGCAAGGAGAAATCATAATCAGTAGTCATATGTGATGGGCACCTAAACAACTTGGAGAACCACACCCTAAAAGCTAGATGTTGAAGTACCCCATCAAGGGGCCCATACTACTCGATGTGGGACTGGTAGGCACCCAAGCACCTTGGAGAACTATACCCTAAAAGCTAACCACTAAGGTAGGAGAGCCAAGGCACTTAAGCACCCCATCAAGTAGCCCATACTACTTGATGTGGGACTTTGGCAGCCCATACTCATGGTTATCAAATCGGGATACGACTCATGAATCAAAAAGTCTATTTTTGGAATCATGAATCGAAGCGTATCGTGAATCGTAAGATTCATAATCAATTATTTAGAATGATATAAATGAAATATTCACATAAGAGAATATTAAAAATTTGTAGATATTAGTAATTTAGCATTTTAAAAATAATAAATAACACTTCAAATTTCATAAAACTAACATTTAAAAAATCACAAATAATTCCAAAGATAAATTGAAATCAATCAAGTCATTGTCATACTTCAAATTTCAAAATCCTAACTTATAAAAAACTAAACATATAATTCATCACTCATGATTATTTATCTCCAAGATCAATGTCACTCAACTCATCATCATCCTCTATTAACAATATTGCTGCCTCATCCTCATCCTCATCCCTATCATCTTCAACATTCTCTTCATTCGCATTCTCTTGCCCTACTATAGATTTCCCTTTGCTATTGGCTTTGGCATTCAAGTTCCTTAGACCTAGAAAAAAGAACATTTAACATGATGGTATATATTTGAACTTTAAAGTTTAAATAAGAATCAACCTAAGTTTAGTTTTAAATAAAATATTATACCTCTTTTCCTTTTCTTACTTGGAGCTCCTTCATCAAGAGTGAAACTTTCATGGATGTCCATCCATGATGCATCAATTGGCAAACAAGGATCTTCTTTTTCATTAATCCACTCATCATCAGACTCAATATCTGATAAATATATTAGATCATAAGTTTCTCCCTTCTCCTCTCTTTTCTTCTGTCTCATCTCAAGTTGAAGGTTGTACTTGACAAATACAAGTGCATTTATCCTTTGTTGCTGTAAGTGATTTCTTTGTTTATTATGCACTTGATCAAAGGTGCTCCAATTTCTCTCACATCCAGTAGCACTACATGTGAGACTCAAAACTCTCATAGCTACCTTTTGTAACTCCTTACCTTCTTTTCCATAACTTTCCCACCAAAGAGCTACCAAAACAAATGTAGTAATAATTTAGAAATTAGAAGTGCTTACAAAAAATTAGATTTATATAGGATTAAAAATTAAATTTTAAAAAATAGTAAAGAAAGGCAAAAATCTACCAGGCTACTTTTTATCTCTAGTATCTATTGCCATGCTCCTTCCAAAAAGCCTATTGGCAGCCTTAAACGCTTCAAGTTGTTGATTAATTTCAAATCTTATCCACTTATCCAGAACCATTCTCTCAATGGTTTCATATAAACCATACATTACTTCTTTATCCGCATTAAAGTCTATGCTAACATGAAACCTAAAACAATTATAAAACAATAAATAATTTTTATTTTTTTTAAACTTACACTTAAACAATCAATATGTAAAGTACATGATAAAACTTACTTAGGATTGAGATAGTATGCAGCCGCATGGAGGGGCCTATGTAGTTGTCGTTCCCAACGAATATCAATGATCTCCCACACCTTCTTGTACCTTGATTTCTTATCTTGAAAATTGTTAGCAATTTCTTCTTTGGTTTTATCTATTGCTTCATAAAATATGGCATGGCTAGTCTCGAATCACCATCTATAAGCGTTAAAACTTTTACAAAGCAGAACCACACACTTCAAGCAATATATGATGGCCTTCCAAAATTTTACATCACTAAAAACCACGTCCTCCACTTGCTTACCCTCACTCTTACTAGCATAAGTACTAGAAGTCCAATCTTCTGAAGCAAACATAGTATGAAGAGCACTCTTTTGCTTCAAAATGCAACTTAATGTAAGATAATATGTTGCAAATCTTGTCACTACCGATCTAGCTAATTGTCTTCCCTTGGCATACTTTCTATACAAGTTAAGGACTTATGCATGCCTATAGATAAAGGTTGTTATTTTCTTTGCACTTGTGATGGTACTATAAAAAACTGGAAGCTTCCCAATGTCCTCAAGGATTAAATCAAGGCAGTGTGCTGCACAAAGGGACCAAAATAATTTTTTTCTCTTCTCTTCTAACATCGTCCCTGCTGCCACAAGATTTGCAGTACCATCTGTCACAACTTGCACTACATTATCCTCTCCAATTTGCTTAATCATGTTGTCTAGTAATTCAAACATTTGTTTGGCATCTTTAATCACACTACTTGTGTCTACAAATTTTAGGAAAACTGTTCCACTTGGACTGTTTAACGAAAAATTAGTAAGAGACCTCCTTTTACCATCAGTCCAACTATCACACATCAAAGTACAACTCCATTTTTCCCAGTCACTCTTATACTTCTCTAAACTTTCTTGAATTTTATCGACTGCCTTTTTTAAGTAAGAAACTCTCACCTCATGAAACGAGGAGGTTTCAAACCCCTACCATATTCATCAACAGATTTTAACATTTGAACAAACAATGGACTTCTCACCAAATTAAATGGTAGAGCATTACCATATATGCGCTTATAAATATCTTAAATTACTAAATCTCTATCTTTTAACATCTCATTCATTGTCTTCTGTTTCATAGATTTTGATGTTGCATCCTTTCCCTTAGCAATAAAAGAGTCCATTGTACCCTTATTTTCATTAGCATCTTGGAAAGTTGCCTCCTTAAACACTTCAAGACTAATATCATTTTTAACTTTTTCTCAATTGTCTAGCATTTTAAGAAACAAATCCTTAACATCACGGGGAACACTAGTACAAGGAGCCACATTATCTCTAGTTCCAACCAAATGATGTTTCATCCTAGCCACACCACCCCAATATTCATGTGAACAATATTTGCACTTAACTACAAGCCTATGTGGAGGAACACTTTCACAATGACTCCATGTAACATCAGGTTCCTTCTTTTTTTTTATTGAGAGTCATTTTTCCCACCACAAAAATAACACAACAACACCAAAATAATATGAGAGGAAAAAATAACTAGTTGAATTGCAATGAAAGAGGAAGATGAAGAGGAATAAGAATTACCCGGTTGGAATGGGAGTAAAACGCTTTTTCCACTATGAGGGGAATGGAATAATCCAACAAAGAATGTAATGACAATGGGAAAGAGAAATACAAAATAGGGTTATGATGGGATAAAAGGAAATATATAGGGCTCAATCAGTATCTTGATGTGATAAAAAAATACATATAATCTTTTTTCTATACAAAAGGATTAAGTAATTAATTAAATATCCCATAAATTATGGAAATCAATTAATCTAAATCAAATTTGGTTGAAATATCAAATATCATGAATTCATAAATATTAGATTTAGATATTTTATATATAATAATTTATAATAATATATAATCATTTTTCCTTAAAAACGTAATCCTTTCAATTTAGGTATTTACTTTCGTTACAGGAAACCCGAGAATGCAACACTAAAATCCAATCAACTGAATCAAGGAAAGATATTGGAAAAAAAAGAATCAAGGAAAGATATTGATAAAGCTGATACATATTAAAATATTAGCTGCCAAATTAAATCAAACATATTAGCGATTGCAACTGATGTCCCCTCTCCACTGACAAAAAAAATAGAAAGAAAGAAACCATCGCTTGCATCATCGCCTCCTATTTGGTCTCAGCCGCATCATCGCCTGTTTAGATATGTGTTGTGTTTCAAACACCAAGTGATAGCGAGAGATCATAAAGCACGATATCTGTCAAGAACCAGAAACAAAAAAATCAAGGGCTGGGTTGTTTTTGAATTGGGTCATGCATAGATCTGATGTCGCAAACTGCATCATGCGATTCTCCTCTGAATCTCGATTCAAGCAACTCCGGCAAGAATCGCACCATGCAGGGCCGATTCTGGCCTATTTCGAATCACACAACCGATTCGAATCGCTGGATGTAATAATGGTATCATTTTGTATGGTTCGTATCACGATTCCTACGATTCTAATAACACTGCCTATACTACCTTGGTCCCTATCAATACACTCTCCCTAGAAAGCCAACATCTTAGCGGCTTCACGCCTCCTTACCGGTTAAAACCCTCTATCGGTAGCCCTCTTTAATCTGCCGGTCACTGGCTCTAACACCAAATGGTAGGCACCTAAATACCTTGGAAAACCACATACTAAAGTTAGTTTTTGAGGTAGGAGAGCTAAGGCATTTAAGTACACTATCAAGTAACCCTTACTACTCAATGTGGGTCTTTGGCAGCCCATACTACCTTGATCCCTATCAATATAATCAACAGAAATCATGTTAGTCAAGTGATCAAGCTTATGTATGCGTAAATCAAGTGGTAAGTCAAATGAGAGAATCTCATGAATAAAGTCATGGAAATACTTAGGTTTCTAAATCAAATTATAGGTGTAATTCTATTCACTCAAAATCATATGTATTCATGTATACATTAGGGTATTTATATACAAGACATGAGCTTCAATATTAATGATTCATTTTGGTGATTGATATCAATCTCAATCCCTAATTATGTAGGATTCTAACTATCCCTGATTATGTGGCATACTAAGATATTTACATTATTTCCTAACACTTCCCCTCAAGTTAGAGCATAGATGTTAATCAGGCCCAACTTGTTATAAAGATAGTCAACCCGAGTGCCATCCAAGGCCTTAGTCAAAAAATCACCCAACTGATCACCAGACGATACATGTCCTGTAGATATAAAGTTTTCCTTGTTTTTATCACGTACAAAGTGACAATCAATCTCAATGTGTTTCGTATGTTCATGGAACACGGAGTTGGAGGCTATGTGTAAGGCAGCTTTGTTATCACACCACAGTTTCACAGGTAAATATGGCAAGATTGATCTCCTTCATTAACTGGTGAATCCACATAATCTTCTATACGGACTGAGACATAGCTCGATACTCAGCCTCTGTACTAGACTTTGATACCACATCCTGCTTCTTGCTCTTCCAAGATACCAAATTCCCTCCTACAAGAACGCAATAGCCTGTAGTGGACCTCCTAATCGTCTTTGACCCTGCATGATCTGTATCACAGAAACACTCAATCTTGGTGTAGCCTTGATTCGTATAAAGTATACCACAACCGAGTGAACCCTTCAAATAATGTAGAACAAGTTCCAAAGCTTCCCACTGAGCAGTACACAAGATTTGGCAGCGAGCCTAGAAACATTCAGCTTGGGCTTTGCACAGACGGATCAATCCTTATGGTACTTTTAGCAGTACACATAGTGCATGGCCCATTCTGCTGGTAATTTACAACTTACCTCCCTGGTTGTGTATGAAATGCAAGTATATGATGCTTTCTATGATGATTTTGGGACCAAAACAGCCAGGGAATGATATCGATGTCTACTTGGAACCTTTGATAGAGGACTGGAAGAAGTTGTGGGAGGATAGTGTAGATGTGTTTGATGCATATAAGTAACAGTCGTTTAAGCTACGTGCAATGATTTTCACCATAATTAATGAATTCCTTGCATACGGTAACTTGTCAGGTTATAGTGTTAGGGGTCATAAAGCATGTCCGATATGTGAAGTGAGTACACAGTTCCATCAACTCAAGCACAGTAGAAAAATAGTCTACCTTGGTCATAGACGATTTCTTCCTCGGTTCCACCCGTACCGTAGGCTAAAGAAGGCTTTTAACGATTTTCTGGAGAATGAAATGGCTCCGAAGCCATTAACTGGAGATGAGGTTTATAGTCGGGTGGAAATAATCAATGTCACTTTTGGTAAAAATCACAAGACTATGGGTGAGAAGAACATATGGAAGAAGAGGTCAATTTTCTTTGATCTTCCATATTGGCGTAGTGTTGATGTGAGACATAGTATTAATGTGATGCATGTGGAAAAAAAATGTATGTGATAGCCTTGTTGGTATGCTTTTACACATACCAGGGAAAACTAAAGATGGAATTAGTGCAAGACTAGACTTGGTTGAAATGGGAATAAGAGAACGACTGCATCCACAACTAAAAGATGATGGTAAGAGAGCGTATATGGAGCCAGCAGCGCATACATTGTCAAAAGCTGAGAGAAGAAGTTTGTGTGGGTGTTTGCATGGCATTAAGGTGCCACAAGGGTATTCTTCTAATGTGAGCCGGCTTGTGTCAATGGAAGATTTGAAGTTTGTGTTCCTTTATTCAAATGCAAGTGGGTTAACAATAATGCTGTTGAAATAGATCAATTTGGATCCTCCTCAGTTGATCTTGATAGAATCGGTTATAAAGATGAGCCATTCATTCTAGCAAGTCAGGAAAAACAAGTGTTTTATGTCATTGATCTAGCAAATGAAAAATTGTCTATTGTACTCCAAAGTAAAAAATAGAAGGATGGTGATCCGAGTTTGAATCTTAAGGACATGCCACCTTTCACTACAAATCCGCCTATGCCATCTGAAGTGGAATTGGTAGATGATGATGAATATGCAGCTAGAGTTGATCATTATGAAGGAATTTGGGAAAACACTTAAAGTAAGATTTTGAATTGTTTAAAGTGTGCATGTAATTTCAAGTTACTTATCATATGTCACATTTTTTTCTTAGTAAGATTTTGAATTGTTTAAAGTGTGCATGTAATTTCACTTTACTTATCATGTCACATTTATTTCTTAGCAGGATCATGGCAAGTTTTAATTCGGGCGACTTTGTTGGCTCACCGATTAAGAAAAAGGTTAGAGGAAGCACGAAGCTGTGGTCGTTGGTGGCACGTCATGAGGAACAACAGGCGAGCAGGGTTCACGTGGAATTTGATGATGATTTGAAGCCACTCGGCCCAGACGGAGACAAGTTCATTAGCTACCTTGGCTTTTTGGGTCAGAGCAAAGTTAACGTTCTAATTCCTACCTAGAGGAAAGTTTCAAAGGACACGAAGGCTATGATTTGGGAATAACTTTTGGTATGTAAAGTTGTATTTGTACCTATATTTTTATTTCTATTTGCTCATATATAACGACTACTATATATTTTGTTTTGTAGTAAATCTATGATGTTCCCAATACAAAGGAGATGTACAAGTATTGGATGGGGGAAGTTCGTGAGTGGTGGAAAGATTTCAAGTCCACGCTCACAACCAAGTATGTTTAAGGGCCAAGGTGTCATGAGGATCCTTGTAAAGGGTATTCATTTCTTTCTCCAAATGACAGTAGGTTGTTTGTCGCATCGTGGCAGGGTCCCAATTTCATGGTACATTGTGTTCATCTTAGTGTTAAACATTTTAGTTGAACTTACTTGACTTCACTAACTCAGTGATCGTTATTCTTTGTTTATATATAAATTGAGTCAAGCAAATCAAGAGAGGCGAGTGAAAAACAATTATCCTCATTACATGTCGCGTGGGGGTTATCAGAAGCTAGAAAAGAAGATGATGCAGGATGAATTGCAAAAATTGGAGGAAGCAGCCGAAGCAAAAATTTTTGCAATTCAGCCTGCATCATCTTCTTTTCGAGCTTCCGATAACCCCCACGCGACATGTAATGAGGATAATTGTTTTTCGCTTGCCTGTCTTGATTTGCTTGACTCAATTTCTATATAAACAAAGAATAATGATAACTGAGTTAGTGAAGTCAAGTAAGTTCAACTAAAATGTTTAACACTAAGATGAACACAATGTACCAAGAAATTAGGATCCTACCACGATGCGACAAACAACTTCCTGTCATTTGGAGAAAGAAATGAATATCCTTTACAAGGATCCTCGTGACTCCTTGGCCCTTAAACGTACTTGGTTATGAGCGTGGACTTGAAATCTTTCCACCGCTCACGAACTTCCCCCATCTAATGCTTGTACATCTCCTTCATATTAGGAACATCATAGGTTTGCTACAAAACAAAATATATAGAAGTCGTTATATATGAACATATAGAAATAAAAATATGGATACAAATACAACTTTACATACCAAAATTTGTTCCCAAATCATAGCCTTCGTGTCCTTTAAAACTTCCCTCCATGTAGGAATTAGAATGCTAACTTTGCTCCGACCCAAAAAGCCAAGGTAGCTAATGAACGTGTCTCCGTCTGGGCCAAGTGGCTTCAAATTAGCATTAAATTCCACGTGAACCTTGCTCGTCTGTTATTCCTCATGACATGCCACCAACGACCACAGCTTCGTGCTTCCTCTACCCTTTTTCTTAATAGGTGAGCCAATAGAGTCGACCGAATCTGAACGTGACATGATCCTGCTAAGAAATAAATATGACATATGATAAGTAAATTGAAATTACATGCATACTTTAAACAATTCAAAATCTTACTAAGAAATAAATGTAGCATGTGATAAGTAAATTCAAATTACATGCACACTTTAAACAATTCCAAATCTTACTTCAAGTGTTTTCCCAGATTCCTTCACAATGATCAACTCTAGCTGCATATTCATCATCATCTACCAATTCCACTTCAGATGGCATAGGCGGATTTGTAGTGAAAGGCGGTGTGTCGTCAAGATTCAAACTTGAATCACCATCCTTCTGTTTTTCACTTTGGAGTATAATAGACAATTTTTCATTTGCTAGATCAATGACATAAAACACTTGTTTTGCATGACTTGCTAGAATGAATGGCTCATCTTTATAACCGACTCTTTCAAGATCAACTAAGGTAAATCCTAATTGATCTATTTCAACTGCATTATTGTTAACCCACTTGCATTTGAATAAAGGAACTCTCAACTTAGTGTAGCTTATCTCCCATATGTCTTCAATAACTCCATAATAGACCATGGATGCCAAAATGGGGTTTTTGTCTTTTGAACTAGAAAAGTGCATTGATTCGGCTACCACCATCACCCGACTATTTTGCATAATACTTATGTTATCCTGGCCATTTGTATAGAAAGAATACCCGTTTATATCGAAGCCACTCCAACTTATGACCTTAAAAGAAGGCCCCCAAGCTAACCATTTGATTGTCTTAGACACATTGGTCTCGTATGCTATCTTATCCTTGAACCACTCTATGAAAGTTTTGTTTTGCTCATTACCTATCTGCATGTCATTTTTTCTTGGATATATCTCCTTTAAACTCTTTCTGTGGTCGGCTAAGTACGGCTGAACTTCTTCCGTATTATTCAAGATATACAAGTGTGCTTCCAACAATTCTTCACGACGCATACTCTTCACTTTGAGCCCTCGTGTTCCCTTACTTGTACCCTTTTCATGACGAGATTGGGCCTTTGACCTTGATAGATATTCTTTACAAAAGTCCATAGCCTCTTCAACGACATATCTTTCCATAATTGAGGCTTCAGGTCGATAAGGATTTTTAGAATACCCTTTTAAGTTCTTCATGTATCGCTCGAAAGGGTACATCCACCTTAGCTAAACTGGGCCATATAGTCTTACCTCCCTTACCAGATGAACTATTAAATGCACCATTATATCGAAGAATGCGGGAGCAAAATGCATCTCTAGTTGGCAAAGAATAGTATAACCCTCATTTTCTAATTCATCTAACATTCCAATGTCAATAACTTTGCTACAAATAGCATTAAAGAAACTGCACAACTTTTTTTATCGTGCTTCGCATATCATCTTTCATAATGCCTCTAATAGCTATTGGTAATAGTTGTTGCATTAAGACATGGCAATCATGAGACTTCATTCCTACTAACTTCAAATCTTCTATTGACACAAGTCAGCTCATATTAGAAGAATACCCTTGTGGCACCTTAATGCTGTGCAAACACCCACACAAACTTCTTTTCTCAGCTTTTGACAATGTATGCGCTGATGGCTCCATATACGCCCTCTTACCATCATCTCTTAGGTTTGGATATAGCCGTTCTCTTATTCCCATTTCAACCAAGTCTAGTCTCGCACTAATTCCATCTTTAGTCTTACCTGGTATGTGCAAAAGCGTACCAAGAAGACTATCACATACATTTTTCTCGACATGCATCACATCAATACTGTGTCTTACATCAAGACTACGCCAATATGGAAGATCAAAGAAAATTGACCTCTTCTTTCATATGTTCTTCTCACCCGTAGTCCTCTGATTCTTCCAAAAATTGGCATCGATTCTTTCCACTCGACTATAAACCTTGTCTCCAGTTAATGCCTTCGAAGCCATTTCATTCTCCGGCAAATCATTAAAAGTCTTCTTCAACCTACGGTACGGGTGGAACCGAGGAAGAAATCGTCTATGACCAAGATATACTGTTTTCCTACCGTGCTTCAATTGATGGAAGTGTGTGCTTGCTTCGTATATCGGACATGCTATATGACCCTTCACACTATAACTTGACAAGTTCCTGTATGCAGGGAAGTCGTTAATCGTAGTAAAAATCATTGCACATAGCTTAAAGGACTCTTGGCTATATGCATCAAACACATCTACGCCATCCTCCCAAAACTTCTTTAAGTCCTCAATCAAAGGTGTCAAGTAGACATCGATATCATTCCTTGGCTGCTTTGGCCTCGAAATCATCATAGAAAGCATCATGTACTTACGTTTCATACACAACAAGGGAGGTAAGTTGTAAATCACCAGCAGAACCGACAATGCACTATGTGTACCACTAAAAGTACCATAACGATTGATTCCATCTATGCAAAGCCCAAGTTCTTGGTTTGCTGCCAAATCCGGGATACATTTCATTTATTTTCTTCCATTGTAGAGAGTCAGCCGGGTGCCGAAGGTATTTTCCATCACATATTCTGTCATCACAATGCCATCTCAAATTTTTCACTTCTTTCGCAATAGCAAACATTCGTTTAAACCATGGAATGATTAGAAGATACCATAAATCCTTTAAAGGTTGCTTCTTACTTGTCTCATCACCAGACCCGGCACCTTTCTTCACTTTGTATCTCAATGTTTTACATTTTGGACACTCACTCAATCCTTCATACTCATTTTTGTACAATACACAATCATTAGGGCAAGCATGTATCTTTTTATACTCCATACCCATCGCAGACATGATTTTCTTAGCCTCATACATACGATTTGGAAGTACATTACCCTCTGGAAACATATCACACAACAGTTCAAGTAACAATGTGAAACTATTGTCAGTCCACACACAAGTTGCCTTTAAGTTAATCAAGTGTAAAATACCTGACAAGCGTGTATACTTAGTACACCCAGGGTACAAAAGTGTCTCCGTATCACTTCTCACGCTATCATATATAGGCGATTGCGCAAAACATTCTACCTCCACATCATGAATCATTTTCTCTATTCTATCATCATCTCTAACCTCCAAGACTTCCTTCTCGTAGGATCTACAAGTGGTTACTTCCTCACCATGCCATATCTACCTTGTGTACCGAAGACTTATTCCATCACAAACTAAGTAATCTCTAATATCATCAATATCCCATCGACTCTCATTTAAACACTTCACACATAGACAAAAATACTTTCCATTTTTACTAGGTGCATTCATTTTAGCAAATTCAATAAACTCTTCCACCCTTTCTCATATTCTTCACTAGTTCTCAATGCATTCATCCAACTGTGATCCATTTTACTACTCCAAACCTATTCCATTTTCAACAGTACTCACTTTTAGACCCATTGTCATTATAATATGAATATAGGTCAAGATAGGGTATGGCTTACTCATTTTTTAAAAATTTCAGCAGCATTTCTCCTTAAATGTAAGACATCCAAAACTTTAAACAATAACCCAAATAACAATAACAGAAATTTGACATACCATAGAGGATTTCAACAGCGGTTATATACAAAAAAAAAGTCATTAACAGACAATCACAGCCATTCTAAATATATAAGAAGCTATCATGGGGATTTGTCATTTACTTGGAAAATGCAGGAAGAACGTTGATTGCGAGGATTACTAGGATTGCTTGAAAAGGGGATGTAGTAGATTGGGTTTATTAGTAAGTTAAGTAGAGCATCAGGAGTTGGAAAAGCCATTAAACAATTGAAGATACTGTGGAGTGGAAAAGAATAACAATACACTGTTATATGATTGCCCCTTGCTGTTAACGAATATTAATTACTTTGGACTAACGTTTAAATTCCAACCTAATCCACGTTCATTCCACACTCTCACTATTACTTACACTTATGACTTAGGAGTGAATTAACTATGTTTTTTTTAATTGTGGTGAAATCGTTGCAGATGCATGGAATTCCCTCAGTTCCCTATTACAAATTCACTTTTAACTAAATCACATGTACAAATAAATAGTTAAAAATATTAAATTTGTTTATCAAATTTAATTGATTTCTAATGTTATCATTGTTAACTACATTAACTCTAAAACTTTGCTTCATTAATTTGGAAATGATAAATAAATGAAAACGTTTTATCTAACTTCTATATTTGGAATGAGGCAATATTTAATTTTCCAAACATATACTATGGATGGTTGAAATCTACTGATTTCTAATGTTATCATTGTTAACTACATTAACTCTAAAACTTTGCTTCATTAATTTGGAAATGATAAATAAATGAAAATGTTTTATCTAACTTCTATATTTGGAAATGAGGTAATATTTAATTTTCCAAACATATACTATGGATGGTTGAAATCTACTATTTTTGCCTACAGTGACGCAAAAGTCCTTCTAACCTTGATAGCAAATTCAAAATTTCTCCCAGGATTGACTTATTAACCGTGCATGTAATATAACAAAATGAAGCTTTTAAAAGAGAGGAATAAAACACCCTAATAATCTCATTTCCAGTTAGTATAATGCAATAAGCTCAAATAAATTGCTTTAATTAACGGGGAGCAAGTTTTGATCCATGGAAGCTCAGATCGCATGCAGATTTTGGAGAGATTAAGGTAGTATTATATGGTAATGTTAAGAGGGTGGAGATTGACAGAGTAATATGGGTCCGAAGACAATTAATCTCAGAGAATCATCTTGGTAGTCATAAATTAAACCTCAACAATATATAGTCATAGAGAAACTTGGAAAACGAAGAAATAACAGCTACCCAAAGATTGAAAAACAAAGGGATTTGTCTTTTACCTGGAAAATGCAGGAAGCACATTGAAGAGCTACAGGTCGAATGCACACCGTAGCTGAGAGGCGGATGGGCGGATGGACAAGTGAGGGACGAAGAAGAGTGACACTATCACGACTTACGAAGAACAAGTGAGGGACGAAGAAGAGTGGGCAACAGGGAGAAGGACTCTCGAATGAAGAGCAAAAGCAAACTAAAAAAAGAAGAACAGAGACCAGCGGGAGAACGAGGCACGAAATGAAAGCAAAAGGTAAATTAAACTATGATTGACAGTAGTGCTAGTGGGGAGAGATTCAACGACCGTACTTAAGGAACGGTCGTTGAATCATTGCTTTACAACGACCGTTCATAGGAAATGGTCATTGTAAGTGGTTACAATGACCGTTCTTCAGAACGGTCGTTGTATCTTATACATTCAACGATCGTTTTCATTTAAACGGTCGTTAAAAAGCTGCCCAGATTCGTGCCTTTGCCCCTCTCTTCTTTCTACTACTGTTTTCTTGGAAACGGACGTTGTTTGGTGCCGTGGAATCTTCTTCCTGTAGTAGTGGCAAGGTCAATGTGACAAGTGTTCGACTGGGGGAGGAAGGTATAGATGTCCCATTCCCCGATGGTGAGGTTGCCAATCTAGGTCAGGAAACAGGATCTTTCATCTTGTGGCCTAGACATCTTGTTCAGACTGTGCCAGTCCCTCCAATGGTAGGAAACACCTTACTGTTACTTGATCCTTGACATTTTACTTATAATCTTTATTTTGTGTGTTACTAGGAACAAGATGATGCGACAGAATTCCCTTTTTAGCACGACTGCAAAATATTCATCAAGACATAAACAAGGTCAACTGGCAGATGCCTTGTGAGATTATGGGTCTCAGAATCTCATATAATTATGGACTTGATAACAAAGATATTAGAGAGTTCCTATCTTTGGAGGAGATTGACGTAGGATGGGTCACATTTGCAATCATGTGAGTTTAGTTATAATTTTTAATTGTAATTAATGCACTGATATTTAAGGGTTTTAGGTTTCTACATTTACAGTGTCATTTCTCATTTCATTTATGTGGTAGCTGCTTCCACAAACTGTATGCCGAACGAGGGCTCGGCAGTACATATGGCTTCTTATGTCCTGGCACTATGTCACGGCGTAATAGCCAGAGGTTGGAAGATTAGATGAGCTATGTAGGCTATACAATAGGCGAGACTCAGCTGCCTTATTATCTAGCACCAATTGTTGAAGGGCAAGTAACTTTATTTGATATATTTATACACGTTCACTTTACGAAACAGTATCATGTTATCTAACCTTATTTTAATCTATATATGCATGTGATTATAGTTATCATTGGAGTCTCTGTGTTCCTTGTCCCTTGATCAATGTCATCTTTTGGTTTGACCCATTAGGTCCCAAGCCAAACGCAGAAATCAAAAACATTTTTAACACGTAAGTAAATTTATTTGTTGTCATTGATTTTTGATTTTACTCAATTGTTTTAATGTCTTCTATTTATCATTTTAATTATTATAGTGCACTGAAGACATATTATATAATGGGTGGGAAGCGTGAAGGTAAAGCTGGTCATACAAAGTGGTTCTAGCCAAATGTAAGTTCTTCACATTCAAGTTCTTCGATTGACTATTGCTTTATATAGGCCTTTATTCTTTTTTACTATTTGCTTTTAATGTATAGTATCATCGGCAAGCAGGGAAAACTGAGTGCGACTTCTATGTTATACTATATATGTATAACATCATTTTCTCTGGCCTTACTACAAATTTTTTAACAGGTGGTCATTTCTTGATTCTCAATTGAATTTCAGTTCTTTTCATGTGATTGAATTGTTAGTTATTTCATTCAATTTATTTATTTATGTTAACATATTCTCCATTTTGCGCACAGATTTTTGGTAATTAGGACCTCTACACAATCAAAGACATTAATTTGATCCAAGACCTGTTGTTAGGACATCTTCTGCAAAATATAGAAGGGTGATGATGTGTAGAGGTTTTTTTACATAGTGTAGTGGTTTTGTATAGTGCTATATAAGTTTGCATATTCGAATACTTTTCCTAGTTTCTTATTTATGAGTACTTTGAATTTGTTAAGGCATTATGCTTTACAGGGAACACTTTGGAAAATGATGTTGAAGAATAGGGATTTCATGGAAGCATGTCATCATCTCTTTGGCCATTGCATGTCATGATATACATTGAAAGTTGAAGTTTGCACATTAAAATGATGTTATGATGATATATGCGCTATATGTCATGATAGAAAAATTAACATGTGATTTTCACTTCCATGAGTAATAGGGGAAGCTAGAGAGTTAATTATGAGAGAATGGTTCATGGATATGGTTTTTTCTTTCAAAGATAGCAATATACAGGTTAGAGAACTCGTTAGGATAGGTTCATCTACTAGTATGGAGGCAGCGAAGATGGAGCTGGTGGGAGGGGAGACTTGTAGTAGTACGGAGGCAATGGTGAAATTGATGGAGCAAATGGGAACTTGTAGTAGTATGGATGTTGTGGTGAAGGGGATGGAGGAGTTGGGGACTTGTAGACATATGGTAAAGGAGCAGAGGGGGATGGTGTTGGGAGTAAAATGTTAAAATAAAAAAAGGATACAACAACTATTTTGGGGAAAACAGTCGTTGTATTTGTTAGATACAACGACTGTTTTAGGTAAAATAGTCGTTGTATCTACAAGATACAACGAAGTATCTTGTAGATACAACGACTGTTTTACTTAAAACAATCGTTGTATTTCCCATACTATGACTATTTTTTAACGGTCGCCTTTTCCCGAATTTTCAACGACACTAAGATAGACATCCCCTGAAAACAGTCGTCTAAAGGGCAAAAAAACGGTCATTAAAATTCCCTTCTGTAGTAGTGATAAGACCACCTCTACCTTCCAGATGCAAGCCAGATTTTGATATTATTTTTAACATAACACTTGAAACAAAATCTTTTGTTTTATTTGTTTTCCCTAGTTAAAATTATCCTTGCCCAAAGTCAAAAACCTAAAATTATCTCCAATCAAATTACAACATCAAGAACCAAGAATTGAAGCATAAGATTTCATGCTAAAAAATAAAAGACTAAGAAAAGGGGGAAAAAGAAGACTAATCTAAAACTGACAGCCAGAGCATTTTGAAGGAAAGAACTGTGGAGGACATACATATTCTTCGCTATTGTGAAGAATTTCCTTGATCTCAAAATCTCACCAACCAATGGATTCCCTCAGATGGTTGCTCCATCGCAGATGAACCCCCAGCAAAAGACCAGTTCACCTGAAAAAAGAAAGGAGAGAGAACATGACCAAAGGAGTCGACTGAAATCACATAATTGAAATATTTAAGATGGTGCTATAGAATTCAAAATTTGGGTCTCAATATTGCATAGACAAAGGGTCGACCTGGAAGAAATGGAACTTGGAGGAAGAAGAGAGGTGATGTTGTGCTCTGGAGCATTTGGGTTTCGGCTGGAATAGATTAGAGGGAAAAGGAGTAAAAAATCTAAGAGTTTGTGAACGTGATGATGGGAAGGAGATGGAAAGGTCACGGAATTGAAATATATATGACGATGATATAGAATCTGGAATTTGGGTCTCAAACTCACAGTATTTCAAAGGCAAAGGGTCGCCAAGGAACAAGCGGACTTGGAGGAAGAAGAGAGGCGATCATCCTCCAGAGCGTTGGGTTTTCAGGTAGAGAAGATTGAAGGGAAAGGTAGATGAGAGTGAGAAAGTATGCGTTTGGATTAGCCTGTAGATAATAGCTTTTATGATTTACGAGGTAAGTATGTGAGAGGAGTTTTGTCTCGATTTGTGGAAAATAGCTTTTAAAACCATGGTTTGGGGGTTACCTAAACACACAATAAGGATCTGGCGAAGAAACTGTAGGAAACGATTGGAGCATTTGAAGCTAAGCTAGCGGAGGAAGTTTTGGAGACACATGAAATTGCTCTGATTAAATGTTTCTTTCTTATTATTGGAAGTTATCAACCCATTCATTTAAAGGTTTTTACTATGTTGATCTTGTTTTATGTAACTTTAGGAGATATGGATCCCCAAGCAAATACTTCTCCTATTTTGAAAGTATCCATATTTTTAAAAGTTAGTTCAAAAGGATTAATAGGGATGATGAATAAATTAGTTCAGTTGTATCGAGAGTCATACATGAACAAGCGAATAATTGTAGCATTTGTCAAGGTGACATATTAAATTGCTTTTGTGAATGTATGTCTTTTTGGAAGTTCATTATTAATCTAATTGAAGGTTTCTCTTCTATTTTTGAATTGAGCAGTTGGCATGAAGTTAAAAGCTCTGAAATTCAACATTGTGATCAGTCATAGACTCTTCAATGTAAAAGTTTTTGAGCTACTTGGTCTCGACTTTATCTAATATAGTAGTACTTCTTATATCGGGTAGTCATACAATTTGGGATGGAACAAGATTTTATAGGCTTTATGGTTAGAATCAATCACACTCTTAACCTATATATCTATAATATAAGTGTTGGCATATACCTTGTGTCTCTTTAGCAATTGAGCCAAGAAAGCAACAGCTGAGTGAAAAAAATCAAGAATATATGTATAGGAAAGGCCTTTGCTCAAGAGTTTGCATACACCAAACGTTCTTTCCTATACGGATATTCATACATTTTCCCCCTCAGCTTTTGCTTTCCAGGATTAAATATTCCTATGTAGAGACATAATTATATGTTAATAGTTACATTATCATATATATACGTCAATAGTTGCAATTGATTCTTCCCACAAAGCCTTTAATGTCTTGATCCATCCCAAATTGCATAGATACTCGATGGGAAAGGTACTATTCTTTTATCCAAAGACAAGTCCAACTAAATCAAATGTTGGGATTGGCAGGCACAACGGAAATTTAAAATTGCAAAAGTTCACCATTCCCAGTTACGAATCTATCAACGACGTTTAAATCAAATTAAAAGGAATCGTACCTCTTATGCGTTTTCACTTTTTCGATCTCTAGGACCCAACACCTTATATCAATTCCCTCTACCAGTATCCACACAAATATGATCCCAACACAGACTGCGTGCTAACGCCTCCAATGTCTCCTCTCTCCTTAGGGTTTTCTTGTGGCTACTTATTTTCTCATCCGTGTTCTAATTAACCTACCCCTTTCATTTTTATAACTAATAATTTCTATCTTGGATCTTTAAAATTAGTCTTAATTCATTTTAAAATCAATTAACACTTAATTGTTTTAATGACTTAATTAAATAAATTTGTTTTAATTAAATTTGTCCAATAATTTTAATTTAACTTATTTATTTAATCCAAATAAATAGCCTATAGAATTTAATTTAATTTATCTTTATAAATTAAATATGAGATATTATATCTCTATCAATATTGGTCATTCAATTTATCAAATTAAATTAAATCTAACACTAACACTACATAATATTATTATTATTATATTTTTCACGAATTTTATATCATATATATATGTATAAAACTCACTCACCCTAGATTAAACATTATATTCATTGAATCTTAGACACATCTGAGATTCAATGAACCTGGACATTATAGCTCGTGTTGGGCTATTCTTGTGTGTGACCCTATACGCCCGTACAAAGCTGACAATAGGTTAATAACTGTACTAACCCACAAGTCGTAAGCAGCCTTTAGCAAAACATTACGACTACCTAATTTATATGACACGGGTGGAAAAATGACTTTTTAGACCAGTTCTGGATGAGGGCTTGATACAGCCGGTTTAAAAAAGTCTGTTACTTTTTAGATTGGTTACTCAACCGGTCTTAAAAATCACCTTTTTAGACTGGTTGCTTGAATACCAGATCTAAAAAGTCTAGACTTTTTAGACCAGTTGTTTAAAAACCAGTCTAGAAACTTTTTTTCCAAGACTTTTAACATCAGTTATTAAAATAACTGATCTTAAAAGTCATACATTTAAGATCATTTTTCAGAATAACCGGTCTTAAAAGTAAAATTCATACTTTTAAGATTGGTTTTTAGAACAACTGGTCTTAAAAGTACTTTTAAGACCGGTTTTCAGAATAACTGGTCTTAAAAGTGACATTTTTTTAAAAAAAATAAACAAGGCCTTTTTTTTGGATTGGAAGGGTTTTTAAAATCATCCCAATCCAAAAAAAAATGTGCCTTATTTTTTTACTATCATATAATCTTAAGTAAGCTATGATGACAACTGTAACTAAATGATGAAAAATAACAACTCATAAGATAAAATATTACAATAATTAATAAAAAATATCTCAATCTTGCAATTAAAGTGTGAACAAATTTAATAAAACAACTATTTATCATACAAAGTCTCATGAACTGCATGCATAAATTAACATGAGCCAAAATATATTTAAATGAAAATGAGATAAATAGCATCATATATCTTAAGGAGATATGTAATGCGCACTTATTTACAAGAAGTTGATAGAATGAAACAAATATGAGTACCTTCATGATAATCAAGACGTCCAAGGGATTGTTATCCTCACATATTGTGCTTGGGATAAATCCATAGTGTTAGATCCCATATGTTTTGATGATAACAAAGGTTAGATCAATAATATAGAAAGATTTGATAACAAACAAATGGACTTTGAACAAAGTAGCAAAGCATTACTTGGAGTAAGCATTGGAGTCATGAACCAATTCTATAAAGGCTTACTCGAGTAGCTACTCGGGTAAGGAAAGCAATTACTCGAGTAACTAAGGAAAATTTCATCCAGTGAGGCACTGCCAAAATTTGGACAATGTTACTCGAGGGAGTACTCGAGTAATCTACAAAGTTATATAGACCATTACTCGAGTTGCCACTCGAGTAACATGATTTGCAAAATAAGCAGGTCTAAAATCTTCCAGTAGCTCTAGGCCAAGATATGCAACACTTTACTCGAGTAGCCACTCAAGTAACCAGGTTAAAAATAAGGCATTACTCAAAAGACCACCCGAGTAATTTACCGAGTTATTTGAGGCATTACTCGAGGAGCCACTCGAGTAATCAGAAAGCAAACTCTCGGCCAAGAATTTGATGCAATTACTCAAGGGGTAATCGAGTAATATGCCATGTTATTTGAAATTCACTTAAGGGACCACTCGAGTAAGATGTGAAGAAAATTGAAGGCCACTCGAGTAGCCATATTACCACAGTCAGCACCAGAGTAACTAGTGAAGGTAAAGACAAGGCC
Organism: Inga leiocalycina; assembly: GCA_963242795.1. Lineage (NCBI taxonomy): Eukaryota > Viridiplantae > Streptophyta > Magnoliopsida > Fabales > Fabaceae > Inga > Inga leiocalycina. The sequence goes on along the minus strand of OY725329.1, from coordinate 27,187,076 downwards.
ACTCTAGTAATCAGGTATTTCCAAGGTTTGTGATATATCTCACTCAATGTCTTACCCGAGTAATATCTCATGTAAGATGCTGAATTACTCACTGCCAGATTTTTAAGAGATTTACTCGAGGCACCACTCAAGTAACAAACTTGATCCCTCGAGTAGCCCCTCGAGTAAGGCAGTCCAGAAATTATGTTTTTTATCGAATGTTTATTAAATTGTTATCTATATGATTAACTCTTCATTGCATTAGTATTCAAAGTACATTTACAGAGAAACAATTAAGAGATCATGTAGGAAGAGCAAAGTCAAATAAAGTGTCCGAACGTTCTCCTACCGCTACCGACCGCAAATGGATAGTTTCAAAATTTGAAGAATAGTAAACCGTTGCTGCACGACTCTAACAAACATATCTGAATTGCTTCCAACGGACATTACAAGTCATCTATATATATGAAGCATTCAAAGAGAAGAAAACAAGACACAAGAACTGAGAATACAGTGATCAACACACTATTAGTACTTTGTTTTCTTATACTCATTCATTGTACTTCAGTGATTATATATTTGCTCTATGAGAAAGTTTTTCATCACAAACTCAATATTTGTTATTCAGATAACTAAGGTTATGGAACCTTGAGTTGGGGATTTAATTACATCGTGTAAGGGGGAGCGAGTGTCCAAGTGAAGGAACTTGCTGTGTACTGATGTGCCAAGAACCCACTGAATCTTGGAGAATATAGTGAAACTCTCAGAGACGCTCTGAGGACTGGACGTAGGTCAAAGTAGTTGTGGCCAAACCAGTATAATTCTCGGTGTACACTTCAGTGATATTTCTCTTAACTCTCAACTGTTTTAAATATTCAGTCAATTTTCTTATACGCAACGAAAGTTCTGGTATCACCCAATTCACCCCCTTCTTGGGTGAAACACTTGCACTAACATTTGGTATCAGAGCATATGTCTTCTTGTTAAGGTTTAACAGCCTAAGAAGGATCCAATGGCAAGCATGGGTGAAGGCATTCTTCCCGACGGAGCTTCTATCACAAGACCTCTAGGTTTCAATGGTGAACATTTCTCATTCTGGAAAGTGAAGTTCAAAGTCTTCATAATGGCTTCTGAATATGGGCTATGAGATGTGTTTGAGAGTGGAAACTACAAACCTTAAAAGATTGTAGATTCATAAAGTGTTCCCAAGACACCAACAGAATATGATGATAATGACAAGAAACTCATTACACTCAACTACAAAGCAATTCTAATGATTTGAAGTACCTTGAGTCAAAATGAGTACTTCAGAATCTGCACAACCCCAATAGCTAAAGAAATATGGGAAGCCTTGGAAATAGCTCATGAAGGAACTTCGAGAATAAAAGAAAATTGGATCAATATTCTAGTTACTGAGTTTGATTTACTTCGAATGAAATCAGGTGAGTCGATAGCTGAATTTGAACTTAGATATACTCAACTTATTAATCAACTTGTAGTGCTTGGAAAAGTCTATGATCAACATACCCAAGTATAAAAGATTTTAAATATTCTTTCTATAGACTGGGAGGCAAAGGTCACTGCAATTGAGGAAGCAAAAGGTAAATCAATGTGATCGGTTGCTTCTCTATTCGGAAGCCTTTCTGAATATGAAAGCAAGTTAAAGTTCAAATGAGAACTAGATGATATTGGTGACAAGAAGAAAAGAGGTGTAGCACTGAAAACAAAAGAAGAAGAACAAGATGAAGATGAAGAGCTTGATGATGATGAAATGGGCCTAATCATGAAACGATTCAGAAAGTTCTACAAGAAAGGCTAAGGATTCAAAAACTTTCAGAAAGGAGGAACAAGCAATAAAGAGCACATCATCTACTATGAATGTGGAAAGCCAGGACATTTCAAATCAGATTATCAAGGGCTAATTCAGGAGAATAAAGAAAAGAGAAAAGGCAAATTCTACAACAAGAAGAAAGCCTTTATATCTGCCATATGGGGAGATAGTTCTTCTGACGAAGAAAGCAATGAAGAGGAAGTAGCCAATATATGTCTAGTTGCTCAAGAGAAAATAGAAGAAGAGGTAATTGATTATGATCCTACCTATGATGAACTACTTTCTGAATATAATGCTTTACATTCTGAATTCATCAAATTAGTTAAAGAAGTAGTTGTTTTCAAAAAGAAAAACAAAGCTCTTGAAGTAGAAATTAAAGATAATTTTGATTAGGATTGTGGAAATTGTACTTCTTTGAAAAAGAAAAAAACTGATCTTACTAAAGCCCTTGAAAAGTTCATTAAAGGAAGTGAAATGCTAAATGTCATTTTAAAAGCTCAACGATTTGTGAATGATCGATCTGGAATTGGATATGATCCAAAATCAGACAGAAGGAAAGGAAGAAAGAAAGCTGGAGGAAAATCATATTTGAATTATTTTCAACGTTCTATGCATATATCAAATCCTTTTGCATACTGCAGTTATTGTAATAGAAAAGGTTATTATACTTCATTATGCATTCATAAGAAGAAAGGAACGATAGGAACCTACAAATGGGTACCTAAAGGTTCATATGTTCTGAAAATCTTTTGTACTAACCCAAAAGGACCTAAAAAGAAGTGGTTACCTAAGACTTAATCATATTTGATTGCAGATATGTCTTAAAGCATCCAAAAACAACAAGTGGTACATAGACAGTGGATGCTATAGACATATGACCGGAGATTTTGAAAGTTTTACCACATTGCAACCTAAGGAAGGTGGAAAGGTAAAATTTGAAGGAAATCATTCCAGAAAGATAGCAAAAATTGGTGAAATCAAAAATGACAAAGGAATACAAGTCAAAGATGTATATTACGTTGAAAGCTTATGTCATAATTTGCTAAGCGTAAGTCAAAGTGTAGATAAAGACAACTGGATAATATTTGATTCAGAAGAATGTCTGATTGTCAACAAGAAAGACTTACAACTTGATAAGAAAAATATCAAGACATAGCTCAGAGCAAAAAGGTAAGGTAACTGCTATATACTTGATATTAATAGAAATAAATCTGAAAATTGTTTTTTGAGTAATGCCGATGAAAGTTGGTTATAGCATAAGAGACTAGCTCATGTCAACATGCACCAACTAGGCAAACTACTCAAAAAGGATTTAGTTCTTGGATTACCCAAAGTAAGTTTTAAAAATGATTTGATTTGTGATGTATGTCAAAAGGGTAAACAAACTAAATCATCTTTCAAATTGAAAAATGAGATTACAACAAATCGACCACTTCAATTGATACATATGGATTTAGTTGGTCCAGTAAGAGTTAAAAGCCTCGGTGGCAACTTATATTCATTGGTTTTTGTTGATGATTTCTCTAGATTTACATGGACTATTTTTCTGTCATCAAAGGATGAAACCTTTGCAAAATTCATTATTTTTGCCAATAAAGTGCAAAATGAGAATGGTATGTCCATTACAGGTATCAGAACAGATCACGTTGGAGAATTTGAAAATCAAGCCTTTAAAGAATATTGTGATACTAATGGCATTGATCACAATTTCTCTGCTTTAAGGACACCACAATAAAACGGAGTCGTGGAACTTGAGAATAGAGTGCTCACTGAAATGGCTAGAGTAATACTAAATGAAAAGAACGTATCTCAAGTTTTCTGGGCTGATGCAATGAGCACAACATGCTATATTTCAAATAGAGCCTACATTAAAACAAAACTTGGAAAGGCACCATATGAGCTATACAAAGGAAGGAAGCCGAACCTTGCTCATTTACACATCTTCGTTTGTAAGTGTTTCCTTCATAATAATGGTAAGGATAATTTAGGAAAATTTGATTCTAGAATATATGAAGGAATTTTCCTAGGATATTTTAACCGAAGTAAAGCATACAGAATTTTTAATAAACGAACATGTGTTGTTGAAGAATCAATTCATGTTGTATTTGATGAACTTGAATCCTCTGACAAAACCATTGATGATGAGCAGGAAGTTGTTTTAAATCAAGAAAATGGTCAATCTATTTCTAAATCTCTAGAAGTTGATCAAACTAAGGGAGAAGATCAGTCTCTAGAACAACCTAAAGCTTGGAGATACAATAGGAGTCATCCCCTAGATCAAGTCATAGGAGATGTGAATGAAGGAGTCAAAACTAGAAATAGAATTTTCAATAAAGTTAGTTTTTTTGTATTCATTTCTGAGATTGAGCCTTGTAACACTGATGAAGCCCTATCAGACAATGATTGGGTTATAGCAATGCAAAAAGAACTAAACCAATTTGAAAGAAATTAAGTTTGGGATTTGGTACCCCGACCTAAGGATCATCCGATCGTAGTCACTAAATGGGTATTCAAGAACAAACTCGATGAATCTGTAATTATTGTTAGAAATAAGGCAAGATTGGTGGCCAAAGGCTATAATCAGGAAGAAGGAATTGATTATGTCTAAACGTATGCTCCACTAGCTAGATTGGAAGCTATACGAGTACTCTTAGCCTTTGCATGTATCAAAGGATTCAAACTATATCAAATGGATGTAAAGAGTGCATTTCTAAATGGTTACATCATCGAAGAAGTCTATGTAGAGCAACCTCCAAGTTTTGAAGATATAATCCAACCTGACCATGTTTTAAACTCAAAAAGGCTTTATATGGTTTAAAACAAGCTCCTAGAGCATGGTACGAAAGGCTCAGTAAATTTCTTATTGATCAAGGTTTTATGTGAGGAAAAGTTGATATTGTTGGAAATTGTGCCCTAAGGGCCAATCATTATACTTTTAAACATTATTATTTTAATGAAATTTCTCCATTCTGTTATCATATTATTTGCATGTTAATTGTGATAATTGTATCGTTGGATAATTCATGAAGATTGTCGTAAAATATCCTTGGTCGGTCATCTATGCGGGAGTAGAGATGAAACAAGACCAATATGACTTTGATAAGATATGGGGATACGAATCAAAGTCCTAGGCACTTGTAAGAGTACAAGGTGCTGGAACGACCCACTATGAGAAATCTACATGGATCAAGTCATAAGTTTTTCTCATGTATAACCACGTCACAATGCCCTTAGACATGAGGCCATCATAGATTCCTACATGAGAGTTGCTAAGCTTTGAACTAGTCAAAAGTCACTTTTGACCGAGTGATGATAAAGGCTATGATCGGGCTTGGTGGTTTTTCATGCAGAGGAATATGAATTATCAAGATGGAATTTGTCCCTCACATTAGTGGAAAGATATTACTGGGCCCCTCGATGAGTAAGTCTGAGAAATTTATGGCCATACTACAATGGAAAGGAGTTTCCATTTCTATTCTCAGGCTACTCAGGAATCGAGAAAGTAATGGTCAAGAACAAGAGGATGACATTATCCATGCCTTATCCTTAATCGATATATCGTGTGACAAAAGGGACGTGACATAGTTGTATAACAGGTTGAATCGTGATAACGATCCTCATATGATTTGGGTAGTCGTAATGTCTTGCTAGAGGCCACTTAAGACTTTTAGGTTAGTATAGTTATTGGCCCACTGCCAACTTCATATGGGCTTACAGGGTCGCACACAAGAATGACCCAACACGAGATAATGTTTAATTTAGGATGGACGAATTTTATATATATATAAAATAAAATTTGTTAATAATATTATATAGATTTATATTTTTGAAATATATATCTTATATATGATATTATTATATTGTGTTAGTTTTAAATTTAATTTATTAAGATATATTAATTTAATAACTAACATGATAGAGATATAGTATCTCAGATTTACTTTATGAAGATAAATTAAATCTAATGGCTCTTTATTTGGATTAAATAAATAGGTTAAATTAAAGCTGTTGGATAGATTTAATTTAAACTAAATTTATTTAATAGCTCATCAAGATAATTAATTGTTGATTAATTTCGAAATTAATGATGATTAATTTTGAAATTTGAATATAGCCATCATAGGTTATAAGCTTGATAGAGCATATATACTCATACGCACATGAGAATTCAGAGCAGCAAGGGAATCCCTAAAACATTAGAGGCTCTAGCACGTAGTCTCGGTTAGAGAGCATTCATGTAGATACCGGTAGAGATCGTAAAAACCCTAAGTTGAAAAAGGTACAAGTTCTTTCTAACCTAATTTAAACGCCGTTGATAGATCCTCGATTAGGATCGGTAAAATTTTTAAAATTCTTCCGCTGTGCCTGCCGATCCTAATAGTGGTATCAGAGCTAGATCAATTGTTCATTTAAATTGAGTTTATGTTCTTATACATGTGATATATATTGGATATATGTGTGTGGTTATAAGAAAACATCCGAATATCTTAATAAGAAATGGAATATGTTCAATGTTTTGTGCATTTTTGGATAGAGCTATGTGTTTATGCAATCTGATGAAATTGTTTCGATTATATGGTTATGTTCTGTTTTCAATTCCGCCATTGGCATCGTGATTTCTGTTCTGAATAGGCTTGTATGAAATTGGGTAGGGTACCTGAGATCATTGTTGGTGGCAATCCAATCGGGTCTAAGTTCGGATATCTATTCGGGTAATAGGGATCTAAACTATATGGAACACAATCTGGATCAAAAACGTTCTGGGCCATTGTTGTTTTTTGAAACTGGACTGAAATCCCTTAAGAATTGGACTAAACAAATTATTTGAAAAAAAATTAGGTCTGAAATTTAAAAATTTTAAAATTTAAAAATTTTAAAATTTTAAAATTTTAAAATATTTATTTTAAAAGGAATGTTCCCTTTTAAAATCCCTTAAGCGAGACAGCCATGGCTACCTCTACGTAGCGCAATATAATCTGATCATGACATTTATTGCTTTTTTATATTGTATGAATTCCTGTTGTGCTTTATTATTTATACTTGTTTGGGTATGGTGAACAACATGGCTTTAGAATTTTACAAACGGTTGTAATATTTAAATACGGCCTGCGTGCCGTGCCTTTCTCTAAATACTCTCAATGTACATTCTCTTCTCATCTCACTCCCCTTGAATGTTTAAACGAGGTTTCTCTCAATGTATTTCTTTTCTTATTTAGAGAAGTCATCTCATTGGCTTGGGAGGATTTTAGGTTAGGTAAGCCATGTTGTGTCACGTTTAAATTATGCTTTTGATAAGATCATTGCATGAATACTTTTACGTTTATATGTATTTATCTGTATGAGATATGACCACGATTGCATTCATATAAACAAGACTAATTAATTGAGCCCTCTAATCAAATATTAAGTCTTAATGCCGTCAATTAATGAATACCTATTAAAACCTTGATCACTCAATTGCGGAAACCACCAAAGTGGATGCACTTTAGTTATCTTGATGAGACAAGCATGAGTAATGGTGCTACTCATAATATTCATTATTTTTTTGACTTAATTGAGATTAACAAAACGGTTTTGAATCTCAAGGCATTAGATGGGATTAAACATGCAGGATCATATGATGATCATATCCCATAAACATCTAAGAGTTACATGAGATGTAATTGGTAAATAGGTTACCTACCCAAATAACTTGAATTTAAGTGTCTTGCCAAAGCGGACTTAAGTTTAAGCCAAATATGGATCTTAGCCTACTAATTATTATTTTGAGGGTTGATAATTTAGTGAGAGATTACTAACTTACTTTGCATATTTTAATTGTAGAATCATGTCGACCAGTAATACTGCTATGTTATTGTTACGATCGGTCCTTGAGAAGGACAAACTTTCTTGACATGTTCAGGAACTTGAGAATTGTTCTCAAGCAAGAAAGAAAGGCTTATGTCCTAGATCAACCCATTCATGAGGAGCCTGCAGCCAATGCTCCAAGTGCTCAGAGAGATGCTTACACCAAGTATAAGGATGACTCTGTGGATGTAGGTTGCCTGATGCTTGCCACTATGGTTCCAGAGCTCCAAAAAGATATGGAACTTATAGAGGCTTATGAGATGATTGTCCATCTAAAGGAAATGTTGCAATAACAGGCAAGATAAGAAAGGTATGAGACCACAAAGGCCTTACATTCCTGCAAGATGGCTGAAGGTGCATCATTTAGTACTCATGTGTTAAAGATTAAAGGCTATATTGATCACCTTGAAAGGCTTGGATTCCCCGTGAGCCAGGAGGTGGCTATAGATTTGATCCTGAACTCACTCCCAGAGAGTTATGACCAGTTTGTCATGAACTATAACATGAACAACATGGAGAAATCAATTTCTGAACTGCATGGGATACTCAAAACTGTTGAGCAAAGTATTAAGAAAAAGCCTAGTACAGTTTTGATGATTTAGAAAGAAAAGGGCATGAAAAAGAAAGAGAAGGGAAAATGGAAGGGTAATGGCTCAGGTGGTAAGACCAAAGAGTCAGACAAGCATGAAACCAAGCTTGCACCCAAGAAGGCAAAGCCTCCAAAGGAAGGAGTCTGATACTTCTACAATGAACCCAGTCATTGGAAGTGGAATTGCAAACTCTACCTGGAAGATCTAGAAAAGAACAAGAAGGATAACGGGGCTATAACTTCAAGTATTTATGTTATAGACATTTACTTTTCTACTTCCTCTACATGGGTATTAGATATTGCATATGGTTCTTACATTTGTACAAATATGCAGGGTTTAAAGGATAGTAGAAAGCTAAAGAAAGGCAAGGTGGACCTATGAGTTGGAAATAGAGCAACAGTTGCTGCTTTAGCCATAGGCACTTATGAATTAGTTCTGCCCAGTAGGCTTTTGTTAGTTTTGAACAATTGCTATTATGTTCCTGCTTTGAGTAGTAACATTGTTTCTCTTTCTTATTTGGATAGGAAGGTTATACTTTCATTACTAGGAATGGTAAATGTTTTATTTATCGTAATGACATTTTCTATGCTGATGGCGATTTGCATGTTGGTCATTATATATTAAATTTGAAACATCCTAATAATGGGAATATCTATAACGTAACTACTAAAAGGATAAAATCAAATTATTTGAATCCGACCTACCTATGGCATTGTCGTCTAGGCCATATAAATAAGAAACGCATTTCCAAACTCCATCAAGATGGATTTCTTAACTCATTTGACTTTAAATCATATGATACATGCAAATCTTGCTTATTAGGAAAGATGACAAAGGCACCTTTTACTGGGCATAGTGAGAAGGCCACTGAATTTTTGGGCCTCATACATACAGATGTATGTGGACCATTAAATACAGCTGCCAGAGAAGGTTATGTCTACTTCATTATATTTATAGATGACTTTAGTAGATATGGCTATATCTATTTAATGAAACATAAATCTGAATCTTTTGAAATGTTCAAAATATTCCAAAATGAAGTACAAAACCAACTTGGCAAAACAATTAAAGCACTTCGATCTGATCGAGGTGGTGAATATTTGAGCCAAGAGTTTATTGACCATCTTAGGAGTTGTAGGATAATCTCACGATTAACTCCTCCAGGAACACCATAATGGAATGGCGTTTCTGAACGGAGGAATCGAACACTATTAGATATGGTTCAATCTATGATGAGTCAAATAGATCTTCCACCATCCTTTTGGGGACATGCACTAGAGACAACTACTTTCACACTAATCGTGTTCCATTTAAGGCAATTGAAAAGACACCATATGAGATATGGACTGGAAAGAAACAAAGTTTATCTTTTCATAAGATATGGGGATGTGAGGTCTATGTTAAGCAATAAGCCTCTGATAAATTAGCGCCCAGATCATTAAAGTGCCTTTTCGTGGGGTATCCTAAAGAAACGAAAGGATACTATGTCTACAATCACACCAATAACAAAGTCTTTGTTATTCGAAATGGTAAGTTTCTAGAAAGATAGTTTGTATCTAAAACAACCAGTGGGAGCAAGGTACATCTCGAAGTAATTTGAGAGTCACAAGATAATACAAAACCACAAATGGAAATTATAGAAGACTCACAACAAGTTGTTGAGCATCCTTAAGTAACACAAGATCCACAAAGATCCGATAAGACATAGCATTAGCCTCAGAGATATGGATTTCTGATTAATGAAGGCCGTGATGTATTGCTCATTGAGCAAAATGAGCCAACCACCTATCGAGAAGCCATAATGGGACCAAACTTCGAGAAATGGCTAAATGTCATGAAGTCTAAAATGCAATCTATGTACGACAATCAGGTATGGACCTTAGTCGATCCACCTTAAGGTGTAAAAACCATAAGGTGTAAATGGGTTTTCAAGGAGAGAACTAACATGGATGGCAAAGTAAATGTCTTTAAGGCATGACTAGTTGCAAAAGGATTCACTCAAACTCATAGTGTAGACTATGATGAAACCTTTTCCCCAGTTGCAATGGCCAAATCAATCAGAATCCTTCTTGCCACTATAGCATATTATGACTATGAAATATGGCAGATGGACGTCAAAACAACCTTCCTTAATGGAAAGCTGCTTGAGGATGTGTACATGACAAAACCTGAAGGTTTTGTGTGTCCAGAGGACTTTGGTAAAATTTACAAGCTTCAAAGATCCATTTATGGTTTGAAGCAAGCATCTCGAAGCTGGAATCATCATTTTGATGAAGTAGTCAAAGAGTTTGGATTCATTCAAAACATCGATGAACCTTATGTTTCCAAGAAGGTTAGTGGGAGAATAGTTGTTTTTCTAGTGCTTTATGTAGATGACATTCTATTCATTGGGAACGACATTCCTACCTTGTAGAGTGTCAAGTCTTGGTTAGGAAAGTCCATTTCAATGAAAGACTTAGGTGAAGCCACCTACATCCTAGGGATTAACATCTATAGGGATAGATCCAAAAGACTAATAGGCCTAAGTCAGAGCACATACATAGACAAGATACTGCATAGGTTCAGTATGCAGGATTCAAAAAGGGGTTACATGCCCATGTCTCATGGCATCTATCTTAGCAAGGATCTGTGTCCTAGTACACCTTATCAGTGAGATCGCATGAGTAAGGTTCCATATGCCTCGACCATTAGATCCATCATGTATGCCATGTTATGTACTCGACCAGATGTCTCATTTGCCTTAAGTATGACTAGCAGATATCAACAAGATCCTGGTGAGGGTCATTGGACTGCGGTCAAGAATATCCTAAAGTACTTAAGAAGGACTAAGGACCTATTTTTGGTCTATGGTAGATTGGATGATAAGCTCTGTGTAACTGGTTACACAGATGCAAGTTTCCAAACTAACCAAGACGACCTTAAATCGCTATCTGGATACATATTTCTCCTGAACAGTGGAGCAGTAAGCTGGAAGAGCTCCGAGCAGAGCACTGTAGCAGATTCTACAATAGAAGCCTAGTATATAGTAGCATCGGATGCAACTAAAGAAGCCGTTTGGATAAAAAATTTCATTACTGAACTAGTGGTGGTGTCTACCATCTCAAATCCAATAGATTTGTTCTTTGACAATAGCGGTGCTATTGCACAGGCCAAAGAGCCTAGGTCACATAAAAGGACCAGGCATATACTCAGGCCATTTCATCTTATTAGAGAAATCAATTATAGAGGTGATATAAAGATATGCAAAGTAGAAGGAGAAGACAATGTTAGGTTGATGAGAATTAGGCAGATTAATTATTGTACCTAGGGCAAGTGGGAGGATGTTGGAAATTGTGCCCTAAGGGCCAATCATTGTACTTTGAACATTATTATTTTAATGAAATTTCTCCATTCTGTTATCATATTATTTGCATGTTAACTGTGATAATTGTATCCTTGGATAATTCATGAAGATTGTCCTAAAATATCTGTGGTCGGTCATCTATACGGGAGCAGAGATGAAACAAGACCACTATGACTTTGATAAGATATGGAGATACGAATCAAAGTCTTAGGCACTTGTAAGAGTACAAGGTGCTGGACTGACCCACTATGAGAAAGCTATATGGATCAAGTCATAAGTTTTTCTCATGTATAACCACGTCACAATGCCCTTAGACCTGAGGCCATCATGGATTCCTACATGAGAGTTGCTAAGCTTTAAACTAGTCAAAAGTCACTTTTGACTGAGTGATTATAAAGGCTATGATCAGGCTTGGTGGTTTTTCACGCAGAGGAATATGAATTATCAAGATGGAATTTGTCCCATATATTAGTAGAGAGATATTACTGGGCCCCTCAATATGTGAGTCTAAGAAATGTATGGCCATACTACAATGGAAAGGAGTTTCCATTTCTATTATCAGGCTACTCAGGAATCGAGAAAGTAATGGTCAGGAACAAGAGGACGACATTATCCATGCCTTATCCTTGATCAATATATTGTGTGACAAAAGGGACGTGATATTGTTGTATGACAGGTTGCATCGTGATAACGATCCTCATATGATTTGGGTAGTCGTAATGTCTTGCTAGAGGCCGCTTGCGACTTTTGGGTTAGTATAGTTATTGGCCCACTGCCAACTTCAAAATATATCTCTTATATATGATATTATTATATTGTGTTAGTTTTAAATTTAATTTATTAAGATATATTAAATTTAATAACTAACATGATAGAGATATAGTATCTCAGATTTAATTTATGAAGATAAATTAAATCTAATGGCTCTTTATTTGGATTAAATAAATAGGTTAAATTAAAGATATTGGACAGATTTAATTTAAAATGAATTTATTTAATTAGCTCATCAAGATAATTAATTGTTGATTAATTTCAAAATTAATGATGATTAATTTTGAAATTTGAATATAGCCATCATAGGTTATAAACTAGATAGAGCAGATATACTCATACACGCATGAGAATTCAGAGCTGCAAGGGAAACCCTAAAACATTGGAGGCTCTAGCACGTAGTCTCGGTTGGAGAGCATTCATATGGATACCGGTAGAGGGAGCAGACCTAAAGTGTTGTGTAACCCCCTGCCTTTAAACACGTAATTATAATTCGATAACACATATTTAAATTGGATTAGAGACCATTGGATGCTTTAACCTCGTTTTAAACTTTCTGTCTCACAGTAAAATTTTTACAAAACTTTCAAAACTCTTTTTCCCATCCAGGTCTCAATTTCAATATTTGAATATAATTACCTGTGCAGTTAAGATACATTCAATTATATCAGAGTGTATAACCGCATCCCCGGCAACTCCCGGGTTCTATGCATAAAAACCTGAAGGTTTCTAAGTATACACTAGGGGATTACACAACCAAAATCGAATGTAGTGTTCCTGATTCAGAATATACAGTAATCCCAAGTTCAAAATACTTAACCAACGTTTCCAACTCAACTATATACCCCCAAGGGCCCTAATTGCTCCGGGTTGGCGGCCTCTCCTTTGAGCCACACGCCCTGTCTGAAATGTTAGTCATAGGAAAGAATGAGATTCGAGAGAATCTCAGTAGTAACAAATCACTCACACAATGCATAAACACAAAGCATGTATATAAATCACAAACAGCAACAGCAGCAGCAATCTCAGAGATACATGGTTTTCACCACAAACGACAGCACTCACGGCTGTATACACAATACGACAGCTCTGACTGTAATCATAATCACGACAGCTTACGCAGTAATCACCATCACGACAGCTTACGCTGTAATCACAATAACGACAGCTTACGCTGTAAACGACAGCTTGTGCTGTAAACGACAGCTTGCGCTGTAAACGACAGCTATCATCAGCTGTAACCATAGCAGCATCAAAGATTCATCACAGAACAGTGATAACACACACATACAAAGCATTACACATAGTATAAGAGAGAGAGTCACTACCTTGTCCTTTCCTGATGTCCTTCGACGCAGTTGGCTCACGAGGTCGGCAAATATCGAATCCTGCAATTCCAAATGCACCATTTAGACACTTCCATAGTGTTACTTGGGGTTATATAAGTCTATAATGAAAATTTACAAAAATACCCCTGGGGACCCGGCCTGGGCCCGCCGTACCCGGTCCGGTTGCACTTTTCCCAAAATTCTAATCTGGGCTATCCTAACATATTTCCGCCCAAGGAATCCATTTCCGGAGTCGGAATTATCAAATTCAATGTCAAATTACGAAATTGCCCTTGGCAGCCCTACTTTTAGGGTTTTAGGGGTGTTTCCGTAATTATGCTTTCTCGGCCTTTTTTGAAAAAGTGCCCAACTGTAACCCCACCTATTTTCGCCCACTGAATTCAATGGAATCATCAAATCATTGAAAATCCAACTCTAAGACCCATTTACAGCCTTGGCCGAAATATACATGTTCTCCGGGAAAAATTGGGGTTTTACGATTTCGGCTCCGTAAACGCGTTCCTTTCTACTCCTAACCACTTTATTCACTATTACATTAAGTTATAACTACCATTTGAACCAAAATTGGGCAGCATAACCCTTAGGAAACTCAATTTCCAAACTTTAAAACCAATGGCAATCTGGTGAAATTTCACCAATTAAATTGCCCACAGCAGCCAAAATAAGCAATATACGAAAGTTTGGAAGTTACCTCAAGCTCCCTCTGGCTTTTCCCAAACTTGGCTGAACCCTAGCCTCTTTGAAACACCAAATTTTGAGCTTCACAACCTTAAAGAATAAAGAGGAGTAGCTTAGAGTCGGAATTATACGCGTTAGGAGCTAGATCGTCGGAGAAATCGGCTTACCTTGCGAGATTTCTTCCTCTTTTTCTCTCTTTTCTCCAAGCTCTCTTCACGTCTTTTTTTTCTTTGAAATGGGTCGGGAATGGCTGATCAAGATGATGGAATTGCTTTTAATTCCATGTTGATGTCACCTTACCACATGATGATGTCATAATTTCTAATTTCACATTTTCGGATTTTCTGCCCAACTTTGAAAAATCATAACTAATTCTAGAAAAATCGAAATGAGGTGATTCCAAATCCAAATGAAAGATATCTAAGTCCTCTTAATAGGAAAAATATTGGCCATTACTGAAAATCACCACAAAATTCCCAGAATTTCAATCTTTACATACTGTTCCAGAAAATAATTAATTTCGCTGGGCAAACTTCAAAAATCCAAAACTCTTAGGTCACAAATCAAAATTATACAAATTATATGTTCATTTTGAAGCTTGACATGTGAACTTTAATACTGGAAACTTTCTGAATTTTTAGAGACCATTTGCCTATTTAAAACGTCCATACAAATTGGCTGCCCTGTACAGAGTTTCAATAGACAGAGTTTTCAACTTTTGCACGATTGTTCCCAATGGTTCCAATTTCACAATAAACACTCTCCCCACACGAATTTTCACAAGGAAACCATTGGAATCATTAAAATATCCAAATTCCCATCACACATTCTACAAAAGTGTTTATTCAACAATAATTATATCCACTTTTAAAGTCATTAGCCCTTAATCGCTTTTTGGGATATTACATGTTGGCTCCTAGAGATCGTAAAAACCCTAAGTTGAAAAAGGTATGAGTTCTTTCTAACCTGATTTAAACGCCATTGATAGATCCTCGATTAGAATCGATGAAATTTTTAAAATTCTTCCACTGTGCCTACCGATCCTAACAGATACAACCCTTTTTACAAAATGAAAATGTGATGATATATTAATTGTGCAAATATATGTTGATCATATAGTTTTCAGTGCTACTAACGAAACTACTACCATAGAATTTTCTGAGATAATGCAGGGGGAGTTTATGATGTCAATGATGGGAGAATTAAATTTCTTTCTCGATTTGCAAATCAAAGAAAGAAAGAATGGAATTTTCATGTCTCAAACAAAATATTTGAAAGAGCTATTGAAGAAATATGGATTGGATGAAGCAAATAGAAGGGACACACCTATGAGCTCAACCACATTGCTTGATGCAGATGTCAAGGGAAAAGATTACAACATCACAACATATAGAGGAATGATTGGATCATTACTCTATCTCACTGCAAGCAGGCCTGACATTCAATTCAGTATGGGTATGTGTGCAAGATATCAATCAGTACCAAAAGAGTCACATGCTAAAACTGTCAAATGAATCTTCTGATATCTTGTTGACACACCAGAATTGGGTCTCTGGTATCCCAAAGGAAGAAGTGAATATCTAGTTGCATACTCAGACTCTGATCATGGAGGATACAAGAAGGACAGAAAGAGTACAAGTGGACAAGGACAGTTTCTTGGAGGCTCACTTGTATCATGGTTTAGCAAGAAACAAACTACAGTGTCTCTTTCGTCAACGAAAGCTAAGTATGTTGCAGTATCAAGTTGTTGTGCACAAGTAATATGGCTAAAGCAACAACTCCAGGATCTTGGTATTTATTTGAAAGAAACACCAATATACTGTGACAATACTAGTACAATAAGCTTGGCAAATAATCCAGTTCAACATTCTAGAACCAAGCATATTGATGTTAGACATCACTTCAGCAGAGATCATGTCCAAAAGAAAGATGTCAAAGTGATATTCATTCCAACTCATCTTCAACTAGCTGATATCTTCACAAAACCTCTTGCTAAAGATCAATTTTTATATAGTAGACGAGAATTAGGAATGTTAAATCCCAATGAATTGTAAGTTATTAAGTGTTTACAAAATGTTAGATGATGTTATTAATTGATGTTTTGATGATTACTAACTTAAGCATAGGAATTTCTAGCAATTTGTTTCGCAGGATCATAATAATTTGTTTTGGAGTATGAATAGCAGAGGTTAACAGAGGACAACATTACTTGAGTGCCAACTTCAAGTAATGAGCATTACCGGAGTGACAACTTAAAGAATGAGCATTACTGGAGTGACAACTTCAAGTAATGGATTCGTTACTTGAGTACCCACTCGAGTAATGAACTTGGAAATATGCCAGTGAAGCATTAATTTCAAATGAAATGGCACAACTGTTGGAAATGAATAGCCAAAAGGTGAAGAGACTGCTTACGCGAGGGAGGCCTCGAGTGAACTTTATCGTTACTCGAGTAAGGCCTCGAGTGAATCTGGGCGCAGATTTCAAATCTGCTGATTTTAAGCTCAAATTTGTTATAAAGAGTCATCAAATGATCGAGGGAATATACATGGTTAATTACAATATTGTTCATGCCAGGTACGCTCTCAAATTTGTTGTATTTGAAAGTTTTTTAGTATGATCACTCGAGTAACTACCCCGAGTGGAGCTGATGATCACTCGAGTAGGCCCTCGAGTAATGTCGGGTTCTAGGTTATTTCAACTCGATACTCAGTCATTTCTCACAAAATCTCCTCGAGTGATTCTCCTAGTACTCTCACAAAAACTTTTCAAAATCTCTTTCTCTTCTTATAACCGCCAAAACCCAGTGATTTACACCTTTAAAAGCCTCTCAGATTGCACTGAATCATCTGCCCTACTCGTGACACTCATCTTTATTTTTCTAAGATTTTTGTTTTTCTAAAATCACAATGGTGAGGACAAAATCTCCAAATCTTAGCACTCCTTCTGAGTCTTCTGAACCATATCAACTCTCTGATTCACATTCCTCTCCTCCTACCAAGAAAAGGAAAATTTCTCCCAAATCAAAATCCAAGACCAAGCCGCAAGCCAAACCTAAAGTGAAAGGGGTTGTGATCAAGGAACCCATTGCCACAAGAGCTCAATCTAAGAAGAGTTCACCCCTGGAAAAGGGAAAACTACAAAAGACCCATCTCCTCCTTCCTCTGATTCATCCGATACACCTACCTTTACTCCTAAGCCTATAAAAAAGCCTAAGGTTAGTAAGAAGCTTACCAAAGTCATGGTAGGCATGCTTGAGGAAAAGGTCAAACTCCAAAACAAACATAATAGAGGGATGAAGAAATTACATTTCATCCAAAGGGATTCAACATAAGAAAGCTTGAAGAATCACAGAAGTATCTGAGTCATTTTTCAAGAAGGAATATGTCCAAGATGCACTACATTGACTACAGAGTGCTTTAAGAGGTATTGAAATTTGATCTGAGTCCCTACCTTGATTCCTATATGCCCTGGTTATCTGCCAAGCTTCCTTTTTACACAAAAATAGTGAGACATTTGTATTGTAACCTCGAATCGATTAATGATCCCGTTAGGAAGTCTGTGGAGAAGAGATGATTTCTGAGGTTAGAGGACAAAGAATTCTAATCTCACCTTCCAGAATCAATACCTGGTTAGGAATAGAAAATACTCCTGATAATGATTACCCTAATCCTAATTCAAACCAGATATTTTCTATCCTTAGATCTGGTGAGATAGTGGGACCTCTGAACTTCAATCCAAGTGATATGAGTGATTTTCATAGAGTCCTATGGTATATCTACTCTAGAGCCATGATGAACAAGTCTAACAACTTCACTCATTTTATTGAGAGAGACTTCAGAAAATTCACCTCAGTGATCCTCAAAGAGCAAAAAGACTTGGGAGAGTATATCTTCAATGAAATCAAGAGGTATAGGTACGAAGGAAAACCAACTACTCTAATGCCTTATCCTCAACTTATTTCTTTGTCTCTCAAGAACAAGATTTGGTATTTGGAGAGTATGGAGCCGGTTGAGAGGTTAGCACCAGTAGGAAGGAATCAAATTGGAAAGTTGAATATTGAGATTCCTTTGAAGACATCTCTAGAAGCAAGTCCCAAAAAAAAAAAGGCTGACACAGCAATAAGCCGAATAGATGACACACAGTCTTCTGCTCCAGCCAACACATCTTTTCCATCCTTCTTTGGTGCCGCAATGAAAACGTTCATGGATAACATCCTCAGGAGTTTCCATATTGATATTGCGAATACCAATGTGGAATTGGTCACTCATATGAATGAGAAGATGGGACAACTTATGGAAAAGATGGATAGGAGGCATAAAGAGTTGCTTGCTGAACAACGTGCCTAGGAAGAGATTCTAAGATCCAATGATGCTAGACTAGATGCTATGGTATCTGGATCCTCTACTCTTGGTCCTTCTGGTATTCCTGAGCCCATACCTGTCCCTGAACCAGGACCCTCTATACCCACTGAGCATAGACCCTCTAAGAGTGAACCTAGCAATGTGTTGTTCTCTTTGCCTGACCTTAACACATCCGAGCCTATCCACATCACCACTGATGATCTACCTCAGCCTTTTTAGCTAGAGCCCATATCTACTCCCATTGCTTCACCTGCACGCACTAAAGAGGTGCTTGAGTCTTCACCGGTTGCTATAAAGGAAGTAGAAATTACTTCTCTGGTTCCTTATCCTTCATCTCCAGTGAATCCTCCAGAGGATCTTCAGACACTGCCAGTGAACCTTCCTGATCCTAAACCATCATCTTCAGATCCTTCCATTTCAGATGGTTCATATAAATCATTGACATTTCTTGTCACTTCTATCTCAGCAGCCAAGTCACCTACTCCTCCTCATGATTGATTCCACCTTTATAATGAAGAAAAAATGGGGGAGAAAAGCCTGAGTGATTTTGTGTGATAAATGGCGGAGTTTATTGGGATTTGAGTGTATGGGGCTTCTGGGTTTCGGGCATTTTTAAGTTTTTAAGCTTTGAATTCTAAGTTATGCAATTTGCTATAGCATTAAAGTTAAACTTTATTGTGAAATTATATAGCATTGTGGGACTAATCTGTTTCAATTGTGTATGCAAGGTAAACAAGTAAATATAAGAACAAAATCTTTAACAAGCTATTTCAAAAGAGTTTTCAAGTTTACATTAAACAAAAGATTTCATATTGAAAGTATTTAAGAAGCATATGTTTGAAAACTCAATTTTAAAGAAAAACTTTGTTCAAAATCACCAAGTTTTGTCATCATCAAAAAGGGGGAGAATGTTAGATCCCATATGTTTTGATGATAACAAAGGCTGGATCAATAATATAGAAAGATTTGATAACAAACAAATGTACTTTGAACAAAGTAGTAAAGCATTACTTGGAGTAAGCACTGAAGTGATTAACCAATTCTATGAAGGCTTACTCAAGTAGCCACTCGAGTAACCAAGGAAAATTTCATCCAGTGAGGCACTGCCAAAATTTGCACGATGTTACTCGAGGAAGTACTCGAGTAATCTGCAAAATTATATAGATCATTACTCGAGTAGCTACTCAAGTAACTTGATTTGCAAAGGCCTCACTCGAGTAACCACTCAAGTAAGCAGGTCCAAAATCTTCTAGTAGCTCTCAGCCAAGATATGCAACACTTTACTTGAGTAGCCACTCAAGGAACCAGGTTAAAAATAAGGCATTACTCGAAAGACCACCCAAGTAATCTGCAAAGTTATTTGAGGCATTACTCGAGTAGCCACTCAAGTAATCAGAAAGCAAACTCTTGGCCAAGAATTTGATGCAATTACTTGAGGAAGTAATCGAGTAATATGCATGTTATTTGAAATTCACTCGAGGTACCACACAAGTAAGATGTGAAGAAAATTGAAGGCCACTCGAGTAGCTGCTTGAGTAACCATATTACCACAGTCAGCACCCGAGTAACTAGTGAAGGTAAAGACAAGGCCACTCGAGTAATAAGGTATTTCCAAGGTTTGTGATATATCTTACTCAATGTCTTACCCGAGTAATATCTCATGTAAGATACTGAATTGCTCATTGCCAGATTTTTGAGAGATTTACTCGAGGTATCACTCAAGTAACAAACTTGATCACTCGAGTAGCCCCTCGAGTATGGCAGTCCAGAAATTATGTTTCTGATCGAATGTTTATTAAATTGTTATCTATATGATTAATTGTTCATTGCATTAGTATTCTAAGTACCTTTACAGAGAAACAATAAAGAGATCATGCAAGAAGAGCAAAGTCAAATAAAGTGTCTGAATGTTCACCTACCGCTACCTACCGCAAACGAATAGTTTTCAAAATTCAAAGAATAGTCAACTATTGCTGCGTGACTCTAACGAATATGTTTGAATTGCTTCTAACGGACATTACAAGTCATCTATATATATGAAGCATTCAAAGAGAAGAAAACAAGACATAAGAACTGAGAATACAATGATCAACACAATATTAGTGCTTTGTTTTCTTATACTCATTCATTGTACTTCAGTTATTATATATTTGCTCTGTGAGAGAGTTTTTCATTACAAACTCAATATTTGTTGTTGAGATAACTTAAGGTTGTGGAACCTTGAGTTGGGAATTTGATTACAATGTGTAAGGGGGAGCGAGTGTCCAAGTGAAGGAACTTGCTGTGTACTGAGGTGCCAAGAACCCACTGAATCTTGGAGAATATAGTGAAACTCTCAGAGACGCGCTGAGGACTGGACGTAGGTCAAAGTGGTTGTAGC
The DNA here is from genome assembly GCA_963242795.1 of Inga leiocalycina. Classification (NCBI taxonomy): domain Eukaryota; kingdom Viridiplantae; phylum Streptophyta; class Magnoliopsida; order Fabales; family Fabaceae; genus Inga; species Inga leiocalycina. The sequence continues at coordinate 27,165,944 of OY725329.1, read as the reverse complement.
CAAACTAGTATAACTCCTGGTGTACACTTCGGTGATATTTCTCTTCATTCTCAACTGCTTTAAATATTCAGTCAATTTTCTTATACGCAACAAAAGTTCTAGTATCAACCAATTCACCCCCCTCTTAGGTGAAACGCTTGCACTAACACATAGTTGTGGGCGTACACAACTGATGAGTAAAGAATACGATCAACATGTACGTAAATGCATGTTCAGCAATAAACCATGTAAATAAGTGGGAAAAATGGCAGCTCAACTATTATCACCTCTATAAGTCCATTTTTTTTCAAGCTCATACTTGACCTTGCTTCCTTTCCCGATTTCAACAACCTGCATATTGAACAAATAAGCAAATAATTGAATAAGATAACCACTTTAAGTCCAATAAGGTATTTGATCCCGTGTATATGTAGAGAGTTTGGAAATGATGTGTATTATACATGGCTTTTAAACTGAGTGACTTGCTATGAGTTTTATATCCTAACACAAATCCACGTATGTCATATAAGAACTGGTAGTTGATTGCAACATTGGAATTCTGACTTTATAATACTTCAACAATCAATGACCAATCTAGATTATTTCCAGATGAAAAAGGTTTAGAGTTGAAAAGAAGGAAACTAAATAATACAAATATGCATGTTATATTGGCATTTACCACATCTATCCCATAAAGTTACAAAGAAGAAGACAAGGCAAGTCACCTGTAAAATTGAAATCCTATGATTGAGCCATGAGCATTAATGTTTTTATATGTGATATGCTGCAAATCAAGGATCCCAATCAACTTTTCATTTAATGTTTTGTTTCCTTTGATAGCACTGAGGACCAAAGAAATTTAAAATGATGAATTCTTCATCCGTCTACGAGAATAAAATAGAAAGCAAAGAGGTTCTGGAGTTTGAGCCACCACAGATAAATGAGCCATTTGTTAGAAAAAAATGTAGGAAAATAATAAGGAACCATAAACAAAAATAAGTAAATTCCTAATCAATTGGATGCAAAGAACCCCTTCACTGACGGCTCTCTTTTTCTTTAATAACAACCAAGATCACATCTTTCTCAAGTTTACAATAATCCACTCCGATTTTGGCAGCAACGGAAGCAGATAAAAAAGAGAATTTTGCAAGAAATGCTTCAAAATTGACGGATCAGATGCAGAAATTCATATTTTCATATGGAGAAAATAGTGATATGGAAAGAAGAGGTTCTGAATTATATGATAAAATCAAAATCAGGAACACCAAAACTAAATAATTCAAAAAGATAAGACTACACAAATCATAATTTGTCAATTTAACAAATTCGTACCTACAAATTTTGAAACACTGTCTCGTTGGCATAAAAAACCCTAAAACTCTTTTTTCCTTTATTGCTTCACATAATTCAACAAACTTATCCTCTAAAGGTTTGAGAAGAAAGAGAAATAAAACAAATCTTGATGTCAGTTTAGAGCACAGTAACATGTAAGAGATACACTTCACGTATTGAGGAGAAACAATAAATTAATAATACCTGCAAACTACATTCCATGGCCGTTCTGAAATCAGAAGAACCTCAATTTCCTCTTCAAGGTCTCCCCCAACATAAGTTTCCTTGTATCTGTATGGAATGCATCTGCACAATTTCAAAATGAAAGTCGGATTAACATCAAAACCTAAATGATTAGCAACATGAGAAACGACCTAATTGAGAAAACATTTTGACATTAGGGTTTGAATGAGAGAAGAAGAACGCACCCCACAACTAGGCGACAACCCTTGTCGTATTTCTACAAGTGTCGGCCAGTGCGAGAAACCAAGCAGATCATGTTTTCTAACTACCTGGTGAAGAGATCAACAGAGAATTTCTTAGAGGAAAGGAAGGGAAGCAAGAATCTAGCTGCCAAACCCTGGAAAAGAGCAAGACCCATTGAAGAATCAAATTTCGAAGACTGAGTTATGTGGAAGAGAAGGAAGGAAGGGAAGGCCAAATTAAGAAAAAAGCGAAACGAAAAGGCAGTAATGGAGGAGAGAACTCAAAATAGCATAGAAAAGAGAAAAAGCAATGTGCAGGTTTGGATATTTGGACTGATCTGATGAGATGGTGCTGTGCGGTTTCGTGATGGTCCCTTTTAGACCAGTTGTGAGTCATAACCAATCTTAAAATTGGAAAGAAATATTTTAGACTAGTTTAAAATATAATTGGTCTAAAAGATTTCATATTTAAAACCGGTTATTAGTGAAAATCGGTCTAAAAACTTTTAGATTTTTTTTTTAAATTTTTTAAAATATTTTTAGACCGGTTGTCTTAATAACCAGTCTAAAAACTTACAAAATTTTTTTATTTTTAAAATTTTTTATCTTTTTAGATCGGTTATTTTAATAACCGGTCTAAATTACTAATTTTAGACCGCATATCTTAAGAACCAGTCTTACAATTTCTTTATAATTACAAAACTGTCACCTATCATAGAACTATGTCACATCGCTTTTGTCACATGATATATGGGCCAAGGATGAGACTTGGATAAATATCATCCTCCGGTTCCCGACCATTACTTTCCCGATTCCTGAGTAGTTTAACAATAGAAATGGAAACTCCTTTCCATCATAGTATGGCCATACATTTCTCAAGCTAACTCATCGAGGGGCCCAGTAATATCTCTCTACTAATGTGAGGGACAAATTCCATCTTAACCATTCACATTCCTCAGCATGAAAACCACCAAATCTGAATATAGCCTTTATCATCACTCGATCAAAGGAGACTTTGACTAAGTCAAAGCTGAGCGACTCTCATGTAGGAATCCTTGATGATCTCAAGTCAAAAGGGCATAGTGACGGGGTTATACATGAGACAAGTTTATGACTTGATCCATGCAGCTTTCTCATAGCAGGTCTGTAATACCCCGAATCTTGAGACTCAAGGCTAGAGAATAAGCATGAGATTAGTGGATTGCTAAGCCTCAGTTTAGCAAGATCCCAAATTATGATTAAGGGTTAATGACTCCAAAAGTGGGTGTGGTTAGTGATAAATAGCCCTTTTGGAGAATATGATATGATTTGGCACTCGAATATGATTCGTGTGTGTTGTGAGCAGCGCCGAAACCCTGTATTTGAGTTCAATTGTGGATTAACATCCAAATTGACTTAGAATAGAGGGAAGAATTGAATGGGGTATTGTGTTGGAAATGGTGTCATAGTGTGTTTTGATGTCATTGAAATTGGTTTGGAACTTTGTAATGGAAATGTTGCAATGTTAGGTTTTGAAATGTGAATTGTGTTGACATGTTGAGATTATTGTGAAAACATGTCAATGAGATGTGAATTTGATTGATTTGGTGTTTCCAATGGATTCCTTGTGAAAATTTATGTGGGAATGATGTTTGGTATGAAAATGGAACCATTGGAAGCAAATATGCAAAATCTGAAATTATGTCCAGTGAAACTCTATTCTGGGCAGTCTTCTAGTGTGGATGTTTTTACTAGGCAAATGATGTCATAAAATTATGAAACTTTCCAGTCTTAAATTTCACATCTCAAGCTTCAAAATGGACATATAATTTCTGTCATTTCGTTTGGGAACTGGGCGATATGACTGTCCAAAGTTTGAGGTCGAAAATGGACTCTGTTTTGGGACAGTGATGAAATTTGTGCAATTCTGGAATTGTGTGGTGATTTCTAGTAATGGAAAATATTTTTCTAGTAAAAAGGACTTAAATACCTTTCATTTGGCTTTAGAATCACCTCATTTCAATTTTTCTAGAATTAGTTATGATTTTTCAAAGTTTGGGCAGAAAATCTGCCAGAAAATCCGAAAATGGGAATTATGACATCATCTCAATAAAAGATTACATCAGCATAGGATATGTTATTAAACGGTTTTTTCCTTCTTCCTCCTCATTTCTGATGCTGAGAACAGCTGAAATAGAGAGAGAGCATATGGGATCTTTAGAGAGAGAAAGAGGAAGAAATCTCGTAAGGTAAGCTGGTTTCTCCGACGATCTAGCTCCTAACGCGTATAACTCCAATCCTAAGCTACTCCTTTATATTCTTTAAGGTTTGGAAGCTCTTCCTTTGGTGTTAAAACAGCTAGGGTTTCAGCCAAGACAAGGAAAAGCTAGTGGGAGCTTGAGGTAACTTCCAAACTCTTGTGTATTGACTATTCTGGCTGTTGTGGACAATTTAATCGGTGAAATTTTGCCGGATTGTCATTGGTTTCAAAAATGGAAAATGGGTGTGTGGGGCTGTTATGCTGCCCAAATTGGTACTAAATGGTAGTTGTAACCTAATGGAAGAGTCAATAAAGTGGTTAGGAGTAGAAAGGAACGCGTTTACGGAGCCGAAACCGAAAAAACCCCAATTTTTCCTGGGGAATTGAGAATTTCGGCCAAGCCTGGTTTGGAGGGGTTAGAGATGGATTTTCAATGATTTGATGATTCCATTGAGTTCAGGAGCGAAAATTAGGTGGGGTTACAGTTGGTCACTTTTTCGGAAAAGGCTGAAAAGGCATAATTACGAAAACGCCCTTGAAACCCTTAAAGTGGGGCTGCCAAGGGTAAATTTGTAAATTGAATTTGAATTTGATAATTCCGAGTCCGGAAATGGATTCCTTGGGTGAAAATATGTCAGAATAGCGCATGTTAAAATATCAAGAAAAGTACAGTCGGACCGGATACGGTGGGGCCGGGCCGGGCCGGGTCCCCGGGGGCATTTTAGTAAATTTTCAATATAGCCTCATATAACCCCCAGAAACACTATGGAAGTGTCTAAATGGTACATTTGACATTGTTGGATCGAATGTGAAGCCCCGAGTTGCTGGCACGCAAATCGAGGAGAAAAGACTGGAGGTAGGGGACTTACCTTACTTGCATGTATTTGATATCTTTGCTTGTGTAGTGATGTATGTGATTGCTTTACTTGATTGTGTAGAGCATATTTGAATAAATGAAGCTTTGTTTCTGTTTTGCTGTGGCCATAGTTTTGTTACATGAAACATTGGGTATGCAAAAATGTCATTATGGGGCATGCATCTAGATAAAGCTAACATGTCATACACATAGCATCTATCATGCATGCATTATGGTATCTGTTTCCTACTGAGATTCTCTCGAATCTCACTCTCCTCTACCAACAATTTAGACAGGGCAAGTGGCTCGTGGAGGGAGTGGCTAGGACTCCTCTGAGATGAGATTGTGTAATCCCCATTTGAAGAATTGTAATGGGCAATTGTACGCTATGTATCTTTAGTGAAGGTATGTACCAGAGATTGTCGGGATGATTAAGTTGTGCACTTTGATATTTATATGAATGTGATTTATCTTCGATAGTAATTGTATTCGAAATGTGAATATGAGACCAAGTTTATAAATGATTTCAAAAAGTATTCGTGAAAACCCGTCATGTGATGGGTTAGTAAATGTTATTTGATTATTATTGGTCTCTATTTCATTTTAATAACGTATTTCGGATATAATTACGGAGGGGGTTACATTTTTGGTATTAGAGCTGCAATTCCTGGCAAAGATGGGAATTTGCTAGGGTAGTGGCAGTAGTTGCTGCCTTAAGTCATAAGAGATGACTTTGTTTGTTGTGGTATACACATTATGGTCCCTGCTATTTATGGATATATGAGTTTAAGGGCTATGTGTCTACATTAATTGTGTTGTGGATATGGTGAATCAGTATGATTCACCGGAGGATTTGAGGTGTAGACCTAGAGGTGGAGGTAATCAGACCCATCGTCTGATTAGAGAACTAAGGAAAATGATTTCCTAGATGTGTCATATTGAGATTCTAGGTATTGTGACTAACCTAGATATTTGGTGAGAAACCTAAGGTGGTATGATGTTACATGTAACCCCCTGCCTTAAATAGCGTAATTATAATTCGATATTACGTAATTAAATTGGTTTAGAGACCGTCGAATAGTTCAAAACTCATTTAGAACTCCCTGTGAAGTAGGGACTTTATAAAATTTTCAAAACTTCTTTCCTATTCCGGTCTCAAGTTCAATTATCGAATATAATCACCTGTGCAGTTAATTCACATTCATTCATATCAGAATATCTAATAGCAATCCCGGCAACCCCCGGGTTCCATTCATACACAAAAAGGGTTTACAACCTCCATATAGGGGACTACACAACTACGTTCAACTATTCTTTACAACCAACATAATATACAGACACCCTGTCCAACAGGTTTAACCAACATAACCAAAATAGATGTCCCTACAGGATTCTAACCGCTCCGGGTCGTACGCTTCTCCTTAGAGCCACTCGCCCTGTCTGAAAGGTTAGTTAAAGGAAAGAATGAGATTCAAGAGAATCCCAGTAGTAACAAAACATTTATACCACACATAAGCACACAGCATGTAAGCAAATCATCATACAGCAGCAGCACCACAAATCACACTCCACCCTCATCCCCTTTCTCCGCCGGGAAGGCACACCGCCTAACCCAAACCGTTGTTAGCTACTCAGGGACTATTGGCGTGGCAGTGCATACATATAGCCTTATAGCCCGTACAGCTATTCGGCTTTCACAAATGGCCCGTCGGCCTCCACAAATAGCCTTTCGGCTCACATAATCACATATATCACACCTCATCCTCATCCCCTTTCTCCGCCGGGAAGGCACACCGCCCTAACCCGAACCGTTGTTAGCTACTCAGGGACTATTGGAATGACAGTGCTAACACAAATCCACAGATGTCGCAGCATACGAATTCATTACAAATCAACGATATAACACACATACAATGCATCATATATGGTACAAAAGAAAAGTCACTACCTCGTTCCTTTCTGACGTTCGCTGGCGTAGTTGGCTCACGAGGGCGGCAAATATCGAATCCTACAATTCCAAATGCACTATTTAGACACTTCCATAGTGTTACTTAGGGTTATATGAGTCTATAATGAAAATTTACAAAAATACCCCCGGGGACCCGGCCTGGGCCCGCCATACCCGGACCGGTTGCACTTTCTCGAAATTCTAATATGGGCTATCCTAACATATTTCCGCACAAGGAATCCATTTCCGTACTCAGAATTATCAAATTCAATATCAAATTACAAAATTGCCCTTGGCAGCCCTACTTTTAGGGTTTTAGGGGTGTTTCCGTAATTATGCTTTCTCGGCCTTTTTTGAAAAAGTGCCCAACTGTAACCCCACCTAATTTTTGCCCCTGAACTCAATGGAACCATCAAATCATTGAAAATCCAACTCTAAGACCCATTTCTAGGGCTGGCCGAAATAATGGTCTTCTCCAGGGAAAATCGGGGTTTTACGATTTCGGCTCCGTAAACGCGTTCCTTTCTACTCCTAACCACTTTATTAACCATTACATTAGGTTACAACTAACATTAAGACCCAATTTGGGCAGCATAACCCCTAGGAAACTCAATTTCCAAACTTTAAAACCAATGGCAATCCGGCGAAATTTCACCGATTAAATTGCCCACAGCAGCCAGAATAAGCAATATACGAAAGTTTGGAAGTTACCTCAAGCTCCCTCTGGCTTTTCCCAAACTTGGCTGAACCCTAGCCTCTTTGAAACACCAAATTTTGAGCTTCACAACCTTAAAGAATAAAGAGGAGTAGCTTAGGATCGGAGTTACACGCGTTAGAAGCTAAATCGTCGGAGAAATCGGCTTACCTTGCGAGATTTCTCCTCTTTCTCTCTCTAAGAGCTCTCAACTTTCTCTCACTATCTTCAGCTGTAAATGGCATGAAATGGCTGAAGTAGATGAGCAATTTGATTAATAATCCATGCTGACATCATCTTTTAATGGGATGATGTCATAATTCCCATTTTCGGATTTTCTGGCAGATTTTCTGCCCAAACTTTGAAAAATCATAACTAATTCTAGAAAAGTCGAAATGAGGTGATTCCAAAGCCAAATGAAAGATATTTAAGTTCTCTTCATAGGAAAAATATTGGCCATTAATAAAAATCACCACACAATTCCAGAATTACATAAAACTCATAACTGCCCCAAAACAGAGTTCAGTTTCCATCCCAAACTTTGGACAGTTATATCTCCTGGTTCACAAAACGAAATGGAACAAAATATATGTCCATTTTGAAGCATGAGATGTGAACTATAAGACTGGAAAATTTCATAATTTTTAGATACCATTTGGTCATTAAAAACGTTCACACAAACGGACTGCCCAGAATAGAATTTCACTTGACAGAATTTTAGATTTTGCATCTTTGCTTCCATTGGTTCCATTTTCATACCAAACATCATTCTCACATAAATTTTCACAAGGAATCCATTGGAATCATTAAAATATCCAAATTCCCATCACACGTTCTTCAAAAGTGTTTATTCAACAATAATTACATCCACTTTTGAAGTCATTAGCCCTTAATCACTTTTTGGGATATTACATTTCTCCCCCCGTAAAATAAATTTCGTCCTCGAAATTTGTCACACAACTTGAGCCATAAACTCTGGATAACGTCTCCGCATATCTGCTTCTGCTTCCCAAGTTGCTTCCCTCTTAGTCATTCCCTTCCAGATCACCTTCACAAATGGAATGCTTCGGTGTCTGAGCAGTCGTTCTTCTCTATCAATGATCTGTTCTGGCTCTATCGCATATGTGAAGTTGTCTTGTAACTCAACTTCTTCATATTCAACAATATGAGATGGATCTGGTTGATACTTCTTCAGTTGGGAAACATGAAACACATCATGGAGTCTGCTCAAGTTTGGGGGTAGGGCTACTCGATAAGCAACAGGCCCAATCCTTTCAAGGATTTCAAAAGGACCTATGTACCTTGGGCTCAACTTCTTTCGCTTGATAGCTCTCCCAATGCCAGTGACTGGTGATACTCTCAGAAATATGTGATCACCAACCTCAAATTCTAGAGGCCTTCTCCTCTTGTCAGCGTAACTTTTCTGTGACTCTGCGCTGCAAGGAGCCTCTTACGAATGATCTGAATCTGTGCTGAGGTTTGATCAACCAAATCTGGCCCATAAAGCTTCCTTTCGGATAATTCATTCCAGCATAAAGGTGATTGACACCGTCTTCCATACAACGCTTCATACGGAGCCATTTGGATGCTCGCATGATAGCTATTGTTGTAAGCGAACTCAGCCAGTGGAAGGAAACGATCCCAACTTCCTTTAAAGTCGAGAACACAAGCTCGCAACATATCTTCCAGCGTCTGAATTGTTCTCTCAGATTGTCCATCCGTTTGAGGATGATAAGCCGTACTGAATCTCAGTTGAGTACCTAAGGCTTCATGCAATGCTTTCCAGAATCTCGAAGTGAATCGGGGATCTCGATCGGAAATGATATTCTTCGGTACACCATGGAGTTTCACAATTTCTCGGATATAAATCTCTGCTAGCTTATCCGGAGAGTAACCAGCATCGATTGGTATGAAGTGGGCTGACTTTGTTAATCGGTCCACAATTACCCAGATCGCATCATAGTTTCTGATCCTGGGTAATGCCACAACCAAATCCATGGTCACGCTTTCCCATTTCCATTCCGAAATCTCAGGACTCTGAAGTAAACCAGGCGGTCTCTGGTGCTCGATTTTCACTTTCTGACAAGTGAGACACCTTGCAACATATTTGGTCACGTCACTCTTCAAACCCGGCCACCAATACACCGATTTCAGATTCTGATACATCTTGGTCATACCAGGATGAATAGTATATCGGCTCTTGTGTGCCTCATCCAGAATCTTCTGCCTCAACTCTGCCTTAAGTGGAACGCAGACTCTTTTCTGGTAACGAACCAATCCACGAGGCGATATGTCGTAGCCTGAAATTTCTCCCTGTTCGATTCGAGTCAGATTGCGCTGTATCCAGTCATCTTGACTCTGAGCTTCTTCAATTTCCGCCCTTAGATCACTCTCCTCTTGAGAAACAGTGTAATTGGCAGAGATGATCTGGTTTGTCAAATTTAAATCACGGAAATCTTCAATCAATTTCCTTTCTTGTATCATCATAGCTGCAACGAGCACAGTCTTTCGGCTAAGAGCATCAGCGACTACATTAGCCTTACCCGGGTGATATTTTATCTCCAGGTCGTAGTCCTAAGCAATTCCATCCAGCGACGCTGTCTCATATTCAGCTCTTTTTGATCATATAAATATTTAAGACTCTTGTGGTCGCAGTACAGTTCCACAGTCACACCATACAGGTAATGACGCCAAATCTTTAAAGCAAACACAATGGCCGCAAGCTCCAGATCATGAGTGGGATAATTCAATTCATGAGGTCTGAGCTGTCGAGAGGCGTAGGCCACCACACGTCCCTGCTGCATAAGGACACACCCTAATCCCTGCCCACTGGCATCGGAGTACACAACATAAGTCACACTGGGATCGGGTAAAATCAATACAGGTGCCGATGTCAACCTCTCCTTCAGCTCCACAAAGCAATTTTCACATTTCTCGTCCCACACAAACGGCTGATCTTTTCTCGTGAGCTTGGTCATTGGTAACGCAATACGGGAGAAATTTTGGATAAATCTCCGATAATAACCAGCAAGACCCAGAAAACTGCGTGTTTCCGCCACAGATTCTGGCCTCTTCCAGTTCAGTACTGCTTCCACTTTGCTGGGATCCACAGAGACCCCTTCTTGCGAGATAATATGGCCTAAGAATTTCACTTCTGATAGCCAAAACTCGCACTTGCTCAATTTAGCATATAATTGCTTCTCGCACAAGATATTCAATACGATTCTCAAATGATGCTCATGCTCATCCTTATTCTTGGAATATCAGAATGTCATCGATAAACACAACAACAAACTGATCCAGATATTGCCGAAAGATATGGTTCATGTAATCCATGAAAACCGCAGGCGCATTGGTTAGCCCAAATGGCATCACCAAGAACTCATAATGACCATATCGGGTCCTGAAAGCAGTCTTTGGAATATCTTCTGCTTTCACTCGCAGCTGATGATACCCTGACCTTAGATCAATCTTTGAAAACACACACGAACCAGAGAGTTGATCTAAAAGGTCATCAATTCGGGGAAGAGGGTACTTGTTTTTTATAGTAACTTTATTCAGCTCTCTGTAGTCGATACACAAGCGAAGACTCCCATCTTTCTTCTTTACAAACAACACTGGAGCTCCCCAAGGCGACACACTGGGTCTAATAAACCCTTTCTCAAGCAAATCTTCTATTTGTTTCTTTAACTCCGCCATTTCGTTTGGGGCCATGCGGTATGGGGCCTTGGATATAGAACCAGCTCCAGGTACAATGTCAATTGGGAACTGAACTTCCCTTTCTGGAGGTAATCCGCTCAGCTCGTCCGGAAACACCTCAGGGAATTCATTTACCACGGGTATATTATTCAAGGTTTCGCCATTTTCCCCTTGCACAGAGAAAAACACTACATACCCCTGGCAACCCTTTTCAAGATACTTTTCAGCTTTGGCTGCCGAAAGAAAATTCATACTAGCATCCACATCTTCAGCCCTCTGAGATACAGGATATACTATCCTCTTGTTTCCACAATCAAGTAATATATTATTTGCCATTAACCAATCAAAACCCAAAATGACTTCTAATTGACTAAGAGGCAAACATATCAAATCTACAATAGATTGATGCCCTTCCACAGTTATGACACAACTCAAACAAGCTTCTGTGGTCAAGGCCTTAATACCCATTGGAGTTGACACTACTAATTCAAATGGCAGTTTGTGCACATGCAATCCCAGGCGCTTCACGCAATCATAGGCAATGAAGGAGTGACTTGCACCCGAGTCAAATAAAACTTGCAACAGATGGCCATGAAGTAGAAGTTTACCTTGTATCATCTCAGGAGATTTGCGGGCCTCCTCATGGGTCATAGTGAATACTCGGCCCTGTGTCCTCGGTTTCTGCTCGACTCATGGTCGTTGACAATCTCGGGAAAAATGTCCTGGCTGCTTACAGTTAAAACAGACCAATTCTCCCCGGCAATTTTGGCCATAATGCGTTTTGTTGCAGCGAGGGCATTTCCACTCAGTCACAGCCCTCTGAGGCTCACGGTCTCTGGGCTGATAGGGCTTCTTATCACCGCCCTTGTATGAAGAGGATCCTTGGCCTTTCCGCTTCTGGGAAGCATTACCTTTACTGGGTTCACTGCGATGGCCAATAGCTCTGGTAGGATTCAACTCCCTCAGATTATTCTCCGTAATTCGACATTGCTCCACAGCCTTGTTGAACTTAGTGAATTGGTTCGTAACCAATCGCTTTCTCAATTCTCGCCTCAGACCGCGGATGAGCATATCAGAACTCCATTCTTCATCATCTTTAAACCGGAGGTAAGAGGAGTACCGAGCCAACCGGACAAAACGGGACAAATAGTCGTCAAAGCTCTCTGTATCCCCTTGTTTGATGTTGAGAAATTCTGTCTCCTTCTCGAGCCGCACTGATTTGGGAAAGTATTTCTCGTTGAACTCTTGTTGAAACAGTTCCCAAGTCAATGGTGTTTCATTGCTCTTTAATGTCAGGGCGATATTCCGCCACCAACGATCCGCGTCCCCCTCGAGTTTATACACTGCCAACCGTGGCTTCACCTCCTCTGGGCAATACAGAACCTCAAATATCTTCTCCAGTCTGTACAACCAATCTTCGGCTGCCTGAGGGTCAAACCTTCCTCTGAACGCCGGAGGCATATGCTTGCAGAATCGGGTGACCCAATACTGAAGGTCTTTTTCCTCCCTGGGTGGCATCCCATATGATTCCTGATTCAAGGTAGCACGAGGTGGGGATTCCAGAGGTCGTGCTGATCCTTCTGCAGTGTCCTCATGTCGAGTCTCTCCTTGAGTCTCCTCCGGAGTGGATTGAACCAGACCTTCCTGGTTCTTCGCCTTCTCAGCTCTGAGCTCTTCCCTCAGTTCAGTGATCATATCTCTCTGATCCCGAATTAGACCCATAAGCTCTTGCATTGCATCCGGTGGGTTTTCATTAACAACCTCCACCTCAGGGTCTACACGCGGAATATTGGGGCGTCCTCTTGTTTTCTTCATTCTACAAACAACTTGCCCCATTAATTCAGCAGAAATAGTATGCACAATAGTCATAAAACCCATATATGTCCACATCAATAAACATACATGTGCATACACAACAATCGTTCACAGATAATCTTCTATCCCTAAAACCAACTAAGGGAGCTATCCTAGCAACCTCTACCTTTGCCAGGAACTACAGCTCTGATACCAAAATGTAACCCCCTGCCTTAAATAGCGTAATTATAATTCGATATTACGTAATTAAATTGGTTTAGAGACCGTCGAATAGTTCAAAACTCATTTAGAACTCCCTGTGAAGTAGGGACTTTATAAAATTTTCAAAACTTCTTTCCTATTCCAGTCTCAAGTTCAATTATCGAATATAATCACCTGTGCAGTTAATTCACATTCATTCATATCAGAATATCTAATAGCAATCCCGGCAACCCCCGGGTTCCATTCATACACAAAAAGGGTTTACAACCTCCATATAGGGGACTACACAACTACGTTCAACTATTCTTTACAACCAACATAATATACAGACACCCTGTCCAACAGGTTTAACCAACATAACCAAAATAGATGTCCCTACAGGATTCTAACCGCTCCGGGTCGTACGCTTCTCCTTAGAGCCACTCGCCCTGTCTGAAAGGTTAGTTAAAGGAAAGAATGAGATTCAAGAGAATCCCAGTAGTAACAAAACATTTATACCACACATAAGCACACAGCATGTAAGCAAATCATCATACAGCAGCAGCACCACAAATCACACTCCACCCTCATCCCCTTTCTCCGCCGGGAAGGCACACCGCCTAACCCGAACCGTTGTTAGCTACTCAGGGACTATTGGCGTGGCAGTGCATACATATAGCCTTATAGCCCGTACAGCTATTCGGCTTTCACAAATGGCCCGTCGGCCTCCACAAATAGCCTTTCGACTCACATAATCACATATATCACACCTCATCCTCATCCCCTTTCTCCGCAGGGAAGGCACACCGCCCTAACCCGAACCGTTGTTAGCTACTCAGGGACTATTGGAATGACAGTGCTAACACAAATCCACAGATGTCGCAGCATATGAATTCATTACAAATCAACGATATAACACACATACAATGCATCATATATGGTACAAAAGAAAAGTCACTACCTCGTTCCTTTCTGACGTTCGCTGGCGTAGTTGGCTCACGAGGGCGGCAAATATCGAATCCTACAATTCCAAATGCACTATTTAGACACTTCCATAGTGTTACTTAGGGTTATATGAGTCTATAATGAAAATTTACAAAAATACCCCCGGGGACCCGGCCTGGGCCCGCCATACCCGGACCGGTTGCACTTTCTCGAAATTCTAATATGGGCTATCCTAACATATTTCCGCCCAAGGAATCCATTTCCATACTCAGAATTATCAAATTCAATATCAAATTACAAAATTGCCCTTGGCAGCCCTACTTTTAGGGTTTTAGGGGTGTTTCCGTAATTATGCTTTCTCGGCCTTTTTTGAAAAAGTGCCCAACTGTAACCCCACCTAATTTTTGCCCCTGAACTCAATGGAACCATCAAATCATTGAAAATCCAACTCTAAGACCCATTTCTAGGGCTGGCCGAAATAATGGTCTTCTCCAGGGAAAATCGGGGTTTTACGATTTCGGCTCCGTAAACGCGTTCCTTTCTACTCCTAACCACTTTATTAACCATTACATTAGGTTACAACTAACATTAAGACCCAATTTGGGCAGCATAACCCCTAGGAAACTCAATTTCCAAACTTTAAAACCAATGGCAATCCGGCGAAATTTCACCGATTAAATTGCCCACAGCAGCCAGAATAAGCAATATACGAAAGTTTGGAAGTTACCTCAAGCTCCCTCTGGCTTTTCCCAAACTTGGCTGAACCCTAGCCTCTTTGAAACACCAAATTTTGAGCTTCACAACCTTAAAGAATAAAGAGGAGTAGCTTAGGATCGGAGTTACACGCGTTAGAAGCTAAATCGTCGGAGAAATCGGCTTACCTTGCGAGATTTCTCCTCTTTCTCTCTCTAAGAGCTCTCAACTTTCTCTCACTATCTTCAGCTGTAAATGGCGTGAAATGGCTGAAGTAGATGAGCAATTTGATTAATAATCCATGCTGACATCATCTTTTAATGAGATGATGTCATAATTCCCATTTTCGGATTTTCTGGCAGATTTTCTGCCCAAACTTTGAAAAATCATAACTAATTCTAGAAAAGTCGAAATGAGGTGATTCCAAAGCCAAATGAAAGATATTTAAGTTCTCTTCATAGGAAAAATATTGTCCATTAATAAAAATCACCACACAATTCCAGAATTACATAAAACTCATAACTGCCCCAAAACAGAGTTCAGTTTCCATCCCAAACTTTGGACAGTTATATCTCCTGGTTCACAAAACGAAATGGAACAAAATATATGTCCATTTTGAAGCTTGAGATGTGAACTATAAGACTGGAAAATTTCATAATTTTTAGATACCATTTGGTCATTAAAAACGTTCACACAAACGGACTGCCCAGAATAGAATTTCACTTGACAGAATTTTAGATTTTGCATCTTTGCTTCCATTGGTTCCATTTTCATACCAAACATCATTCTCACATAAATTTTCACAAGGAATCCATTGGAATCATTAAAATATCCAAATTCCCATCACACGTTCTTCAAAAGTGTTTATTCAACAATAATTACATCCACTTTTGAAGTCATTAGCCCTTAATCACTTTTTGGGATATTACATTACATGTAGTGATGTCATACTGAGCTTGTATGTTTAAAGGCCTTAAGACCTAGGGGACTGGTGTGCCCTAGGCTGGCATGATATTTGGATTTGTATTGGAGTTGTGATGCTCCGTGGAAATAAGAGAAGTGATTTCCCGGTTCAACTGAGGTTGAAGGTTTGAAAGATGAATTGTGATCCAAGGATCAGACTTAATAGTCAAGCTGGTCCTAAGGAGGTTGATATGACCTATATGGTCTGTGGTACCAGGATGTGGTACTAGATTGTCATTGAAATGTGTATCAGGTATCCTGAGGTTGCTAGTATTAATCTGGCACAGGGAAAAGTGATTCTATGGAGAATTTGAATTTGAAGGAGTTATCTACGAGGATTCGAAGTGGAGAAGGCAACCTACGGGGGGTTCTGATCGGAGAGGGCTACCTATGGCGACGTCTGATCGGAGCGGCTATTTGTGTTTTTATTACCTGCGGCCCACTGGGGGTGTGTATGGTACACAGTGGGAGGACCGTGCCTTCGGGGCGGTGGTGATACGGGGAATATGTGAGTCCTGGGTGAAATGTGAGTAACCCAGCTGCCTGCCAGGCTTAGTGTAAGGGCCGGCCAGTGGAGCCCTGGTACGTAGTTGATCAGGGGGGTGGGCACTCTGAAGGGGTGTGACAATATAAAAAAAAAATTTGTGACAGCCGCCGTGATGACAAACCCTAGTGTGCAGCTGCCGTGACGATAAACCTTAGTGTGCACTCGCCATGACGTTGAATCGTAGAATAGAGCTCTGGGAATGTTGGGAGTATGGGATCTCAATGAAGTGCTGGTTGTGGGTTTGAATGATTCAAGTTGAATCGGGCCAAGGTCTGACGCAGATGAATATATGTTGTGAATGTTATCAGTTGTGGTGGGAGATTCCTATGGGACTTCTGTTAAATCAGCTTGACATTGTTAAAGCACAGATGAGGAGATTGACCCCAGAGTGTGCAGCAGAAGCGTGAGAATGTGATATGTTTGGGAATTGTGTTGAGCAGAAGCTCGAGGTTACCATGAGAATGATGTGTTAATCATGGCTTCGGGAGGTAAAACTTTGAAGTCCAGATTATTTTGTGAAAAAGGGGTCTTGAAGGATCCTAGTTTGGTGAAAAGAATTTGTGGTGGGTGGAATTATTAAAATGCCTGGTTCCAGTTTGTTGCAATTGTGCATTGTGAGTCTCTCACCTACGGCCGCATGGGGTGATTCCTATGGTGGAGGACCGTTCCGCTGGGGCGGTAGATTACGGGGGATTGACTATTTGTGAGCCATGAGGCTATGTATATGCACTGCCACACTAATAGTCCCTGAGTCGCTAGCAACGGTTCGGGTAAAGACTGTGTGTCTTCCTGGCGGTAAAAGGGGATGAGGGTGGAGTGTGATTGTGAATCTGTGATAGTTGTGAACAAGCTGGGATTGAGGTGTGCTGTAGCAGAGCAGAGTTAGTTTAGCTGATGGCGAATTCGATTACATGATCGAGGATTCTTGTTTGTGAGGGCAATTACCCCGGCATGGCCAGCCTGGCTAGCCACCACGTTGGTTGCACTAGTGTTGACCCAAGGCCGAAAGGCGGTGCTTAAAATTAGAGTCTGCAATGTACGTTTGATAAGGAAGTGGATTTTCTTGTGAGTCCTGGGTGAAAGGTGAGTAACCTAGCTGCCTGCCAGTCCTGGTCAGGGGACGGCCATCGTAGCCATGGTACGTAGTTGACTAGGGGGTGAGCACTCTGAAGGGGTATGACAATAAAATTGTGAGTCCGGTAACCCACGGGCATCCATCGGACGGGTGTGATGTGGGAGCCAGCCACACAGCAGAAGCTTGGGCACCCATTAAGGGGGGGTGTGACAATAAAAGGCGCCTGGATAGAAGAGACTGAGACTCTAGGTGGGGCATTATGGTCGGGTACTTTGGATAGAAGAAATTAAGATTCCAGAGTGACCAGATGATGTGGTATTGTGTTGATACCCAAAAGTCCCGGTTACCACTAGCGGAGTCACTGGTGGGTGTACGGGTGAGGTCGACACCATGAAAGTTGATACAGATGTGATATTGTTGTGAATACCCAAAAGTCCCGGTTACCACTAGTGGAGTCACTGGTGGGTGTACGGGTGAGGGCGACACCATGAAAGTTGATACAGATGTGATATTGTTGTGAATTCCCAAAAGTCCCGGTTACGACTAGTGGAGATACTGGTGGGTGTACGGGTGATGGTAAGGTTCTGAATGCGCATACAGCGGAAGAGTTTGTGTATACAGCTAAGGTTGTTGTGTGATGTATTGAGGTTGTGGTGTTTAGGGTTACTCCCGGAAGGAGTAACTAGTTTGAGTTAAGCAGAGTGGTGGCCTAAGCCGCCCAACTGCCAAGATCTTATGATATGGCTCATAAGTTAGAGCCTCCAGATATCAAGATTCACTAGCCACTCATAAATTAGGGGGCTTGCGATAATTGTGGTTATGTTATGATGTTTTGTGGCAATCGTATGTGGAAGCGATTGCATCTGTTTGGCAAAAAAATATGGTGATTTGGTTTGTGTGGCAATCATGAAATGGGCCGATTGCAGTTTGGGGCAATTGAGTTGTATTCATTGTTTGAGATTCTTGCAAGAATCGGATTTGTGGAGTATCATTTGTGTGTCGGCGGTCTAGAGGAGACCGTCCTAATATGAAATGAATTGTGAAACGGAAGCTGTCGTGAAAAAGCATCCGTAGTTTTTGGATTGAGTGGTATGACAAATTTCGAGGACGAAATTTATTGAACGGAGGGAGAAATGTAATACCCTGAATTTTGAGACTCAAGGCTAGAGAATAAGCATGAGATTAGTGGATTGCTAAGCCTCAGTTTAGCAAGATCCCAAATTGTGATTAAGGGTTAATGACTCCAAAAGTGGGTATGGTTAGTGATAAATAACCCTTTTGGAGAATATGATGTGATTTGACACTCAAATATGATTCGTGTGTGTTGTGAGCAACGCCGAAACCCTGTATTTGAGTTCAATTGTGTATTAAAATCCAAATTGAATTAGAATAGAGGGAAGAATTGAATGGGGTATTGTGTTGGAAATGGTGTCATAGTGTGTTTTGATGTCATTGAAATTGGTTTGGAACTTTGGAATGGAAATGTTGCAATGTTAGGTTTTGAAATGTGAATTGTGTTGACATGTTGAGATTGTTGTGAAAACATGTCAATGAGATGTGAATTTGATTGATTTGGTGTTTCCAATGGATTCCTTGTGAAAATTTATGTGGGAATGATGTTTGGTATGAAAATGAAACCATTGGAAGCAAAGATGCAAAATCTGAAATTATGTCCAGTGAAACTCTATTCTGGGCAGTCTTCTAGTGTGGATGTTTTTACTAGGCAAATGATGTCATAAAATTATGAAACTTTCCAGTCTTAAATTTCACATCTCAAGCTTCAAAATGGACATATAATTTCTGTCATTTTGTTTGGGAACTGGGCGATATGACTGTCCAAAGTTTGAGGTCAAAAATGGACTCTGTTTTGGGACAGTGATGAAATTTGTGCAATTCTGGAATTGTGTGGTGATTTCTAGTAATGGAAAATATTTTTCTAGTAAAAAGGACTTAAATACCTTTCATTTGGCTTTGGAATCACCTCATTTCAATTTTTCTAGAATTAGTTATGATTTTTCAAAGTTTGGGCAGAAAATCCGAAAATGGGAATTATGACATCATCTCAATAAAATATTACATCAGCATAGGATATGTTATTAAACGGTTTTTTCCTTCTTCCTCCTCATTTCTGATGCTGAGAACAGCTGAAATAGAGAGAGAGCATATGGGATCTTTAGAGAGAGAAAGAGGAAGAAATCTCGTAAGGTAAGCTGGTTTCTCCGACGATCTAGCTCCTGACGCGTATAACTCCAATCCTAAGCTACTCCTTTATATTCTTTAAGGTTTGGAAGCTCTTCCTTTGGTGTTAAAACAGCTAGGGTTTCAGCCAAGACAAGGAAAAGCTAGTGGGAGCTTGAGGTAACTTCCAAACTCTTCTGTATTGACTATTCTGGCTGTTGTGGACAATTTAATCGGTGAAATTTCGCCGGATTGTCATTGGTTTCAAAAATGGAAAATGGGTGTGTGGGGCTGTTATGGTGCCCAAATTGGTACTAAATGGTAGTTGTAACCTAATGGAATAGTCAATAAAGTGGTTAGGAGTAGAAAGGAACGCGTTTACGGAGCCGAAACCGAAAAAACCCCAATTTTTCCTGGGGAATTGAGAATTTCGGCCAAGCCTGGTTTGGAGGGGTTAGAGATGGATTTTCAATGATTTGATGATTCTATTGAGTTCAGGAGCGAAAATTAGGTGGGGTTACAGTTGGTCACTTTTTTGGAAAAGGCTGAAAAGGCATAATTACGAAAACGCCATTGAAACCCTTAAAGTGGGGCTGCCAAGGGTAAATTTGTAAATTGAATTTGAATTTGATAATTCCGAGTCCGGAAATGGATTCCTTGGGTGAAAATATGTCAGAATAGCGCATGTTAAAATTTCAAGAAAAGTACAGTCAGACCGGATACGGTGGGGCCGGGCCGGGCCGGGTCCCCGGGGGCATTTTAGTAAATTTTCAATATAGCCTCATATAACCCCCAGAAACATTATGAAAGTGTCTAAATGGTACATTTGACATTGTAGGATCGAATGTGAAGCCCCGAGTTGCTGGCACGCAAATCGAGGAGAAAAGACTGGAGGTAGGGGAATTACCTTACTTGCATGTACTTGATATCTTTGCTTGTGTAGTGATGTATGTGATTGCTTTACTTGATTGTGTAGAGCATATTTGAATAAATGAAGCTCTGTTTCTGTTTTGCTGTGGCCATAGTTTTGTTACATGAAACATTAAGTATGCAAAAATGTCATTATGGGGCATGCATCTAGATAAAGCTAACATGTCATACACATAGCATCTATCATGCATGCATTATGGTATCTGTTTCCTACTGAGATTCTCTCGAATCTCACTCTCCCCTACCAACAATTTAGACAGGGCAAGTGGCTCGTGGAGGGAGTGGCTAGGACTCCTCCGAGATGAGATTGTGTAATCCCCATTTGAAGAATTGTAATGGGCAATTGTACGCTATGTATCTTTAGTGAAGGTATGTACCAGAGATTGTCGGGATGATTAAGTTGTGCACTTTGATATTTATATGAATGTGATTTATCTTCGCATAGTAATTGTATTCGAAATGTGAATATGAGACCAAGTTTATAAATGATTTCAAAAAGTATTCGTGAAAACCCGTCATGTGATGGGTTAGTAAATGTTATTTGATTATTATTGGTCTCTATTTCATTTTAATCACGTATTTCGGATATAATTACGGAGGGGGTTACAAGGTCGGTCCAACACCTTGTACTCTTACAAGTGCCTAGGACTTTGATTTGTATATCCATTCCTCTTTAAAGTCATATTGGTCTTATTTCATCTTTGCTCCCGCATAAATGACTGATCACAGATATTTAGAACAATTATTATGATTTACCTAGAGATATTTATCATAGTGAACAAGTAAATGATATGATAACAAAATGGAGAAGTTTATTGAATAACAATGTTTAAAGTACAATGATTGGCCTTTAGGATATAATTTCCAACATCAAAATATCTCACTTAAAGAGTCTCACATTCGTATATTACAATTATTATATAAAAACCATCATGTATTTAGTAAAGATCACGGTTCATATTTATAAAACATTATTTATTTATTAAATACATAACGGTTGTTTACGTGGGGCCGTTATTTATTTTTATTAAAAGTCAAGGTTCTTACATAAGAACCATTGTCTATGTTACTAAATAAATAACAGTTGTCAAAATGAGGCTGTTATGTATCATGCAAGCATTACCATATATTATGATAGTTATTCACATGCACCCGTTAATTATTATTACATCAATGTGCAATCATGGCCTCACTGAGCCTCAATACATAATAGGTGTTATATTTGAATTGTTATAATAGGTCTAGAATAAATAACAGTTTGAAACCGCAATTTATTTTCACGGAGCATATATAGCTCTTGCATATATGACGGTTTAAAACTATTATATGGTAGATTATAACCATTATTAAAGGCATTTTCTGTAGTGGTGCCTGTAAAAAAGAACTACTTGACTATTAATTATAAATCGATTTGAAAATGAAAAGCCACTTGAATTTTAATTATTAGTTTGTTGGAAAATGAAAAGTCACTTGATTTTTAATTGTGGGAAAGATTGTTTGGGGAGAAAAAAAGCTACTTGAATGTTAATTATGAATTATTTGGAAAATGAAAAGACACATGAATATTAAATTGTATGTGTGTGTAGTAGGCTATAAGTGGTATAATCCATGTTTATGGTTACATGCAAGCAATCTTACAACTCAGTTTACTTTTGCTCTACAAAATATTACAATATAAGAAATGTTTTTTATGATATTTTTAGTTACATTAATGACCAAAAGGATACCTGAGTCATTATGACATATGTTTTTATGAAGTTTGTTTCTAGCAAGAAGACCCTACCGTATACTCCTTAGAAGGCTAGCTGATCATGGTGGATGTATAGGTATGTCAATAGTAAAGTTTCCTTACATATTTAGCATTTTTGCACCATTATTTATAATGACTTGTGAAAGACAAGCCAGGAACTAAGGTCAAGGATTTTGTAATGTAGAGGAAAGTGTGGGAACATTACATAAAAGATATCAAAGAGGCAAACTTTATCATTTTCAAAATTTTGAGGTATATGACAACAATGGCCAATATGAAGAGATCCAGCATTCTTGAAAGCTCAAATTCCACATCAAAACATATTTCCACGATTCAAATTTTCCAATTCCTAAGAAAGCAGTCAACTTTGTTCCTATATAATACACATTGTAGAATACATAGCAAACAAAATCATTTTTGTAGGGATACCTAACAAAGACATGGATCAACTTTGGCTATAACAAATGAATACATGGAATTATTGAAATTTTGCCAATGTCATTTTTCACTCTCTAACCATTTTGACTTGCATCAACTTTGGCTATAATATAATGGATAAACATTGGAAAGTCATATTTCTAATTGTCAACCTTTTACGTGATAGAATATATTCCTTATAATATATGACATAATTCGCCAAAACTAAATATTGAATATATTATCAGTTAATGCGTATCAGCCCATGCAAGCACGGGGAGAATATCTAGTTATTACTTAAAATATGTACATTGCAATATTACACGAGAGTAAGCAAAATATAGAATTGCAACCATCTAAACTTTAGGCATAGATACACTGAACCACTCTAATTCACTGAATCATATATATCCATCAAATTTAAAGGTGTAGTTTTGTGAAGCATGCTAATCTAGACAATTGTAAGTCACACTTAGTTATGCATGGAATTTATCAAAGTTATACATGTTGGCCAAAACATGGGAGAAGGATGTGAGCAAGGCTACTTGGCCACATATGGAAAGGTGTGAATCACCTAACTTTGACACAAGTACATATGAGGCCAATCGCTTTGAAGTTATAGCCAAAGCAATTGAATCAGAATTCAACGAATGCCTAAAAAAATTTGAGAGGATGAAGAGTAGTACGGAGAAGACTTTGTACAAAAGTTGTACACAGTATTACCTAAAGCGATGAACTTGTACAACTTGAAAGAAAAAAATGGTTAGACTGACATAAGCTTCATAGAATTGCTTGCACTTTTGAGAAGAATGCTACCATAGAGTAACAATATTCCAACCATGACATATGATGCAAAAAAAGTGATGCGCTTGTTGGCTTGAGTTATGACAAAAAACATGATTTTCCCAATGATTGTTTTTTGTTTAGAATAAAATATGAATTATTAGCTGAGTGTTTGAAGTTTTATGCCTCACGGTCCTAAAAGGATGGGAAGATTCTAAAGAAGGTGTTATAGTATTTTCAAAATATACCTAGATTTAGACACTTGTATAGTAAAAGGGTTTGAGATGGCATGCTTGGTCAGGACCAAAAGGGTTTTGTCCATTGAAAAAATTTAAGGTGGCAAGCAGATGAAAGGGTTTGAGATGGCATGCTTCGGCATCTTACTAATTCTTCCAAATGGAGTAAGTTTGATTTTGAGTATCTATAATTTCCTGAAGAAAAAAGAAATCTACACCTAGCATTGGCTACTAATAGGATGAATCTATATGCATGGGATGCAAAGCAGTACTAACAGTACATAACCGGTTATGTTGTTTATATATAACCTCCATCCATGTATCTAGATGAAACAAAAGTATATGATTTTTTTAATACTAATCTAAGGGCCACGGCAAGATGGGAATGACATATATGTATACATTGTACCACTAATTGAAGACTTAAAGCAGTTGTGGAATAGTGGGGTGCAGTATATGATGCTCATAGTCAAGAAATCTTCTACTTAAAAGCCATGTTGTTTGGCACAATCAATGTCTTTCCTATTTGTGGTAATTTATCAGGGTACAACATTAAAGGCCAACTTAGATGCCCAATTTATGAAGAGGGTACACATTCGATAAGGTTACATTGAAACATGGTATGAAGAATTCCTATATGGGACTTGTAGATGGTTGCTAAAAGGTCATACATATTGGCGTATGAGAAAATTCTTTAATGGAAAATCAAAGGAAAGGAAGGTGTAACATCCATCATTTTGGAACCTTTATTACGTATTCGAAAGTGCTATGGTTTTGGCTAATCAATAATAAAGCCCAAAAAGTAAAAGTTGTGTAACCCCCTTTCTTAATAGCAATGATTATAGTTTGAAAACGTGTTATTAAATTAAACTAGAGACCGAAGGATAATTTAAAACTGATTAAAGGTCCCAACTTCAAGATAGGATTCGGTCCTATGATGAAATAGGTTTTCAGAAATTTTTCAAAACCTGTTTAATACGGTCTCACTTCCACTTTTTGAATCTATTTGGCTTGTCCGGTTCTGTTTCATTCATAATATTAGAGTGCTTAACAAAATTTCGTAATAGATTTTCAGGTTTCATTCAATCACTAAAAGGGTCTACAGGGCATATTCCTATATGGGAGTTCCTATATCAGGGATTACAAACAATTTCACAAGTTTAAACCATATAAAACATATGTATTCATCCCAAAAATTGATAACCAACATAAAGCTCTAAACTCCTAGCTGGGAACACTAGCTGTCCTTGGTTACTTTCTTCTCTTTCGATCTGCTTGCCCTGACTATAGGTTAGTCATTGGAAAGAGTGAGATTCATATGAATCTTGGTAGTAACGTTTTCACTTATATGATATATAATAACAAAGCATGTAAGCAATTATCACAAAGCAGCATCACCACAGCATCCACAGTAGCAATCACATGCGTGACTTTTGACATATTAATGACAGCTTTCACAGTTGTATGCATATTCATGACATTTGTCTTATTAATGACAGCTCTCACGGCTGAATACACAATCACGACAGCTATCACAACTATATTCACAATCACGACAAATTTCACAGCTGTTTTCACAATCAAGAAAGATTCCATTGCTGTATTCATAGCAGCATGCACAACAGCATTCATGTTCATCACAATTTAATAGTAAGCACAAACATACAAAGCATTATACATGATATAAGAGAAAGAGTCAGTACCTTGTTCTTTATGTTCTTGATTGGGCACCGATTTCTCACGCTCAGGGAGATGATAAGTCCCACAAATCATAATCAAGGATGACAAGTTATTTCCTATTCCAATTCTTATATGACTTCAAAACACTTGGGGCTGACTATCATTTGAGACTTTTAGGAAGCTACTAGAAGCTCAAACAAAAGTCTAAAGGGTCAGGGAGGACTATAATAGAGACCACCTTTTAGAAGTTCAAATGCAGAATTTTGGGGGTTGGCCTCGGCCAAGAACCCTTTGGCTATGGCCAAGAACAGGTCAGAAGGTTTTGGGTCATGGACAAAACCCTTTTGGTCCTGACCAAGAATTGGTTAGACGCTTTTTGGCTGCGGCCAAAACGCCTGACCGCAGCCAAAAACTGGCCTGTTTCCTGGCTATCTTCCAATGACCATAACTTCCAACATACATATCAAATTACACCCACGTTATATCATTTTAAAGCTTTTCATATCTACTATAAAATTGAAAAGTTTCACAACTTTTAGACATCATTAGCTATTTCAAAACACCATGCAAACTAGCTGCCCTTCCCAGAATTTTCACTTAACAGAATTTCCTATTTTTCAACAAATGTTTCCAAAGGTCAGAATTCACAACTGGGGCTACTCCTCACACATTTTTTTGAATGGAATCTAATGAAAACATTGAAACAACCAAATTCACATTCCTTTCACATTTTCTGTTTTTAGCAACAATTCAACACAAAATCTCAAAATTGCCAAACTTTACATTCAAGTCTCCAATCAAGTGCATTCATCTAATAGACACCACATGACACCGATACAATCATCAAAACTTTACAAACTCCCTAAACCCCAATTCATATGAAAAAATAAGGCAAAATTCTAGAAATCAAAGTTGTACACCAATGGCCACAATATACATATCAAAGAGTGGCTCGTACTCACCTCTATCACAATTTCTAGCTTGTTCTTTGATTCTCCAACCTCTAGTTTTCATTGAACACACTAAACACCTCCTTTTAAAAATCTAAAACAAAAGGAATAAAGCTCTCATCAAGATGATCAAGATTAAAGAAGAGGTTTTTAGCAACATAAGTCATCTTCAAGGTCAAAATCTCACCTTCACCTTGGTTCTTCTTTCTCTTTCCTCTTCCTTCTTGGATGTCTTTGAGACTTGAAGAGAGAGAGTATGAGATAATAAATGATCCATTTTTTCCACTCCTTCCATGCTTTTAGCCAAACTTAAAGAAGAGAGATAGGGAAGAGAAAAGTTTTGAACATTTGACTTTTCATCCAATGGTAAGATCTTATGACTCCTCCCAACATGCATGTAACCATAGAATTATTCTCACTAATCCCATTAGCCATTTAGTCACACCTCTTAGTTTTTATTTAATATTGAATTTTCTCTTCCTATTTTGGCAATAAATTTCTTTCTTCCTATTTTCGCCGGACTATGGCAATTTCTTTTGGGTTGCCACTTAATACATTATTTGACTCCATTTCCTCATGCAATGTGCCCCCCTCTTTTAATTCAATTTAGGATTTGAGACCATAATTGTAACCCCTCCCTCAAAAACTATAATTATGATTCGAAAAGGCGTAATTAAAATTAATTAGAGACTAACAAATAATTAAACTCATTTCAAACTCCCCTCCTTACGATAGGGTTTTCACAAACTCTTTCAAAATTTCATTCCTATTCTGGTGTCAAATTCAAGTTTTGAATATAATTACCCTATGTAGTTAAATTGCATTCATACATATCAGAGTGTACAATAAAAATCCCGGCAACCCCCAGGTTTCATTCATTCACTAAGGGTTTATAGTTTCCTATGTAGGAGATTACACAAAATCATTCCACATATATACAGTAATCCCAAATCAAAATGGATAACAACAACCAACATCAAAGTTCTCTAAGGAGTCCTAGCCGCTCTTGGTTGTCCGCTTACTTTTTGAGTTACTTGCCTTGTTTGTTGGTCAATTCATGGAAAGAATGAGATTCAAAAGAATCTCAATAGTAACAAGTCACTCATACAATATATAAGCACACAGCATGTAAGTAAATCACAAATAGCAATAGCAGCAGCAACACAGAGATACATGGCTTTTACCATAAAAGACAGCACTCATAGCTGTATACACAATGCGATAGCTCTAGCTGTAATCACAATCATGACAGCTTACGTTGTAATCACAATAACAATAGCTTGCGCTATAAATGACATCTTTCACTGTATAATAACAGCTATCACCAGCTGTAACCACAGAAGCACCATAAATCATCACAAAATAGTGATACAACAAACATACAGTGCATTACACATAATATAAGAGAAAGAGTCACTACCTAGTTCTTTCCAAACGTGCTCTGGCATAGGTCGTTCACAATCAGGGCAAATGTCAAATCATACAATTCCAAATGCACCATTTAGACACTGCCATAGTATTTTTGGGGGTTATATAAGTCTATAATGAAAATTTATAAAAATGCCCTTGGGGGCCCGGCACTTTTCCAGAAATTCTAACCTGAGCTAACCTAACATATTTCTGCCCAAGGAATCTATTTCTGGAATCAGAATTATCAAATTCATTCTTAAATTACAAATTTACCCTCAGTAGCCCCACTTTAAGGGTTTCAGGGGTGTTTTCATAATTATGCTTTTCCGGCCTTTTCCAAAAAAAAAGTGATCAACTATAACGCCGCCTAATTTTCTCTCCTGAAAGCAATGGAACCATCAAATCATTGAAAATACAACTCTAAGACCCATTTATAGAGCTAACTGAGATTTATGTGTTCTCCAGGGAAAATTGGGGTTTTACGATTTCGGCTCCCTAAACGTGTTCCTTTATACTCCTAGCCACTTTATTAACTATTACATTAGGTTATAACTACCATTTGAACTAAAATTAGGCAGCATAACCCTTCGGAAACTCAATTTCCAAAATTTAAAACCAATTACAATCCGGCGAAATTTCACCAATTAAATTGCCCACAGCCGCCAGAATAGTTAATATACGAAGGTTTGGAAATTACCTCAAGCCCTCACAAGCTTTTCCCAAATATAGCTGAAACCCTAACCTAAATAGCAACAGTTTTTTGAGCCTATAAACCTTAATGAACAAAGGAGAGTGGCTTAGGGTCGGAGTTATACACTTTAAAAGCTAAATTGTCGGAGAAATCGGCTTACGTTGTGAGATTTCTTCCCTTTCTCTCTCTAAACTCTCTCAACTTTCTCTCTCTTACTTCAGTTGAAAATGGCGTGAAAATAGCTGGAGAAAGAAGGATGATGATATTTAATATAATATATTATATGATATTTAATTTCCAACAATTTCGGATTTTTCAGAAATTCTGGCAGATTTCTGCCCAAACTTTGAAAAATCATAACTAATTCTAGAAAATTCGAATTCATGTGATTCCAAAGCCTATAGAACACTTATTGAGTCTAGATTCAATGCAAAATATAGAATTTTGCTATATGGAATCACAAAATTCCTGGAATCTTAATATTTTCCTGCTGTTCTAGAAAATAATCAATTTCGCTGGGCAAAATTTAAAAATTCATAACTCGCAGCTCCCAAAAAGAAATGACATGAATTATTTGTCCATTTTGAAGCTTGACATGTGAAATTTAAGACTGGAAAGTTTTAGAATTTTTAGACACCATTTGCCTATTCAAAATGTCCTTATAAACCGACTGCCCTACACTGAATTACACTTAACAGTTTATCAAATTTTCAACCAATGTGTCTAATAACTCCAAAATCAACAATCAAACTTATTTCTACACAATTTTTTTATAAGGAAACCATTGGAATCACTAAAACCACCAAATTCCTATCACACATTCTCCAAAAGTGTTTATTCAACAATAATTACATCCACTTTTGAAGTCATTAGCCCTTAATCACTTTTTGGGATATTACAATAATTGAGCTTAAATATAGGGTTTGGGCACTTTCTACTGATAATTTGGGTCATAATTTACATTATATTCTCAGAAAGTGTTTATCTAACATTAGTTACATTCACTTTTGGGGTCATGATCCCTTATACACATTTTGGGTATTACAATTCTCCTTTCGTACAATAAATTTCGTCCCTGAAATTTGTTACACAATTGGAGCCATAAACTCCGTATAACACCCCTGCATGTCTGCTTCTGCTTCCTAGGTTGCCTCCCTCTGAGACATTACCTTCCATGCTACTTTCACAAATGGTATGCTTTGGTGTCTGAGTCACCGTTTTTGTCGATCAATGATTAGTTCTGGTTGCACCGCATAAGTGACGTTGTCATGCATGTTGACATCTTCATACTCAATGATATGTGTAGGATCTAGTTGGTACTTCTTTAATTGTGAGACATGAAATATGTCATGGAGCCTGCTCAAGTTTGGGGGTAGGGCTATTAGGTATGCTACTGGTCTGATTCTCACAAGAATCTCAAATGGACCAATGTACTGTGGGCTCAACTTCTTTTGCTTGATCGCTCTACCAATACCCGTGGCTAGAGACATTCTCAAGAACACATGATTTCCAACTTCAAACTCTAGAGGTCTTCTACTTTTATAAGCATAGATTTTCTATTAACTTTGCGCTGTAAGAAGCCTCTTTCTGATAATTTAATTTGTTATATGGTTTGATAAACAAGATCCAGCCTGTATAATCTTCTCTCAGATAGTTTTATGTAGCATAAAGGTGATTGGCACTTCCTCCCCTATAATGCTTCATACGAAGCCATCTGAATATTCACATGATAGCTATTGTTATAGGCAAACTCAGCAAGTGGAAGAAAGTAATACCAATTCCCTTTAAAGTATAGGACACATGTCCTTAACATATCTTCTAGTGTCTGAATGGTCCTTTCTGACTGTTCGTCTTTCTATAGATGATAAGCCATACTAAACCTTAATTTCATACCTAGAGCTTCATGTAGAGCCCTCTAAAACCTTAAAGTAAAGTAAGGATCATGGTCAGAAATAATGCTCTTCGGTGATGGCAATAATCCGCCGCCACCTATCCGTGTCTCCCTCTAGCTTGTAAATGGCCATCGTGCCCTTACCTCAGTTAAGCATTCTAGAACTTCAAAAATTTTCTCTAGTCGGACCAGCCAATCTTCAACTACTTGAGGATTAAATCTTCCCCTGAACGCTAAAGGCAAATGCTTGCAAAATTTGGAAATTCAGAACTGAAGATCTCTCTCATTATGGACTGGCACTTCAAGTAACTATTGGTTTGGTTCAATATATGGCTCTGACTCTAGAGGTCGAGTCGACCCTTCTACTGTTTCTTTATGGTTTGTCTCTTCTTAAGTCGATTGGACTCTATCTACATTCTATTTTGCTTTCACCTCTCGGAGCTTATCCCTTAGCTCATGAATCATATCCCGCTGTTCCATCAATATTCCTATAATTTGTTGTATTGGATCAGGTAGATTATGGTTTATCTCTTCCACCTCTGGTTCTACACGTCGAATCTTTAGGTGAACCATGGTTTCTTTTCACTCTACAAATGATTTACCATGTCAATATCACATTGAATGTAAACACATATTCCTTAAAACTCATATACCAACAAATAGCAGGAACATATATGTGTATATAAAACCAATCATAGGTTAATTAACATCACTAAGACAAGGAACTATTACAACTATCCGAGTAAAACCTACTATTACCATGAACTTTGTCTCTGATACCATAATGTAACCCCTTCATTAATAGTTGTGATTATAGTTTGAAAACGTGTTATTAAGTTAAACTGGAGACCAACGAATAATTCAAAACTCATTAAAGGTTCCAACTTCAAGATAGGTTCGGTCTTGTGATAAAGTTGTTTGAAATTGTGCCCTAAGGGCCAATAATTGTACTTTGAGCATTATTATTTTAATGAAATTTCTCAATTCTGTTATCATATTATTTGCATGTTAACTGTGATAATTGTATCCTTGGATAATTCATAAAGATTGTCCTAAAATGTCCCTGGTCGGTCATCTATGCTGGAGTAGAGATGAAACAAGATAAGTACGACTTTGATAAGATATGGAGATACGAATCAAAGTCTTAGGCACTTGTAAGAGTACAAGGTGCTGGACCGACCCACTTTGAGAAAGCTACATGGATCAAGTCATAAGATTATCTCATATATAACCACGTCATAATGCCCTTAGACATGAGGTTATCATGGATTCCTACATGAGAGTTGCTATGCTTTGAACTAGTCAAAAGTCACTTTTGACCGGGGTATGATAAAGGCTAAGATCAGGCTTGATGGCTTTTCATGCAGAAGAATATGAATGATCAAGATGGAATTTGTCCCTCACATTAGTAGAGAGATATTACTGGGCCCCTCGATGAGTGAGTCTGAGAAGTGTATGGCCATTCTATGATGGAAAGGAGTTTTCGTCTCTATTATCAGGCTACTCAGGAATCGAGAAACTAATGGTCAGGAACAAGAGGATGACATTATCCATGCCTTATCCTTGATCGATAAATCATCTGACAAAAGGGACGTGATATGGTTGTATGATAGGTTGCATCGTGATAACGATCCTCATATGAATTGGGTAGTCGTAATGTCTTGCTAGAGGCCGCTTGTGACTTTTGGGTTAGTATAGTTATTGGCTCACTGCCAACTTCATATGGGCCTACAGGGTCGCACACAAGAATGACCCAACACGAGATAATGTTTAATTTAGAGTGGACAAATTTTATATTTATATATATAATATAAAATTCATTAATAATATTATATAGATATAGATTTTCAAAATATATATATCTTATATATATAAGTATATATATATTATATGATATTATTATATTGTGTTAGTTTTAAATTTAATTTATTAAGATATATTAAATTTAACAACTAACATGATAGAGATATAGTATCTCAGATTTAATTTATGAAGATAAATTAAATCTAATGGCTCTTTATTTGGATTAAATAAATAGGTTAAATTAAAACTGTTTGATAGATTTAATTTAAACTGAATTTATTTAATTAGCTCATCAAGATAATTAATAGTTAATTAATTTTGAAATTAATGATGATTAATTTTGAAATTTGAAAATTGCCCTCATAGGTTATAAACTTGATAGAGTAGATATATTGATATGCACATGAGAATTGAGAGCCGTAAGGGAAACCCTAGGAGATATTAAAGGCACTAGCACGCAGTCTCGATTGGAGAGCATTCGTGTGGATATCGGTAGAGGGAGCGGACCTGATATTTTGGCTCTTAGAGATCGTGAAAACCCTGAATCATAAAAGGTATGAATCTTTCCAACTTGGTTTAAACGCCGTTGATAGATCCTCGATTAGGATTGGTAAAATTTTAAAATTCTTCCGCTGTGCCTGCCAATCCTAACAGTGGTATCAGAGCCAGATCAATTATGCATTTAAACTGAGTTTATGTTCTTATACATGTGATATATATGGGATATGTACTATCCCAAATTTTGAGACTTGAGGCTAGAGAATAAGCCTGGGATATGTGGACTGCTAAGCCCCGGTTTAGCAAAATCCCAAATTGTGATTAAGGGTTAATGACTCCAAAAGTGGATGTCATTAGTGATAAATGAACCCTTTTGGAGAATATGATGTGAACCATGATTCGTATGCGTTGTGGGCAATGCCGAAACCCTGTATTTGAGTTCAATTGTTGATTAATATCGAAATTGACTTAGAATATAGGGAAGGCATGTTTTGGTGATAAATGAAATGATATGAAGTGTTTGATGGTGATTCCAAGGGAATTGCCAGAAATAAGGGCAAAACGGTAAAGTTACCGACCAATTGGTCAGTTACCGAAGAGGAAACTCATTAGTAACTTCAAGATCAATGGTTGAGATTGATTTGTGCAAGAGATCAAGGGGTGGAATCATATGTGTGTGAGCTTATGTGAGCTCATGTGAGGTTTGTCAAGATCTTGACACTTGGCATCTTTTGAGCCCTTGGATGAGGTCAACATGTCAAAGATCTTTCCTCTCTCCTCTCCCTCTCTTTAGGTCAGTTTTGGGGCTCTAAAAATTGACTTGCCTCATCTTCATCATCATCTCTCATCTCTCTCTTGTCCTCCATGATCATCCAAAGCTAAGGGAGGGAAGAAAAAAGAATAAGGTGAGATTTGACTTGTTTCTTGTCCTCTGATGCTCCAATGTCCTTCTATAATCTTATTTATAGTGATGAGAACTTCATCTCTATGGTTTTAGATTTTTGAAAGGAGGTGTTTGATGGCTTGAGGAAATTTGGAAAGATGAAGAATCAAAGAATTGGTTTGGGAAAGAGGAAGAGGTGAGTATTTGAAGCCTTTTGATCTAAGTTTTGTGATTTGTAGATGAGTATTGTGAATTTTGGTTTTTTCCCTGATTTTGGTGGAATTGTGAAATGCATGAATTGTCATGTGTTTTGTGTTGAAAATGGTGTTTTGTTGTGTAATTTGGTCATTGGAATTGATTTGGGAACTTGAGATGGAAAGTTGTGCAATGTTGAGTTGAAATGTGATATTGTGTGACATGTTGCAATTCATTGTGAAACATGTCAATATAATGTGAATTTGATTGATTTGGAGTTTCCAATGGATTCCATGTGCAAATTTATGTGGAAATAGTATTTGGTGTGAATTTGGGAACCATTGGAATCATTGGTGCAAAACTGAGAAATCTGTCCCTTGAAGTTTTGTTCTGGGCAATCTGGTGTTGTGGAAGTTTTGACTTGGCAAATGATGTCAGAAAATTCTGAAACTTTCCAGTCTTAAAGTCACATCCCAAGCTTCAAAATGGACATATAAATTGTGTCATTTCGTTTTGTGAACTATGATTTATGTTTGTCCAAAGTTTGAGGTCGAAACTGGATTCTGTTTTGGAGCAATGTTGGATTTTGTGTAAATCTGGATTTGTGTGGTGATTTACAGTGATGGCCAATATTTTTCCTGTGAAGAGGACTTGAATAGCTTTCATTTGGCTTTGGAATCACCTCATTTTGATTTGTGTGGAATTAGTTATGAATTTCCTAAGTTGCCTTGGCTGCAGCAGAAAATCCTTGCTGCAGCACAAAAGTTTCTGTGCACGTCTTAGCCGCAGCCAGAAATTCTTGGCTGCAGCCAGAAACCTTCTGTGCACGTTTTAGCCACAGCTAGAAATTCTTGGCTGCAGCCAAAAACCTTCTGTGCGTGTTCTAGCTGCAGCCAACCCCTAAAAATCAGTATTTTGGACTTTTAAAAGGTGATCTTTAGTCAATTGTTTCCCAAGCCTTTAGGCATATGTTTGGGCTTTGATTAGCCACCTAAAGGTCGTGAATGATAACCAACTTAAGTGTTTGAGAGTTAAGGAATTGGAAAAGGGATTAACCCTATGTCCTTGTTTGGTTATAGGATTTGGTGTTCGCCCTGATCGTGAGTAGCCGGAGCTGGAGGTTACATGGAAAGAGGGTAGGGAACATATCTCTTCTTCTTGTATTTGATATATGTGTTAATGTGTTGATGCATGTCTTAGCTTTGCATGGTTATGTGTTATTGAAGCTATGTTTCAATCTATGCTATGGCCATTAGTATATTGTTAGAAGCATTGAGCTTACAGATTTGTCATCATGATAGTTATGTGATGCAAGCATGTCACGCATTAAACATTTATTGTACATGCATATTGATATTGTTTTCCTACTAAGATTCTCTAGAATCTCACCGTCCCCTACTAACCTTTCAGACAGGGTAGTAGATCGATGATGGAGTAAGCAGATAAGGGCGATGAGGACTCCCTTCGAGTTAAAGATTCGGTAGTTGGTTATCATTATAATAGGGGTGTGTATTTGTATAAATGGATGTGTTTACATGTGTGTTCATAAGGATTTGTTATGTCTATGAAAAAGGTTTGTGTAATTCCCATATGAGGGCTTGTAGGGGCGAATATGCCCTATAAGGCTTTGAGTTAATATATGGAACCCGGGATTGCCGGGATTATTTTTGTGTACACTAATTTGTTATGAATGTGATATTCCGCTTAGTAATTGTATTTGAAAAGTGATTATGAGACCAAGGTTATAAATGATTTCGAAAGGTAATTGTGAAAACCCCGTCATGTGATGGGTTAGTAAATGTTATTTGTTTATTATTGGTCTCTATTTCACTTTAATCGCGTATTTTGGATATAATTAGGGCAGGGGGTTACAGGATATATATGTGTGTTCATAAGAAAACATCCGAATATGTTAAAATGAAAAGGAATATGTTCAACGTTAATGTGTGTTTTTCAGATAGTGTTGTATGTTTATGCGATTTGGTGAAATTGTTTCAATTATATGCGATATGTTTAAGTTTCAATTTCACCACTAGCATCACAATTTCTATTCTGGATTTTATCCGAAGTAGAATTCATTGTTTAGGTTTTGAATAGGTGAAGAACATGGCGTACAGACACATTAGAGTCTCTAATCAGATTTAGAGATTCGAAACTTTGGGGTAGACATCCGGATCAGAAGCGTTCTGGGCCGTTGTTTTTGAAATTGGGCTGAAATCCCACCGTGACCACCTCTGCATAGCGCAATATAATCTGATCATGACATTTATTGCTTTTCATATTGTATGAATTCTTGTTGTGGTTTATTATTTATACTTGTTTGGGTATGGTGAACAACATGGGTTTAGAATTTTACAAAGGGTTGTAATATTTAAATATGGCCTGCATGCCGTGCCTTTCTCTAAATACTCTCAATGTATATTCTCTTCTCATCTCACTCCCCTCGAATGTTTAAACGAGGTTTCTCTCAATGTATTTCTTTTTTTATTTAGAGAAGTCCGCTTATTGGCTTGGGAGGATTTGTAGGTTAGGTAAGCCATGTTGTGTCATGTTTAAATTATGCTTTTGATAAGATCATTGCATGATTACTTTTACGTTTATATGTATTTATTTGTATGAGATACGACCACGATTGCATCCATATAAACAAAACTAATTAATTAAGCCCTCTGAATAAAATCTTAAGTCATAATGCCGTCAATTGATGAATACTTGTCAAAACCTAGATTGCTCAATTGTGGAAACCACCAAAGTGGATGCACTTTAGTTATCTTGATGAGACAAGCTTGAGTAATGGTGCTGCTCATAATATTCATTATTGTTTTGACTTAATTGAGATTAACAAAACAGTTTTGAATTTCAAGGCATTAGATGGGGTTAAATATGCCAGATCATATGATGATTAAATCCCATAAAGATCTAAGAGTTACATGTAATGTAATTGGTAAATAGGTTACCTACCTAAATAACTTGAATTTAAGCATCTTGCCAAAGCGGACTTAAGTTTAAGCCAAATATGGATCTTAGCCCTCTAATTATTATATTGAGGGTTGTTAATTTAGTGGGAGATTACTAACTAACTTTGCGTATTTTAATTGTAGAATAATGTCGACTAGTAATACTGCTACACTATCGTTGCGATCGGTCCTTGAGAAGGACAAACTCAATGGGAAAAACTTTCTTGACTGGTTCAGGAACTTGAGAAATGTTCTCAAGTAGGAAAGAAAGGCTTATGTCCTAGATCAACCCATTCCTGAGGAGCCTGTAGCCAATGCTCCAAGAGCTCAGAGAGATGCTTACACAAAGCATAAGGATGATTTTGTGGATGTAGGTTGCCTGATGCTTGCCACTATGGTTCCAGAGCTCCAATGAGATATGGAACTCATGGAGGCTCATGAGATGATTGTATATCTCAAGGAAATGTTCCAGCAACAAGCAAGGCAAGAAAGGTATGAGACCACAAAGGCCTTACATTCCTACAAAATGGCTGAAGGTGCATTAGTTAGTACTCATATGTTAAAGATGAAAGGCTATATTGATCACCTTGAAAGGCTTGGGTTTCCCATGAGCCAAGAGTTAGCTATGGATTTGATCCTCAACTCACTCCAGGAGAGTTATGACCAGTTTGTTATGAACTACAACATGAACAAATGGAGAAATCAATTTCTGAGCTGCATGGGATACTTAAAATTGTTGAGCAAAGCATTAAGAAAAAGCCTAGCACAGTTTTGATGGTTCAGAAAGGAAAGGATATGAAAAAGAAGGGGAAGGGCAAATGGAAGGGTAATGGCTCAGGTTGTAAGACCAAAGAGTCAAACAAGCCCGAAACCAAGCCTGCACCCAAGAAGGCAAAGCCTCCAAAGGAAGGAGTCTGCTACTTCTGCAATGAACCCGGTCATTGGAAGAGGAATTGCAAACTCTACCTGGAAGATCTGAAAAAGAACAAGAAGGATAGCAAGGCTATCACTTCAGGTATTTATGTTATAGACATTCATTTTTCTACTTCCTCTATATGGGTATTAGATACTGCATGTGGTTCTCACATTTGTACAAATATGTAGGGTCTAAAGGACAGTAGAAAGCTGAAGAAGGGCGAGGTGGACTTACGAGTTGGAAACAGAGAAAGAGTTGCTGCTTTAGCCGTAGGCACTTATGAATTAGTTCTGCCCAGTGGGCTTTTGTTAGTTTTAAACAATTGCTATTATGTTCCTGCTTTGAGTAGTAACATTATTTCTCTTTCTTATTTGGATAAGTAAGGTTATACTTCCATTACTAGGAATAGTAAATATTCTATTTATCGTAATGACATTTTCTATGCTGATGGTGATTTGCATGTTGGTCATTATATATTAAATTTGGAACATCCTAATAATGGGAATATCTATAACGTAACTACTAAGAGTATAAAATCAAACGATTTGAATCCGACCTACCTATGGCATTGTCATCTAGACCACATAAATGAGAAACACATTTCTAAACTCCATCAAGATGGATTTCTAAACTCATTTGATTTTGAATCATATGATACATGCAAATCTTGCTTATTAGGAAAGATGACTAAGGAACCTTTTACTGGGCACAATGAGAGGGCCACTGAATTATTGGGCCTCATACATACAGATGTATGTGGACCATTAAATATAGCTGCCAGAGTAGGTTATGTCTGCTTCATTACATTTATAGATAACTTTAGTAGATATGGCTATATCTATCTAATGAAACATAAATTTGAATCTTTTGAAATGTTCAAAATATTTCAAAATGAAGTACAAAACCAACTTGGTAAAATAATTAAAGAACTTCGATCTGATCGAGGTGGTGAATATTTGAGCCAAGAATTCATTGACCATCTTAGGAGTTGTGGGATAATCTCACAATTAACTCCTCCAGGAACACCACAATGGAATGGTGTTTCTGAACGGAGGAATCGAACACTATTAGATATGGTTCTATCTATGATGAGTCAAACAGATCTTCCACCATCCTTTTGGGGACATGCCCTAGAGACAGCTGTGTTCACACTAAATTGTGCTCCATCTAAGGCAATTGAAAAGACACTATATGAGATATGGACTGGAAAGAAACCAAGTTTATCTTTTCTCAAGATCTGGGGATGTGAGGTATATGTTAAGAAATAAGCCTCTGATAAATTAGCGCCCATATTTATAAAGTGCCTTTTCGTGGGGTATCCTAAACAAACAAAAGGATACTATGTCTACAATCCCACCATAACAAAGTGTTTGTTATTTGAAATGGTAAGTTTCTAGAAAGAGAGTTTGTCTCTAAAACAACCAGTGGGAGCGACATACATCTCGAAGAAATTTGAGAGCCACAAGATAGTACAGAACCACAGATGGAAATTAGAGAAGACTCACAACAAGTTGCTGAGCCTCCTCAAGTAACACAAGGTCCATGAAGATCTAATAGGACACAGCATCAGCCTCAGAGATATAGATTTCTGATTACTGAAGGCTGTGATGTGTTACTCATTGAGCAAAATGAGCCCACCACCTATCAAGAAGCCACAGTGGGACCAAACTCTGAGAAATGGCTAAATACCATGAAGTCTGAAATGCAATCC
This sequence comes from Inga leiocalycina, assembly GCA_963242795.1. NCBI lineage: Eukaryota > Viridiplantae > Streptophyta > Magnoliopsida > Fabales > Fabaceae > Inga > Inga leiocalycina. Next base: position 27,126,675 of record OY725329.1, on the reverse strand, counting down.
ATATACGACAATTAGGTATTAACCTTAGTCGATCCACCTGATGGTGTAAAAACCATTGGGTGCAAATGGCTTTTCAAGGAGAAAACTGACATGGATGGCAATGTAAATGTCTTCAAGGCACGACTGGTTGTAAAAGGATTCACTCAAACTCATGGTGTATACTATGATAAAACCTTTTCCCTAGTTGCAATGGCCAAATCAATCAGAATCCTTCTTGCCATTGCAGCATAATATGACTATGAAATATGGGAGATGGATGTCAAAATAGCCTTCCTTAATAGAAAGCTTCTTGAGGATGTGTACATGACACAACCTGAAGGTTTTGTTTATCCAGAGGACTCTGGTAAAATTTGCAAGCTTCAAAGATCCATTTATGGATTGAAGTAAGCATCTCAGAGCTAGAACCATCATTTTGATGAAGTAGTCAAAGAGTTTGGATCATTCAAAATATCGATGAACCTTATGTTTACAAGAAGGTTAATGGGAGCATAGTTGTATTTCTAGTGCTTTATGTAGATGACATCCTACTCATTGGGAATGATATTCCTACCTTGCAGAGTGTCAAGTCTTGGTTAGGAAAGTCCTTTTCAATTAAAGACTTAGGTGAAGCCACCTATATCCTAAGGATTAAGATCTATAGGGATAGATCCAAAAGACTAATAGGCCTAAGTCAGAGCACATACATAGACAAGATACTGCATAGGTTCAGTATGCAGAATTCAAAAAGGGGTTACATGCCCATGTCTCATGGCATCCATCTTAGCAAGGATCTGTGTCCTAGTACACCTGATCAGCGAGATCGCATGAGTAAAGTTCCATATACCTCAGCCATTGTATCCATCATGTATGCCATGTTATGTACTCGACCGGATGTCTTGTTTGCCTTATGTTTGACCAGTAGATATCAACAAGATCCTGGTGAGGGTCATTGGACTGCCTTCAAGAATACCTAAAGTATTTAAGAAGGACTAAGGACTTATTTTGGTCTATGGTAGATTGGATGATGAGCTCTGTGTAACCAGTTACACAGATGCAAGTTTCCAAACTGACCAAGACGACCTTAAATCACAATTTGGATATGTATGCCTCCTGAATAGTGGAGTAGTAAGCTGGAAGAGCTCCAAGCAGAGCACTATAGTAGATTCTGCAACAAAAGCTGAGTATATAGCAGCATCAGATGCAGCTAAAGAAGCCATTTGGATCAGAAAGATCATTACTGAACTAGGGGTGGTGCCTACCATCTCAAATCCAATAGATTTGTTCTGTGACAATAGCGGTGCTATTGCACAGGCCAAGGAGCCTAGGTCACATCAAAGGACCAAGTATATACTCAGGTGATTTCATCTTATTAGAGAAATCAATGATAGAGGTGATATAAAGATATGCAAAGTAGCAAGAGAAGATAATGTTGTTGATCCTCTTACTAAGCCACTTGCACAGGCAAAGCATGAGCGTCATGTTAGGGTGATGGGAATTAGGCAAATTAATGATTGCACCTAGGACAAGTGGGAGGATGTTGGAAATTGTGCCCTAAGGGCCAATCATTATACTTTGAACTTTATTATTTTAATAAAATTACTCCATTCTGTTATCATATTATTTACATGTTAACTGTGATAATTGTATCCTTGGATAATTCATAAAGATTGTCCTAAAATGTCCCTGGTTGGTCATCTATGCGGGAGCAGAGATGAAACAAGATCAGTATGACTTTATAAGATATGGAGATACGAATCAAAGTCTTAGGCACTTGTAAGAGTACAAGGTGCTAGACCGACCCACTATGAGAAAGCTACATGGATCAAGTCATAAGCTTTTCTCATGCATAACCACAACCCAATGCCCTTTGACCTGAGGTTATCATGGATTCCTACATGAGATTTGCTACTCTTTGAACTAGTCAAAGGTCACTTTTCACCGGGTGATGATAAAGGCTACAATCGGGCTTGGTGGTTTTTCATGCAGAGGAATATGAATGATCAAGATGGAATTTATCCCTCACATTAGTAGAGTGATATTACTGGGCCCCTCGATGAGTGAGTCTAAGAAATGTATGGTCATACTATGATGGAAAGGAGTTTCCGTCTCTATTATCAGGCTACTCAGGAATCGAGAAAGTAATGGTCAGGAACAAGAGGATGACATTATCCATGCCTTATCCTTGATCGATATATCATGTGACAAAAGGGACGTGACATGATTGTATGACAGGTTGCATCGTGATAATGATCCTCATATGAATTGGGTAGTCATAATGTCTTGTTAGAGGCCGCTTGCGACTTTTGGGTTAGTATAATTATTAGCCTACTGCCAACTTCATATGGGCCTACAGGGTCGCACACAAGAATGGCCCAACATGAGATATTGTTTAATTTAGGGTGGACGAGTTTTATATTTATATATATATAATATAAAATTCATTAATAATATTATATAGATATATATTTTCGAAATATATATATCTTATATATATATATTATATTATATTATTATATTGTGTTAGTTTTAAATTTAATTTATTAAGATATATTAAATTTAATAACTAACATGATAGAGATATAGTATCTCATATTTAATTTACGAAGATAAATTAAATCTAATGGCTCTTTATTTGGATTAAATAAATAGATTAAATTAAAACTGTTAGATAGATTTAATTTAAATTGAATTTATTTAATTAACTCATCAAGATAATTAATAGTTAATTAATTTCGAAATTAATGATGATTAATTTTGAAATTTGAAAATAGTCCTCATAGGTTATAAACTTGATAGGGCAGATATACTGATATGCACATGAGAATTGAGAGCCACAAGGGAAACCCTATGAGACATTAGAGGCGCTAGCACGTAGTCACGGTTGGAGAGCATTCGTGTGGATATCTGTAGAGGGAGCGGACTTGACGTGTGGGCTCCTAGAGATCGTGAAAACCCTAAATCATAAAAGGTATGAATCCTTCCAACTTGGTTTAAACGCCGTTGATAGATCCTCGATTACAATTGGTAATATTTTAAAATTCTTCCGCTGTGCCTGCCGATCCTAACAAAAGTAGGCTTTCAGAAACTTTTCAAAACCTATTTAATACAGTCTCACTTCCACTTTTCGAATCTATTTTTCCTATTTGGTTCTGTTTCATTCATAATATCAGAGTGCTTAACAAAATTTCCTAACAGATTTTCAGGATTCTTTCATTCACTAAAAGGGTCTACAGGACATATTCCTAGCTAGGAGTTCCTATATTGGTGATTACATACAATTTCACAAGTTTAAACCATATACAAGATATATATTCATCCCAAAATTCGATAACGAACATAAAGCTCTAAACTCCTAGCTGAGAGCACTAGCTGCCCTTGGTTACCTTATTCTCTTTGAATTCACTTGCTATGGCTGTTGTTAGTCATTTGAAAGAGTGAGATTCATATGAATCTCAGTAGTAATGTTTTTACTCATATGATATATAATAACAAAGCATGTAAGCAATTATCACAAAGCAGTATCACAACACCATCCACAACAGTAATCACATGTGTGACTTTCGACACATTAACAACATCTTTTAGAGCTGAATGCATATTTGTGACATTCGTCACATTAACGATAGCTCTCATGGCTGTATACACAATCATGATAGCTACCATAGTTGTATTCACAATCATGATAGCTTTCATAGCTGTTTTCATAATCACGACAGCTTTCACAGTTGTATTCACAGCAGCATGCACAGTAGCATTCATGTTTGTCACAATTCAATGATAAGCATAAACATAGAAAGTATTAAACATGATATAAGAGAAAGAGTCACTACCTTGTTCTTTATGTCCTTGCTCGGGCACCAATTTCTCATGCTCAGGGCATTTGTTAAGTCCTATAAATCATAATCAAAGATGATGAGTTATTTCAATTCTGAAATGACTTCAAAATACTTAGGGTTGGTTACCATTTGAGACCTTTAGGTAGCTACTAGAAGCTCAAACAAAAGCCTAAAGGGTTGGGGAGAACTAGACCATAAACCACCTTTGAGAATTTCAAAATACAGAATTTTAGGGGTTGGCCACAGCTAAGAACAGGTCAGAAGGTTTTAGGCGATGGCCAAGAACTACACAGACACTTTTTGGCTGCAGCCAAAATGCCTGCCTGCGGCCCAAAACTGGCCTGTTTCCTGGCTAAATTACAATGACCATAACTTCCAACATATATATCAAAATGATACCCACTTTATATCATTTTAAAGCTTGTCATATCTAATACAAAAATGGAAAGTTTCACAACTTTTAGACATCATTAGCTATTTCAAAACACCATGCAGACTAGCTGCTCTTCTTAGAATTTTCACTTGATAGAATTTCCAATTTTTCAACAAATGTTTCCAAAGGTCAGAATTCACAACTGGGGCTAGTCCCACATAGTTTTTTGGCATGGAATCCAATGGAAACATCAAAATAATCAAATTCACATTCCTTTTATATGTTCTCTTTGGGCAACAATTTAACAGAAAATCTCAAAGTTGCCAAACTTCACATTCAAGTCTCCAATTAAGTGCATTCATCTAATAAACACATGACACCAATACAATCACCAAAACATCACAAACTCCCTAAACCCCAATTCACAGGACAAAATAAGGCAAAATTCCAAAAATCAAAGTTCTCCACCAATGGCCACAATATGCATATCAAAGAGTGGCTCTTAGTCACCTCTATCACAATCTCTAGCTTGTCCTTTGATTCTCCAACCTCTAGTTTTCCTTGAACACACAAAACACATCCTCTTGAAAATCTAAAACCATAGGAATGAAGCTCTCATCAAGATGATCAATATTACAAGTTTTGATTATCCATTAAATAGTGCAAGTGTACACTTCATAATCAACTAATACTGAAGTGAGTAGACTATCATTCTCATGAGGATTGATCACTAAGTACCAAAATGGGTAATTTTAATTCTATTTAGTTGATCGATTAGTTGGTGATTGAGAGAACAAAATAAAATGATTAAATATGAGTGTAAATAATATGAAAGCAAATATGAGAAAAAGCTCTAGGGGTCATATTTCACTTAACAAATTTAGGATTGAATCACTTATTTATTCTAGCCTAATTTATTCCATATGATTGATAGTCGAGTTTCCCAAATTTAATTACTAGCCTCTTCCAAGGTCAAGCAATTCTATAATTAATTGCTAATATAATATATTCCTTTAAGAATTTAAGCAATTAATTATGCATTAAGAATTATGGAACTCAGTAAGACTATACAACTCATATGAATGTATTCCTATTTCATATACAAGTCATTGTTTTAATTATAGGATCTACACACAAGCATCTCCTTCCAGTCTTAACATACATATTTAAATCATTCAAAAGATGGCCAATCAATTGAAAGCATTAAGCACAATAATTAAAATTCAATCATGAAGGAAAAATTAAAACTAGATTTAATAAGTTGAGATTCAATATGTCATTAGTAAGCTACGTCATCACCTTAGGAAAATAGAAATTTAGCTCATGATGAAATTGAAAACAAAACAAAAATAAATTGAAAACTTCATAAATATTGCATAAAACTTGAATAAAAACCTCATAAATATTGCATAAAAGTTAAATATTAAATTCTGAAACATAAATATACAGCCAAAAGATGCATGAAAAATGGAGAAATCTAGCCTTCCTTGTAGGAGGAAAAACCTTCCATGTAGGTGGCAACCTATACCATCCATAAAGGAGGACTACCTATATAATCCATATAGGAAGTCTACCTATATAAGAAATAACACAATTTATTTAGAACTATTAGAGAAAGGATCTCTCCCTGCCAGAAAAGGAAACCTCTGTAATATCCCAATTTTTGATTAAGGGATAATCATGATTATTAATGATAATTATGAATTTATTGGAATTATTATGTATTTTATGACAATATTAATTTATGTCATAATTAGTGGAAATTGGAAATATTATTGCATATGTGTGGTATTTAAGATCAAGGGTTGAGATTCCTTGACCGTGGGTCGGAATCAAGTGTATTAAGCTTGTGTGAGCTCATTGTGGGATTGAAGGAGATGTTGACATGTGGCGTTGCGGTGGCCAATGGATGAGGCCACAAGAGGACAAATGGCCACTTTTTGCTCCTCCTCTCCATTTCTTTCTCTCTCTCGTGCTCTCTCTCTCGTCAGTTTTGTGCCCAAAGGAAGGAAGAAAAGATTGATTTTTGGGTAAGTAAATGATCTCCATTGCTCAAGTTCCCTTCTTAAATGTTGATCCTTGAATCATGGGCTTTATTTTGGTGTGTATAGTGTGGCCATTTGGTGCTGATTTGTGCTACACGAAAATTTGGAAAGTGGTGAATCAAAGAGTGTCTTTGGAAGAGTGAAAGAGGTAAGGGAACTCAATCTATCTATCTATGTTTCATACCATTTGAGGTAGTTTATAAATTCTGGAAATTTTGGCTTGAATCCGAAAATTGGATGCCACTGTTCATTTGGTATGTTTTTGGTATGAGAATGGTGTTTTGGAATGAGTTTATGATAGATAAATTGATTGGAGGTTGAAAAGTTAAGTTTAGTAATTTTGGGAAAATTGATGATTTGTGTTGATTCAACCCAAAACATGAAAATGGAGTTGGATTTTGATCATTTTAATGATTCCATTGAATTCCTTGGGTGTTTTTGTGTGGGAGTAGCTTTGGGTTGGTATTTGGGTTCATTTGGAACACTTGGAAAAGTTTCTGGAAATGCTGTCATGCCTTCTCGTTTTTCTGGTTTCTGATAATCGTGCTTGAGGTGAGAGTGAGTGTGCTCGAGTGAGGGAAGAACATCACTCGAGTGAGAATTTTGTGCTTGAGGTGATTTCCGTACTTGTGCTTGAGGTGAGGATTTTGTGCTCGAGTGATCCTTTTCTGTGAGAATTCTTGTGCTCTCGGGCATGTGCTTTCTGTCGCGCTTGAGGTGAATTCCGTACTTGTGCTTGAGGTGAGGATTTTGTGCTTGAGTGAGCCTTTTTTGAGAAAGTTCTTGTGCTCTCGGGCATGTGCTTTCTGTCGCGCTTGAGGTGATTTCCGTACTTGTGCTCGAGTGAGGATTTTGTGCTTGAGGTGATGTCCGTACTTGTGCTCGAGTGAGACCATTTTCACTCAAGGTGAAGCAGTGAAAAATGAGTTTTTGTGCTTCCAAAAAGGGATCTTTGGGATAGTTCTTCCAACCCTTTAGGAGTTTTGTTAGGAGTATTTAGTGACTCTAAAAGAGCGATAATGATAACCAATTAAGCATTATAAAGTGAATTTAAGTCTTGGAATAGAGAATAACTCTTCATCCCTAATTGTGAAAATAGGATTTGATATTTGCCTTCCTCGGGAGAGACCGGCGCTAGGACACGCCCGGAAGAACTCAGGTAGTGACTTTTCTCTCATATCTTGTATGATGTTTTGGTATGCATATCTTATCATTGAACTTGTGAATTGTGTGCCATGGTCCATTACGGCGTGAGCAGGTCAGCGTGAGCCGTATAGAGAGTGACAGTGGTCATCTCTAGTCGGCCGTTGGACTGCCGTCGTAATCGATATGGATCGTTGTGAATCCGACCCGTGGGGGCGGCGTATGTGAAAACCAGCCATGGGCTGTGTGTGTGTATCTTGCCTATGTGGCTTGTGAATATGATATGTTTTATATGGATCCCAGCTGTGGTGAATTATACTGTGTTGATTGTTGTGATGCAATACAACGTGAGCAATTCAGCGTGAGCAATCGTCAGGGATGACATGTGTCATACTAACCATTGCCGCTGCAACTGCCGTTGTAGTTGCTTGTGTGGATGATGATTTGATTACATGCATTATTGTTGTACATTATATGATTGACTTGTTACTACGGGGATTCTTTAGAATCTCACTCTCCCAAAATTAAACCTTTTAGACAGGGCCGAAGGATCGAGAGGCAAGAGGGCGACGAAGAGTAGTTAGAACTCCTGTTTAGGAGTATATTTTGGAGATTATGGTTATCATTGTATATTTTGGAATTGTATATAGTAGATTTTGTGTAATCCCCAAGTAAAAAGGGTATGAATTGTAGGCTATGTGCCTTTTGTAAATCCCTTTTATGATGAATGGAACCCGAGTGAGTCGGGAACTTTTTTGCACTCTGATAATTGTAAATGGAATCCACCTATTCAGGCCAGTATTATTTTGTATTGAGAACTTGGGACCATTGTGAATAAGTTTAGAAAAGTTTTTGCAAAAATCCGATTTTTGGGCAAATGAGTATGTTAATAAGTCCCATTTCTAAATTTGGTCTCTAAGTACAACTTAATTATGAGTTTAAGAACTTAATCTCGGCCTAAGGTGGGAAGGGGGTTACAACCTCTACTTCTCACTCTCCTCCTTCCTAAATGCTTGGCCAAGGATCTCTATTTATAGGGCAAAAACGTGTTGCTACAGTAACAAATATGTGATTGCTATAGTGACAAGTATGTTGCTATAGTGATAAGCGTGTTGCTACAGTAAAAAAATGTGTTGTTGCAGTGAGAAGTATGTTTACCACAGTACTTCCATCTACTACAGTGACTTCCATGTGCTATAGTGATTTCGTCATGAATAGTCCATCAAGAATAGTGATGTAGTGAATAGTACCGATGCTATAGTAATTGACCTTTTTCAATCCCATCGATCCAATTTTTGGTCTCCTTTCTCCTCTTATTGTGTGGCTATTAAAAGAGAAAATAAGTAAATATTATAATAGTAATAAAAATATTTATGCCAAAATCATCCTGAATTTATTAATTACACCTAAATTTATTACATAAATCTCAAATATCGTCCACAAAATCATCATATAAGGGAAAATAAATATGCAAATATTTTACTTATCAAATTCCCCCACACTTAGCTCTTGGATGTCCTTGGATAAGGAATGATTAATAAGTGCTTCCAATAAAATCAGAAGTGTTAAGTCATAAGCAAGAACACAATTAAAAATTAATAAAGAGATCACAGTATTCATGAATCAACAAAAATATAAACTAGTAACTTTAATTGAAAATGAATAAACCGAGTTCGTAAGTGTAACTCATTCTCTCAATCCCTCAAGTGTTTAAGGGTAAGTATTTTGCTCAAATTCCAAAGAAAAAATTGTACTACTGTAGGTCTGCTAAAAATCTCAATCTCTACTAGTTAGTTCACATGCATAATTCAAATTAGAAGGACTTATTAAGGGTTGTAATGGAGTTAAGGTAAAAGGAATGTATAACATGATATGAAAGGCTACATTTAAGAAATTTAATAAAACAATTGAAAAACAGGCTAACTTATGAATAAATTTATTTTATCACAACAACCCACAATTCAAATACTTAATATATATATTTCATTTTTTTCTCTTTTTCTTCTTCTTCTTTTTTCCTTTTCTTTTCTGTTTTTACTTGCAACTCTAAAGTTGATAATGTTAGATCTCTCATGTTTTGATGATAACAAAGAATGGTATAAAAAAGATTTAATAAACAAATAAGTTTGAACAAAGTAATAACAGGGCAAATCATCAATTGAAGTAACTTCATGACTGGCAAAATTTCTAAAAGGGTTACTCGAGTAAGTACTCGAGTAATGAGACCAAAACTTGAAGTAACCAGAGTCAACCTTTAAGTAACCTGCCAACGTTACTCGAAGTAACTACTCGAGTAATCAGGTATAAGACTTGCAGTTGCTCTCGGCCTGACAACGTTACTCGAATAGCTACTCGAGTAACCAGCTAAATCACTTGTAGTTGCTCTCGGCCTGCCAACATTACTCGAATAGCTACTCGAGGAACCAGCTAAATCACTTTCACTTGCTCTCGGCCTGCCAATGTTACTCGAATAGCTACTCAAGTAACCAGCTAAATCACTTCCAGTTGCTCTCGGCCTGCCAACGTTACTCGAGTCTGTACTCGAGACCCCTGCTTTAAGAAATATGTTGCTCTCGGCATTTTCAATCCTGCCAATATTACTCGTGGAGCTACTCGAGTAACTCACCGTGGTAAGCAAAACCTGAAGGTAATACTTGATTAACTTGATATGCTTTTATCACACTTCACTTGAGGCACTACTTAAGTATACAGGTATTCAATTACTCTTTATCAAATATTTGAACTAGATTACTCGAGTAAGTAATCGAGTAATCTGCAGAGTTATTTACACAGCCCTTGAAGTATCTACCTGAGTAATCTATGCAGAAAATTTATGTTTACTCGAGTAACAGGGTAAGTAAACTTGAAGTGCTCTCAGCCATGAAATCCTGCCAACATTACTGGAGTGAAGCATCGAGTAACCTGAAGTTTATTTGAGACATTACTCGAGTTGCTACTCGAGTAACCTATGAAGAAAAGTGTGCCATACCCGAGTAAGTACCCGAGTAAATAGGTATTTCGAAGGTTTGTAAATTTGTTTACTTCATACACTACTCGAGTTATGTGATGTTCATTAATTAACTTTCTATCATTACTCTCACAATGATACTCGAGTAAGTACTTGAGTAAACTTAATGAATACCCGAGTAACTACTCGAGTATGCAAGTACAGAAATTTAGAAATCATTCCAACGCTCATTGTTTTGTTTCCTATGTGATTAACCTTTCATTGTATCAGTATTCTTAGCTTATCCATAGATAAACAATAAAGAGATCTTACAAAATAAGGAAAGTCAAATGCAACGTTCAAATGCCACTTACCACCACCTACCGCAAACGGATATTTTTCAAATACTGGAAAAGTCAACCGTGGCTGCGTATACTCTAACGGGCATGAAGAAAAATGTTGCAACAATCATTACCAACACATCTATATATATGGGAACATCCAAATAGAGAAACAACAAGAACACACACAAACGCATTATCAAGTTCAATACTCTGTTTTGCATATACTTGTAATTTTGTACTTCAGTGATTCTTATTCACTCTATGAGAGAGATATTTCATTCAAACTCAATATTTGTTATTGAGGTAACTTAAGGTTGTGGAACCTTGAGTTGGTATTGAATTACAACTTGGAAGGGGGAGCGAGTGTCTAGGCGAAGGAACTTGCTTATACCGAGGTGCCAAGAACCCACTGAATCTTAGAAGTTATAGTGAAACTCTCAGATATACTCTGAGGACTGGACATAGGTCAAAGTGGTTGTGGCCGAACCAGTATAACTCCTGGTGTACACTTCGGTGAAATTTCTCCTTACTCTTTACTGCATTATATTCACCATCAAGTTTTATATTTGCAGCGAAAAATTTAGTATCACCCAATTCACCCCCCTCTTGGGTGAAACGCTTGCTCTAACATTTGGCATCAGAGCGTAGGTCTTCTTGTTAAGGTATAACAACCTAAGAAGGATCCAATGGCAAGCATGGGTGAAGGAATTCTTCCCGATGGAGCATCCATCACTAGACCTCCAGGTTTCAGTAATGAACACTTTTCTTTCTGGAAAGCAAAGTTCAGAGTATTCGTGATGGCTACTGAATATGGGCTTTGGGATGTGATTGAGAGTGGAAACTATCAACCTACAAAGACTGTAGATTCTCAGAAAATTCCCAAGACGCCAGCGGAATATGATGAGAATGACAAGAAACTTATCACTCTCAATAGCAAGGCAATTCTGATGTTACAAAGTGCTTTGAGTCAAAGTGAATACTTCAGAATTTGCACACTTCCAACAACAAAGGAAATGTGGGAAGCTTTGGAAATAGCTCATGAAGGAACTTAGGAATAAAGGAGAATCGAATCAATACCTTGGTCACTGAATTCGATCTACTTCGAATGAAATCAGGTGAGTCAATATCTGAATTCGAACTTAGATATACTCATCTTATTAATCAACTTTCAGCACTTGGGAAAGTCTATGATCAACATACCCAAGCATGAAAGATTTTAAATATTCTTTGTAAAGAATGGGAGGCCAAAGTCACTGTGATAGAAAAAGCAAAAGGAGAATCAATGAGATCAGTTGCTTCTCTATTTAGAAGTCTTTCTGAATATGAAAGTAAACTAATGTTCAAACGGGAACTAGATGACATCGGTGACAAGAAGAAGATAGGCCTAACACTAAAAGCAAAAGAAGAAAATCAGGATGAAGATAAGGAGTTTGACAATGATGAAATGGGCTTAATCATAAAATGATTCAGAAAGTTTTACAAGAAAGGTCAAGGATTCAAACACTTTCAGAAAGGTGGAACTAGCAGCAAAGATCATATCATATGCTACGAATGTGGAAAACCAAGACATATCAAATAAGAATGTCCAGAGCTGAACCAAAAGAGCAAAGAAAAGAGAAAAGGCAAATTCTTCAACAAAAAGAAGGCCTTCGTATCTACTATATGGGGTGATAATTCCTCTGACGAAGAAAGTGATGAAGAAGAAGTAGCCAATATATGTCTTGTTGCTCAGGAAGAAACAGAAGAAGAGGTAAATGATTTTGATCCTACCTATGATGAATTACTTTTTGAATATAATGCTTTACATTCTGAATTTATCAAAGTAGTTAAAGAATTAGTTGTTTTCAAAAAGAAAAACAAAGCTCTTGAAATTGAACTTAAAGAAAGTTCAGAAAAGAATTGTGAAAATTGTTCTTCTTTGAAAAAGAAAAACACTTATCTCACAAAAACTCTTGAAAAATTTACCAAAGGAAGTGAGATGCTAAGTGTGATTTTAAAAGATCAATGATATGTAAATGACTGATCTGGTATTGGATATGATCCAAAATCTGATAAAAGAAAAGGTAGAAAGAAAGCAGGAGGTAAGTCATATTTGAATTATTTCCAGCATTCTGTGCATACATCAAATCCTTTTGCATTTTATAATTACTATAATGGAAAAGGTCATTATACCTCTTCATGCATTCATAAGAAGAAAGGAAATATAGGAACCTACAAATGGGTACCTAAAGGAGCATATGTTTCAAAAATTTCTTGTACTAACCTAAAAGGACCCAAAAAGAAGTGGGTACCTAAGACTTAATCATATTTAATTGCAGATATGTCTCAAAGCATCCAAAAACAACAAGTGGTACATAGACAGTGGATGCTTTAGACATATGACCGGTGATTTCAAAAGTTTTACCAAATTACAACCTAAAGAAGGTGGAAAGGTAAAATTTGGAGGAAATCAAACTGGAAGGATAACAGGAATTGGTGAAATAAAAAATGACAAAGGCATACAAGTCAAAGACGTATACTATGTCGAAGGATTGTGCCATAACTTGCTGAGTGTGAGTCAAAGTACAGACAAAAACAACTGGGTAATATTTGACTCAGAGAAATGTCTAATTATCAACAAGAATGACTTACTACTTGATAAGAAGAATATCAAGGCTAAGCTCAAAGCAAAAAGGGAAGGTAATTGTTATACTCTAGGTATTAGTAGAAATGAATCTGAAAATTGTTTTCTGAGTAATGCCGATGAAAGTTGGCTATGGTATAAGAGATTGGCTCATGTCAATATGCATCAATTAGGCAAACTACTCAAAACAGATTTAGTTCTTAGATTACCCAAAGTAAATTTCAAAAATGACTTGATTTGTGACGCATGTCAAAAGGGTAAACAAACTAAATCATCTTTCAAATTGAAAAATGAGATTTCAACAAATAGACCACTACAATTATTGCATATGGATTTAGTTATCCCAACAAGAGTAAAGAGTCTTGGTGGCAACTTATATTCGTTGGTCATTGTTGATGATTTCTCCAGATTTACATGGGTTATTTCTCTATCGCCAAAAGATGAAACCTTTGAAGAATTTATTGTTTTTGCCAAGAAAGTGCAAAATGAGAAAGGTATGTCCATTGCAGGTATTAGGACCGATTATGGTGGAGAATTTGAAAATCAAGCCTTTGAAGAATATTGTGATACTAATGGCATTGATCACAATTTCTCTGCTCCAAGGACACCTCAACAAAATGGAATCGTGGAACGTAAGAATAGAGTGCTCACTGAAATGGCTAGAAGAATGTTAAATGAAAAGAATGTGTCTCAAGTCTTATGGGCTGATGCTATGAGTACAGCATGTTATATTTCAAATAGAGCCTATATTAGAACAAAACTTGGAAAGACACCATACAAGCTGTACAAAGGAAGGAAGCCAAACATTGCTCATCTGCACATCTTTGGTTGTAGGTGTTTCATACATAATAATGGTAAAGATAATTTAGGAAAATTTGATTCTAAAACTGATGAAGGAATTTTCCTAGGATATTCTAACCGAAGTAAAGCATATAGAGTTTTCAATAAAAGAACATGTGTTGTTGAAGAATCAATTCATACTATATTTGATGAATTTGATTCCTCTGACAAAACCATTGATGAAGAATAGGAAGTTATTTTAAATCAAGAAAATAGTCAATCTATTTCTAAATCTCTTATTCCTGAAGTTAATGAAACCAAGGAAGAAGAGCAATCACTAAGACATCCTAGAGCCTGGAAATACAATAAAAGTCATCCCTTAGATCAAGTCATAGGAGATATGAATGAAGGGATAAAAACTAGAAATAGAATTTTCAATGAAGTAAGTTTTTCTACATTCATTTCTGAGATTGAACCTTCTAACATTGATGAAGCCCTATCAGACAATGATTGAGTTATAGCAATGCAAGAAGAACTAAATCAATTTGAAAGAAATCAAGTTTGAGATTTGGTACCCCGACCTAAGGATCATCCGATCATTGGCACTAAATGGGTATTCAAAAACAAACTAGATGAATCCGCAATTATTGTCAGAAACAAGGCAAGATTGGTGGCCAAAGGCTATAATCAGGAAGAAGGAATTGATTATGAGGAAACGTATGCTCCAGTAGCTAGATTGGAAGCTATATGTGTACTCTTAGCCTTTGCATGTATCAAAGGATTCAAACTCTATCAAATGGATGTAAAGAGTGCATTTCTAAATGGTTACATTATGGAAGAATTTTACGTAGAGCAACCTCCAGGTTTTGAAGATGTAACTAAACCTGACCATGTTTTCAAACTCAAAAAGGCTTTATATGGTTTAAAACAAGCTCCTAGAGCATGGTACGAAAGGCTCAGTAAATTTCTTATTGATCAAGGTTTTGTACGAGGAAAAGTTGATACAACACTTTTTACAAAACAAAAACATAATGATATTTTAATTGTTCAAATATATGTTGATGACATTATTTTCGGTACTACTAATGAATCTTTGTGTAAGGAATTTTTTTAGATAATGCAAGGAGAGTTTGAGATGTTAATGATGGGAGAATTGAATTTCTTTCTCAGTTTGTAAATCAAACAAAGAAAGAATGGAATCTTCATATCTCAAACAAAGTACTTGAAAGAGCTATTGAAGAAGTATGGAATGGATGAAGCAAATGAAACGGACACACCTATGAGCTCAACTACGTTGCTTGATACTGATATCAAAGGGAAAGACTACAACATCACAAAATACAGAGGAATGATTGGATCATTACTTTATCTCACGGTAAGTAGACCGGACATCCAATTCAGTGTTGGCATATGTGCAAGATATCAATCAGCACCAAAGGAATCACATGCTGAAACAGTCAAACGAATCTTTAGATACCTTGCTGACACACCAGAATCGGGTCTGTGGTATCCCAAAGGAAGAAATGAATATCTAGTTGCATATTCAGATTTTGATCATGGAGGATACAAAACAGACAGAAAGAGCACCAGTGGACAAGGACAATTTCTTGGAGGATCTCTTGTATCATGGTTTAGCAAGAAACAAAATATAGTGTCTCTTTCGTCAACGGAAGCCGAATATGTTGTAGTCTCAAGTTGTTGTGCACAAGTGATATGGTTAAAACAATAACTTCAAGATCTTGGTATTTATCTCAAAGAAATACCAATCTATTGTGACAATACCAGTAAGATAAGCTTGGCAAAGAATTCAGTTCAACATTCTAGAATCAAGCATATCGATGTCTGACATCACTTCATCAGAGATCATGTCCAAAAGAAAGATGTGAAAGTGATATTCATTCCTACTCATCTTTAACTAGCTGACATCTTCACCAAACCTCTTGCAAAAGATCGATTTCTATACATTAGAAGAGAATTGGGAATGGTAAATCCCAATGAATTGTAAGTTATTTCAGTTTCTCATAATGTTAGATAAAGATATTTGATAATGTTTTGATGATTACTAATTTAAGCATCGGAGTATGTAGAAACTTGTTTTGCAGGAAGATTGAAACTCTGTTTTGAAAAATAAAAATAGAGGTTATCAGAGGACACCATTACTGGAGTGACAACTTCAAGTAATGTCTAACAGTGCAACATTACCCAAGGGACAACTTGAAGTAAAAGAGCACATTACTCGAGTAATGGTCTTCCAAAACTGGAAGTAACGTATCAAGTTACCAGGAATTTAAATCAAACGGTTCATTTGGTGAGAAATGAGCAGTTAAAAGTAGAAAAGAAAGGTTACCCAAGGGAAGCCTAGAGTAAACTTGAAGTTTATTCGAGTAATGCCTCGAGTAACTGCAAGTGTAGATCACAAACTCAATGAAAATCAACTCAAATCTGTTCTTAAACGGCAATCAAATGATTGAGGGAACATACATGGATAATTACAATATTATTCATGCCAGGTACGCAATTTAAATGAATTATTTTTGAAATTTTCTATATGATCACTCGAGTAAGAACTCGAGTAAATATGATATTTACTCGAGTAAGGCCTCGAGTAACGTCGGGTTCTAGGTCTTTATCTGTCGCAAACTCAGTCATTTCCATAAAATCTCCTCGAGTAAATCACCAAGTCCTCTCTGAAAAAGTTTTCACAATCTCTTCCTTACTTGATTTCCGTCAAAACCCATCAATTCTTAGCTCCAAAAACCTTCTATTTTGTTCAAATTCTCCTTGCCCTATATCGCGACTTCTCACTCTGTTTTCTGAGATTTCAAGCTTTCTTTGATTCAAAATGGTTAGAACCAAAAATCTTACTCCTACATATTCTTCTGGATCCCCACAACTTTCTGACCTTCTTTCTTCTCCTCCCAGAAAGAGACGAAAACTCACACCTAGATCAAAAGCCAAAATCCAACTCAAACCTCAACCGAAACCAAAGGAGAAAGGTGTTGTGATTAAAGAGCCAGTAGTCACAAGGGCTCAATCCAAGAAGAGCACCTCTACTGGGAGAGGCAAAAGTGTCAAGTCTCCTTCTCCTCCACTTTCTGATTCTTCCACTCCATCTTTCACACCAAAACCCTCTAAAAAGCCCAAACATGATGTGAATGTGGCTAAAGCAATGGCTGGCATTCTTGATCAACTTGAGAAGGGGCAATCATCCAAGAAGTCAGAATTGCCAGAAGAGGAGATCACTAAACCTCCAAAGGGGTTCAATGTCAACAAGTTGGAAGATTCTCAGAAGTACCTCACACAATTTTCAAGAAGAAAAGTCTGCAAGACTCACTGTATGGATCTCAAATTACTTCAGGAGGTATTGAAGTATGATCTAAGTCCCTTTATTGAACCTTTTATGCCTTGGCTATCAATTAGGCTTCCTTTTTGCACAAAAGTAGTTACTCACTTTTATTACAATGTTGAAATCCTAGATGAACCCAATAGAACTTCTCAGAGGAAGAGATGACTACTACTGTTAGAGGCCAGAAAATACTTATCTCACCTTCTAGGATCAATGTTTGGTTAGGAATAGAGAACCTTTCAGATGACATCTACTCCAAACTTGAACCAAACCAAATTTTCTCTGTTCTTAGACCTGGTGAGCTTGTGGGTCCTCTTAACTTCAATCCTAGTGACATGTGCGATCATCACAAGGTTCTATGGTATATATACTCTAGATCCCTTGTGAACAAGGCTAATAACTATACCCATTTTTCTGATCAGGACTATAGGTGGTTTGCCTCTTTACTTCTGAAGGAACAAAAGGATCTGGGGGAATACATATTTTCTGAAATGAAGAGGTACAAAATAGATGGGAAAGCCACTACTCCTATGCCATATCCTCATATTATTTCACTTATCCTGAAGAAAAACAAGATATGGTACTTGGAGAGTAAAGAGCACATTGAGAGGGTTACTACAATTGGAAGAAATCAAATTGGAAAGCTCAATATTGAAATTCCTATCAAGGGTCCTTTGGAGTCTGATTCTAAGAAGAAGAAGACTGAGACTGAGACGAGTAAAATAGATGACACTCAGTCTTCTGCTCCAGCTGCCACTACCTCTTCACCCTTTTTCCTCAATGCCACACTTCAACACTTTATGGAAAATATACTCAAGGGATTTCATATAGACATCACCAACACCAATGATAACTCACATGAATGACAAGATGGCTGAGTTGGTTGAAAGGATGGATAAAAGATGTAACACCCTGCCTTTAAACACGTAATGATATTTTGATAATGCATAATTAAGTCAGTTTAGAGACCGTAGGATAGTTTAAATTCATTTCAAACTTCCTACTTTGTGGTAGGGTTTTCACAAAATCATTCAAAATCTCTTTCCTGTTCCTGGTCTCCATTTCAAAATTCGAATATAATCACCTGTGCAGTTTATCTACATTCACATATCAGAGTGGATAGCTAAATCCCCGGCAACTCCTGGGTTCTATACATATATATAACCTGAGGGTTTATATGTATTTACTAGGGGATTACACATCCAAAATTGAATATGATCTTCATGCTTCAAAATATACAGTAATCCCGAGTTTAAACTAGATAACCAACATCTCAAAAATCCTTAGTATCACTAAAGATCCTAAGTGCTCCGGGTTGGCCGCTTCTCCTTTGAACCACACGCCCTGTCTGAAATGTTAGTCATAGGAAAGAATGAGATTCGAGAGAATCTCAGTAGTAACAAACCACTCACACAATGCATAAACACAAAGCATGTATATAAATCAAAAACAGCAACAGCAGCAGCAATCTCAGAGATACATAGTTTTCACCACAAACGACAGCACTCACGGCTGTATACACAATACGACAGCTCTCGCTTTAATCATAATCACGACAGCTTACGCTGTAATCACCATCACGACAGCTTACGCTGTAAACAACAGCTATCACCAGCTGTAACCGCAGCAGCATCAAAGATTCATCACAGAACAGTGATAACACACACATACAGAGCATTACACATAGTATAAGAGAGAGAGTCACTACCTTGTCCTTTCCTGACGTCCTTCGGCGCAGTTGGCTCCCGAGGGCGGTAAATATCGAATCCTACAATTCCAAATGCACCATTTAGACACTTCCATAGTGTTACTTGGGGTTATATGAGTCTATAATGAAAATTTACAAAACTACCCCCGGGGACCCGGCCCGGGCCCGCCGTACCCGGTCCGGCTATACTTTTCTTGAAATTTTGACATGGGCTATCCTGACATATTTTCGCCCAAGGAATCCATTTCCGGACTCGGAATTATCAAATTCAATGTCAAATTACGAAATTGCCCTTGGCAGCCCTACTTTTAGGGTTTTAGGGGTGCTTCTGTAATTATACTTTCTCGGCTTTTTTTTTGAAAAACTGACCAACTGTAACCCCACCTAATTTTCGCCCCTGAACTCAATGGAACCATCAAATCATTGAAAATCCAACTCTAAGACCCATTTCTAGGGCTGGCCGAAATTTATGAGTTCTCCAGGGAAAATCGGGGTTTTACGATTTCGGCTCCGTAAACGCGTTCCTTTCTACTCTTAACCACTTTATTAACCATTACATTAGGTTACAACTAACATTAAGACCCAATTTGGGCAGCATAACCCCTAGGCCACATCATTTCCAAACTTTAAAACTAATGGCAATCCGGCGAAATTTCACAGATTAAATTGCCCACAGCAGCCAGAATAAGCAATATACGAAAGTTTGGAAGTTACCTCAAGCTCCCACAAGCTTTTCCCAAATATTGCTGAAAACCCTAAGTTCTCAACAACAGATTTTGAGCTTCCAAACCTTAAAGAACAAAGAGGAGTAGCTTAGGATCGGAGTTACACGCGTTAGAAGCTAAATCGTCGGAGAAATCGGCTTACCTTGTGATTTTTCTTCTCCTTTCTCTCTCTACAAACCTCAACGTTCTCACTCCTCATTCAGCTGCTGTGTGCGATAGAAATGAGCTGAGGAAGATGATAACATATGTAATTCCGTGCTGACATCATCTTTTAATGAGATGATGTCATAATTCTCATTTTCGGATTTTCTGGCAGATTTTCTGCCCAAACTTTGAAAAATCATAACTAATTCTAGAAAAATTGAAATGAGGTGATTCCAGAGCCAAATGAAAGGTATTTAAGTCCTCTTTATAGGAAAAATATGGACCATTACCAAAAATCACCACACAATTCCAGAATTACATAAAACTCATCACTGCCCCAAAACAGAGTTCAGTTTCCATCCCAAACTTTGGACAGTTATATCTCCTAGTTCACAAAACAAAATGGAACAAATTATATGTCCATTTTGAAGCTTGAGATGTGAACTATAAGACTAGAAAATTTTAGAATTTTTAGATACCATTTGGTCATTAAAAACGTTCACACAAACGGACTGCCCAGAATAGAATTTCACTGGACAGAATTTTAGATTTTGCATCCTTGCTTCCATTGGTTCCATTTTCATACCAAACATCATTCCCACATAAATTTTCACAAGGAATCCATTGGAATCATTAAAATATTCAAATTCCCATCACACATTCTTCAAAAGTGTTTATTCAACAATAATTACATCCACTTTTGAAGTCATTAGCCCTTAATCACTTTTTGGGATATTACATTTCTCCCCCCGTAAAATAAATTTCGTCCTCGAAATTTGTCACACAACTTGAGCCATAAACTCTGGATAACGTCTTCGCATATCTGCTTCTGCTTCCCAAGTTGCTTCCCTCTGAGTCATTCCCTTCCAGATCACCTTCACAAATGGAATGCTTCGGTGTCTGAGCCATCATTCTTCTCTATCAATGATCTGTTCGGGCTCTATCACATATGTGAAGTTGTCTTGTAACTCAACTTCTTCATATTCAATGATGTGAGACGGATCCGGTTGGTACTTCTTCAGTTGGGAAACATGAAACACATCGTGGAGTCTGCTCAAGTTTGGGGGTAGGGCTACTCGATAAGCAACAGGCCCAATCCTCTCAAGGATTTCAAAAGGACCTATATATCTTGGGCTCAGCTTCTTCCTCTTGATGGCTCGCCCAATGCCCGTAATTGGTGATACTCTCAGGAATATGTGATCACCAACCTCAAATTCTAGAGGCCTTCTCCTCTTATCAGCATAACTTTTCTGTCGACTCTGCGCTGCAAGGAGCCTCTTACGAATGATCCGAATCTGTGCTGAGGTTTGATCAACCAAATCTGGCCCATAAAGCTTCCTTTCGGATAATTCATTCCAGCATAAAGGTGATTGACACCGTCTTCCATACAACGCTTCATACGGAGCCATTTGGATGCTCGCATGATAGCTATTGTTGTAAGCGAACTCAGCCAGTGGAAGGAAATGATCCCAACTTCCTTTAAAGTCGAGAACACAAGCTCGCAACATATCTTCCAGCGTCTGAATTGTTCTCTCAGATTGTCCATCCGTTTGAGGATGATAAGCCGTACTGAATCTCAGTTGAGTACCTAAGGCTTCATGCAATGCTTTCCAAAACTTCGAAGTAAATCATGGATCTCGATCGGAAATGATGTTTTTCGGAACACCATGAAGTTTGACAATCTCTCGGATATAAATCTCCGCGAGTTTATCAGGAGAATAACCAGCATTGATTGGTATGAAGTGGGCTGACTTCGTTAACCGATCCACAATTACCCAGATCGCATCATAGTTTCTGATCCTGGGTAATCCCATAACCAAATCCATGGTCACGCTTTCCCATATCCAATATGCATCGCAGATTCTAATTTTACGCACCGCCTTTCGGCCTAGGGTCAACACCGGTGCAACCAGCCTGGTGGCTAGCCATGCTGGCCATGCCGGGGTAAGCGCCCCCACAAGTGAGAACCCCCGATCATGTTGTCGAATTCACCATCAGCTGAACTAGCTCTGCTCTGCCATACGACCACACCCTAATCCCAGCTTGTTCACAACTATCACAGATTCACAATCACACTCCACCCTCATCCCCTTTTACCGCCGGGAAGACACACAGTCTTTACCCGAACCGTTGCTAGCGACTCAGGGACTATTGGCGTGGCAGTGCATATACATAGCCTCGCGGCTCACAAATAGTCAATCCCCCGTAACTACCGCCCCAGCGGAACGGTCCTCCGCCATAGGAATCACCCTATGCGGCCGCAGGTGAGAGACTCACAATGCACAATTGCAACAAGCTGGAACCAGGCATTTTAATAATTCCAACCACCACAAATTCTTTTCACCAAACTAGGATCCTTCAAGACCCCTTTACCAGATAAATTGGCATCGAAGTTTTACTTCCCGAAGCCATGATTGACACATTATTCTTACTGCAAGTTCAAGCTTCTGCTCAACATAATTCTCAAGCGCATTACATTCACCATGCTTCCGCTGCACACTCTGAGGTCTTTTCCCTCATCTATGCCTTAACACTGTTAGATTAATTTAGTAGGAGTCCCACAGGAACCTCCCACTACACTTGACAGCCCTCACAATCCAGATTTATCTGTGCCTGACTTTGGCCCATTTCAACTTGAATCATACAGAGCCATATGACTTCTTATCTCAGGAAAACCCATTCCCTGTGGGAGTCATTACAATACCATATCATGGAGAACCAATGCTTCTATAGTGCTAATCTACAATTCAACATCACGGCGGCTGCATTCCACGGTTCGTCATCAAGGCGGCTGCACTCCAAGGGTTGTCGTCACGGCGGCTTCACGCTAGGGTTTGTCGTCACGGTGGCTCCACACTACGGTACTATACTCTCCGTAGGTAGCCCTTTGCGATCAGATTTCCCCATAGGTAGCCCTCTCCGATCAAACTCTCCATAGGTAGCCCTCTCCTATCAGAACTTTCCGTAGATAGCCCTTTCCGATCTGAATCCTCCGTAGATAGCTCTTTCCATTACTCATCTCTAATTAGAAATATTGTTGTAACGAGAGTCTAGAAACTACTCATACATTGTACTTCCTGTCCCAACCATGAGACCACAATCTATGGCTACTTATACAGTATATCCAAATGTCACCAACGAAAATCATCATGAACCAACCTAACTACAGTCGGCGGATGTGGTTTATCGAATTCATATGCACATCAAGTACATTTCTTGCCGTCAACCAATTAAGATCCCATAGGACTTCCAATTGGTAACCTCGCAAACACTGCAAAACAACTATAGGCACATGCCTTTCCATAATTCTCACACACTTCCCACAAGCATCAAGAATCGTAGCCTTAACAATCATTAACATCATCACAACTAGTTCAACTAGCAGTTTATACACACAGTTCCGGGCGCTTCACACAATCATCACAATGAAAAAAAAAATAACTTGCACCCGAATTAAACAAAATTTCTAATAACCTATCATCGAGAAAGAGTTTATTTTGGATCTGGTTGGGGAACCTCTGAGCTTCTTCGTGTATCATAGCAAATACTCTGCTCTGAGTCCTAGACCTTCGCTCAACCAGTGACCGGTTGCATTCACTAGCAATGCGTCTAGGTTGTTGACAATTATAACATATCACTCGCCCCTCGCACGTTCGGCCTTGATGTACCTGGTTGCAACAAAGACATATCCACCCCGTGAAGGCTTTATATGGTTCACGATTCCTAGGCTGATAGGGCTTCATACCATCACCTTTGGATGAGAACCCCTAATTCTTCAACTTATGAGAAGCATTATGCTTACTGGGTTCACTGCGGCTACTGGTACCCTTGGCAGGATATGAATCTTTTAAATGATTCTCAATGCTTATATACTCTTCTATCGTTTTGTTAAACCCCATGAATTAATAGGTGACTAACTACTTCCTCAATTCACGCCGCACCCACGAATTAGCATATCCAAACTCCATTCCTTATCATCTCTTCGCCGTAGATAAAAGGAATACCTAGCTAGCCGGATAAAATGAGACTAGCAATCATCAAAGATCTCCGTGACACCCTGCTTGATTGATAAGAACTTAGTCTCTTTCTCGAGTCGAACTGATTTGGGAAAATACTTCTCATTGAATTCTTGTTGAAATAATTCCCAAGTCAATGGCATATTTTTGCTTCGCAACGTTGGGGTGATATTCCGCTACCATCGATTTGCATCCCCCCTAACTCACACACAGCCAACTATAATTTTACCTCCGTCGAGCATTCAAGCACTTCAAATATCTTTTCCAGCTGATTCAGTTAGTCTTCAGTTGCTTGGGGATCAAATCTCCCTCTGAATACTGGAGGTAGGTGCTTGCAAAACAACGAAACCAAGTATTAGAGATCTCTTTCTTTTCTAGCTGGTATCCCACATGACTCTTCAGCAGTCTCTTCATTTCGAGCTGGTACCCCACATGACTCTTCAGCAGTCTCTTCATTTCGAGTCTCTTCCTGAGTGGATTAAGCTTGGTCTTCATTCCGCTTCATTCTCTCTTAATTCATTAATCCTACCCTTCTGGTCCTTAACCAACCCATCCTCTCCACGTCAATACCACAGATAATGTATACACATAGTCCACCAATCTCCTATGCATCCACAATAGCAGAGAATCTATGTATATATACCACAACCATTCACCAATCATCTACTATCACTAAGATCAACTAAGGGAGCTATCCTAGCAAACTCTACCCTTGCCAGGAACTACAGCTCTAATACCAAAATGTAACACCCTGCCTTTAAACACGTAATGATATTCTGATAATGCATAATTAAGTCAGTTTAGAGACCGTAGGATAGTTTAAATTCATTTCAAACTTCCTACTTTATGGTAGGGTTTTCACAAAATCATTCAAAATCTCTTTCCTGTTCCTGGTCTCCATTTAAAAATTCGAATATAATCACCTGTGCAGTTTATCTACATTCACATATCAGAGTGGATAGCTAAATCCCCGGCAACTCCCGGGTTCTATACATATATATAACCTGAGGGTTTATAAGTATTTACTAGGGGATTACACATCCAAAATTGAATATGATCTTCATGCTTCAAAATATACAGTAATCCCGAGTTTAAACTAGATAACCAACATCTCAAAAATCCTTAGTATCACTAAAGATCCTAAGTGCTCCGGGTTGGCCGCTTCTCCTTTGAACCACACGCCCTGTCTGAAATGTTAGTCATAGGAAAGAATGAGATTCGAGAGAATCTCAGTAGTAACAAACCACTCACACAATGCATAAACACAAAGCATGTATATAAATCACAAACAGCAACAGCAGCAGCAATCTCAGAGATACATGGTTTTCACCACAAACGACAGCACTCACGGCTGTATACACAATACGACAGCTCTCGCTGTAATCATAATCAAGACAGCTTACGCTGTAATCACCATCACGACAGCTTACGCTGTAATCAAAATAACGACAGCTTACGCTGTAAATGACAGCTTACGCTGTAAACGACAGCTATCACCAGCTGTAACCGCAGCAGCATCAAAGATTCATCACAGAACAGTGATAACACACACATACAGAGCATTACACATAGTATAAGACAGAGAGTCACTACCTTGTCCTTTCCTGACGTCCTTCGGCGCAGTTGGCTCCCGAGGGCGGTAAATATCGAATCCTACAATTCCAAATGCACCATTTAGACACTTCCATAGTGTTACTTGGGATTATATGAGTCTATAATGAAAATTTACAAAACTACCCCCGGGGACCCGGCCTGGGCCCACCGTACCCGGTCCGGCTATACTTTTCTTGAAATTTTGACATGGGCTATCCGGACATATTTTCGCCCAAGGAATCCATTTCCGGACTCGGAATTATCAAATTCAATGTCAAATTACGAAATTGCCCTTGGCAGCCCTACTTTTAGGGTTTTAGGGGTGCTTCCGTAATTATACTTTCTCGGCTTTTTTTTTGAAAAAGTGACCAACTGTAACCCCACCTAATTTTCGCCCCTGAACTCAATGGAACCATCAAATCATTGAAAATCCAACTCTAAGACCCATTTCTAGGGCTGGCCGAAATTTATGAGTTCTCTAGGGAAAATCGGGGTTTTACGATTTCGGCTCCGTAAACGCGTTCCTTTCTACTCCTAACCACTTTATTAACCATTACATTAGGTTACAACTAACATTAAGACCCAATTTGGGCAGCATAACCCCTAGGCCACATCATTTCCAAACTTTAAAACCAATGGCAATCCGGCGAAATTGCACCGATTAAATTGCCCACAGCAGCCAGAATAAGCAATATACGAAAGTTTGGAAGTTACCTCAAGCTCCCACAAGCTTTTCCCAAATATTGCTGAAAACCCTAAGTTCTCAACAACAGATTTTGAGCTTCCAAACCTTAAAGAACAAAGAGGAGTAGCTTAGGATCGGAGTTACACGCGTTAGAAGCTAAATCGTCGGAGAAATCGGCTTACCTTGTGATTTTTCTTCTCCTTTCTCTCTCTACAAACCTCAACGTTCTCACTCCTCGTTCAGCTGCTTTGTGCGACAGAAATGAGCTGAGGAAGATGATAACATATGTAATTCCGTGCTGACATCATCTTTTAATGAGATGATGTCATAATTCCCATTTTCGGATTTTCTGGCAGATTTTCTGCCCAAACTTTGAAAAATCATAACTAATTCTAGAAAAATTGAAATGAGGTGATTCCAAAGCCAAATGAAAGGTATTTAAGTCCTATTTATAGGAAAAATATGGACTATTACTAAAAATCACCACACAATTCCAGAATTACATAAAACTCATCACTGCCCCAAAACAGAGTTCAGTTTCCATCCCAAACTTTGGACAGTTATATCTCCTAGTTCAGAAAACAAAATGGAACAAATTATATGTCCATTTTGAAGCTTGAGATGTGAACTATAAGGCTAGAAAATTTCAGAATTTTTAGATACCATTTGGTCATTAAAAACGTTCACACAAACGGACTGCCCAGAATAGAATTTCACTGGACAGAATTTTAGATTTTGCATCTTTGCTTCCATTGGTTCCATTTTCATACCAAACATCATTCCCACATAAATTTTCACAAGGAATCCATTTGAATCATTAAAATATCCAAATTCCCATCACACATTCTTCAAAAGTGTTTATTCAACAATAATTACATCCACTTTTGAAGTCATTAGCCCTTAATCACTTTTTGGGATATTACCAAAGACATGAGGAGTTGTTAGCTGAGCAACGTGCCCAAGGTGAGACCCTCAAGTTGATTCTGGCAAGATTGGACTCTATGGGTCCTGGACTTTCTGCTGGTCCATCATCATCTGCACCTGAGGCTTCTTCACCTTCAGAGAACATCCCCTCTGAGGTTCATCATACTAAGGTTGAGCCAACTATCCCTGAGATATCCTTTCCCAAACCTCCCGTTTCTAGTCTACTTGAACCAAGACTCTCTACACTTAAATTCCCCATCATTCTTTCAAGAGACATCCTATGCTCTGTGGATGATCCTGAAACAAATAAAACTATTCACATCACCATTGAGGATTCACCACCCAGAGCACAGCCACAACCCATACCTTCACCTATTCCTTCCCCCACTCATACAAAGGAAATCTCTCCCTCATCCTCTGATCATCATACTCCAGGTGCCACTGAAGAGGTTGAGACCACCTCTATTGTTGCATATCAGTCATCTCCAATCCCTCCAAAAGATGACATTTATATCCCTCCACTCAACCTTCCTGAACCAGAATCTTCCAGCTCCTCTTTTGATTCTTCTAGTTCAGATGGCTCCTTGGTCCTTCCTGTCAAGCCTATATCTGCAGTCAGGCCTTCAAGTCCTCCACTTGATTGATGAAGACAAAAAGGGGGAGAAGAGCTTGAGTGTGATTTTGTGGAGTTTCTGAGTTTCAAGTTTTTTTTCTTTCATTTTGGAATATGGATGTACATGGGATTTAGGGAGCTTCTCATATTTGTAATGCAATTTTAAGTTCAATGCAAGCTTCTTTAAGTTATAATTTCAATTTAAGTCCATTTAAGTTTTTAAGTTATAATACATTGTGGGACTAATGAGTTTATTATGTATGCAAGGTGAATATGTTATGTTTTCAACATTTTCCAAAACACTTTGAATTTACACTTAACAAGTTATTTCAAAAAGGTTTTCAAAATTATTATTGAAGTATTTATTTGAACTAAATTTCAAAAACTTTGTTCAAAAATCACCAAGTTTTGTCATCATCAAAAAGGGGGAGAATGTTAGATCTCTCATGTTTTGATGATATCAAAGAATGGTATGAAAAAGATTTAATAAACAAATAAGTTTGAACAAAGTAATAACAGGGCAAATCACCAATTGAAGTAAGCACTGAAGTAATGAAGAAAGGCCAAGAGAAAAAGCTGAGAAATGTCATGACTAGCAAAATTTCTAAAAGGGTTACTCAAGTAAGTACTCGAGTAATGAGACCAAAACTTGAAGTAACCAGAGTCAACCTTCAAGTAACCTGCCAACGTTACTCGAGTAACTACTGAGTAACCAGGTATAAGACTTGCAGTTGCTCTCGGCCTGCCAACGTTACTCGAATAGCTACTCGAGTAACCAGCTAAATCACTTGCAGTTGCTCTCGGCTTGCCAACGTTACTCGAATAGCTACTCGAGTAACCAGTTAAATCACTTGCACTTGCTCTTGGCCTGCCAACATTACTCGAATAGCTACTCGAGTAACTAGCTAAATCACTTCCAGTTGCGCTCGGCCTGCCAACGTTACTCGAGTCTGTACTCGAGTCCCCTGCTTCAAGAAATATATTGCTCTCGACATTTTCAATCCTGCCAATGTTACTCAAGGAGCTACTTGAGTAACTCACCGTGGCAAGCAAAACCTGAAGGTAATACTCGATTAACTTGATATGCTTTTATCACACTTCAATCGATGCACTACTCAAGTATGCAGATATTCAATTACTCTTTATCAAATATTTGAACTGGATTACTCGAGTAAGTAATCGAGTAATCTGCAGAGTTATTTACACATCCCTTGAAGTATCTACCCGAGTAAGCTATGCAGAAAATTTATGTTTACTCGAGTAACAGGGTAAGAAAACTTGAAGTGCTCTCGGCCATGAAATCCTGCCAACATTACTGAAGTGAAGCATCGAGTAACCTGAAGTTTATTTGAGACTTACTCTAGTTGCTACTCGAGTAACCTATGAAGAAAAGTGTGCCATACCCAAGTAAGTACCCGAGTAAATAGGTATTTCCAAGGTTTGTAAATTTGTTTACTTCATACACTACTCGAGTTATGTGATGTTCATTCATTAACTTGCTATCATTACTCTCATGATGATACTCGATTAAGTACTCGAGTAAACTTAATGAATACCCGAGTAACTACTTGAGTATGCAAGTACAGAAATTCAAAAATCATTCCAACATTCATTGTTTTGTTTCCTATGTGATTAACCTTTCATTGTATTAGTATTCTTAGCTTATCCACAGATAAACAATAAAGAGATCTTACAAAATAAGGAAAGTCAAATGCAACGTTTAAATGCCACCTACCGCCACCTACCGCAAACGGATATTTTTCAAATACTGGAAAAGTCAATAGTGGCTGCGCATACTCTAATGGTCATGAAGAAAAATCTTCCAACAATCATTACCAATACATCTATATATATGGGAACATCCAAACAGAGAAACAACAAGAACACACACGAACGCATTATCAAGTTCAATACTCTATTTTACATATACTTGTAATTCTGTACTTTAGTGATTCTTATTCACTCTATGAGAGAGATATTTCATTCAAACTCAATATTTGTTATTGAGTTAACTTAAAGTTATGGAATATTGAGTTGGGATTGGATTACAACTTGTAAGGGGGAGTTGTAAGAGCAAGCGTTTCACACAAGAGGGGGGTGAATTGGGTGATACTAAATTTTTGTTGCAATTATAAGAATTTGACGGTGAATATAAACACTACTACAAAAAACCAAATCTGTGGCGCTTATAATTACATTAGCTGTGGCGCTTGCGAAATGCCACCTATCTTAACGCTACTAAAAAAAGCTGTGGCGCTTAGAAGCGCCACAGATTTTAAATTTTTTTTTTTTTTTAAATTACTTCCTGTGGCGCCTGGCCGGCCAGGCGCCACAGGAAGCTCACTTCCTGTGGCGCCTGGCCGGCTAGGCGCCACAGCTGGTTGGGCCTTCTGTGGCGCCTGGCCAGCCAGGCGCCACAGGAGGCCTCTTTTTTTTTTTTTTTTTTTTTTGCGTTTTCTTTTTCTTTTCTTTCCTGTGGCCCTTTTTTTTGCTTCCTGATTGTGAAGCTTTATTTTATAATGAGTTGCTTTCATGTTTATCATCTCTCAAATTTTCAATCTTTCTATTTTATATTTCAACCTATTATATATATATATATATAATTTTCACATTTAAAATTCAAGTTCCCCAACAATAATTTTCTTACACAACAATATATTTATTGTCATTTCCTCAACAATAATGTTCTTACATTAATACTCTCCAAAGCTAACATAAAAAATATCACAATACAAGAATTTGATATGTGAACACAGTACATCAACAACTGATTAAGTAAATTAAAAGATTACTAAAAAAATTTAAACAAAGCAAGCTAGAATGAAACAATCTTCTTCTTACGTTGGTGACGCTAGCTTGAGTGACGAGGATGAGCAAATGTGAGCTGTGGAGTGGAGTAGGGATCAACTGGAGTGGGGTTCAAAAGAGGAAGAGAGACAGAGAGTATGAAGAAAAGGGAACAACTAGGAACAAAAGTGGGGACAGATGAAACAAAATGGAAAAAGGGACAAGAGAATTTAATGAAGAAGACGAGTGTGTGTTTTTGTTGTGCAAGAGAAAGTGATATCTTTTACAGAGGAGAGGCGTCAACATAAGCTAAGGAAGAGGGAATAAAAAGGAAAAAGGGAGGGAAAAGATAAAAAGTAAAGTTAAAGGAGGGAAATCTGATTGGTGGGAGAGTTGAAAATTCATATTCAGCCAATTGTGGCACTTCTTTAAAGAAGTGCCACAGCTGCCCCTTTTTTTTCTATTTAATTTTTTTTTAGGACCCAATTGTGGCGCCTGGAAAGGCAGGCGCCACCCTTGGGTATGACCAGCTGTGGCGCCTGGTCCACCAGGCGCCACAGCTGGCCAATTGTGGCGCCTGCCTTGTCAGGCGCCACAATTGTCCCCACCAATTGTGGCGCCTGGTGGACCAGGCGCCACAGCTGGTCCAAAAAATTAAAAAAAAAATTAAATAAAAAAAAAAGGGGCAGCTGTGGCACTTCTTTAAAGAAGTGCCACAAAATGTGCGCCACCTTTCAATCTTTTTGTAGTAGTGAAAGCAGTAAAGAGTAAGGAGAAATATCACCGAAGTGTACACCGGGAGTTATACTGGTTCGGGCACAACCACTTTGACCTACGTCCAGTCCTCAGAACTTCTCTGAGAGTTTCACTATAACTTCCAAGATTCAGTGGGTTCTTGGCACCACAGTACAAGCAAGTTCCTTCACCTGGACACTCGCTCCCCCTTACAAGTTGCAATCCAATCCCAACTTCAAGGTTCCACAACCTTAAGTTATCTCAATAACAAATATTGAGTTTGAATGAAATATCTCTCTTACAGAGTGAATAAGAATCACTGAAGCATAGAATTACAAATATGATGTAAAACAGAGGAATGAACTTGATGATACGTTTGAGTGTGTTCTTGTTGTTTTGGATGATCATTCTCTGTTTGGATGTTCCCATATATATAGATATGTTGGTGAAGACCGTTGGAACATTTTCTTCTCGTCCGTTGGAGAGTGCGCAACCACTGTTGACTTTTCCATTATTTGAAAAATATCCGTTTGCGGTAGGTGGCGGTAGGTGTCATTTGAACGTTGCATTTGACTTTCCTTATTTGGTAAGATCTCTTCATTGTTTATCTGTAAATAAGCTAAGGATACTAATACAATGAAAGATTAATCTTATAGGAAACAAATGAATGAACGTTTGAATAATTTCTGGATTTCTGGGTTGCTTACTCGAGTAGCTACTCGAGTATCATTTGAAGTTTACTCGAGTACTTACTCGAGTATCATCGTGAAATCTTTGATTAACTGCAAGTCAACAAGCAAATATAAGATTACTCAGGTAGTGCATGGAATAACCAGTTTTCAAACCTTCGGAAATGTATGTTTACTCGAGTACCTACTCGAGTAATTCACTCACAACTTTATGAGTTACTCGGGTACCAACTCGAGTAATTCACTCACAACTTTCTGAGTTACTCGGGTACCAACTCGAGTAAACCTTCAAATAAACTTTTGGTTACTCGATGCTTTACTCCAGTAATGTTGGCAGGATTTCAATGCCGAGAGCACTTACCTTGTTACTCGGGTATGGACTCGAGTAAAGCACTTACTTTTGCATAGGTCACTCGGGTACCACCTCGAGTAAAGATACTTCTTGTGCATGACTTACTCTGGTAATGAATTGAGGTTTTCCTTGAAAATATTTTGCATACTCGGGTACTTACTCGAGGATTCCACTTAAAATACAACATTAGAGACTTGGATACTAGAGTAAGGACTTGAGGAAAATGAGATAAAAAGAAATCAAGTTAATCGGGTGCTACCTTCAAGTTTTAACTTACCTTAGTGAGTTACTCGAGTAGCTCCTCGAGTAACACTAGCAGTAGTACTAAGTGCCGAGAGCTCCACATTTTCACAAACACGGTTACTCGAGTAGCTCCTCGAGTATCGTTGGAAACTTGAAGGCAACTGGAAGTTTTTCACATGGTTACTCGAGTAGCACCTCGAGTAACATTGGCAGGCCGAGAGCAACTCCAAGTTTTTACCTGGTTACTCGAGTATCTCCTCGAGTAACATTGGCAGGCCGAGAGTACCTTGAAAGTTTTTGCACTATTACTTGAGTACCTACTCGAGTAACATTGGCAGGTTACTGGAAGTTCTCTCTGGTTACTTCAAGTTTTGTCTCATTACTCGAGTAGCGCCTCGAGTAATGCCTTAGAAAACTTGCTTCTCATCAAGTTTCTCAACTCCTTTTCTTGGCCTTTCTTCATTCCTCCAATGCTTACTTCAAGTGATGCTTGTTCCTGTCATTACTTAGTTCAAGCTTGTTTATTAACTATTTCCTTTTCAAACCATACTTTTGTTATCATCAAAACATGAGATCTAACACGAGTGATTGTCCAGGTGAAGGAACTTGCTTGTATCGAGGTGCCAAGAACCCACTGAATCTTGGAAGTTAAGTGAAACTCTCAGAGATACTCTGAGGACTGGACGTAGGTCAAAGTGGTTGTGGCCGAATCAGTATAACTCCCGGTGTACACTTCGGTGAAATTTCTCCTTACTCTTTACTGCATTATATTCACCATCAAGTTTTATATTTGCAGCCAAAAATTTAGTATCACCCTATTCACCCCCCTCTTGGGTGAAACGCTTGCTCTAACAGATAATATATACACTCCTACAGTTGCTAAAAGCCCATTTCTCAAGAATTTCAAATGCTTTTGCTATTCTTCAAAATTAGGTAAAAGCACTTGATATATCATTAAAACATATGTTAATGGGTTGAGAACAAAGAAATAGTCAATTAAACTTAAAAGGGCTTAGCAACGATATAATTACAAGGTTGCCTATTTGGCTCTGGTTAAAGAAAATGAATGCCTTTATCATTTTTGAATGTGCATATGAGACATAATTTCAACTAGATTTAAAGCAAGTTCTAGAGTGACAACTTAATAGGTGAAAATCACATAAGAGAAATAATCATTATTGGCTCAAAAGCTCATGATTAGGGGCTCTCAAACTCAGCTCATTCAATCTCAAAATTCATTACTAATTGCAACAATTAGCTGTTTATTCATGCTATGAAATATCTAAATTCAATTGATCCATCTTTAAAACTTATATACTTCTTAAAATCATTACAAAGTACTTTAACAGGATAACTATTTTTTTCACTTTTACTCTCTTTTTTTTTAGAAAAGAACAAAAACATGTAACTAATAAAATACGCCTCAAGAGTTAAGAATAACTCCTTACTCTGCCATTTTTTCACACCCCATGCATCTAATAGTTTTTACTAACTAACTAATTTTTTTTTACTCCTTCCCCAACCTAAATAAGACATTGTCCTCAATGTCTTCTAGAGCTTAGAAATAGTTTTTTTTCAAAAAAACACAAACACATAATAAACCAAAATACTAAAAGTAAAACCAAAAGATTGAGGAGAGTTACAACCCAAGAGTAGTATATGGATTCTACTTTTGACTACTATCTGAAGAATGCCCGCCTATTTGCTTGACTAATTGATCTGGGTGAGGTTCATAGGTTTGTAATTGATCGAGCAATTGATCAACAGTTGATGTAGAAATTATGAAATGATGAGTCGCTTGGGGTATGAATCTTGTTTCCATAGCATGATAAAAAAAACAACAGAGTATCATAAAAACCATTAACATTTAACAATCCTAATGGCTTTTTATGAAAGTTTAACTTAGCCTAATATGCAACGCTAGAAATGCCATCTAACGTCTCCAAACCACCAAGTAAAGTGATAAAAGCTTCAGCATGGTAGAACATTCATCCCATTTATTCAGGCAAGGTTGAAACCTATAACTCTTGTCCTAAGGAAAAGGTGTAAGCTTCCAATTCCTTTACCTTTACACTCAAACCCTTGCTTCCATTCATGGTTGCAGAAATGGCCACACTTCCCCTTAAGCCTTGGATGCCTCCCCGTATACAAAGTTGATCTTTCTGGCAATTAATGCAATTCCAAATTCTTTTGCTGTAGTTACAAACTCTCCATTCTTGCCTGAATGAGTTTCACCGAAAATGTAAATAGATGTAAATATACATTTTTATGTGATACTCTTTTTCTCTTTTTTTCTCCTTCCATTTGTGTTCACATGAGAAGAATGCATATTTGCAAGTGAAGAGTACATATTTATATTACTAAAATAGCAACAGAAAAATTATACAAATCATACTTTTTTCAAAGAAATTTGAAAAAATTTCTAACACAGATTTAAAAAGAGGAAAGAAAGTCAAAAGTTACTGGAAAGATAAAACAAATTAGATAAAAGCTGCTGAAAAGATAAGACAAATTAGACAAAAGCATAATTATATATGATAGTTGTGATTTTAGCTCACATCTTCCTTTAGTTTTATGTTCAGTAACGGCTTAAATGAGTTCTATGAATCGAGGATTAGCTTCTCATCCAATTTTCTTATAAACTGGAAAATAGGGTCTTTTAATGTCAAATTCTCAAGACAATAGTGCCATTTTTCTTTGTTGAATACGTCCACTAAATCAAGAAGAATATGATGAACATCACCACTCAGATAGGTCTCGAGAGTTTGAATGATATCATCTAGTGACTCCTTACTCAGTCCATCATATATAAATTTAATTTTATCTTTTTGATTTATAGAAACAATACCTTTGCTCCTACAGTGCTAATCACATGTCCACCTTGCACATTTATGGCAAACAATCGTTCTTTTAGCTCTTTTCTTTTTGGAGTAAGAAATTTTTCCCATTCCTGTCAAAGTTTAACAAATGATTTATGAAACTCACCTGCTAAACGTACCTTAGCTTCAATGATCCAACGCACATCCATAGAAAGGCCCAAACACTTGAATTTCTTCATCCTTTTAAGTTGACTGCTATAGATCTTTGTAAGCATATCTTTAAGAAGAGTGGGGAACCTGTTCTAAAGCTTTACAAGATATTCATCCATGGTAAATTAAAATAAAATTGATGAAAACTAAAATTCTTAACGTAGTGCAGTATGTTTCAGTACGTAAGAAAGAAAAATGAGAGAATTAGAAAGAAGTTTTGGGTTGCCTCCTAAATAGCCGCCATTCTTTAATGTCTTTATCTAGACAAATACCAAACCAATTTTTTTTAATTTTTTTAAAAAATTGTATGACAAAGAGGACGTACCTATTGGTTCCTCAAACGTGATGATAAATTTTAAAGTGTTGAGTGCACCATCATTGTATTCTTTGAGTCTTTGCCCATTCACTTTGAATTTTCGATCATCATCTTAAATCTCCACAGTTCCATATGGTCATACTTGAGCACAGTAAATGGTCCTAACCACCTTAATCTCAGCTTTCCTAGAAAGAGCTTTAACCTTGAGTTGTATAAAAGCACTTTTTGTCCTGGTGTGAACTCTCTCCTCAAAATTCGTCTATCATGCCACATTTGTGTCTTCTCCTTATATAACTTAGCATTTTCATAAGCTTGTTGTCTGAATTCTTCAAGCTCATTTAGTTGGAGAAGTCACTTCTCACCAGCTGCCTTCATATTCAAATTGATTCTTCTTTGTTGCTCGACTGATGGCTTGTAGTTATCTTCCATCAAGATCTTATACATACAAATTGAAGGACTAATCGTTTTTATATAATCTATTGGCCATCCAAATGCTATTTTATACTCCCTTAGAATTCTTAATAACTTTTCTTCTTCATCGGGAGTAAGGGTTGCAGAGATGATTACTGGTAATATTGAATTTTCTCCCAGATAAGAAAACTTTAAGTGAGATGGTAGTGCTTTCAACTCTAGTACTGGTTGTTTCTCTGTTGATGGTAATGGCTTACTTAGCCTTTCCCCTAAATCTTCAAATGGTTTCTTGATAAAAATTGGGGAATTTGCTTCCAGGTACCTAATATGCTCTAAGACAT
Source organism: Inga leiocalycina (assembly GCA_963242795.1). Taxonomy (NCBI): domain Eukaryota; kingdom Viridiplantae; phylum Streptophyta; class Magnoliopsida; order Fabales; family Fabaceae; genus Inga; species Inga leiocalycina. Next base: position 27,089,948 of record OY725329.1, on the reverse strand, counting down.
TAGAATTAGTAGATTTTGATACATTTACCATTCCTATTGCTAATGGTTGATCCATATAGATTTTGTTAACCACATCTTTTGTGCTACTGGTCAATGTATATACTCTATAATAGGTGTCACCTTCATCTGGAAAGGACAAGGCCATGAAAATGTTGAATGATACTTGATTATTTTGAACTCGCAAGGTTAACTTCCCCTGTTGAACATCTATTAAGGTTCTTCCAGTTGCTAGGATTGACCTCCTAAGAATAGTAGGAATTTCTTAGTCTTCTTCCATGTCGAGTATTATAAAATCAGCTGGGAATAAGAGTTTATCCACCTTTACCAGAACATCTTCCAAGACATCCCATGGATGTTTTATTGATCGGTTAGCCAAAAGTAATGAAATAATGGTCAGCTTCACCTCTCCAAGACCAAGTTTAATGTAGACAGATAGAAGTATGAGGTTTACACTTGCTCCAAGGTCTCAAAGTGCTCTTTCAAAGTGACATTGACTTATGGTATAAGGTATGCAAAATCTTCCTAGATCTTTTTAGCTTTGATGGTAATTTCTTTTGGAGAATAGCACTGCATTCCTCAGTAAGTGCAACTATTTCAAATTCCTCAAGCTTATGCTTATTTGAGAGAATGCCCTTAATGAATTTTGCATAATTGGGTATTTGGCCAAGAGTGTCTGCAAAAAGAATGTTGATATGTAACTTTTTGAAAACCTCTAAAAACTTTACAAATTGCTTGTTTAGCTTTTCCTTCGCAAGTCTCTAAGGGTATGGAACTGGTGGTATATATAGAGGAGGATTATCTGGAAAGCGAATTCTTCTTGGCATCACATCATCCTTCTTTTGCTCTTATACTTCCTCCTTTTTTCTTCTCCGCCTTCTTTCTTTTCTCCGTCATCCTTCTTTTTAATTAAAGGATCTTTCAATTCTTTCTCACTTCTTAGTGCAACGGCCTTCACATGATCTCTTGGGTTTCTTTTAATGTCACTTGGTAAAGTTCCTGGTTACATGGAATTTAGCATATTTGCAATTTGTCCCATCTAGATCTCCAAGTTCTTTATTGAGGCTTTATGGCTTTTGAGTATTGCCTTAGTCCTAGTCATGAATTGAGATATATTTATGGCTAGTTGAGCTAGTACATCTTCCAAATTCACTTTTTACTGTGATGGATTTGGTTGTTGAAGGGCTTATTGCTGGTAGTTCCCTTGTAGCTTAAACACAATTTGATTATTCCTCCAACCAAAGTTTGGATGATTTCGCCATCCTGGATTGTAGGTGTTTGAAAATGGGTCATTTCTTTGATTTTCGATGAAATGAACTTGCTCCGGCATGAATAGGTGTCCTTCCTGACATTGCATGCTCCCGTGAGATCCTCCACATCGATCACAAGTTTTGGTAGGAGTACTATTTGCTTGGTTTGTCAAAGAGCCTACTTGCTTGGATATAGATGCAACTTGAGAAGACAAAGTTGTAAGGACATCCAACTCGTGCACTCCAAGTGCTTTCTTTGAAATATTACATCCAGAAGGCCATTGGTATGCATTGGCTACCATCTCCTCAAGTAAATTGTAAGAATCTCTATATTTCTTCCCATTATAGATCCTCCAGCTGCAGCATCTACAAGAATTCTAGAGATTAGTGTTGTCCCACTATAGAAAGTTTCCAGTTGCCACCAATTTGGTTACCCATAATGAGGACATCTCCTTAGCAACTCCTTGTATCTTTCCCATGCTTCATAGAGGTTTTCTTATTCATGTTGGGTGAATGAGGCAATTTCATTCCTCAATTTAGAAGTTTTAACAAAGGAAAGTATTTTTCCAAAAATTTCTACGCTATGATCTCCCATGTAGTTATTCTTCCCACTGGTAGTGATTATAATTAGCTCTTAGCCTTAACCCAAAGTGAGAAAGGGAAAAGTCTATGTCTAATGGCATCATCAGTAACACCATTATGCTTGAATGTGTCACAGATTTCTAGGAAGTTGGCTATATGTACATTTGGATCTTCTATTGCTAAACCACTAAACTGATTTGCTTGCATGATCTGGATAATTATAGGCTTAATTTCAAAGTTGTTAGCTGCTACTGGCGGTCTTCTGATTCCAGAATTTGTCCCCATGACTATTGGTGTTGCATAGTCATGGAGTGTTTTGGTATCTATTATTTCTCCCTCTAGATTTACCATCGAATTGATTAGGATTGAAGCAGACTGCTTTTGAACTCTTTGATTTCTTCGATGAGTTCTCTCTATCTCAAAAATCAAAAGGCAATACTTCAGTCTTCTTCGATCTAGTCATGCACTAAGCAAAAGCCTGAAAAGAAACACAAGACACCAATAAGAAAAATAAAAGTAATATGAAGATCAAATTAGTATTAAAATTACTTGATATTGATATTAATGACAATAATCCCTAGCAACGGTGCCAAAAAATTATTACTAGTTTAACTGGTCTATTAAATAGTGCAAGTGTGCATGTTATAATCAAGTAATATAGAAGTGAGTAGCGTATCGTTCCAATAAGGATTGATCACTAAGTACCAAAATGGGTAATTTTAATTCTATTTAGTTGATCGATTAGTTGGTGATTGAGAGAACAAAGTAAAATGATTAAATATGAGTGTAAATAATATGAAAGCAAATATGAGAAAAAGCTCTAGGGGTCATATTTCACTTAACAAATTTAGGATTGAATCACTTATGTATTCTAGCCTAATTTATTCCATATGATTGATAGTCGAGTTTCCCAAATTTAATTACTAGCATCTTCCAAGGTCAAGCAATTCTATAATTAATTGCTAATCTAATATATTCCTTTAAGAATTTATATGGAACTCAGTAAGACTACACAACTCATATGAATGTATTCCTATTTCATATACAAGTCATTGTTTTAATTATAGGATCTACACACATGCATCTCCTTCCAGTCTTAACATACATATTTAAATCATTCAAAAGATGGTAAATCAATTGAAAGAATTAAGCACAATAATTAAAATTCAATCATGAAGGAAAAATTAAAACTAGATTTAATAAGTTGAGATTCAATATGTCATTAGTAAGCTACGTCGTCACCTTAGGAAAATAGAAATTTAGCTCATGATGAAGTTAAAAACAAAACCAAAATAAATTTAAAAATTGATAAATATTGCATAAAACTTGAATAAAAACCTCATAAATACTGCCTAAAACTTAAAAATTAAATTCTAAAAGATAAATATAAAACTAAAAGATGCATAAAAAATGGAGAAATCTAGCCTTCCTTGTAGGATGTAAAACCTTCAATGTAGGTGCCAACCTATACTATCCATAAAAGAGGACTACCTATACCATTAATGTAGGAGGTCTATCTATACCATCCATATATGAGGTCTACCTAAACCTTCCAAGATTGGGGTATATGAAAAGTAATACAATGTATGAAATTAAATATAAGAAATAACACAATTTATTCAGAACTGTTAGAGAAAAGATCTCTCCTTGTCAAAAAAGGAAAACTCTACTTCTCTCTCTCTCTCTTTCTTCCTTCCTAAATGCTTGGCCAAGGATCTCTATTTATAGGGAAAAAATGTGTTGCTATAGTGAAAACCGCGCTTGCTACAGTACTTCCATTCGCTACTTGATTCTATCATGAATAGTGACCCAATGATTAGTAATCGATGCTACAGTAATTGACCTTTTTCAATCCCATCGATCCAATTTTTGGTCTCCTTTCTCCTCTTATTGTGTGGCTATCAAAAGAGAAAACAAGTAAATATTAGAATCGTAATAAAAATATTTACGCCAAAATCATCCTGTATTTATCAATTACACATAAATTTATTACATTAACCTCAAATATTGTCCACAAAATCATCATATAAGGGAAAATAAATATGCAAATATTTTACTTATCAATCAAGATTAGAGAAGAGGTGTTTAGCAATAGAAGTCATCTTTAAGGTTAAAATCTCACCTTCACCTTGATTCTTGTTTCTCTTTCCTCCTCCTTCTTGGACGTCTATGCGACCTGAAGAGAAAAAGTATGAGATGATGAATGATCAATTTTTTCCACTCCCTCTATGCCCTTAGTGAACCTTAAAGAAGAGAGAGAGGGAAGAGAAAAAGTTTGAACATTTGACTTTTCATCCAATGCCATGTGTCAAGATCTTATGACTCCTCCCAACATGCATGTAACCATAGGATTATTCTCACTAATCCCATTAGCTATTTAGTCATACCTCTTACTTTTTTAGTTAATGTTGAATTTTCTTTTTGATAGTTGACTAATTAGCCGATAAATGTCTTTCCTCCCGTTTTCCCCCTGACTATGGAAACTTCTTTTGGGTTGCCACTTAACACATTATTTGACTCCATTTTCTCATCCAATGTGCCCTCCCCCTTTCTTTTAATTCAATTTAGGCTTTGACACCATAATTGAGCTTAAATACAGGATTTGGGCACTTTCCACTAATAATTCAGGTCATAATTCACATTGTATTTTTTGAAAGTGTTCATCTAACATTAGTTACATTCACTTTTAAAGTCATGAGCCCTTATACACATTTTAGGGCATTACAACTTGCATATTTATCTTTGGGTTACTTTTCATTTGACGTTTCAAGTTTAGTGGTCCAACTTTGAAAATTCATAACTAATTCTAGAAAACTCGTATAAGGGTGCTCTAAACTTATTTTGAAATCCTTTGAAGTCCTTTACATGATATAAATTTTATACTATCCTAATACTATCCAAATTGGTATAGTTTATTTAGTTTCTAAACGTGCTTTGTTTTTCAGATATAAACGTATGCCATAAATTCAAAAACTCATAAATCATGATACAAAGATCTAATTAACTAGATTTTGGAATTTTAGAAAGCTCTATATATCTTGTTTGCACATACCAAGCTTTATAAGCATTGAACATTATTTACTATATATCATACAATGCAATAGTGACTATGCTCTGAAAAGAGCTCAACCTAGGAAGTCATAAACATGCATACTAAATTCATAGTTAAAGGATGTTCTATTACTTCCAATTAGTCGCTATCCATATTAACACATCAATTATACAAGCCATGGCCTAAATATGAATTTATACCGCTCATGGAATTATTTAAACATTTTCCAATATCTAATAAAATACCATAGGAATTTATTTCTTGTAATATACCGAACTTCGTTATAGTTGTATATATAAACTAGTTAAATGAAATAAATACAGGTGTTTATGTATATAAATATGGAGCTATTTTCGAGATTCCCAGATACATATGGTGTCATTAATTGAAGTTCAGAATTCAGGAGTGCTAATTATGAGTATAAGTAATCGAAGGAAATTTATCAGTGTCTATAGGACATTTGGCACCATTTATGGGACACAGGGGGCTCGTGGTGACATTTGGTGGACCTAGATATACGTCCTGTAGTCTTGAGTAAAAACTAGAGTAGGATCCCGAGTAAACAACGATAAAGTAGTTTTATTAAAGTGATTTTATTAAGGTAGCTTTAATAAAGTAAGTAATGATGATTAATGATGATTTCACTTTATGGTTGGCACCATGAAAGGGTGACACTTGTCCTTCATCATGACACTCACCTTTTCTACTTTTGTGTTGGCAACTCTAGAAAATGCCACCTAGTGCTTGGGTCAGGGAGATCCACTAGTCCTCGCGCCAAGCACCTGGTTAACTTCCCGAACATCAAATCTGCTAGTAAGAGGAATTCATCAGGTCCCTCGTCCCCAAACCAAAAAGGACACCTAATGGAGAAAGAAGGGAGAGAAAAGATGAAGCTAGATAAGCACATGTCATCTTATGATTTAATCTTAAGACTTGTCACACTATGGCACCAATAGATCAAAGTGCAAGACACTTGTCAAGAATCCAACTCCTCCCTCCCACTATAACATTTCGGCCAGTACTAGGAAAAGGAGAGAAAAATATGAAAAATCAAAGAGCCGATTTCACTATCGAATCACTGTTTTCGACCAGTAAGCCCTTTAGAAATATTGTTCTACTCACTGAGAGCTTTCTTTTTGTAGTCTCAATTTTCTTATTAGAGGTGTTTGGTATTGTCTAGTTAGCCAGAGTGCTGCTGGAATTCCAAACCGATTATAGAATCATGAAGAGGTAAGCCTAAGCTTCGTTTCAAACCAAATACATTGTGGTTTCATTGAGTTTTCATGGATCCTTGGACTACCATAAGGTTTTGTCCAAGATGGATTGTTGGGGTCTAATGTTGATTTAAGCTTGAATATGATGATATATGGGGATTCATGATGATATTGACTAGTTGGTAGTTTACATTTCAAATCTTGCTTGTTGTTGGTTTGGGTGTTGGTTTAGCCAGAACCAAAACACAAAGAGGGAGTGTGATTTTGGAATTTTTGAAGTCACCAATGGATTCTACATAAAAAACGACGTGGGAATAGCCTTATTTATGAGTTTGCATGTACTAGGTTAAAGACTCTAAAATTTGGAATTTGAGTTGCTTTTGAAATAGTGCTGTTAGAGTTGCATTTCTGACTGGCAGATTGTTTATGACATAAATTTTAATGGCCAGACCTTGTCTATTGATTATGATATTTTCCACATTTCAAGTAGACATGATAAGATTTAAATTGATATATAATATGAGGAAATTGGATCAGTATATTGGGAGTTATGAATTTTGAAGTTAGGCATTTAAAGTTGGAATGATTCTATGGCAATGAGTTAATTTTGTGGTTCTGGAATTTTTGAAGGGGATATTTTTCCTCCAAAATAGACTTAATAAGTGACACATAGAACTTTGAACCACTTGAATTGGATATTCCTAGAAAAATATATGAATTTTCAAAGTTTATTGAAAATTTTGGCAGCTTTTAGCTAATATGCAAATTTGAAAAAGTAAGGGCCAAATGTAATAAACTTGAACTTCAAGGGTAGTACTAAGCCCATAAAGCTAGTGTTGATACATTGGCACCTTATAATGAAAAAATACATTAGACTTCAAGATAACCAACAGAAGAGTTATTAGTTATCAATAATTGCGACAAGTAATAATTTGTCGTTTGTAAATTCTAACTTATAGGATTTGATATTTGCCCGGAGTGCCCTCGAGATTGGGAACAAGAACATAGTTTGGAAAGGCTGCTAGGTAGTACCCTATCCCTTTTATCATATGTGCTATTGTGTATGTATTCCTTATCATTTGCTTATGTGCAGGACAGTTAGTCCCTAGGCGGTAAGACCCCTAAGTACAAGTTGCACAAGGACTTACATTGGTTTACAACATAAGGGGCTACCCTGACTACAAATCTTGTATGGGGAAAACTTGGGCTGCCAGATCATGATCACCAAGTGCTATGGTTTTGTGATATGGGACCGGTTAGGCCTTTTGTTTGCTGTATACTATGAGTGTTATTGCTTGAATGATTTGCTTTACATGCTCAGTATTCTATATATCATATAAGTGATATGTGTACTATTGGGATTCTTTTGAATCTCCCCTTTTCCAACCAATGATCTAAAGCAAAGGCAACCAGCTCCAAAGGCTAGAAGGTAACCCGGACAGGTAAAGTGAATGCTGATTAATTAAAGTTCCTTTGGTTATCTTTATTTTGGATGACTGTAACATTAGTGAATGTAACCAAGTAGAAATAGCTATAGTAGTACCAGTAACAATAGCACTAATCGCACTAGTTGTGATTGGTATGTTAACATATCAACAAATATGTTAGTATTCTAATGCGATAAGTGAATTAAAATTAGGCAACCAAACACTAAAAGCTCATAGATTAACCACCATTACGTGGACTATTGCCAAAGAATGCTTTGTATTTTAAATAAAAGGTTTTGAAATGATGAGTAGTAATGAATTTACAAACCAAATTAAGACCACACTTAAAGTGTTTTCAAAAGTTTTTGAAAAACCCACTCAAGTACAGGTTCAAACCTTGTATTAAAGTTGGGGCTTTAGTAACTTAAAATAGAACAATATATCAGGTTTGTAAGCATTATATGACTAGAATCATCGAAACATTTTATAAAGTATGGTGTTTCATTTCTCCTTCCACTTACCCATACACCTTGCTTTTTCTCTTTCATTTGGAAGCTTGTAATTTAGCATGGTTAGTTATTAGGGGTGAGATTTAAAGAATCTCAGTAGCAAATAATCACTACTCAATTATACACAGGAAAGCTTGGCATCATAACATGCTTACAACTTAATAACTTCATATTATAATGACATTTTGCTAAAACTATCATGCATTACTTGCAATCACATTGGCCTATGACTTGTTTCAAACATAATCACATATAAAAATACATGATTCTACATAATTACATAAGCATACAAACATGTCAACTTATGCAAGCAATAACCAAGCATATAAGAGTAATGTAAAGTTCGCTACCTTGAAACTTTATTATAAGATCTTTGCTTTCCATTCTTCCCTTTCTTGAACCACCATGACTAAATCTTCAATTCACCTTCTTTGATATCTCATGGCCCTAAAGACTTAACATACATAATTTGTTTCATTAATTAGAGCCATTGACTGTGCTAAGCCTCTTAACTTCTCAAGCTTACTCTATTTTAACTTAAATTTTTAATTGCTTGTTCTTGGCTTCTAAAATTATTCTCTCAGCCATTCTGCACTCAAGTTTTCATGTCAATTCCATTTATAAGCTCAAATCAATCAAAATAAACTTCCTTCCCTTTCATCTATATGAAAATAGAAACTTAGGGCTTTATTGTACAAAATTGTCATTTTGCTTTCTAATGCTTCCAAACTTGTTTTCTCATTTGTACCCTATATAATTTTTCATTCTAAACTAAGTAGAAGCATCAAAATTAGCAAAATACCACCATTTCCTCTTGCCCCATTCTGGCTGAGACATATCATAAGGGAAAAAAGTGATTTTTCAACTTCCATTCCATCAACTTCTAAATTTATATAATTAACACTTTCTAAATCTTGATTTCATCCTAAATCATGTCTACTTTATTTCTTGAAAATTTTGACAGAATCTCCACTAACATTTTATTTTGCTTAAAATTACAAAATCTCAAGATCAACTAAAACCATCATCATCAACAACCTCAATGACATATAAAAAATCAACACTTACCTTGACTCCTAGTTTGATTCTTTGAAACTTCCCTTCCTAAAACCCTAACCTCTCTTTCACATCTTGCTAAACATGAAATCAAGAGAGGCATTAGAGATTATATGGGGTGTTTAGTATCAAAACTAGAAGAGATGAATATCTTGGCATCAAACTCACCTAGATCCACTTTCCTTTCCTTTTCCTCCTTCTCCTTCCTCTCTTTCTTTCCTCACTCTCTCGGCCCTCTTTTTTCCTAGTGTTTGGCCAACTTAAATGAACCAAATTGGAATTCTTTAATCACATGACCAATGTTAGGGCATCAAAATTTCATATTTATTAGGGAGTATTTTTCTAATTTATCTCAAGCCTAATTTGGTCTTTAAGTATATTTCCCCTAATTTTCAAGAAATTGCCTTATTCTTGGATAAATGGCCCATAAAATATTCTTTAAGATAAACTTTTCATTTCTAGGCCATGAAACCATTTTTTATAAACTCACATTAACTCTAAAATAATTTTCTCATACTTTTTCATTATTATTTGAGGCCTTATGGTATTTTTCATAATTAAAATTTTCTAATTATTCTTTAATTAACCAAAATTCTAATAAATCTTTAAAATTTTGTGTTTGAGGTGATTTTCTCATTTATACCTCAATTAAGACTCAAATGCATCCCAGGAAATTATTTTCTAGCTTTCCATTTCTCCTGAACATTTTCATGAAATTTCGGGCATAATTTCCAATATTACCCATATTTACCCATATTTTTCATAAATTACACTTTTTCAAACTCGGGACGATAGACATACAATGTGACCTTAGCAAGTATACTATTTTTTTGGCCTTTAGATGGCCATGTTCAACTTTTATTTGGGAAGGCTGAATGATACAATCATAGTCCTTCCAAGGAATTTATAGGAATCCTACTCAATTGTGCTTAGTAGCCTACTTATTTCATACTAATTCTTCAATTTCTAAGCCCAAAATTTGGGATATGATAGGGGCACCTAAACCTTTGACTAGTGAGGTGGTTTTAGAAAAAAATGAAAGATGTACAATGTAAATTTGGAAAACCACATGCAAAATATGTTGGGACAAGCAGGTGGAAGAAAATGTCTATTTTCTTCGATCTTCCATATTAGAATGCCTTAAATATTAGACATTTTCTTGATACCATGCACATTGAGAAAAATGTGTGTGAAAGTCTTTTTGGTACATTACTCCATATTCCAGGGCAGAGGAAGGATGGCATAAATATGAGGCTTGTAATACCTCAAATTTTAATTAAGGGCTAATGACTTCAAAAGTGATTGTAATTATTGTAATTAAGCACTTTTGAAGAATACAATGTGAATTTTGATTCAAACATGTTCTGATCGTGCCTAACTCTATGTTTAAGTTCAATGGCGAATTAACATCTAAATTGGGTTAAATATAGGGAAAGGACGCATGATTAGATAATTAGAGTGATAGGGATTAGTTGGAGGTGATTCAAGAGGAATTGCCATAATCAGGGGCAAAACGGTAAAGTTACTGACCGATTGGTCAGTTACCGAAGAGGAAACTTATTGGTAACTTCAAGATCAATGGTTAGGATTCATTTGTGTAAGAGATCAAAGGGTAGAATCCCATGTGGGTGTGTGTATGTGAGCTCATGATAGATGGAGCATGTGTGTGACAAGTGGCAATTTGTTAACCCTTGATTGAGTCAACATTTTCAACTCACTCTCCCTCTCTCTCCTCTCTTTTTCTAGACGGAAAAGTCATTTAGGCAACCTAAAATCTGATCATCTTCTTCATCTCCATTCTCTCTCTTTATTACTCTATTTTTGTCTAAGCTTGGTAGGAAAGAGAAAGGAAAAGCTTGAGTTTTGGGTGAGTAATTGTCTCTAAATGCTCAAGTGTTTTCCATTAATATTGATCATAGTGTCAAGAGCATTATTCCTATGGTTTCAGATTTTTGATTAGTGGTGATTGGAAGCTTGAGAAAATTTGGAAGTGGTGGAAATCAAGAATTAGTATTGGGAAGAAGTTAAGGTAAGCCTTCGGAACCTTTTGACATATTTATTGTGGTCATTGGTTTAGCTTTGAGGATTTTGGATTTTTGCCCTGATTTTGGCTTAATTTCATAATGTGTGAATTGGTTAGTGTTTAGTGTGAAATTGGTGTCATAGTGTGTTTTTGAGCATTTGAAATTGATTTGGAATGTTGGTTTGGAGTGGTTTGCAATATGGTGGTTTGATTGAGTTCTTGGTAAGACATGTTGTGGTCATTGTGTAAAATGTCAATGGAGGTTGAATTGGGTTGTTTTGATGATTTCAATGGATTCCTTGTGCAAATTTACGTGGGAATGGTATTTGATATGAATTTGGGAACCATTGGAAGCATTGGTGCAAAATTGAAATGTTTTCCATTGAAAGTCTATTCTGGGCAGTCAGGTTGTGTGAACGTTTTGACTAGGAAATGATGTCAGAAAATTATGAAACTTTCCAGTCTTAAATTTCATATTCCAAGCTTCAAAATGGATATATAATTTGTGCCATTTCGTTTTGGGAACTGGGAGATATGACTGCCCAAAGTTTGAGCTAAAAAATGGACTCTGTTTTGGGGCAGTAATGAAATTTGTGTGATTCTGTATTTTTGTGGTGATTTCCAGTAATGGCCAATATTTTTCCTAGGAAGAAGACTTAAATAGATTTTATTTGGCTTGGGATCACCTCATTTCTATTTTTCTAGAATTAATTATGATTTTTTGAAGTTGCCTTGGCTGCAACGCAAAAGTTTCTGTGCGCGTTTTGGCTGCAGCCAAAAACCTTCTGTGTGCATTTTGGCTGCAGCCAACCCCCATTTTTCATAATTTTGTGATTTTGAAAAGTGTTTTCCAACATAGTACTTCCCAATTCCTCTAAGTTTTCATTGAGCCTATTATAGTCACTTAAGGAACTTAGGTGGTAACCTATTTTAAGTGTTTGAAAGTGAGAATTGGGCATAGAGAATTAATCCACCATCTTGATTTTGGAGTTTAGGATTTGACTTTTGCTATCCTCGTGAGCTAACGGTGCCAAAGGACGTAAGGAAAGAACAAGGTGCTGACTCTTTCTCTTATACTATGTGTAAAACATTGTATGTATGTTTGTCATGCATTGTGAATACATAGAGAACGCAGCGAAAGCTGACGCATAGAGTTTACAGCCATGAGTGCTGTCGCATGTGGTGTGAGCCATGATACATTGTGATGCTGCTAACATGACCTTATATGCTATGTGTTTATGCACTGTATGAGTGATTTGTTACTATTGGGATTCTTTTGAATCTCACTCTTTCCTATGACTAACATTTTAGTCAAGGCAAGTGGCTCTAAGGAGAAGCAGACAACCCGGAGTGATTAGGATCTCTTAGAGACATTTGAGTGGGTTGTTGGTTATCTCTTTTGGTTTTGGGATTACTGTATATGATCATTATTTTAAATGTAGTAATGTAATCCCCTTTTTAGGATCTTTAAACCCTTAGTGTAAATATAGATGAAACCCGGGGGTTGCCGGGATTTTTGTTTCACACTCTGATCTGTATAAATGTGATTTAGCTGCACGGGTAATTATATTCTGTGTTTGAAAATGAGACCAGGATAGGAAAGAAATTTTGAAAGATTTGTTAAAAACCCTTCCGCAAGAAGGGATTGAAAATGACTTTTGATGATTATTGGTGGTTTCCACAATTGAGCAATCTAGGTTTTGATAAGTATTCATTAATCGATGGCATTATGACTTAAGATTTGATTCAGAGGGCTTAATTAATTAGTTTTATTTATATGGATGCAATCGTGGTCGTATCTCATACAGATAAATACATATAAACGTAAAAGTAATCATGCAATGATCTTATCAAAAGCATAATTTAAACATGACACAACATGGCTTACCTAACCTAAAATCCTCCCAAGCCAATGAGAGGACCTCTCTAAATAAAAGGAAATACATTGAGAGAAATCTCGTTTAAACATTCGAGGGGAGTGAGATGAGAAGAGAATGTACATCGAGAGTATTTAGAGAAAGGCATGGCACGCAGGCTGTATTTAAATATTACAACCTTTGTAAAATTCTAAAGCCATGTTGTTCACCATACCCAAACAAGGATAAATAATAAACCACAACAAGAATTCATACAATATGAAAAGCAATAAATGTCGTGATCAGATTATATTGCGCTATGCAGAGGTGGTAACGGTGGTCCCTATTACCCGAATAACCTATGAGGGCTATTTTCAAAACAAAAACAACAATGGCCCAGAACGCTTCTGATCCAGATTGTCTTCCCCATAGTTTAGATCCCTATTACCCGAATAGATATATGAACCTAGACCCAATTTGATTGCCGCCAACTATGATCTCAGGTACCCTACCCAATTTCATGCTTGTTCAAAACGAAAATCACGTATATGTTTCAAAACTGTAAATGAAATAATTTCAAGATTCAATTTAAATGAAAACAAAAATCAACAGAATTACAAGATCACATCTTTCTAAATAATTTCGTTTCGTATTAACAAAATAACATGCATATTCAAGTGTTTCTTATAAACATACGTACATATCCCATATATATCACATGTATAAGAATCATAAACTCAATTTAAACGCACAATTGACCTAGCTCTGATGCCATTATTAGGATCGATAGGCACAGCGGAAGAATTTTAAAAAAAAATTTCATCGATCCTAATCGAGGATCTATCAACGGCGTTTAAACCAAGTTGGAAGGATTCATACCTTTTTTATGATTCAGCGTTTTCATGATCTCTAGGAGCCAACACGTCAGGTCCGCTCCCTCTACCGGTATCCACACGAATGCTCTCCAACCGAGACTGTGTGCTAGCGCTTCTAATGTCTCCTAGGGTTTCACTTGCGGCTCTCAATCCTCATGTGCGTATGAATATATCTGCTCTATCAAGTTTATAACCTATGAGGGATATTTTCAAATTTCAAAATTAATCATCATTAATTTTGAAATTAATTAACAATTAATTATCTTGATGAGCTAATTAAATAAATTCAGTTTAAATTAAATCTGTCCAATAGTTTTAATTTAACCTATTTATTTAATCCAAGTAAAGAGCCATTAGATTTAATTTATCTTCATAAATTAAATCTGAGATACTATATCTCTATCATGTTAGTTATTAAATTTAATATATCTTAATAAATTAAATTTAAAACTAACACAATATAATAATATAATATAATATATATATATAAGATATATATTTCAAAAATATATACATCTATATAATATTATTAATGAATTTTATATTTTCTATATATATATAAATAAAATTCATCCACCATAAATTAAACATTATCTCGCGTTGGGCCATTCTTATGTACGACCCTGTAGACCCATATGAAGTTGGCAGTGGGCCAATAACTATACTAACCCAAAAGTCGCAAGCGGCCTCTAGCAAGACATTACGACTACCCAATTCATATGAGGATCGTTATCACAATGCAACGTGTCACACAACCATGCCATGTCCTTTTTGTCACACGATATATCGATCAAGGATAAGGCATGGATAATGTCATCCTCTTGTTCCTGACCATTACTTTCTCGATTCCTGAGTAGCCTGATAACAGAGACAGAAACTCCTTTCATCATAGTATGGCCATACATTTCTCAAACTCACTCATCGAGGGGCCCAGTAATATCTCTCTACTAATGTGAGGGACAAATTCCATCTTGATAATTCATATTCCTCTGCATGAAAAACCACTAAGCCCGATCGTAGCCTTTATCATCACCCGGTCAAAAGTGACTTTTGACTAATTCAAAGCTTAGCAACTCTCATGTAGGAATCCATGATGAACTCAGGTCTAAGGGCATTGTGATGTGGTTATACATGAGAAAAGCTAATGACTTGATCTATGTAGCTTTCTCATAGTGGGTCGGTCCAGCAACTTGTACTCTTACAAGTACATAAGACTTTGATTCGTATCTCTATATCTTATCAAAGTCATACTGGTCTTGTTTCATCTCTGCTCCCACATAGATGACCGACCACGGACATTTTAGGACAATCTTTATGAATTATCCAATGATACAGTTATCACACAGTTAACATACAAATAATATGATAACAGAATAGAGAAATTTCATTAAAATAATAATGTTCAAAGTACAATGATTGGCCCTTAGGGCACAATTTCCAACATTTATTTCATTTAAAATTCTGAATTACAAATTATAATTACATGTTTAAAGGCAGGGGGTTACAAGGCTAGACAAGGTTGAGATGGGAATAAGGGAGGAAATGACACTAGAGGAGAGGAGAACTTATATATTCCTTCGCTCGATGGCTTACACATTCTCTAAAGAAGATTTTTTTTGAGTTTCTTTATATAGTAAAAGTGTCAATGAGTTATTCATCAAACACTAGCAACCTTGTGTCAATGAAAGAATTGAAGATGAAGGATCTTAAATTTTATTACTATCATGTGATGATGGAAAACTTTATTCTGGTAGTAATACAGGGTATTTTACTTGATTAGGTGTGAGCTAAAATCATAAAGCTATGATTCTTCTTCAAGTCACTGTGTAGGAAAGTGATTGATCCCAAGAAATTGACAAGGCTGTAAACTTGAATCATAATGCACCTAACTATTCACTTAGTTAGAGAAGTACAACTATGTTTATCAGTCTATTTGAGATGGATATACCTAGTCGAGGGCAAGATGAAGAACTAGAAAGGGTATGTGAAAAATCAGAGTCGGCCATAAGGTTGCATTGTTGAACACTATATTTGAGAAGAGGCTACTACATAAGAGAGCAAGATTACCAGAGCAAAACACAAAATAGTGGCATAACTATTTTTTGCATATATCAAGTGTGAAAGATAAAATTCCTATCAATGAGAATATGTCATACTTTAGGGTAGTCGAGCACATTTAAGAGTTGGATTACATAGGATTTTGGGTGCAAGTGGGTTGGTAATAATAATGCTTTAAAAGTGGAAGATTTAAGGTGGATACAATTGAATTTGATCAATAAATGGTATAAATAAGAGCCTTTGATTTTGACACCTCAAGCTAAACAAGTATTCTATGTTCCTAGTCCTGCTAATAAAGTATGGTATATTGTTTTGTTGACTAATAAAACAATTGAGGATGCATGAGGTGAAGACAATCCAGCTTAGGATGATTCTTTCTAAGGGACATCACTTGAAACACATTTCGATGAGGACAATGCTTTGCACGTTAGCTATGACCACAATGAAATATTTTGGATTTCAAAGAGGGAGAAATTACTTCACAAATTGAAGAAAATAATTGTAACTAAAAAGAGCATTAAAATTTTAAGACTATGAGAAGAAAAGAACCACTTGATCATGTAGCTTATCTTAGCTTTGTTGCTTGAGTTAATTATTGTTTGATTTAAAATTCTTATTGATGATATCGTTTTGTTTGTCAACTTATCACAGATAAATTTGCCTTCTAATAGGTGGCTTTAGTAATTATGGCCATCTACTACTCAGTTTATAGATATGCAGTGATAAATTTCAAATTTTATCTATTTTATCCCATCCTATTTATTTATTTTGGGGATTATTTTTGGCTAATTTGGATTTATTAGATAATATTTGGATTGTTAGCCAATTTTAGGAAACAATATAAATCTGAATTGATTATGAAATTATTGGGTTTAAATTGTTAATATTTTAATTACTATCTTGTGATTAAATAATATTTCCAAATATATAATAAATCATGATTTTATTCGATTCTTGTAGGCCAAGAAAAAATAGATTGAAAAATCATACGATGCAGAATTTTTCTTGGAAGCTAAAATAGAATCGATTGTTAAATTTATTGGGCAAATTAAATTTTAATGGGCCCAAATTTCAGCCCCAAAACTTTCTCTTCCTCCCTTTTAATTAACCTAGCCGTCATGTTGAGACCCGGGGGCACACTAAAGGAAAAAAATGCTAATCTTGAATGGGAGCTCGGCGTGTTTCCATTCAATAATTCTAGCTGCTACACACTCACAATATCCACCAATTTCATCCGCTTCCCACCATCTTTTCCATCAACAACGGGCGCACCACCGCAAACTCTTTAAATTCTTTAGCTCTTATATATTTCTCCGGTGCATGCGTAGTGTCAAGGAGGCAATTGAATTAACCAATTCTTCTCAATATTTCCTCATGGCTGTGATGAATTGCAAGAAGCTTGGAGTAGAGAATAAGTTCATGGCAGGTTAAGCTTTTTAGGGAGGCAACTTGGGAGGAGATGGAGGAAGCTAGAGTATAAGAGATATATTTGAAGACCACAAGGGAGTAACTTTCCTTTTATCTTTTTAATTCAAGACTTGAGATTATTTAACTTTTACATAATTTTGAGTTGTAATGATTGAGAACAATTTAGTTTTGGATTGTAGACATATTTCTTTTGAATTGAATTAATATTTGGAATGTTTTGTGCTTAAGACAATTACTGAAATTTTTGTTTGCAAACCTTTAGATTGTCAAATAAATTACTAATTGAGTTTTCATTATTAATTTAATTGTCAATTTGGTTTATCCTCTTGATTGTTTAATTGGGTTGGTTAGTTATCTAGTTGTTCAATTGGACAATTATAAACAAGATTTCCAAAATTATTTTGAAATTAATTATGATTGGTTTTTATGAGTTTAATTAACCACTGCTTATTTAATTATGAGTTCTAGTGGAGTAAGTGTAATTGAGCTTGAAGGTTTTCTATATTTCAATTAGGTGATTAAATTTATTAATTTCATTCTTTTATCAATCTCCCTTCGGTCTAATATATTGATATGGGCTAAGAAAGCTAAATCTATATGAATCCTAAGTTGTTCCCTTCATTATCATAACTGAACTAAAACTCTTGTTGTTTGTCATGCTTTTTAATAAATCTTTTTCTTAGGATTTTAATTCATTTTTCATAAAACCCCCAAAAATTGTATTTACATTCATTTAGGTTAGTTTCATTCTCATATAGATTTTAAAGTCATTTGTACCTTGAATTAATTAGTTTAATTGCATTTAGGTAGTAGAGTCTTGTATTTAGTTTAGGTCCATTCTATTACAGTTTTTATCACCTAAATTCAATTTTAGAGAAAACCCACAGATTGCTCCTTGAGGGAATGACCTAGGTTGCCACTATATTATATTAGTAGATTGTCCTAGTTATTAATTGATTGCTTTTATGAAAAAAATGCAAACATCATGCAGCTTGCTACACTGGGAAGATATTGATATTGATACTAACAAATATATATAGTACTAGATCTATTTTTGTTGTGTACTGTATGCATTTGATATGTTTGTTGGGGTTGGTTGTTTTGTATATGTGGTACCTTTGGAACTAGATCTATTTTCAGTGTTTGGTGCATAAATGTTGTTTTTGCAGGTAACTTTATAAGAGGCTTATTGTTCATGAGCCCCTATTTTTTTTCCAAAAACAATTATTCACAAATACATCACGGTTATTCGAAAACAACCATAAAGAATGTAAACATGTTGCATGATTCTTTAGAACTGTTGTGAAGTATTTCATAGTATTTTACAGTTATAGACTAACAACCCTCAAATAAACTCCTTACAAATGACCAAAATTTGTGTCAAATATTTGATAGTTCAACATTTGAACCGTAAAGTATTTTATAAATATTTCATAGTTTCTTGTGAATAGCCGTCAAATAATGTATACTATATATGATAGTGATTGCCTACAAATTGTGAAGTTTGGATCAAGTATTTTGTAGTTTCTACTTAACAATTGTAAAATAGTGGGCACTATATTTTATGGTTGGTAACCATAAAACACTATTCCCTCTGGTTCTTTTTATAAGAAGCTTTCTCTTGGAATTAGTCCTTAGTATAAATAACTTTTTACTTGTGCCTGAAAATTTAAATTTCCTTTTCCTTTTCTGCCCCTATTAAATACAAATCTTTATAATAATTATCCCCCACTTATCACTTATCCTCTTTCATTTAATCATTTATTACTCATTCTTTCTCATTTTTTACTCATTCTTCCATCTGCTCTTTTCATAAAATAGAAGCATATTTGGAAGAAACATGACATTTTTGACATATTTATTATTTTAACTAATCTTAACCGTAAGTTTGTTTTGCGCATTTAGGAAAAAAATTGTTTATAAAAAGGACCGGAGGGAGTAATATTTAATGCTTATATATTTTAGGTTCTAAACCATAAAATATTGGGAAAAATAACTGTAAAATATAATATTTTATATAGTAGTGGCTTTGGATGAAGCTTCCTAACATTTTTCTATAGTAGTGGCTCTATCTTATGTAATACCCCAAATTTTGAAACTTGAGGCTAGAGAATAAACCTGAGATAAGTGGATTGCTAAGCCCCGGTTTAGCAAAATCCCAAATTGTGATTAAGGGTTAATGACTCCAAAAGTGGATGTCATTAGTGATAAATGAACCCTTTTGGAGAATATAATATGAACCATGATTCGTATGCGTTGTGAGCAATGCCGAAACCCTGTATTTGAGTTCAATTGTGGATTAACATCCACATTGACTTAGAATAGAGGGAAGGCATGTTTTGGTGATAAATGAAAGCTCATGTGAGGTTTGTCAAGATGGTGACACTTGGTACTTTGTGAGCCCTTGGATGAGGTCAAAGTATCAAACCTCATTTTTCCTCTCTCCTCTTTTTATGTGGTCGGTTTTGGCTTCCAAAAAACTGATCCTCACTTCATCATCTTCATCTTCATCTCTCTCTCTTGTTCTCCATTTTCGCCAAGCACAAGGGGAGGAAAGAGAAAACTAGAGGTGAGATTTTGGTTGGTTTATGGTCCTCTTTAGCTTAAACACTCTTCTTTAATGTTGTTCATAGTGATGAGAGCTTCATCTCTTTGGTTTTAGATTCTTGATTAGAGGTGTTTGATGGCTTGAGGAAATTTGGGAAGATGAACAATCAAGGAATTGGTTTGGGAAAGATGAAGAGGTGAGTATTTGAAGCCTTTTGATCTAAGTTTTATGATTTGTGGATGAGTTTAGTGAATTTCAAATTTTGCCCTGATTTTCTTGTGATTTTGGATTGGATGAATTGGGTTGTGTTTTATGTTGAAAGTGGTGCCATGTTGTGGTATTTGGTCATTGGAATTGGTTTGGGAACTTGGAATGAAAAGAATGGCAATGTGTTATTTGTGTTGTGATTTGTGATGACGTGTTGTGATTTGTGATGACATGTTGTGATTGTTGGTAAAACATGTCCATATAATGTGAATTTATTCGTTTTGGTGTTTCCAATGGATTCCTTGTGCAAATTTATGTGGAAATGGTATTTGGTGTGAATTTGGGAACCATTGGAATCATTGGTGCAAAACTGGAAATTCTGTCCAGTGTAAATTCTGTCTGGGCAGTCTTGTTGTGTGGACGTTTTGACTGGGCAAATGAATTCATAAAATTATGAAACTTTCCAGTCTTAAAGTTCACATCCCAAGCTTCAAAATGGACACATAATTTGTGCCATTTTGTTTTGTCTTCTGTGAGTTATAGCTGTCCAAAGTTTGAGGTCGAAAATGAACACTGTTTTGGGACAGTCTTGGGTTTTGGGGAATTCTGTATTTATGTGTTGATTTCCAGTATTGACCAATATTTTTTCCTGTGTAGAGGACTTGAATAGCTTTCATTCGGCTTTGGGATCACCTCATTTCGATTTTTGTGGAATTAGTATGATTTTTGGAAATTCAGCCAAGAAACTGGATTTTCTTGGCCCCGGCCAGCGGATTCTGGGCCGCGGCCCAAATGTTTCTGGACAGTTTTTGGCCACGGCCAGTGGATTTGTGGGCCACAGCCAACCTCCAAAAATCAGCATTTTGGACTTTTAAATGGTGATCTTTGGTCAAGTGTTTCCCAAGCCTTTAGGCATATGTTTAGGCTTTGATTAGCCACCTAAAGGTCATGAATGATAACCAACTTAAGTGTTTGAGAGTTAAGGAATGGAAAAGGGATTAACCCTATGTCCTTGTTTGGTTATAGGGTTTGGTGTCCGCCCTGATCGTGAGCAGCCGGAGCTGGAGCTTACGTGGAAAGAGTGTAGGGAACTTACCTATTTTTCCTGTATATGATATTGTGTTAATGTGTTGATGCATGTTATTGTTTTGCTTGATTATGTGGAACATATATGATGTTTAAAGCTCTGTTTCTATTTATGCTATGGCCATGAGTGTGTTGATGAAACATTGAGCATGCAGATGTGTCATGGTATGGACATGTGATATGTATTACAAGCACGTCATGCATTATACACTTATCATACATGCATTTTGGTATTTGTTTCCTACTGAGATTCTCTTGAATCTCACCCTCCCCTACCAACATTTTAGACAGGGTAGGTGGATCAAGGTTGGAGCAAACAAGTAAAAGCGATGAGGACTACTTCGGGTTATAGATTTTGGTAGTTGGTTATCATAGTTGGGATGTATATTTGGATATTCATAATTGGATTTGGATGTGTATGTATGGATGTATATTTGATCATGTATGGAGATGAGATTTGTGTAATCCCCGTTTGAGAAATTGTAAAGGGCGAATGTGCCCTATGAATTCTATGTAAAGGTATGAACCCGGGAGTTGCTGAGAAGTTATTGTTGTACACTCTGATATTTGTATAAATGTGATATTCCGCGTAATGTAATTGTATTCGAAATTGAATATGAGACTAAGTAAATTATATTTCAAAAGTTATTTGTGAAAACCCTATCATGAAGATGGGATTTTAAATAAGTTTTGTTTCTTATTGGTCTCTATTTCATCTTAATCACGTATTTCGGATATAATTACGACAGGGGGGTTACATTTTGGTATGAGAGCTGTAGTTCCTAGCAAACATGGGAATTTGCTAGGATAGTGGCAATAGTTGTTGCCTTAAGTCATAGAGAATGACTTTGTTTGTTTGTGATATACACATTAAGGTCCTTACTATTTGCAGATATATGTGATTTGTGGACTATGTATATATTATTTGATTATTGTGGAATGGTGAATCATTGTGAAATCAAAAGATATAATGGTTTGCCTGAGAAATAGATGTGTAGATTCAGAGGTGGAGGTAATTAGATCCATCATCTGATTTATGAATAGAGGGAAAGGATTCCCTAAGATATGTGATATTGAGGTTTTAGGTTTCAGTATGAACCTAGTGGTGGGGTGAGAAACCCTAGGTGGTATGATGTTACATGTAGTGATGTCATACTAAGCTTGTATGTTTAAAGGCCTTAAGACCTAAAGGCTGAGGTGCCTTAGGCTGGCAGAGATATTTGAGTTTGAGTTTGAGTTGATGATGCTCCGTGAAATGAGGGAAGTAGTTTCCCGATTCAATTGAGGTTAAGACTTTGAGAACTGAATTGAATTGTGATCCAAGGATCAGACTCAATAGCTGAGCTAATTCTTAGGAGTTTGACTTGACCTGGATGGTCCGTGGTACCAGGATGTGGTACTAGATTGGCATTGAAATGTGTATCAGGTATCCTGAGGTTGCTAGTGTTAATCTAGCACAGGGAAAAGTGATTCTGCAGAGAATTTGAATTTGAAAGAGTTACCTACGAGGATTCAGAGTGGAGAAGGCAACCTACGAGGAGTTCTGATCGGAGAGGGCTACCTACGGCGACATCTGTTCGGAGCGGCTATTTGTGTGTTTATTACCTGCGGCCTACTGGGGGTGTGTATGGCACACAGTGGGAGGACCGTGCCTTCGGGCCGGTGGAGATATGGGGGATATATGAGTCCTGGGTGAAATGTGAGTAACCCAACTGCCTGCCAGGCTCAGTGTAAGGGCCGGCCAGCGGAGCCCTGGTACATAGTTGACTAGGGGGGTAGGCACTCTGAAAGGGTGTGACAATAAAAAAAAATTTTAGTGACAGCCGCTGTGACGACAAACCCTAGTATACAGCTGCCGTGACAACGAACCTTAGTGTGCACTCGCCATGACGTTGAATCGTAGAATAGAACTCTGGGAATATTGGGAGTATGGGATCTCAACGAAGTGCTGGTTGTGGCTTTGAATAATTCAAGTTGAATTGGGCCAAGGTCTGACGCAAATGAATATATGTTGTGAATGTTGTCAGTTGTGGTGGGAGATTCCTATGGGACTCCTGTTAAATCAACTTGACATTGTGAAAGCACAGATGAGGAGAAAGACCTCAGAGCATGCAGCCGAAGCATGGTGAATGTGATGTTTGAGAATTGTGTTGAGCAGAAGCTCGAGGTTACCATGAGAATGATGTGTTAACCATGGCTTCGGGAGGTAAAACTTCGAAGTCCAAATTATTTTATGAATAAGGGGTCTTGAAGGATCCTAGTTTGGTGAAAAGAATTTATAGTGGGTGGAATTATTAAAATGCCTGGTTCCAGCTTGTTGCAATTGTGCATTGTGAGTCTCTCATCTGTGGCCGCATGGGGTGATTCCTATAGCGAAGGACCGTTCCGCTGGGGCGGTAGTTGCGGGGGATTGACTAATTGTGAGCCGCAAGGTTATGAATATGCACTGCCACGCCAATAGTCCCTGAGTAAAAGGGGATGAGGGTGGAGTGTGATTATGAATCTGTAATAGTTGTGAACAAGATGGGATTGAGGTGTGTCGTAGCAGAGCAGAGCTAGTTTAGCTGATGGCGAATTCTACTACATGATCGGGGATTCTTGTTTGTGAGGGTAATTACCCCGGCATACCCAGCCTGGCTAGCCACCAAGTTGGTTGCACCGGTGTTGACCCAAGGCCGAAAGGCAGTGCGTAAAATTAGAGTCTGCAATGTACGTTTGATAAGGAGGTGGATTTTCTTGTGAGTCCTGGGTGAAAGGTGAGTAACCCAGCTACCTGCCAGTCCCGGTCAGGGGACGGCCATTATAGCCCTGGTACATAGTTGACCAGGGGGTGGGCACTCTGAAGGGGTGTGACAATAAAATTGTGAGTCCGGTAACCCACGGGCATCCATCGGACGGGTGTGATATGGGAGCCAGCCACGCAGCGGAAGCGTGGGCACCCATTAAGAGGGGTGTAACAATAAAAGTCGCCTGGACAAAAGAGACTGAGACCCTAGGTGGGCCATTACGGTCGGGTACTTTGGATAGAAGAAATTGAGATTCCGGAGTGACCAGATGATGTGATATTGTGTTGATACCAGAAAGTCCCGGTTACCACTAGCGGAGTCACTGGTGGGTGTACGGGTGAGGGCAACACCATGAAAGTTGATACAGAAGTAATATTGTGTTGATACCCGAAAGTCTCGGTTACCACTAGCGGAGTCACTGGTGGGTGTACGGGTGAGGGCGACACCATGAAAGTTGATACAGAAGTAATATTGTGTTGATACCCAAAAGTCCTGGTTACCACTAGTGGAGTTACTGGTGGGTGTACGGGTGAGGGTAAGGTTCTGAATGCGAATACAGCGGAAGAGTTTGTGTGTACAGCTAAGGCTGTTGTTTGATGTATTGAGGTTGTGGTGTTTTGGGGTTACTCCCGGAAGGGGTAACTTGATTGAGTTGAGTAGAGTGGTGGCCTATGCTGCCCAACTGCAGAGATCTTATGATATGGCTCATGATTTAGAGCCTCCGGGTATTGTGGTTATGTGATCATAGAGTTTTGTGGCAATCGTGTGTGGAGGCGATTGCACTTGTTTGGAAATAGTGTGGTGATTGTGTTTGTGCGGCAATCGTGAAATGGGCCGATTGCAGTTTGTGGCAACTGGGTTGCATTTATTGTGTAAGATTCTTTTGAGAATCTAAATTGTGATGCACCAATTGTGGGGGTGGTATAGCAAAGACTTTCCCACGCTAGACTAATTTATGAAATAGAAGTTGTCATGAAGAGGCATCCGAGTTTATGGTTTATATGGTGCGACAAATTTCGAGGACGAAATTTATTGAACGGGGGGAGAAATGTAATACCCCAAATTTTGAAAATTGAGGCTAGAGAATAAGCCTGAGATAAGTGGACTATAGTGAGATCAAGTGATAAAGCCCATGGTCCAATAGTGAGAAAAGGGACAATAGTGAGATATGCCCATGGTTCAAGAAATGGAAGTAGGAGTGATGTGATTCAGCAAGTTGTGCCTTCAAATTCAAGTGATCCTTTGCATATTGCAAGTGGACCAATCACAAGAGCAAGTGCCAAACAAATTAAGGAAGCATTAAATGGGCTATTGCAAGATACTTGGACAAAGCAAGTAGCAATTGGATCAAAGTTGGACAAAAATGTTGAAAACGTCAATAACTTCATATGGGCTGCAAATGGAGATATTGATCAAGTTTCGAGCTTGCAAACTTAAAACTAAAGAGCATGGACCTAGTACTATACATGGGAGGACTCATTTGGGTCTAAATAAGCACATTTTGAGCCTTAATTGCTAACACATTTTCTTGAATTTAGTTGTAAAAAAATCAACAAGTAGTTGGCAGATTTGAGGAACCATAAGCTTGTGACAATGGCATATTGTTGGCCAAGCGAATTGAAGTTGGATGAATATAAACCTTTAATACTCCCTCTTTCTTCTCAATATTTTGTTCAGCTGCCTAGACACAAGAGAAAAATCACAAAAAAAATGTTGGAAGAGAGAGACAACATGAATAGTGTTTGTTCTTGAGTTCAGCCTCAAAAATCACTACTGAATCGGCATTTTCGCTAAAAATACCCTTCTATAACCTTCTTCTACTCATCATAAGCTTCATTTCTACTATTTTGGAAGGTGTTTGGTGACCTCTTGCCAGACGAAGTACTGCCAGATTTCTGAACTGACCACGGAAATGTGCAACAGTAAACGTAAGCTTTAATTTGAATCGATTGGATTGTTATTTGGATGAGTATTCTTAAGGGTGGGTAATGTTCATAATTTCAGCCAAGGTTGTTTTTAGAGGTTTAATTTTGATGATTTTGACATTGCCATTGTGTTTAGAATGCAAAATTGTGTGGGGAATAACTCTTGGTTGTAATTTTGGACCATTGGATACATATGTGTTGCAAAAACTAAAAATGCTGCCATTGTGTGTTTTGTGCAAGGTAGTCTATTTGTATGATGTTTTTGGATAAGTAAATGATATCCAAAAATTATGAAAATTTCTAATAAAAAAGTAGACATGTCAAGCTTTAAATTGATGTATGATTTATGTCATTTAGATGTATTCTGAGAGTTATGCATTTTCAAAATTTAAGGACTGAAATTGTAATTAGTTCTGGAACAATTGGACAATTCGTGGAATTCTATATAGAGGGCTTGAAAAGCTTCAAGTAGGACTTTGAACTACTGCATTCAGTCAAGAAATAGAATAGTTTTTTGTTGCAGCCAAAATATTTCTGACCTTTTTTTGGTTGCAGTCAGAAGATTTCTTAGGCGTAGCCCAAATGTTTCTAGACATGCTTGGCCGTAGCCAAAGGATTCCTTAACTACAACCAAGACTTCTTTTTTAGCACTTTGAACTTTCTGAACAATATTGATTGTTCCAGCCTTTCCCAACCCCGTAAGCACTTATTTGAGCTTCTAATGGCTACCCAAAGAACTCAAATGATAACCAACAAGTTCAAATCAATGGACAAACATGAGGATAAGTCAAGAATAATTTAGTTTACATTATGCCAAAAGCATTAGACTAAGCAATAACACACCAATTGTAAATTCTGATTATAGGACTTGTTAGTTATCCAGGATCTAAGACTTTCTCAAGCTTGGAAAAACAATTGGACACCCTTTAAGGGAAGCAACCAGGTAGTAACTTGTCTTTCATATGTTTATAAGATACACTACATATTTTTTGGATTCATCATAAATTGTCTAACACATTCAGATTCTGTGGGGTGGTCACCCGGGGTTTATTGTACGGGTGGACGCTCAGGCCAATGTAATGTTTTATGATGCACAAGTAAATGCCTGGGGCCTACTACATGTGTTATACTCGGGCCATGTGATATACCCAGCGCTATGGTAATATATGATATGATTTTATGCACTGAATGCTGTTGTGACGATTCTACTGTATGATGACTGTATGGCATGCTTTGTGATTTTATATATGTATAATTAACTACCTGTTACTATTGAGATTCTTTTGAATCTCACTCTTTTCTATAAATAAATCTATAGTGCAGGCTAATAGCTCGCAGGGTAAGAAGGTAAATATAGACAACAAGAGGACGAAGGTAAAGGACTTTAATTTGTTGTTGGTTGTCTATTTTAAGTATTTTGGATATTTTTGGGACTATATATGATGTATATAACTATGTAAACCTGACAATAGTATAGTAGTAGAGCCAGTAGTACTAGTAGTATAGTAAATGAACGGTGACTATATTTATGTTGATAACTCTTTCGTTTGATGAAGGAACATTAACTAATGAACATATCATGGGAGTTAAGCAGAGACACGCTCGTATACTCTGATAAAATGGATTTAAGTACCAATGGGACTTAGTGAGATAGTGAATGTTTTGAAAAATTTTACTTCACTAAAAAATCCCTTCCAATCTCAGGTTTACTTCCTGAGATATGTTTGGAAATTGTGAACATTTTTTTCAAAGTAAGTTTAATGCAAGACCAAATTCTAGTTCCACAATTGATTTCACTACTCGTTTGCACTCATCTGAGTCTTTTGGACATAAGGTGCTACAATCATAGTAATTGTACATATGGCCAACATAAGTCATGCATCCCAAAGCCTCTCCCCTAAATTCCATTGATTTAATACGTGCCCAATGTAGACAACTTTGATATTGTTTGCCTCTTACACAATAAGCTGAGGTCCTAACACTACAATAACACATCATAAAAGTAATCACACGAAACTAATTCAAAAGAAGGGGAATATCTATCATTATACCATAAGAGTTAAACTTCAAAAAAAAATATTCCCATTTAGGCATGATGATTGAGCAAAGATTAAAGAGTTTTTCTACCAGAGCAAAGATTAAGGATTTTGATGGTCCTAAAAATCATGTAAGAAAAGACAAGGGGCTATTTGAGACTTCCCTAAGTGCAGTGTTCATAGTTGGATCAAGAACAGAGTTTGAGGAATAGATTTTGATGCAGAAACCTAAGTCTAAAAACTACACATTGGCACTGGCTTTCGGTCATAGAGAGATAAGAAGCATTTGAAGCCACATTTTTGTTGTTATTGCAGAAAGGATTTTATATGCTAGTAGGAGAGTTTGGTTGAGGTAGAAAAAGCAAGAAGGCAGAGGATGAAGAAAGTAAACTGTGGACAAAGAAAGAGGAGAGATGAGGAGGAGGGAGAAGCCACATTTTTTGTTGATATGGCACTGACAATAACGCCAAATAAGCAACATTTTGCATCATACAGGACAAGTTTTGAGAGACCTAGATTGTTTATAAAAATGTTGAAACTTTAATGACTGAGTCGTGATGAGTCAAACAATAAGGACTGAGATACAAACTAGATGAAATTATAATGATTAAATAATTAATTTTCCCTAATTGCAATTATTGTTGTTGTTGTTGTTATTTAAAATATGTAATAAGTATTTATTAAATTGGCATAATAATAAAATTTATTCAAATTTGGAGTTCCATGTAAAAAATATATTTTTGTCATAAAAAGAATAAAGAAATCAGTGTTTGTCGCTATTAAAATGACCTTTTTAAGAATTTCTTATACACACACATAAAGTTAAATAAACTTTTTTATATTTTGATAATTAAAATACTTGATTGAAAATGTACTAAAGTTCAAACAATTTTTAAGGAAGCACAATAGTTATTACGACACAATATGTATCTTTATATTATTAAATTTATATTTGGAAAGAGAAACACTACTAAAAAAATGTCTATAAGACCACCACATCTTGACCTATTTAGGCGAAGACGGTTTAAAAACTTTAATTGATCGTATTTTTGTAAATATTGATATAACTTATGAGTGGTCTAACTTCTGCACGGTCTAAATAGTATTTTCTAGACCAGTTATAGTTTAATACAGTCTCAATAAGTATTAAATATTAGGAAAATATCAAAATTTAAATTCTTTTTAGACTGGATGCTAATACATCCTGCAGAGACTGTCGTTTTTTTACATTCGGTCTTAAATGTTTCAAAGTTTCTCCAGCTTACAAGGTAAACTTCTTAATGTGTTTCTCCAAAATCAATTTCAATAAATGTAATTTTCATCAATGTATTACTATCTTCAGAAAACAAAAAAATGATAATATTAATAAAAAATATTTTATTTCTAATCTTGATCTTGAATGTCTCTAGTTTCTAAATATGTTAATATGAACTGTCGTTTATTTTTTTCTTCTATATATATAATTATATAAGATGTAGATGATATATTAGTAAATTATATTATCGTGATGATATTCAGACCGGTTGTAGAGGAAGAATGTCTAAGTATATTAATCTAAACCATCCTTTAACTCTTGGCCGGTCTAAATGTCATTTAAACTTTTAATATTCACTTTTCTTAGTATTATTCAGACTGCATTTTAAAAGATGAGTGATCTAAGTAGGCAACGTTTCAACTTCCAATACATATCATCTTGCCTCATCAGTATCATCTGAAGTTTCCTACCATTAGTCCCCATTATACATATCAAGGTGCCTTTAGTTCTGAAGTTAAAATTCAAAAATCCCTTTCTAATTCTTTGTTTCTTCTTTGAATGGAAAAACTTCCAATGCCAAGAACAAAAAGGTAGCGCGTTTCCCCTCTCTTCAAGTAATACTAGCCACTAGTGGTTCCTCTTCACAGCCCTTTCCACCTTTGATCTTAGAGGAATCATAGAGGCCATCTTTCACCTCTAAAGTACCGTTCTG
This sequence comes from Inga leiocalycina, assembly GCA_963242795.1. NCBI lineage: Eukaryota > Viridiplantae > Streptophyta > Magnoliopsida > Fabales > Fabaceae > Inga > Inga leiocalycina. Next base: position 27,060,066 of record OY725329.1, on the reverse strand, counting down.
GAGGTCATGGCGAAGCAAGATCACTTCTCCAAATTATTGGAAGAGATGGCGGTGGACGACATCATTGACCATTTAGACTAGGGGTGATTGCTCCTGGAATGATGATGATCATTTGAAGGTTTGGGTTTCAAGAACCCCCTATTGTATACATATTTTGATGTAATTTTGATTTTATGTCTGATCATCATCATATATAATATATATGCATGTATTGCTGCCTTTAATCAAAGATTAACTAATAATAAAAAAAATTTCAATCTTTTTATGTCTTTTGATTGTTACTATTATTTACAATTGATTATCTTAATCTTTTTGTGTTATACAATCAATCAGATCATTTAAGTTATTGTTTATATAAATTTTGTTTCTTAAATCTTATTTCTCTGTTTCTACAAATTATATATTAGACCGATTGTTTTAAAAGACAATCTTGTTATGAATTAAAAATGCATTTTATATATTGCAATTAGTTTTCCATAAAGCCAGTCTCGTTTGGAATAATGAGACATTTATAAAGGATCAGCCTAGAAACATTTGCCCTAGTATATATACTTCCTTTCACTCTCAATCTTCATCTCTAGCCTCTCTTAGTCGTGCGTGCAGTTTTCTTCTCCCCGTTGCCTCCAGCCACTATGATTTCTCTCTCCCTACCATCAGAATGGCTTGGTATTCCTTTCCATTAGGCTCTCCTTTTCTATGTTTTCATTTCACTCTAGTGTTTGGTAAAATTCATTGCCTTTAACAAACCCTTGGTAGCCCTCTTTTATTAGTGTTCTTGTCCATTATCATTGCTTGCATGGACATTTTAGTCAGCTGATCCTGATGCTCACTCATTTTATTTATTTGTTGAAACACTTTGCTTACTCCTTTTCCTTCTTTATCGAAACCATGATTGAAATTTCATTGTTTTTGTCATACATCCACATAAATGAAAGCTTTTTGCCTAATTAATACTCTCTCTAGTTGTTGCAGTCATTGTACGTGATTTTATGTTCACTTGGTTTTGGAAAATATTTGCAATTTCGCATTATAGGTTGAACCTTGTGATATATGTGGTGGTGTTGATTAGGGCATATGCCCTATGTAACGCCCATATCTTGTTTCCACATTTTCAGCGTACTTGCATGTAGTTTCGTGGACACACAAAAATAGCATAAAAATAATTATAATAAGTGCTTGATTACAGAAATTCCTCGCAAGGATTGTATATAACAATTACAAATAATGTAGCCACATAAGGCCGCTAGGGTGTCTAAATCCGTTACAGTGAAACTTAAATATCCTTCCGTATTTGTTCTACTACAGCATTTCTCTGCGAGCAGTCCTCTTTTCTATTCTCAGCGTGCCTCTTGTGATCACCTGTCTAAATGGTTGGTTGGGGGAGGGTGAGATTTGAGAGAATCTCAGTAGGAAACAATGCCAATATGCATGCAGATAAGTGCTTAATGCATGACATGCTTGATTTATAAACTCATACTAACATAATGACATATCTGCTTACTCAATGTTTCAAACATCATACTTATTGCCATAGCATAAATAGAAAGAAAGCTTCAATAATTCATATATGTTTCACATAATCAAGCAAAGCAATCACATGCATCAATACACAAGCACAAAAATCAAATACATAGAAAAGGTAAGTTCCCTACTTGGATCGCCCTTCCCTTGACTAACTGTCGGTCCAATACTATATCTGGCTCGAGCTATTGGTACATCCTTAAATTTCAAATTCAGGATAAATAAGTTATTAGTAACTCATAGTTCATTATAAACTCATTTTGTTGCTTATCCTACATATTTTTGCCTAATGAATCCATTTTGTACCTCGGTTTTGGAAAATTCACTGCCAAATTATGAAATTACCCCTGACAGCACTAAAGTTGGGGTTTTAAGGGTAAAATTGTCATTTCACACCCTAAAGCCTGTATACTTCATATTATACTTGATCCCTGCACAATTTTCCATTCTAAACACAATGGCATCATCAAAAACACCAAAATCTAATTCAAACACAATGGAAAACAGGTTTGGACGAAAATCATCATAATTTGGGAAAATTGGAGTTTCTTTATTCCAATCAACAAAATACCTTCTTTACACCTCTAATCACTTGTTTAATCACTTAATCACCTCTTTAACATGATTAACCACAATTTGGGTAGCACCTCCCTTAGGATTTGTGTTCCCAAAATTACAAAATCATGAAAACTAAACCAACAACCAACCATAACAACAACAACAAGCATAAATCAACAAGAGAAACTAAGCTCTTGAGATTACATTTAATTTCTCTACTTTCTCTCTCTAAAACCATGGACTCCTTCTATATCTTTCCTCTTAAGTTTGCTTGCCACAAGTGTTATTCATGAAGACATAGAGGTTAGGAGGTGGTTCCATGAGTTAGAAGTCAAGAACAAGTGAAAATCACTACTAACTCACCTTGATCTTGCTTCTTGCTTACTTGAGCTCTTCTCTTCTCTTCTATTTCATATGACTCTCTCTCTCTCTTGTTTTTTCTAATTCTAGCCGAAATGGCCTTCTTGAAAGGGATGAGGATGCTTAATAAAAATTTTCATCCACCTCCTCAAAATAATATATTTTATTGCTATTTTGCATGTGTTAAATAAAGTCATCATCTTCCCTATTCTCTTCCTTATGATATACGATTATGGCATATCAAAAGAGTAGCATGAGAAAGTTGACCAAGTATTTTCCTCTTCTTGTTCATGCTATATGAATATATCCCTTAAAGTAACCAAAAGGGCTTCTTGAATTATCCCAGTTTTCACCTCCTCACATATTGGTTTTAGTATGAGATTTTTGACTTATGCTTTCACCTTTTGACCTTGTCTTCATCTTTTCTTTTCTTCTTCATGTGTCATACAAAATACGGACCTAAGAAGGGATAAATGAGCTCTTGAAAATATCTCAATTTACCTCCTTGAAATATATTTGTTTATTGCTATTAAACACATGTTATTACTTTTGACTTTTTAACTCATTTTACTTGGCCAAAATTGCTTCACCTTTTAGCATAATTGAGACCAAGTATCCAATTCCCTTTGTGTAATGCCCTTACCTTATTTTCACATTTTCAGAGTGCTGGCACATGGTTCGGTGGGCACAACAGGAATAACATGAATATACTGATATTATTGATACAATATACAGGAATTTCCAAATCGGGTCTCATATAATAAATTACATATTTTAAAAATAATAAAAGGTGTTCAGATAACTAACTACTCTGCTTGAACCATCCGGAACCTTCAGTTGCCGAAAATTATGATTCTACCCTTTTAGTTGTTGTTTGTTGTTGTAAACTTTATACATTTATGGAAAGGGTGAGATTCGAGAGAATCTCAGTAGTAATAAACTATCAATCATATAAAATATTATAAATAAATATTCTAAGCACCAAATCACGTAACAGAACCATAACACTAAATGTACCAAAACTAGGTCTTACACCACAACTAGGTAATGTGTGTATTCACTATTTATATCATAGAATATGGTATACACAAAGCATATAAACACTCACATAGTGTATGAGAGATAGGTTACTACTTGGAATGTCTTTTCCTCACTTGACTGTCGGTCCGAAATTGTCTATCTGGCTCGGGCTATCGGTATATCCTAAAATTTCAAATTTAGGATAAATTAGTTATTACCTATTCATAAATCACTCTACATTTAATGTGTTGGTTATCTTGACTCAAAATCACATTTTGACTGTTTTACCCTTAAGAACCTGGTCGAAGCCCTTTTATACTCTGTCTAACTGTACTTTTCTAAAAATTATGTCCTGGCCTTATCCCACATATTTTTTCCCAAGGAATTCATTTTTGCCCTTGGTTTTGTCAAATTCCAGCCCAAATTACAGATTTACCCTTGGCAGCCATTATGTTAGGGTTTTAGGGGTAAGATTGTCATTTCACTCCCTAAAGCCTTTATACTCCATATTATACATGTTCCCTACACAATTTTTCATTCTAAATATAATGGAATCATCAAATTGATGAAATTATAACTCTTTCTAGATGGAATTGCCCCCGCCCAGATAGAGCTCAATATTTATATACTTTTATTAATTAATCTTATGATTTTGTGATATTTAATTGAATATTTTGGGCATAATCAAGTGTTAATGTGAGATTTTATTAAAAGAATAATTTGGGACTTATAGTGCTTAAATTGTTATATTTTTAATTAATATTTGTTATTCCCATTATTCTTTAATTGTGAGTAAAAGATAATACCTTTGTGAATCAAATATTATAGGTAATGATGTGGCCCAACTAACTCATTTAACCTAGAGAGAATTGAATGAAGAAAGGAAGTGGGGACCATTTGAATTGAAGTGTCGGCTGTGTAAAGCAAAAGGTAGCTAGACTGAATAGAATGGATGAGGTAGAAACAAGCAACTGATTTATTGAATAAATCTAGACCGAATGGAATAAGAGACTGGATGTGAAGATGAACTGGACCAAATTGAGATGTGGACTGAATTAAAGAGTTCTTGACCTAAGAGAAAGAGGTTGGACCATGAGAGAGGAATTGAAGAAAAGAAGGAGGGGACCACAAAAACAAATGAAGTGCTGAATAAAGACGTGAAGGCGGCACCGAAAAGAAGGAATTAGAGGTGGGCCAAAATTATTGAATGATTAAGTAGGCTATTGACCGAATGGGAATTGATGGGAAAAAGAGAGGCAACCTAATTGAAAGAAAGAGGAAGCACACGATGGAAGAAAGGAGAGAGGGGCTGCTAGTGTGTAAAAGAAGGGAGAGCATCGAATAGAGAAAGGGACGAGAACCGAAATGAAATAAGACAGAATAGAGAGCAAGCGGCACTGAAGAGTGTTAAAGGGAACAAGAGAATTCGCTGTTGCATCTGGAGTTGAAGTGTTTTTCGGTGTTTTCCCCCTTGTTCTCCATGGCTATCCTCCTCTCATTTCATCAAGCTTCATCCTTCTCTTCCTCTATGAGTAGCTAAGTCTTGGTGATTTCCTTGAGTTAGGTAATGGTTTGAGCTTCTAAACTTCAATGGAATTCCTTAAGCTCTCTTTCTATATGATAATTGTATGGCTTGGTAAAGTATGTGATTATGATCTAGATTGTTATGCCAACTGAATAAACTTGGTAGTTGAGCTAGGAGTTGATTACTTAAGCTTTGTATGATTCATATTAGGAGTAGGTTGAATTGTTTATTCCAACTTGGTTAAGTGGATTTAAATGGTTAAACTGAATGTTTTGAATTGTTGTAATGGTAATTACAATTTAGAATTGGAAGTTAGTTATTCATCTCCTTGAGTCACTATTAATTGATAATACTCATTTAATTGCTTTGGTTGAATTAATTAAATGATTATTGCAAGTATGGAGCTAGTAGTAGTTTAGTTCCATCCTCTTGGCTCATTATGGAATTCAAATTATTAGCAAGCAAGGAAGTCTAAAACCCCAACTCAAGGGAATCTCGTCTCATCATTATATTAGTTAATTGAATTTATCTTGTTGTTAGTGTTAATTTCAATTCCTTTTGCTACTTTGTTTTAAAAACTAAAAAATACAAAAAATATTGCTTTAGCTTAGTTTACTTTTTTAGTTTAAAAATCAAATTCTCAAAATGATTTATCACAACTTTAAGGTTTTTATCACTTTACTACTTAGAAACTTGGAAATTAATCTCCTCATAAGAACGACCTAGGTTGAGCTACTACGCTACATTTTCAAACCTAGTTTTATTTTTTGAACTGACACGACATGGGTTCATCAAATTGGCGCCGTTACTGGGGAGGATGATTGCCAAGATTTTAAGTTGTTAAGTGTTCTTTTTAGTTGTCATAGTGTGTCTTAGTTTGGTAGGAAGTGTGTAGCACTCATTTGAATTTTGGTGAAATTCTGATTTTCGATTAGCACTGTCTTGCTGGAACTAAAAAATTCTTGCCTAGAAAATTCTGAAATTTGATATGTCAAAGTTTTTTAGCATTCTAAGCAAGACTAATAGTTAAAGCTATTAGGTCTGCTGGATTTTAGCCAAATTCGAAGTGTTTCTATACTTTTTTTAATTTTCTTTCTTTCTTGGTATTTTTCTAGGTTTTTGATTAGGTTTGTTTTTTGGTTTTTCTTTGATTTTTCTTGGTTGCTAGTGTGTTTTTGAGTTTATCTTAGTTAGTTGTTAGTTATTGAAGTGTTTGGTAGTGGCTTAGGTTAATTTTCATTTTTATAGTTGTTTTGCATTCCATTTGCAATTAAAAAAATAAAAAAGAAATTTTCATTTTGTTGCTTTGCTATCATGTTCTTAGTGGCCATTATGTGGTTCATTATTATTTTGTGGTGAGCAACTTTGCATTCTTCATCCTTAGAAATTTGTTGGTTGCAAATTGAGATTTCAGGTAGCTATCACATTCTGTAAGTTGTGATTCCAGTGACTCTACTTACATACTTGCGGTTTGAGGAACTACTTCACTGATATACCAACTTGTTCTCCTAAAAGGTGAATTCTTACCTTGCAACTCCTATTTGCCTCTTGTCACATTGTGTTGCACTTGTCTTGTTATTGCTAAAATTGGTCTTACTCTTTAGACACTTGAATTTTGTTGGTTGTGGTTAACTCTTTTAGTTGTCAAAGATTAGTTAACTTGGTTTCCTGTAAGTTGCTAATTTTTGCTGTATACAACCCTTCTTCAATCGACCATTTGACCAATTACTTTGCTATAATTTGTGTGTCTATATGAGTCTTCTTACTGTGCATGACTAGATCTCAGAAAAATGAACTTTTGCCTTTAGATAAAGATATTAACAAGACAATTAGGTTGATTAAGAAAGGTAAGAAAGCTGAATCATCTAGTGTAAGGCTTGGACAAGTCATTGACACTGAATTTGTTGCACATACTTGTGATAATTCTTCTCATATTGGCTCTTCGTTCATTGTAGATCGCCATCTTGCCATGGATCCAGTCCCTCCTCCAGAAGACGTACCTTTACTCATTGGGGAGCATAGAACTATCAAAGATCTTACCTCTTCTACTGATATTATTGATCCTTTCCTCTCTTGTCCTAAATTTAATATTAATTTTGAGTTGAAAGGTCCTTTGTTGAGTCACTTACCAAAATTTCATGGTTTACCTGCAGAAGAACCTAACAAGCGCTTGAGGAATATGTACATTGTGTGCAACTCCATGAAATTAATGGGAGTTTATATAGATGAGATGTGCTGAAAAGTCTTTCATTTTACACTGGAAAATAAAGCTAAGGAGTGGTTCTTGATGCTACCTCACCACAATCCTAATGCTTTAGCCTATTGGGACACCTTGAAGAGTGCCTTTTTGGAAAGATACTTCCCTTCTTCAAAGATAACATCTCTCACTAAGGAAATCATCGATGCTAAACAAGGCCTCCATGAATCTTTTTATGAGTATTAGTATCAATTTCAAGAACTCCTAGCCAAGTGCCTACACCATCAAATTCCAGAAGCTCGATTGGTGTAATATTTTCATAGTGGGTTGCTTCCTCAAGATAGGAAGAGTTTGGATTCATCTTCTGGAGGCACTATTCAATTGCTTACACCTGAAGAAGCTTGGGCTTTAATTGAGAAGATACCAGTAATGACAACAATTTGAAGGGTTGGATACTAGGCAAGTCCATGAGGTCTCACATGCTTCAAGGTCTTCAAGGGAGTATGATAATTTGTCATCCCAAATGACAGATATGAGAACTGACCTCAATAAGCTCATGGCCTATCTAAACAATGTGAACATTCATGGGTCACATTCTCAAGCTCTAGTGGCTCCTAGCTGTGACATATGTAGCTCGCACATGCATATTGCTCATAATTGCCCACACCAACTTGGAGAGGTCTCAGCTGTTTTTCAAGGGAGACAAGGACAAAATCAAAGACCTTGGAATCCCTACTCCAATAGATACAATAAGTGTTTGAGGTCCCATCCCAACTTTGGTTGGAGGAACCAGAATCAATTTCAAAGGAGTTCTTCAAATCAAGCTCCAACTCAAGGACCTTCAAACCAATCTAATCCCCAACAAACAGTGGTTGCTACACCTGAATCCAATGCTACTAAAGATGACATTTCTCAACTTCTCAAGTGTATGAACAATGTGTCATCTTCAATGGGTAACTTAGCCTCGAGATTTGATGAAGAAAGAGCTGAAACCAATTCTAAATTTTCTGACATTGGGACTAAGTTTGACACAATCTTCAACAAGTTGGAGTTGTTGGATTCTAAGAATTCTAACCTTACTTCATTTGTCACTCAAATGTCTGATAGCCTCAATAAGCAACAAGCTAAAAGTGGACAAGGGTTGCCTTCCAACACTGTGATCAATCCTAAGGATGTACATGCTATCTCCTTGAGAAGTGGTAAACAAGTGGGTAAACAAGTCTGATTTAAAGAAAATGTTGAGAGCTTCAAATCTGGAATGTATTCTAGTGATAGGCACAATAAAGAGGTTGAGGGTCTATTGCAACCACAAGTGGAAGATATTAATAGTAGTGATGATTTTGATCAAAGCACTCACTTTGCTATTGGAAAATTTGAGAGTATGGTTGAACAAAAGCTTCTACAAAGGCATTCTTCTCTAACTTCAAATATGGATAGCAAGCAAGGAGTGTCAACTTCAACAAATACTAAGGCACTTGACCTTTCAACTTCTTTTTCTTCAAGTAAAGGGGAAGGTCAAAAGGTAAATCTCTCTGAAATTCCATTTCCTAATTCATATGTGCTTAGCAAAAAGGTTTCAAATGAAAAGAAATTTCTTGATATGATGGACATTTTCAATAAGATTGAAGTTAATTTGCCTTTGCTTGATGAGTTGAAAGGAATGCCTACTTGTGCTAAATTCTTGATAGATTTGTGCACCCAAAAGCATAGGTGTAAACTCAATGAGTGTGTTCAGTTGAGTCCTAGTATGTCTGCTATGTTTAAACCCCATCTCCCAATTAAGTGTAAAGACCCTGTCTCATTCACTGTTCCATGCACTATAGGTACCATGCCTTTTAGTAATGCTTTTCTTGATCTAGGAGCAGCTATAAATGTCATGCCCTACTCTATGTACACCTCTCTTGGCCTCACAAACATCAAATCCACTGGTGTCATCCTACAACTAGCTGATCCCACCACTAGAAAACCTCATGGCTTATTGGAAGACATATTAGTCAAGGTCAAAGACTTAGTGTTTCCTACTGATTTTTATGTCCTAGACATGTCTATTGAGGTCTCAGTTGAGGAACCATTGATTTTGGATAGGCCTTTTATGCAAACAACTAATACTATCATTAGTATGAAGGATAGGTACATAACCATGGAAGTAGGTGATCATGTCATTCGGTTCAATGTTTATGAAGCTATGAATCACCCATTTGAGGACTACTCCCTTCTTGGCTTGAATATGATTGATTTGGTCTTGGAAGAGGTAATTGATGAGTCTGCTTTCTCATTGTGTGTGAAAAATGATTGTCATGGTGATGTATGTGCTACCATTAGTTCAAATTCTTCTCCCTCTATTGATTGTGATGATGATGTGTGTAGTATTGATTGCATGTCAATTGATAGCTCACTTTCCATTTCCAATCCTTTTATTTTTTATTTTTCTAACCTTGGTAGTACTATATCTTCATTTGATAGTTATCATGGTGTTGGGAAAGAATTATTGTGTAGCTTTACAGAATTTGAGAATGTTAGTGAAGTGGATTCCACTTTTGGAAGTGAAGTGACATCCATTAGCACTGAATCAGCTCCTATGGACAGAAATAGAGTCATTGTTGAAGATGAGGAAAGAAATCAATGTGCAGCTGATGGCACGACTGCAATTCATGGGTTTAAGCTTCACATTCCTCCATCTTACAAGTTTCAGACTTCTCCTAACCTCAAGGATGATTGTGTGGGTAACCTCACTTCTTTCCAATTATTGAAATACTTACATTCTCCTTTTGGTGATGAACATAGCAAGTCAAAAGTCATAAATTTCTTTGCTAAAAATTTTGGAAATAAAGGACAACCACATGTCAAGACTGTAAGAGGGGATAAACTCAGTTCTAATCAATTACTGCACTGTTGCATACCATTTCATGATGCTACTTCTCATATATTTCACTTTTTGAATGATGTAGGTGGTAGTCAAGGTTGCTGTGTGAATGAGCCACAATCTCAACCCACATCTGAACAAGGGGGACATACTTTCAATCCAATAATTATTAGGGATTCTCATAAGAAAGGGAAGTTTCTTGGTGCACTTGAGTTGAAAGAACTTTTACCTTCAATTGCGCAACCCCTTGAACTTGATTTAAAACCCCTTCTCCCTAACTTGAAGTATGCTTTTCTTGCTGAACATGATCAATTACCTGTCATTATCTCTAGTTCCTTAAGTACATATGAGGAGTTGAGTTTACTCCATGTGTTGAAGAAACACAAGAGGGTAATAGGGTGGACTTTAGGTGACATTCCAGGTATTAACCCAACTGTATGCACCCCCAAAATACTTTTGAATGAGGATTCTAAACCTGTGAGACAGCCCCAACGTAGACTCAACCCTCTCATCTTAGATGTAGTTAAGAATAAGGTCACCAAACTCTTGAGTGCATGGATCATATATCCTATTTCAAATAGCGAGTGGGTCAATCCGGTCCAAGTTGTTCCAAAAAAAAGTGGAATAACAGTTGTGCGAAATAAGAAGAATGAACTTATTCCAACAAGAGTCCAAAACTCTTGGAGAGTTTGTATAGACTTTAGAAAGTTGAATGAAGCAACTAGAAAGGAGCAATTTCCCCTCCCCTTTATAGATCAAATGCTAGAAAGATTGGCATGCAAATCTCATTATTATTTCCTTGATGGTTTTTCTGGTTATTTTCAGGTTTCTATTACACTGGAGGATCAGGAAGAGACAACATTTACTTGTTCATTTGGGACGTTTGCATATCGAAGGATGCCTTTTGGGTTATGCAACACTCCTGGGACACTTCAAAGATGCATGCTCTCCATCTTTAGTGACTTACATAAACAAGGTATTGAGGTATTCATGGATGATTTTTCTATATATGGGAATTCTTTTTAAGAATGTTTGCTGAATTTGGAGAGAGCATTAGAAAAGTGTGCAAAAGAACCTTGTGCTAAATTTTGAGAAATGCCACTTCATGGTAGATCAAGGAATAGTCTTAGGACACTTGATAAGTAAGAGGGGTATAGACGTTGACAAATCTAAAATTGAAATAATTTCATCTCTTCCTTATCCCTCTAACTTAAGAGAACTTAGACCTTTTCTTGGGGCCTGCTGGGTTTTATAGAAGATTCATTAAGGATTTTAGTAAATTAGCTTGTCCCCTATCTAAGCTTCTCCAAAAAGATATGGATTTCATCTTTGATGATGCATGCAAATTAGCTTTTGATGAAATTAAATCTAGACTTATTTCTCCACCTATACTCATTGCTCCTAATTAGGATCTTGATTTTGAGCTTTGTTGTTATGCTTCTAATAGTGCTGTTGGTACAGTTCTAGGTCAGAAAATTCATAAGACCTCTTGTGTTATTGCATATGCTTCTAAAACATTGGATAAGCCTCAAATCAATTACACTACCACTAAGAAAGAGATCTTTTCCATTATTTTTGCACTTAAGAAGTTTAGGTTGTTAGTGCAAGCGTTTCACCCAAGAGGGGGGTGAATTGGGTGATTCCAAAAATTTTATTGCGTTTAAAGAAATTTGCGGAATATTAAAAAATAGTTAAGAGCAAGGAGAAATATCACCGTAGTGTACACCGGGAGTTATACTGGTTCGGCCACAACCACTTTGACCTACGTCCAGTCCTCAGAGCGTCTCTGAGAGTTTCATTATATTCTCCAAGATTCAGTGGGTTCTTGGCACCTCAGTACACAACAAGTTCCTACACTTGGACACTCACTCCCCATTACACGTTGCAATCAAATCCCCAACTCAAGGTTCCACTACCTTAAGTGGTCTTAATAACAAATATTGAGTTTATAATGAAAAACTCTCTCATAGAGCAAATATATATTCACTGACGTACAAATGAATGAGTATATGAAAACAAAGCGCTAAGTGTATTGATCAATGTGTGATCTCATTTTTTTTCTCCTTGTTTTCTTCTTTTTGAATGCTCCATATATATAGATGATTTGTAGTGTCCGTTGGAAGCAATTTCAAACTTGTTCGTTAGTATCGAGCAGCAACGGTTGACTATTCTTCGTATTTGAAAACTATCCGTTGGCGATAGGTAGTGTTAGGTGAATGTTTGGACTTTTATTTGACTTCTCAAATCTGTCATACTCTTTCATTATTTCTCTGCAAATGTACTTAGAATACTAATACAATGAAGAGTTAATCATATAGATAACAAACCAAGAGACATTAGATGAAAATATAATTTTTGAACAGCCTTACTCGAGTGGCTACTCGAGTGATCAAGTTTGTTACTCGAGTGGTCCCTCGAGTAAACATGTCAAAAATATGGTAGTGAGCAAATCAACATTTTGCATGAAGAATTACTGGGTAAGACATGGATTGATATATTACAAACCTTGAAAATGACTGATTACTCAAGTGGTTACTCGAGTGGTTATGTATTTACCTTCACATATTACTTGGGTGATCACTGTAGTAAACTGCTTACTCGAGTAGGCTTCATTTATCTTTACATCTTACTCGAGTGATCCCTTGAGTGGCTTTCAAATAACCCGGCAGATTACTCGATTACTCCCTCGAGTAATTGCATCAAATTCTTGGCCGAGAGTTTACTATCTAGTTACTCGAGTGGCTACTTGAGTGGCACTTCAAATAACTCTACTGATTACTCGGGTTGTCCCTCAAGTAATACTATTTTCTCATTGTTTACTCGAGTGAATACTCGAGTGATGGGCTATATTTCTTGGCTGAGAGTCACTGGAAGATTTTGGACCTGGTTACTCAAGTGGCTACTCGAGTGATGCTTGTGAAAATCTTGTTACTCGAGTGGCTACTCGACTAATGGTTTATATAACTTTGCAAATTACCCGAGTGGTCCCTCGAGTAACTTCGTTCAAAATTTGGCAGTGCCTCACTGGATGAAATTCTATTTGCTTACTCGAGTGGCTACCTGAGTGATGGCTTCTGTTACCCGAGTGCCTACTCGAGTAAGCCTTCTTAAAAATTGTTGATTACTTCCAGTGCTGACTCCAAGTGATGCTATACTACTTTATTCAAATCCATTTGTTTGTTATCAAATCCTTTCATATTATTGATCCAAACTTTGTTATCATCAAAACATATGGGATCTAACATTCTCCCCCTTTTTGATGATGACAAAACTTGGTGATATTGAACAAAGTTTTTGAAGTGGAATTTCTAAATATGCGCTTCTCAAAATTCTTTTTCATATGAAATCATTTGTTGGAATTAAACTCGAAAACTCTTTGAAATAACTTATTGAAGATCATTTCATAGTTTTTGTTCTTATGATTACTTGTTTACCTTGCAACACAATCAAAAATTCATTAGTTCCTTAATGCAATATAATTGAAATGTTAACAAAAATGGCATAAGAAATAACTTGCATAATGAGAAGTTCATTACTTAATCAAAACTTATAATTCAAAAATAAAAAAAATGCCCAAAAGCCCCATACACCCAAATCCCAATCTATAGATTCAGCCATTCTTCACAAAATCACACGCAAGTTCCTCTCCCCCTTTTTGTCTTTATCATAAAGGTGGAATCAATCAAGAGGAGGAGTAGGTAGCTTAGCGGCTGAGATGAGAGTGACAAGGAAAGCCAATGACTCATATGAACCATTTGAACTAGAAGAGTGTGAGGATGATGATTCAGGGTCAGCAAAGTGTACTAGAGGTGGCTAAAGATCCTCTAGAGGATTTATTGGATGCAGAGAAGTAATTTCTACTTCCTCTGTACCAACAGGTGAAGTAACTAGAACCTCCTTAGTATGAGTAGGTAAGGCAACTGGAGTAGACACTAACTCAGGTTGGACTGGCTGAGCTGGCTGAACTGGATCATCAAGGGTGACATGAACCAACTGAAGTGTTTCTGGGTTGGGCAAGGAAAACAAAAGGTTCCTGGAGATAGTGATAGGTAATGTAGGAGGAGGAATAGAAGAAGGACAGGCCTCAAAAAGTCGAGGCTTAAAAGATATTGGTTGAGAAGGTCCAGGCTGAGAGGTTGAGACAAACTCAGGAGGTCTTAACTCAGAAAGTGGTGCCTTAAAGGGTCTGGGTTCAGGAGGTGATATTGGCTCAGGCATGAAAGAAGGTTTAGAGGTACTAGAGGTAGAGGGGCTAGATGCCATAGCATCAAGTCTGGCTACAATCGACCTCAGAAGCTCACCCTGGGCACGTTGTTCTGCTAACAACTCTTCGTGGCTCTTATCCATCCTTTCCACAAGTTGTCCCATCTTGACATTCATGTGAGTGATCAAATCGGCATTGGTATTTGCAATGTCAATATCAAATCCCTTTAGCATATTCTCCATAAAATGTTGTAGTGTGGCATTGAGGAATGAAGGTGAGGATGTAGTGCCGGCTGGAGCAGAAGACTGTGTGTCATCCATTCTACTTGTCTCAGTCTCAGTCTTCTTCTTCTTCTTTCTGGGTCCTGACTCCAGAGGACCCTTGAGAGGTATTTCAATGTTCAGTTTCCCAATTTGATTCCTCCCAACAGGAGTTATCCTCTCAACTATTCCTTACTCTCCAGATACCAAATCTTGTTTTTCTTCAGAATCAGAGATATGAGCTGAGGATATGGCATAGGAGTGGATGGCTTCCCTTTAGTCTTGTACTTCTATATTTCCACAAAAATATATTCTCCCAAGTCTTTTTGCTCTTGGAGAAGAAAAGAAGCAAACAACATATAGTCCCTTTTCAGTGAAATGTGTATAATTATTGGATTTGTTTACTAAGGCTCTAGAGTAGATGTACCATAGAACCCTGTAATGGTTACACATATCACTCGGATTGAGGTTTAGAGGTCCCACTAACTCACCAGGTCTAAGAATAGAGAAAATTTGGTTAGGTTCAAGTTTGGAATAGATATCATCAGGGGGATTTTCCTAACCAAATATTGATCCTAGAGGGTGGGATGAGGATTTTTTGTCCTCTAACTTTTATGGTCATTTCTTCCTCTACTGATTTTCTAACAGGGTCATTTAGAATTTCAAGATTGCAGTAGAAATAACTAACTACCTTAGTGCAAAAAGGGAGTTTAATAGATAACCAATGCATAAAGGGTTCAAGGAAGGGACTAAGGTCGTACTTCAATACCTCTTGAAGAACTTGGAGATCAATACTGTGAGTCTTGCACACTTTCCTCCTAGAGAAGTGAGTCAGGAACTTCTGAGACTCCTCCAACTTACTAACATTGAAACCTTTAGGAGGGAGAGTAATTTCCTCTTCTGGTACTTCTAGCTTCTTAGAGGATTCCCCTTTCTTCGCTCCCTTAGACTGAAAGGCTTGATCAAGCATGCCTATCATGATATTGGTAAGCCTCTCATCAATCTTTGGCTTTTTCAGAGGTTTTTGAGAAAAAGTGGGAGTATTAGTTGAATCAGAAGGAGGAAGAGGTTATACTTTTGTGCCTTTGCCTCTTTCAGTTGAGACACTCTTCTTGGATTGAGCTTTTGTGACAATAGGCTCTTTCATCACAACCCCTTTCTCTTTCGGCTTAGGCTGAGGGTTGGACTGAGATTTGGCTTTGGATTTTAGTGTAAGCTTGTGTTTCTTGGTGGGTGGAGAGGAAAGTGGGTCAGATGATTTTTTAGGTTCAGAAGACTCTGAAGGGGTGAGATTTTTGGTTCTAACCATTATGATTTGGAGAAAATGGGATTTTCAGGAAAAGAAAAGAGAGTGACTGTCGAAGGTATAGGGCAGGAAAATCTGAGAAATGTAAGAGGTTTTTGGAGCAATAAGTTGCTGGGTTTTGACAGAAATAAAACAAGGAAATGATTGTGAAAAATTTTTGTGAGAGCACTTGGTGAATCACTCGAGGTGATTTTGTGAGAAATGACCAAGTTGTGATTGATAAAGACCTAAGGCACGATATCACTCGAGGCATTACTCAGGTGATCATCAGCTTCACTCAAGTAGCTCTCGAGTGATCATACCAGAAATTCTTAAAATACAGTGATATTGAGCGCGTACCTGGCATTAATAATATTGTAATTACCTATGTATATTCCCTTAATCATTTTATGGCTCTTTAGAATAGATTTGAGTTGAAATTCAGTCAATTTGAAATCTGCACCCAGATTCACTCGAGGCCTTACTCGAGTAACGTTGAAGTTGACTTGAGGCTTTCCTCGGGTAATCTGTCCTTCAACTTCTGACTGTTCATTTCTAACCGTTGTGCTATTTCATTTGAAATTAATGCTTTATTGGCACTTTTCCAAGTTTATTACTCGAATGACTACTCGAGTAATGCATCCATTACTTCAAGGTGTCACTCTAGTGATGGTGGTTACTTGAATTTATCACTCCAGTAACGCTCATTACTTGAAGTTGTTACTCTAGTAATATTATCCTCTGTTAACCTCTGTTATTCATACCCAAAAACAGAATATCATGATCCTGTAAAACAAATTACTAGAAACTCCGATACTTAAGTTAGTAATCACCAAATCATCAATGAATAACATCATCTAACATTTTGTAAACACTAAATAACTTATAATTCATTGGGATTTACCATTCCCAATTCTCGTTTAATATACAAAAATTGATCTTTTGCAAGAGGTTTTGTGAAGATATCAGCTAGTTGAAGATAAGTTGGAATGAATATTACTTTGATATCTTTCTTTTCAACATGATCTCTGATGAAGTGATGTCTAACATCAATATGATTGGTTCTGGAATGTTAAACGGGATTCTTTGCCAAGCTTATCGTGCTAGTGTTGTCACAGTATATTGGTATCTCTTTCAAATAAATACCAAGATCCTAGAGTTGTTGCTTTAGCCATATTACTTGTGCACAACAACTTGAAGCTGCAACATACTCAGCTTCCGTTGACGAAAGAGACACTGTAGTTTGTTTCTTGCTGAACCATGACACAAGTGAGCCTCCAAGAAACTGGCCTTGACCACTAGTACTCTTTCTGTCTGTCTTGTATCCTCCATGATCAGAGTCTAAGTATGCAACTAGATATTCACTTCTTCCTTTGGGATACCAGAGACTCAATTCTGGTGTGTCAGCAAGATATCGAAAGATACGTTTGACGGTTTTAGCATGTGACTCTTTTGGTGCTTATTGATATCTTGCACACATACCCATACTGAATTGAATGTTAGGCCTATTTACAGTGAGATAGAGTAATGATCCAATCATCCCTCTATATTTTGTGATATTGTAATCTTTTCCCTTAACATCCGCATCAAGTAATGTGGTTGAACTCATGGGTATGTCCGTTCCATTTGCTTCATCCAATCCATACTTCTTCAATAGCTCTTTCAGATGCTTCATTTGAGATATGAAAATTGCATTCTTTCTTTGTTTGATTTGCAAACCAAGAAAGAAATTCAATTCTCCCATCATTGACGTCTCAAACTCCCCTTGCATTATCTCATAAAATTCTTTGAACATAGTTTCATTAGTAGCACCAAAAACTATATCATCAACATATATTTGCACAATTAATATATCACCACGTTTTCGTTTTGTAAAAAGTGTTGTATCAACTTTTCCTCATACAAAACCTTGATCAATAAAAAATTTACTGAGCCTCTCGTACCATGCTTTAGGAGCTTGTTTTAAACCATATAAAGCCTTTTTGAGTTTGAAAACATGATCAGGTTCGGTTACATCCTCAAAACCTGGAGGTTTCTCTACATATACTTATTCCATTATATAGCCATTTAGAAATGCACTCTTTACATCCATTTGGTAGAGTTTAAATCCTTTGATGCATGCAAAGGCTAAGAGTACACATATAGCTTCCAATCTAGCTACTGGAGCATACGTTTCCTCATAATCAATTCCTTCTTCCTGATTATAGCCTTTGGCCACCAATCTTGCCTTGTTTCTGACAATAATTACGGATTCATCAAGTTTGTTCTTGAATACCCATTTAGTGTCAATGATGGGATGATCCTTAGGTTCGGGTACCAAATCCCAAACTTGATTTCTTTCAAATTGATTTAGTTCTTCTTGCATTGCTATAACCCAATCATTTTCTGATAGGGCTTCGTCAATGTTAGAAGGTTCAATCTCATAAATGAATGCAGAAAAACTTACTTCATTGAAAATTCTATTTCTAGTTTTGACTCCTTCATTCACATCTCCTATGACTTGATCTGGAGATGACTCCTATTGTATTTACAGGATTTAGGTTGACCTAGTAACTGTTCTTCTGCCTTGGTTTGATCAACTTCTGGAATAAGAGATTTAGAAATAGATTGACCATTTTCTTGATTTAAAACAACTTCCTACTCATCATCAATGGTTTTGTCAGAGGATTTAAATTCATCAAATACAACGTGGATTGATTCTTCAACAACACATGTTCGTTTATTGAAAATTCTATATGCTTTACTTCGGTTAGAATATCCTAGGAAAATTCCTTCATCTGTTCTTGAATCAAATTTTCCTAAGTTATCTTACCATTATTATGAATGAAACACTTGCAACCGAAGATGTGTAAATGAGCAAGATTCGGCTTCCTTCCTTTGTATAATTCGTATGGTGTCTTTCCAAGTTTTGTTTTAATGTAGACTCTATTTGAAACATAGCACGCTGTGCTCATTGCATCGGCCCAGAAAAGTTCAGACACGTTCTTTTCATTTAGCATTGCTTGAGCCATTTCAGTGAGTACTCTATTCTTTCATTCCATGACTCCATTTTGTTGTGGTGTCCTTGGAGCAGAGAAATTGTGATCAATGCCATTAGTATCACAATATTCTTCAAAGGCTTGATTCTCAAATTCTCCACCATGATTTGTCCTTATACCTACAATAGACATACCTTTCTCATTTTGCACTTTCTTGGCAAAAATAATGAATTCTGCAAAGGTTTCATCCTTTGATGACAGAAAAATAGTCCATGTAAATCTAGAGAAATCATCAACAATGACCAATGAATATAAGTTGCCACCAAGACTTTTAACTCTTGCTGGACCAACTAAATCCATATGTATCAGTTGAAGTGGTCAATTTATTATAATCTCATTTTTTGATTTGAAAGATGATTTAGTTTGTTTACCCTTTTGACATGCGTCACAAATCAAATCGTTTTTAAAACTTACTTTAGGTAAACCAAGGACTAAGCCTTTTTGAGTAGTTTGCCTAGTTGGTGCATGTTGACATGAGCTAGTCTCTTTTGCCATAACCAACTTTCATCGGCATTGCTCAGAAAACAACTTTCAGAATCATTTCTATTTATATCAATTGTATAGCAATTACCTTCCCTTTTTTCTCTAAGCTTTGCTTTGATATTTTTCTTATCAAGTTGTAAGTCTTTCTCGTTGACAATCAGACATTCTTCTGAATCAAATATTATCCAGTTGTCTTTATCTGCACTTTGACTTACACTCAGTAAATTATGACACAAGCCTTCAACATAATATACATCTTTGACTGTATTCCTTTGTCATTTTTTATTTCACCAATTCCTGCTATCCTTCCGGATTGATTTCCTCCAAATTTCACCTTTCCACCTTCCTTAGGTTGTAATGTGGTAAAACTTTCAAAATCTCCGGTCATATGTCTAGAGCATCCACTGTCTATGTACCACTTGTTGTTTTTGGATGCTTTGAGACATATATGTAATTAAATACGATTAAGTCTTAGGTACCCACTTCTTTTTAGGTCCTTTTGGATTAATACATGAAATTTTCAAAATATATGAGCCTTTAGGTACCCATTTGTAGGTTCCTATCGTTCCTTTCTTCTTATGAATGCATGATGAAGTATAATGACCTTTTCTATTACAATAATTACAATGAGCAAAAGGATTTGATGTATGCACAGAATGCTGAAAATAATTCAAGTATGATTTACCTCCTACTTTCTTTCTTCCTTTCCTTCTGTCTGATTTTGGATCATATCCAATTCCAGATCGATCATTTACAAAACGTTGAGCTTTTAGAATCACATTTAGCATTTCACTTCCTTTAGTGAATTTTTTAAGAGATTTAGTAAGATTAGTGTTTTTCTTTTTCAAAAAAGTGCAATTTTCACAATCTTTTTCAAAATTCTCTTTAAGCTCTATTTCAAGAATTTTGCTTTTTTTTGAAAACAACTAGTTCTTTAACTAAATTCAGAATTAGTTACCTCTTCTTCTATTTCCTCTTAAGCAACTAGACATATATTGGCTACTTCATCTTCATCACTTTCTTCGTCAGAAGAACTATCTCCCCATATGGCAGATACAAAAGCTTTCTTCTTGTTATAGAATTTGCCTTTTTTCTTTTCTTTATTCTTCTGAATCAGATCTTGACATTCTGATTTGAAATGTCCTGGCTTTCCACATTCATAGCAAATGATGTGTTCTTTATTGCTTGTTCCTCCTTTCTGAAAGTTTTTGAATCCTTGGCCTTTCTTGTAGAACTTTCTGAATCGTTTCATGATTAGGCCTATTTCATCATCATCAAGCTCTTCATCTTCATCTTGTTCTTTTTCTTTAACTTTCAGTGCAAGACCTGTTTTCTTCTTGTCACCAATATCATCTAGTTCTCGTTTGAACTTTAATTTGCTCTCATATTCAGAAAGACTTCCGAATAGAGAAGCAACTGATCACATTGATTCAACTTTTGCTTCCTCAATTGCAGTGACCTTTGCCCTCAGTCTTTAGAAAGAATATTTAAAATATTTCGTACTTGAGTATGTTGATCATAGACTTTTCCAAGTACTACAAGTTGATTAACAAGGTGAGTATATCTAAGTTCAAATTCAGCTATCGACTCACTTGACTTCATTCGAAGTAAATCAAACTCAGTAACCAGAGTATTGATCTGATTTTCTTTTATTCCAGAAGTTCCTTCATGAGCTATTTCTAGAACTTCCCACATTTCTTTAGCTGTTGGGAGTATGTAGATTCTGAAGTACTCATTTTGACTCAAGGCACTTTGAATCATTAAAATTACTTTGTTGTTAAGTGTGATGAGTTTCTTGTCATTCTCATCATATTCTGCTAGTGTCTTGGGAACTCTTTGTGAATCTACAATCTTTTCAGGTTTGTAGTTTCCACTCTCAAACACATCCCATAACCCATATTCAGTAGCCATTACAAAGACTTTGAACTTCGCTTTCCAAAATAAGAAATGTTCACCATCGAAACCCGAAGGTCTCATGATAGAAGCTCCATCGGGAAGAATGCCTTCACCCATGCTTACCATTGGATCCTTCTTAGGATGTTAAATCTTAACAAGAAGACCTACACTCTGATACCAAATGTTAGTTCAAGCGTTTCACCCAAGAGGGAGTGAATTGGGTGATTCCAAAAATTTTGTTGCGGATAAGGAAATTTACGAAATATTAGAAAATAGTTAAGAGCAAGGAGAAATATCACTGTAGTGTACACCGGGAGTTATACTGGTTCGGCCACAACCACTTTGACCTACGTCCAGTCCTCAAAGCATCTCTGAGAGTTTCACTATATTCTCCAAGATTCAGTGGGTTCTTGGTACCTCAATACATAAAAAGTTTCTACACTTGGACACTCGCTCCCCCTTACACGTTGCAATCAAATCTCCAACTCAAGGTTCCACTACCTTAAGTTGTCTCAATAACAAATATTGAGTTTGTAATGAAAAACTCTCTCACAGAGCAAATATATATTCATTGAAGTATACATGAATGATTAAATGAAAATAAAGTGCTAAGTGTATTGATCAATATGTGATCTCAGTTTTTTCTCCTTGTTTTCTTCTCTTTGAATGCTCTATATATATAGATGATTTGTAGTGTCTGTTGGAAGCAATTTCAAACTTGTCCGTTAGAGTCATGCAGTAATGGTTGACTATTCTTCGTATTTGAAAACTATCCATTGGCGGTAGGTAGCGTTAGGTGAACGTTTGGAATTTTATTTAACTTCTCAAATCTGTCATACTCTTTCATTTTTTCTCTACAAATGTACTTAGAATACTAATACAATAAAGAGTTAATCATATAGATAACAAATCAAGAGACATTAGATGAAAATATAATTTCTGAACTACCTTACTCGAGTGGCTACTCGAGTGATCAAGTTTGTTACTCGAGTGGTCCCTCGAGTAAACATGTCAAAAATATGGCAGTGAGCAAATCAACATTTTGCATGAAGAATTACTCAGGTAAGACATGGAGTGATATATTACAAACCTTGAAAATGCCTGATTACTCGAGTGGTTGCTAGAGTGGTTATGTCTTTACCTTCACATATTACTCAGGTGATCACTGTGGTAAACTACTTACTCGAGTGGCTACTTGAGTGGGCTTCATTTATCTTCACACCTTACTCGAGTGATCCCTCAAGTGGCTTTCAAATAACCCGGCAAATTACTCGATTACTGCCTCGAGTAATGGCATCAAATTCTTGGCCAAGAGTTTACTATCTGGTTACTTAAGTGTCTACTTGAGTGGCACTTTAAATAACTATGTAGATTACTCAGGCTGTCCCTCGAATAATACTATTTTCTTATTGATTACTCTAGTAGCTACTCGAGTGATGGGCTACATTTCTTGGCCGAGAGTCATTGGAAGATTTTGGACCTGGTTACTCGAGTGACTACTCGCGTAATGCCTGTGAAAATCTTGTCACTCGAGTGGCTACTCGAGTAATGGTCTATATAACTATGCAAATTACCGAGTGGTCCCTCGAGTAACTTCATTCAATACTTGGCAGTCCCTCACTGGATGAAATTCTGTTTGCTTACTCAAGTGGCTACTCGAGTGATGGCTTCTGTTACCTGAGTGGCTACTCGAGTAAGCCTTCTTAAAAATTGTTAATTACTTCCAGTGCTGACTCCAAGTGATGCTATACTACTTTGTTCAAATTCATTTGTTTGTTATCAAATCCTTTCATATTATTGATCCAATCTTTGTTATCATCAAAACATATATGATCTAACATAGGTCTTATGTAGTGAATTCTAAAGTGATTATCTATTTTGATCATTCTTCTGTCAAGTTCTTATCTAGGAAGACTCATACTAAGCCTCGGTTACTAAGGTGGATGTTACTACTTCAAGAATTTAACACAGAGTTTATAGACAAGGCAGGTGCAGAAAATCTTGTTGCTGACCATCTAAGCTACTTGCCCTTTGCTACATAGGGAGTTGTTGATGCTGAAGTTACTTGTGATGGTTTTCCTGATGCCCTCTCCTTGTTATTAACTTCATGACCTATGGTTTGCTCATATTGTGAATTACCTTGTTGTTGGAGTGTTACCTGATTCTTTGTCTCGTTTTCAGAAACAGAAGATGAAACATGAATCTCAATACTATTTGTGGGATCCTCCTTACTTGTGGTGGCATTATAGTGATCAAGTCATTAGGAGATGTGCGCCAGATGATGAATTCTCTTATGTTATAACCTCTTGTCATTCGTTGTTGTGTGGTGGTCACTTTGGGGCAAAGAGAACTGCTAGGAAAATCTTAGATTGTGGTTTATATTGGCCTAGCCTCTTTAAGGATTGTTATGCTTTTTGTAAAACTTGTGATGCATGCCAGCGTTTTGGGGGTTTATCTAGAAAGCATGAAATGCCGCAACAACCCATGTTGTTTTGTCAAGTTTTTTATGTTTGGGGCATTGATTTTATGGGTCTATTTACTGTATCTCATGGATATTTGTACATTTTGTTGGCTGTTGATTACCTTACAAGGTGGATTGAGGCCATTTCTACAAGGAAGGATAATGCCTCTACTATTATTAAATTCCTATGTACTCATATCTTTTGTAGGTTTGGTGTGCCAAGAGCAATTGTGAGTGATCGTGGCTCACATTTTTGCAACAAATTGATGGCCAACTTGCTATCCAAATATGGTGTTCTCCACAAGACTTCTACCCAGTACCATCCCCAGACAAATGGGCAAGCTGAGGTGTCTAATAGGGAAATCAAGTATATCTTGGAGAGAATTGTCAAGCCAAGTAGGAAGGATTGGAGTTTCCGGTTGGATGATGCTCTTTGGGCATATCGTACAGCTTTTAAAACTCCCATTGGCATGTCTCCTTTTCAGTTAGTCTTTGGTAAGGCTTGCCATCTTCCTGTTGAGCTAGAGCATAGAGCTTACTGGGCTATGAAGACTTGTAATATGGATCTTTAAGGTTTTGCTAAGGAAAGGATGCTTGAGATACAAGAGCTTGAAGAGTTGCGGTTGGATGCATAAGAAAGTTCCCGTATCTACAAGGAAAAACCCAAATTGATTCATGATCAAGGCATCTTACGAAAGCAGTTTCATAAAGGAGAGCAAGTACTTATGCTCAAGGCAAGATTCAAGTTCAAAAATGGGAAGCTTAAAACCAAATGGCAAGGTCCCTACAAAGTGGTCAAGGTGCATAGCTTTGGGTTAATAGAGCTCAAAGATCTTGCAAGTGGTGCAAAGTTTCAAGTGAATGGTCATTTTTGAAGCATTACTATGCTAGTCATCAACCACCATAATACACATGGTGGTCTCTTTCCTTACTTTGTTCCTTGTTTTATTTGATTTATATGCTATTGAACAAGTGTGGGGGAAGGACTTACTAGTAGTCAAAAGTAGTTTGTTAGATTGCATTTTTCATTTGAATAAACTCCATATTGAATCATACTCTTGTGCTTAGCCTTATCCTACACTACCCTTTTCTCTTATCCTTATGCCTAATTTCTGAGAACTATTTCCACTTATGTCTTATCCTCTCTCTCTCCTTGTGATGATGATGTGTTGTGCTTCAATCTTGAATTGGACTTCACAACATTCACTTCACCTAAGAGATAAGTGCGTCTAGGTTCATTGTTTTTGTGCATTACATTGAGGGCAATGTAAGGATTGAGTGTGGGGGAGTGTGTGTAATTCTCAAGAGAATTCACTGTGATATCATATGCCTTTGTCTCCTGCTTGTGTCTCTATTGTTTTTGGTCCAATTCACTGAGATTTTTAAAGCCTTTACTCAGGATCAAGTATTTTGATTACTCTTAGTTGGATTCATGGTTGAAACTTGCTTTAAATTAGTGAATTGCCACAAAATTCAAGTGTTTTAATGATACATGGTTTAATTTTAATGAGTTTGTTAGTAAACAAAAAGCCTAGTTTGATGGTGTTTTGGGCCTAATTGTTCATTTCATTGTGTGATTTATCCATCTAGATTATTGCTCTCTAGAACTTGTTTTATTTCTTGCTTCAGGCTACATTTTGCAATGGTATGGATAGAGATGACATTGGCATTCATTTCATCACCCATTTACCCAAACATAAACCATTCATCTTTTACCTTAGTTTACCCCCTTGAGCCTTTCACTTTCGTTTCTATTTCATTATACAAATGCTATGTTTGCATCCTTTATCAAGTTCTTCCTAGCACTAATAAAAGGAAAAAAAAGGAGAGAACTATTATATATTAGAAAAGGAAGAGAAACAAAAATGTCAGATGAATAGTCAAAAGCAAAAAGAAAAAAAATGTGTGAAAAAAAAAAGAAAAATTCAAAGAAAGAAAGAAATTCATAATGGTAAAATATGTGAATTAAGTTAGTTATATAGTGCTAAGTGATATAGCAAATTATTTGGTGCAAACATAGTGTTTGTTACATTGTCCATCATTTGGCCTATTCAACATTACAACCTTACCAAGTCCTTTGGATTTATTTATGCCATTGTTGCAAGTAGTGGAGAGCCTAGAAATTCTACAAGCCTATGGTAGAGTGTGGTCAAAATGGATGTGAGTGAAAAACTACCTTATATGAGAGAAGAGTGTAAACACTTATCCTAGTTAAGGTTTCCAATTAAGCTCATTGTAATTGAACCTTACATTGCTTTAGCAACTTCAATTTTTGGTATGTTCATTGAATTTGGATTGGAGAATACCATGTTATTTGGCTAAGATGCTTGAAGCTTGATCTTGCCTATTCTTTCAACTTTCATCCCTATTTGCCTAGTGTTGAGTTTAATGTTTTGCTCAGGAGTGCAAAAGCTTAAGTGTGGGGAAATTGATAGAGCTCAATATTTATATACTTTTATTAATTAATCTTAGGCTTTTGTGAGATTTAATTGAATATTTTGGGCATAATCAAGTATTAATGTGATATATTAGTATAAGAATAATTTGGGACTTATAGTGGTTAAATTGTTATAATTTTAATTAATATTTGTTATTCCCATTATTCTTTAATTGTGAGTAAAAGATAATACCTTTGTGAATCGAATTTTATAGGTAATGATGTGGCCCAACTTATTCATTTAATCTGGAGAGAATTGAATGAAGAAAGGAAGTAGGGACTATTTGAATTGAAGTGGCGCTGTGTAAAGCAAAAGGCAGCTGGACCGAATGGAATGGATGAGGTAAAAACCAACAACTGATTTATTGAATAAATCTGGACCAAATGGAATAGCAGGGTGGACGTGAAGATGAGCTGGACCAAATTGAGATGTGGACTAAATTAAAGAGGTCTTGACCTAAGAGGAAGAGGTTGGACCGTGAGAGAGGAATTGAAGAAAAGAAGGAGGGGACCATAAAAACAAATGAAGTGCTGAATAAAGACGTGAAGGTAGTACCGAAGAGAAGGAATTAGAGGTGGGCCAAAATTATTGAATGATTAAGTGGGCTATTGACCAAATAGGAATTGATGGGAAAAGGAGAGGCAACCTAATTGAAAGAACGAGGAAGCACATGATGGAAGAAAGGAGAGAGGGGTAGCTGGTATGTAAAAGAAGGGAGAGCATCGAATAGAGAAAGGGACGAGCACCGAAATGAAATAAGACAGAATAGAGAGCAAGCGGCGCTGGAGAGTGTGAAAGGGAACAAGAGAATTCGCTGTTGCATCTTGAGTTGAAGTGATTTTCCGTGTTTTCCCCCTTGTTCTCCATGGCTATCCTCCTCTCATTTCATCAAGCTTCATCCTTCTCTTCCTCTATGAGTAGCTAAGTCTTGGTGATTTCCTTGAGTTGGGTAATGGTTTGAGCTTCTAAACTTCAATGGAATTCCTTAAGCTCTCTTTCTATTTCATAATTGTATGGCTTGGTAAAGTATGTGATTATGATCTAGATTGTTATGCCAAGTGAATAAACTTGGTGGTTGAGCTAGGAGTTGATTAATTAAGCTTTGTATGATTCATATTAGGAGTAGGTTGAATTGTTTATTCTAACTTGGTTAAGTGGATTTAAATGGTTAAACTGAATGTTTTGAATTGTTGTAATGGTAATTACAATTTAGAATTGGAAGTTAGTTATTCATCTCCTTGAGTCACTATTAATTGATAATACTCATTTAATTGCTTTGGTTGAATGAATTAAATGATTATTGCAAGTATAGAGCTAGTGGTAGTTTAGTTCCATCCTCTTGGCTCATTATGGAATTCAAATCATTAGCAAGCAAGGAAGACTAAAACCCCAACTCAAGGGAATCTCATCTCATCATTATATTAGTTAATTGAATTTATCTTGTTGTTAGTGTTAATTTCAATTCCTTTTGCTACTTTGTTTTAAAAACTGAAAAATACAAAAATATTGCTTTAGCTTAGATTACTTCATTAGTTTAAAAATCAAATTCTCAAAATGATTTCTCACAACTTTTAGGTTTTTATCACTTTACTACTTAGAAACTTGAAAATTAATCTCCTCACAAGAATGACCTAGGTTGAGCTACTACGCTATATTTTCAAACCTAGTTTTATTTTGTGAACTCACACGACATGGGTTCACCACCCAAATCTGAAAAATTAAGGAAAAATCATATTTTCTTGATTTCAAACCATAAACCTCCTTCTTTTTAGTCATAATCCCATATTTAACAAATTAAACACCAATTGCACATTATTAGAATGAATTTGGGTAGCACCTCCCCTTAGGGTTTGGTCTTCCCAAAATCAAAAACCAAGCAAAACAAACCAAACAACCAACTACAACAACATCAACAAGTATATATCATCAAGAATCAACAAGGTAATCAAGGTTTTTGAGATTAACTTGTGATTACTCTAATTTCTCTCTCTAACCATGGCTGCTCCCTCCCTTTAACCTCTTGATTTTGAGATTGCTTCATGGATATTTCAAGAAGGAATATAGGTTAGAGAGTGTTATCAAGAAGAAGAAGGCAAGAACAAGTGGATTTCAACCAACTTACCATGATCCTTGCCTCTTGAACTCTTTGTTTCTCTTTGTTCTTCATGCCTTTTGCGTAGCTCTCTGTCTCATTTCAGCTTGCTCAACCTATTTGTTTATTGTATTTTATTGCCTTTTCTGACTTGTCTTTTAAATTTGTCATCATCTCTTTTTTCCTTTAGCCATTTATTTGGTCAATATTAAGCTTTAGGAGGGAGTAATAATATGTATTCAATTACCTGATTTATCCTCTTCCACACAAATTTAATTAGAGTTGCAAATGTTAACTTATTGCCATTATCCTTTTTTCCTTTGACCTTCTCTCCCAAAATTTGCTCCAAATAAATATAAATACCCAATTAATTATTTTTCCCTCTTCCTACCTGTTTTAGGATGAAATTGAAGGTTTTTTCTAGAGAAAATAATTTTCGTTTGATTAATATGGAAAATTACCAATTTGCCCATACATTTTGTGATTTTGGCCCAAAACTGGCAAAATTTTCACCCAACTTTGAAATTTTATATATATATATTTTTAGACATTCAATTGAAGTACTTCCAAAGGCTACTTAACCCTTATTGAGTCTAGTTGCAAGGAAAAATATAGCCTTTAGCCAACTAGAATCTCAACATTCCTAGAATTTAAATCTTTAGACACTGTTAAAGAAATTAACCAGTTTTACTGGGCTAACTTCAAAAATACTTAACTCTTTCTGCATAACTCCAAATGACCTATATGACCTATCAAATTAAAGCTTGATAAGTCTACTTTCATACTGGAAAATATTATAGGTATTGAACATCATTTCCCTATTTAAAAATGCCACACAACTAGAATGCCATGCTGGAAAATGAGCTAATAGCAAATTCCTTATTCTTGGGACTCTTGCTAAACTGAGGCTTAGTAGTCTATTTGATGCTGGCTTATTCTCAAGCCTCTAATCCCAAAATTCAGGATATTACTCCCTAATCATTTGATTGTGATTAATTTAGGCCTACTAATACCATCACATATATCATAAGGTTTACCTGTAATGGAAATCTGCACATGACATCCATAAATAGCACTAAAGCTGGATGAGCCCAAATAGGCCATATATTCATAAGCGAAAAGAATATGAAGAGCTTGGGAAGAGTCCAATATATGTTATATGTGTTGGTTGGTAAAGATTATTTAATTAGTACTTGCTCCAAATTCAATATAACTCGTGAATATATGTGGTACATTACAATTGAAGCAAGTAGCATTAATTATAGGAATCAATACCACCACATATAACACAAGGTTCAACCTGCAATGAAAATGAACACAAGACATGCATACATAGCACAAAGGTTAGATAAGTGTCAAATAGTAATGTTTCATGTCTGGACCAAACCTACCGGTCTGGCTACCATCCAGATACCTTGCCGGCTTGGTTTAGAGATTTGGGCTATCTTAGGAGATAAGCCACTTTAAACTGTTTAGAACCAGCCTTTGAGCTAGAAACCAGATTTAAGCCGAGAACCAGAATGGCTCGACAAAAACCGGATGGTCGGAAAAGAAGAAGAAAGTGAAAGAAAAAAAAATAAGAAGGAGGGAACAAGATGTTTAAAATGAGGAGGAAGAACCATAATAAACATAAAAGAGAAAAAACTTATCATTAAATATGCTGTTGCTTTTTTTATTGTCGAGAGATGAATGGAGGAAGCACCGGTAGGGGAAAATGCTCTATAAAGGAGATGACCAAATGGAATGAAAGAAGGTAGAGAGATGAAAGAGAAGATAAGTTAATATAATGAAAGAGGAGTGTGAAAGTTTAAGTTTGGATATGACATTTGCTTTTCGATTTTTAGAAAAGAATCTGACAAGTGCTTTCAATTTCTTCATTTTTATTTTTTCAATTAAAAAATTGTGATGAATAGTCAATCACAAATTTCCCCTTGTTTGTATTTCTAAGGCAAAAGCTTTTATGCTATCAAACGGTACATCTCCCATGATTCCCTCACCCACTAATTCTATTTATCAATAATTAATATTAATTTTTCTTTGCCCGAGCAATCATTAATATTAATTATATATATATTTATTTTTTTTTCTTTTTTAGTTTATGTTAAATATAAAATATTGATTCAAAAATTATAACTTCCTTAAATTATGTTTTTACTTTTAATGCTTTTTTATTTTGAATTTCTATCTTTAGTATTTCTACAATGGCTTGTATTATATTTTATATGAATCATTGATCAAAAATATAATTCTTAGTTTTGGATGCAATATGAGAATACAATTTTTTCTTAATATATTTTTCATAATCAATATATATAAGTTTATAATGATTTTACTACATTTTTTAATGCTCCTTTTTTTCTATATGTATTTATTATATTTATATTATTATATGCATACAAAATACTAATTTTATTTTAATATTATGTTTTGGTCCAACCGAACGGTCTAACTGAACTGACCGTTTGAACCGAGATCTGCTCGTCTTTCTGATCCGACTTTTAAAACATGGCCAAATAGACCATATATTCATGAGTAAATTGAAAACTTTATTTTCCTTACAATGGATTTGTATTTAATTTTTTTATTACAAAGTTACTTATTTTCAAGAAATAACCATTAATAACTGATTACATAGTGTATAGAAAGAAGTATGACAAGCACCAAAAAGAATGTAAATGTGCCAAGTTGAGTGGTATTTTGTAGCTATCACTTATGATTTTGTAGATGTATGAAGAGCATCAAATAATCTGATCTAATATGTAACTCCGTGTAATTGAAAATAGGGTATGAATACAGTTAGAGGTTGCAGATTCAAGCAAGCCATTTCTGTAGGACTTGGAAAATGAAAAAAAAAATCCTTCCTTCCGCAAATATAAATATGATGTTCATTTTGTGCTTGTTGGCTTCTTATATAATTCACTTGAGTGTGAAAGTTTATGATACATGAAACTTTAGATTTTTTTCAGCTTGCTCGATATTCTCTGTGGTTGCTATAGCTATTTTATATGATCTTTGCCCGTGGAATTCATTATAGTTGGGATTACGAAACTTGTGATTATGACAATAATGTAATATCATTGTATCATTCACATACTGATAAGTTTTGCAAATCTAATCATCACGAATTCCATGGACAAGAGTTTGCATATATGTATGTTAATTGTATCTTATTTTCCATGCCTTTGTTCTTTCCAAGTTTTTTTAATTTGGATGTCCCCTCCTTGAAAGGGCTTAGATCATTATTGAGTGTTGGGTAGGAGTGTCGATTGTAATTTTAACCTCGACGTGTAGGAACTAATGATGCATGCTTCGTATCGCCGTCTGCCCTTATAGTCTAATTCTATAACCCTTGGATTGGGTACTAAGTTTACTAATCTTAGGAATTTTGGCTCTTTTGAGACTTCTAATAGAATATAGCTTTGGCCTACCTTAATTTTAGGTGTGGAGTATCTTATTAATAAAGTAGAGTCTAAGGTGGTTTATATCCAAACTTGAGAATTCTATTTCGTATGGTTGAATATGGTCATATGATGATGCTTTTTTGGGATGGAGATTAAAGTAAAGGACAATAACGAGGAGCTACATGACTAGGTGCAATCACTAGTGATTGGTTGATGATTAAGACATCTAAATTCAATGATGAAAAATGTAGGTTAGGTGATTTATGCTTGCAAGGAAAATCATTGAACTGGATTACCACCCAGTCCAACAAATTTTTCCTTGCAAGTGATAATAATCCAACCAATGTTTTTCATCCTCTAATTTAGAGGTAGTAGTTCTCACCCCGTCACTAGTATTTCCACCCAGTTGGTTACTTCCTTATTATTATTGTCTTTCAACTTGTTTTCCATCTTATCCAAAACCTTTTCATGGTATCGAATTCACTAATATAAAATCCAATTCTCATATTTGTATATTAACTCTATTATACTCAAGTTCATTAAATAAGAATATTCTCTTTTATCTTCTTAGACAAGGGTAAGGCAAAGCCATATTTCACATTTGAGGTCCAAAAGACTCAAAATGCATAAGTTTGGTAACATAGCACCCAATCCATGGGTAGTAACATTCCACTTTAGGGAAGCTCACAATATGAATCATGCATCAACAACATACAGATGTCGGGCCTAAAATTGTATCCACTAAATCCAACAATAAAAAATCATCTAACTCCTTTAGAGATGGGGAAAATGCAAACAAAAAAAGTAGACCTTAAAAAAACAAATGCCATAATTAAGATTCAATGGTTATCTAACAATATAGGGCTTAGATTCATGGTTATTGTTATAATTATTTTTTTATATCGACTACATTTGTATTTTTAGGGCTATTTCTAGAATTTATATTACATAATATTGCTTTTAAATATAATAATATCCAACAAACCAATAGGGCCTCTGTAAAAAAAATAAAACGTACATTTCTAAAAAAAATTCCCACCTTTTAGACTAGGTATGAAATCACCTGGTCTAAAGAGTGGGCATTTTTTATTATAAATTGAAACTTTTTAAGACCGATTGTTTAAACAACCGATCTGAAAAAGTAACTTTTAAGGCCGATTGTAAGTCCAGCCTTAATATGGACAAACTTTGTAAATTGGTCAATATAATACCAAACCTAAACCTAGTATAAAAAGCCAATTTCAACTGGTCTAAAAGATCTTTTTTCCTAGTAGTGAAAACTAATCTAACAACTTTGTTAGTCTTACCTAATTTTTAACCAGGTCCTTAAAGATGTTTATCTACTTCTTCAAATTATTTTCATTCTGAGTTGCTCCCTCAACTTTAGAAATGTCAATTGGGGGATGGGCATAATCATGAATGCCTGATGACTCTCTATTTTTAGATAATTTTAAGATATATTTTAATATATTTGAGAGTCATCTAGGTTAAATTAAAGGGATTTGAGTAAGATTTTGATAAGATATCGATTTAGAGGGATTTCATTATAAATATCAAAGTTTAGGATAAAAATAAAGATTGTGATATTAAAGATATAAATAATGATATTAATAATAACAATAATAGTTTAAGATAAAAAGGAAAAGATATTTCAGTGATCATCATCATCGTCATCATTTATTATTATCATTATCTATTTTTTTATCTTTTTATCTTTTTGTTTGATTCTATTATGCTAGAGGGATATTGCATGAGGATCTAGGAACCTAACCTATATGTAGGGGGTTAAGCTTCTTCAGGAAGGGTGGAGGAAAACACACTTTCGAGTATGGATGGAAGGAGAGGTGTTCGGGTTTTGTAATCATCTTCACATGAGGATGAGATGACTGTGGAGGTGACACCAGAAGCATTATTGTGAATTGGATCAGAGGACACTCTGGAGAATTGGAGGCAATTAATGCCAAGGAATTGAAGCTTATAAGAGATTTGAGGCTCAATCTTTTGGTTTAATTAATATCTTCTCTTTCCATTCAGTTAACTCTTATTTTACTATCGGTTATTATTGCTTTGATTTGGTTTTGGTTATGACTTTGAGTAGCTGAATGTTGTATTCTAGGATTGCTTTAAACTATTAGATGGATTAGGACTTCTTTTATTTATTTCTTTTATTGATTAATGAAATTTATGTATTGATTTTATCTCATGCTTAGTGCTTTTGGGTGATTGGGCACCACTTAGATTGTTGGGTTCAATTTAGTGATGCTTGAGATAAGCTAATTCAATTGGAGAACTTAGATAAAATCGTGCTAGACTTGAAATTTAAGGGTTAAATGGATTGTTTGTTAATAGAATAGAGATATATCTATTAGCCTAGCATTGTCTAATTGAGGTTAGAGCTAAATGAGTGTTTTCTTTAACTGAGACAAGAGATTGCGCATTTTAATCGAGAATATAAAATTGGCTTTGACTTGAGAAAGCTTTATCAATTAATTTTGAACCTCTGACAAGCATATGTTTTCATTATGAATATAAGATTTAAGTTAGTCTTATGAAATATAATAAGGATGAGTAATCCCAGGTTCCTCCGGTCTTGGAGTTCTTGAATAAATTCTTTTTAATAAATTAATTCTTAAATATAACATCTCTTTCAAATTACTCCTACTCAACCTAATTATGAACATAAGTGTGATAATTAGCTCGTTTTTGCCTTAGTTCTCGTAGGAACGATATTATTATACTACTTGTAACGATCCATGCGCTTGCGGTTAATCTAGACGGCTAACAATGCCACTAAAGAGAAATGGGGTGGCTAACACCAGGGTCAATATTGTCAAAGTGGACTGTAATTATGCAAACAGAGAAGACACGATTCTCTTCATAGATGTCGCTAATGTTCTCATAACCAAAGTCCACCTTGTCAAAAATCGATCCAATTTTAAATCACCTCACTCGTCTTTAATATCAATCATGAATCTGTTCCTCCTTAGTTAATGGTTTTGGAGTAATACAGGTAACCTATATAATTTAAAGGAGCTGGTAAAAAAGGGAAAAAAATTCAAGGGGAAGATTTAAAATAGGGTAAAACTATAGGGATTGTTACATTTTGAAAAACATTATAAGAAAGCTATTTATGTATAATTTATAATATTTCCAGCACTAGAAAAATAAGATATATATGTGTTATATGTTTTTTTTTGCTTATATTTTATCCTTAAGGAAGGGTATATTTTTATAATGATATATATAAAAATTTGTAAAATGTTAACTTACATTTTTAAATATATTTATTCAACATTCTTAAATTAAGTACTTATTTTGAAAGATAGATGTAATATCTATATTAGATCAAGTCAAAGGTAGAGAAATAAGGGAAGAGCAAACAAAAACAAGAGTCACTGCAAGAGTGAAAGTCAATGTAGAAAATGTGTGTGTACTATCTCCGGTCATTAATATAAGAGCTCATTAATTTTTTTTAGAGATTAAGGAAGCTAAATAAGTTATATTAAAGTATTTATATTTTTTATTTTTTATTCAAATTAATTTATTTGACTTATAAATTGATATATAATCTAATGATTACAACATATTATATGATTAAATAACTTATTTAAATTTAATAATCTCTTCAAAAAGTTAACTGGCACTACTACATAATCGCATATATTTCACGCTCTATACTTAACAGTTTTCATGAAACCGTTAAATATAAATAGGCGGAATTATGGGAAAGAAATATATAATGATTTTTTAAAATAACTGTTAAGTATGTGAGACAATATTTGATGGTTTTATATAATTACCATGATATAGAAGTTTGGTTTTTTTGACAAAAAAACTTGACGGTTGTATGTAAAAGCTGTTATAATTATTCTATCAATATATAATGGTCATTTATCAAAACACCATGAAACTTATATATTTGACAGCTTTTCAAAATAAGCGATCAAAATATATGGTTTTAAAATCCCTTTCTGAACCCTATTCTCGCGATTTCAAATTTCCTACCATTTCTTCCGCACTTGTTGAACATATCCGACCACTCTTTTCTGACATTTCTACCATTTGTTTCCCTCTCCATTATTGTCGAAATCATGATTCTCCTTATCCCCGTGTCATGGTTGTCTCTGAAGTCATTCATGGCTTGTTGTAGGTTGTGGGTTTGGTTTTCTTTGAAGCTCTGCAAGTTTCAAGTCTTTTCACATAATGGTGAGAAATTTATGCCCTTAATTGAAGTTAATAATATGAAATTGATGCTCTATACTTTTTTTGCTATCTCCTATGATATGAATCATACAATGAGTACGAAATGGTTATTCATCTCATTTTTTAGTTATGTGATATTGAGTTCATATGATTTGAGTGAAGTTGCTATCTCCTATGGTTTCCTTTTGTTGCTATCCACTGCTTTGAATAGTCAAGATTTCCAAAGGAAGAGTTATAATTTTGATGAAATTAAGCTTTCAAAAGTGCTTTAAAGAAAGAGTTATGTTTTGATGAATTTAAGCTTTATGGGTTTGAATTTTAAGGCTAGAAATTGATCGGAAACTTGTAACCCCTGCCTTAAAACAAGTAATTATAATTCGAAAAGGCATAATTAAATGAAATAGAGACCAATAACCATTAAAAGTTATTTAATATCCCTTCCTTATAAAAGGGTGTTCATAAATTCTTTCAAAACTTTGCCCTTATCTTGGTCTCAAATTCACGTTTCGAATATAATTACCCTATGCAGTTTAAATCACATTTATATATATCAGAGTGTACAACAAAAATCCCGGCAACCCCTGGGTTTCATATATAAACTAAAGGTTTATAAATTCCCATTAGGGGATTACACAACTATCTCCAAAACCATATTTACAAGATATACAGTGATCCCTACTCAAAATATAATAACGAACACCAAAATATAAGTCTCATAAGGAGTCCTATATGCCCTTGGTTGTCTCCTTCTCCTTAGAGCTACTTGCCCTATCTGAAGGTTAGTCAATGGAAAGAATGAAATTTAAAAGAATCCTAGTAGTAACAAATCACTCATACAACATGTAATCACAGAGCATGCAATGACATCATCAAGTAGCATTATAAATAACACAGCATGCAGGCTGCCACATATGCACATAATCATATAGTCTCATCCCCCGTATTCCACCGCCCTAAAGGCACGGTCCTCCCACCATCAACACCAATGGGCCGCGGGTAAGGGTTTCACAAATAGCCTTTTGGCTTTCACATATAGCCTTTCAGTTTTCACATAGTCTCATCCCCCAAATTCCACCGCCCTAAAGGAACGGTCCTCCCACCGTCAACACCGATGGGCCGCAGGTGATAGACCCGTAAACAATGATCAATCAAACATACCATATATCACATATAGTATAAGGCAAAGACTCACTACCTTATTCTTTCCTAACATGCTCTAGCACCAGTCGCTCGCGATCAAGGCAAATATCAAAGCCTATAAACCAAATAAAGGATAATAGGTTATTCTCTATTCCAAATTCTTATCTTCATAACACTTAAGGTTGGTTACCATTTGAACTTTTTAGGTGGCTACTAAAAGCCTAGACATATGCCTAAAGAGTTAGAAGAAACTACCCTGAAGATCCCTTTTCAAAAGAGAACACACTGATTTTTGACTCAGACACTCGAGTAAAGAAGACCTCACTCGAGTGATGGAGCAGCTTGCACTCGAGCACTGAAGATCACTTATGTGAGTGTTTGGACGAGAGCACACACTGAGACAGAAAATCGTTACAGCACCCTTTAAGTGATATCTTCATTTTGATTCAAAACATGGCAAATTATATATCATCGGAAAGCTCTTATCGTCTAGATTCCAATGCAACAAGAATTAGCTCCAAACTTGTAAACAAAAAGTTATGATCCAAAGAATATCTTCTGCACTTAGACAAAGTCTGAAACCACGAGCATCGACTTTTAGAAGGCATAGCTCTTAGTATATAACTTGAAATATGGCAAATTATATGTCCATGGAAATCTCTTTGAGTCGAATTTCGTATGGCACTAGTTTCATCACAATCCAATGTATAGTTTGAGAGTTATGTCCAAAATACCAAAGCTGTTCTGGAATGTGATAGTGATTCATGTGTCAATTTCAACAGATCATATATGCCTCATCCTAACTTCTTTTAATGTGATCTTGGAGTCCATAGTTCGTGTTGGGAGTCTAGTTTCATATGCCACCTATTTCAGATCAATCCAATGTGCCATTAGAGAGATATACCCAAAATACCAAACCTCTATCCTATCTCGCAAAAACATAGCACAATAAAAATACAGAAAATTAGAGTGGTTACTCGAGTGATCATGTCCATCACTCGAGTATAACCACTCGAGTAATGCCTTTCAAAATATGGCTCAGAGACAAAATTCAAAGGAATACCTTGGGGAAGTTCCATAACTTCCATATAAGTTATCTTGGCTTCAAATTGACCTATACCAACCTCCATATGATCAAAGAAACCTCCGGTATCACTTCTAATAGCTTGGATCTTGATATTCTCATATGATCTTGCAAGTTATTCTTTCTTCAATCTTCTTCTTTATTTTCTTGGCTAATGTACAAGATATCTTTTTGTTTTTCCTCTTGATGATCATTCTTCATAACCCAACTAGATATCTTAAAAGAATATCTTCAATCTTCTTCTTTCTTACTTCTTTCTTCAATCCCTTGCCTCTTGATTTTCTTATTGATGATCATTTTCCATTTATGAGGAATTATAAGCAAAATAACATCAACCCACCATTGGGTTTATGACTAATCTACAAGATATACAACATTAAATATAGTAGTTAGTCAATGTAGAAGATAAATATACTATACAAAGTTTTTACCCTTATTTGACATCTATATTTGATATCATCAAAACTATTCATTTCTAACAAAATTGTAGACCAACGGCCAATTCAAAGCTTATTAAAGGTCCCAACTTCAAGACAGGGTTCGGCCCTGTGATAAAGTCGGTTTTCAAAAAATTTTCCAAAGCCTATTTAATATGGTCTCAAATTCTCTTTTCTAATCTCTTTGGCCTGTGTAGCACAACTCCATTCATAAATATCAGAGTGCGTAACAAAATTCCTGATGACTCTCAAATTCCCTTTACTCACTAAAAGGATTTACAGGGCATATTCGCCCATTTCAATTCCTATGATGGTGATTACATACAACTTCACATGTTTACGCATATACAATTTATACAATCATCCCAAAAGTATGACAACCAACACAAAAGCTCAAAACTTCTAGTTAGGAGCACTAACCACCCTTTGTCACTTATTTCTCCTTAGATCTGCTTGCCCTGGCTGTAGGTTAGTCATTGGAAAGAGTGAGATTCACATGAATCTCTGTAGTAACAATTCACTCATACAATATATAATGCCAAATCATGTAAGAAAATCACAAATCAGCATCACATTTGTGACTTCCATCACATAATGACAGCTCTCACAGCTATATACACAATACAATAACTTCGGTGTAATCACAATAATGACAGCTTTTGTTATATTCACAATAACAATAGCTTTCACAGTATTCACAATCATGATAGCTTTTACTATATTCATGGCAACATTTGCCACAATTCATTGATAAGCACATATAGACAAAGCATTATACATGATATAAGAGAAAGAGTCACTACCTTGGTCTTTCTAGTCTTGTTCTTGCATAGATTTCTTGCGCTTAGGACAGATATCAATCCCTATAAATTAGAATTTAAGGACGATGAGTTATTACCTATTCCAATTCTTTAATAACTAATAATACTTGTGTTGGTTATCATTATAGTCATTTATTCAAGTCAACTAATGAACTAAAGTGGTCAATTAACCTAAATGATCAATTTTCTAACCTTAGAGTTCATAGTTATTACCATGTGCCATTACCTTTGAATTTTCGCACACTTGAACCAAATCTACCAGAATTTTTCATCAATTTTGAAAAATCATATCTTTATGTACAAAATTTGAATTGCAATGATTCTAAAGGCTATGTAACCTTTATTTAGTCTATTTTCAAGAAACAATATCACCCACAGCCAGTTGGAGGCACAGTATTCCCAGATTTAACATTTATTGCACACTGCCTGAATTCAACCCAGTTTTCATGGACTAAATTCAAAAATTCATAACTCCTAGTGTACAAATCAAAATGATTCAAATGACTATCAAATTAAAGCTTGATATGTCTACTTTTATTTTGAAAATTTTCACCTTTATTGAACATCATTTGTTTATCCAAAAACACCACAAAATTAGGGTACCTCTTGGAATCCTATTTGGCAGAAAATCTAGTTTTACATTTTGAGTTTCAATGACCCAAAATTCATAACATAGGGCTATACCCACATAATTTTTCATGTAGAACACAATGGTAACATCAAAATGAATAATTTCTCATTCATTACCTACTTCCTATTTTAGGCAAAAATTCAGCAAAAATTCCAACAATTACCAAACTTCCAATTTCAACATCAAACTTGTGTCATATGGTTTCTAATCATTATAAAACACCAAATACATCACCAAAACACGATGAATTTTCCAAACCCTAGTTTGGCTGAAATTAGGACTGATTTACACATGCCAAAATACTCATTCAACCAACACAACCAATAGCTCAAATTGAAGCTAATACTTACCTCAACTCCTAAAACTGAGTTGAAGAGAGAGAGTAGGAGTATTCAAATGATCAGATTTTATGTCCCTTATCCCTTTAAGAGCCAACCGAAATTATGAACAAAAGGTGGAGAAAAGGTGTGGTTAAAATTAATTCACTTTAGGCACATATAGTACTTTATTATATCAACATGAGCCAATTGCTTAATATCATCATCTTTTCTCTTTCTCCTTCATATCATACAAAAATATGGCCCTTTTTATTCAAGATATCATCTCATGTTTGGTCTACAATTATTGACCAAAATATTAGCTATTGAAGGAGCAAAAGGAGTTTCTTACTTTATCATATTTCACTTCCTTTCATATTGCTTTTAGCATGAGAAAGTTGACCTTGGTCATCTTTTTTTTCCTTTTCCCTTCTTATGTCATACGTTTGTGTCCTTTGTTTTTTGGAAGAGGAAATATCTTGTTGAAGTATCGCAAATTGCCTCCTCAAATAATATTGCTTTCTTTAGTTACAATTGTTGATCAAGTCATCATCCTTTTATAACTTGAACAAATTATCTCCTCTTGCTTTCATTTTGAGTCAAGTATTATTCCCTCTTGCTTTTTCTCATGTCCTACATGAGAATATGGCTCTTTGAAGAGGAAAAATGAACTTTAATAATATCTCATTGAATAATATAGTTTAATGCTTAATTAGCATATGTTAATTTGACTTTTTGACCTCCCCTTTTTGTGTTTGGCCAAAAATGCTTCCATGTGTCTCATATTATGGCCAAATAAATATTCTCCTCATATTTCTCTTCCATAAGCCATTTTCCCTTTCTTCTCATGTTCAAATCAGCCTTTTAGTCATTTTTTCCTTTAGGCAAAAAGACTAAATAGTTATCTCAAGTTAATTGGAACTAAAGTCATAACAAAATTTCTAGGGCCATTTTGTCCTTAATACCACTATCTATTTTGTGCATTTAGCCCTTGAGTACATTTTGGGGTATTACATTATGAGTCCTTCATAACCCAATTTGGTTTCCTTCAATTAATACATCTAATTGCATAAATATATTATTTTATGGAAATTCCTTCTTTTTAACTTTTTAAAGTCCAATTACTTCAACATTTGGCATATTTATTACAATTATTCATTTCCCCTTTGTTCTTCCTTATTTGAATGTCCCACATCGTGAAGGAAGGGAAAAAATATGGGCTTTGGATTAATCTAGCCAAATGACTATTTTGCCCATACATTTTTGCCATTTTTGTCCAAAACTGGCAGCATTTTCACCCAACTTTGAAAATTTATTTCATTTTTTGTAGGCATTTAATTGAGGTGCTTCTAAAGGCTACTTAACCATTATTGAGTCTAGTTTCAAGAAAAATATTGACTTTAGCCAACTAGAAGCTGAAAATTCCTAGAATTTTAATCTTTGGACATTGTTCTAGAAAGTAGCCAGTTTCATTGGGTAAAATTCAAAAATTCATAACTCTTTGTATACAACTCCAAATGATCTATATGACCTATCAAATTAAATCTTAAGATGTCTACTTTCATTTTGGAAAATTTCACATTTTTTGAACATCAGTTGTTGATCCAAAATCACATGACAATCTTACTACCTCGCCGAAATTACATTGGCAGCATTGTTCACATTCCAGTTTTCAGTGT
This sequence comes from Inga leiocalycina, assembly GCA_963242795.1. Lineage (NCBI taxonomy): Eukaryota > Viridiplantae > Streptophyta > Magnoliopsida > Fabales > Fabaceae > Inga > Inga leiocalycina. The sequence continues at coordinate 27,018,152 of OY725329.1, read as the reverse complement.
TTAATTCATATGATCCAAAATTTATAGTCGGAGGCTATTCAAGGTGGGTCAATATTCACCATTCTATTTCATGTGAGTGTTTGGACGAGAGCACACACTGAGACAGAAAGTCGTTACAGCACTCGAGTCCTGACCTTAACACTTGAGTGATAGCCTTGTACTCATCCGAGTCCTACTGAGTGAGGCACAAGAAGTGCCTGCCCGAGAGCAACAGAAACCCTAGAATGAAAAGTGTACTAGAGCACTAGCTATAGTACTCGAGTGATTTCCCAACACTTACGAGTGCCAAAACACACTCTTGACAATTTGACGGTGAGTGTTTCCCTGAGACATAACCTGAAGGTACAAAATACATACTCACTCGAGTGAGACCTGACACACTCGAGTGATAACCCATATCACTCGCAAGTGAGGAAGTGCACTTCTACTTTCTAGGTGAGGAAGCGTGACCATAATTGATGGAAAAGGGAAAAAAGAATATGGTACTCGAGTGACACCCTGGCGCACTCAAGTGAGGCTTATCAGAAGCAAAAACAGCAGCAATTGATAGAATTTGCCGAATCCCCCACCAAAATATCCAATGGTCCACAAACTTCACAAACAGCCTTTTCCCGCCCAAATTTTCATAAGGAACCCATTGGAAACACCAAAACAACCTAATTCTCACTCTAACAACAAGTTTTGGTTTTTGGTCATCACATCCATATACATTAACCAATGAAACCAATTTTCCTTTTAAGGTTCCAAATAACTTCTATGATACCAGTGACACAACATGACACTAATTTCACCCCCCCACACTACCAATTCATCCATTTCAAAATGACACCAAAATCAAGGCAAAGTTCATAAACCTTAATACTTAATCAATGGTCACAATAAACATATCAAAATACTTCAAATACTCACCTCATCCTTTTACCAAGATTAGATCCTTGATTCCAACACTTCCAAATTTCTTCAGGTACTCAAACACCACTTTTTCAAAAATATGGAACCATAGCCATGAAGCCCTTAACACCATGAACAACATTAAAGAAGATAAGACTAGCATTCAAGGCCACATGGGACACCTACCTCAAGATTTCTTCTTTCTCTTTCCTCTTAAGCTCTCACGAAAATAGAGGTAAGTGAGAGAAGGTGAGATGATGATGATGAACCATATTTTCCCTTATTCCCAAGCTCACCAACTGACTTGGAGGGATAGAGAAGAGAGGAATGAGTAGTTTAAACTTTTGTGTTAATCCATGGTCCATAATATGCCACTTTTCATGATCTTGCTTCACCTCCCATGATCACACATGAGTTCACACACACTTGATTTTACTCTCTTGACAATAAACCTCAACCATTGATCTTTGAATTACTAAAGGACTTTAACTTCGGTAACTGATCAATTGGTCGGTAACTGATCAATTGGTCAGTAACTTTATGTTTTTGCATTTTGCCCCTAATGATGGCAATTCCACTTGAATCACCACAAAGCACATTTATATCATTCATATCACCATTCATGCGCCCTCTCCTACTATTATGGTTCATTTTAAGCTTTATCACACAATTAAGCTTAAATACAGGGTTTAGGCACTGATTAGAACACATTTAGATCAAATCTCACATCATATCCTTCAAAAGTGTTTATTTAACAATAATTACATTCACTTTTGAAGTCATTAGCCCCTAAGCCCAAGTTGGGGTATTACAAAACTCATTGCTTTATACTTTGACATTTTGGATAAATGCCTTAGATTATTAAAGCATGCTTCAAGACTCTAATATAATGGTTAAAACAATGTTCTTGAAGATAAAACATTTTGTAGAGTTCTATAGTGGGTCTATTTGAATGTAAGAGTTAAATGGTCTAGTTGTTAATGAAACATGAGATATAGGTGTGGTGTATTTTGATTTAACACGACATGTATTAATTGGGCCAAACTTTTGATAAAATGGACTATTATGAATTCATTCGGAGTGCCTTTAAGGTGTTTGATGAAATGCTCTAAAAAAGCTCCTTTAACGATGTGTTTGCATAATATTTTAATAGTGGAGAGTGACTTAGATACTATTTGAAGCAATTATGATTTATGCTTGTTCAAGAAAACTTTATGGAAATTATAATACAAGGATTTAATATTTCTTTTATTTGTTTTAGGTTAATATGTCAGCATCCAATATGGATAGCGGCTCAAGTACTAACTAACCTCTCAACCAAGCCCTATAATGCATAGTAGGATGATACTACTTATAGCATAGGAGGAAAGAGCACTGAGGAAGGGCCTTGTAGTGATTAATGAGGTCTACAAAGTAAAGAGAGATGGGAGGAAACTTAATGTGGATGGAACAAGAAATGACAGGTTGTGAAATCTAACAAGTTTGTCAAATATACGACAAAAACCAATATGCCTATCACTTTGAACAATTGGAAGAAGGCAACTAATACAATAAGGAAGAATATTTGGGATAAAGTTTCAGTAAGATATGATGCTACATAGTTAATAATATCTTTTTAGCCAGTATACCAAACACTAACAATGATTTGTGTGTTTTGTAGTCTAGATTCCACATAGATAAGGAGGAGAAGGATTATGTCCTTCAGAAGGCTGGCAGGATTATGCACTCGTTCCATAGGTTTGTAACAAATAAATATTTGTTAGAACCTAACTCTTTAGATGAGTCAGTGGTTCTGATACTACTAAAGGAAGTTGTGAAATAGCCCGAATTGGCTGAATTTATATAGTCACAACGATCTCCGGCTTTCAAGGTGAATGAAACTTAATGTAATGGGTAACTTTAGATATAGGACTTTTGTATTAATGTAACTCTAACATTTTTGTTGTTACTATCCATAGGCATTAAGTGTAGCAAACTGTAAGAGGGTGGAGAACGATGAATACTCATACCGTAGAGGCCGCACCAAGGTATACGAACATTGAGTAGCAGTTGATAGAGAAGCAAGGGTCAGGATCGAATGTGACTATAAATCATAGAGTGTTGTGGGCTGTTGTAAGGAAAAACAAAGAGGGAAATATTGACAATCCTCGCGTCTAAGAGGTAGTCTCAAGAATGGTATGTACTAATGATTTTGATTCAATTATGTTTGTGCTATCTAAAAGATGTTTATGATATTGGTATTGCTAGTACTATGCTGAACCGAGTTAGGGTCGATGCCTTGATTATAATTGAATTTTTCATATAAAAAAGTTTTTAACCTTTTATTTTGCTATAGGAGACCTTGAGTCAAAAATTAGAGTGAGGCGAGCTTCCTGAGGATGAGGATGTCTTGGAAAAGGTTTTGGGTCCTAACCACAGTGGTCTTTTGAGGGGTGTTGGCTATGGATTCGGTAAAAAAAATACTTTAGGAAGCAGAAGAGGCTGACAAGGGTGTCTAATCATAAGCTTTAATAGTATATGGAGATGACCAAGATGTTGAAGCAGCAGGTTGAAGTACAGCAAGCTATTATTGATCAGTTTATAAGTTGGGGCATAGTGGGGAAGTAGGGAATGGCTCACACCAAGTGCTAAAGATAGCTACACACTCCCCTTTCAGACTCAACCTGAAGTAGTATCACTTATGCCAAAACCTATGCTTTATTTATTTTTACTTTACACTAATTATATTTTCTCTTTGTTCAGGGTGAGGCAAAGCTTGAGTGTGTAGCCGATAGCCCCAAATGGAATACATTTACTATAGGCTGCATATATAACTTACAGGGGCAAAACACAAGTCATAACTCGCCTCTCCCTCAGAATCATGTTAAGGTAAAGCTAAAGACTATGACCCCCTTACTCTTAATGTTTTCTGATGAGTCTTTACATAATATGTATATGGACCACTAGGCCTGGTTTCAGTCCTGGGACAATTACATCTTTAATTGATTGGGCTTTTCTGAAAATTTAAACTTTCTAAAGCAATTACTTAGTGGTTCCCAACTTAATCATGACTCATCAATTATTAACTTCATTTATACTTAGTATCAGAGTTGCTTCTCCGCATATAAGCCCACAGATTGTTTGTTAGTTAATGGGCCCTTGTCATACTACTATCTCTATGGGTACTAACTTTACTATGATATGTCTTTACATTATACATACACTATATACAAAATAAGTAGACAGATAACCAAAGAAAGTCTTAATCCTTCATCTTCAGTCTTACTTGTTAGGATTTACCTTTTTTCCCTTTGAGCTGCTTGCCTTCGCTCTATGTTAATTATTGGAAAGGGTCATATTTGTGAGAATCTTAGTAGTAACCACAATCAATTACATAGAATACATGTTCACAAAGCATGCTAAATCAGCCATCAAACAATAGCAATTATCACGTACAGTATTCAGGGATCAAGATGCAACAATAACAACAATCACATAACATAATACCACAACGCCTGGTAACACAGGTCTTACGGCCCAAGGCCTTTGCCTTAACAAGTTGCACAATGGGTCTTACTGCTATCAAGGTCTTACAGCCCAGGTTTACTGCCCTATGAAAACTTGCACTCTCAGGTCTTACTGCCTCGAGCCTCTGCCAATCACAATTTGAATGCTTATAAGGTCTTATGGCCTAAAGACATGTTGGTCTAATAGATCTTACTACCTCAGAACCTATTGGTCCATCACAAATCAGTATATTCATGAAATGAATATACTCAATAGTAAAAACATACATGCAAAATAATACATAATATATGAGAGAAAGAGTTACTACCTCATCACCTTTCTAGTCCTTTACCTTTATCAACTAACTTCTTGTCTAGCTCAAGCAAATGTCGAATGCTATAATTTAGAATCCAAGTATAAATGGGTCATTGTCTATTCCAATTCTATTGGCAAAATAAAGTTATGCTACTCTTGACCCATCCTAATTATAACCTTTACTTAGCTTTATTGGTTATCTTTAGTATTCTAAGACATATTATTTCTCTTCTTCCCTTGTGATTTGGGTATTCAATATGGTCACATTGGATTTCTATATCATGTTTCTAATCTTCTTGTTCCTACTGACCACAATATCCTTCAACAATTGAGAATTCTAGATTTGACCCTAATCTGCCAGATTTCACCAATAAACTTTGAAAATTCATAACGTAATCTAAAAAATTCCAAATGAGGTGGTTCAAGTTCCTATGTGAAGCCCTTTAAGTCCTCTACAAATTTAAAATATCAATCAATGCCAATTACAGAGGCTAATGTCTAGGAATACCCGACCAACCTGACTGCCACAGAATTTCTTCCAATTTTGATATCTTAAATTTAACAAATCATAACTTACAAATTACTAATCAAAATAACGCATTCTATACCTCATTTTAAAGCTTAGAATGTATGCTAATATCTTGTAAAATTTCACAGTCATTGGACAAGGTTTGATTATCCAAATTTACACCTCAAGCAACTTGACTCAATCTGGCAGTACTAAGCCTCAAGCAACCTTTAACTCCAATTTTAGGGTTTTCAATCCAACTCTTCTAAAATCATATCCACAAGCTATTTCTACATAATTTTAGCCATAGAATCCATTGGGAACTCAAATTTGCCAAAATCCAATTCCTTCCCTAAGAACTAGTTATGACCAAAACTTTAGGGTTTTTAGGAAAAAAATTTGTTTACAGTTTCGATGTTCCCGCAATCACTTTCTTACTTTTATCCCACACAATTTTTCATTCTAAACCCATTAGAAAACTCAAAATCATCAAAATCACAATCTTTCCCCTTTGCCCTACTCTGGCCAAAACTTGACATAAAGAGACAACAAAGTGATTTCACAACTATTATCCACAAAACTTGTTAAATTTCATTCTTATTATACTAATCATCATTTATCATCATATCCTTGATCATAAATTCATCAAAACCCTAAGATTACATCTTGACCAGAAACTAGGGCAACATATTAACCTCTTGAAAGCTCAACTAAATTTCAAGAAATTATATTCAAATCAAAGTTTATGCTTACCTCTATTCGGTGCTATAACCCGTTCTCGGTTTTTCTAACTCCCACAACTTTTAGACAGCCCCATAATCCTCCTTTAAAGGATCTAAAATAGCAAATATGTTGCTCTCAATGAGAGGAACAAGATTGTTGAAGACTCTGGGAGCTAAAAACATGAATTCGAGGGTGAAAATCACTCAAAAATACTTTCTCTCTCTTGTGTTCTTCAAGAGCTCGTCCTCCTTCTCTCTTCTTTCCTTTTCTCTCTATTTTCACTTATTTCCCCTTAATTTTCCTCCCTTGGATGAATTTAATAAGTGTGAGGGAGTGTTGGAGTTAATTAATCACATGTTAGCAGAAACTCAACTAGTTCTTTCCTTTAGTCTTCTTGGCTAACTTTACATGTCTGGGGAAAGGAAGTCCAATGATTTCCTCTAACTTTCATGTGCTGAGTCAGGAGAGGACGAACTTCAGGCCCGACCGAGGACCGATGAGTTGTCCTGGCTAAAAATACCATGTGATTCATGAGAAGCTTCAGTGGTGACATCTTTTGGTTTACCCCAAAAGTAAAAGTTAGGTAAAACATAAGAGGATTGAGGTGTCATCTTACACAGCGCCAACCCAAAAGCCAAAGGTAGGTAAAAAGTTGCTTTAATAAAGTTACTTTAATAAAGCTACTTTATCCGTGGAAAGCTACTTTGTCACGCCCTTATTTTAATTACACCTTTACTAGAGTATTCATGAAAAATGATATGCGGTTCAGTAGGCAACATAGAAATAGCATAATTATACTGATAATATGTGCATGATTATAGAAAATCCCTATAAGAGTTCGTACATGATACTCACAATTAAGGTAGCTGCACAGGTCTACTAGGGTGTCTAAACCCATCCCAGTGAAATAAAGACTTCTTCCTGTTTTCACTCTACCACTACAGCTCTCTCTCGTGCATTTCTCTTCTCTGATTTACCTATCTAAATTGTTGGTAAGGGAGGGTGAGATTCAAGAGAACACTACTACAAAAAAGTTGAAAGGTGGCGCACATTTTGTGGCTCTTCTTTAAAGAAGTGCAACAGCTTCCTTTTTTTCTATTTTATTTTTTTTAATTTTGGGCACCAGCTATGAAGCCTAGACCACCAGGTGCTACAACTGGTTAGCAGGCGCCACATTTGGCCCCACTGATCCAGCTATGGCGACTGGTCAGCTGGTATTGGCCAGGTGTGGTAGGCGCCACAATTGGCTAGGAAGTGGATAAAAAATCCACTTCCCGCCAATTAGATTTTCCCCGCATTGTCTCTCTCTCTTTCTTTAACTTTACTTTACCTTTCAATTTCCCACACCCACCTTCTCCATCATCGTGCCGATGCGGTCCCCCCTTTTCTCCATTTCTGCACAAAAAAAAACACACACACACACACACGTCTTCTTCATCTAATTCTCTTGGTCCCTTTTTCCCTTTTTGTTTCCTGTCATCCATCCCCAGTCCTGTCCCCATCAATTAAGTTGTTCCCTCTTCTTCCTACACTCTGTCTCTCTTCCTCTTTTGAACCCCACTCAAGTTGTCCCCACTTCACTCCACAGCTCACATTTTCTCATCCTCTTCACTCAAGCTTGCGTTTCCAATGTGGTCCCCCACTCCCTGCGTTGTTGTGGTCAATTAATCGACTTGTAAGTGTCTGTACTCTTTTAATTTGTATGTTTTTTCAAGTTCTTTTAATATGATAGCGTGCTTTGTTTTATTTTTTTGGCAACTAGCTAGCTTGCGTTTTTTATTAATCCTGGCCTTTAATTACTTAGTTGTTAATGTACTGCATGTGTTCACATATCAATTAATAAGTTCTTGTACTATGATATAGATAGCTTGTGTTTTTTTAGGTTTTGGGTTTTTTTTTATTCCATAATTTGTTGTTACACTTGTTGATTAATTTTAGAGTATTTCAGAAGTATGTGGGAGCATCTATTTATGCGTGTTTTGTTTTGTTTCGTTCTGTCTTTTCTCAGGTGTTCTTTCAACCACACATATCTTATGCTCTAATTAATGCATGTCACATATAGCTGCAAAATTGTCTTCCCAGAGGTTCAACGTCGATCGTGAACTTTTTGTGTCTAATTTAGATAAAAATAAAAAAAATAGGAAATTAAAATAAATAAGAAAATGAGTTACATATATATGATAATTTCACTCATTTATAACACTATAATGAGATTTGAAAAAAGAAGGTCAAAATTTTAATTTTATTCGTATATATATTAATTCTGAGCTGGTCATAAAAGAAGCTCTTCTATGTTAAAGATGGTAATTAATGAACTATACTTGTAGTAATGACTAAACTCCTCTGAAATGCTAAAGTGTTGAATAATATAATTTATAGTAAAATAATAAAAATTAATTGATTTTTATATACTTTAAAAAAATGCTATTAAAATTGAATGTTAAATATGAAAAAAATAAATGTTATATAAATATTTATATAAAATACATTTTAGACCGAAATGATACAAGTGAAAGGCAAATTATTTTAAACAAGTTTTAGCATTTCAATAATAATGATTTTAATTGTATATCCTCTAATTCTATTTTAAATAAATTTTATTATTGTTAGATATCTTAAATGAATGTGTATTTGAAGTTTAATTATTTTTGTGAAATTATATAAAACCCCTGAACTTTAATTGGGTCTATTGTAAATAACCCCCTGATTTTTTACTACATTTAGAAAAATTAAAGTACTTTTTATGTGAAAAGAATTAACATTTGGAAAATACCAAATACAAGTAATTTTCTTAATAAAATATAATTATAATATATTAATATAAGAATGTCAAAATTATATCATTTTATAATTTCATTGAAAAATAAATATATGTGTATATGTGAGATTTCAAAACATATATATTCTTGCTTGTTGGTATATATAAAAAACAGATCAAAACATATTAAAATATTTATGTTACTTTTCTATGATTCATAGTATCATGAAACAACACATACAACAAATTAATTTTTGTGTTCCATATTGCCAAAGCTTGTTTTCCTTTATTTTTATTTTGCTTTTCTATGATTCATAGTATCATGATTTCTTTCCTTATGAGCTGTATTATTTGTCAATTAAAACATAGGGTTTAATTTAAGACTTAGAAAGCTTCAATTTTATTTTAAAATTGGTAAGAAAAGGTAAAAGTAATTAGTAAAATAGTCATACAACTAGCCACGTACTTTTTTAAAAGTAGATTTAAGGCATAGATGGATCATAAATGGATGTCATTTAATTGGTGTTCAAGGGAATATATAGATGGGGTGAAAGAGTTTATTACATTTGTAATCGAGCACACAAAAGAACCTGACAAAATCTTGTGTCCTTGCTTATCTTGCTGTTTTGGAAAGCGGATTAGTCCACTTAATTTGCTAGATCATTTAGTATGTTACGGTATTGATCAAACATATATAAGATGGACAAGGCATGGTGAGACGAATGATGCATGTAGTGATCAGGTGCATACCATGAGTGGTGCTTCGGATGAATTTGATCAAAGCATGTTTGATGAAGATGATGGTCTTGAAGAAATGCTAAATGTGGTTGAAGGGGTGCTTCATAACTGCCCTAACGAATTTGTGAAGTTGAAAGGTGATGCAGAGAAACCATTATATGCTGGTAGTACTAAATACACAAGATTGCTAGCAATGTTGAAGTTGTAAAACTTTAAAGCTCGCTACGGATTAAGTGATTCGAATTTCACCGCACTGCTTGAACTGTTGCAAGATATGCTTTCAAAAGAAAATATACTGCCTACCAAGACATACGAGGCAAAGCGAATTCTTTGCTTTACAACCGGTATGGGATATGAGAAGATACATGCATGTTCTAACGATTGTATTATTTTGAAATCAATATGCAATATTGGACAAGTGCCCTAAATGCAATGCATCTCAATATAGGAAGAAGAAAGGGAAAGGTCCTTCGAAGGTCCTATGGTATTTTCCCATTATTCTAAGATTCAAGTGGCTGTACAATAATACAAAGATTGCTAAACAATTGACATGGCATATAGATGAAAGGATTAAAGACACGAAACTTAGGCACCCTGTAGATACTCCTCAATGGAAAAATATTGATCATGAGTACCCTGACTTTGTGGATGAAGCAAGGAACCTTTGCCTTACACTGTCCACTAATGGAATTAATTGCACGGTGTTCAGAGTAGTACACATAGCACATGGCTGGTGATATTGATGATTTATAACCTTCCTTTATACTTGATCATGAAATGTAAGTTTATAATGTTGTCCATGTTAATTCTAGGGCAAGGCAACCTGGGAATGATATAGATGCATATTTGGCTCCTTTAATTGATGGCTTGAAGCTGATTTAGGAGGAAGGCATCAGTGTGTATGACGGGTACATAGAAGAAAGTTTTACTTTGAAAGCCATGTTGTTTGGAACAATTAATGATTTCCCTGCTTATGGTAATTTGTAGGGATACAGGTCAAAGGATATGGTGCATGCCCTATATGTGAAGATGACACTCATTCAGTGCGACTTCATCATTATAAGAAAAATGTTTACATGGGGCATCGAAGATTCTTACCATCACAATATCGTTGGAGGAAGTGGAAAAAGCCTTTAAACGGTGACTCAGAAGAAGGTAGCCCGCCGAAGATGTTGACCAGTGCCCAGGTGTATTCTAAGGTAAAAGACTTGGATAACAATTTTGGCAAGCCTTTTGCAAAAAAAAATCGAGACAAGTGGTTAGAAGAAAAAGTCTATTTTCTTTGAACTTCCATATTGGAAATCTTTATATGTGAGACATTTTCTTGATGTGATGCACATAGAAAAAAATATCTGTGATAGTCTAATTGACACGTTGCTCAATATCTAAGGAAAAAGCAAGGATAGTGTCAATTTAAGGTTGGATTTGGTGAACTTGGGAATTAGAGAGGAGTTGGCACCGATTGAGCAAGGGCATCGTACTTATCTACTGCCAATGGCAAACACTCTATTGAGGAAAGAGAAGAAATTGTTTTGTGAGTTTTTACAAGGAATTAAAGTTTCCAAGGGCTACTCTTCAAATATAAAAAACCTTGTATCAGTGAAAGAGTTGAAATTAAAGAACCTTAAGTCTCATGATTGTCATGTACTCATGCAGAATTTCCTACCGGTTGGTATATGATCCATTTTACCCAAAAATTTAAGAAACATCATCACTAAACTTTGCGTGTTTTTCAAGTTGATTTGTAGTAAAGTGGTAGATTCAACTAAGTTACAAGATTTTCAAAGGCTAATTGTGTGTACTCTGTGTAAACTTGAAATGTATTTTCCACCTTCCTTTTTTGACATTATGGTACATCTAATCGCACACTTGGTCCAAGAGATTCAATTGTGCGGTCCAGTGTACTTGAGATGGATGTACCTGAATGAGCGATTCATGAAAATATTAAAAGGGTATGTGAAAAATAGATATCGCTTGAGGGTTGTATTGCTGAAAGGTATATGGTTGAAGAAGCAAGTGACTTCTGTGCTGATTTTCTATCAAATGTTGACCCTGTAGGGATCCCCAAATCCCATCATGATGGGTGAAGATCAGAGAAAAGAACAACTGGGAGGGATGTAATAATTATATCAGTGACTGAACAGGAGCAAGCCCACTTGTATGTGCTACATAACACTGATGAGGTCAAACCGTATGTAGAAGAACACAAGGATGATCTTCAATTGGTACATGGTGATAAGAATAAAAATTTGTTAACAAAAGAACACAATAAACAATTTTCAAGCTGGTTGAAAAATCGCATTAATGATGAGATGGAGCGGAATCTTGATTCAATTTCTGAAAAGTTGAAGTGGCTGTCGAAGGGACCGAGCTTAAATGTATTATCTTACACTGGTTATGTAATCAACGGTTACACATTCTATATATAAGACCATGATACACAAAGTATGATACAGAATAGTGGGGTAACACTTGTTGCTGATTCTTGGCATAGATCCAGTGCTAAAGACATACACCTTATCTATGCATCAATGTCATATTTTGGTGTCATTGAATGCATATGGGAATTAGATTACTCTATGTTTAGGGTCCCTATCTTAAAATGTAAGTGGTTTGACAACAACAGTGGATTGCGGATAGATGACTTAGGCTTTATTAAAGTGGACCTTTCTGAGGTTTGGTATGAAGATGATCCTTTTATTTTAGCAGCACAAGCAGAACAAGCATTTTTTATTCCGGATCCTACTAAAAAGAATTGGTCTATTGTACTCCCACCTAACAAGAATCGTCAAGAACAAGTTGATTTTGAATGTAATGAATATTTGAACATCAATGATGATGATCCTGCATTTGAGAATTTGTGGTCAGCAGACATTGGTATAGATGAAGATGAAGATGGAGGTGCAGATGGAGATGGAGATGGACCTGTATACATGAGACATGATCATGAAGATGGAACTTGGGTCACGAGAAACACAATTATCAATCACTCACGAATTTTGAAGAATAAAATTTTAAATCAAACTAGAAAATGGAAAAGATAATGAGTGGCTTGACTTGTTTACTTGTATATACATTTTTATAAATTTTAAAATAATTTGCCTTCATTGACATGGTTGACATTATACACTGATATTTTTTTTTTGGTTTATTTCACTTCTTGGAGTATGGCCTCACCATATGATGAAACTGATTATGTTCCCAAGAACATTTATAGACAAAGATTTGAGGAGAACGTAAGACGTGGCAGGATAGTTATGGCAAGGTTGATCAAATCGAGTAGTAAAGGAATCAAGTTAGAACTGGAGTGGAATGAAAAAGGAAACCCATTCAGCGAGAATAGTACCTCATTAAATAACTTGATTGGGACTATAGTTCGAGACAGAGTCCCTATTACAGTTCAAAACTGGAAAATGGCAAGAAACAATAATAAGGATGACATCTGGGATGAAGTATAAGTAATACATTAATTATATTATTGTTCGGTTTGCTTTGTTTCACTTATCAATCTTACATATTATATATGTTCTTTTGATTGTTACAGAGCATTTTTATTATTGATGATGATCAGAAGACCTTCATGCTAAGAAAAGCCAAAAAACTCAAGAAATATAGGATGAGTTTATCAGAACACATACAACTCCAGAAATCTTGATAATATAATATGTTTGAATTTTCCTATTACTTGTAATTAACATCTATGTATTGATATAAATCATTTTGCTCTAAACAGGAGTTGAGCGAGAAAAATCACTCTAACGTGACCAATATGGCATATCGGTACACACAAGGACTTGTTTCATACGCACAGTTAGAAAGAAAAATGGTATAAACTAATGATTATTTCATTTGTAGATAAATTGTATTAATATCATTTAACTTCAACTAAATTTGCTGTGCAGATAGAAGAATCAAGTTTAGATATTACACAGGTTCCATGACATGATCTGTGGGTAGTCGGTGTCACAAATAAGTGTTAGTGCAAGTGTTTCACCCAAGAGTGGGGTGAATTGGGTGATCTCAGAAATTTCATTACATATAAGAAAATTGACGGAATATTAAAAGTAGTTAAGAGCAAGGAGAAATATCATCAAAGTGTACACTGGGAGTTATACTGTTCGGCCACAACCACTTTGACCTACGTCCAGTCCTCAGAGCGTCTCTGAGAGTTTCACTTTATTCTCCAAGATTCAGTGGGTTCTTGGCACCTCAGTACACAGCAAGTTCATTCTCCTGGACACTCGCTCCCCCTTACACGTTCTAATCAAAACCCCAACTCAAGGTTCCACTACCTTAAGTTGTCTCAATAACAAATATTGAGTTTGTAATGAAAAACTCTCTCACAGAGCAAATATGTAATCACTGAAGTACAATGAATGAGTATAAGTAAACAAAGCACTAAGAATGTGTTGATCAGTGTAATCTCAGTTCGTGTCTTGTTTTTCTTTTCTTTGAATGCTCTATATATATATAGATGATTTGTAGTGTCCGTTAGAGTCACACAGCAATTGTTGGCTATTCTTCGAATTTGAAAACTATCCGTTTGCGGTAGGTAGCGGTAGGTGAACGTTCGGACTTTTGTTTGACTTTTCACTTCTTGCATAATCTCTTCATTTTTTTCTGCAAATGTACTTAGGATACTAATGAAATGAAGAGTTAATCATATAGATAACAAATCAAAAGATATTCGATGAAAAACTTCATTTCTGGACTACCTTACTCGAGTGGCTACTCAAGTGATCAAGTTTGTTATTCGATGGTCCCTCGAGTGAACTTGTCAAAAATATGGCAGTGAGCAAATCAACATTTTATATCAGATATCACTTGGGTAAGACATGGAGTGATATATTGCAAACCTTTAAAATACCTTATTACTCGAGTGGCTACTCGAGTGGCCTAATCTTTACCTTCATAGTTTACTCGAGTGCTGACTGTGGTAATCTGTGTACTTGAGTGGCTACTCGAGTGGCTTTCAAATAATTTGGCAGATTACTGGATTACTCCCTCAAGTAATTACATCAATTTCTTGGTCGAGACTTTGCTTTCTGGTTACTTGAGTAATGCTACAAATAATTTTGCAGATTACTCGGGTGGTACCTCGAGTAATGGCTTCTTCTCACTGATTACTCGAGTGAGATATGGCATTTCTTTGTCGAGAGTCACTGGAAGATTTTTGGTCTGGTTACTCGAGTGATGCCTGTGAGAATAACGTTATTAGAGTGGCTACTCGAGTAATGGTCTATATAACTTTGCAGATTACTCGAGTACTCCCTCGAGTAACTTCGTCCAAATTTTGACAGTGCTTCACTGGATGAAAGTTTTCTTTCTTACTCGAGTGGCTACTCGAGTAATGGCTTCTCTTACTTGAGTGGTTACTCAAGTGAGCCTTCACAAAACTTGTTTATTACTTCCAGTGCTTACTTCAAGTAATGCTTTGCCACTTTGTTTAAATTCATTTGTTTGTTATCAAATTCTTTCATATTATTGATCCAATCTTTGTTATCATCAAAAAATATAGGATCTAACAATAAGAAAGGTGAAATTCATAGTGAGGAAGCAAGAAGAGTAGCCGAATATTGTGTAAGTATTGGATTATACGTACAATAAATAATTGGCTTTACTTAAATGAATTTGATTTATAATAACTAATATTGTTGTAATTCTTTTTGTGATAGCGACAAGTGTCACAGGAGGATCCTGTGTTGGCGAGCTATGTTGGTCGGGACGATTTGTTGAGCAGAGCTATAGGAGTACCCGAGTATGATGGTCGTGTTCAGGGTACTGGTTTTGCTGTCACCCTATCAACATACTTCAGACGTCAGAAGCGCCATAGTAGAGGTGACGTTTCCTAGCTGTGTGATGAGATGACTAGTTTTAAGAGTCAAATTCAAGAACTTCAAGAACAAATGCGCCATAAGGAACAACAAGAAGAACAATTCTTAGAACAAATGTGTTTGTTGCAAGAACAAAATGTGTTGTTAACAACATAAATACAATAGTTTGTGCAATGTAGGCCAACACAAAATGTTCCCTTCTGTGATAGTCCAAGTGTCAGAGGTAGTTGCACTTCCATGCCTAAAGTCCCTTTTCCTTTGGTAATTAATTTCTTCTATACTTAACTTTATGTTATATTATAATTTAGTGAACTATGATATATTAAGTCTATTTTCTATAGGGTGAATTCCAATGTAAGCTATATGTCGTGCAAGCTCCCAAGCATGCGGTTGCAATAGGTGTTGCCTACAATACTGATAAAGACATACTACACAATTCACTGCTGCCTGACAACACACTCCGAGTGAGGGTTGACGTCTGCACGAATGAAGACGCCCTCTTACCGATCCTGTCTCTGGATGAGCAAATAATGGTCAGAGGTGTTGTAGGTGGCTATGTTGCTTGGCCAATAGGTCTTATAGAGCCATATGAAAAGGTCGTTCATTTACAATTCCCTACATTTTTCCTTCATACTTCCATATAAAACTGTGATTTAATTTTTTTATTTTCGCAGGGCAAGATGTCAAAGTGTTCGATAACACAACCCAAGTCTAAAGCTTCAATTAGCCAACAGAGCATAAGGAGACCAACCTCATATCGTGATCAAATAGTATTGATTACACTACAATTGATCGATGCAGGAGGACGGGAAATACGTCTTGAAAGACATATCTACAATGTTGGCGGTCTAGTTGATTATGTTACTGTCGAGGTCATGCACGACATATGTACTCGTGATTGGGTTAGTGCTTCAGCTATCAACTTCTGGATAAGGTACTTGACCATTATCGTTTATCACTGTTATTAATATTTCTTGTTCCATTTCTTTTGTTTTTCATGACATTGTTTTTTTTATACCAGGCATTTATACAATGACTGCTTCATGGATACAAATATGGTCCAATTCGTATTTGTCAACCCTTATCTCGTTGGCCACTATGGGGGTCAAGTAGATAAACATGCGCTGTCTAATGATCTAAAAGATTACTTTAGAAAGAGAGCGACATTGACTACGCTATTTTTAGTGCCATACAATGCTCGGTAAGTTATTAGTGGTACAAGTTTTCTTTTTATTGTTTAACTTTTATCATACCATGATTGTTGAAACTAATTTTTTAAAATATTTTAGGCGCCATTGGATATTGATAGTTATCAATCCAGCGGAACCTTCAGGCCCTCGCATTTACTATGTGGATCCTCTAAAGGATGGTCTTTCACAAAACCGTTTTGATATGTTACTATTATTCAATGGGTAAGTATACGTGCATATGTGTAAATATTTGCATGTGATTGAATAATCAAAAGTCATCAGTTTCTATTTGTTTTGTTAGTGCATTGACTGCGTATCGGTCCTTTGTCTTGTTAAGCTACTCTAAAGCTGCTGACCCTCACTTTAGCTATCCTTGGAAGAAGATGCTGGTATTGATATATGAATTTACTCAAATTTTGTTAGTAAACAATTTTTATTCATAAACAGAGTTAAATATTGTATTATATTTTTGCAGTGCCCTTTCCAACCCAATGATAATGATTGTGAGTATTATGTCATGAAATTTATGAAGGATGTAATTACGCATGATCAGGCATTTATTCCTCAAAAAGTAAGTCATTTAGTTGCACTCCATATTGAGTTTTAATTAAATTTAATTAGTTCTTGATAATTACGTTTTGCTGATTTTAATTCATTTTAATTTGTGGCTGATTGTATATATGTGTAGTATTATGAAGATCAACGTTGTGACACTTTGACTGACCATCAGCTTGATGAAGTGATCGAGGAATGGTGTGAATATGTTTTTAGGCAAATCTCTAGGTAGCTATATTATTTAATTCATCACTAGCTGCAGGCCTTTGTTGTGTTGTTTCTTGGCAATTGTTGTGTCATTCATGCATGTAATCAAGTTGAATTTGTTATATAATTCATTCACGTATAATATATTGTATACTTATTTTATGTTCTACTTTAACTAATTAATCATTTGTTTGTATCATTTTGAAGTTATATCTATTATTGTTGTTTGCTTTTCTTCATTCTGCAGTATTGTGGATATAGATACAAAATGTTTAGTAAATCATGCAGTGTGAAATATTGTACAATTATGGGAGATATGATCGAACAAAAAATAAAAAAAATAAAAGAGTTTTTGTGGCGCTTTTTTAAATAAGGGCCACAGGAAGAGCCAAAAAAAAAGAGAAAAAAATACCCTCCTGTGATGCTTGATGGGCCAAGCGCCACAGGAGGGGGACTCCTGTGGCGCTTGGTGGGTCAAGCGCCACAGGAGACCCACCCTCCTGTGGCGCTTGGTGGGCCAAGCGCCACAGGAGACCCCCCTCCTATGGCGCTTGCCCCACCAAGCGCCACAGGAGGGTATTTTTTTTAAACAAAAAATTATAATGCTGTGGTGCTTACCAGCGCCACAGCTTCTTTTAGTGGCGTCCAGATATGTAACACTTCTCTAGTGCCACAGCTAATCCATTTATAAGCGCCACAACTTTGCTTTTTTGTAGTAGTGGCTTATTGAAAGTGAGCCCAACAAATTTTTTTAAAAAAATTTGTTACACATACTTAACTGTTATTTGCCAATAACTATAAAAAATTACACATATATAATGGTTTTTCAAATAATTGTTAAATAAGCCCCTTCCTTTAGTGACCAATACTTTACAATTCATCATTTTAACCGTTAAGTATTGTATATAATATATCACAGTTATTATTTAAAAACTGCTAAATATAGATTGTTATATTTAACAGTCATTGTCTTACAACTATTAAATATAGTGTCCAATATATAATTGTTCTATTTGAAAAAACATAAATTATAGTGCCCAATATTTAACAATTTAAAACTGTTATATATAAATATTTAAAGTTTGGATTTTTAACAGTTAAAAATTATTAAATATCGGTAAAAAAATAATTAAATATAGATAAATCTATAATAGTATGGCATAGGAGGTAGTATATATATAACAGGAAAGTTACTACGTGAAGCAAAAGGAAAGCCTTTTTTTTTAAATTAAGTACCTATTCGGAAAGATCGATGAAAAATATATCTTACATTACGTCATTGGTATACAGAACTGAGGAAAGAGCAAAACAAAACAAGAGTCGCTGCACCAATGGAAGTTGGCGCAGATGGGTAAGCATCTGCGCCACACCAATCCGTTCCTGGGTCTGATCCCAGGAAACGGAAGGTGTAAAGAATTTCTATTGGGAGCTCTTTCTTCTGGGGCGTCTCAAAGAGGTGAATTCCTGTCGGGCCTATCAGATTGGGGGCGTCATGACTAGTCGGTTGTCGGGGGCCCATGTCGGTAAATCCGGCGTTGGCCTTCAGGTTAACATCGGATACCTGGAAGGTGGGTGCACCGAAGGTAAAAAATGATTCATTGCATAAACCATAAAAAAAAAAAAAAACAAGAGTCACTGCTAGAGTCAAAGTCGATGTAGAAAATGTGGGTGCGTGTATAACAAGAAAGATATTTGGGAAAATAATGATAAAAAATTAATTTTAAAATTACGAAATACAAAATTAGGTTTATTATTAAGAATGGACAAAGTAATGATAAGACTTAGTAAACAATTCATAATTTTAAGATTTTATAATTTTAAAATTCTTTTATTATTATTTCTCCCATGATGTTTCGTGAAGCATACGGAAGAGTGAAGACTTCCTGTTTTCATGGTTTAGAAAGTGGGTGCCCACAAACTCACCTTATTGAGTTCATATTTGACACGCATTCTAATTTTTTTAAAATAAAAATAAAGAAAATTAATGTGAGGCATAGAAAAAGATAAAGTTAGGAGGATTTCAATTCAAGCATACTTTAATTTCCACCACACAACTCCAACAACTCCAACATATAGCAGTAAGTCAACATTTATCTCATCATATTTTGCACCGTTCATCACCAATTTAATGTCGATTTAATTAATTCCTATTCACACCGTACTTCAAAATTGAAACCACCTCTATCACCCCATGATGGAATCACCAAAACCCAGCGTCATTCCAGGATTTTCGCTTATCTTCTTTATAGTTATAAGCTTCATCAGAACAAGTACTCCTCAGACACCCAACTACGTTGGAGATGACTGCCATAACAAAACCCCACAAACTCTTGCTTCCTCGTACAAAGCCAACCTTAACCAGCTACTCACAAGGTTGTCCGCCGATGCTTCCATGAACAAACATTTCAGCAATACCATCATCGGAAACACCACAAACGCCATCGTGTATGGGCTATACGACTGCCGTGATGATGTTGCCGAATACTTCTGCCAGTTCTGTGTCACTACTGCTACCAGAGAGGTTCTCCAACGTTGCCCCAATCAATCTTCTGCTGTAATATGGTACCGATCTTGTGTATTAAGCACGCCTATATATGTTTGGGTTGAAGTTTAATATGTATATGCTTATTAACGCCTAGACTTTTTTTCTTTTTTGGGGATTTGAAATCATAGTTTAGCAAGTTAACAATATGATATAGATAATTTGACTATGTTTTTTGTTTGGTTTTAATGTTCTTAGAGAAAGAATATTTTACAAGATATGAGCAACTTAATTAGGAAATTATATATTCTTCTGTCAACTGTTTTGTATTCTTTATGCTATTTTGTTTAAATATGAGCAATTTACTTTTTCTGAAGTCATTAGTTGTTGAACATTCATTGTTAGAAAATCTTTGTCTCAGTAAGTTTCTTAACGAGGACTTGTGGGTTTTGTCCTTTACTTTTAATCTGAACTTACGTCTATTTAAATAAAATAAAACTCATTCAAATTTAATTATAATTATTCAAAAATAGGAACGCAAGGAAAAGATAATTGAAAATTAAAGGAAGAGAGAAACTAGTTGTTCGCCAGAAACATAACTTCTTATATTAGTACAGAATATTCTACAGAAACCCTTGTGACAATAAGAAGATTGTGAGTTTAATCCCTATAATAATAATAATCTATTATGAAAGTCTCGGTTTATGTTTCTTGTTCTTTACAATAGGGGAAAACTTCTTTACATAATCATAATACTAGCCAGTATATTGGATTCACCATAATCCTTGAATTTCTTGGTTTTCAAAATAGCCTTGTTTCACTTAATACAATAGATGAATCCTGGCATCACTTAAACGACCATTCCTTATGCTAGTTTGTGTTTTGGTTGCAACTGCAACATATATAGGTACAGCTATTGCATCCTGCGATACTCTAACGAGAACTATTTTGGGAAGGCAGCGATGACCCCGTTATGGTCCGGGGGAGGAGAGAAGAAAGTGTCGGATCCGACGGAGGGAAAGAAGGCTGAGAGTTTCATAAGGAGTCTGATCGAAGAAGCGACCGAGGAGGCAAAGAGGTTGAGCGCATGGGGAGAGTTTAGTTTAGGTATGTTGAATTTGTTAGATACACGTACAAATTGATGTTACTTTTCTATGACTTAAACCAATTAACAAGGCATACCTCACCTTATATATACCTTTAATTCAAGGGGAATTGCATAAAAGTCGCAAGGAAGAGAAAAAATCACAAGGAGGTCTTTTAAAATTATCAAATTGCATTAAAATACCAATGAGACTTGGCCTAGCTTAATTCAAATTAAGAAAATGCCACTTTACCCTTATTAATTTTAAGCAACCAATGGCAAGTTCTCTATGTTATCGGTGGCACTCTGACTCATCATTAGTTGCTCAATGACTTGTCATTGTGGCACCCTTACTTGTTATTAGTTACTCAATGACTTGTCATTAGTTACTGAAATTAATAATGGTAAAATGATCTTTTCTCAATTACAATTAATCTAGCCTAAGTCCTATAGGACTTCAATACAATTTGATGATTTGAAGGGATCTGTTATTCATTTTTTTTCTCTTTTTTGAGACCTGTATGTAATTACCCCTTAATTCAGTGCCTAACTATTTAACGTGGGACGTATTCTAATAAGGTGGTGGAAGAACAAGGTATGCGTTGGTACAGTGCAGTAAAGACCTTTCCAACGAGGGTTGCAGGCAGTGTTTGGAGGCTATGTTGAATAAAGCTATTCAATGCTGTGAGCAGAAGCAAGATTGGCAAGTTGGGTCGTCAACTTGTATAATCAAATACACTAATTACATGTTTTACCAGTCACCATCTAACCATAATCCTAAGACAGGTAGGTACGATACTGAGATAAACAAATCTTGCGTTGTGGGAAATGAAATTTTTAGACTAGAAGATCAATTTAATTTCAGTTTAGGTCAGACAATTTCTCAAATTGTAATGAAGGCTAAAGGTCCTTAGCTCATAATAATCCAACATGAAATTTGAATATTATTAGCTTATTTTTTTTATTCTTTAAGGTTCAATATATATCGACATATATTGTTAGAAGTTCATGCTATCTTGTCAATGTTGCAGCCAATAATGGAGTTAGCAAGTCAAAAGCCTTGATCATAAGCGCAAGTGTATTAATGATTGTCGCTGTACTAGGTTTTTCTTTCTACCTATTCAGGCGGAGCAAGAGTAGAAAAGGTATTTATCCCAACATTTATGTGGATTCACTATTATAGGAAAATGCAGTTGTAGCGTCTAGTTTTTTAAATTTTTAGCATTTCAAAAACGCAACATACTCTATTGTTAAAAAACCAATTGAATTTAAAACAAGTTGTATCGCTTCCTTGTATATATATATTTTTAAAAAATATATACACATGCTGCATTCAATATATATATCTAATTGGAACTTTCAATCTAATAATATCAATAAAATCTTCCACTGTTTATTTTAATTCCCGCATCACATCATCGAACGCATACACCATTATGCTCTATTAAATTTCTCAAAGATCGCTCTCTGACACCTCTAATTGTCTATATATGACCATACAATCAAAATATAACTCTAAATATGATTGTCTTGTAGATGAAACGCCGTCGGAGAGCACTCCTATAGTTTATGACCTTTCTCAAAGAGATAGTTCACAGAACACGGACCTTCCCACAATCCCTTTGCTTGTGATACAACAGAGCACTCAATACTTTTCAGAAGATTCCAAATTGGGAGAAGGTGGATTTGGTCCGGTTTATAAGGTATGAATATTAGGATTTGGAAATTTCAATTATTGAATGGTTTGATTATTTGTTTTACTTAAATTTTAATTTATTTTCAATACAATTTCTTTGCTTAAATTTACAATCGACTCACTATAATTGTACACAAATTTAGTTTAGCTTTTAATTATAAAACTTATATTATTATCTAAATGTTACAAAGATGTCTTAGATTTAATTAGCCATATACACTTTTGTCATGATCAATATCTTATCTCTTTTGAGTCAATATAAAACTTATTGCCTTTCTCTTATTCATAGTGCCAAAACTTATCAAATTAACAAAATATTATAGGCAACATGTCTCAAATATCAATATAAGTGTGTATATTCCATATAATCTTCCTCTTACCCATATATATCACTTTGATATGAAACAAGTGCTTTCTTAGCATAAAACCTTTATATCACATCTAACTTTACCATAGGATATTGTTGGATAGGATTTCACCTAAGAAAGGATGAATTGGGTGATATTAAAAATTTTGAAATTTTAAATCAAATAATTAATAAGAATATGTTAGAAAGATATCACTTAGGAGAGTAAGAGCCGATAACACAAAGATTTGTATTGGTTCGTTCTCAAACACTTAACCTATGTTCAATCTTCATAACGCTTTTGAGATAATTCAACTATCTTCTCTAATATTTGAAAGGGCTCTTGAGGATCAATACAAATGGAAGTCAGTCACAATCATGAAGTTATATTCCTCTTCCTTATTAATCTACACACATAACTTACTCTTCAAAACACCATATATGATATTATGATTCCTTTTATTATTTCAAGGGTGAAGGTGCAAATTTAGAAGTCAACAATTTCACTGGGAGCATCCATAAGACTTATTTATTTTTGGGTGAAAAAGTAGGAATAAACTATTTTTTGGGAGTATATTAGCAACGCCGTTAAATCTGTGTAACTGTCGTTACTTTTTGAAATGTGGGACCCAATAGACTTCTCGTCTGCATTATTTTAAACTAAGGGGTGTAGTAATATTTCAGAATCTTTTGGGGGTTATCTGAAATGAAATTTTTTTCATGTGGCCTAAGTGATATTTTCCCATTAAAAAAATATTAAAATAATACAGAACAAGAAGGCTGTTGGGACCCACATTTCAAAAAAAAAGTTTATTTCTACTTTTGCAAAAATATATAAGTCTTATGGATGCTCTAAGTGAAATTATTGACTACTAAATTTGCACCTTTGCCCTTATTTCAAATAAAAGGAGTATATCATATTTAGTGACCCATATGCCTTACTTATTTTTAAAATAAGGTCTACTTTAAATGAGATTGGGCTTATCCTAATGCACCAATGCTGAATTTGATAAAATTCAACAGCGAGGTTTGTTAAGAAATTTTTTTTTCTGGTATTTTTATGGAGTACTTGATAATTCTCTCAACATTTATTTTAGGATGTTCGAATATGAGTGGATCTGAGTTGATGTAAGATGTCATGCCCAATATCTGAATTTTATCAAATTCACCGGATTAGGATTGGGCTTATCCTACCAAAATATGACTTATTCCAGCAAGCCTGAAACAATGCCCAACCACAACAACACAATCTAATAAAGTCCAAAAGGATCTAGCCTTTCCTTCGAAAAAAGTTGTCATAGTTTGCATGTTGTAAAGTACCAAACTCAAAGTAGATAAACATCATTCAACCATTACTCAAAGCTAATTAGAATGATTTTGAATGACCTAATTAACCTCGCTTGTATTTGCTAGTTTCAACTCAATTAGAGATATGTCTATATTGAGCCAAACATGGCGCTTGAGTTAGATAAATGCACCCTAGCTACAAGAAAATAGGGCTTGAATTAGGTTAGTGTAATATATATTCACCTCGACTCAATCCATATTTACTTCTTGTTTATCATATAGTTACCTTATAGGGTATTTGATTTAGCCTTGTCAAATATAGTATTTCTTTTTAAATGTATAATCAACCTTTTTATTAGGGAACACTACCAAATGGGAAGGAAATTGCTGTGAAAAGACTCTCTCAAACTTCAGGTCAAGGTTCACAGGAGTTCATGAATGAAGTGATATTCATAGCAAAATTGCAACATAGAAACCTTGTTAGACTCTTGGGCTTCTGCATGGAGGAAAATGAAAAGCTACTTGTATTAGAGTTCATGCCAAATTCTAGCCTTGACTCACACCTTTTCAGTATGTTTTCCTAACTCTCTCTCTCTCTCTCTCTCTCTTTACACTTTTACTCTTTGTATGGCTCAAAACTCGTATTCGTGAGTGATAATGTAACTTAATAGGGCAACAACCATGAACGTATACAATAATATGTTTCTTAGAGCATGAGTTTACATATGTATGTTTAACATGTGTCTTAATCATGGTTGGTTCGTCACTTATATGATTAGTATGATAATATGATAAAATTATGCGTATCCATTAACTTTTCTTGCAATACTGGGTATGTTTGGTTGAGCGATTCGATTGCTTATAAGTTGCTTTTTAATAGTGATTTACGGTATACGAAGTAAGTATGTGAGAGGAGTTGTGTCTCGATTTACGTAAAAAGCAACTTATAAGTTTTTTTAAGTCTAAACAAACATGCTTACTATCTTTTAAATACAAGGTTTCATGAGGAACATAATCAACCAATTACATTTCATGTCTGGCTTTCTTGTTCTTTAAGTACTTGATAATTTGGATATTAATTTTTGTTGATTCATTCCTATATATGAAAAGAATTTAGATATATATGATTTTTTCCCTTAATTTTGAGACATAAGTCAATTAAGAAAATCTCATCTAGTCACCTCCCTTAGAACTATCTCTCCGATGTGTAGGATGATTGTCAAAGAATCTGGCCTTTTTCAC
The DNA here is from genome assembly GCA_963242795.1 of Inga leiocalycina. Taxonomy (NCBI): domain Eukaryota; kingdom Viridiplantae; phylum Streptophyta; class Magnoliopsida; order Fabales; family Fabaceae; genus Inga; species Inga leiocalycina. The sequence continues at coordinate 26,992,810 of OY725329.1, read as the reverse complement.
ATGATAATAAATCACACACTACTTAATCTAATGATTTAATGATTATCTAAATCAATTTAGAATTCTAATTAATCTAAAAGTTTTCAAAATTAATTATGGCATGCTTAAGTGGTATGTGCTAATACAAATGTAACATGCATCTTGCAAAGGTAAGAAGTGAACCCTAGTTACCTCAATTTTTTAAATCACAAAATGAGTAAGGAAGCCTTCCAACAAGAGCCGAGAAAGCCAAAATGATAAACTTATATGCGTGCGATGTGAAAACATGCCAAATAACCTTCAACAACACCCTACAACAATATATCTTAGTTGCAAGACACAATTATATTATAGCCTAAGCAATAACAAAGCCTAAAGCCTTGAAGTCCAAGACTACTTGCAATATAATGGAGTTTTGCAAGTTAAACCTCCTAGGATATGTGTCCCTTAACTTAACTTCACATAAGAACCAAAATACCACATTAATTCAACTTCACATAATTAAATTTTATTTATAGTTAGATAATAGTGATGATTCTAGGACTAATGAAGAGACATAGAATTATCCATAATTATTTCTTAGTATCTAACTATATATCCTCTCTCTATTTCAGTTTATTGTATAATTTATTGATATACGACTCAGTTACCTGAGAGAGCATATCATTCAAACTAAAAATATGCATTCCATTTATATTATATCATTTGATGCCTTAGTTGATTGATTAACTGCATTGATTATTAGTCGATTCTTCCGTTTTCATTACTACTTCAAAATCAAGCCACATTTAAAAAGAGCATTAATTAGATTTGCGTACGGCATTGTAATTACCCTTTGAATGTGCATTTTCCTATGTTTAACATTGTAATTCAGTACTACACCTTTCAAACTATGAAAGAAAAAGAATATGAAAATAATAATATTTGAGAGTTAATACTAACTTTGCCTTAATATCTATATTCAAATTTATGAATCCACATTCCCTACTCATCCAAAAGATGAGCAGGAAATGCTTATCTCCAAATAAAAGGGTTTTTTTTATAATTTGTTTCGAAAAAATACTCCAGGCACTAAAAATTGATTAGGTTAAGATAGTGGGTGTTAAAAAAATATTTTAGATATTGGGTACTACTGGAAAAATATTTCAGGATATTGATGTTGCAGGAAAAATATTTCGGAATGCAGGACTAAAAAGTAATTAATATGAGATACTGGGTGACAAAAATATTTTAGGGTACAACATATAAACAATTTAATTCAAATAAATAAGAATACATTAAAAAATTTAAAAAATGGTGCCCACCCCAAAATTGGGGGATGAGCATGCCATGGTCATCTTTTGGATGAGCGCGGCATGCGGACCTTTAATCTATGGTTGCAACCTATACAAACCACGTTGCAACCAACTCAGACGTTATTTTTCACATTAGAGGATCCTTGCGCCATGGTCTTCATGTCTCTCGTAGTTCTTTTGCTTTACAAGTTTACTTTGATTCTAACAACAGTGGGTCCTACTCATAAAACTTTAACTACTATTGAATTCTAAATTATGCTTGATAATTCTCTTGTCTTCTAGCGTAGTGCGAACGAAAACGTACACTAAAAGGTTTCTCAAGCATGGAAGTACAATGTTCTGCACTTATATAATTTATTATATTGATATTACAGTACAACCCGTATCGCTATTCATCTCTTGACAATTCATCTTAACTTTGAATGACTTATATTTTATATATAGACACATCTGTTAGATACAAATATTTTTCATTTGTTATGATGACCAAATTAGCATTAGAGAACATTTTAATGCTGCATTTTTCATCCATTGAAATTGAAAACTACTAATAATGAGATATGTGAGTAGCATGTTGTAGTTCACACATAAATATATATGTTTTGCACGTATATGATTTCATCTTTGTAACATCCTTCTTTTATAATATAAAACCATTTGATACCCAAATTTGGACATCAACAAGTGATGGCGTCACATTTTAGTTCTAAATTTTGTTTTTGTTAAGTATTATGCAACAAAATTTCAAATGAGTCTCTTAGAAAGCAACTAACAGTTTTTCTTTCTTCTCCATATGCTCTTGTCAAAAATTGTCAGATGATGAAAATAGAAAGAAGCTAGATTGGACGAGAAGACTAAATATTATTAATGGAATTGCAAGAGGGCTTTTGTACCTGCATGAAGACTCCCGGCTTAGGGTCATTCATAGAGATTTGAAACCTAGCAATGTCCTTTTGGATTATGAGATGAACCCTAAAATATCAGATTTTGGATTGGCAAGGACTTTTGAAGGAGCTCAAAATCAATGTAATACAAGACGAATAATGGGCACATAGTAAGTGTTAGATACAACTTATTCATTTTTTTTCTTTTTTACTTTTAAATTAGTGTTTAAATTGTCTAAAGAAAGGTTAGCTCTTGGATAACTCAACAGAGCTATTTGAATTGATTGAAAACAGTGGCTACATGGCTCCAGAATATGCAATGGAAGGATTATTTTCGGTGAAATCAGATGTTTTTAGTTTTGGAGCTCTTCTACTAGAAATTATATGTGGAAAAAAGATTAGCGGTTTCTACCTCTCTCAACATGGTCAAAGTCTGCTATCTTACGTAAGTTATTTTGCTGATCTTATCTCATCAAGGAATATTGATTTTGCAACTATAACCCAATTTTAGGACATTCTTTATTTCAAAATGACAAAATTTGCAATTGCTTAATTGTAGGCTTGGAATTTCTGGTGTGAAGGAAAATGTTTGGAACTAATGGACCCCATCCTAGAAGATTCATATATAGAAAATGAAGTTTTGAAGTGCATACATATTGCTTTGCTTTGTGTTCAAGAAGATGCAGCAGATAGGCCAACCATGTCCACTGTTGTCGTCATGCTTGCAAGTGACAAAATGTTATTTCCCATGCCTAGGCGTCCTGCATTTTCAGTTGGAAAAATGGTCACAGAAGATTTATCTAGTTCAAAAAATTCTAAAGATGCTTCTATTAATGAGGTAACCTTATCATCCATCAAACCAAGGTGACAAAACTAATTTAATAGATGAAATAGATCCTCTACAGCAACTGCACAATCCAACGAGAAGAGAGATCACAAAGAATGGTGACTTGATATGTGGATCCCTTTCGTTTCTTTATTTTTTGGGTTAAGGTGCATCTAGTAGCACCTTGAAGTATAATCTTAAGTCCATCTAGCACCCTAAAGTATTTCGTGATATATCCAACACTTTAGGGCGTTGGACGCAACATGCAAAAAAAAAAAAAAAAATTTATAATACTAGATGCACCAAAAAATACTTTAACATGCTGGACTTACTTTGGAAAGATTACTTTACTAGATACACTGCAACATACTTTAAGATGCTAAACACATTTAGGAGAATACCTCAGGTGCTAGGTTCACCTTAACCATGTTTTTAAACTATTTCATGAAAGCATTGGACAGAGTTTGGGACAAAGTTTACTTAGCCATCAAGATCAAATAATGAGATAAGGCTTCTAGATTTTGATGTCAGAGAAATTCACATTTGATTGTGCCTACCTAAAGTGTATGAGCGAGTGTGTATCTTATGACACTCTCATTGTTATATTGTTATCAAAGATCTTTATAAAATCACCCAATAAAAGTGTTGGAATTTTTTCCTTCTTTTAAGAGAGAAGGCTTTTCATATACCCTATATTTGAAATTTAATTTTGAAGGTATATAATTGTTATTGTGTATATGCATATTTGACTTGTTATGTTGAATAATTAATTGATTCTAAATTCTGCAGAATACTTGTTTATTTACAAAATATGCATGGATATATAATTCTTATTGTGTATATGCATATTTGACTTGTTATGTTGAAATGTTGAATAATTAATTGATTCTAAATTCTGCAGAATACTTGTTCATTTACAAAATATGCATGGATCTTCTTTTGTGGAGAAAGCTTCTTTATATACTGTTTACATCTTTGTAAATAATTAATTGAATTTTGTGAGTTGGGGTTAGCCAAATCTAGAAACATTTTAGCCTAAATTAAAAAATCTTTTACAATATTTTAGTTCGGAAAGTCCTAAAAACAATTGGCGATATTTTATAAAATTGATGCCACATTACAAGAGACAAACAATGACGCAAGATCGAAGAATCAAGAACCTTGGCAGAGAAGGCACAACAACCTAGTCATCAGGAAAACTCTACAACAAAGACCAGGAAGCAATAATCTCTAGACCTCAGCTTCAATCAACAAGGCCTAAAAGCAACCATCTGTAGATTTGGGCTTAACTTAACATAGGCAAGAAGAAACTAGTAGCTTCAACAATGTTGGCCCACAGGATCCAATAAAAATTGGTCCAGTTGATAAAGAGATTGATTCATAACCACAAGATTATGGGTCTAAATCCATTAATATGAGGATCTTGTTGATGAGTAATTTGTAAATATATTTGTAATCGCTTTCATTTTAGCCTAAATTAAAAAATCTTTTACAATATTTTAGTTCGGAAAGTCCTAAAAACAATTGGCGATATTTTATAAAATTGATGCCACATTACAAGAGACAAACAATGAAGTCTGAGACAAACAATGAAGTCTCTCGCACTTTGCTGCTTTGAAGTCTGAGACGCTGGATATGAGCTCTTTTTTTTGGCGGGTGAGAATAAGCCCAAACAAACACAAAACGTTAGAAACCCATTGATAGAATCCTCAGGGCCAGAAGGCCAGATCATCATTCCTTTCTTTTTAATATATACATATATATATGAGTATATTTTAATGAACAGTCCCCAAAACATCATTAAGCTGCTAAATATTTTTTGTCCAGTGATTAAGCAGCTAAATATGAACCTTGAATCCTTGATAAGTTTTTGTCCCACCTTCACATTTGTATAATTGTTAGAATAATTATTTTATATATAATAAGTTTACAAATAATATTGATTATTAATAAATACATATTAAAGGAAGAAGGAAAATATGTAGAAGGGCATTTTTATCCACTTATAATTAACTCCCCTCATCTCCCTTTCTAAACCAAACAAGATACCAAACCTCCCATTCTCTCTTTTTAAACCAAATAAAATTATAACCTCCCGTAACCTAACTTAAATAAACCTTACATAACCTAGCCCCTATTGAACCAAACACACCCTTAGCGTCATGTTTTTATTAGTATCGATGTTGCCGGTGGTTGCGTCGTCGTTTGTCAGTCTTCCGTCGTCAATCCGCCATTGCTGTTTCTCTTTGCTCATATCTCAATTTTTTTGTTCTTTCTCCTTGCTCTGCTAGGTGACTTGGTCTTCTTTTCTCCTCAGCCGACCTGTGTTGTGGGTGTAGGATAAGAACTCATTTGGTTTCCTTTTCTCCTCCATTGCTTCTAAGGACTCTATCCATATAGGTAAACTCAAACTCCTTTTTTTTTCTAATTTTTTGTGTGAAGGTTGTGAGTGTGTGAGACTTCGTTGAGCTCCTATGAGTTTTGGTTGCTGTGATCTATATATGCATGATTTAAGGAGGGTGATGGAAGTTTAAATAAGCTGGAATTATAGTTCAAGATGCTTGATGAACTTAGTTGATTATGATTGCATATAGGGTGTTTGTTATAATGTCTAAGAGAAGAAATTTGCTTGGAATATTGTTGCAACTACTAACTAGCTAAGGCCTATGTGATAAGAAGAATAAAATGGACTTATGAGTTGTTTTATGTTAAGTTCGAATCGGATAAGAAATCTAACTTAAGAGGCCTTTTGGATACCTGAGCATGTGTCATTGTTGGTAGATTGATTTGGTGCTATTTATTGTGATTTGTATGATCAATTTAGTAAACGGGTAGGTTGGATGGAATTTTCCATTGATTACTTAGATGCTTGGAAGTTATGGTTATTAACATATGAATTAAGATGCTTGCATTATGGAGTAATATTTTGCACCCTTGAGGTGTTTCATGGAATGCTCTAAAGAAAACGGTTCATTTAACTATGTGTTTACATAATATTTTAATGGGGGAGAATAATTTATATACTATTTCGGATTGATTATGGTTTATTCTTGGGTTCCCATGAGATGCTTGAAGGAAATAAAATTTATTTGCTCTTATATATAGGAAATTTGAATGTTATAAAGTTTTATGACATAATTGAGAAGGAAACCTTGCAAGAATTATAATACGAGCTGAGGGTGCATTATATCTTATATGATGATAATTGGTAAAGAAGTGAATTTGGAAAGGAAGCTTATTCAAATTTGTATTTTTTGTACCTTTAAGGTCACAAGAGGATGGCTTCATTTTATTTCTGTTAAATGTGTTGAAAATAGTTTATTTTAGTTTTGGAGACTTTGTGATATAATATAAATGTTTAAAGTTGTTTGGGTAATAATACGAAGATGTAAAATTGTTCTATGAGATGACTTATAGAATGCACATAAGGTGCTTGATAAAATGTGAAAGAAAAGAGGGTGTTTCAATGTTTTTTTATAGTATATTGGTGGAAACTAAGAAAGGTTAAGGAAAAATGGAGAACTTTACTGAATGGGATATTATAAGCATTTTTGGGAAATTATAATTGAAGTAATGTTGGAATTGTTTTGGACATAAGGAGAGGAAAGACTAAATATGTTGGAAGTTGAATGTTAGGAAAGAGTTACACAAGTAAAAGCACTACACATGAGTGAATAGCATCCTATTATAATTGTTATAAATAAAATTTTTACTTCTTGTCAAATTTTTATGTTAATTACCATATTAACAAGCACGATTTAATCAAAGAAAGCTTGTCAAACTTATTTCATTTTCTTATTGATATTGAAATGAGTAAAGATTGATGGTTTTTTTTGTTGTTGTTATTTATTCTTCTTCAATTGGATCATAGTATAACTAATGATTATGCATGAAAATGATAAGGAAACTTTCGAGATATCTTTCATGAATTTTCATGTTAATATGGTCTTGCACTTTGAAATGTTCATACATTAGTTTTTATTAGTTGGAAAGGATTTAATTGGCAGATTGAATTTTAAGGAAAGAGTTGAGATATTGTTTGTGAACTTTCGTATTGGGGTATTCTATTATGATGTATTTGATATGAGCTATGATTATCTTACAAGAATAACTGATGCTTTGATAAATTGGCTCCAAGCATACGTAAAAATGTTTTTGAGAGGATTGAACACAAAACGCTAGTTACTAATAGTAGTACTATTAGTCCTTAGCACGCTATGGTTAATCTCAAGCTCGTTGATATTCGTAGACATAGTACTTATGCTTGATATTTGTTGGATTCATTCTCACACTTGTTATTCTTGGGTCTTGTACCTATTCTTGTTTCATTGCATCATGTTGTGCTTGCTTTTGGTTACTTACACACGTGAACTATGTGTCCATGCTTGTATTCATGGCCTTGAGCTGTGCTTGGTTAGTTACCCTTATGGGCTGTGTGTCCATGTTTGTTACTCATTCTATTGAAATCCTATGAAAAGATAAGATTTGAGATTTACTGTTTAGTGATCCTGTTAACAAACTATTTGGTCACGTACTCAATTTTATGAGTAGAAATATAGTTTCATTATTGTTGATAATTATATAATTAAGACATGGAGATTTATTATCATGCTTTGTTTTTCAATATTACATATGTTTAAATCATTTCTTTTCAGTTTTTTTTTATTTCAATATATGGAACGTTATTCACCAGAAGATTGTTTTTGGCCTCAAATAGAACTGCTGACCATGCACCTTTTGCTGAGTAGTAAAGAGCTTCCTTGTTGACCTAAAACATGAAGACCTATTTTGAGTAGCTATTAAATGATGTAAACTGAAAATTACACTTATGCCTTTACTTCTGTAGTTAGTTTCTCCACGTAGCTAATAGGCAGGTTCTTGTCTTCCTTTTATATGTTGGGCATATGTTATGTGTTAGCTCTCATAATGTTTTGATAATAACAAACCTTGATTTATTAATAATATAAACCTCGAGTGATAATTAAACTCTTTGAAAAGCAAAAAGTAAAACTCTCTGGTAAATTCCTCAAGCTTGGCACCATCAGTTGAGTGATGGTTTATGCACTCACGTGATGGTCAAATAAGAGTGTAATGTTACCAAAGAGGATCACTCGAGTGATGAGCTTTCACTTCTAGATCTTTTCTAAGTCACTCGATAATGATCAAAGTTTGTGAAAGTCCTCAAAGGCAAATCACTTGAGTTATGGGCAATCACTTGCAGGTTAAAAGTTAATAATCTAAAGAAACAGATTACTTGAGTGATAAATTAAGGCACTTGAGTGAAGAGGTTAAATCACTATGATCAAAGACTAGATCACTCAAGTGAAATGGAATTCACTCAAGTAATGTCAATCTTCTGAGAGTCACTCGCAAGTAACCTTGAAGTACTGTGATCTTTTTTAAGATCACTCGAGTGATTGTTTAAATCACTTGAATGATCCATGATCAGTTGCAAGTAACCTAAAAGTACTGATAGGTCTGAGAGGAGATCACTCGAGTGATATACTTGAGCACTTGAGTGATATCATTTATTTGGAAGGCATTTGGAAGTGATCTAGCAAATACTTCAAAGTTTTATAAGATCACTCGAGTGATATTCATTTTTTTTAAATATCAGTACCAAGTTCCTTGTGTCAAACCCTCCTATATTTAATGTATATGTATGGATTATTACTTAATTTCCATGTATATATTAATATAATAGCAATACTGATACTATTGTCTTGGTTGTACACTTTGATCTACTACTCTCTGATAATTTTGATACCAAGTTCAGGTACTGATACCCTTATCTTATGTAACGATCTTACCTTTATGTGGGCCAATATTACCAAATATGTAAGTATTCTGATACCACCTTATGCTATCCTTACTATTACATCTACGCATATTCATATACATACATAATGTGTAGCCATATAAGACTACTCAACTATCTTTCAACATATTACAAAATATACAGATATTCAGCAAAATAGCTTCTTCATGTTTAGCTCCTTCCTTCACTCATCAGAGCTTACCTCTTTACCCTTTGTGCCACTTGTCTTTGATGTGTAATGAATTTCAGAAAAGGGTGAGGTTTAGAAGAATCTCAATAGTAATAGGCATCCAATCATATAAAATGCAAATATACAAAGCATGCGTTATAAGCATATCAAATAATGAGCATTACAAGAACATCTATCACATCAACATGTAGCACAACATACATAGATCACATTATCACAACGCTTGGTTACAAACACGAGCATTCACCTATCTTATACTTAGCTGCTTCGGCCATCCACCCAACATGTTCTGCATGCTCAAAACACATCACATGGTAAAACACACATGCAGAGCATTACATAGTATATGAAAGAAAGAGTTACTACCTGAAAGCCTTTTTGACAACTTGTCCTTGCTTATCAATCTCTTAGTCGGCCCTTGCAAAGATCGAACCCTGTAAATTAGAATTCACGAATGAATATGTTAGTACTTATTTCAAAATCTTGACCTCTAATAATACTTGGTTAGTTATCTTTTAAGTCTCTTACATTATGTCAAATAGGTATCAATGGAGTCTACACTAGCTTCTAGTACATGTTTCTCTACCCTATGAGATCAAGCTTATCACAATTTACCTTAGATACCTCACATCCGTAGGTTACCCTAATCTGGTAGGTTTGTCACCCAACTTAAAAAATTCATAACTTATTCTAGAAATTTCCAAATAAGGTGGTTCCATGTCCTACGGAAAGTTCTTTAAGTCATCGTTAAATGAAAAAAAGCACTTAATGCTTATTACAGGGTCAAAACCTCAAGAATTCACAACCAATATTACTGCATTAAAATGCATTCTAGTATTTGTGTCTCAACTTCAATAGGGCATAACTCACTATTGACAAGGCCAAATGGCTCACACTATATATCATTGGAAAGTTTTGGATGTCTGCTACAACACTGTAAAATATCATAGTTATTGGACAATGTTTGATCATTCAAAAACAACTCACAAGCAGACTAACTTGAATTTACCATAATCAACATCAACACTTTGAATTCCAAAATTATGGTTTTTTAACCAATCATCCAAAAATCATATCCACATGCTAGTCCTACACAAGTTTAGCCATAAAATCGATTTCTAACATCAAATTGATAAAATTCTAGCTCCAACCCCAAGACAAGGGCTGGCTGAATCTGACCCCTAAGGAACACAAGTTATGTTCTTGCAATTTCAACTTAAAGACATGTTATTATCATCATAAGACCTCATCTAACATCATGTTCATCCTCATTAAACCATTAAAGCTCTAATTCCCTCTCTTGTACAAAATCCTAGAGGGTCCCTAACTTCAAAAATACTCATCAAAACATCAAGACATTGTATTCAAATCGAAGCTTAATGATGACCTCTATTTGATTCTACGATCAATTCTTGATTCTGGAAGTACTTCCACCAACAAGGTGATACCAAATACCTCTGATAAAAAATTCAGAACTATAAAAACATAGCTCTCGATGAGTAGAAGATTTGTGAAGGCTCTGGTGGTTGAAAACATGATCTCGAGCTTGAAATCGGTGATTTATCTCAAGAACACTAAAATTCTCTCTTCTTTATTTTTCCTCTTAATTTTGGTGGCTACAAGAAATTTATAAGGCTTGGAGGTGTGGAAGATGTTTTTAATGACATGTGTAAAGTGTACAAAAATCATGGGTGCTGGATTCTCTTTTCAGAAATTACAAGGTTTTTGGAGATCTAGTGTGCCGAATGCTCTTTCTTGGAATTACAGGGTGCCCAATGCACCTTCTTAAATTTTGTCCCCCTTTTCCCTTTCTCATACTTTACTGACTTCATTATTCAGGTGAAAGGAAGCCTGATGAATTCATCTAGCTTCCAGTGCAGTATTCGAGAAAATCGAGTATGTAGCCAAATAGGAGACCAGTAAATTATATTGGCTACTCTCCATTTGTCTGATACTCTATTGTCAATGTCATTGTATGATTGGTTAATCAGGGGAAGAATTCAAAAGTTACTTTAACAAAGCTTCTTTAATAAAGCCACTTTTTGATATGGAGTCTTCTCGATTTGGTGACATGTGTCATGCTTTTACTTGAATGGTGCCATGAGTTCCCTATGCCTCATGATTTCACTACATATATGCTTAGGTGTCCTAGACAACTGACACCAGCAGGTGTCTCTTCAAAAACGTAGGGTACCTGCACCTACCATGAAAATGCCATGTGCACTCATACACCAGCATATTCTATCTGACTCATTAGTCACATATGTCTATGTCTTCAAGAATGCACCACATATGTGCTTGTGTGGCATAAGGTAGCGCCACATACCTCAAAAACTGCCATGTGTGAGCTTGTGTGTCTTATGTCACACCAAGTGTACATAGACACCGATAACTTTCATTCGACTATAGACATGTAAGGTAACTTCTTGTTGTGCGACCTAACAAGTTACTTTATAGATGTGGGACCCAGATAGTGCAATATATGCCTCTGGGTGTGGCCACCAAATTTTGCCAAATATGCCTAAGTGCCTATACACTAGCATCCTTTATTCGACTGCTTATATGTATTGAGCCTCATGTAATCTGGCTACTCGTTCTCAACCTAAAGGGCTGAATCATATAGTCCCATAAAACTCATTCTATCTTTAGGACTCTTTCCAAACCAGGTTTAGTATTCTTCTTGACTTAGGCTTATTAACAAGCTTCTAGTCCGAAATTCGAGATATTACACCTTGAGGCGATTATCAACACAACATCACCAAGAGCACTCGAGTGATAGAGACTAACACTTGAGTGATTGGAAATAACTTGAAGTAATTATTAGTCTCACTCGAGTGTGTTCTTCAGAAATTTATAAACACTTTCTCGATTATTCTAATACACATACTTTTCATTATGATATACTTCCTAAGCTCTTATACTTTTTCTGAATGTTACTAATATCATTTATGTGTAAGTTTGAGGTGCTTAATCAATAGATTAACTTCAACAACTCCAAAAGGAAAATTATGTCTGAAGCAATAAATGTGTAGAAGAGATGACCAATAAAAACACTCTTTCATCAACGACTATAATTAATCTCTAATGGATAGATTTAAAGGCTCATAACGGTCATTAAAGACATTCTATCTATAGATACAAAAGCATTCAAGATGGAGCAACTACCGAATGACAAAATCAATTCTGCTCATTGAGTGCTCTATTATTCTGTATGATTTTCTCTGAGATTCTTATTGTTCTTCAGTATTCATTTATTAGCTATTTGAGAGAGATTTTACTTCCTTTATTCATTACTCGTGTAAAGAGAATCTCAAGGTAGTGGGACCTTAAGTGGATATTAGCTTACTAAGTATAAGGGGAGTGAGTGTCTTGTTAAGGAACTTACTTGTACTATGGTGCCAAGAGCCCATTGAATCTTGAAAGTATAGTGAAAATCTCAGAGGCACTCTTAGGACTGGACATAAGTCAAGTAGTTAAGACTAAATCAGTGTAAATTATGGTGTACATTTCGGTGATATTTCTCCAACTCTTAAAATTTAATTAAGTGTTTTTATCTACAGTAATTCAAATTTTTAATATCACCCAATTCACCTCCTCTTGGGTGAAACATTTGACATGAACACTATGTATACATTGTTGTAGAGCAGAGCTCCATATATGGTAATCTCTTGCCAGCCATTATAGAATTTTTTGGGATGTCTGACTTGATGGAGGGACTTTACTGGAATTTCTACAAATGGCTTGATATTTTGATTTTGCAATATATATATAAATTTAAATGGAAATGATATATGCATGCTAAAGATTATTAAAATTAATATATTAGCCTATTGTGAGGCTTAAGGAATGTGAGGTCTCTCACTTATATTTCGTGCCGGTCACCCATTAATTTGTATGGTATGACAGTTTGGCATTAAAGCTTTGGTTTTCTATAGTTATGCGGAGCAAGGATTCTTCGGTGAGGTCTCAATTGTCATTATGAACTTAGGCATAATCATAATTGAGCCATCATTGAAGGCCTTATAGGTGATCTAGTTATGTCTTTCTTCATCTGGTCAATGATGTTTCTTTTTTTATAAGTCTTATAATTTGAGCTAAATATTCCTTATGTTTCTTTATATAGTGAAGATGTGTCAATGATGTTGAGTGTCAAGTAGAAGGACTAGTAGTATAATGTTTTTGATAGAGCATCTACTCAAGAAAGGAAAACTAAAAGGTTTGTGCACAAATTATCATAATATATGTTTGGAGTAATAGCTCTTTAAATCAATTTATTTGTTTGTTACCCCCACAGTCGGCTTGCTGATTATTAAAATGAGACTTGAAGGCGTTTATTTCTTAAAGAAGAGTAAAAGAGTGCATGTGAAATTCATGTATTGTTTGATTTTGGTTGTGATTATCCTTATATGTTCAAGTACTTTTATAAATGATTAAAATTGGATCTAACCAAGCTTAAGAATCCTTCATGGTAGCTAGTCTTATTGGTGAAATGTTTGAGAAATTTAAGGTTTAGTTAGCCAATGCATTTTGTAAGAATTGAAGCTTATTTGGAGAAGGTATTGTTGCCATAGCACTTTTTCTAGGAGTTGTAAAATGAAATTCAGTTTTGCTTTACTGTGGATTAGAACTAAATTCTGTTAGGAATTGAAGAATAGAAAGTCTTGTGAGGTTATATTAATGTTGGAATTTAGGATTGCTTATCAAATGTTTGATGAAAGATATGAATAAGAGATTTTTTTCTTTTTCTTTAATAAGAACTTACATGCAGAAAGAATATCATTCACTAAATCTTATTATAGAGGTTTCTCGATTTCTATGTAAACTTTGAATAAAGTGGGCTGCTTAAACACGTATGAAGGTGCTGGAAGACGATGGCATATAATCTATGGAGTTTGTTTTAAGGAAGTCAAAATAAGGATGGTGAAAGATATCTCTTTCAAGCTTTATGAGGTTTGCTTACTGAATCTAGTAGCTAAAGGCTTAATTGAAATTGTCGGATTTCGGGCGTACCTTAAGCGTTGTTTCTAACTCTTATGATACTCACGCGAATTGGATCACTCTCGGGACACCGGCTATATCACAAAGCAAATACACAGGAAGGAAAGAGGGGAGAAGAGGTTATGTAGAGAAATAATATCCTTGTCTAAGTTTTTCATGTGCAGTTCAATTATTTACACACGTACGCAGCTAAAACAACCATTCCCCCAAAACATGCGAGGAAACTGTTCCCACCAAGTTTCAATTTTAAACCCTTGGGGAAAATTACCAATAAATACCCCATATTTATTTGGGTATTTTATTTGGCCCTAAAAACTTAAAGCTTAATAGGTTTGGTCCTAATCCACCAAGGGTGGACTAAGCCCAATTCCCAACATCTCCTACTCACACTTGGTGGATTGGATGCCATAAGAATTGTCTCTCTCTCTTTCTTCTTTCATGTTAGGTGCTTTGTTGTGACCGCATGGGCATGACATCTCCCAGGTGCTTGTACTAGCAATCTCTTTCGCAGGACCAGCACAAAAACAACCTTTCTTTATGTAGTTTGAATTTAATATAATGCCTCATATGTCCTAGATATACCAATATACGCTTCCACACAGCAGATATAATCCCTCTCATGTCAATATAAAGCTTAGATTGCCTTTTTATATGCTTAGTATCCACACTCATGAAATTACCAATATAAATATCATAAGGGACATGTCTCAGATACCAGCATAGATGTGTATATTTTAAGTAATCTTCCTTTCGCTCATATATCATTTTTATATGCATCAACCACTTTCCTAACATAAAACCTTGGATCGTATCAGTCATGATCATAGGATGAATGTTAAGGTAGCAGATGCTGAAGTATACCTCTATGATAATGTCAAAGTCAAAGGACATCACAGAAGTGTTTTAACCTTCTTGGGACTCACACAGCAATGAAGTGGGGATCCATTCGCTTACTTCCTATTTGCAGTTCTTTCGCACATGTGGTATGAATCACATGCTACGGTGTTACTCTTGTACTATAAGAGCATACGTCATTTTGAATCTTATTATTAACACCATACAGACATGAGTTTAGATGCTCCCAGTATCTAAACCCAAATTCTTCTACTCTATTTATCTATCATAACGTCAATGTTAAAGAATTTGTTATCTGGCAACAGGAATCATGGAAGTGGGTATCCATGATTCGATCCATATTTATATTATGCCTTATTGGATCTCATCTCGACATACTACACTCTTATCGAGATGACATAATTTGTGTTTCTTCTCACCATATCAGCATTCCTGTTGCTTTACTAGTGAACACAACTGTCTCATCTTTGCATACTCTTCCTGAGTATCAAAGGTGGTTGCTCGTATGAGAGAGCCAACCTTACTTGCCTGTACAACATACTAGACATTGTATACCTTCATATAGACACATAAAATTTTATGAAGAAACATTTTCATTAATCATAAACATATTACATAGTGTCTGTAAATTTACATTTTGTACATCCCAATAGCCTTCACATGTTTGTCATACATTTCCTTGGCTATAGGTTTGGTTAGGGGGTTTGCGACCATAGTCTTGGTCAAAATATGTTGTAAAGTAATAACTTTCTGTGCTACATAATCTCTCACAAAATTATACTTTATATCTATGTGTTTGGTCTTGCTATGATATATGAGATCTTTCATATAGGCTATGGCTGCAGTAATATCACAATACACTGACACTGGATTTGTGCTTTCATTTCCAAATCCAAGATGTTTAATAAATCTCTTGAGCCATATAGCCTCTTACACTACTGAGGTACATGCCACGAATTTAGCTTCCATATGATGTAGGGCAATGCACGTCTGCTTCTTCCAACTCCAACATATGGCGCCATTATTCAGCAAGAAGGTATATCTAGAAGTCGATCTTCGCTCAACTTCATCTCCATCCAAATCAGCATCAGAGTATCCAACCAAGCGTAGATCACTTCCTTGATAGCATAGTGCATAATCTGACGTGCCCTTCAAGTATCTCAAAATCCTTTTCACTGCTTTCCAATATTGCTCACCGAGATTTGACTAGAATATGCTAACCAGTCCAACTGCGTAACAAATATCTGGTCTTGTACACATCATTGCGTACATCAAACTTCCAACAACACTAGCATAGGTAACCCTTTCCAATCTTCCTTGGGGGAAAAGCTACATCTAGTACCGGACCAATTATTTGAGTGATACGTCCCAGGTTCTTTTTTTCAAGCACAGAAACCTCAGGACCAGAAGTGGTAGGATTTATTCTCATAATAAAATATATTCATTTTTTTTTGCAAAAAATTTGGAAATACAAAATAAATTCTTCTTTGTTGACTCAGTTTTGGGACATATATCAAGACTTAAGGTTACACCAGAAGCTAATGGTATCTAAGGGATTGCAGTCTCTCATATTGAATCACTCAAGAATTTTCTTGATGTAATTCTCTTATAAAAGAGACAGAATTCTTTTAGAGCGATCCCTTTGGATTTTAACTCCAAGTATATATTTTACTTCACTCAAAACTGCAAAATTACAAAATTACCCTCAAACTGCTTAATGTAGACGCAGTGGTCCTCTTCAATCATTTGAAAGTCATAAGAGGTTATTACTCTATGAAATCTCAAATAACACTGTCTGGATGATTGTTTTAGTCCATAAATGGACCTTTTGAGTTTACAAACTCTACTCTCCATTCATTTCTTAATGTAACCTAATGGTTGTTCCATATATATTTCTTCATCCAGATCACCATTTAGAAATACGGTTTTTACATCAATCTGATGCAGTTCCAGATCTAAACTAATTTCAATTGTTAGAATAAGTCTTATAGAAGTGAAACGTACAACAGGTGAGAAGGTATCCTCGTAATCTAGACCTTCCTGTTGTGTGTACCCCATTGCAACCAATCGAGCCTTGTATTTGTCAATTGATCCATCAACTTTTCTTTTAATTTTGAGAACCCATTTGTTCCCAATGACTTTTCGCCCTTTTGGTAGATCAACTAGTTCCCAAACTTGATTCTTCTTCATTAAATCAATTTCTTCCTCCATTGCATTCTTCCATTCATCCTTAGCAGAACTTGATAAGGCTACTTGCATAGAACGAGGCTCATCATCTCCATATGAAGTAACAATAAGTTCCTCTCCTTCTATAGAGAAGCATCTCCTAGGTACATTTCCCATGTCACTCCTTTTTGTCTCTTTCGCTTCTCTTGTCTAGGCCTTTGTAAAGGCCTTTCTGAGCTCCCACTCAAGTCAATGTATTGAGATGATTGAGGATCATTAGTCTGAGTTTGTTCCGTACTACCTTGTTCTTGTGTCTCATAAAGAGATACTATTCGATCAATATCTCCCCTTCTAGGAAATTCATTTTCTAGAAACATGATATCTCTTGATTCAATTTCAGTCACAGTTCCATCTTCATTTTCACCTATGAAAACATATCCTTTTGATTGCTCAGAGTATCTTATAAAGATACACTTTTTTCCTCTAGGACCCAATTTCCCATATCTATAGGAATCATTATGAATATACATAGCAGACCCCCAGCGTCTCAGGATATTTAAATCTGGCTTGCGTTTTGTCCATAACTCATAAGGTGTAGAAGTGACTAATTTTGAGGGCACACGGTTAAGAATGAAGGCAGCTAATAGTAAAGCATCACCCCAATATGAAATTGGCAGTTTGCTTGAGCCATCATTGACCTAACTATGTTTAGAAGAGTTCAATTTCTTGTTTCAACAACTCCATTTTATTGTGGAGTCCCATGGATAGTTAGTTGCCTAATTATCCCTTTTTCCTCACAGAGCTCCTTAAACTGATTAGATAAGTATTCACGACCCCGATCAGAGTGCAAAGCTTTAATTTTACAATCCATTGATTCTCTACTTCATTCATGTATCGTCTAAAGTTTTCAAGAGCTTCAGACTTGTGTAAGATCAAATAGATGTGACCATATCGCGAATAGTCATCAATAAAGATAATGAAATACCAAGCTCCGTGTCTCGCCCTCACACTCATTGGATTAATTGTAATGGAATCTCAGCTCTAGTTCCCTCACCGTAAGGTTTCCTAGTTGCCTTACCAGCTAGACAATTCTCATATAAGGACATTTCCATAATTAAAATTTCACCTAGCAAACCTTCTCTAGCTAGTTTAATCATTCTATTTTGGTTAATGTGTCCTAGTCTAGAATGCCAGATGTTTATATCAACAGCTATATTGGAGGAAATAACAAAATAGTCATGCAAATTAAAATTACCTACAATATCTATAACAAAGAACTTTCTAGAAAGGAAAGCTAAACCATAAAAGGTCTTGTTGCTAAAAATGTCTACAACTTTGCCATGAAAGTTTACATCAAACCCATAATCTAATAAACAAAGTATAGAAACTAAATTCTGTCGGATGTCAAGTATATGAAGAACATCATCTATTATCAAAGTCTTCCCACCACGCAAATGTAACTTGTAGGTGCCAATTCCTTTGACTTCGATCTTTGCATTGTTGCCCACATAAAGCCATTTGCTTAGATGTGGCAACTGACGGTATTCCATGAATGATCCCTAATCCCTCATCACATGGTTTGTTGAGCCTGAATCCAAAATTCAAGAAGAACAAACAGGTTCTGTTAGAAAAGAAGTACTTAAAACAAAAGAAATGTGTGAATTCACATAATCCACTAGTACCTTCTCATGGTCGTTTCGCTCAGTACTGTCCTTTACGAAGTTATCCATTTTCTGGCAGGTGTAACACTTGACCTTATTCAGGTCAACTTTCTTCTTGCCGCCCTTCTTACCTTTCTTCATGAATTGCTTTATGCCCTTTTTGAACTTAGAACCATCCTTCTTGCCTTTCTTTTGAGATTTCTTGCCCTTTTTGGAATCGGGCTTTGCATTAGAAGGACAAGCATTTTCAATGTTGTAGGCTTGTCCAGAATCCTTATACACCTTTAAGCGTTCATCCTCAAGCTCAAGATGTTTCACTACATCATCAAAAGTGACGATGTTGTCATTATGAGTCAAGTTCACTCTCATGTGCTCCCAGCTAGAAGGAAGTGATCTGATTACAGCCTGAACTTGCTGTTCATCAGTCAAGGTGTGTCCAGCTTTCTGAAGTTCTCTGATCATATTGGACATCTTTCTCAGATGCTGCTTCATATAAGTATTTGCTCTACGCTTGTAGGTATCAAACTTGATTGTCAACCTTATAAACTTAGTGGTTGATGTGCCACCAAACTTATCCTTGAGTGCAGCCCACATAGCCAGAGCGGTTTGGTATTTCTCATATTGGCACATCAAATCATTCTCCATTGTGCTTAATAAGGTGACTCTTGTAATGCTGTTCTTCTTCTTCCACGCTTGATAAACTTCCAATTTTCTCCTGTGCTGAGTAGTTATCCCAGCTTCAGGTTCCACTAAAATAGTGGTTAGTGGTTCAACAGCCTTATGTTTCTCCAAAATGTACTGTACCTTATGGTGCCAAATGTCCCAGTTGTCTCCATTCAGTTTCTCCCCCTTATTCAGTTCAGTAATGATGCCTTTCGTGGCCATTTGTCAATTTTGAAGTAACATTTTTCACATTTAGAAATATTGTTCTCTTTAAGAGAACATAACCAAACAATTATATAGCACAACATGGTATACAACGTCTATACTTATATCATTTTTTACCAGAAAATAAGTTTATTACTAGATCTATGATTAGGAGAATACGTTTGTACCTCCCATCACACAAATAATAGCAACTTTATTATTTTCTATCAAAAACTTCATATAAGTACTTTAAATAAGTCAACAGCTTTTAAAAGTTCCACCTTCTAAAAGCTCCTACTCATAAGGGATACATGGTATTATAACGCACAATTAAAAATTAGCATTAACTAACAAACATAATTAATTACATGAAAAATACCATGTCCATACATAAAACATACAAACATTAACATTTAGAGTCATATTCTCAATTCAAACAGCATAAAATGAAATAAGAACATAATATACCATTAAATGTCAGAACAACAGTATTCAATAATGGCTTTCCTTAGTTTCCTAAAGAATCTGTTCTTTTTCTTCATGAATCTTGTTGTTTTTGTCACAGCATCAACCCAAGCAACAGTCATTGAGAATATGCCTCTTGCCCTTACAGCTGCGCGGTACTTCATCATTACGCTCACATAGAACTCTGCACTTTTTTTTCTTTTATGCTTTCCACATAATTCGCAATGATTGAGTATATGATTTTTATATTATTTATTCTAGCTATTTTGTCCATGTCAATTTCCACTATCTTCTCAGCCATAGTGCAGAATAGGGTTGATCGAACTTTTCTTCTAAATCTAAAGGTTCATCAAGATAGGAGGGCACAGACTTAGGTCTAAAATCAGAGTAGACCACTTGAGGTTCCTCTAGAATAGACTCCAGAAAATCTTCTTTAGGATCTTTCTCAAAAAATTCTTCAGGATCCTCCTAAAAAAATTCATATTCTTCAGATTTCTCTTCGGGATCCTCTTCAGGATCATTTATGTGAGCTTGATCATCCACAAACTCAATGCTCAATGACCCATACTCAAGTGTTTCAGTGCTGTTAGAAGGCTCTTGCTTCATTTTTGACCTAAATAAACAAATGTAAGTCATTATCATGATTTTAGGTATTCTTAAATGTATAAAGAACACTTAAATAAGCACTAAAACCTCACAAACAGAACCTGAATTGCCACAAAAATAGGAAAATAATATATCATTATGAAGATATTGAATTTAGGGATTTTTAGGAACAAACCGCATCTCAAATAGAGTTCCCAAGAGCCCTCACGTGCCCCAAGAAGAAGCAATCCAGGAAAAATAAAAAAACTGCATAAAGCCCACTCTCGCTGGAAGCGCGTGCCATACACATGCCACTCTGTAGTCGTCTGATCATCACACACGCTGGCTCGCTGGACTCCACGTGCCGCCTGCTGTCGGTCAATGTCCGCCACATGTCAAATGGGTCTGCTGTTAGAATCGGTAGGCACAGCGAAAGAATTTTAAAAATTTTCACCGATCGTAATCGAGGATCTATCAACGGCGTTTAAACCAAGTTGGAAGGATTCATACCTTTTGATGATTAAGAGTTTTCACAATCTCTAAGAGCCAACACGTCACGTCCGCTCCTTCTACTGGTATCCGCACAAATCTCTCCAACCGAGACTGTGTGCTGGCGCCTCTAATGTCTCCTAGGGTTTCACTTGCGGCTCACAATTCTCATGTCGTATCAATATATCTGCTCTATCAAGTTTATAACCTATGAGGGCTATTTTCAAATTTCAAAATTAATCATCATTAATTTTGAAATTAATTAACAATTAATTATCTTGATGAGCTAATTAAATAAATTCAGTTTAAATTAAATCTGTCCAACAGTTTTAATTTAACCTATTTATTTAATCCAAATAAAGAGCCATTAGATTTAATTTATCTTTATAAATTAAATCTAAGATACTATATCTCTATCATGTTAGTTATTAAATTTAATATATCTTAATAAATTAAATTTAAAACTAACACAATATAATAATATCATATAATATATATATATATAAGATATATATTTCAAAAATATATATATCTATATAATATTATTAATGAATTTTATATTATATATATATAAATATAAAATTCGTCCATCCTAAATTAAACATTATCTCGTGTTGGGCCATTCTTGTGTGCGACCTTGTAGGCCCATATGAAGTTGGCAGTGGGACGATAACTATACTAACACAAAAGTCGCAAGCGGCCTCTAGTAAGACATTACGACTACCCAATTCATATGAGGATTGTTATCACGATGCAACCTGTCATTCAACTATGTCATGTCCCTTTTGTCACACGATATATCGATCAAGGATAAGGCATAGATAATGTCATCCTCTTGTTCCTGACCATTACTTTCTCGATTCCTGAGTAGCCTGATAACAGAGACAGAAACTCCTTTCATCATAGTATGGCCATACATTTCTCACACTCACTCATCGAGGGGCCCAGTAATATCTCTCTACTAATGTGAGGGACAAATTCCATCTTGATGATTCATATTCCTCTGCATGAAAAACCACCAAGCCCGATCGTAGCCTTTATCATCACCCGATCAAAAGTGACTTTTGACTAGTTCAAAGCTTAGCAACTCTCATGTAGGAATCCATGATGACCTCAGGTCTAAGGGCATTGTGACGTGGTTATACATGAGAAAAGCTTATGACTTGATCCATGTAGCTTTCTCATAGTGGGTCGGTCCAGCACCTTGTACTCTTACAAGTGCCTAAGACTTTGATTCATATCTCTATATCTTATCAAAGTCATACTGATCTTGTTTCATCTCTGCTCCCACATAGATGACCGACCAAGGACATTTTTAGGACAATCTTTATGAATTATCCAAGGATACAATTATCACAGTTAACATGCAAATAATATGATAATAGAATGGAGAAATTTAATTAAAATAATAATTTTCAAAGTACAATGATTGGCCCTTAGGGCACAATTTCCTTTTACTAATCATAAACAAGAATCCTCGATCATGTAGTCGAATTAGCCAGAAATTCTTGGCTGTAGCCAAAATATTTCTGTGATGTTTTTAGCCATTTTTGGCTGCAGCCAGAGAATTCTTGGCTGCAGCCAGAACCCAATTTTCAGCAATTTGTGATTTTGAAAGATGATTTCCAACCTAGTACGTCCCAATCCTTTAGGCTTTCGTTGAGCTTATTTTAGCCACCTAAAGGGTGTGAATGGTAACCAACTTTAAGTGATATAAAAGTAAGGGTTTGGAATTGAGATTGACCCTATATCCTTGATTTGGTTTATAGGGTTCAGTATTCATTTGGATCGCGAGTAAGCGGAGGAGCTGGAGCATACGTGGAAAGAAAAGTGTAGGGAACTTACCTCTCTTGCATGCTTTGATGTTGTGTTTGTGTATTAATGCATGTATTGCTTTGCTGGATTATGTGAAACATGTATGAATGATTGTGGCTCTGTTTCTAGTTATGCTATGGCCATGAGTATGTTGTTGAAACATTGAGCACGCAGATATGTCATTGTGTGAACATGAGTTTTGTATTGCAAGCATGTCATGCATTAAACACATATCATACATGCATATAGGTATCTGTTTCCTCTAGTTTCTGTCATTTTTTCGTGAAGCAACATGGAGAAAGAGAGAGAGAGAGTTTTAGAGAGAGAACGTTTGAGATGTCTAGAGTGAGAAAGAGGAAGAAATCTCATAGGATAAGCCGATTTCTCCGACGATCTAGCTCCTAACGTGTATAACTCCGATCCTAAGCTACTCCTTTATGTTCTTTAAGGTTTGGAAGCTCTTTTTTTGGTGTTAAAACACCTAGGGTTTTCATTCAAGTCAAGGAAAAGCTATTGGGAGCTTGAGGTAACTTCCAAACTCTTGTATATTGACTATTCTGGCTGCTGTGGGCAATTTAATCGGTGAAATTTCATCAGATTGCCATTGGTTGTAAAAATGGAAAATGGGTTTCCTTAGGGGTTATGCTGCCCAAATTGATACTAAATGGTAGTTGTAACCTAATGGAATAGTCAATAAAGTGGTTAGGAGTAGAAAGGAACGTGTTTACGGAGCCGAAACCGAAAAACCCTGATTTTCCCTAGAAAACCCATATATTTCGGTCTGGGCTATAAATGGGTGTTAGAGTTGGATTTTCAATGATTTGATGATTCCATTGAGTTCAGGAGGGAAAATTAGGTGGGGTTACAGTTGGGCACTTTTTCAGAAAAGGCCGAGAAAGCATAATTACGGAAACGCCCCTAAAACCCTAAAAGTAGGGCTGCCAAGGGCAATTTCGTAATTTGAGATTGAATTTGATAATTCCGAGTCCGGAAATAGATTTCTTGGGCGAAAATATGTCAGGATAGCCCAGGTTAGAATTTCGAGAAAAGTACAGCCGGACCGAGTATGATGGGGCCGGGTCCCCGGGGTATTTTAGTAATTTTTCAAGATAGACTCATATAACCCCCAGAAACACTATGGAAGTGTCTAAATAGTACATTTGTCATTGTAGGATTGAATATGGAGCCCCGAGCTATTTGCACGAAGATCGAGGCACGCGTTTCGAGGCGGAAAAGGGTTAAGGTAGGGGACTTACCTTTCTTGCATGTATTTGATATATTTGCTTGTGTAGTGATGTATGTGATTGCTTTACTTGATTGTGTACAGCATATTTGAATAAATGAAGCTCTGTTTCTATTTTCGCTGTGGTCATAGTCTTGTTGTATGAAACATTGAGCATGCAGAAATGTCATTATGGGGCATACATCTAGATAAAGCTAACATGTCATACACATAGCATCAATCATGCATGCATTATGGTATCTGTTTCCTACTGAGATTCTCTCAAATCTCACCCTCCCCTACCAACAATTCAGACAGGAGACAGTAGAAGATAAGCAAACAACAATACAGAGTACCGTACGAGGGGATTACAGTAGTGGAACGAAGATGGGAAGAAGTCTCCGTTTTACTGGGATGAGTTTAAACACCCTAGTAGCCTTGTGCGGCTACCTTAATCGTAAGTATCATGTACAAACCCCTATGGGGAATTTATGTAATCATGCACATATTATCAATATAGTTATGCTATTCCTGTGTTGCCTACTGAACCACATATCATTTTCTGCGAATACTCTGGTAAAGGTAAACGTAAAATAAGGGCGTGACAAAAACAGAGCACTGAGAATGTGTTGATCAGTGTATGTTTGTGTATTGTCAGTTATTGTATCCTTTGAATGCTCCACATATATATAAATAATTTTTGGCATTCATTGACAGTAATTCAAACATGTCCGTTGGAGTCGTGCATCTACTTTTGACCATTATTCAATTTTGAAAACTATCCGTTTGCGGTAGGTAGCGGTAGGTGACCATTCGGACGTTTTATTTGACTTTCCACTTATAGCATGATCTCTTAATTGTTTATCTGTAAATGTACTTAGAATACTAATACAATGAAGGGTTAATCATATAGAAAAGAAATCAATAACATTGGATTAGAATCATGTTTTCTGGACTCATTACCTGAGTGGCTACTCGAGTGATCATGTTCATTACTCTAGTAGTCACTTGAGTAATCTCATTAAAAATCATGCCTTGCCATATTACTCGATTAAGACTTCAAGTAATCTTTTCAATAATACCTAGAAAACAAGGTTACTCGAGTGATCCCTCGAGTAAGCATCTATTTTCCTCATAAGTTACTTGAGTGATCTCTCAAGTAAATATATAATAAGTGTGCAGATTACTCGATTACCTGAGTGGCTACTCGAGTGGTCATGTTCATTACTCTAGTAGTCACTCGAGTAATCTCATTAAAAATCATGCCTTGCCATATTACTCGATTAAGACTTCAAGTAATCTTTTCAATAATACCTAGAAAACAAGGTTACTCAAGTGATCCCTCGAGTAAGCATCTATTTTCCTCATAAGTTACTTGAGTGATCTCTCAAGTAAATATATAATAAGTGTGCAGATTACTCGATTACTACCTCGAGTAACAAAATCAAATTCTTAGCCGAGAGTACCTATGCTTTTCTTACCTGATTACTTGAGTGAACCCTTGAGTAATACTTCAAATAACTTTGTAGATTACTCGAGTGGTCCCTCGAGTTAATAGTTTTCTCAAATGGTTACTCGAGTGGCGACTCAAGTAAAGTGTGTTAATTTTTGGCTGAGACCTTCTGGAAGGTATTTGTCCTGGTTACTCAAGTGGCTACTCGAGTAATGCCTTTTATCATGACTATACTTGAGTGGTTACTCGAGTAATGGTCCATATAACTTTACAGATTACTTCAGTAAACCCTCGAGTAACTCCTTCCAAATTTTAGCAGTGCCTCTCTGGAACATTTTCTCTAACATTACTCGAGTGCTCACTCGAGTAAACCTTTAAACAATCTGCCAATGATGTTTTTCCTATGCTCTGTCTCTCAGTTCTTCTTCATTACTTCACGACTTCAAGTAAAGCTTTTATCTGCCATTTAGTTACTTTGTTTAAATTATTTTCTTTGTTATCAAATCCTTTTATATTATTTATCCAATCTTTGTTATCATCAGAACACATAGGATCTAGCATTCTCCCCCTACTTGATGATGACAAAACTTGGGAATTTTGAACGAAGTTTTTGAAATTGAGTTATCAAACATATGTTTCTTAAATGCATTTCATGTGAAATCTTTTGTTCAATTGTAACTTGAAATCTCTTTTGAAATAGCTTAGTAAAGGTCTTTTCAAATGATCTAAAAAAATTAAGTTTTTGTTCTTATTTTGTTGTTCACCTTACATACACAATCAAAAACTCATTAGTCCCACAATGCAATATGACTTGAAAGAAATTGCATAAAGAAGAATTTATTACATAATTAAACATAGAATTCAAAGTTAAAAGCTCCCTAAAGCCTTATACACTCATATCCCCTATACATTTACTCAGTCATTGATCACAAAATCACTTAGGCTCTTCTACCCCTTTTTGTCTTCATCACAAGGGTGGAATCAATCATGAGGAGGAGTAGATTGCTTGGCTGCTGAGATAGGAGTGACAGTAAATGCTAAAGATTCATGTGATCCATCTAAACTGGAAGAATTTGAAGATGATGGTTTAGGTTTAGGAAGGTTCACTAGAGGTGTCCGAAGATCCTCTGGAGGGTTTACTGGAGGATTATGAGGTGATGGGTAAGGAATCAGAGAAGTAATTTCTACTTCCTCTATAGAAACAGGTGAAGACACAAGCACCTCCTCAGTACGTGCAGGTGAGGCAATGGGAGTAGGTATTGACTCTGGTTGAACTGGCTGAGCTGGATCATCAGTGGTGATGTTGATTGGCTCAGATGTCTTAGGGTCAGGCATAGAGAATTAAAGATTACTAGGTATAAGCTCAGAGGGTCTATGCTCAGTAGGTATAGTGTTAAAAGGACTAGGCTTAGAAGGTTCAGAGACTGGTGCTGGCTCAGGAGTAACAGAAGGATCAGGAATAGGGGAGCCATATGCCATAGCATTAAGTCTAGAAACTATTGATCTTAAAAGCTTACCCTGGGCACGTTGCTCAACTAACATCTCTTCGTGTCTCTTATCTATCCTATCCACAAGTTGTCCCATCTTCTCATTCATATGAGTTATCAACTCTGCATTGGTATTGGCAATATCAATATGGAAACCATTCAAAATGTTCTCCATGAAATTTTGCATTGAGGTGCCAAAAAATAAAGGAAAGGATATGTTGGTTGGTGCATAAGACTAAGTGTCATCCATTCGACTTGTTGCAGTCTCAGTCTTCTTCTTTTTGGGACTTGCTTCTAGAGGAGTATTCAGGGGAATATCAATGTCCAGCTTTCCAATTTGATTTTTCCCCACTGGACTTAATCTCTCACTTGGTTCCTTACTCTCTAAATACCATATCTTGTTCTTCTTCAAGAATAGAGATATAAGTTGAGCATAAGGCATTAGTGTAGTAGGTTTCCCTTCAAACCTATATCACTTGATCTCAGTAAAAATATATTCTCCCAAGTCCTTTTGTTCTTTGAGAAGTAATGAGGCAAATTTTCAGAAGTCCATTTCAATAAAATGAGTATAGTTGTTGGCTTTGTTCACCATGGTTTTCGAATAGATATACTATAGGACTTTTGGAAATCACTCATCACTCGGATTGAAATTGAGAGGTCCCACAATCTCACCATGTCTTGGGATAGAGAACAACTGGTTTGAATCAAGATTAGGATAAATATCATCGGGAGGATCCTTTATTCCTAACCAGATATTGATTCTGGAAGATGAGATTAGAATTCTCTGTTCTCTAACCTTATAAGTCATTTCTTCTTCCACTGACTTCCTAATGGGATCATTTATAGGTTCAAGGTTGCAGTAGAAATGCCTCACAATTTTGGTGCCAAATACGAGTTTAATAGACAGCCAGGGCATATAGGAATCGAGATAAGAACTCAGGTCAAGTTTTTATACCTCTTGAATAACCTTGTAGTTAATATAGTGCATCATGCACATATTTCTTATTACAAAGTGACTCAGGTACTTCTGAGATTCCTCAAGCTTGCTCACATTAAATCCCTGTAGAGGGAATGTGATTTTCTCTTCCTTCTCTTCTGGCTTCTTGGATATTTGCCCTTTCTTTCCTTCTTTAAATTGAAAAGCTTCTTCAAGCATGCCAACCAAAACTTTGGTGAGGTCCTTATCATGCTTGGGCTTTTTCAGAGGTTTTGGAGAAAATGTGGGAGTATCAGATGAATCAGAAGGAGGAGGAGAATGTTCTTTTGTTCCCTTGCCTCTTCCAGTAGGTATACTCTTCTTTCATTGAGCTCTTGTGGCCACTGGTTCCTTAATGACAACTCCTTTCACCTTAGGCTTAGCTTGCGACTTGGTCTTTACTTTTGGTTTAGGAGAGAGTTTTCTTTTCTTGGTGGGAGGAGAGGAAAGTGAATCAGAGGGTTGATATGGTTTAAAGGACTCAGAATGAGTGCTAAGATTGGGAGTTTTGCTCCTCACCATTTTGATTTGAGAGAGCTGAGATTTTTCTAGAAAACAGGGTCGACAGTAGTGAGAGTAGGGCACAGGAATCTGAGCAATCCGGGAGGTTTTTCAAGGTAGAAATAAAAAGGTTTTGATGGAAATGAAGTGAAGAAGAATCTATGAAAAGTTTTTGTGAGAGCAATAGGAGAATCACTAGAGGCCATTTTGTGAGAAAAGACCAAGTATTGACTTAAATAGACTTAGAGTCAACATTACTCTAGGGCTTACTCTAGTAATCATAAGCTTTACTCGAGTAATCATACTAGAAATTTCAAAATGTAGTAAATTCAAGTGTGTACCTGGCATGAATAATATTGTAATTACCCATGTATATTCCTTCGATCATTTGATGGCTCTTTAGGACAAATTTGAGGTAAAACTCAGAAAATATGTGATCTGCAACCAGGTTCACTCGAGGCCTTACTCGAGTAATGTTGAAGTTTACTCGAGGTGTCCCTTAGGTAATCTATCCCTTCACATTATGACTGTTCATTTCTAACGGTTATGTCGTTTCTTTTGAATTTATTTTGAATTAATACAGCATTGTCATAATTTTTAGGTCATTACTCGAGTGGCTACTCGAGTAATCTAGACAATTACTTCAAGATGTCACTCCAGTAATGTTGGTTACTTGAAGTTATCCCTCCAGTAACATTGTCCTCTGTTAACCTTTGCTTTTCATACTCCAAAACAGAATATCAAGATCCTGCAAAACAAATTGCTAAAAACTTCGATGATTAAGTTAGTAATCATCAAAACATTAATAAATAACATCATCTTACATTTTATAAATATTAAATACCTACAATTCATTGGGATTTACCATTTCTAATTCTCTTCTAATGTATAAGAATTGTTCTTTTGTAAGAGGTTTTGTGAAGATATCAACTAGTTGAAGATAAGTTGGAATAAATATCACTTTGACATCTTTCTTTTGGACATGATCTCTGATGAGATGATGTCTAACATCAATATGCTTGGTTCTGGAATGTTGAACGAGATTCTTTGCCAAGATTATCATGCTGGTGTTGTCACAATATATTGGTATCTCTTTCAAATACATATCAAGATCCTGTAGTTGTTACTTCAGCCATAATACTTGTGCACAACAACTCAATGCTGCAATATACTCAGCTTCCGTTGACAAAAGGGACACTGTATTTTGTGTCTTTCTAAACCATGATACAAGTGAACCTCCTAGGAACTAGCCTTGTCCAATAGTACTCTTTTTGTCTGTCTTGTATCCTCCATGATCAGAATCTAAGTATGAAAATAGATATTCACTTCTTTCTTTAGGATACCAGAGACCTAATTTTGCCGTGTCAGCAAGATATCGAAAGATACGTTTGACAGTTTCAGCATATGACTTCTTTAGTGCTGATTGATATCTTGCACATATACCCACACTGAATTGAATGTCAGGTCTGCTTGCAGTGAGATAGAGTAATGATCCAATCATTTATCTATATTTTGTGATATTGTAATCTTTTCCTTTGACATCCGCATCAAGCAATATGGTTGAGCTCATGGGCGTATCCATTCTTTCTTTATTTGATTTGCAAACAGAGAAAGAAATTCAATTCTCCCATCATTGACATCTCAAACTCCCCCTACATTATCTCAGAAAATTCCTTACACAAGGTTTCATTAGTAGCATCGAAAACTATATCATCAACATAAATTTGCACGATTAAAATGTCATCTCATTTTTGTGTTGTAAAAAGTGTAGTATCAAATTTTCCTCATACAAAACCTTGA
Organism: Inga leiocalycina; assembly: GCA_963242795.1. Taxonomy (NCBI): domain Eukaryota; kingdom Viridiplantae; phylum Streptophyta; class Magnoliopsida; order Fabales; family Fabaceae; genus Inga; species Inga leiocalycina. The sequence goes on along the minus strand of OY725329.1, from coordinate 26,962,478 downwards.
TCAATGAGAAATTTACTAAGCCTTTCATACCATGATCTAGGAGCTTGTTTTAAGCCATATAAAGCTTTTCTTAGTTTAAAAACATGATCAGGTTTGGTTACATCTTCAAAACCTAATGGTTGATCTATATACACTTCTTCCATGATGTAACCATTTAGAAATGCACTTTTTACATCCATTTGATAGAGTTTGAATCCTTTGATGCATGCAAAGGCTAAGAGTACTCGTATTGCTTTCAATCTAGCCACTGGAGCATACGTTTCCTCATAATCAATTCCATCTTCTTGATTATAGCCTTTGGCCACCAATCTTGCCTTGTTTCTAACAATGATTGTGGATTCATCAAGTTTGTTCTAGAATATCCATTTAGTGCCAATGATCAAATGATCTTTAGGTCGGGGTACCAAATCCCAAACTTGATTTCTTTCAAATTGGTTTAGTTCTTCTTGCATTAATATCACCCAATCATTGTCTGATAGGGCTTCATCAATATTTGAAGGTTCAATTTCAAAAATGAATGCAAAAAAACTAACTTCATTGAAAATTCTATTTCTAGTTTTGACTCCTTCATTCACATTTCCTATGACTTGATCTAGGGGATGACTTCTATTATATTTCTAGGCTTTAGGTTTTCCTAGTGACTGAACCACTTCCTTAGTTTGATCAGCTTATGGGATGAGAGATTTAGAAATAGGTTGACCATTTTCTTGATTTAAAACAACTTCCTGCTCATCATCAATGGTTTTGTTAGAGGATTCAAATTCAACAAATACAACATGAATTGATTCTATAACAACACATGTTCTTTTATTGAAAAATCTGTATGCCTTACTTCGGTTAGAATAGCCTAGGAAAATTCCTTCATCTGTTTTAGAATCAAATTTTCCAAAGTTATCTTTACCATTGTTATGAATGAAACACTTACAACCGAAGATGTGTAAATGAGCATGGTTTGGCTTCCTTCCTTTGTATAGCTCGTATGGTGTCTTTCCAAGTTTTGTTCTAATATAGACTCTATTTGAAATATAGCATGTTGTGCTCATTGCGTCGGCCCAGAAAATTTGAGACACGTTCTTTACAATCAACATTGCTCTAGCCATTTCAGTGAGCACTCTATTCTTATATTCCATGACTCTGTTTTGTTAAGGTGTCCCTGGAGTAGAGAAATTGTGATCAATGACATTAGTATCACAATATTCTTCAAAGGCTTGATTTTCAAATTCTTCATAATGATCTGTCCTAATACCTGTAATGGACATACCTTTCTCATTTTGCACTTTCTTGACAAAAACAATAAATTCTCCAAAGGTTTCATCCTTTGATGATAGAAAAATAGTCCATATAAATCAAGAGAAATCATCAACAATCACCAATGAATATAAGTTTCCACCAAGAGTCTTAACTCTTGCTAGTCCAACTAAATCCATATATAGCAATTAAAGTGGTCGATTTGTTGTAATTTCATTTTTTGATTTGAAAGATGATTTAGTTTGTTTACCCTTTTGACATACGTCATAAATTAAACCATTTTTGAAACTCACTTTGGGTAATCAAATAACTAAATCCTTGTTGAGTAGTTTGCCTAGTTGGTGCATGTTTACATGACCTAGTCTCTTATGCCATTACCAACTTTCATCGAAATTACTCAGAAAACAATTTTCAGAGTCATTTCTATTGATATAAAGAGTATAGCAGTTACCTTCCCTTTTTGCTCTAAGCTTTGCCTTGATATTTTTCTTATCAAGTTGTAAGCGTTTCTTGTTGACAATTAGACATTCCTTTGAATCAAATATTACCCAGTTGTCTTTATCTGCACTTTGACTCACTCTCAACAAATTATGACACAAGCCTTCAACATAATATACATCTTTGTCTTATTCCTTTGTCGTTTTTTATTTCACCAATTCCTGCTATCTTTTCGGATTGATTTCCTCCAACTTTTACCTTTCCACCTTCCTTAGGTTGCAATGTGGTAAAACTTCCAAAATCACCGGTCATATGTTTAGAGCATCCACTATCTATGTACCATTTGTTGTTTTTGGATGCTTTAAGACATATCTGCAATCAAATACAATTAAGTCTTAGGTACCCATATCTTTTTTGGTCCTTTTGGGTTAGTATAGATGACTTTATAAACATATGAACCTTTAGGTACCCATTTGTAGGTTCCTATCTTTCCTTTCTTCTTATGAATGCATGATGATGTATAATGACCTTTTCTATTACAATAATTACAATATGCAAAAGGATTTGATGTATGTACATAATGCTGAAAATAATTGAAATATGACTTACCTCCTGCTTTCTTTCTTCCTTTCCTTCTATCTGATTTTGGATCATATCCAAGATCAGATCGATCATTTACAAAATGTTGAGCTTTTAAAATCAAATTTAGCATCTCACTTCCTTTAGTGAATTTTTCAAAAGTTTTCATGAGGTCAATGTTTTTATTTTTTAAAGAAGAACAATTTTCATAATGTTTTTCTAAATTCTCTTTGAGTTCTATTTCAAGAACTTTGTTCTTCTTTTTGAAGACAACTAGTTCTTGAACTACTTTGATGAATTCAGAATGTAAAGCATTATATTCGAAAAGTAATTTATCATAGGTAGGATCAGAATCTGTTACCTCTTCTTCTATTTCTTCTTGAAAACCTAAACAGATATTGGCTACTTCATCTTTATCGCTATCTTCGTCGAAAGAAATATCCCCAATATGGCATATACAAAGTCTTTCTTCTTATTGTAGAACTTGCCTTTTCTCTTTTCTTTATTCTTCTGAGCTAGTTCTTGACATTCTAATTTGATATGTCCTGGCTTTCCATATTCATAGTAGATGATGTTTTCTTTACTGCTTGTTGCTCCTTTTTGAAAATTCTTGAATCCTTGACCTTTCTTGTAAACCTTTATGAATCGTTTTATTATTAGGCCCATTTCGTCATCGTCAAGCTCTTCTTCTTCATCTTGATCTTCTTCTTTTGTTTTCAGTGCTCGACCTCTCTTCTTGTCACCAATATCATCAAGTTCATATTTAAACTTTAATTTACTTTCATATTCAAAAAGACTTCCGAATAGAGAAGAAACCGATCACATTGATTCGCCTTTTGCTTCTTCTATTGTAGTGACTTTGGCCTCCCACTCTTTAGAGAGTGTATTACAAATCTTTCGCACTTGGGTATGCTGATCATAGACTTTTTCAAGTGCTGCAAGTTGATTAACAAGATGAGTATATCTAAGTTCAAATTCAGCTATTGACTCACCTGATCTTATTTAAAGTAAATCAAATTCAGTAACCAGAGTGTTGATCTAGTTTTCTTTAATTACTGAAGTTAATTCATGAGCTATTTCAAAAGCTTCCCACATTTCCTTAACTGTTGGAAGTATGCAGATTCTAAAGTATTCGTTTTGACTTAAAGCAGTTTGGATCATCATAATTGCCTTGCTGTTGAGAGTGATGAGTTTCTTGTCATTCTCATCATATTCCACTAGCATCTTAGGAATTTTCTAGGAATCTACAATTTTTACAAGTTGATAGTTTACACTTTCAATCACATCCCATAGCCCATATTCTGTAGCCATTACGAAGACTTTGAACTTCACTTTCCAGAATGCGAAGTGTTCACTATTAAAACCTAGAGGTCTTGTGATAGAAGCTACATCGGGAAGAATTCCTTCACCTATGCTTGCCATTAGATCCTTCTTAGGCTATTATACCTTAACAAGAATACCTACACTCTGATACCAAATGTTAGTGCAAGTGTTTCACCAAGAGGGGGTAAATTGGGTGATATCAGAAATTTCATTGCGTATATAAAAATTGACTGAAAATATAAAGTACTTAAGAGCTAAGAGAAATATCATCGAAGTGTACACCGAGAGTTATACTGGTTTGGTCATAACCACTTTGACCTACATCCAGTGTCACACCCCACTTCCAGGCCACACATGGACCCCGTAAAAGGTGGACTCACAAGATTCCTCGCTCCCCAAGCGAGATTTTCCGCCTCCGCAGGGACCGAAGCCACTACCTGGGGGTAAGTAGCGCTTCGTTTAGCTCTTATCTTTTTGGAGTAAGAACTTCTTCCCATTCTTAGAAAAGGTTTAACAAATGATTTATGAATCTCACCTGCTAAACGTGCCTTAGATTTAATGATCCAGCATGTGTCCATAGGAAAAATCAAACGCTTGAATATCTTCATCCTTTGAAGTTGACTGTTATAGATCTTCCTGAGCACATCTTCGGGAAGAATGAGGAACCTGTTCTTAAGCTTTACAAGAGATTCCTCCATGGTAATTTAAAATGAAACTAATGAAAACTAAAATTCTCAACCTAGTGCAATGTGTTTCGGTGAGTAGGAAAAAAGTTTGAGAGAGTAGGAAAGAAGTTTGAAAGAGTAAGAAAGAAATGAGTAAATAAGAAAGAAGTTTTGGGTTGCCTCCCAAATAGCCACCCTTCTTTAACGTCTTTAGCTAGACAAAGACCAAACCAAATTTTTTTTAAAAAAAATTTACTAGATTGAGGATTTACCCGTTGGTTCCTCAAACATGATGACAATTGTCAAAGTGTTGAGTACACCGTCATTATACTCCTTTAAATGTTCTTGATTGTAACCACCAAAGTAGAATACATCATCAGGAGCTAACAGAAGTCCTACAAAATCACAACAAAACATCCAACCAAATCTTGGGTTGCCTCCCAAGCAGCGCTAAATTTATATTCTTTAGCCAGACTTTCTAAACTCAAACTACTAATCAAAAGTATCAAACACCAGAATTACCTTGTCTTTATTTCTTTTCAAGCAATAATGTTTCATATGTAAGAAATGATCATTCAAAATAATTAATTGTACTTCTTCAATCATAAACAATTTTAGAGTACAATTATTTACTGAATTCAAATAAAGCACAACATGCATGAATTTGTGAACTGATTTAGGAGTTTCCAAAATTTTAGAGCATCCCACAGAATCTACTTGACTTCATTAGTAAGAGTCAACACTTCAATAGGAGAGACATGAACAACAGCTTTTGGAACATCCACATTAGTTTCAATATCAAAATCATAAAGATTAGGCTCCATAGTCGGTACGTCAATTGGACATCCACTATTCTCTCTAAAAGTGATTTCAAGTTCCTTATCACATTCCACAAGAGCCAAAATTTCATTCAATTCCATATCCTCAACTTCCTCACAATAATCATCACAAGAAGTGGTCATCATGCCTAAAGAATTATCTTGCCTCATAGTCTCAAGTGATGAAATAATTTAACTCACATATATTCCAATATTTTTGACACTTGACTTAACACTAGTGACAATTTCCTTTTGCTCTATGATAAATCTCTCTATTGATTCTGCAAACTCCTCACCTATTCTTTCTAAATTAGATTTTTTCCTTATACTCAAGAGTTTGTTCTTCAATATATGGATAAGAGTAAAAAGGAAGATTAGGAGAATACCATACATATGGATCCAAAGACGCTTACTACTCTAAAATTCCACTAGGATAAAAGGGATGATAAAAAAAAGTTTGGTACATATTGAAATCATCTCCCATATAATGACTGGTAGTGCTATATGGATAATGCTGATAAGAATGATACTCTCCATATTAAGCACAAAAAAAATTATAAGGAGAAGAATTTTCAATCCAACTGGCATTTATATTTTCTTGTCTCATTCCATTCACATGCATTCCAGGAATAGAGCCAAGATATGACAATTTATCACTAATTAAACCAAATGAATGCTGTGAATAATCCATTTTTTTATTTTTTGTGTGAACATTTTATATGAAGACTAAATTAGTATTAAAATTACTTGGTATTGATATTAATGACAACAATCCTCGGTAACAGCACCAAAAACTTGTTACGAGTGTAAATGGTCTATTAGAAAGTGCAAGTGTACACTATCATCAACCAGTAATATAGAAGTGAGAAGAGTATCGTTTCCTCGAGGATTGATCACTAAGTTCCAAAATGAGTAATTTTAACTCTATTTAGTCGATCGATTTGTTCGTGATTGAGAGTATGAAATAAAAGATAAGTAAATATGAATGCAAATGATATGAAACAACTATTGAGAAAAAGCCCTAGGGGTCAAATTTCACTTAACAAATTCCGGATTGAATCACTTATCTATTCTAGCCTAATTTATTCCATATAATTGATAGTAGAGTTTCCCTAATTTAATTACTAGCCTCTTCCAAGGTTAAGCAATTCTATAATTAATTGCTAATCCAATATATTTCTATAGGAATTTAAGCAATTAATTATGCATTAAAATTTATAGAACTCTATAAGACTACAGAACTCATATGAATATATTCCTATTTCATATGCAAGTTATGGTTTTAATTATAAGGTCTACACACATGTATCTCCTTCCGATCTCAACATATATATTGAAATCATTCAAAAGATGGCCAATCAAATAAAGCATTAATAATAATAATTAAAACTCAATCATGAAGGAAAAATTAAAACTAGACTTAATAAGTTAAGATTCAATCCATTATTAGTAAGCTACATCATCACCCTAGGAAAATGAAAATTTAGCTCATGATAAAATTAAAAACAAAACCAAAATAAATTGACATTATATAAAACTATAATGAAATCCTCATAAATACTGCATAAACCTTGAATATTAAATTCTTAAACATAAATATACAACCAAAAGATGCATGAAAAATGGAAAAATCTAGCTGTCCCTTTATGAGGTAAAACCTTCCATGTAGGTGGCATGCAAAAAGCAACACAATCTTAAGTCTTCCAAGATGGAGGCATGCAAAAAGTAATACAATGAATAAAATTAACTCTAAGATGGTGTATGTGGATAGGAGAGGAAAGTAATGGATATGAAATGGTGTAAGTGAAGAAGAGAGGAGAGTAATGGATATGAATTGGTGTGAGAAATGTGAAGGAGAGGGTGGCTGGTGGAATGATAGATGATCCCCGCTTTCAACTTCTAAGCAAAATTTGAAACCCTTGGATATAAAACTGGATTTTGGTCTAAACATCAAAGTTGTAGAACTCTTTCTTAGCTTTTTATCTGAGTAAAGAACACCCCAATCTGACATCTAGAGCTCCAGATATTGCCTGAAAACTAAAAGAGGGTCTAATTTAGTATTTTTCAAGAAATTATATTTTATGCCAAAATCATTATTTATTTATTAATTGCACCCAAATTTATTAAATTGAGCTCAAATATCATCAATAAAATCATCATATAAGGGAAAATAAATATGCAAATATTTTACTTATCAGTAACTTCTATCCCTCGTGTCTCCATGACCTTAACAACTTAGCTTCCCAGGGGGTCACCCATCCCATAACTTCTCTCACCTAAGCATGCTTAACCACAAAGGTCTAATGGTATCTGGGGCATTAGTGCTCATACCGATCCATATATCTTTGGGCCTTGGTATCCTATATATACCGCAATCCCTGTATATCATGTTATCCTATCCAAAAATGCTAGATACTATCCCTACAGGGAAACATAAGTAGCACCAGCTTCTTGGTATAGCCCCTCTATGTGTTCTCTTAACACAGAGGAAATATCTGGATTATACTCTAACTCAATATTAGGAGCCTTAGAGTTAGTAACAGAATCCAAATTTTGTACCTCCTCTTCTATCCTTAAGGTCTCATCGTCATTGTCACCAGTAGAGGAATTCTCACTGGGACTGGGCACCGCTAACATCCCTATTAAGCAGATCCACTTCCTCCATATAGACCTTTACCCCTTCCTTATACAGGCTGACTAACATATAGGGGTAGTCTAAGTCCTTGGGTTCTTTTGCTATCTGTACCTCCCAGTTATAGTAGCACTAATAGGGGATCACTGTACTATTCATATGATCAGAGAATAGAGCTTATAGCTAGAACCCTTTGTTCTAACTGGACCTTTATCTCTGAGTAGACAATTCCATTGCTAGAATCATTGCTCTGATACCATAAATGCAACAACATTTTTTTGTAATCAATCTGATGAGTTTTACGCACCGAATTCAAACCACTAAGTAAGATTCTTTTCAAGACTCTTTGAATTTCCAATCTCAAGATATGACTTAAACCTGTAGTTGAGTGGGTTTTTTTGAATAATCTAAAAATTTTAAAAAACTATCATAAAGTGGTTGGTAACTTCTTCGTAACTCATTGTTTCTTAACTCCCTTTTATCATAGTATTCAAGTGTCTATTTTCTTATTACCCTTATGTCGTCGTTTGGTTATGGGGCTTTTATTGTATTGATTCCCTATTTTATTTTAGTTACCAAGTTAATAGGCAACTATTCACTTACCATACATCTGTAAGGCTACTATTATCATTACTACTATTGGTACTGTAGTTATGATCTTAAGTTATACACAACATATACAAGATACAAAAAAGAAAACCAACAGTCACTCTTAATCTTCTAGTCACATCCTTTACTAGTTCGTGTCTACCTTCTTCCCTTCTAGCTGCTTGCCTTTGCTGTAGGTTAGTTATTAGAAAGGGGTGAGATTAAAGAGAATCTCAGTAGTAACATCAATCATTCATATAATATGTAAATACACAGAGCATGTTAAATAATCATCGCATAAGTATACTTAATCATTACATCAAACATATTCATCAATATGCAGTTAGCACATCATACATAGGACCTACCTGGTGCACATGCATAAGACCTACCAGTGCTTGTAATACCAAGATTATATTATACATGAAAAGTGATATATAAGTTATAAGAGAAAGAGTTACTACCCTAAGCTTTCTAATCTTATTCTCATTCTGGTTTTCAGTGCCCAGGGAACATATCAAATCCTATAAATTAGAATTTACAGATGAGTTATTACTATCCCAATTCTTTCATAATTCAAACTCTTATGTTGGTTATCATTAAGATCAATTCACTAAGTAAAACAATGTATTAAAGTGATCAAACTATCCTTGGAGTTCAAAGAGATTACATTGAGCCATTACTTTTGATTTATGCACATTAAATATAATCTGCCAAAATTTTCAACCTAATGTGAAAAGTCATATGTTTATGTACAAAAGTCCAATTGTAGTGGTTCCAAAGGCTGTGTGACCTTATTAAGTCTAGTTTCAGTAAAAAATATTCCCCTTAGCCAATTAGATGCATAGCATTCTAGAATTACCATTATTTGGACACTATCCAAAAACATGTAAGTTTCCATATGATCAACTTCAAAAATACATAACTCCTAGTATACAACTCTAAATTACCTATATGGCCTATCAAATTAAAGCGTTTTAAGTCAAATTTCATTCTAGAAAATATCATAGGCATTAGACACCATTAAATTACTCAAAACTTAATGGAAACTACTGCCACGCAGGAAACCCTAACTGGACAGCGACACTGCAACTTTTTAATTTATGTTCCAATAACCTAGAATTTATAACCTAGGGTTATTCCAGCATATTTTTTCATGAAAAACACAATGGTGACATCTAATTGATCAAATTCCCTTTCTTTTTTTATGTCCTATTCAGACCAGAAAATTAGGGTTACACTTAACATTTCAATAATTCACAATTTAACCACCAAACATAGTTTATATGGTTCTAAAACAACATATAATCGCATGTGTATGGTCAAAGCTTCATGAACCCTAACAAAACCTAAATGAGCAAAATTAGGGCAGTAAGAACACATCCCTAAACTCAACCAAACAACACAATCCATAGCTCAAAATCAAGCTCTTGCTTACCTTTCTATCGTCCCTAGGCTTTTTCTTTGGTTCTTGAACTTTGGCTCTTGCTAGATGATTTAAAACACCTCCCCTTGAAATTCTAAAACCATAGAAATGAAGCTCTTATCAAGGTGAGCAATGTTTATGAAGATTATTTGAGCCAAAGAGGTGATTATCAAGGTGCAAATCAAAGTAGAAAACTCACCATCTTCTTGATCTTCAAGATGACCTTCTTTCTCTTTCCTCTTGCTTCATGTTCATCTTTTCTCTTTCTTTCTTTTAGTTGGCCAACTTTTAGTGAATGGAGGAGTGTGAATGATGGTTTAATATCCAATTTTTCCTTCTTATAAAATACTTAGGTGAAAATCACTTAAGGAAAAAGAAAGAAAGCCATGTGTCACTAGTTTGTGGTAGTTTTAAAATGTTGGAGAGTTAATTAGCTCAAGTTGACTTGGTTATTTAGGTTGAAATTTCTCTTTCCTTCTTCTTCTTCTACTTGTCCAAAATCCATCTTTAAAAAGGAGGTGAAAATGTTGACCAAGTCCTTCTTGCAATTCACTTGCTCTTTAGTCAAAATTTCCAAGTTGAATTTTTTACTTTTCTTCCTATATTTTTTTTCTTGACTAGCCAATACATATGGTTAATTTAATTCTCTTCATTCCATTTTTGAATGTCTTGACCAAAATTAATACCTAAAAGGATAGAGGAATTTGTTTTTCATTCTAATAATTCCTTATTCCTTTTGAAGAGCAAATCTTAGCCCTTTAATTTGTCTTGCAACTTTAACCTGAAGATCAAGTGGCAATTGTCTCTTTTGCCTTTGAGAGCAACTATAAAGGGTGTTTTTGAGGCCATATGTTTTAAATGATGAATATATGATGATCTATGGTGTTTAATGATAAAATAAGACTAGTTTAAGTGCTGCCAGGTTTGAGTTCTGCGTGGTAGTCTATTTACAATGTGTTTTTGACTAAGCAAATGATATTCAATGGCTATAAAACTTTCCAAATTTAAAGGGGACATTATAATATTTAATTTGATAGGTATTTGTGCCATTTAGATTAATATATTAGGAGATATGGATTTTTACAGTTGGATCCGTAAAACTTGCAAAAATCTGTGATAGTATAAGTTTATTGGTGATTTTGGATTTTTTTAGTGGAACTGGCTAGAGGAAATATTTTTTCCTTAAAATAAACTTAATAAATGACACATAGAATTTTGAACCACCTAAGTTGGATATTTTTAGAAAAATATATGAATTTTTAAAATTTCTTGAAAATTCTGCCAACTTTTGGAAATTGTGTGAAAGTAAAAAGGTTATGGCATTTGGTAATTAAGTTGACCTCCAAGTGTTAAGTTAAACACTTGGAGTTAATGTGAGCCCAATAAATATCCATTAGGCCTAATGTGTTAGCTTTAAAGTTAACCAACCAAAGTGTCTTGAGTTATAAAAATTGGAACAAGTATAGGTCCAAAGATAAGGAACATGTCTTTTAAGGCTAAAGTAGTCAATTAGACATTTATTTGTCATTGCTCAAATAATATGGCCACTTATCTAGGGCCATGAGATGACAAAGAAGAGATAATGGAAGCAACTTTAGTAGTTGGAAGAAAAGGTACCAAAAAGGGGACTCAAAGACAAAAGGTAGTGGACTTACCCTACTTACATGTCTTTGATATTTATGCTTATGTATTAATGTGAGTAATTGCTTTGCTTGATTATGTGATGAATATATGACTAATTGAAGCACTGTTTCTATATATGCTATGGCCATGAGTATGATGTATGATACATTGAGCATGCAAACATGTCATTGTGTTATCATAAATTCATGTAGGGCAAGCATGTCATGCATTAAGCATTTATCTTGCATGCTAAGTGGTATTGTTTGCTACTAAGGTTCCCATGAGTCTCATCCTCCCTTAACCAACCATATAGGCACGTAAGCATAGAAGAGGAGTATCAAACAATGTGCCAGATGAAGAAGTTGAGATAAGGAGATGAAGACTAAGACATGCTAATCTATTATGTATAATTAATATTTGAAATGTTTAATTGTACAACTCTCATAATGGATGGCTACTTTTCAAAAGCATGATAATTGACTTAGGAATGGGTAATTGCATGGTATGAGCCATTAGTTAAGCAAGAAGAGCAGTTTAATAAATAGAGAAATACTCTGATAATAAGGAATAAAAAGAATTAAGTAACCAATGAATAAAGTTAAACAATCTAGTAAATACATCCTTTACCAGACGAATAATACCCCAAGGATAAATGTGAAAAATCTTAGCTAAGAGATTATTTACTGATTCTCCTGAGCTATAGTAATAATGATATTAACATTTCTGAATGCAATATAAAGGGGCATAGGTAACGGGTGTTACAAAACTAGCTTGGAAAAGTGATAGATGTGAGTTAGAGCTTCAATTTGAGCTATATATTGTGCTGATTGGTTGAATATTATGGAACTTGTATTGCTGCTTTAAGTTTAGTTATCTTAGGGTTTTGGGGGTTCCATGTTGGTTTGACCATGTACATGATGTCATGTGATGTTTAAAGAGCATGTGAAACTTGTTTGATGATTAAATTGAGAAAATGGTGATTGTTAGAATGAAATGCTAAGTTTGGTCAAAACAAGACATAAAGAAGGAGTATGAATTTGGTAAATTTGATGTCACTAATGAATTCTATACAAAAAACTATGTAGAATAGCCTCTGGCTATAAATTCAGAATCACTAGAATAAAACACTAAAAACTGGAGTTGAACACTGCGCTACCAGTGAAGGCTTCCCGTGTGGCAATAAGAATGTGACGTGTTTTTGGATAAACAAATGATGTCAAATCAATCTGAAATTTTCCAAAATGAAAGTAAACATGTAAAGCTTTAGTTTGATATGTAATTGGTGTCATTTGGATCTATACACTAAGAGTTGTGAATTTTTGAAGAAATACATTTAAAACTGGAATGTTTCTGTGACAATGTGAATTCAATTATAGTTCTAGAATTCTGTATGTGTAACAGGCTGAGGATTTTATTTTTCCATAAAAATAGACTTGATAAAGATCACATAGAATTTTGAACCACTTGAATTGAATATTCCTAGACCAAGATATGAATTTTCAAAGTTAGTTGAAAATTCTACCAGCTTTTGGCTATTATGCGAAATTATGAGAATAAGGTTATCTTGTAATAAATGTGAATGCTAAGGGTAAAGATAAGCACTGTGGGTTAATGTAAACACATAGACTTATCATTTGACTTAGTACACTAACCCTAAAGATAACCAACTCAAGTATCTTGAGTTATTAAAGAACGGGAATAAGCAATAACTCGTCCGTTGTGAATTCCAATGTATAAGATTCGATAGTTGCCTGAGACAACCAAAGGAAGTAGTCAGGTTGTAACTTATCTCTAACATACTATGTATTCTTTTACATAATTTTTTTATCATCTTAAATACTATATGGAAACACGAGATAGGCAGAATGGCCTATTAAGACTTCAATACTAGAAGGGATAGGCGTTATTGCTGCATAGAATAATAGAATGTTGAATGTGTATTGCTTTTTTGAATTGATGTTTTTCCTAGCATGTTTTATGTATGCATTTTATCTGTGTGATATCTGTTACTACTGAGATTCTTTTAAATCTCATCCCTTTCCAATAACCCATTTTTTAGCATGGCCGAGCAGCTCCCAGAGCAAGAAGGTAACCATGGATAAGAAGAGAACAAGATAGATATAATTTACCTTTGTTGGTTATCTAATTTTGGAAATTGTATATTTTGTATATAAAACCATAGATAGACTGATACTATCTATAGCGGTAGAAATAGTAATTTGTATCCTTGAATAGTGTACTTAAAGGCTGTAAATGAACTAGTATCGAGTGACCATACACTATGGGCCCTTTAGGTAAAGAATAAACTACTGGTTTTAGGCAAAGAACACTTGAGGCTCAATTTGATATTAATAAATAGAACTAAGAACAAATGGGTTTTATAACGAGATCTCAAACCATTATGAGACCACTTTCAAATATTTTAAAAGAAAATTTGAAAGCCCCACTTAAGTACAGGTTTGAATCTTGTATTGAAGTTGGGACTACAATTATTTACAAAAGAATGTTGGTCTCTGGTTGAAGTCATTACATATTTCAAACTCATTTGAAGGCTTTGAAAATAAGGTGCCACACTCTTTCTCTTATATCATATGTATTGCTTTGCATGTATACTTGTATCATTGAGATTGCAAGGGACAGTTAGTCCCGAGGCGGTAAGACCCGTGAGTACAAGTTTGCATAGGGCAGTAGCCTTGGGCTATAAGACCTGAGTTGGGTTATAACTAGAGGCCATAAGACTCATAACTGCAACTTATATAGGGTGGAGGCCCTGGGTAGTAAGACCAGAATTGCCAAAGCACTATGGTATTAGACCAGTGAGGTCCTTAGTGTGTGATATTGCTGTATGTGTTGTTATGAATGTTATGCTTGATATTATACGATGATTGTTCAACATGCTCTGCGTATTTACATGTCATATGAGTGAATTGTTATTATTGAGATTCTTTTAATTCTCACCCCTTTTCTAATAACTAATTTACAGTATGGGCAAACAATTCTAAAGGCAAGAATGTAATCAAGGACAAGTAAAGAACAAGGCTCAGATTTACGTTCTATTGGTTACCTAATTTTTGAAATATAGATGATAAATATGAATACATAGTAAGACTAGCACTAGCAGTAGTAGTAGACGTGATAGCCATAGCCCGAACATTAGCACTGTAATGTGATAATCGAATCAGAATAAGGCAATTGTACGCTTAGAACCCATTAGTTAACAAATGCAACATGGGTTTCAACAGAGAGCTATTTGATAAACACTCTAATATTAACAAATGGAACTAAAAATATATGGGTTGTAATGAAACTGCAAACCATTACGAGACCTTAGTGAAAATATTTTAAAATTTATTTGAAAACTTACTCAAGTGTAGGTTCGAACCTTATTTTGAAGTTAGGATCTCTACTATTTACAAATGATTTCTAGTCTCTGGTTTGAAGTCATTATTTGTTCAAAATCATCTATAGGCTTTGAAAATAACAATGTTTCATAGGTTGAGGAGAGGGATTGTAGATTGAATCTCCTTAATGTTCTCTGGATTAGGAATTTCTTGAGTATTTTCAGAGGAACTTGAGGTAGAATAAGAGATAGTCTGAGAAGGTGATGTGCTAGGCTGAAGAACTAGATCAAAAGTGATATGGACTATGGAAGAAGTGGTGGTAACTGGCATAGTGATAAGACATTATAGGGGTTATGTGAGGTAGTGGTGGTCTGAGGTGTCTCAGTTGGAGCAGTAGTGAGGAAGTCTATATATGTAGGCACTTTAAGAATAGGAGCTCTGTGAGAGAAGACCCAGTGATACAAGCCTCTAGGCAGTCAAATTTGTGCCTAGTTTCTCTGATCTGTTGGAGATAATTGGCTTGAAGATTGTATAGAGACTTGAAATTATCATTTACTCGTTTAATCATTACCCTGACATGGCTTTGGACATGTTCTAGTATAAGCTTATTGGACTTCATAAGTTGCTCTATCACTAGTTTGGGAGCTTCTTGAATTTGCATTTGAATAGAGGCTCCTAATAGTGAAGGAGGAGGATATGTAACTCTAGATGAATGAGCTTCATCCACCTTTGATGCCTCTGGCTCCACTCTTTATGTCTTTGCTTGGGATTGCTCAGGTAAATCTAGTGGAATTGTAATCCACATCTTCTTGATTTAAGTGAGCCCAAATCTGTTGAGCTTTTCTTGTTCTCCCTCTAGATACCAGATGTTGTTCATTTTGAGGAAGAGGGAGACAAGCTGAGGATATGGTGCAGAAGTGGTCTTGTTTGTGATCAACCTATACCTATTGATCTCTTGGTATATAAACTCTCCCATATTTAGTTTAACTCTAAAGATTAGGCAGGCCAGTAAATTAAAGTCTCTGATGGTAAAATCATTAAAGTTTTGAAATTCATTTGTAAAGGATATAGTGTAGATGTACCAAAGGATCCTTTGATCATCACTCAGGGACATAGAGGAAAACTTCTTGGTTTTCCTTATAGGCCTGATAATCTTCATGACCTCTTTCTTACTATGCTCTATTGCTTCCTCAAACTCATATTCATTATGTCCAAGGTAAGTGTTGGCAATGGAAGGGGAAAGTTGAATCTTCTGGCCTCTTAAAGTGTTCTCTAGCCTTTCTTCAACTAGTTCCTTGTTATTGCCTTTGATTTTGATAGAGTTCAAATTGCAATAAAAATTTCTTACTACAGTTGGGCTTTATGATAAATCAACTAGGAGCCACCTCCGATAGTGCTCCAAGTAACCATAGAGATTGAAACCCATATTATCTCTCAGATATGGCAAACCTACAAACACCATATGTTATATTGCCCTAGATGAAAATGGGTCTTTGTACCTCTTAGTTTCATCTAGTTGTCGTAGAGGTATGGAGTTGAAATCAGAAGGAGGTCCAACCACTTATTATATCAAGGGTCTTGATTGTTCTTGTAAGCTTCCTTGTGATTGATCATGTAAAGATGTGCTGGCTATATCCTTGTGCTTGGTCTTTAAAATTGTTGTAGTGGTCTTGGATACAGACCTAGTCTCCATAGTTCTTTAATTACAATGCCTTTAGCCCAAGAAGTAGCTTTAAAGGAGGTACACTAGTACAAAAATGGAGTTTTAGACCGGTTATAGCAGGTGAGATCTAAAAGATCTGCATGGTAGCATTTTCATAATTATTGACAACTTTTGAGACCGGTTGCCTTAATATACGGTCTAAAAAATATTATATAGACAGGTTCTCTATCAAACCGGTCTTAAATACATAAAATAATATAAAAAAAAGTCTATGTCATATATTTTTTAGACCAGTTATACAAAATAACTGGTCTAATATATTTACTGAATTTAGGACAATTACAAAATTAATATATCTATTACATTTAAGACCGGTTGTATGTGACAACCGATCTTAAATGTTTACCTTTTTAGACTTGTTATAAATAGGAACTAGTCTAAAAGTTTAACCAAATAAAAAAAATAATAAAAATGTTTCTTTAAGATTGGTTGGTTTAAATAATCAGTCTTTAATGTTTAATTTTTTAGACCGATTTTAAATAGGAACCGATCTAAATGTTTAATTAAATAAAAAAAATTAAAAACATTGATTTAAGACCCGTTGATAGAAATAACCGGTCTAAAATTTGATATTTAAGATAAGTTATTTTATTGAACAGGTCTTAAAAATCCCCCTTAAGAGCTTTTTCCCTCGCGTTCACTCCTCTATCAAAATCTGAAATCTTTCCACTACAACACTCCTCTCTCTTGTCGTTGAGTTGCCGCCATTTACACACACTCTACTCATCTTTTAACATTGTCAATTGGCAAGTGTCCTGTCTGATGTCTATTATTCGAATCCCTAATTCTCTTGGGTTTACGAAAAATTTGCATTGACGCTTACATACTCTTTTGTCATTTTTTTTCAATATCAGTGGTAAGAGTACAGCCTCTTCAGGTGAAATTTGGGTACGCTGATTGTTAAATCCCTAATTCTCTTGGAGTTAAGGTTTCTGTTGGTGCTTACACACTCTATTGTCATTTTTTTTGCATCATCTTTCGGCTAGAGTTTGGCGTCTTCTGGTGAAATTTGGGTACGCTATTTTTTGAATCCCTAATTCTTGTAGGTCTTTCTCTGTCTTTTTTTTTGCAATTTGTCTGCTATTTTGAATCGTTCACAAGTTTGACTGGCTGGACATTTTTACAAGATATTGAAATTACTATGTTTTACACAAGTCACATAATCTAGATTTTGTATCCCTTAACCATCGTTTGACTTGGAACTGTTGATAGTGCATTCCGGATTAAAGCTCATAGTTGCTCCTGTATTTTCCTCCAATACTATTTCATTCATTTCATCAATTAACTTCATCTAATAGCTCAGGAGAATAATCAAGTAGTCTTGCCACGCTGAGTCATCAGGCAGATTTCCATATGATTTGTGTAATGCCTCAAAATAAGTAAAAGGGCTCATGACTCTAAATGAGAATGTGATGATGAAGAAGATTAAATTAATTTCCCTTCCTTCTCCCTTGATAAAAAATATTCAAGACCATAGGAGGAAGGAAAGAGAATTTAAATGATATACTTCTTCATCTTTTCTATTTGAAAAGTCAATAATTGTGGCTTGACATGAAGGAAGCAAGAAGGGAGCATTTTGGTCAACATTGCTTCTCCCTTTTCCTTGAGTATTTTGACCCAGACAAGAGAAAGAAGGAGAGAGGATTTAATCAATACAACTTCCTCATATTTGAGAAGCAAATTGACATCCAAGTAAAAAGAAAAGCAAGAGAAAAGAGTTTGGTCAAAGTCCACCTACTTTTGCAAGAAAAACATGCCATACATACACATGCAACATACAAACCCTTCTATCAATGAATGATGTCAAAGGCATCAAGCGAGAGGAGAGAGTATAATTAATTGCTATCTTTACCTTTTACTCAATTAAAAATGGCCAAAGGCATACCAATTGTCTAAGGAAAAGTTGGCCAAGTGAGGAAGAGGTAGGAAAGAGAAAAGTTGACCAAATTGGATTAATTACACATTAGAAATTACCATAGGATTTTACCAAGAAAGAACAAATATGGACCAAATATTTGCCTCTCATTTTTGTCCAACTTTTACACCACATTTTTAAGTGATAAGGAAAGGGAAAAACATATTATTATTCACTTACTCTCTCTCTCTCATTCTCCAAAAACTGCCAGCTGAAGCATGAAAAGAACAAGTGAATAAACAAGTTTTAGGTAAGGGTTTCATCTTGGATTTTCACCCTTTTAACCTCATCTATGGCTCAAGTATCCTATATAAACATTGTTCCTCTTGATGAAAGTGATATTTCTATGATCTTAGAATTTCAAAAGGAGGTGTTTTGAGCCATCTTGTAATAGCACAAATTGTAGAATCAAACAAATAAGCAAAGGCGAAGCAAGAGGTGAGTATTGGCTTCAATTTGAGCTATTGGTTGTGTTGGCTGAATGAGTATTTTGGAAATTATATATCTGCCCTAATTTTATCCAAGTTAGGGTTTAGAGAAGTCATAGAGTTTTGGTTATTTATTTGGTGTTTTATGATGATTAGAAACCATATGACACAAGTTTGATGCTCAATTTAGGAGTTTGGTAATTTCTAGAATTTTGTTGATTTTTCTGCCAAAACAAGACATGGGGAATGAGTGAGAATTTATTCATTTTGATGTTAGCATTATGTTCTATACAAAAAATTGTATGGGTATAACCCCAGTTTGTGAATTTGGGGTAATTGAAACTCAGAATGCAAAATTAGATTTTCTGCTTGAACAGAATTCTAGCAAGGTACCCTATTGGTGTTGTGTCTTTAGATGAGCAAATGATCTCAAGAAATTCTAAAACTTTCAAGTTAAATAGTAGACATATCATTATTTAATTTGAAAGGTCATTTGCATCATTTCTATTTGTACATTGGGAGTTATGGATTTTTGAATTTAGGTCATGAAAACTGGGCTGAATTCTAACAATGCAATAAATGAAAATTTTGGGAATGTTGTGTATTCAACTGGCTGTGGGTGATATTTTTCCTTGGAGCTAGACTAAATAATGGTCACATAGCCTTGAGAATCACCCTATTTTTATTTTTATAGATTTATTTATGATTTTTCAAATTTGGTGAAAAATTCTAGCAGATTTGGTCACTTATGCAAAGATTGAAGATGTTATTGCATAATATAATATTGTTGAACACTGAGGTTAGAAATTGGTCTTTTAGGTTAATTACCACTTTAGCTCCTTATCTGACTTGACTAAATGACCATAGTGATAACCAACCCAAATATTATGAGTTATTAAAGAATTGGAATAGGTAATAACTCATCATCCTTGATTATGATTGATAGGATTTGACATTTGCCTTGTGCGTGATAAATCGGTGCTAGAGCATGAGCGGAAAGAACAAGGTAGTGACACTTTCTCTTATACTATGTGCAATTCATTGTATGTTTGTTATATCATTGAATTGTGTATTGTGAATGCTATGACATTTGCTTCTGTGAAAACTATGTAAAAGTCGTGAAGGCTATGTGAAAGCCATGATGGCTATGTGTATGCCGTGAAGGCAATGTGTATGTTGTGAAAGCATTATGTAAGCCATAAAGGCAATATGTATTATAGCGTGATCAGTCTTGGATGTGACGTAGGTCACACCTACCCCTGCCATTATAAATGTGTAAGCCATGTAGGCTATATGTATGCTGTGAAGATTATGTTTACCGTGAGGGCCATGTGTATGCAACTGCTGCTTGGCGATTTACTTGTATGCTATGCGATTATGCGTTGTATGAGAGATTTGTTACTACTGGGATTCTCTTGAATCTCATTCTTTCTATTAACTAACCTATAGCTAAGATGAGCGGCTCGAAGTAGAAGCAACCAACCAAGGGCTGTTAGTTTTCTTTAGGTTGAAGATGGTTGGCATATTTTAGAATTGGGATTACTGTATATATACTGTAAATGTTATTTTGCAAAAGGGTATGTAATCCCCTGAATGGGAACTTATAAGGGCCGATTATGCCCCAAAAACCCTTTAGTTAATATATGAAAATCTAGGGGTTGTCGGGAATTTTGGTTTACACTCTGATATGTATAAATGCAACTTAACTACACAAGTTAATTATATTTGGAATATGAGTATGAGACTAGATCGAACAGGTTTTGAAAGAAATTTTGAAACCTACTTTATTTCAGGGTAGGTCCTTGTCTTGAAGTGGGAGCGTAAACGTATTTTGTATTAATCATCGATATCTAATTTAACTTAATTTTGCATTTTTTAATTATAATTATGGATTGTAAGGTAGGGAGTTACATTTGTGGTATCAGAGCTATCATTAGTGGAAAATTGACTTTTTAGACCGGTTAAAAAAGACTTTTTAGACTGGTTGTTAATTAGGTTTTGTTATAGCAAGTCTAAAAAGTATGTTATTTTTTCAAATCGGTTGTTAACTTCAAATATAAATCATAATCATAATTACTTTAGTTAGTTAACTTCAAAGTAGTATCATAAAGAGATATCCTCCCATATTTCCTCGTGATGATCATTTCTTGTGATGTGCGCATTATCTGCTTCATCTTCTTCATTCAATTCTGGTAGACCCATGGAAAAAGAGGGAGTCTCAAGAAGATCATAATTTGAGCGACTTTTCTCATCAATATCAATGGCCTTTTTGCCTTAGAGAGCTACAAACCATATTTTATTTGCCTGATCTGTGATATAAAACACTTGTTGGGCCTGATCTGCCATAATGAAAGGTTTATCTCCAAAACTTCTACTATTCAGATCTACTAATGTAAATCCTAACCTATCGATCTTCACACCATTATTGACATCAACCCACTTGCATTTGAAAATGGGAAATCTAATTTTAACATAGTCAACTACCCAATCTATTCAATCACCCTATAATAAGGTATGGCAGCCAATGTAGGCTTCTTATCTTTTGAACTAGAAAAGTGCATAGATTCAGCCACTAATACAACACCATTGTTTTGGATGGTGCTCTTATCATCCAGGGACTTCGTGTCAAAGGTATAACCATTTATCACAAATGAAGTCTAATGTGCGAAAGTTCTATTATGCTCCCTAATTAACCATTGTTCAGTCATTCAACTATTTTGTTTCCATAAAACTTCTTTATGGGCATTCATGTAATATTGAACTTCATAAATATAGTTCAAGATGTACAAGTGAACTTGTTTCAATTCAACAGCATCTATGCTATTTACTGTTGCCCCGCGTCTACCCCCTTTTTGATCATGACGTTTAGGAAGGCCAATATGTCGTACATTTAACAAATAATGTTGACAAAATTCTATAGCTTCTTTAGAAACATTTTTTTGAACAATAGATGCTTTAAGCCGATTGGGGTTCTTCATATACCCTTTTAATATTTTCATAGTTCTTTCGATTGAGTACATCCACCAGAAATATATAGGCCCACACAACTTTATCTCCCTCACTAGATAAACAATCAAGAGTACCATGATGTTAAAAAAAGAAGGAAGAAAAAGCTTCTCAAGCTGGCACAAGATCATATATCCTTCATTTTCCAATTCCTCCAATCTTTCTATGTCAATGACTTTACAACAAATGGCATTGAAGAAGAAATAAAGTCTAGTCAATATGTGTTGAAGAACATATTCGGCAATGCCTCGAATAGCTACTTGGAGTAGTTGTTGCATTAAGACATGACAATCATGAGACTTTAGCTTTATTAACTTCAAGTCTTTCATCGATACAAGCTTTTTAAAATTTGAAGAATACCCCGAGGGAACTTTAATGCCATGTAAACACTCACAAAAGCTTCTTTTCTCATCCTTAGACAAAGTATGAGCAGCTAGAGGACAAAAAGTTCTATTACCATATGGCCTTGGATGTAAATCTTCTCATATTCCCATTTATTGCAAGTCTAATCTTGCCTTCACGCCATCCTTAGAACTTCCTTGTATGTTGAGCAGTGTCCCAACAATACTATCACATGTTTTTCTCCACATGCGTGAAATCAATACAGTGTCTGACGTCAGGATTGCGCCAATATGGAAGATCAAAGAAGATAGCCCTTTTTTCCCATCTATTTTTCTCATTTCTACTCTTTGATGACTTACTAAAGATAGTATTGATATTTTTCACCTTTTCATAAATTTTCTCCCCAGTCAATGCCTCTGGAGCATCTTCAAACTCATGGCCATCAAAAAAAAGCTTTTTTTAATCTACGATAACGGTGGCTTCGTCTAAGAAATTGCCTATGGCCAAGGTAAACCATCTTTCTTCCATGTTGAAGTTGATGGTAGCATATGCCTTCTTCACATATCAGACATGCTTTGTGGTCTTTAACGCTATATCCTGACAAGTTCCCATATACAAGTAAGTCATTTATAGTACAAAAGATTATTGCTCGCATATTAAAAGTCTCCATCTTGTTCGCATAAAAAACATCAACACCTTTATCCCACAGCTCTTTCAAATCTTTGATCAAGGGTTCTAGGAAAACATCTATGTCATTTCTAGGTTCATTTGGTTCCAAAATCAACATAGACAACATAATGTACTTTCATTTCATACATAACAATGGAGATAAGTTGTAAATTACCGATAGAACAGGCCATGAGGATTCCTAGGCTACCATAAGGATTCATGCCATCTGTGCTAAGCCCAAGCCTGAGATTCTTAGGCTCTTTACCGAAGCTAGGAAATAATTGATCAATTTTCAGCCACTGAGAAGAATCAACTAGATGTCGAAGCTTTCCATCAAAAATCCTCTCATATGTATGCCGTCTTAAATTTTTGGCATCAATTTCATTAGCAAACAGGAGCTTGAATCTTGGAATGATTGGAAGATACCACAATACTTTTGCAGGGCCCTTATTTGATTTATACCTCAGAGTTTCACATATCGAACATTGCTCCTTCTCTTTATGCTCTTTTTTATACAATATGCAATCATTAAGGCAAGCATGGATCTTTTTATACTTTATCCCTAGTGGACACAGTATTTTCTTAGCATTATAGTATCGACAAGGCAACACATTATCATTAGGAAGCATGTCCTTAAAGGCCTCAAGCGTTTTTAAAAAACTCTTGTCGTTCCATCTATGCCATACTTTTAAGCTTACCAATTTCAATACAGCTTTCAGCAATTGGTATTTTTGACACCCTGGGTATAGGGGCTTCTCAACATCACTGCACATATTACGATATGCATGTGATTGTTCAAAAGCCTCTTCTCCTACATCACGAATAATATCCTTTATCCAATCATCTAGATCCGTGTCATTATCATCACAATTCACTTCCCCCTGTTGAGATGCACTTGGCATTTCTAATTGTTCACCATGACATACCCATACTACATACGTCTTAAACCCTTTACAAATTAAATGTGTATATATATCAGTAGCACTTAATCGCTTCTCATTCAAACATTTTACACAAGGGCAATAGAATATCCCACTATCATCATCATCATTTCTTTTTGCAAAGTCTAAAAAACCCCTTACCCTAACATCATTTCAACACTCATCTATTTGGCTTGTATCCAACTATAATCTATATATTCCAACACCTTTTTTTGTTTTCTACTTTTTCCCCTGGAAAAGGTAGGAGTATGATGAGAGCATGCAATCATTACACCCAAGTACCTAGTTTAACTACTACATAATGATAACATGGGCTTACAAGTTGAGTTTAGACTTGTCTTATTATTGAAAGTAATCAAAGAAAATAAAATCAGAGAGGCAATTTGTAGGTGATGGAGAGGGGTTGGTGTGTCTAATTTCTTGTGTTGATTGAAAAGGTTCACTAGTTGTGATCCATTAAGAAATTAAATATAGAGAGAAGTCCTAATTCTTTTTAGGAGAGGTCCTGTAGGTGTTGGGTATGTCATAACCCACTCATCACGCATTGTTAACAAATAGGGGCTCTTTTGTTTTAGTGTTTACTGGCATACATGGATACAACTTGCTTCCAGAGCTTAACCCCATTCATGCATATTGAATGTGTGATGACAAGAACTGGCAACATTGCTCTTATAATTAATATTCCAATTGATTAATTAAAGGCACGTATGCACTAAACTAATATTAAAGGAACACAAACTCATGTCGCATTGCCCTTGTACGTATCCCTCCATTATATATGCTCATAAAAAAGCAATAATGAATAATATAGCACCCGGATCATTACCTATATGGTATATTCCTATCCTTCCTAATTATTTATGTTCCTATATTTTATTCATCATAATGGGTCCAAAAGTAGTACACAAAAACATAAAACAAAATTTTAAATAAAACAGCTATAAATGGTCCCACTAGATCTAGCACTTGCAAGCAAATAATTAGATTAATGTAACTAATCATATTAAAGAATCATGCCTTATGACTTAACCCCTAATGTTTATGGATATAATTATATAAACTAAACACTTGTTAATAGTGTAGTGACCACCACGAAGAGACAGCAGTGTTGGTATATAATTCCCTCATAATAATTATAATTTGACTTGTCTGTTATAATCATTTTCTATCACCCTCGCACTTCAAGGCCAAAAAATAGTCAAATTAACTGCACATGTTAAATTTAAGGTAAGGCATTTACATTGGCATTCAATAAATTCACTAATTACACAGTAGTTTGTAATACACTAAACCAAATCCTGCACATCCTGAACAACTATTCAATTTTCACCAAAACTTCTGCTTATACAATCATTGCCATAACTAATCAATATTTTTGTGAGAGGGTTTTAAACACCAAGCACACCAGAAAATTTATATTAAGATACTGTTTAGTTGATCCCTTTGCTAGCCTAGGCCGATGACCAAATCTGGAGGTAACAGCTTCTATATAGTAATTATAGTGGGGGAAATGTAGAGGACGATGAAGCATACCTAAAAAAAAGGATGAAGACAAAGATGTCCCAGATATGCAATGAATGACAGATGACAGCACCCACAACAACAACCACGAGCAACTGAAGCAGTGTATGATAGCGATCGAAGAACGACGACGAACTCGATTCAGAATATATGATAGTGACCGATAGCGACGATGGATTGGGAGTCGATGGCTGAGGAGAGAAAAGATTGGGGGGGATTTCAGAATGGAAGAAGGAGAGAACTGTAAGGCACGACGCGTAAATTATATTGGGGAAGACTTTTTAAACCGGTTAACAATATAATCGGTCTAAAAGAAAAGGATTTTAAGACCGGTTCTCCTCACAACCGGTATTAAAAGTCCACTTTTAAGACCGGTTGTTAGGAGAACCGGTCTTAAAATCCTTTTCTTTTAGATCAGTTATCGTATTAACCGGTCTAAAATAAATATCTTTTAGACCGGTTTTGTTAGTAACCGATCTAAAAAATAAAAGGCTTAATTTTTTTAGATCTGTTAGTATAGAACTGGGCTAAATAATATTTTTTAAACTGGTTAATATAATAGCCAGTCTCCCAACTTGTTTATAATTATGAAAATGCCACCGCTCATTTCTTTTAGACCTCATCCACTACAACCAGTCTAAATGTGCTGGTTTGAAACACCTTTTTTATACTAGTGTATAGTTCTTGGCAAGGGTAGATTCTGCTAGGATAGCTCCCCTAATTCTTTGCCTTAGTGATAGAAAATGACTTCTGACTATTTGTTGTGTATACACATAATTGTTCTTATTGATTGATGATATATGAGTCTAAGGACTATGTGTATACATTGATTGTATTATTAATATGGTAAATCATTTATAGAGTAAAGAAAACAATGGTTCACGCTAAAGTATGCCGAATAGACCTAGAGGTGGAGATGGTCAATGACAATCTACCAGATCCGATTCAAGAGTTAATGGGTCTGATAAGGGATCAACGAGATATGATTACAAAGCTGAGAGAAGAGCTCAGAGTAGGAAGAGAAAAAATAAATAAGGATCAGTTTTAGACAACACAGGAGGAAACCCAAGAGGAGACACAACAAGAAGAAACTACAGAGGGGTCTGCAAGACCATTAGAGTCACCTCCTCACACAAAACCAAACCAAGAATCTCATGGGGTTCCATTCAGAGAAGAGAAAGATCTTCAATTCTAGGTCTCAAAATTTTGTAAGCATTTGCCTCCGGTGTCCAGAGGGAGGTTTGATCGTCAGGCAGCCGAAGATTGGTTGAACCAGCTGGAAAAGATCTTGGAAAATCTTGATTGCTCAACTGAGGTAAAGGTACGACTAGCTGTGTACAAGTTGTAGGGGGATTCTAATCATTAGTGGCTGAATAGCACCCTAACACTGCAGAATCATAATGTACAACTAACCTAAGAGTTATTTCAACAACAGTTTAATGAAAAATATTTTCCCAAGTTGGTGCGACTAAGGAAGGAAACTGAATTTCTGTCTATCAAGCAGGGTGATTCATAGACCTTCAATGATTATTTATCTCACTTTATCTGATTGGTCAAGTTTTTCTCTTATCTACAATGAATGGATGATAAGGAATGGAGCTCAGATATGTTGATTCGTGGGCTAAGGCAGGAATTAAGGAAGAGGTTAGCCACCCACTAATTCATGGGGTTCAACAAAGCGGTGGAAAAGTGTAGAATCACTGATAATAATTTGAAAGATTTGTACTTGTCAAGGGTGCTAGCAGCCATAGTGAACCCAGCAAGGGTAATACTTCCTAGAAGTGGAAGAGTCAAGGATTCTTCTTATCTAAGGGCAGTGGCAAAAAGCCCTATCAGTCTGGGTATAATGAACCACATAAATCCTCCATAGTATGGATATGTCCTTGCTATGGAAGGGCACATTATGGCAGCACATGTCAGGGTCAAGTACTTTGTTTCAATTACAAACAACCGGGGCATATTTCTAGTGAATACAAATGGCTGTAGGCAGAGCAAAGACCAAGGAATTAGAGCATGGTATTCTCTATGACACACAAGGAAGCCCAAAAATCTCCCAACCTTATCCAAGGTAATATTGTCCTTAATGGTTTTATACCTATCTTTTTCAAAAATAGATAGGTATGAGTCTAAGGACTATGTGTAAAAGCAGTTTTATACCTATCTTTTTCAAAAATTTGAATATGCCGAAATCCAGATTTCATGTCAAACTTTGAAAAGACTTTTGCAGAATACAAACGTTTAAGTAGATCAGATTTGTTTGGAATTAGATACCTAATCCATTGTAACGCTTCGTTCAAAGGTTTGTAATTGATTACAAGTCTAGGAGCTCCACGCTCTATTTCTGCATTTTTATTTACTTAAAAAGCAGCACAAGACCAAGGGCTTCTAGATTTGGAAAACAATTTTTTGTTCATAAGTTCTTGAATTTCATTTTTACAGGTTTCAAGAAGTTCTATAGTCATTTGAATTGGTCGTGCCTTAGTTGGTATTTGTTTTTCATAAAAACCCGTTTCATAAGGCAAGTCAACAACATGTTTTTTGCGATCCCAAAATGCATTTGGTAAGTCCGAGCAAATAATTTGATGGATTTTATCAAGACAAGTTTGAATTTGTTGTTTAATTTGTGCTTGACATAGGTAAGCTTCTATATGTTTAAAAGAGATATCTTCCTTCAAAAAATTAACTTCTTGTTGTTTTGAAGAAAGAAGATTTAATTCCTTAACTCTAGGCTTTTGAGTAAAAGGAAATAAGATGGTTTTACCCAGATGTTCTTTTGAAATTCCATTTTCATCAGTCATATATGGGAATAATAGCCTTACAAATGGCACCCCAAGAATAATCTGGGTTCCCATATCTTTAATTAATATAAATGGGTTTTAATCTTTAAACCTTCATTTTCAATAACAATGTTTGAAACTTTGTATCTGACATCTAAGCATGAGCCATTGACGCCATTAAACCTTTCGGTTGTTTTCTCAAAATATTTTGTGGGAATGACTCCTTCTTTAAAACAATTAGAATCAGCTCCTGTGTCAAACAGAACAGTTTGGTCCAAGACAAAATCATTATTAATAATAATCTTGGTTTGGACATAAAACTTTTGAATTGATATTTTTGAAATCAAGTTTAAAAATGGTTCAGAAAGACTATCGTCTTCTTGATCGGATGATGTTTTTAGTTGCCCTTCAGTTTGAATTGCAAGTTGAATATCCTGTATTTGGGATATAGCAGTTGCATGGGTGTCTTGTTGAAGTTTAATAAGGCTGATTTCAGTTTTGAGGTTATTTACCTCGTATTGAAGGTCTTAGAGGGTTGTAGGTTTGACAGAATGTTTAAACTTGTTTAAAACATTTGTTAAATCATATTTGTTGAAAAGAATAGGAGGTTTAGAGTTTGAAGAAGTCAGAGTTTGATTGAGAATTTCTCTCAGTTTGAACAAATACTCTCCTTTATCAGAATCTGGGAGTTTAGTAATGATATCAAGAAGTAAATCATGTTCCCTCGTGATAACATTAATTTCTGAAGAAGAGTTTTCTAGAAGATCTTCATTTTAAATATGGTTAAAATCCTCAGAAGAACTACTTTCATATTTAGATTCAGAAGTTTCAATCAAAAGATTGTTTATTTGCTCTAGGAGAGGCTCTTCAATACTCTTAATCTTCTTCAATTTTTGAGTTAAATGACAATATTTGGAAATGTGACCTGGTTTACCACATTTAAAACAAGTAACTTTTGTTTGTTTAGGAAAATCAAGTTTTGGTTTATAGCGAAATTCCTTTTCAAGTCTACGAGGAGGTGTATTGGGCTTATATCTTTGGTAGATATGTTTTTTCTTTTTGTAATAAGGCTTGCGGTGAGGTTTAGATTGCTTACAAGGAGGAAAGCCAAATTGTTCACAAAAGGTTCCCAATTCTTTCCTACTTGTATCTTTTTCTTTTTTAAGTTGACGTTGGATTTTATCATCCTGACAAATTTTAAGAGCAGTTCTTTGGACATAAGAGATTAATTGACCATACGTCAAATGCTCATAAGGGATGTTGCCATCATTTTGGTTTCTAAATTTTTCTCTAACTTTATCACCTAACGACTTAGGTAATCCAACTAGGAATTTTTCTTTCCAAAATGGCTGATAAGCATCATCTCTAGTGAGTACTCTAGTCAAAAAAGTATCCCTATACCATCTGAAATCAGATAAGGTACTGTATTTAAGATTTGAAAGAAGTTCAGCCGAACTATCTTTCCTGATAGATGGATCTCCTACAAAATGTTTAATAATTGTAAAAAGAAGAGTGTTTACTGAATCTAGAATGGGTTGGTCATTTGAGGTAATGGGTGTTCCATCATATTCAGTTTTAATAGATGTAAAGATGGTATGTTTATCTTCAGAAGAAAGATAATTATCCCACCAACCTTTCAGTTGTCCAGTAAACCCAAAAACTATAAGATTGGTAATCATCTCATCTAAATAATCATGTTGAGTTTGGTATGCGGTACTTACCATAGACATTTGTTGAAGAGTTTGGAGAATGTTTCACTCACTTTGACCATCTATGTTCCATTCATAGATATTGTCAACGTTAAAGGACTTAAAGTTTTGGTTTATTCATTCCTCAACCAGAATGTCTGGAGGGCTAGCTCTATGATAATAGAGTTTTGAAGGCATTTTCCAGTGTTGATGGTTGATCTGGAGTTGCGACTCAGAAGGGTTAGAGTCTGTATCTCCAAATTGGGAATCTTTTTCAAAAGTCATGACGTCTTTTGATTTGGTTGATGACGTTTGGGGTGTGTCTGGGACAGTCATAGTTTGAAGTTGGCTAATTTTGTTGATTAACCTTTCTTAATAAATCAGATCTTTTAGTCTGAAAATCTGACTTAATTTTTGGGTTAATTTGAAAAGGTATGAAAAGAGGTGTTTCAATTCTAGTTTCGACTTTTCTTAAAGAAACTGGTGTTTGAACAAAATAATCACCTAATACCTGAAGGTATTGGTTTGTGTAATTGTTTTGTTCGATAATGTTCTTAATATCCGTTGGGTCAATGGGTTTTTCAATGTTTTTAAATTTGAAAGGTGCAGCCATAATTGGTTGACATTTGTCATCAGCCAATTGTGGTATTTGCACTGGTTTTAGAGGAAGAAACTCAGAAGAAATAGTTTCACCTTCATAAGTTTTCCATTGTTACTTTGTCATATTGATGCTTTATAAGAAAGGATATTCCAAGTTTTGATCTTCTGAATAAGCATTAAACCAATCAAAGAATGGAATATTTTCTTGTATTTTTCCAAGAAATCTGTAGAATTTTTCTTGAATTTCTTTTCTAGCATATTTTTTGAAATTTCGTAGAAACCATCCTCTCTGAAGGGTATATTTCTCAGAGTAAAATTCCTTTTGCAAAGTTTGTTTGTCAACTTGGAAAACATTTTCTAAAACAATTATGATAAAAGGTTCCTCTGGTTCCCCAAGAGATGAATATGTTGGAGACTCGATTGATTTCAAGTCATCATCCTTTTCATAACTTGTTTGTGGGATATTTAAAGAATTGTCAACTCCTTGAATTGAAATGTTTGTGGTTGTTTGTAGGGTTATCGTGGGTGGTGCAGGTGCATATATGACCAATGGTACCTTTGGTAGAGTTTGTTGGGGAGTTAATGTGTTGGGAGCTAACATATAGATGACAGATAGTGGTTTAGGTAAAGAAGAACAAGAATATCTTGAAGATTCAGATCTAACAAACCTACAGTCTTCATATAATGATGGCTTAGTTCTGGTAGCTTGACTACAAGATCTTCTTGGTCTATCAAAAGATAGTTTGATAGTTCCATCTGATGTTTGAATGATCTTACTTACCTGAAATATAAGTTTAGGAATCGGCTTTGTGGCCTTATCCATTGTCCAATCATCTGGTAATTCAACATCATCCCACATAATTGTTTTTAGAACGGTCAAGTTTGCATTTTGTTCATCTGATAAAAAGACTATTGTTTGGCCATTATCAGGTGGTATTAAAACTAAGGAATTGGATAAGTTTAAGACCTTATACTGTATCCTATATGTTAGGGTAGCAGGTATAGATCATGGTTTCATTTTCAAACCGTTTAACTGAAGTTTAAGTTTAAGAACTTCAAGAACATGTTCATCCTTTAAATCTGTCATCCTATCTAGATAACAGTTAAAGTAGACAGGACCATTATGAAGTCCAAATTCTGCTGCTGCAAGCAGAGAATCCGAAAATTCATAATGTCTAGCATCCATGAGGCATACTAGTCCTGATATGTTTAATCATTTTCTTATCAATGGTTTAATGGCAACTTGAACACTTCTGATGTGCAAAAAGTTGTAATCTTTCTTTTGTTTGTCAATTGACTTTTGAGAAAGAAGGTAAAATTCTTCTTTTTCTGGTTTGATAGGAATTGATTCTTCAACTGTTCTGATTATGTAATTAGATTTGCAGAACCACTTCTTATCTTGAGTTTGCATTTGATAAAGCGCGTTTAGAGCAATTGGACGTAAAACCCAATCTTCTACGTTCTGGTTTATATTTTCAAAAGAAATTTCTTCTTTGAAAATTTGTTTAGAAGTTGAAGACTTTGATTCCTCATCGTTTAGCGTAGAGTTGTTTAATAAAGTAGAAGAAGAGCTACTACTACCACGTTTAGAAGAAAAGGAACGGAGAAGAAAAGACATAATTTAAATTGCAAAATTGAAATTGACATAATTTAAAAGACTAAAAGGAGAGAGTGCAGGAGGTAAAGGACAGAAATAAAGAGTAGAATATAAAGGCTGAAAGTATATAAGTAAAAGCTGAAATTAAGGCTGAAGAAAGCTTAAAGAAAGGAACATAACAATAATTGTAATTCTCCCTTGCCTAAGTATCATTACCTTCTGGATCCATAGTGGTATAATAATTAAAAATGTATCAGTTTTTATGGATTAAAATGTTTTGTTAAGAAATTAGTAAGATTTGTTAGATCTAACTCTAACCAGACTTATAGTATATAAAATCTTTATTTATCATACACTACTTCATAGGGCACAAACGCCTGCCTCAACACACGGGACTTATGGCAACCTCAACCCACGGATGGACTCATGTATGATAAATAAGAACAATATACAAAGTGCTATAAAGTACAGACCTTTAAGTCATACTAATCTGCTAACAGAAATCTTAATGCCATAAAAACAGATCCAGATATAAGTATTACATCCCTACAGCCATATGTTTGTCTTGTATTTAAGACCGGTTGTAGGTGCAACCTATCTTAAAAATCATAATTTTAAGAATGATTGTAGGTATAACTGGTCTTAAAAGATCATGCTTTTTAGACCAGTTGTACCCGCAACCGATCTAACAAGCATGATCTTTTAAGGAACAACCAATCTAAAAAGTGTTTTTTAGACCATTTGTAACTACAACGTCTTAAAAATCATACTTTTTAGAGCGGTTATAACAACTGGTATAAAAAGTAACAGACTTTTTAGACTTGCTGTAACAAGACTTAGTCCACAACTGGTTTAAAAAGTCTTTTTTAACCAGTCTAAAAAATCATTTTTCCATTAGTGGCATCAGCTACCTTGGGCTTGAACTTCTTTGGAGTTTTCTTGCTTGGAGACATTTTAGTTGTTGGTTTGGATGCTTAAGGAACCTCATCCTTGTCAAAATTTGCTCTCTTAGACATCATTGGAAAATCTCAGGATAGTATCCAAAGTTAGGTTCTTGGAAGAATTTTGAGGTTTTAGGAGTTGTAGATAATGAAATTAGGTGGAAATGGATGGGTTTTGATTGGAAGAAGAAGTTGAGAGTAATAATAGAGATTTGTATAGAGAGTAGAAATTAAGTACTATTTAAATAATAAGTAGTGAGTGAGGTGTGTTCCTTAATATTAAGACCTAGGTTATTTGAATAAGTTCATGAGTATTCGAATAAGGGGGGTCTTATTCAAATAATGATGAATGTATTCGAATAAACAATGAGAAAGTGTGTGTACCTGTATTCGGATAGGCTTCAGTTTATTTGCATAGTTTGTCCCCTTCTTCCTCATTTATTTGAATAGTTCAGAGTGTATTCGAATAACCTTTCTTGATTTAATGACTTCATATTTGAATAAATGTTCCTGTTTTTCGAATAGTTTGTACTGTTGCTTTTCTTATTCGAATAAGGATACCATTATTCCAATATATTTCTACTTTTGGCTCTTCATTCTATTCGAATATATGTATTATATTTGAATAGATTTCCTTTCTTGCATACACAACGTAATGTATTTGTAGACAAAATAGTTTAGTTTATTCGAATATGGATTTCTTTATTTGAATACAGTCTTTGTAATTTTTTGCTTTAGATAAATATTTATTCAAATATGTTATTGCTTATTCGACTAGACTTCTTGAAATGTCAATTAATTTTATTTCAATATAGGCCTTCTTATTCGAATACAGTCTTTGGAACAATTATTATTCGAATAATTCACAATGTATATGAATGGCTCTTCTAGGAACAAACATCATTTCCATTTGAATAAGTCGTTTTTTATTCGCAGAGTGTTTTCAAGTAAAATTTTTGAATGCTTGTTTGCAAACTACTATTATTCAAATAATTAGACTTTTTTTTAAAAAAAATTCTATTCGAATAGGGTGTCTGTTATTTGAATAATGTTCTTGTAAATACTTGTTTCTATATTCGAATAGAAACTAGGTTCTTATACTTTGTGAAACTTCTCATTTATTTGAATAGCCTTTCTTTATTCGAATAATATTTTTGTAAAAGCTCACTTTCGTATTCAAATAGTAGCTTTTGGTATTCGAATAACCTTTTGCATACTTTGTGAAT
This sequence comes from Inga leiocalycina, assembly GCA_963242795.1. Classification (NCBI taxonomy): domain Eukaryota; kingdom Viridiplantae; phylum Streptophyta; class Magnoliopsida; order Fabales; family Fabaceae; genus Inga; species Inga leiocalycina. The sequence goes on along the minus strand of OY725329.1, from coordinate 26,928,423 downwards.
TTTTTGTGTTTATTCGAATAGACTTACTTTATTCAAATAATGTTCTTGTAAAAAACTCATTTTTGTATTCGAATAAGTAATCGGCTATTCAAATAGTTTTCCGAAAGCTTTCTATTATTCAAATAGATTGTTGTTATTCGAATAAAGTTCTTCTAAATTCTTTCTTTTGTATTCAAATAGTTACTATGTTATTTGAATAGTTTTTAATAAACAGATTGAAGCAGTAACACTCATATCCAAATAAATAACGTATTCGAATAAAGTCCTTTGAAAAAATTATCTATGTATTTGAATACAGCGGTCAGTATTCAAATAAGACTTCTTTTGTCAAGTATCCTTTTTATAAACAATCTTGCAAAACACATATCTAGAGACTCCGATGCTTAAGTCAATAAACTTTGTTTAAAACATAATTAAATGAATTTAGAGTATGTAAATTTACTTACAATTTATTAGGATTTGCATTCTCAATTCTCTTCTTATATATAGAAATTGATCCTTTGCTAGTGGTCTGGTGAATGTATCAGCCAAATGTAGATGTGTGGGAATGAATACAACTTTGACATCTTTCTTTTAACATGATCTCTGATGAAATGATATCTCACATCAATGTGCTTAGTTCTTGAATGTTGTACTGGATTCTTGGCCAAACTAATGGTGATGATGTTGTCACAGTGATAGGAATTTCTTTGAGATGAATGCCAAGATCTTGTAATTGTTGCTTCAACCACAACACTTGAGAATGGCAGCTTGATGATGCCACATATTCAGCTTTTGTTGAAGATAATGATACTGTATTTTGTTTCTTGCTAAACCAAGAAACAATTTCTTCTTTAAGAAATTGGCATTGTTCACTTATACGTTTTCTATTAGTCTTGTAGCCACAATAATCAGAGTCTGAGTATGCAATCGAATATTCATTTCCTCCCTTCAAATACCATATCCCCAATTCCACTATGTTAGCAAGGTATCTAAAAATTCTTTTCACAGTTTTAGTATGAGATTCCTTAGGACATGATTGGTATCTAGCACACATTCTGACATTGAATTGGGTATCTAGTTTGCTAGCTATAAGATAGAGTAGTGATTCAATCATCCCTCGATACTTTGTTATGTTGAATTCAGCTCCTTTCACATCTACATCTAGAAAAGTTGTTGAACTCATGGGGGTATCATATCTATTGGCTTGATCCATTCCATATTTTTTAGGAGCTCTTTGAGATATTAGTCTGATATATGAATATCCCATAATTTCTTTGCTTGATTTGCAAGCCCAAAAAGAATGTAAATTCTCTTATTATAGACATCTCAAATTCTCCTTTCATTATATCAAAAATTCCTTGCATAGAGAATCATTAGTAGCTCCAAAAATAATATCATCAACATATATTTGTACAATAAAAATTTTATTTTTCTTGTTTTTTGATAAAAAAAAGTTGCGTATGTTCTTCCTTTGACAAACTCATGATCAATAAGAAAATTGCTTAGTCTTTCATACCAAGCTCTTGGAACTTGTTTAAGACCATAAAGGGCTTTCTTTAATCTATAGACATGATTTGGATTAGAAAAATCTTCAAAACAAGGGGGTTGTTCAACATAAACTTCATCCATTATGTAACTACATCTATTTGATAGAGCTTAATCCTTTGATGCATGCAAAGGCTAAGAGTACACATATGGCTTCCAATCTTGCTACTGGACCATACATTTCCTCATAATCAATTCCTTCTTCTTGATTATAGCCTTTAGCCACCAATCTTGACTTGTTTCTGACAATGATTATAGATTTATCAAGTTTGTTCTTAAATACCCATTTAGTGTGAATGACCGAATGATCCTTAGGCTGGGGTACTAAGTCCCAAACTTGATTTCTCTCAAATTGATTAAGTTCTTCTTGCATTGTAATAACCTAATCATTGTCTGATAAGTCTTTATCAATGTTGGAAGGTTCAAATTCTGAAATCAAAGCTGAAAAGCTTACTTCATTAAGAATCTTATTTCTAGTCTTTACGCCTTTTTCACATTACCTATGACCTGATCTATGGGATGATTACTATTAAACTTCCAACCTTTTGGTTGAATAAGAGACAAGGGAGATTTATTCTGATTTTCTTCAAGTTCATTGGTCACAGAAGGGTTTTTTGAAACATTTGACCTTTCCATATGACTAATCAATTTTGGCTCATCATCTAAGGGTTTGACAGGAGGATCTACTCAGCAAACACAACATAAATTAATTCTTCAACAACACAAGTTTGTTTATTAAAAACTCTATAAGATTTACTTCTATTAGAGTATCCTAAAAACATACCTTCATTGGCTTTAAGATCAAATTTCCCTAGATTATACTTATTATTGTTGTAAATAAAGCACTTACATCCAAATATGTGTAGATGGCTGAGGTTTGACTTGCTTCCTTTGTAAAGCTCATACGGAGTTTTTCCTAGATTTGATCTGATATAAGCTATGTTAGAGATGTAGCTGGCAGTACTTCTTGCATCAACCCAAAACACTTGTGAGACTTCTTTCTCATTAAGCATTACTCTAGCCATTTCAATGAGGACTCTATTCTTCCTTTTTACAACACCATTTTGTTAAGGCGTCCTTAGTACTGAGAAGTTGTGTTCAATGCCATTCGTATTATAGTAGTCTCTAAATGCTTGGTTTTTAAACTTTTCTCTATGATTTGTTCTAATTGCTGCAATAGACATACCTTTCTCATTTTACACTTTCTTAGCAAAAATAATGAATTCACTAAAAGTTTCATCTTTTGATGACAAAAAGATAGTCCATGTAAATCTTGAGAAATCATCAATAATGACTGAGGTATATAAGTTTCCACCAAGGCTTTTAACTCTTCCTAGTCCAACTAAATCCATGTTGAGTAGTTGTAATAGTCTTTTAGTTGATATTTCCTTCTTAGTTTTGAAAGAGGATTTAGTTTGTTTTCCCTTTTGATAAGAGTCACATACTAAATCATTTTTAAAATGCAATTTAGGTAAGCCTATCACCAATCCTTTTTTATAAGCTTATCTAATTGATGCATATTTACATGTGCTAATCTTTTGTGAAATAACTAGCTCTCACAAGTACTACTAAGAAAATAGTTTTTAGGAATATGATTGTTGATATCAAGAGTATAACAGTTACCTTCCCTTATGGCTTTGATTTTTACCTTAAGCTCATCTTTCTTGATAGGCAAGTCCTTCTTGCTGACTATAAGACATTCATCAAAGTCAAAGATGACCCAGTTACCTATGTTAGTACTTTGACTTACACTCAACAGGTTGTGACATACTCCTTCTACATAGTAGACATATTCGATTTGCAACCCATTTTCAACTCCAACTTCTCCTATCCCAGCAATTTTTCTAGATTGGTTTCCACCAAACTTGACTTTGCCTCCTTCTTTGAACTTATGTAGGCAAATCTCTCTTTGTCACCAATCTTGTGTCTTGAGCATCCACATCTATATACCATTTATTTGCTTTAGATGCCTTGAAAGACACCTACAAAAAGAAATGATCAAGTTTTAGGTACACATACCTTCTTGGGTCCTTTATGGTTAGTTTGAACTATTTTAGGCAAATATAAGCCTTTAGGTACCTACTTATAGCCTTATAGGTTCCCATAGTTCCTTCTTTCCTATGATAACACGATGAAGTACAATGTCCCTTTCTATTGCAAAAATTGTAATGAGCAAAAGGGTTAGAAACATGTACTTATTTTTTAAAATAATTCAAATAAGTTTGTTTACCAAACTTCTTCCCTTTTAACGTATTTGACTTTCGATCATATCCAATTCCATATCTGTCATTACTGAATCTTTAAGTTTTCAAAATCACTTTGAGCATTTCAACTCCCTTGGTAAAAACTTCAAGAGTTTTGGTAAGATCATTGTTTTTCTTTTCTAAAGACTGACTAGTGACACAAAAAAATGGTTTTGGTTCCTTAAGTTATTCCTTAAGCACTTTTGTAACCCCCTGCCTCAATTAGTGTGATTAAGATTGATAATATATAACAAAATGGTTTAGAGGCCGTCAGACAGTTTGAAACTCATTTTAACTTCCTACATCACCGTAGGGTTTTTCACAAATTTCTTCAAAACTTTTCCCCATCCAGGTCTCAACTTCGAATATTCGAATATAATCACCTGTGCAGTTAGTTCCCATTCATACATATCCGAGTTTATAACATAAATCCTGGCAACTCCCGGGTTCATCTATATATATATCTATAGGGTTCCAAATCCTGATTAGGGGATTACAATACCAGATGTTCAAAACTATTTTACAACTAAAAAACGTCATACAGTAATGCCTATCCAAAACGAATGACCAATATGGCCTGAGCTAAATGTCCCTATAAAGTTCTAACCGCTCTGGGTCGTTCCCTTCTCCTTAAAGCCACTCGCCCTATCTGAAAGGTTAGTCAACGGAAAGGATGAGATTCAAAAGAATCCCAGTAGTAACAAAACATTTATACCACACATAAACACATAGCATGTAAGCACATCATCATACAGCAGCAGTAGCACAAATCACACTCCACCCTCATCCCCTTTCTCCACCAGGAAGGCACACTGTCCTAACCCGAACCGATGTTAGCTACTCAGGGACTGTTGGCATGGCAATGCATACACATAGCCTTATAGCTCATATAGCTATCCGGCTTTCACAAATGGCCCATTGGCCTTCACAAATAGCCATTCGGCCCACATAATCACATATATCACACCTCATCCTCATCCCCTTTCTCCGCCAAGAAGGCACATCGTCCTAACCCGAACCGTTGTTAGCTACTGAGGGACTATTGGTATGACGGTGTTTACGCATATACACAATTGTCGCAGCAAACGATTCACCACAAATCAATGATATAACACACATACGATGCATTATATATGATATAAAAGAAAAGTCACTACCTCGTTCCTTCCTGACGTTTGCTGGCTCAGTGGGCTCACGAGGACGGCAGATATCAAATCCTATAACCCAAATAGGGACAATAGGTCAATCTCTTTTCCAAGTTTCCAAATTTCGTAATACTTTAAGTTGGTATTCATATGAACTCTTTAGTTGGCTATAATAAGCCTAAACATATCCCCAATGGGTTGGAAGAAACTACCCAGAAGATACCTTTTTTAGATGCAAAACACCAATTTTGGGCCGCCTCACTCGAGTGACAACCACCTCACTCAAGTGATGCCCTCAATTGTGCTCGAGTCCCAGCGAGTGAAACACAGAAAGTATTTGCCCGAGAGCAAATCCTCAAAATATCTCTCACACTCACTCGAGGACATGAAGCTGTACCCAAGCAATGACCTCAAGTGCACTTGAGCACCAAGAAGTGCAACACCAAGAGTGTTTGCCCGAGAGCACAGACCACTTCCAGGCAAGACCTCACTCGAGATGCTCATGCTCACTCGAGCAGGATCATATCTCACTCGCAAGTCAGGAAGTCTGCTCGCTGTTTTTGCCTGAAGACTTAACCAAATTACCCAGAATTTCATACTGCACTCGAGTGAAACCCCTCCTCACTCGAGTGAGCTTATTAGAAGCCAGATCGTAGCAACTGATACACTTTTCCAGATTTAACCAAATAAGCTTTAATTTTTCCTAAACTTATACCAATACTCATTCCCATCCAAAACTCTACAATGAACCTATTGGCAACCACAAAACAACCGAATTTCAACTCAATCAACACATTCTCAACTCTAGTTCACAAAACCACACAAAACCACAATTTGTCAAACTTCCTCATTCAACTTCAAATCAATCCCAACCCACTCCAATTATTTCAACCTACCAAATGAACAGTGACACTCTATCCAAATCCTACATTTCACTTTACATCATATTTAGGGTACAATTTCAGAATTTATAAAGCTTAACCAAATATCATAACATATATACCAAAATTCATCAAAAGCTTACCTCTTAAGCTTGCTGAACTCAAAACCTTAATTCCACCAACTTTCAAATTTTCTCAAGCTACCAACCACCACAAATCAAAATTCTGAGAACATAGTAAAGGAGCTCTCAATCTCTTGAACAAACTTAATGAAGAGAATTTAAACACAAGAAGGAAATTACCTATCAAAAATCAAACTTTTCTCTTCCTCCTTCTTGCTCGATCTCAGTGAAAATGGAAAGTGATAATAGAGAAAGTGAGAGATGATGGTGAATGCATGAGGATCACAACTTTCCCCACACATACACACACAACCGACTTGGAGGAGAGAGGGAAGAGAAAATGGGTTTGAAAGTTTGACTTTGATCCAAGGGTCCTTATTTAGACACAGCAAAATCTCACTCTCCCCCCCCATGAGTTCATATGAACTCATCCACACAAGATTCTACCCCTTTGCTCAACACATCCTAACTATTGATCATGATTACCAAGGAGTTTCCTCTCCAGTAACTAACCAATCGGTGCGTGAATTTCCAATTTCACCCCTGATTATCATAACCTTTGCCAAAACACCACTATTCTCCAGTATGACTTGAAACATTGCTTACAACGTGTTTACAATAAGATTAACAATAGTTACATCATTAGGATTGTAATTAGCCCTTAATCATAAATCAGGATATTACAATTCTCCCCCCAAAAATTAAATTTTATCCTCAAAATTTGCTACGCAACTTGAGCCATAAATTCTGGATACCTTCTACACGTATCTTCTTCTGCTTCCTAAGTTGATTCCCTCTGAGTCATTCCCTTCCAAATCACCTTCACATACGGAATGCTCTGATATCTGAGCTGTCGCTCTTCTCGGTCAATGATCTTCTCTGGCTCCACTGCATATATGAAGTTGTCTTGTAGCTCAACTTCCTCATACTCAACTATGCGAGATGGATCCGGTTGGTATTTCTTTAGTTGGGAAACGTGAAACATGTCATGGAGTCTGCTCAAGCTTGGGGGTAGGGTTACTCGGTAAGCAACATGCCCAATCCTTTCAAGGATTTCAAAAGAATCGATATACCTCGGGCTTAGCTTCTTTCGCTTGATAGCTTTCCCAACACCGGTAATAGGAGATACCCTAAAAAACACGTGGTCGCCAACTTCAAACTCTAGAGGTCTTCTTCTCTTGTCAGCGTAGCTTTTCTGTCGACTTTGTGCTTCAAGCAGCCTCTTACGAATAATCTGAATCTGAGTTGAAGTTTGATCAAAAAGATCCGGTCCATACAACTTCCTTTCTGATAATTCATTCCAATACAAAGGCGATTGGCACCTCCTTCTGTACAATGCTTCATACGGAGCCATTTAGATACTCACATGATAGCTATTGTTGTAGGCGAACTCAATAAGTAGAAGGAAACGATCCCAACTTCCTTTAAATCAAGAACACACGCCCGTAACATATCTTCTAGTGTCTAGATTATCCTCCCTGACTGTCCATCCGTTTGAGGATGATAAGCCGTGCTGAATCTCAATTGAGTACCCAATGCCTCATGTAATGCTCTCCAGAATCTTGAAGTAAATCGTGGATCTCGGTCAGAAATGATATTCTTCGGTGTGCTATGAAGCTTCACAATCTCACTCATGTAAATCTCTATTAGCTTGTCTGGAGAGTAACTAGCATTGATTGGTATAAAGTGGGCTGACTTCGTTAGCCGATCCACAATGACCCAGATCACATCATAATTCCTGATCCTAGGCAATCCCACCACAAGGTCCATGGTCACACTTTCCCATTTCCATTCCAGAATCTCAGGACTCTGAAGTAGACCAGGCGGTCTCTGGTGCTCGATCTTTACCTTCTGGCAAGTGAGACACCTTGCTACATATTTGGTCACATCACTCTTTAAACCCGGCCACCAATACACGATTTTAGATTATGGTACATTTTGGTCATACCAGGATAAAGAGTATATCGACTCTTGTGCGCCTCATCCAGAATCTTCTGCCTCAACTCCGCCTTAAGTGGAACGCAGACTCTTTTCTGATAGCGAATCAATCCACGAGGCGATAGGTCATAGCCTAAAACTTCTCACCATTCGATTCAAGTCAGATTACGCTGTATCTAGTCATATTGCCTCTGAGCTTCTTCAATCTCAGCTCTTAGATCACTTTCCTCTTGGGAAACAGTGTAGTTGGCACAGATGACCTGGTTTGTCAAATTTAAATCACGAAAATCTTCAATCAATTTCTTCTCTTGTATCATCATTGCTGCCATAAGCATAATCTTTCGACTAAGAGCATCAGCGACTACATTTTCTTTACCCGGATGATATTTAATTTCCAGGTTGTAGTCTTTAAGCAATTCCATCCAACGACGCTGTCTCATATTCAATTCTTTCTGATCATACAAATACTTGGGACTCTTGTGGTCGCAGTTTAGTTCTACCGTCACACCATACAAATAATGCCTCCAAATTTTTAAGGCAAACACAATAGCTGCAAGCTCCAGATCATGAGTCGGATAGTTCAATTCATAAGGTCTGAGCTGTCGAGAGGCATAGGCCACCACACATCCCTGCTGTATAAGGACACACCTTAATCCCTGCCCACTGGCATCATAATACACAACATATGTCAAACTAGGATCGGGAAAAATCAACACAGGTGCCGTAGTCAACCTCTCCTTCAGCTCTACAAAACAATTTTCACATTTCTCATCCCACACAAATGGTTGATTTTTTCTCGTGAGCTTGGTCATTGGCAATGCAATACGTGCAAAATTCTGAATGAATCTCCGGTAGTAACCAGCAAGACCTAGAAAACTGCGTACTTCTGCCATAGATTCTGGTCTCTTCCAGTCCAGTACTGCTTCCACTTTACTAGGATCTATAAAGACCCCTTCTTGTGAGATAACATGGCCTAGGAATCTTACTTCTGATAGCCAAAACTCACATTTACTCAATTTGGCATAGAGTTGCTTTTCATGTAATATGTTCAACGCAATTCTCAAATGATGCTCATACTCTTCTCTACTCTTAGAGTATATCAGAATATCATCAATAAACACCACTACAAATTGATCCAGATATTATCGAAAGATATGGTTCATGTAATCCATGAAAACCGTAGGCGCATTGGTTAGCCCAAACGGCATCACCAAGAACTCATAATGACCATACCTGGTCCAGAAAGCAGTCTTTGGAACATCTACTGCCTTCACTCGCAGCTGATGATACCCCAACCTTAGATCAATTTTTGAAAACACACATGAACCAGATAGTTGATCTAATAGGTCATCGATTCTGGGAAGAGGGTACTTGCTCTTGATAGTATCTTTATTCAGCTCTCTGTAGTAGATACATAATCGAAGACTCCCATCTTTCTTCTTAACAAATAACACTGGAGCTCCCCAAGGTGACACACTGGGTCTAATAAACCCTTTTTCAAACAAATCTTCTATTTGTTTCTTTAACTCCGCCATTTCGTTTGGGGCTATACGATATAGGGACTTAGATATAAAACCAGCTCCAAGCACAATGTCGATTGGGAACTGGACTTCCCTTTCAGGAGGCAATCCACTAAGATCATCTGGAAATACCTCAAGGAATTCATTTACCACGGGTATCTTACTCAACATCTCACCGGTTTCCCCTTGCACAGAGAAAAACACCATATACCCCTGGCAACCCTTTTCAAGATACTTTTCAGCTTTAGCCGTAGATAGGAAATTCGTACTAGCATTTACAGCTTCAACCCTCTGGGAAGCAGGATACACTATTCTTTTGTTCCCACAATCTAATAACACATTATTTGCCGTTAACCAATCAAAACCCAAAATGACTTCCAATTGGTAAAGCAGCAAACAGATCAAGTCTACAGTAGATTGATGCCCTTCCATATTTATGACACAATTCAGAAAAACTTCAGTGGTCAAGTCCTTTACACCCATCGGAGTTGACACTACCAAATTAAATGGTAATTTATATATATGCAATCCCAGGCGCTTCACGTAATCATAAGCAATAAAGGAGTGACTTGCACCCGAGTCGAACAATTCGTGCAACAGATAGCCATTAATAGAAATTTTACCTTGTATCAACTCAGGAGATTTACGGGCCTCCTCGTTAGTCATAGCGAATACTCGGCCTTGTGTCTTTGGCCTCTGATCGGCTCGCGATAGTTGACAATCTTTAGAAAGATGTCCTGGTTGCTTATAGTTAAAACAGATCATTTCTCCCTGACATTTTTTACCATAATGAGATTTGTTGCAGTGAAGACATTTTCACTGGGTCACAAATCTTTGAGATTCACAGTCTCTGGGCTGATAGGGCTTCTTATCACTGCCCCTAAACGAAGAGGATACTTGGCCTTTCCGTTTCTGGGAAACATTACCCTTACTGGGTTCACTACGGTGGCCAGTAGCTCTGACAGGATACAGCTCTCTTAAGTTGTTTTCTGTAATTCGACATTGCTCCACCACCTTGTTAAACTTGGTGAATTGATAAGTGACCAACCGTTTCCTCAACTCTCGTCTCAGACCATAAATAAGCATGTCTGAACTCCATTCTTCATCTTCCTTGTACCAGAGATAGGAGGAATACAGGGACAAGCGGATGAAATGGGACAAATAATCATCAAAGCTCTCCATGTCCCCTTGTTTAATGTTAAGAAATTTTGTCTCCTTCTCGAGCTGCACTGATTTAAAAAAGTACTTCTCATTGAATTCTTGCTGAAACAATTCCCAAGTCAGCGGCACATTTCTACTGAGCAGAGTAAGGGAAATATTTCTCCACCAACGGTCCGCATCACCCTCGAGCTTGTAGACTGCTAGGCGTGGCTTCACCTCATCCGGGCGCCCAAGGACTTCAAATATCTTCTCTAGACGGTTCAACCAATCTTCTGCCGCTTGAGGATTAAACCTCCCTTTGAACACCGCAGGCAGATGTTTACAGAATCTTGTGACCTAAAACTGAAGATCCTTATCCTCTTTAACTGGCACCCCATGAGACTCTTGATTTAGGCCAATATAAGGTGGGGAATCCAGAGATCGTACTGACCCTTCAGCAGTGTCCTCATAGTGGGTTTCTCCTTGAGTTTCTACTGGAATAGACTGAACCGGGTTCTTCTTATTCTTTACTTTCTCTACCCTAAGCTCTTCTCTAAGTTCAGTGATCATGTCCCATTGATCTTTTATCAGACCCATTAATTCTTGCATTGGATCCGGTGGATAATCATTGACGACCTCCACCTTTGGGTCTACACACGGAACATTGGGGTGTCCTCTAGTTTTCTTCATTCTACAAACAACTTACCCCATTAATATAGCAAAGATAGTATGCACACATATGCACAAGTTTCATACATATCCATATCAATAAACTTATATGTGCATACACAACAATTATTCATAGATGATTTTCTATCCCTAAAGCCAACTAAGGGATCTATCCTAACAAACTCTACCCTTGCCAGGAACTACAGCTCTGATACCAAAATGTAACCCCTGCCTCAATTAGCGTGATTAAGATTTGATAATATATAACAAAATGGTTTAGAGGCCGTCAGATAGTTTGAAACTCATTTTAACTTCCTACATCACCGTAGGGTTTTTCACAAATTTCTTCAAAACTTTTCCCTATTCAGGTCTCAACTTCGAATATTCGAATATAATCACCTGTGCAGTTAGATCCCATTCATACATATCAGAGTTTATAACATAAATCCCGGCAACTCCCGGGTTCATCTATATATATCTATAGGGTTCCAAATCCTGATTAGGGGATTACAATACCAGATGTTCAAAACTATTTTACAACTCAAAAACGTCCTACAGTAATCCTTATCCAAAATGAATGACTAACATGGCCTAAGCTAAATATCCCTATAGAGTTCTAACCGCTCTGGGTCATTCGCTTCTCCTTAGAGCCACTCGCCCTGTCTGAAAGGTTAGTCAAAGGAAAGGATGAGATTCAAAAGAATCCCAGTAGTAACAAAACATTTATACCACACATAAACACACAGCATGTAAGCACATCATCATACAGTAGCAGCAGTACAAATCACACTCCAACCTAATCCCCTTTCTTCGCCAGGAAGGCACACCGTCTTAACCCAAACCATTGTTAGCTACTGGGGGACTGTTGGCATGGCAATACATACACATAGCCTTATAGCTCATATAGCTATCCGACTTTCACAAATGCCCCGTCGGCCTTCACAAATAGCCATTCGGCTCACAAATAGCGTTTTGGCCTACATAATCACATATATCACACCTTATCCTCATCCCCTTTCTCCACCGGGAAGGCACATCATCCTAACCTGAACCGTTGTTAGCTACTCAGGGACTATTGGTATCACAGTGTTTACGCATATACACAATTGTCGTAGCATATGATTCACCACAAATCAATAATATAACACACATACGATACATCATATATGATATAAAAGAAAAGTCACTACCTCGTTCCTTCCTGACGTTTGCTGGCTCATTGGGCTCACGAGGACGGTAGATATCAAATCCTATAACCAAAATAGGGATAATAGGTGAATCTCTTTTCCAAGTTTCCAAATTTCATAATACTTTAAGTTGGTATTCGTATGAACTCTTTAGGTGATTATAATAGGCCTAAACATATCCCCAAAGGGTTGGAAGAAACTACCCAGAAGATACCTTTTTTGGATGCAAAACACCAATTTTGGGCTACCTCACTCGAGTGACAACCACCTTACTCGAGTGATGCCCTCAATTGTTCTCGAGTCCCAGCGTGTGAAACACAGAAATTGTTTGCCGGAGAGAAAATCCTCTAAATATCTCTCACACTAACTCGAGTACATAAAGCTACACCCGAGCAATGACCTCAAGTGCACTCGAGCACCAAGAAGTGCAACACCAAGAGTATTTGCCCAAGAGCACATACCACTTCCAGGCAAGACCTCACTTGGCATGCCCATGCTCACTCGAGCAGGATCATATCTTACTCGCAAGTCAAGAAGTATGCTCGCGGTTTTTTCCTGAAGACTTAACCAAATTACCTAGAATTTCATACTGCACTCGAGTGAGACCCCTCCTTACTTGAGTGAAGCTTCTCAGAAGCCATATTGCAACAACTGATACACTTTTCCAGATTTAACCAAATAAGCTCCAATGGTTCCTAAACTTATACCAATACTCATTCCCATCCAAAACTCCACAGTGAACCTATTGGCAACCACAAAACAACCGAATTTCAACTCAATCAACACATTCTCAACTCTAGTTCACAAAACCACAAAACCACAATTTGTCAAACTTCCTCATTCAACTTCAAATCAATCCCAACCCACTCCAAGTATCACAACCTACCAAATGAACAGTAACACTCTATCCAAATCCTACATTTCACTTTACATCATATTTAGGGTACAATTTCAGAATTTATAAAACTTAACTAAAAATCATAACATATATACCAAAATTCATCAAAAGCTTACCTCTTAAGCTTGCTGAACTCAAAACCTTGATTCCACCAACTTTCAAATTTTCTCAAGCTTCCAACCACCACAAATCAAAATTCTGAGAACATAGCAAAGGAGCTCTCAATCTCTTGAACGAACTTAATAAAGAGACTTTAAACACAAGAAGGCAATTACCCATCGAAAATCAAACTTTTCTCTTCCTCCTTCTTGCTCGATCTCAATGAAAATGGAGAGTGATGAGAGAGAAAGTGAGAGATGATGGTGAATGTATAAGGATCACAAGTTTCCCCACACATACACACACAACCAACTTGTAGGAGAGAGGGAAGAGAAAATGGGTTTGAAAGTTAGACTTTGATCTAAGGGTCCTTATTTAGACACATGGCAAAATCTCACTCCCCCCCATGAGTTTATATGAACTCATCCTGTAATATCGCGATTTGTATTTAGGGCTAATGACTCTGATAATTATTGTAATTATCTTGATTAAGCATTATTATGATTAATGTAATGTAAATGTTGGGATAAATACAAGTGGTATTTAAGATCAAGGGTTGAGATGCATTTCATATGGGTCGGAATCCTATGTTTTATGACTTGGTGAGCTCATAGAGGGAATTGTGTAGATGGTGACAAGTGGCATGATGGTGGCCATTGGATAGGGCTCTAGAAGACAAAAATCACTTTTCTCTTCTCCCTCTTTCCTATTCGGTTGAGTGTGTGTTTGTGTAGAGGAAAGAAGCCATCTTCATCATCACTTCATACCTCTCATTTTCTCTCTCTTTCTCCTCCATTTTCGGCGACCTTAAGCTTGGAAAGGGAAAAGAAAAGCTTGATCTTTGAGTAGGTAAGTGATCTCTATTGCTCAAACTCCCTTCATTAAAGTTGATCCTTGAGTTAAGAGCAACATTTCTATGGTTGTAGCTTGTCCATTGGTGGTGGTTTGTGGCCACACGAAATTCTGGACTTGGGTGAATCAAGAACTCCCTTTGAGAAAGTTATTAAGGTGAGTTTGAGAAACCTTTCTATATAAGTTTTGTGCCAAATGATTTAACTTGGAATTTCTGGAATTTTGGACCCATTTTCGAAAATTAGGGTCTTGTGGTATTTGAATTGTTGTTGACATGGAATTAGTGCTTTGATATGTGTTTTGGGTTGATAGAATGGATTTTAGGTTGGAAATGTGAAAGTTGATACCTTTGTTATAGCTTTGGTGCATGGGGCAAAACATGGCATGTGATTGGGTGGTGATTTTGGTCATTTTGAGGTTACCATGTGTTCCTTGAGTGATTTTGGGTGGGAATGAGATTGGTTATTGATTTTGGGTTCATTCAAATCACTTGGGAAAAAGTTGGAAAGTTATCTAGTTGAGCTCTGTTTTGCACAGTCTGTTTGCACGAGTGTTTTGAGTGATCGAATGGTATTGGAAAATTGTGAAACTTTCCAGTCTTAAATTTCACATCCCAAGCTTCAAAATGGACACATATTTTGTTTCATTTCGTTTAGTATTTAGTGAGTTATGGTTGTCCAAAGTTTGGGATTGAAACAGAACTCTGTTTTGGGAGTAGTGTGTAGTTTTTGATAATTCTGTATTTGTGTAGTGATTTCAAGTGATGGGCTATATTTTTCCTTGAAAGAGGACTCATATACCTTTCATTTGGCTTTGGAATCACTCCGTTTTGAGTTTTCTAGAATTAGTTATGTTTTTTCGAAGTTCAGCCCAGAGTCAGGAAACTTCTGGGCCGCGGCCCAAGCCTTTCTGACCTATTTTGGGCCGTGGCCCAAGAGTGGTGGGCCGCAGCCCAAGACCTTCTTACCATATTTAGGCCGCAGCCCAAGGATGGGTGGGCCGTGGCCCAAGCCTGTGTTCTAGCACTTAGTGTTTTTGAAAAGTGACCTTCAACCTATTGTTTCCCAACCTTTTAGGGCTTTCATTAGAGACATTTGTGGCCTCTTAGGAGTGCTAAATGATAACCAACTTAGTGTATTATGGGATTAAGTAATTGGAAAAGAGATTGATCAATTGTCCCTAATTTGGTATAGGATTTGATATCTGCCGAACGCGTGAGCCCACTGTGCCAAAGACTTTCAGGAAAGATACAGGTAGCGACTCCTCTCTTATACTTTGTGTAAATGTATTGTATGTTTGTCTGTCATTCATTATGTGGATGCTGCTGCTATTGCTTTGTGATACCCTGTGCATTAAGATACTTTGTGGAGTTTTGTGATACATTGTGCTTTGAGATGCTTTGTGGTGCTTTGTGCTTCGTGTTGCTACTACATAGTGTTCACCGTGAAAGCGGGCGTTATGCATAGTGAATACAGCAAAAGCTGGCATAGTGTTCACCACGAAAGTGGGCGTAGTGCATTGTGATTACAGCCGTGAGTGCTGTCGTATGTGGCGCAAGCCAGAGATCATTGTGAAGCTGCTGAACATGATAAACATGCATGCTCTATGTTTATATATTGTATGAGTGACTTGTTGCTACTGGGATTCTTTAGAATCTCACTCTTTCCATATGACTAACCTTTTCAGACAGGGCGAGTAGCTCGAAAGGGAAGCGACCAACCAGGAGTGGTTAGGGCTTAGGGACATTTTATATTTGGAAGTTGGTTATCTTAGTTTTGGATTTGGGATTTCCAAATGTATATAGATGTAAATGAATATTTTGGTTATGTAATCCCCACTGTTGGGAAACTCCTTAACCCAAGTTAGATATGTAAGTAACCCGGGTTTTGTCGGGATTTTGGTTTCCGCACTTTGATATTTATTATGTACTCTGATTTCTCAAGTAGTTATATCCGCACGTGAATGTGAGACCCAGAATTAATACGTTTTGAATTGAATTTGAAATACCTCATCCCGAGTTAAGGGATTATAAATTGTTGATTTGATTTTATTGGTCTCTATTTCACTTAAATTTCATAACCCGGATGTAATTACGATGAGGGGGTTACACATCCACACAAGATTCTACCCCTTTTCTCAACACATCCTAACCATTGATCATGATTACCAAGGAGTTTCCTCTCCAGTAACTAACCAATCGGTGCGTGAATTTCCAATTTCGCCCCTAATTATCATAACCTTTGCCAAAACATCACTATTCTCCAGTATGAGTTTAAACATTGCTTACAACGTGTTTGCAGCAAGATTAACAATAATTACATCATTAGGATCGTAATTAGCCCTTAATCACAAATCAGGATATCATAACTTTCACCCTTTTTTTATGTTTCATAAGTTCTTATACTATTTTCATGAATTTAGTATGTAAAGCATTATATTCATCATATAATTCATATAAGTAGGGTTTTCAATTACCGCATCTTCCTCTGGTTGTTCTTGAGCTATAAGGCATATGTTGGCTATTTCTTCATCTTCACTTTCTTCTTCAACAGAAGAGCTGTCACCTCAGATTGCTGAGACATAGGCTTTCTTCTTAATAAACTTGTTCTTCTTCCTTTCTTTATTCTTTAAATACTCAAAACATTCTGATTTGATGTGTCCTGGCCTTCCATATTTATAGCAAATGATTAGCTCTTTTGTCTTTATTCTGCTACTAATTCCTCCTTTATTGAAATTCTTAAATCCTTAATACTCTTTAGAAAATTTCTTGAATCTCCTTACGATAATTCCCATTTCATCATCTTTAATTTCTTCATCTTCTTTTTATGGTTTTTTTTCTTTGATGACATTCAATGCTACTCCTTTCTTCTTCTTGTCATCAATTTCTTTAAGTTCACGTTTGAACTTTAGCTTGCTTTCATATTCTGATAGACTTCCAAATAGAGAAGCTACTGATTGTATTGACTCGCCTTTGGCTTCCTCTATTGCTATGACTTTGGCTTCCCACTCCTTGGAGAGAATATTTAGTATCTTTCTTTTTTGGGTGTTTTGATCATAGAATTTGCCAAGTGCTCTACTTTGATTTATAAGATGAGTATGTCTAAGTTCAAACTCAGCTATTGATTCACATGATTCCATACAGAGTAGGTCAAACTCTGTAACAAGGGTATTGATCCGGTTTTTTTAATGTCTGAAGTTCCTTCATGTGCTATTTCCTTGGCTTGCCATATTTCCTTTACTGTTGGAAGTGTGTAAATCCTGAAATACTCCTTCTGACTTAAGGCTCTTTGGACCATCAGGATTGCTTTGCTATTGAGAGTCCAAAACTTTTTATCATTATTATCATATTCTTCTGGTGACTTGGGAACTAGTTGACCTTTTTTGATTTTTACGAGTATGTAATTCCTATTTTGAATAACCTCCTAGAGCCCATTTTCTGTGGCCATAACAAACACTTTGAACTTTGCTTTCCAAAATGAAAAGTGTTCTCTATTAAAACCTAGAGGTCTTCTAATTAAGGCTCTATCTGGAAATATTCCTTAACCCATTCTTGTCATTGGATCATTCTTAGGTTGTCATACCTTAACAAGAAGACTTTGCTCTGATACCAAATGTTAGTACAAGTATTACACCGAATAGGGGGTGAATTAGGTGATAATGAAAATTTAATCAAAACTAATAATTACCTGGAATTAAAAAAATAAAATTGAAATTAAGAGATGGAGAAATATCACCAAAGTATACACTAGGGATTTATACTAGTTCGGTCACAACTTAACTAACCTATGTCTAGTCCTCATATTGCCTCTGAGCTTTTCACTCTAGCTTCCAAGATTTAGTGGGTTCTTGGCACCTCAGTACACTGTAAGTTCCTTCTTTGGACACTCACTCCCCCTTACACAATGTAAACAAATACCCTACTTAAGGTTCCATAACCTTAAGTTATCTTAATTAGAAGCATTGAGTGTTTGAAATAACTCTCTCTAAGAGTGAATGAATAATCACTGAAGTACAAGATACAAATAGAATGATTAAATAAATAGAGCACTAATAACAAACTAAAATGTTTTATAGTTCGGTAGTTGCTCCACTTTGAATTCTTTCATGTTTATAGTTACAGTGTATTTAATAACCGTTATAAGTATTCCATTTGTCCATTATAGTGCTAATGCTTCTCTGGACATTCTTTGTGTTGGGACAGAGGGAATGCATTGGTTGAAGTTTTGCTTGCATTTAATGTTTCTGACACAAAATTTTCTTTTTCTGACATTCAAATCTTTTGATGTTGAAAAAATATGAAACTTACTTAAGAAAGATGTTAATCTTGAAAATGATCAATAATTTGTAAGCTTAAAAACTTTAATTGAGTTATCCTTGATTTCCAAATCTGATGAATCATGCGTTGTTTTTCTGGATATTAGGTTATTCGAATATGATCATTTGCATTCAAATAAAATGTCACATTTTCTATTATAGCTTATTTGAATACTCTTCTCTCTGTTCGAATAACATTTAAGTCATTTGTAATAAGTATATTTGAATAAATTGATCCTTATTCAAATATACTCTTTTGAAAACTAGGTGGATTTATTTGAATAAAAAAGTTGTTATTTAAAAGCACTTTTATATACTAGTGTGTAGTCAAATACACTTCTTCCTACTTGAATATGCTTTTAGAAACTTAAATTGTCATGAGTTTATTCTGATACAATATTTTGGTTATTCAAATAAGCTTTCTGAGAAACCTTATTTGAATACTATAGTGTATATTCGAATAAGTTTTCAAATTGAATTTTGAAATAGATGAGTTTCTTATTCGAATACTACTCTCTTTATTTGAATAAGCCTGACCTTTATGTTTAAAATTATCTCACCTTTATTCGAATAGTTAACTTATTATTCAATTAATATTTTAGGAAAAAACATGAAAAGTGAAGCTGTATTCAAATAACAATTTGACTATTCAAATAAGTTTTGTCGTATGTCAATTAGAAGAATAGCTAAGGCTTACCACTATTCAAATAGAGTGAAAGAGGCAAGCTTCACCCAAGAAGGGGCTGAATTGGGTGATGTGATAACTTTTTTGGTTGGTACAGTATATGAAAATAACTGTAGATAGAGTAGAGTTGAGAAGATTAACACACAAAGAGTTATATTGGTTCAGCCCAAAACCCAAGCCCACGTCCAGTCCTCAGAGATCAAGACCTACTGAGATTTTTACTATTCTTCTAAGATTCAGTGGCCTCTCGGAATGCCACAAGACAACAATTGTCCTTGTACAGACTATGAGCATAAATATTCTAACACCTAGAATTTTCTCCCCCTACGACACGTCTTTTGTGTAGAAATAATGCTATAAACTTTCTCTCTTGGTTACATATACAAGTCTTACGAGCAGCAATGTTTTCTCCTGCTTACACCCCTGTAAGTCTTATGAGCAGCAACATTCTCTTCTACTTGCACCTTGTAAGTCTTACGAGCAAAAAGTTTTCCGAAGAAATCTCTCAACTGCTTCACTCATAAGGATATCTACCCTCTCAAGGTCCATGTACCTTGAGATCAAATGAAAATATCATTTGAAATGTATACACACTCTTTCACAAAGCAGACATGATAAACACTGAAGTCTAATATGAATACAAAGAAAATATGAATAATAGAGACTTGTGTAAATTTGCTTGTATATGCTCTTATTCTGCATTATATCTTTGATGGTCTCTGATGCTCTGTATTTATAGCCAGATGATTTTGTCTATTATGTTATAGCCATTATGGAGCAGAGTGAAGTATTGTAGATTGGGATGTATGCATTTGAAATCTCTGGACAAGTTATCACCGCAGGCCTGTAACATACGTGCTTAGCTGGTCAACTTTGGACAAAATGATTATGTTCACCGTTTTTGACTTACCATATGCATCCCTGATCCAAACTTTCAATCTCCATGTTTGGATTGATCACTATAAGTTTATTCCATTTTGGCTACTGATAGAGTCTCACTCGAGTTCACCAAATCCTTACTTGATTGCATCTTCACATTTTCTCTTCTGCTTTAGCTTGGAGTTGTACTTCCATGAGAAAAAGCAAGTGTTCATTTTCTCACTTGCAAGTGTTTTAACCTCTCACTCAAATACATCTTGTCTTACTCAAGTACATGTGTATTGTACACTAAGGACTCATGTTACTCGAGTGATAATGTCTTACTTGAGTACACTAGAGTATTTCAGCTTCAAGCTCGCTTCTGGATAGCACTTGCACTAACTTTTACAAGAGTGAGCTTTTGCACTTATAAGTGTTGACCTCTTTACTTGAGTGCTAAGATGCTCACTCGAGTACATCAGTAATTCTTTGCTTCTAGACTGCCTTTTGCTCAGCACTGCACCAAAAGTAGAGGAAGTAAGTTTCTCACTCACGAGTGTTTCTCTATCACTCGAGTGGCAAGGATCTCGCTCGGGTACACTTCCCACTTTAGGCTCTTCCTTTCTCTTAGACAAACACTTCTTGTACCATACTTACAGGACTCGAGTAAGCTTGAGCCTCTCACTTGAGTATTGAGTTAGTGCTCAAGTACAACGATTATTTCCTATCTCTGACTTTGCTCTCTATCAAGATCTTGTAAGAGTGTGACTTTATGCCCGAGTGCAAATCTGGTCATCACTCGAGTGTAGTGCCTCTCACTCAAGCATTGTTGAAAAATCTCTAAACTTAGTAGCTCTCTGTAAAACACTTTCAAGCTAACACTTAATGTACTTGAGTTCAAACGGTTAAAAACATAATAATTTTCTTTTAAATTTATGAAATGCATTTGGTAATCAATTGAATCAATGTTTATGCCTTCAAAATAGTTTCTTAATAAAACACTTAATCACCTCTTGTTATCATCAAAACTTGGATCTAACATTCTCCCGCTTTTTGATGATGACAAAACCTTATGATGGATTTGAAGACTTGATTGAATTGAAAACTTTTGGAAAACACTTTTAAAATTTTCAAATGCATATTCTCTAAAGTTTTGAGTTATTTGACGCAATTTACACTTTGATTCTGAATCTTCCTGCAAGGCTTTCAATGTACACTCAGAACAAAATTAAGTTATAATACCACAAGGATTGAATAATAAACTTGCTAAAAACTTAAAGATTATGAAAATAGTTTGAAAATATCAAAGATTCAAAGATTGATTAGTATTAATTGTCAAGCTGAAATTGAAAGCTTCCTATATGAAACCCAATTACACCCAAATCTACCCAAAAATATCAGAAATCAACCTAATACCCAAAATACATTAAATACATAAAACTCCCCCTTAAATTAGCCCATTAGTCCAGCAGACAACTCAAGATACGTCGCTTATTCTTCTCCCCTATTTTGTCAATATCAAAAGGGGTTGAGGGGAGGTGATGTCAGATGGATGTGGTAGAGTGTATATTACCACGACAGTCGATGGGCTCGAATAGTAGAGATGATAGTTGAGGAGTAGCGGTTGTTGGCTGGGATGATGGTGGCTGATTAAAAGTCACATCGATCGGGGTAGCTATCTTGGGATCGGTGTAAGTAAAGAATACATAGGTCTATGTCTGTGATGGTAAAACGGTGGTGGTGGATGTGGTTCTGATAGAAACTGGAGGGATATCAGTTTGAGTAGACGGAAGGTGTGTATGCAAGTAAGTCTCTATTTCAGTAATTCTCCTCGACTTATCTTCTTAAGCCTTGAACATCAAGTCTAAGTTGGTGTTTTCTTTGTTAGACAACTTTATGACTTCATATTCCAACTTGTTGACCAGTTTCTCATATTTACTAAACAAGTCCTGTTTCAAGTCAGCTACTACTTGGTTGACCATAATGGTTAGATAACCTCAAAGTGAAGCATTATGGAATGATAGAGGCGGAGATGGAATTTATACATAGGACTAAGCCTTATTACCTCTCGATGGTATAGCTTCTCTCTAAGATGCAGCCATAGTCTTATTGACCAGAAGTGTGATCCCCGTTTGTCAATTGAGGTAGCCAAACCTCATAATCCTTTCCCTCTCATTTCCTTCCAAATACCATACCTTGTTGTGTCAAAGAATGAAAGAGACAAGTTGGGGATATGGTATTGTGGTGGATCTAGATGAAGAAAGTCAAAATCTTCTCATCTCACTAAAAATCAATTTACCAACATCCCTTTATTAGCCGGCTAGAAAGGATGCCAATAAATAATAATCTTTCTGGGCAAAGTGAGTATAATTTTTGGATTTGTTAATCATACTTTAAGTGTAGATATAGTGAAGGGCACGGATTGAGTCAGGTATATCAATGGGTTTAAAATTAAGGGGTCCAACTAGGTCATCAGGTCTTAATTAGTGGAAGGCTTCATTGGCTTAAAGTAAGGGTGGATTGCTAAGAGGAGCTATATAGCCAAGAATGCTGTTGATGATAGAGGGGAAAATTATAATGTGTTGGCCTCTAATGGTTATGTATATTCCTTCCTCTATTAACTCTCTGGTTCTAGAAACAATGTTATGCACTTTCATCTTGCAGTAAAAGGTTCTCATAACAGTTGGTGAATATGGAAGGTGCACACTCAGCCAAGGTTCATAAAAATCTAGAAAAGATCGAAAGTTTAGGCCATAGTTTGTATTTACGTAATTCAAATCCACAAATACTATAGGATAGAAGCTATGGTAAGCAAATTTAGTGCTATATACCTTCTGACTAAATGGCTTCAGTTCCTGGGTGTTGAAACCTTCAAGAGGGACAGTGTCTTATTCTTCTTCCTCTGGTGCCTGAGAAGTAGATCATACTCCTGAGTACAGACCAACTTGACTAGACTACCCAACATGATGAGAGGGTGAGGCACCAATATGAGAGGCAATCTTGCTAATCAAGACATCCAGTTTGATTTTTTCATTGCTTCCCAGAGTGCTGGTTGAATGAATCATCAGAGGAAGATTCTTGAGGTTCCTCTGTGGCTGACTTCTTCCCTCTTCCTTTCACTTCTTGTGACTTTGATTGAGAATGTGTGACAATAGGCTCCTTGAAGACAATGCCCTTAGCTTTCTTTGGTGGAGGTTGAATTTCTTTAGCCACCTTCAGCTTAGGATGCTTTTTGTTAGCCGGGGTTGCCCTTATCTTAGTTGCCTTAGGCTTTGAAGAGGGTGATATAGTAGGAGAAGGCGTAGGTATTGGAGTTAAAGTTGGAGATAGAGTTACCTTCGGTGTTGCCAACTCACTACCGGTGGAATAGGAAGGTGAAGGAGTAAGAGACCTATAAAAAACATAAGCAATCTTTGTACAAACTATTTTGATTGAATCAGAGAAGATTAAGAATAAAACATGACTGTGAAAGCTTAAAAAAGATTTTAGAAGTTTAGGACACAAATAAGGATTTTGAAGAGAAAAATCTGACCTTTTAAAGATGATTGAAGAGTTGCAATCAAAAATTGAAGAGATTTGAGGCATTTAATCGATGGGTAATGGCTAGAAGTAAAGAGGTGTGACTGACGAGTGAGTAGACACTTTCGAGTGAAAAGAACAAGTATGCTGTTTGAGCTGTCGTGTAACTAATATAGACCTCGTCACTCGAGTGAGAAACTTATTCACTTGAGTGTTCATACTTATTCACTCAAGGCACCCATTTATTTGCTCGAGTAAGAGACAAAAAAATTCTAGAAAATTTTTAAATGCATACCTGGTTTGTGTGTATTTTGTTGTGATCTTGTTCTTTATACTCAAGTCCTCCAAAATCACTTTAATAAACCATGCTTTGAATCTGATTTATGAATTTGTACCTATTGCACACGAGAGTTCTTGCTTTACTTTCAGGTGTGTTCTTTATGCACTCGAGTAGGATATTTTCTCACCCGAGTGAGATCCAACATTCTTGTTGAATTTTAAGTATACTCTTAGTACTTCTACCTCATCTGTTAACCTCTGTTTTGCAAGCTAGAAATAAAGCTTATGATTTAGACAAGCGCTCGAGTGTTCATCCAGGACTCGAGTGATAATATACCTTATGCTCAAGTGTTCTTTTCCTACACTCAAGTGACAATCCTGCAAAACAAACTTCTACATACTCTGATGCCTAAGTTAGTATGGTTATCATCAAAACACATATTAAACATAATTAACTAGAAACAATTACAACTCATTAGGATTAACCATTCCTAATTCTCTTCATATATATAAAAATTGATCTTGAGTGAGTAGGAATGAATTCTACTTTGACATCCTTCTTCTGTACATGATCTCACATAAACTGGTGTCAGAATCTATGTGCTTCATTCTTGAATGTTTTATAGGATTTTTAGCCAAGCTAATAGTATTGTATTGTAATAGTAAATAGGTATCTCCTTCAAGTATATTCCTAAGTCCTGAAGTTGTTGCTTCAACCATAGTACTTGAGAACAACAACTTGCTGCAGATATATATTCTACTTTAGTAGAAGATATTGAAACTGTGTTTTTCTTCTTGCTGAACTATGATACTAGAGAACCTCCAACAATTTTCATTGTCCACTAGTACTCTTTCTGTCAGTTTTGTATCCTTCGTGATCTGAATCTGAATAAGCCATTAAATATTTATTTCGTCCCTTTGGATCCATAGGCCAAGTTCTGCAGTGTCTCCTAGGTACTTGAAAATTCTTTTCACAGTTTCTGCATGTGATACCTTAGGAGCATATTGAAACCTTGTACACATCCTAACACATAATTGTATATCAGGCATGCTTGCTAACAGATAGAGTAATGAGCCAATCATTCCTCTATATTTGGTGATGTTGAAGTCATGGCCTTTCACATCAGCATCCAATAGTGTGGTAGAACTCATTAGTGTATCAGCTCCATTAGTATTTTCCATTCCGTACTTCTTCAATAACTCCCTCAAATATTTGGTTTGAGATATAAATATCCCATTTCTCCATTGCTTGATTTGAAGCCCAAGAGAGAAGTTTAACTCTCCCATTATGGACATTTCGAATTCTCCCTGCATAAGCTAGAAAATTCTTAACAAAGAGATTCGTTAGTAGCACCAAATATTATATCATCAACATATATTTGAACTATTAATAAATCATTCTTGTTATGTTTGTTGAAAAGTGTCATATCCACTTTTCCTCTAACAAAGTTTTGATCCAGAAGAAATTTACTTAGTCTCTCATACCAAGCTCTACGTGCTTGTTTCAAACCTTATAATGCTTTCTTGAGTTTAAAAACATGATCAAGCTTTGTGTCATATTCAAAACCAGGAGGTTGTTCTACACATACTTCCTCCATAATATAACCATTTAGAAAAGCACTTTTTACATCTATTTGATATACACTACTATAGAATATAGATTCTACTACCCTAAAGGACGTCTAGTTTTAAAAAAGGGAAGCAAGAAAGAAAGGCGGTGGCATTTTTGTAATTATGGGTGAGAACTAAATAGCTTTAGGCATCTCTAATTCAAATAAGGATGGCTAAATCATGACTTTAGAGACTTTAGATGTCCCTATTTAAATTGGGGATGTCTAAAGTAAAAACAATGGTTACTTTAGACGTCTACAATCCAAATAGGGACATCTAAAGTCTTATCAAGGATTCCTCTGACGATACACATTAGGGCCGCCAAATATATTAGGGACGCCATTGATACCAGGGACGTCCTTTGGCATCCCTGATATATACGCCAAAAAGTGTACCTGATTTTAAAAAAAATTAACTTTAGATGTCCCCAATGCACCCTTATTGGATTGGGGATATCTAAAGTAAAAAAAATAACTATACTACTTTTACACTCATCTTTCTCTTCCCATCGTTGGAAACACAAGAAGAGCCACTACCACCATGCCTTTTAACTCTTGCTTCTTTTTCTTTATATGCTCTTTTTACTCTTGCTTCTTCCTTTCTCTCTCTTTTTTTCACCTCCAGATTTGTTATGCTTTCTTACCATTTTTTATTAGTTTATCTTATTTCTCTTTTTTCTTTGGGTTTCCCTTCTATTTTATCTTCTGACTTGTGTTTTATGGCTTGTAGATCGAGACTCTGAAACATGCTTCATGGCCACGTTCCCGCTGAGAAGATAAAGGTTTATCTCTCCCTGTCTCTCTTCTCTATTTATTATTACGAGAAAGTGAATTTCAATAATAGAAGGAGATAAGTTTTTTGCAACTGATTCCTCTTATTGTTTTCATCTTTTGCCTATGAGATTTCAGCTTTGGAGTTATATTATTGTGTAGATTTTGGATTTGGAGTTCAGATACTAAATCTATAATTTCTGGTTTTAAATACTGTTTAGTCTAGATCTGTAATATAAACACTTTTTTTTTAAAAAAAAACACTTTAGACATCCCCATTTTAAATTGGGGAAGTCTAAAGTGAAGATTTTAAATAGGGGAAGTCTAAAGTTCCACTTTAGACTTCACTTTAGACTTCCCCAATTTAAAATGAGGATGTCTAAAGTGTCAATGTAGCACTTTAGATGTCCCTTTTTAAAATAGGGACGTCTAAAGTCCAGACCTTAGGCGTCTTTTTATTTACGGATGTTATTGTCATTTTTTACTACGTCGCTCACATAGACGTCACCTTGTTTTCAGATGTTAAAAGGCCTAAAAAATGGACATTAAAAGCATTTTTTGTAGTCGTGATAATTAAAAACCCTTAATATATGCAAAGGTTAAGAGTATTTGTATTGCTTATAGTCTTGCCACTGGAGCATATGTTTCCTCATAATCAATACCTTCTTCTTAATTATAGCCTTTGGCAACTAACCTTGCCTTGTTTCTCATAATGATTGCAGATTCATCAAGTTTGTTTTTGAAAACCCATTTGGTCCCTATAATCGAGTGATCTTTAGGTTGAGGTACCAAATCCCAAACTTGATTTCTTTGAAATTGATTTAATTCTTCTTGTATATCAATCACCCAATCACTATCAGAAAGTGCTTCTTCAATACTAGAAGGTTCAATCTCATAAATGAATGTAGAAAAAGTCACTTCATTACTAATTCTATTCTGGTTTTGACACCTTGAACATCTCCAATTACTTGATCAATTATATGATCTTTCATGTATCTCCATGCTCTTGGCTAAACATGATTATCGACATTTTCTTCATTTTGAAAATCATCTGTTTGAAAATCATTTTGAATTTAAATAGTTAGATTTACTTCATTGGCTTTGGGATCACCCCATTTTGATTTTTCTAGAATTAGTTATGATTTTTCAAAGTTTGGGCAGAAATTTGCCAGAATTTTGTAAAAATCTGAAATTGATGGAAATTTAGAAAATAATTATAAAATAATATTGTATCATATTAAATCTTTATCCACGTCTTCCATCAGCCCAAAACCATGACATTCAGCTGCAACAAGAAAAAGAATGTGTGAGAAATTCTAGAGAGAGAAGGAGAAGAGAACTTGTACGGTAAGTCGATTTCTTCGGTAAATCATTGCCTAACGCGTATAACTCCGCTCCTAAGCTATTCTTCTATGTTCTTCAAGGTTTGTGGAGCAAAAATTTGGGTGTTCTAAGGCTAGGGTTTTCAGCCACCTTGAGGAAAAGCTAGTGGGAGCTTCAGGTAACTTCCAAACTTTCGTATAATGCTAATTCTGGCTGTTGTGGGCAATTTAATCGCTGAAATTTCACCGGATTGCCATTGGTTTTAAAGTTTGGAAATGATATGGCCTTGGGTTATGCTTCCCAAATTGGGTATTAATGTTAGTTTTAACCTAATGTAATGATTAATAAAGTGATTAGCAGTAGAAAGAAACACGTCTGCGAAGCCGAAATTGAAAAATCCGAATTTTTCCTGGGGAACTGAGAATTTTAGCCAAGGCTAGTTTGGAGGGGTTAGAGTTGGATTTTCAATGATTTGATAGTTCCATTGAGTTCAGGAGCAAAAATTAGGTGGGGTTATAAATGGTCACTTTTACAGAAAAGGCCGAAAAAGCATAATTACGAAAACGCCCCTGAAACCCTTAAAGTAGGGCTGCCAAGGGTAAATTTGTAATTTGACATTGAATTTGATAATTTTGAGTTTGGAAATGGATTCCTTGGGTAGAAATATGTTAGGGTAGCCCAAATTAGAATTTCAGGAAAAATGCAACCGGACCGGGTAAAACGAGCCCGAGCCGGGTCCCCGGGGGTATTTTTGTAAATTTTCATTATAGACTCCTATAACCCTAAGAAACACTATGGAAGTGTCTAAATAGTGCATTTGGAATGGTAGGATTCGATATTTGCCCTATTCGTGATCCACCTACGCTAAAGCACAATCGGAAAGAATAAGGTAGTGACTCTTTTCCCTTATACTATATGTGATACATAGTATGTTTGCTTGATCATTTTTTGTGAGTCTATCACCTGTGGCCCATCGGTGTTGACGGTGGGAGGATTGTACCTTCAGGGTGTTGGAGTCCGGGGGATGAGACTATGTGAAAGCCGTAAGGCTATATGTGAAAGCCGAAAGGCTATTTTGAAACCTTCACCCGCGGCCCATCGGTATTGACGGTGGGAGCACTGTGCCTTCAGGACGGTGGAATACGGGGGATGAGATTATGTGATTATGTGCATATGTGGCAGCTGGCGTGCTGTGCTTTATGATGTGATGCTGCTTGATGATTTTCTTGCATGCTTTGTGATTACATGTGGCATGAGTGATTTGTTACTACTGGGATTCTTTTGAATCTCATTCTTTCCATTGACAAACCTTCAAACAGGGCAAGTGGCTCCAGGAGAAAGGAGACAGCCAAGGGCGAATAGGGCTCCTTAGGGAGATTTATATTTTGGTGTTCAATATCATGTTTTGTTGGGAGATCACCATATATCTTATAAATATTGTTTTGGAGACAGTGGTGTAATCCCCTAATGGGAATTTATAAACCCTTAGTTTATGTATGAAACCTGGGGGTTGCCAGGATTTTTTTGTACACTCTGATATGTAAATGTGATGTAACTGCATAGGGGTAATTATATTTGAGTTGTGGAATTTGAGACCAAGGTAAGGCAGAAACTTTAAAAATATTTGTGAAAACCCTTCCATAAGGAAGGGATTATAAATGAGTTTGATTATTATTGGTCTCTATTTCATTTTAAAATATGTATTTCAAATCATAATTATGAAGGGGGTTACATTTTTTATATCAGAGCTATAGTTCCTGGCAAGGGTAGAGTTGTTAGGATAGATCCCTTAGTTGGCTTTAGGGATAGAAGATCATTTGTGAATAATTGTTGTGTATGCACATGTACATTCTATTGATATGGATATATACAAGACTTATGAATATATGTGCATACTATTTCTACTATATTAATGGGGTAAGTGATTTGTATAATGAAGAAAACTAGAGGACGCCCCAATACTCAGCATGTAGATCCTGAGGTGGAGAAGATTAATGACATTCCGTCGGACCCTATGCAAGAATTGATGGGTCTAATTAAAGATCAAAGGGACATGATTGCCGAGCTAAGAGAAGAGCTCAGAATAGAGAGAGGGAAGAATAAAGAAGACCGGGGTTAGTCCACACAGGAGGAGGCCCAGGAGGAGACTCATAGAGAAGAAACTGCGGAAGGGTTGGCATGGCCACTTGAGTCACCTCCTCATGCTGGGCCAAACCAGGAATCATATGGAGTTCCAATTAGAAAGGAAAGAGATCTACAATTTTAGATTTCAAGATTCTGTAAGCACCTGCCTCTGGCGTTCAGAGGGAGGTTTGATCCCCAAGCAGCTGAAGATTGGTCGAACAGGCTAGAAAAGATATTTGAGGTCCTTGGGTGCCCAGATGAGGTGAAGCCATATCTGGTAGTTTATAAGCTCGAGGGGGATGCAGATTGTTGGTGGCGGTATATTGCCTTAACATTGAAAAGCAAAATTGTACCGTTGACTTGGGAATTGTTTCAACAAGAATTCAATGAGAAATACTTTCCCAAATCAGTGCGACTCGAGAAGGAAAATGAATTTCTGAACTTCAGACAAGGGGACACTGAGACCTTTGATGACTATCTGTCTCATTTTATCCGTTTGTCTTAGTATTCTTCTTATCTTCAGAAGGCGGATAATGAAGAGTTGAGTGCAGACATGCTTATTCGTGGTTTGCGACGAGAGCTGAGGAAGAGGTTAGCTACATACTTGTTCACCAACTTTAACAAGGCGGTAGAAGAGTGTAGAATCATAGAAAATAATTTAAGGGAATTGTATCCTGCCAAGGCTCCTTGTAAACACAGTAAACCCAGTAAGGGTAATACTTCCCAGAAGCGGAAGGGCCAGAGATCCTCTTTGTCCCGGGGTACTGGTAAGAAGCCCTACCAGCCTAGAGATCGGGAGCCCCATAAATCTTTGATAGATGGGTATGTCCCCATTGTAACAAGCCACACTATGGTAGAAATTGTCGGGGCGAAATGATTTGCTTTAATTGCAAGCAACCAGGCCATCTTTCTAGAGATTATCGGTGGCCTCAGGCAGAGCAGCGACCTAGGAATCAGGGTCGAGTATTCGCCATTACTCATGAGGAATCCCGGAAGTCCCCTAATCTTATTCAAGGTAAAATTCTCCTTGATGGTAATGTGTTACAAGCGTTGTTTGATTTGGGTGCGAGTCACTCTTTCATTGCTTATGATTGCGTGAAGTGCCTGGGTATACATGTATATAAATTGCCCTTTGATTTAGTTGTGTCGATGCCAATGGGTGTCAAGGCTATAGCTACCGAAGCCTACCTAAATTGTGTCATAACTGTGGAGGGGCACCAATCTATTGTTGATTTGATTTGTCTGCCGCTCTATCAATTAGAAGTCATTTTGGGTTTCGATTGGTTTACGGTAAATAATGTGCTATTAGATTGTGGGGACAAGAGGATAGTTTATCCTGTTTCTTAAAGTGTTAAGGATGTGAATAGTAGTCTAAATTTCCTTCCAACGGCCAAAGCTGAGAAATATTTAGAGTTGCCAGGGGTATATAGTGTTCTTTTCTATTCAAGGAGAGACCGGAAAAACTTTGAGCAGTATACCCATGGTAAATGAATTCCCTGAGGTATTTTCTGATGACCTTAGTGGATTGCCTCTAGAAAGGGAAGTTCAATTCCCAATCGAGATTGTGCCGGAGCTGGTTCTATTTCAAAGGCCCCATATCGTATGGCCCTAAATGAAATGGCGAAATTAAAGAAGAAAATTGAAGACTTGCTTGAGAAAGGGTTCATTAAACCCAGTGTGTCACCTTGGGGAGCTCCAGTGTTATTCATCAAAAAGAAAGATGGGAGTTTACATTTGTGTATTGATTATAGAGAATTGAATAAGATTACTATCAAGAATAAGTACCCCATCCCAAGAATCGATGACCTTTTAGATCAACTATCTGGTTCGCGTGTGTTTTCAAAGATTGATCTAAGGTCAGGATATCATTAGCTGCGTGTGAAACCAGAAGATGTTCCAAAAACTGCTTTCAGAACTAGGTATGGGCATTATGAGTTTCTGGTGATGCCATTTGGGCTAACCAATGCACCTACGGTATTCATGGATTACATGAATCGTGTCTTTTGACAGTATCTAGATCAGTTTGTTGTTGTGTTTATTGATGATATTTTGATATACTCCAAGAGTATGGAGGAGCATGAGCATCATTTGAGGATTGTGTTAAACATCTTACGTGAGAAGTAGCTCTATGCCAAATTGAGTAAATGCTAGTTTTGGTTGGCAGAAGTAAAATTCTTAGGCCATGTTATCTTGCAAGATGGGGTCTCTGTGGATCCCAGTAAGGTGGAAGCAGTACTGGAATAGAAGAGGCCAGAAACTGTTGTTGAGGTACGCAGTTTTATGGGTCTTGCTGGTTACTACTGGAGATTTATCCAGAATTTCTCTCGCATTGCTTTGCCTATGACCAAAATCACGAGAAAGGATCAGCCGTTTGTGTGGGATGAGAAATATGAAAATTGCTTTGTGGAGCTGAAGAAGAGGTTGACTATGGCACCTATGTTGATTATACCTGATCCCAGCTTGACTTATGTTGTGTATAGCGATACGAGTAAGCAAGGATTAGGGTGTGTCTGTTAGGATCGGCAGGCACAGCGGAAGAATTTTAAAATTTTACCAATCCTAATTGAGGATATATCAACGGCGTTTAAACCAAGTTGGAAGGATTCATACCTTTTATGATTTAGGGTTTTCACGATCTCTAGGAGCCAACACGTCAGCTTTGCTCCCTCTACCGATATCCACACGAATGCTCACCAACCGAGACTGCGTGCTAGCGCCTCTAATGTCTCCTTGAGTTTCCTTGCGGCTCTCAATTCTCATGTGTATATCAACATATCTACTCTATCAAGTTTATAACTTATGAGGGCTATTTTCAAATTTCAAAATTAATCATCATTAATTTTGAAATTAATTAACTATTAATTATCTTGATGAGCTAACTAAATAAATTCAATTTAAATTAAATCTGTCCAATAATTTTAATTTAACCTATTTATTTAATCCAAATAAAGAGCCATTAGATTTAATTTATCTTCATAAATTAAATCTGAGATAATATATCTCTATCATGTTAGTTATTAAATTTAATATATCTTAATAAATTAAATTTAAAACTAACATAATATAATAATATCATATAATATATATACATATAAGATATATATATTTCAAAAATATATATCTATATAATATTATTAATGAATTTTATATTATATATATATATAAATATAAAATTCATCAACCCTAAATTAAACATTATCTCATGTTGGGCCATTCTTGTGTACAACCCTATAGGCCAATATGAAGTTGGCAGTAAGCCAATAACTATACTAATCCAAAAGTCCCAAGCAGCCTCTAGCAAGACAATACGACTACCCAATTCATATAAGGATCGTTATCACAATGCAACTTGTCATACAACCATGTCATGTCCCTTTTGTCACACGATATATCGATCAAGGATAAGGCAAGGATAATGTCATCCTCTTGTTCTTCACCATTACTTTCTCGATTCTTGAGTAGCCTGATAATAGAGACGGAAACTCCTTTCCAACATAGTATGGCCATACATTTCTCAAACTCACTCATCGAGGGGCCCAGTAATATCTCTCTACTAATGTGAGGGACAAATTCCATCTCGATCATTCATATTCCTCTGCATGAAAAACCACCAAACCCAATCGTAGCCTTTATCATCACCCAGTCAAAAGTGACTTTTAACTAGTTTAAAGCTTAGCAACTCTCATGTAAGAATCCATGATGACCTCAGGTTTAAGGGTATTGTGACATGGTTATACATGAGAAAAGCTTATGACTTAATCCAAGTAGCTTTCTCATAGTGGGTCGGTCCAGTACCTTGTACTCTTACAAGTGCCTAAGACTTTGATTCGTATCTCCATATCTTATCAAAGTCATACTGATCTTGTTTCATATCTACTCCCGCATAGATGACCAACCAGGGACATTTTAGGACAATCTTTATGAATTATCCAAGGATACAATGATCATAGTCAATATGCAAATAACATGATAACAGAATGGAGAAATTTCATTAAAATAATAATATTCAAAGTACAATGATTGGCCCTTAGGGCACAATTTCCAACATCCTCCTGCTTGTCCTAGATGCAATCATTAATTTGCTTAATTCCCATTGCCTTAACATGACGCTCATGCTTTGCCTGTGCAAGTGGCTTAGTAAGAGGATCAACAACATTATCTTCTCCTGCTACTTTGCATATCTTTATATCACCTCTATCATTGATTTCTCCAATAAGATGAAATCGCCTGAGTATATGCTTGGTCCTTTGATATGATCTAGGCTCCTTAGCCTGTGCAAAAGCACCGCTATTATCACATAACAAATCTATGGGTTTGAGATGGTAGGCACCACCCTAGTTCAGTAATGAACTTTCTGATCCAAACGGCTTCTTTAGCTGCATCTGATGCTGCTATATACTCAGCTTCTGTTGAAGAATCTACAATAGTGCTCTGCTTGGAGCTCTTCCAGCTTACTGCTCCACCATTCAGGAGGAATACATATCCAGATTGCGATTTAAGGTCGTCTTGGTCAGTTTGGAAACTTGCATCTGTGTAACCGGTTACACAGAGCTCATCATCCAATCCACCATAGACCAAAAATAAGTCCTTAGTTCTTCTTAAGTACTTTAGGATATTCTTGACGGTAGTCAAATGACCCTCACCAGGATCTTGTTGGTATCTTCTGGTCATACTTAAGGCAAACGAGACATCCGGTCGAGTACATAACATGGCATACATGATGGATCCAATAGCCGAGGCATATGGAAACTTACTCATGCGATCTCGCTGATCAAGTGTACTAGGACACAGATCCTTGCTAAGATGGATGCCATGAGACATGGGCATGTAACCGCTTTTTAAATCCTGCATACTGAAACTATGCAGTATCTTGTCTATGTATGTCCTCTGAATTAGGCCTATTAGTCTTTTGGATATATCCCTATAGATCCTAATCCCTAGGATATAGGTGGCTTCACCTAAGTCTTTTATTGAAAAGGACTTTCCTAACCAAGACTTGACACTCTACAAGGTAGGAATATCATTCCCAATGAGTAGGATGTCATCTACATATAGCACTAGAAATACAACTATGCTCCCACTAACTTTCTTGTAAACACAATGTTCATTGATGTTTTGAATGAGTCCAAACTCTTTGACTACTTCATCAAAATGATGATTCCAACTCCGAGATGCTTGCTTCAATCCATAAATGGATCTTTGAAGCTTGCAAATTTTACCAGAGTCCTATGGACACACAAAACCTTTAGGTTGTGTCATGTACACATCCTCAAGAAGCTTTCCATTAAGGAAGGCTGATTTGACATCCATCTGCCATATTTCATAATCATAATATGTTGCAATGGCAAGAAGGATTCTGATTGATTTGGCCATTACAATTGGGGAAAAGGTTTCATCATAGTCTACACCATGAGTTTGAGTGAATCCTTTTGCAACCAGTCGTGCCTTGAAGACATTTACATTTGTAACCCCCTCTGTAATTATATCTGAAATACGCAATTAAAATGAAATAGAGACCAATAATAATCAAATAACATTTACTAACCCATCACATGATGGGGTTTTCAAAAATACCTTTCGAAATCATTTATAAACTTGGTCTCATATTCACATTTCGAATACAATTACTACGCGAAGATAATTATAAACTTGGTCTCATATTCACATTTCGAATACAATTACTACGTGAAGATAAATCACATTCATATAAATATCAGAGTGCACAACATAATCATCCCGGCAATCTCGGGTACATACCTTCGCTAAAGATATACAGGGCACAATTGCCCATTACAATTCTTCAAATGGGGATTACACAATCTCATCTCACATTCATAACCATATATTCAACCGAATCATATACAGTCTTCACAACGCCTTGGTAACCAACTACCAACTCTCATCTCGAAGGAGTCCTAGCCGCTCCCTCCACTTGCCACTTGCCCTGTCTAAATTGTTGGTAGGAGAGGGTGAGATTCGAGAGAATCTTAGTAGGGAAACATTATCAATATGCAAGCAAGATAAGTGTTTAACGCATGACATGCTTGCATCACATAACTCATGAACACATACAATGACAAATCTATAAGCTCAATGATTCGAACGATACACATATGGCCATAGCATATATTGAAACATAGCTTTAAATCATTCATACATGTTCCATATAATCAAGCAAAGCAATAACATGCATCAACACATTAATACAGTTATCAGAGCATGCAGGAGAGATAAGTTCCCTACCTCCAGTCTTTTCTCCTCGATTTGCGTGCCAGTAACTCGAGGCTTCACTTTCGATCCTATAATGTCAAATATACTATTTAGACACTCCCAAAGTGTTTCTGAGGGTTATATGAGGCTATATTGAAAATTTACTAAAATACCCTCGGGGACCCGCCCGGCCTCGCCATACCCGGTTCGGCTGTACTTTTTTTTGAAATTTTGACATGGGCTATTCTGACATATTTTCGCCCAAGGAATCCATTTTCGGACTCGGAATTATCAAATTCAATGTCAATTAAAAAATTACCCTTGACAGCCCCACTTTAAGGGTTTCAGGGGCATTTTCGTAATTATGCTTTTTCGGCCTTTTCTGAAAAAGTGCCCAACTGTAACCCCACCTAATTTTTGCTCCTGAACTCAATGGAATCATCAAATCATTGAAAATCCAGCTCTAAGACCCATTTATAGCCTTGGCCAAAATATACATGTACTCCGGGAAAAATTGGGGTTTTTCGGTTTCGGCTCCGTAAACGTGTTCCTTTCTACTCCTAACCACTTTATTGACTATTCCATTAGGTTACAACTACCATTTAGTACCAATTTGGGCAGCATAACAGCCCCACACACCCATTTTCCATTTTTGAAACCAATGACAATCCGGCGAAATTTCACCGATTAAATTGTCCACAGCAGCCAGAATAGTCAATACACAAGAGTTTGGAAGTTACCTCAAGCTCCCACTAGCTTTTCCTTGTATTGGCTGAAACCCTAGCTGTTTTAACACCAAAGGAAGATCTTCCAAACCTTAAAGAACATAAAGGAGTAGCTTAGGATCGGAATTATACGCGTTAGGAGCTAGATCGTCGGAGAAATCGGCTTACCTTACGAGATTTCTTCCTCTTTCTCTCTCTAAAGATCCCATATGCTCTCTCTCTATTTCAGCTGAAAATCACGACAGAAAATGAGAGCTGAAGAAGATGAGAAGATATTTAATTCCATGATGATGTCATCTTTTATTGAGATGATGTCATAATTCCCATTTTCGGATTTTCTGGCAGATTTTCTGCCCAAACTTTGAAAAATCATAACTAATTCTAGAAAACTCAAAATGAGGTGATTCCAAAGCCAAATGAAAGATATTTAAGTCCTATTCATAGGAAAAATATTGGCCATTACTAAAAATCACCACACAATACCAGAATTACATAAAACTCATCACTGCCCCAAAACAGAGTTCAGTTTCTATCCCAAACTTTGGATAGTCATATCTCCCAGTCCCCAAAACGAAATAGCACAAATTATATGTCCATTTTGAAGCTTGAGATATGAACTATAAGACTGGAAAGTTTCAGAATTTTGAGACACCATTTGGTCATTCAAAACGTTCACACAAACTGACAGCCCAGAATAGAGTTTCACTGGACAGCATTTCCAGTTTTGCAACCAATGTGTCCAATCCAATTTAAATCAATTCCAATGATTAAATACCACAACATGACACCATTTCGATCACAATACCCCATTCAATTCTTCCCTCTATTCTGAGTCAATTTGGATGTTAATCCACAATTGAACTCAAATACAAGGTTTTGGCGTTGCTCATAACACAAGCGACTACAATCCTCTCTATATTCTCTAAAAGGGTTCATTAATCACTAACCACGTCCACTTTTGTAGTCATTAACCCCTAATCATAATTTGGGATCTTGCTAAACCGGGGCTTAGCAATCCACTAACCTCAAGCTTATTCTCTATCCTCGAGTCTCAAAATTTAGGGTATTACAACATTGCCATCCATGTCAGTTTTCTCCTTGAAAACCCATTTGCACCCAATGGTTTTTGCACCATCAGGTGGATCGACTAAGTTCTATACCTGATTGTCGTACATGGATTGCATTTCAGACTTCATGGCATTTATCCATTTCTCATAGTTTGGTCCCATTGTGGCTTCTCGATAGGTGGTAGGCTCATTTTGCTCAATGAGCAACACATCACGACCTTCAGTAATCAGAAATCCATATCTCTGAGGATGATGCCTTGTCCTATCAGATCTTCGTAGACCTCGTGTTACTTGAGGAGGCTCAGCAACTTGTTGTGAGTCTTCTCTAATTTCCATCTGTGGTTCTGTACTATCTTGTGGCTCCCAAATTTCTTTGAGATGTACGTCTCTCCTACTGGTGGTTTTAGAGACAAACTCTCTTTCTAGAAACTTACCATTTCTAATAACAAACACTTTGTTATCGGTGGGATTGTAGACATAGTATCCTTTCATTTCTTTACGATACCCCACGAAAAGGCACTTTGTGGATCTAGGCACTAGTTTATCAGAGGCTTATTGCTTAACATATACCTCTTATCCCCAGATCTTAAGAAAAAATAAACTTGGTTTCTTTCCATTCCATATCTCATATGGTGTCTTTTCAATTGCCTTAGATGGAACATGCTTTAGTGTGAACGCAGCTGTCTCTAGGGCATGTCCCTAAAATGACGGTGGAAGATCTGTTTGACTCATCATAGATCGAACCATATCTAATAATGTTCAATTCCTCTATTCAGAAACGCCATTCCATTGTGGTGTTCCTGGAGGAGTCAATTGTGAGAATATCCCACAACTTCTAAGATGGTCAATGAATTCTTGGCTCAAATATTCACCACCTTGATCAGATCGGAGTGCTTTAATTATTTTACCAAGTTGGCTTTGTACTTCATTTTGGAATATTTTGAACATTTCAAAAGATTCAGATTTAAGTTTCATTAGATAGATATAGCCATATCTACTAAAGTCATATATAAATGTAATGAAGTAGATATAACCTCCTCTGGCAGCTATATTTAATAGTCCACATACATCTGTATGTATGAGGCCCAATAATTCAGTAGCCCTCTCACTGTGCTCAGTAAAAGGTACCTTAGTCATCTTTTCTAATAAGCAAGATTTTCATGTATCATATGATTCAAAATCAAATGAGTTTAGAAATCCATAGGTAGGTCGGATTCAAATCATTTGATTTTATCTCTTAGTAGTTACGTTTTAGATATTCCCAATATTAGGATGTTCCAAATTTAATATATAATGACCAACATGTAAATCACCATCAGCATAGAAAATGTCATTACGATAAATAGAACATTTACGATTCCTAGTAATGGAAGTATAACCTTCCTTATCCAAATAAGAAAGAGAAACATTGTTACTACTCAAAGCAGGAACATAATAGCAATTGTTTAAAACTAACAAAAGCCCACTGGGCAGAACTAATTCATAAGTGCCTACGGCTAAAGCAGCAACTCTTGCTTTGTTTCCAACTCGTAGGTCCACCTTGCCCTTATTCAGCTTTCTACTGTCCTTTAGACCCTGCACATTTGTACAAATGTGAGAACCATATGCAGTATCTAATACCCATGTAGAGGAAGTAGAAAATGAATGTCTATAACATAAATACCTAAAGCGATAGTCTCGCTATCCTTCTTGTTCTTTTCCAGATCTTCCAAGTAGAGTTTACAATTTCTCTTCCAATGACCGGGTTCATTACAAAAGTAGTAGACTCCTTCCTTTGGAGGCTTTTCCTTCTTGGGTGCAGGCTTGGTTTCGGGCTTGTTTGACTCTTTGGCCTTACCACCTGAGCCATTACCCTTCCATTTGCCCTTCCCTTTCTTTTTCATACCATTTCCTTTCTGAACCATCAAAACTGTGCTAGGCTTTTTCTTAATGCTTTGCTCAGCAGTTTTGAGCACCTTATGTAACTCAGAAATTGATTTCTCCATGTTGTTCATGTTGTAGTTCATAACAAACTGGTCATAACTCTCTATGAGTGAGTTGATGATCAAATCTGTAGCTAACTCTTGGCTCATGGGAAATCCAAGCCTCTCAAGGTGATCAATATAGCCTTTCATCTTTAACACATGAGTACTAACTCATGCACCTTCAGCCATTTTGCAGGAATGTAAGGCCTTTGTGGTCTCATACCTTTCTTGCATTGCCTGTTGCTGGAACATTTCCTTGAGATGTACAATCATCTCATGAGCCTCTATGGGTTCCAGAGCTCTTTGGAGCTCTGGAACCATAGTGGCAAGCATCAGGCAACCTACATCCACAGAGTCATCCTTATGCTTTGTGTAAGCATCTCTATGAGCTCTTGGAGCATTGGCTGCAGGCTCCTCAGTAATAGGTTGATCTAGGACATAAGCCTTTCTTTCTTGCTTGAGAACAATTCTCAAGTTCCTGAACCAGTCAAGAAAGTTTGTCCCATTGAGTTTGTCCTTCTAAATGATCGATCGCAACG
Organism: Inga leiocalycina; assembly: GCA_963242795.1. Lineage (NCBI taxonomy): Eukaryota > Viridiplantae > Streptophyta > Magnoliopsida > Fabales > Fabaceae > Inga > Inga leiocalycina. The sequence goes on along the minus strand of OY725329.1, from coordinate 26,888,214 downwards.
ATAGTGTAGTAGTATTACTTGTTGACATGATTCTACAATTAAAATATGCAAAGTTAGTTAGTAATCTCCCACTAAATTAACAACCCTCAATATAATAATTAGTGGGCTAAGATCCATATTTGGCTTAAACTTAAGTCCGCTTTGGCAAGACGCTTAAATTCAAGTTATTTAGGTAGGTAATCTATTTACCAATTACATCACATGTAACTCTTAGATCTTTATGGGATTTAATCATCATATGATCCGGCATGTTTAACCCCATCTAATGCCTTGAGATTCAAAACCGTTTTGTTAATCTCAATTAAGTCAAAACAATAATGAATATTATGAGCAGCATCATTACTCAAGCTTGTCTCATCAAGATAACTCAAGTGCATCCACTTTGGTGGTTTCCACAATTGAGCGATCTAGGTTTTGACAAGTATTCATTAATTGACAGCATTATGACTTAAGATTTGATTCAGAGGGCTTAATTAATTAGTTTTGTTTATATGGATGCAACGTGGTCATATCTCATACAGATAAATACATATAAATGTAAAAGTAGTCATGCAATGATCTTATAAAAAGCATAATTTAAACGTGATACAACATGGCTTACCTAACCTAAAATCCTCCCAAGCCAATGAGAGGACTTCTCTAAATAAAAAAAGAAATACATTGAGAGAAACCTCGTTTAAACATTCGAGGGGAGTGAGATGAGAAGAGAATGTACATCGAGAGTATCTAAAGAAAGGCACGGCACGCAGGCCGTATTTAAATATTACAACCCTTTGTAAAATTCTAAAGCCATATGTTGTTCACCATACCCAAACAAGTATAAATAATAAACCATAACAAGAATTCATACAATATGAAAAGCAATAAATGTCGTGATCAGATTATATTACGCTACGTAGAGGTGGCCACGGTGATCCCGCTACCAACGGCCCAGAACGCTTCTTGAAAAAGGCACATTCCTTTTAAAAGAAATATTTAAATTTTAAAAATTTTAAAATTTCGGACCCAATTTTTTCAAAACAATTTGTTTAGTCCAACTCTTAAGGGATTTCGGCCTAATTTCAAAACAACGGCCCAGAACGCTTCTAATCCGGATTGTCTACCCCAAAGTTTCGAATCCCTACTTCGGATCAAATCCAGAATAGAAATCGCGATGCCAGTGGCGAAATTGAAACTTAAACATATCGCATATAATCGAAACAATTTCACCAAATCGCATAAACATACAGCACTATCTGAAAAATGTACATTAACGTTGAACATATTCCTTTCCGATTTAACATATTCGAATGTTTTCTTATGTACACACATATATATCCCATATATATCACATGTATAAGAACATAAACTCAGTTTAAATGCACAATTGACCTATCTCTAATACCACTATTAGGATCAGTAGGCACAGCTGAAGAGTTTTAGAATTTTACCAATCCTAATCGAGGATCTATAAACGGTGTTTAAACTAAGTTGGAAGGATTCATACCTTTTATGATTTAGGGTTTTCACAATCTCTAGGAGCCCACACGTCAGGTCTGCTCCCTCTACCGGTATCCATACGAATGCTCTCCAACTGAGACTGCGTGCTAGCGCCTCTAATGTCTCCTAGGGTTTCCCTTGCAGCTCTCAATTCTCATGTGCATATCAATATATCTGCTCTATCAAGTTTATAACCTATGAGGGCTATTTTCAAATTTCAAAATTAATCATCATTAATTTTGAAATTAATTAACTATTAATTATCTTGATGAGCTAATTAAATAAATTCAGTTTAAATGAAATCTGTCCAACAGTTTTAATTTAACCTATTTATTTAATCCAAATGAAGAGCCATTAGATTTAATTTATCTTCATAAATTAAATCTGAGATACTATATCTCTATCATGCTAGTTATTAAATTTAATATATCTCAATAAATTAAATTTAAAACTAACACAATATAATAATATCATATAATATATATATACATATATATATAAGATATATATATTTCAAAAATATATATCTATATAATATTATTAATGAATTTTATATTATATATATAATTCGTCCACCCTAAATTAAACATTATCTCGTGTTTGGCCATTCTTCTATGCGACCCTGTTGGCCCATATGAAGTTGGCAGTGGGCCAATAACTATACTAACCCAAAGGTCGCAAGCGGCCTCTAGCAAGACATTACAACTACCCAATTCATATGAGGATCGTTATCATGATGCAACCTGTCATACAACCATGTCACATCCCTTTTGTCACACGATATATCGATCAAAGATAAGGCATGGATAATGTCATCCTCTTGTTCCTGACCATTAGTTTCTCAATTCCTGAGTAGCCTGATAATAGAGACGAAAACTCCTTTCCATCATAGTATGACTATACATTTCTCAGACTCACTCATCGAGGGGCCCAGTAATATCTCTCTACTAATGTGAGGGACAAATTCCATCTTGATCATTCATATTCCTCTGCATGCAAAACCACCAAGCCCAATCGTAGCCTTTATCATCACCCGGTCAAAAGTGACTTTTCACTAGTTCAAAGCTTAGCAACTCTCATGTAGGAATCCATGATGACCTCAGGTCTAAGGGTATTGTGACGTGGTTATACATGAGAAAAGCTTATGACTTGATCCATGTAGCTTTCTCATAGTGGGTTGGTCCAGCACCTTGTTTAATATCCCAAAATGTACTCAAGGGCTAAATGTATAGAATAGATGGTGGGATTAATGACAGAATTACCTCTAGAAATTTTGTTATGACTTTAGTTAGATTTCACATGCAAAATTGGCAACTAAATATTATATTGCAAGATGATATTTTACAAGATCATCTTCTTCTTCAAAAAGCCATGATTCACGTATGATAAGGGGGAAAAGCAAGAGAAAAATACCTATTGGCTATCAAATATGACATATAGAAGCAATTGGACCAAGTTATAAAAAGATGAGGACTTAGTCAACAATCTCATGCTAATTGGGGAATTAACTTTATTATCAAGGAGATATTCAAAATATCATCATCTCTTTTCCTAGGCTTCATTTTCGTATAACATAAGACAAAGCAAGAGGGAATGATGCTTGAAAATGAAAGCAATTCTAGCCAAGTAAAATAAAGAGTTTAAAAGTCAATAATTGTGGCTTAACTTGAAGGAAGCAAGAAGGGAGCATGTTGGTCAACATCTCTTCTCCTTTTTTCTTGAGGTTTCCGTCCAAGACAAAGAGGTAAGAGAAATGAAGCTTTTGATCAATGCAATCACTTTCTTTGAGTCAAACATTTAGGCCAAAACAAAGGCATATCACAAGAAAGAAAGAGAAAAGATGAAGCAAAGGATTATTGGTACATATCTTGCAATTAAAGTACTATCTCTCACACACATGTGCTCAACCGACTTAAGCTCTACAAGAATTCTTGAATATTTAATTAAAAATATTCTCTCATCTTATTCATTCATTTTAAGTCGCCCAAGGGCAAAAGAAAAGGAAAGAGAAAAGGCAAGACCGAAAGTAAGAGCCAAGGGGAACAAGAAGGAAAGGTAAGCTATTTACACCTTCAAGATCCCATTTTTAGCTCTAAAGACCTTCATGAAACTTGTTCCTCTCTTCCTTAGCTTCATTTCTATGGTTTTTTTTAAAGAAGAGGATTTTTCAGCCACCTTGCAAGAACAAAAGTTGAGGAATCAAGAAAAGAACACAAGAAGAAGCAAGAGGTGAGTAAGAGCATTATGTTGATCTATATGGTGCTTTAATTGGCTGAGTTATGGTGGGCTATTGTGACAGCCCTAATTTCATTTTTTAGGGTATATTAGGGATCATGAAGCTTTCATCCTATGTATGTGCTTATATATTGGTTTGGAGGCAAATGAGCTAAGCTTAGTGATTAGATAGTGAAGTGGTTGTTTGTTGTGAAATACCCTAAAATTCTGCCAAAACTGGACATGGGAAATGAGTGGGAATTTGTTCATTTTGATGTTACCATTGTGTTCTACATGAAAAATTATGTGAGAATAGGTTTGGTTGTTGATTTTGAAGACATTGGACACATTGGTTGAAAATTGGAAAAACTGTCAAGTGTAGCTCTGTGCAGGGCAGTCATTTTGTAGGGACATTTTGAATGGGCAATTGGTGTCTAAAAATTCTGAAACTTTCCGGTCTTAAATTTCACATTCTAAGCTTCAAAATGGACATATAACTTGTGTCATTTCATTTTTTGGGCTGGGAGTTCTGATTGCCCAAAGTTTGATGTCGAAACTGGACCTAATTCTGGAGCAGTGTGGAATGTTGTGTAATTCTGGAATTGTGTGGTGATTTCTGGTAGTGATTCATATTTTTCCTATGAAGAGGACTTCAAGAGCTTTCAATAGGATTTGGGATCACCTCATTTTGATTTTTCTAGAATTAGTTATGATTTTTAAAGTTGTTGGAAAATTCTAGCAGATTGGTCACCTATGCGAAAATTGAAGATTTTATGGCATAATGTAATATTGTGGAACTTTGAGGTTAGAAATTAGCCTTTTAGGTTAATTGACCACTTTAGCTCCTTAGTTGACTTGATTAATTGACCATAGTGATAATCAACTTAAGTATTATAGAGATAAAACTTGGGAAACAGATTGACGGGTTGTCCCTAACTTGGTTTACAGGATTTGATATTTGTCGTCCTCGTGAGCCCGCTGTGCCAACAAACGTCAGGAAAGGATCAGGTAGTGACTCTCTCTCTTATACTATGTGTAATACTCTGTATGTGTGTGTTATCACTGTTCTGTGATGAATCTTTGATGCTGCTGCGGTTATAGCTGGTGATAGCTGTCGTTTACAGTGCAAGCTGTCATTTACAGCGCAAGCTGTCGTTTACAGTGTAAGTTGTCGTTATTGTGATTACAGCGTAAGCTGTCGTGATGTTGATTACAGCAAGAGCTGTCGTATTGTGTATACAGCCGTGAGTGCTGTCGTTTGTGGTGAAAACCATGTATCTTTGAGATTATTGCTGCTGTTGCTGTTTGTGATTTATGTACATGCTTTGTGTTTATGCATTGTGTGAGTGGTTTGTTACTACTAAGATTCTCTTGAATCTCATTCTTTCCTATGACTAACATTTCAAATAGGGCGTGTAGCTCAAAGGAGAAGCGGCCAACCCGGAGCGATTAGGACCCTTGGGGGTATATAGTTGAATTAGAAACGTTGGTTATGTATTTTGAACTCGGGATTACTGTATATTTTGAATCAGGAACACTACATTCAATTTTGGTTGTGTAATCCCCTAGTGTATACTTATAAACCCTCAGGTTTTTATGTATAGAACCCGGGAGTTGCCGGGGATGCGGTTATACACTCTAATATGATTGAATGTATATTAACTGCACAGGTAATTATATTCGAATATTGAAATTGAGACCAGGATGGGAAAAAGAGTTTTGAAAGTTTTGTAAAAAATTTTACTGTGAGACAGAAAGTTTAAAACGAGGTTAAAGTATCCAATGGTCTCTAATCCAATTTAAATATGTGTTATCGAATTATAATTACGTGTTTAAAGTCAGGGGGTTACACCTTGTACTCTTACAAGTGCCTAAGACTTTGATTCGTATCTCCATATCTTATCAAAGTCATACTGATCTTGTTTCATCTCTGCTCCCTCATAGATGACCGACCAAGGACATTTTAGGACAATCTTTATGAATTATCCAAGGATACAATTATCACAGTTAACATACAAATAATATGATAACAGAATGGAGAAATTTTATTAAAATAATAATATTCAAAGTACAATGATTAGCCCTTAGGGCCAATTTCCAACAACAGCGTCGCTGGATGAAGTTGCTTAAGGACTATAACCTGGAGATCAAATGCCATTCGGGTAAGGCAAATGTACTCGCTGATGCTCTTAGTCGAAAGACAGTGCTGGTAGCAGCAATGATGATATAAGAAGGGAAAATGATTAAAGATATTTGAGATTTGAATCTGTCAAATCAAATCCTTTGTGCCAATTACAATGTTTCCCAAGAGGAAAGTGACTTGAGATTTGAGATTGAAGAAGCTCAGAGGCATGATGGCTGGATACAGCGCAATCTAGTTCAAATTGAATAGGGAGAAGCTCAGGGCTATGATTTATCGCCTAGTGGATTGGTACGCTATCAGAAGAGAGTCTGTGTTCCACTTAAGGAGGAGTTGAGACAAAAGATTCTGGATGAGGCGCACAAGAGCCGATATACTCTTCATCCTGGTATGACCAAAATGTTCCATAATCTGAAGTCTATGTATTGGTGGCCGGGTTTGAAGAGCGATGTGACAAAGTATTTAGCGAGATGTCTCACTTGCCAAAAGGTAAAAATTGAGTACCAGAGACCACCTGGTTTGCTTTAAAGTCCTGAGATTCCAGAATGGAAATGGGAAAGTATAACCATGGACCTTGTTATGGGATTGCCCAGAATTAGGAATTATGATGCGATCTGGGTAATTGTGGATCGATTAACAAAGTCAGCACACTTCCTACCAATCAATGCTGGTTTTTCTCTAGACAAACTAGCAGAGATTTACATTTGAGAAATTGTGAAGCTCCATGGTGTACCAAAGAACATAATTTCTGATCGAAATCCTTGATTCACTTCAAGATTCTGGAAAGCTTTGCATGGGGTATTAGGTACTCAGCTAAGATTCAGCACAGCTTATCATCCTCAGACGGATGGACAATTAAAGAGGATCATTTAGACATTAGAGGATATGTTGCGAGCTTGTGTCCTCGACTTCAAAGGGAATTGGGATCACTTTCTTCCACTTGCTGAATTCACCTACAATAATAGTTATCATGCTAGTATTCAGATGGCGCCGTATGAAGTGTTGTACGGGAGGAAGTGTCAATCACCCCTATGCTGGAATGAGTTGTCCGAAAGGAAGCTTTATGGGCCAGATCTTATTGATTAAACTTCAGCACAGATTCGAGTCATTCAAAAGAGGCTCCTTGTAGCGCAGAGTCGACAGAAAAGCTACGCTGACAAGAGAATAAGACCTTTAGAGTTTGAGGTTGGTGATCATGTATTTTTGAGGGTGTCACTAGTCACCGGCATCGGGAGAGCTATCAAATGGAAGAAGTTGAGCCCGAGGTATATAGGTCCTTTTGAGATTCTGCAAGAATTGGGCCTGTTTTTGACTTACCATTTGCATCTCTGACTTACCATATGCATCTCTAATCCAGACTTTCAATCCCTATGTTTGGATTAATTGTTGTAAGTCTGTTACGTTTTCGCTATTGACAGAATCTCACTCGAGTTCACCAAATCCTTACTCGAGTGCATCTTCATATTTCCTCTTCTGCTTCAACCTTTGAGTTGTACTTCATTGAGAAAATGTAAGAGTGCATTTTCTTACTTGTAAGTGTTATGACCTCTCACTCGAGTACATCTTGTCTTACTCAAGTGTATATGTATTTTGCACTATAAACTCACATCTCTGGAAAACACTTGCAGCATATATTTTCAAGAGTGCAATTTTGCACTTGCGAGTGTTGTGGGCCCTCACTCGAGTGGCAATGTCTTACTCAAGTGCACAAGAGTATTTTAGCTTCAAGTTTTACTTCTGGATAGCACTTGCACTAACTTTTACAAGATGAGCTTTTGCACTTGCGAGTATTGACCTCTTTACTCGAGTGCTAAGATGCTCACTTGAGTATATCAGTAATTCTTTGCTACTGGACAGCCTTTTCCTCAGTACTTGCATCAAAATTAGAGGAAGTAATTTTTCCCACTCGTGAGTGTTTGTCCTTCACTTGAGTGGCAAGGACCTCACTTAAGTATACTTCCCACTTCAGGCTTAGTCTTTCTCTCGGGCAAACACTTCCTATACCACACTTGTAGGACTTGAGTGAGCTTAAGGCTCTCACTTAAATATTGAGTTTTTACTCGAGTGCAATGACCATTTCCTGTCTTTGACTTTACTCACTGTCAGAACTTCCAAGAGTGTGCCTTTATGCCCAAGTGCAATTCTGGTCATCGCTCGAGTATAGTGCCTCTCACTTGAGCATTACTGAAAAATCTATAAACTCAATAGCTCTTTGTAAAACAATTTCAGGCTAACAGTTTATGTACTCGAGTTCAAAACTGGTTCTCACTCAAGTGTGAACTTCATCACTCTAGTGCATCAGTTAAAAACACAACAATTTTCTCTTAACTTTGTGAAATGCATTTGGTAATCAATTGAATCAATGTTTATGCCTTCAAAATATAAGTTTCTTACAAAAACACATAATCACCTCTTGTTATCATCAAAACTTGGAATCTAACTAGAGTTTGTGTATTCGAATAATCTCTTCTTAAACCATGTATCATTATTCAAATAGCATACTGCATATTCGAATAACGCTCTACTTATTCGAATAAGCTAAGAGCTATTTGAATAGCTCTCAACCGAAAACATATTTTCTTATTCAAATAACACTATGACTATTTGAATAAGTCGCAGTGTTAAAACAACGTAAATTTTCTTAAACTAGATAATGAATCCTTATTAGAATAATCCTAAGTTTGTCATCATCAAAATTCTGAATCTAACAAAATATAGACAAATCTATGGTAGTGGATTTTGAGTTGACATTGAAAATTTGATTTATTAGAAATAAGGTTTGGTAATTGGTTTGGTTGAGTTGTTTGAGCTATTGAGGCCTGAATTTTGATGTTGGATTGGGGAATGGTCAAATATGAGAGTTAGGACTTTTAGAGAGGGACTTTAAGTATCTAAATATTTTTTGTTGATGACCACTCAATTAGTTTGTAATCTAATATGTGTTAATAATTTGATTGTATAGATTACTTGTACTTGTGACTTGAGCACGATGTTACTAATTGGTTGGTAAACTCTCCTTACTTGCCAAGAGGTACAGTAATCACTTTCCACTTGTCATAGATGATAATATCTTGCTTTTGAGAGATTTTGGTAATATGAGATAATGAAATGAGATATGAGTTTACCATTGGCATCTTATATTCTTGATTTGAGAAAATTGTCTTGTGAACTTGCAATTTTGGAAAAGAAAAATATCAAGTATTGAAGTGAGATTTTTGCTTGATTATCATTACAAGAGTATGACCATGAATAATAATGAGATAACCATATTGCATATTTATTATCATGATATTGATTGATATAGAGGAAATGAAGGAAGATATCATCATGTGGTAAGACCATATTAGTGCATATTGGGTTGGTTCGTTCGTCCCTATTGTGTATAGATCCTCATGGCACATTAGTTCCTTTAGAGAAGAATAGGCCCTTGTGGCTCATTCGTCCCCTTAGAGAAGGACAAGCTCTTGTAGCTCTTCTGAGTAAGGAATAGGTCCCTAATTTTTATCACCAATATTCTCTTTATGTAATGAGACATTTAATGCGATAAAATGGTGAATTAAAGAGTATTATAAATTTATATACAAAAATGGAATTTATTGAAATAGTAAATACATGTTGTTTCACTTCTTCCAATGAGGCAATGAGTTTGTCATGTGGTTTTGAATGACAAATGATGGTCAACAATTATGTAATTTTCCAGGGTGAAAGTAGACATCTTACGATTTAATTTGATAGGTGATATGAATCATTTGAAACTATATACAAAGAGTTATGAATTTTTGCATTTAGGCAAGAAAAACTGTTGATTTTCTGGAATAGCGTCCAAAGAATTTAATTCTGGGAATTTTGTACTTCCAATTGGCAAAGGGATATATTTTTCCTTGAACCTAATAAGGGTTCTGTAGCCTTTAGAATCACTCCAATTCAATGCCTACAAATTTAGTTATGATTTTTCAGAGTTTGGGTAGAAAATCTGTTGGAATTTGCTTAAATTCGAAATTTGGGAAATTACATAATTATGCAATTATGACATAAGCATAATATTAAAACATTATCCTCCTCCTTTCATCAACTATTTCCGACATTCTTGGCAGTAAAAATAGAGAGAGAGTTGAGAGGATTCTAAAGAGAGAATGAGAAGAAATTCGCAAGGTAGGTAGAATTCTTTGGTAAATTCGTTCCTAACGTGTATAACCCTTCTCCTAAACATTTTTATATAATTCAAGGATTGTGAAGCTCAACTTTTGCTATCTAAGAGGTTTGGGTTTTGGGCCAAACAAGAAAGAGCCAGAGAAAGCAAAAGGTAACTTCCGAACCTTCGAATATTGATTGTTCTGGCTACTATGAGTAGTTAAATTGGTGGAATTTTGTCGAATTGGCTTTGATTCCAAATTTGGGAAATGTGGTGTCATAAACGTTATGCTGCCAAAATTGAGTCTAAATGTTGGTTTTAACATAATTAAATAGTTAATAAAGTAGTTAAGAGTATAAAGGAGCAAGTCTGCAGAGTTAAAACTCAAAAACCTCAATTTTGCCTAGAGAATTTTAGGTTTCAGCCAATTCTGATTGGAGGAGTTAGGGCTAGATTTTTGATATTATGATGATTCTATTGAGTTCAGGAGGAAATATTAGGTAGGGTTACAGTTGATCACTTTTTCTGAAAAAACCTGAAAAAGAATAATTACAAAAATGCCCCTAAAACCCTAAAATAGGGACTGCTAAGGGCATTCTGGTCTTTTAGTAGTGAATTTGGTAATTTTGGTTCCGGAAATGGATTCCTTGCGCAAAACTAAGTCAAAATAGCTCAGGTCAAAATTTTTGGAAAAGTACAGTTAGACCGGGTATGGTGGGGCAAACTCGGGTCCCAAAGGCATTTTGACAATTTTTCAATATAGACTCATACTACCAAAAACATTATGGAAGTATCTAAATTGTACATTTGGAATTTTATGATCGAATTTGGAGCTCGAGATGCCGAATAAAGTTCAAGGAGCCCATTTAAGGATAAAAAAGGGTTAAGGTACGGAACTTACATCTTCTGCATAAGGATAAAAAAGGTTTTGGTACTAGCAATATACAAATGATGAACATGCATAAGATGATCAAGGAAGAAAGATCATTGGAAAGGTCACTGCTTATTTATGACGATAGAAGGATTGAGATTGTGGTTGAGGAAGAGATATAAGGAGATGAGTCGGGCTAAGAATTAGGGAGAAATATAAATTCACTACTACAAAAAGGGGCTTTAGTGGCATAGCTCCTGTGGCATTTGTTTAAAGAAGCGCCAAAAATAGTTATTTATTTATTTAAAATCAAAAATATTTGAAAGCTTTGGCGCTTACAATTATAAACGTCATAATTGACGTTAACGTTGCATGACGTTTCTCTGAACAAGCGCCAAACAAGGCCTTCAGTTTTTTGTTTTTGAAAAAACAATAGGAAGCTTTGGCATTTTATGTGGAAACGCCAAAGCTTCCTATATTTTGGTTTTTAAGAAAAAGAAAATATAATATGGGAAGATCTGGGAAGCTTTGGCGTTTTATAATTAAACGCCAAAGCTTCCACATATATAATAAAAAAATGAAAGATATGAATCATATATGATCATTGCAGATTTTTTTTTTATCAAGATGGATGAGAAGCTTTGTTTAGAAAAAAAAATATGGGGAAGCTTTGGCATTTTTTAACAAAACGCGAAAGCTTCCATTAGAAAAAAAAAGAAGGGGAAGCTTTGGCGTTTTGTTAAAAAACGCCAAAGCTTCCATTACAACATGACTCACGTAGGGTACATGTAGATGGATGGAAATTGAAGCTTTGTTTAGAAAAAAAAATATGGGGAAGCTTTGGCGTTTTTTAACAAAACGCCAAAGCTTCCATTACAACATGGAACACGTAGATACATTTAATAAGAACATCGCAAGAGGTCATATTTGCAGATAATGCTGATTGGTACTGAATATTCATTCACCTGGGTTCTGATGACAAAACTCAAGGCTTGAATACGATATGGGGAAAAACATACAAATATAGGTAAACCCTTGCGACCTTGTAGATATTTTGTCGCATATATTGATATTGATGTCTATATAAACTGGTATTCCTATTGATAAAACTCCATTTTCAACTTGCACAACTCACATGTCTACGTTACTTCACAAGATAAACCATATTACTAAGTTCTTTACATTGTGGGGGAGTAAGATTGAGAACTAAAATAATTTTCTGTAATTTATTTTATGACATTGACATGAGGGTACATGTAGATGGATAGGAAGCTTTGTTTAGGGGAAAAAAATATATAGGGAAGCTTTGGCGTTTTTTAAGAAAACGCCAAAGCTTCCATTAGAAAAAAAAACAAGGGGAAGCTTTGGCGTTTTTTAAGAAAACGCCAAAGCTTCCATTACAACATACAGCACGTAGACTACATGTAGATGATGTTTAGGAAAAAAAAATATGGGGAAGCTTTGGCGTTTTTTAAGAAAACGCCAAAGCTTCCACAATTATTAAAAAATGAAGGATTTGGTTCATACAAGAGCTTTTCATTCACCGAAGGGAGAAGAATAATTGAATCACGTGAAAGCTAGCTTTAGCATTTACTGAAAGGGTAAGTCAAAAAAGAATGGAGAAGAATCACGTGAAAGCTTCCATTGACAAGGAAAGTCATATTTGTTTTTTTCATTGACAAGACAAGTCATATTTGTTTTTTTCTTTGGCCATCCGACAGTACAGCTCGCTCCTTGAAGATCAGGTTGGACATATAAATCACTTTTTGTATTTGCGCATTGAAGAGGAAGTCATATTTTCATCTGCGCATTAAAGAAGATACTCACGCTCTTAATCTTCCTTGCCCTCACGTCCTCAGCTCCCTCGACCATTGAAAGCCATCGTCAGAGCTCGCTGTTGGGAAAGAATCACAGGTTGGCCATTTACTTGATGAGAATCATGACTTCTTTTACAATAAGCCTTTATACTTGGTGGATCACGCGATGGTTTTTTTTTAATTACAACTATATTATGATGGTTGGCAATTGGCATTTCTGAAGTATTCAAAGCTGCTTGCTTTGATTCCCTGTACACAGCCCCACCATTAATTAGTTCCCTCTGATTCCCACTTTGATCCATGTTAGTGATATGAACTTGGTATTAATTGAAGTGACCAACAGGAAGCCATATGCGGCAGCAGGGCTCCTTATAAATGCACATGTACAAAACGCCTAGGACATGTTGTTAAAAAAATTATAATAGAAAAAAAAAATTCAGTCAGCTTTAATTTAGTTTTTTTTAATATTTTTTAAAGGAATTTTTGGCACTTTCTAAGGAAGCGCCAAAGATTTCAGTTTTGTTTTATAACATTAATGGCGCTTATATAAAAAGTGCCATAGATACTCACACCTTTTTTGGCACTTTTTATATAAGCGCCATAAAAGGTAATATAAATGTTAAAAATTTTTAACACCCGCCATTGTTGCCGCCACTATCGCTTTCCTGCTTTTCTTTTCTATTTGTCCCCACCCCTTTCCTCTGTTTGACCTAGCGACAAGTAGAAGCTTCTTTGGTCCCCCACTTGCTATTTTTTTTGTCTCCTCCTCGTGCAAATATTTGTAAACATTTGTTCGCCACTTTCATTACAGCATAGAGCTTCGTTGCAATATAAAGCTTCCTCCCATACGTGTTCTTTTTCTCTTTAGCTGGTTGCAGTACAAAGCTTCCTACAGAAGCTCCTGTAAGTGTTGTTTATTTTTTAACATTTTATTCACATTTTTTTTAATTAAAATATGTTTGACTATTATATATTTGCTTATACTTTTCTATCGAAGTACATGTTGTCAATAGTGAAAGAGTTGGGAATGGCACCGTTGAAATGGTCAAATTGGGTAGAAATGTTATAAATGCCGCTGGTAGTTTAATCAATGATTATTTTGGAACCAATTAATTCAATAAATGCAGGGTTGTATTTTTGTTGGCTTGTTATGGACCCAATTATTTTAATTACGACATGTAGTAGTGTTGGCCAATATGATTTATTTGGTGGTGAGCTATGAACATTATTTAGATGTTGTGGGATTAATTGGTTGATTATTTGTGATTTAAGAAGAGTGTTTAATATTTTGTAAAACTTTAAATTTTGGAATGTTATGCTGCTGAATTTACTTTTTTAAAAGAATAAATAATAAATAAAGAGAACTTTAAGAGGCAAGCAACTGACCACTTATAAAAATATATATGTTTAACGTATAGATGGATTGAAAATGGATGTCATCTAATCGGTGCTCAAGAGAATATATTGATGGGGTCAAAGAGTTTATTAGATTTGCAAGCGAGCATGCAAATGATCCTAACAAAATCCTATGTCCTTGCTTATCTTGTTGTTATGGAAAGTGGATTAGTCCACTTGATTTGCTAGATCATTTAGTGTGTTATGAAATTGATCAATCATATACACGATGGACAAGGCACGGTGAGACGGATGATATAGATCGTGGTCAAATACATACCATGATCGATGCTTCAAATGAGTTTGACTCAAGTATGTGTGATGAAGATGATGGTCTTCAAGAAATGCTAAATGCAGTTGAAGGGGTGCTTCATAACCGTCCTCAACAATATGAGAAGTTGAAAGGTGATGCAGAGAAGCCATTATATGCTGGTAGTACTAAATACACAAGATTTCTAGCAGTGTTGAAATTGTACAATTTTAAAGCACGCTATGGATTGAGTGATTCTGGTTTCACCGCACTACTTGAACTTGTGCAAGATATGCTCCCAGAAGAAAATGTACTTCCTACCAAGACATATGAGGCAAAGTGAATACTTTGCTCTACAACTGGCATGGGTTATGAGAAGATTCATGCATGCCCTAACGATTGCATATTATTTCGAAATCAATATGCAACGTTAGAGAAGTGCCCTAAATGTAATGCATCTCGATATGGGGAAAAGAAAGGAAAGAGTCCCTCAAAGGTCGTATGGTATTTTCCAATTATTCCAAGATTCAAGTGATTATACAGTAATGAGGAGATTGCTAAGTTGTTGACGTGGCATGCAGATGAAAGGATTGAAGACACGAACCTTAGGCACCCTGCGGATGCCCCTCAATGGAAAAAAATTGATCATGACCATCCTAACTTCGCGAATAAAGAAAGGAACCTACGCCTTGCACTTTCAACTAATGGAATCAATCCCCACGGGGTTCAGAGTAGCACACACAGTACATGGCCAGTGATATTGATGATTTATAACCTTCCCCCATACTTGATCATGAAACGCAAATATATGATATTGTCTATGTTAATTTCTGGGCCAAGGCAACCTGGAAATTATATAGATGTATACTTGGCTCCTTTAATTGATGACTTGAAGCTATTATGGGAAGAAGGCGTCAATGTGTATGATGGGTACAGGGAAGAAAGTTTCAATTTGAAAGCCATGTTGTTTGGCACAATTAATGATTTCCCTGCTTATGGTAATTTGTCCGGATATAGCGTTAAAGGATATTGTGCGTGCCCTATATGTGAAGATGACACTCATTCAATGCGACTAGATCATTGTAAGAAAAATGTATACATGGGACATTGAAGATTCTTACCATCAACACATCATTGGAGGAAGTAGGAAAAGGCTTTCAATGGTGAGTCAGAAGAAGGTAGCCCACCGAAGATGTTGACCGATGCTCAGGTTTTTGAGAAGGTTAAGCACATGGATAACGATTTTGGCAAGCCTTTTGCAAAATAATTCGGGACAACCGGTTGGAAAAAGAATTCTATTTTCTTTGAACTTCCATATTGGAAGTCCTTGTATGTGAGACATTTTCTTGATGTGATGCACATAGAAAAAAATATATGTGATAGTCTCATTGGCACATTGTTCAGTATACGAGGAAAAAGCAAGGACAGTGTAAATGCGAGGTTGGATTTGGTTAATTTGGGAATAAGAGAAGAGTTGGCACCAGTTGAGCAAGGGCACCGTACTTATCTACCTCCAGCGGCTTACACTCTATCGAGGAAAGAGAAAAAATTATTTTGTGAATTTCTGGAAGGAATTAAAGTTCCAGAGGGGTATTCTTCAAATATAAAGAACCTTGTATTAGTGAAAGAGTTGAAGTTAAAGAACCTTAAATCTCATGATTGTCATGTGCTCATGCAAAATTTCATACCGATTGGTATACGGTCAATCTTACCCAAAAAAGTAAGGAACACCATTACTAAACTTTGCATGTTCTTCAAGTTGATTTGTAGTAAAGTGGTTGATTCAACGAAGTTACTAGATTTGCAAAGGCTGATTGTTTGTACTCTGTGTGAACTTGAAATGTATTTTCCACCTTCATTTTTTGACATTATGGTCCATCTAACCGTACACTTGGTGAAAGAGGTTCAATTGTGCGGTTCAGTGTACTTGAGATGGATGTACCCGAATAAGCGATTTATGAAAATTTTAAAGGGGTATGTGAAAAATAGATATCGACCAGAGGGTTGTATAGCTGAGCGGTATATGGTTGAAGAAGCAAGTGACTTATGTGCTGACTTCCTATCAAATGTTGACCCTGTAGGTATCCCCAAGTCTCGTCATGATGGGCGAAGATCAGGGAAAGGGACAAGTGGGAAGGATGTAATAAGGATATCGGTGACTGAATGGGAACAAGCTCACTTGTATGTGCTTCATAACACTGATGAGGTTGAACCATTTGTTGACGAACACAAGGCCGCACTTCGATTGGCACATGGTGACAGGAATAAAAATTTTATAACAAAGGAACACAACAAACATTTTGGTGTAATTGAACAAACATTTTGGTGTAATTAAAGAGGCGTATTAAAGATGAGGTGGAGAGGAATCCTGATCTAATTTCTGAAAACTTGAGATGGCTATCGAATGGACCAAGCTTAAGTGTATTATCTTATAATGGTTATGCAATCAACGGTTACACCTTCTTCACACAAGAACATGATACAAGGAGCACGATGCAAAATAGTGGGGTAACACTTGTTGTTGATTCTTGGCATAGATCCAGTGTCAAAGACATGTACCCTATCTACGAATCAATGTCATACTTTGGTGTAATTGAACAAATCTGGGAGTTAGATTATACTGTGTTGAGGGTCCCTGTCTTCAGGTATAAGTGGGTTAACAACAACAGTGGATTGCGGACAGATGAGTTAGGGTTTGTTCAAGTAGACCTTTCTAAAGTTTGGTATAAAGATGATCCTTTCATTTTAGCATCACAAGCAGAACAAGTGTTTTTCGTTCCCGATCCTGCTAGGAAGAATTGGTCCATTGTAGTTCCATCAATTCTTTCTAAAAAATTACATGATTAAATTTTAATGATTTTTGTAGGTTGCTACTAGTTATAAAGGAAAAAGAATTGAAGGCCATAGGAAGAACTCACATGGTTCAGCAACCCAACAGAAGTCCCAACCTTCTGCTAGCAAATGAAACAACAAACCAATGGTCTCGTATCGCCAACAGTTTGCATCAATGGAACAACCATTAATCCTCCAACGAGGTCAGGAAATACAATTTCATCCAGACATCTATAATGCAGAAGGTGTAATTGATCATGTCGATGGTGCTGTGCTGAATGATGTGATTACTCGTGGAAGGATAGGTGGAACAGCTATCAACTTATGGATCAGGTATTCGTCTATCATTGTTATTATTATTCATCATTCAATTTTTTTTTGTTGGAAATGACATTGTTTGTTTGATATAAAGGCATTTGTACCACGATGAGATAGTAGGCACGGATAGGATGCAGAGATTTATCTTTGTTAGCCCACACCTCTTTGGCCAGCATAGGGGGAGAGATTTGGAAGCACAGTCTAACGAACTTAGAGACTGCTTTATGCTTAGAGCAACCCCTAACAAGCTCTTTCTTGTTCCATACAATGTAGGGTAAGTGATTTGTGACAATATTTGAATGTATGTTTTTTATTTTTTCACTTTTACCATTAAATGATTGTCCAAATAAAATTTTCAAAATGTGTTTTTAGGGAACATTGGATATTAATTGTTGTCCATCCAGCAGCACCAGAAAACCCTCGCATTTACTATCTAGATCCTATAGAAACTGCTTATCCAGATAATCGCCCTGATATGCTGATTATCTTCAATAAGTAAGTGTATGGGTGTATGTGTAAATATTTTCATGTGTGATTATTGAGTAACCAACATTAATCAGGAACTTCTTTGTTTTATTAGTGCATTAACCGCATATAGAGGAAAAGCTGGATTGACCTACTCTAGACGCAATGACCCGGCCAATAGCTATGCGTGGAGGAAGATTATGGTACTTATATATGAATTTACTCCATTCTTGTTAGTAAAAAAATTTATTCAAAAATTGACATAACTATTTCATTGTATTGTTGCAGTGTCCATTCCAGCCGAATGATAATGATTGTGGTTATTATGTTATGAAATTTATGAAAGATGTAGTTACTCATCGCCACCTTATAATTCCTGTGAAAGTAAGTTCCCTTTAGTTGCAATTGATATTATGTTTTAATTTTAATTGACAAAGTGTCTAAATTTAGTGATTTTCATTCTTTGTATACATGATTGTTTATGTAGTATTATGAAGATGCACGTTGTGCTGAGCTGTCTGACCATCAAATGGATGAAATCATTGAAGAATGGTGTGAATATATGGTCAAGCAATTAGTTAGTTTAGGCATGTAGCTTCTTTCTTGCCTATTCTTATTTTGTTTAATCATTTATAAAATTAGTTGTACACTATATAATCATTGTTAATACAATATATTTTGTAGTTGTTAAACATTATAATTATTCATTGTAGTTATTTGAACAAATGACCATCATTGTTTTGTATTGTAATATTTGCCTATTAGACGAAATATATGGTCATTTGCTTACTACTATATATGGTCATCAGGTATTACACTGCACAGAAAAAAAAATTTTTAAAAATTATAAAAAAAATTAAACCTACTATGGCGTTTGAAGGTAAAATGCCAAAGGAGGGTACCCCTCTTTTGGCGTTTTTCCAGAAAACGCCGAAGCAGGGGTACCCTCCTTTGGCGTTTTTCCTTCAAACGCCAAAGGAGGGGTACCCTTCCTTTGGCACTTTCCTTCCAAAACGCTATATATAATTAATATAGTTATTTAATTTAATAAAGTAACGTATGGCGTTTCTGTAAATTGAAAAGCGCCACAGGAATTTTTAATGACGTTAAAAGCTTTGACGTTTCTTAAACGCCAAAGTATTTTATAAAATAAGCGCCATTACACTACTTTTTTGTAGTAGTGATTAGTGATGAACATGTAGAAGTCGAAATTTCCATGGTCTACTAGCGGTGAATGATGAAGGGGGAGATAGGGCCTGACGGAATGAAGAGTATGGGAAGAGAGAGAGAGAGAGAGAGTATTTTTTTTAAAAAAAATATCATTTTAAAACAATAGGTGCGGGCCACCAAACAAGTAGGTCGTAAGCCTTTAGGATTAAATGTGATTTTAAACTGTGGATCCACAAAGACCATTTGACTATTTAGTTGTCTTTTTTTTTTTTTTTTTGCCAGTTGACTATTTAGTTGTCTATTACTATAATATGTGAGAAAGTTATTATTGAATGAGTACTTTTAGAAAAGAGTTTTTTTTAATACATAAATTTTAAGAAATGGGTAAGGCTCACCCACGATCAAAGGGCAGTGCTCCAAGTTGGGATGCCTCCCCCAGTGCCTCAACTGGACTACAATTAAATGAATTTCCCCGGGATCGAACCCTCTCCCTTTGGTGAGAGTGTCTGACCTCTTCGCCAGCTGAACCCAAAGACGAGGGGTTTTTAGAAAAGATTTTTTATATAAGGCTTGTAGTTGAATTTGATGTTTCTGTCTTTGAGATGGTCAAGGCCCAAATGCTAATTGAATGACTTTATAAATACGGGGTTTGTTTTAATAACCATGATAGGTATATTGTGGCCTTTTCTAACATGGATTTATTGCCAATATATGCCTTCGAATGTTTGGTTTCCCTTTTTCTCTCATGAATAGATTTTAGTGGCTTTAATCCTTTTTAATCATTATAATATTTTCTTTGTTAAACTTGATTTTCTATCATTGTCAACTTCTTATTTGATGAGGAACTCTTCACAACTATGATAGCGTTTAAATGATTAATTGAACTCTTTCTAATGTGATTAGCATTTGGAACTTAATTTCAAATCTTTTCTACTATGATAGATTAGTCTTACATGAAGGAATTTATTTTAATTATACATAGTTTAATCATCATTTTTGGAATAATGTTAATAATGAATTGCTAACTCTGTGAACTTGAAACATTTGGAGAATGGAAAATAGCCAAATTGAGGGAAAAAATGTCCGCCAACTTAGGCGAACCAGCCACAAGCTGAGGCATGACGAGCTTAAGCTCTATGGATCCGTGTAATTTTATATATCCAACCCCCGCCATTTTAAGTGGGTTGGGTAAACTAGCCCAACTCATTTTACCAACTCTAAAACCAACCTATTTTGGAAGGAGACGGCTCCCATCCGCTGCATCCCATCCGCTGCCCATCCGCTGCCTCAATCTGGGCCGTTGACATAAGATCTCAACGGTCCAGATTTTTCCTTTATTATAAAAATAATATTTTTATAATAAAAATAAAAATATTAT
Organism: Inga leiocalycina; assembly: GCA_963242795.1. Lineage (NCBI taxonomy): Eukaryota > Viridiplantae > Streptophyta > Magnoliopsida > Fabales > Fabaceae > Inga > Inga leiocalycina. The sequence continues at coordinate 26,867,753 of OY725329.1, read as the reverse complement.
TTTTATAATATATTAAATCTGTACCGTTGAGATCTTATGTCAACGGCTCAGATTGAGGCAGCGGATGGGCAGCGGATGGGAGCCGATTCCATTTTGGAAAGGCTATTCCTAAAATAAGTGAGAGAATTTTATTCAGTCACTATTCAGTTTGTGATGGAGGAATTAGAAATGAAAACAATTTTGTCGCTAATTAAATTATGGCGAAAATTTCATTGAAACATTTTTTATTTTGTAGTACTTGTTTTCTCACATATTTATTTTCACAAGATTTCCATATAAAAATTTGCAAATTTTTATTTAATTTCCACATACATTCAAAGTGTGTAATTTTTTACGTTAATTCTCCTGAAGAAGTAGATTCCATATGAATAATTTTTAGTTAGTTTCATTCTTTCAATGTGTATAAAATATTTATTATTATGAACATTGAATGTAGTTGAAAATAATAGATTTTTCTAAAAAAAATCGGACTTTAGTAGATATTTTAGAATGAAAGAACATATAACTATTTATTTGTTGACAAGATATTAACATTTAATTATTTTTTCACCTGAATTAAAATTTATGTATTTAAAATGTTAGTTAAACATTTTTTTTTTTGAATCTTCATTATATGCCATTCCATAACTACTAATTAATAATTTCTCATGGCATCAACTAATAGACAACACTATAAGGAGGGGGGGAATTAGATGTAATGCATTTGTTTAAATACATAATGTATTTGAAAAATTAAATGAGATACAATGTATCTGATTATATACATAGTATGTTTGAAAATTTTATTAAGATACAATGTATTTGGTGGTTTTTAGCAAATCCATTACTAGCGTTTGCTGTGTGAGAGAGTTGAAGGTAGGCTTTTGTGTTTTTATGTCGTCGTGTGTGTGGATGGCGCTGTCGATAGGGGGTGCGTTATTTAGTGTGTGTTCGTGTCAGCGTTTTGAACAGTCAAAACGCACTTATTACGCAAGTCGAGAAAAAACTCCTCTCACATACTTACCTCGTATACCGTGAATCACGAATTATAAGCACGTTTTGGACAAAAATAAGCCATTCCAAACACACACACTTACAAACTTATGGTGAATCACTCAAATTTGGCTTCTTCTTTTTTTCCTGTTTATTTGCGATGGTGGTATGCTTTACTATTTGCTTTAAGTTGTTTGGGTCATATTTTATTTTTGGCCTCAAATTTTTCTAATCGAAATAGATAGAGATTTGTGTGTGTGTGTGTGTGTTTTTTTTTTTTTTTTTATGAATCTTTGTGTTTTTTTTTCAATTTTGGTAGGTTTGGTTTTTGGCAAAATTAATTTGTTCTGTTAGTATATTTTTTTAATTATATTGCTACAAGGCTAATTTAGGGTCCAATCATCCTGATTTGGAACACATTGAAACTCTCTGTCTATTCTTCACACATCAATTTTCATGAGCATTGGACATCATTTATTATTTGTTATTAAACTGAACAATGAGCATTCTTTGAAATTAGCTTAATCTGGATAATCATGATCTTATATATATATATATATATATCTTAAAATCACGATAATATTTGATAGGATTTTTGGCTCATGAAACTTTTCTCTGTCACTACAACCTCTCTTAAACTTCCATGAATGAGCTGAGAGCTTTTCTCTCTTTTTTTGCACAATAAATGAGTTCAGAAGTGGCTTAAATTTTAGCTTAAGGTAGCATATTACATTAGATTTAATAAAATTTAACATCTCCAAATCATATTTTGGCCAAAATATCTTATGGTAATAATTAATTCTACTTATTAAGATTAAATGTTGGCCATCCAATTTGCTCTTCTTTCATTGCCCATGAGATCAATTTTAAACTTCCCCTTTTGACCTTGAAAGTGAAACAATTTACTAATCTTTCCATCACTTTTCTTTAACTATATCCTATTGGGAAAGAAGTTTAATTAATTTAGTTGACATACACATAAAAAAACTTGATTGAAAATTTGATTAACTATTTTAATAAAATATACAAATACAATGTATTTATAAACGTTTGTGGCAAAAAATGTGTTTAAAATTTATAATATAAATAATTTATATAATCTCTTACTTAATACATTTAAAATATGTGATGAAATAAAATAATGTGCATTTGAGTATGTTTTTAGCTATTTAAGAGAAAGATAAAAAATTAAGCTTCAATAAATGTGATGAAAAATTTTAAATATAAATTTTATAATATAATGAAAATTACGAAATTTTAAAACTTATTAAAAGTTTGAAATTATCTCGATTAGAAATGTTTTTGGTTATATAAATTTATCTTTGACATATATAGATATTTAAATAATCCTCATATCAAATAGGCCAAACTAGGGGTACTTTGGTCAAAATCAAAGGCTTGATAAGGTTCACTACAAAAAAAACACTGAATTTCCAATGGAATTTGCCACGGAATTCAGAGTTTTCGACAGAATTTCAGACGAAATGGATTCCGACGCTAATAACAGTGTGAGAAACCAATTTCTAACGGAATTAATTCAGTCGCAATTTCTGATGGAATTTCCGTTGGAAATTTGTGATTCCGTCGGAAAATTTTTGACGAAATTTCCAATGGAAAATTTCAGTCACATTTCTGACAAAATTTAATTCAGTCGGAAATTCCCTCGCAAAATTATTTTTTATTTTTAAAATTTTAGGAAGCCACATGGCAACTCTAGCGGCCGCCACCTTATCGCCGGTGCCCAGATTAGTCATGTGTCACAGCCTCCTTCTGCCACGTGTCGTAACCTCTTTTTTCCTGAAAATACAACTCAACTTGCCCTCCTTTGATTCAGATCCATGACTTTGTCTGTACGCGCGCGATGCCTTATCGAATAGGCTTGACTGCTTTGGCCTTTTATTATTACACAATTATATATATATATATATAATCTTATTATATATAATCAATTATTTATAAATAATTATTTGTTTCTTATATATAAATATAATAATAATATAAAATAATTTTATATATTCTTATAATTTTTAATATAAATTAACTTTAAATTAAAAAATTTTACATCTAAAATAAATTTCATATGACTATAATTTAGACTAATTTCTAAAATTATTTTTTTATTAAAATTAATTAATAACTAATAAATAATCACTAACTAATAATTTTTTATTAATATTAATTAATAACTATTTTTTATAAATTAATTAATAAAAAATAAATTTAATTAAATAATATTTTTTTTTGTTCTTTTTGGGGAATGCCAGTCTCGAACCCGTACCTAATGGTTTAAAAGCTTGGCTCTAAACCACAAAGGCATGAGGCAGCCAGCAATAATTTTTTGTTTTTTCTGACGGAATTAGCCACAAAATTTTTCTATGGCAAATAATGTAGCTTACTTATTTTTACTTGTAGCAGAATATTAAGTCGTGGTTCAGTGGGCAACACAAGAATAACAAAATTATACTGATAATATATGCATGATTTTAGAAATTTCCCATAAGGTTTGTACATAACAATTACAAATTATGTAACTGCACAGGGCTACTAGGATATCTAAACTCCTTATAATGAAACTGAGACATCTTCCCATCCTCGTTCCACAACTGCATTCCTCCCGTATGGTTCTCTTCTCTGCTTTCAATACACCTCCTGTTTTCACTTGTCTAAATTATTGGCAGGGGAGAGTGAGATTTGAGAGAATCTCGATAGGAAACAGATACCATAATGCATACATGATAGATGCTATGTGCATAACATGTTATCTTTAACTAGATGCATGCCCTATAATGACATTTTTGTATGCTCAATGTTTCGTGCAATAGAACTATGGCCACAGTATAAATGGAAATAGAGCTTCATTATTCAAATATGCTCTACACAATCAAGTAAAGCAATGACATACATCACTACACAAACAGAGATATCAAATACATGCAAATAAGGTAAGTCCCCTACCTTAACCATTTTTTATCCTTAAATAGGCTGCTTGAACTTCGTGCCACAACTCGGGCTCCAAATTTGATCCTAAAATTCCACATGTATAATTTAGACACTTCTATAGTGTTTCTGGTGGTTATACGAGTCTATTATGAAAATTTACCAAAATAGCCCTGGGGACCCAGCTCTGCCCCACTGTACCCGATCCGATCGTACTTTTCCTAAAACTTTGATCTGGCTATTCTAACATAGTTTTGCCCAAGGAATCCATTTCCAAACTCGGAATTACCAAGTTCATTGCCGAAAAGACAAGAATGCCCTTAGAAGCCCCTATTTCAAGGTTTCATGGGTGTTTTCGTAATTATGCTTTTTAGGGCTTTTCTGAAAAAGTATTCAACTGTAACCCCACCTAATTTGTCCTCCTGAACAGAATGGAACCATTAATTTCATAAAAATCCAACTCCTATCCCCTCTAACAGTCCTGGCCAAAATTTTAAGGTTCTCCTGGAAAAGTTGGGGTTTTTGAAATCTGACTCCACAGACTTGCTCATTTATACTCTTAACAACCTTCTTAACTATTTAATTTATGTTATAGCCATGATAGAGCTCAATATTTATATATTTTTATTAATTAATCCTAGGCTTTTGTGGTATTTAATTGAATATTTTGGGCATAATCAAGTGTTAATGTGAGATTTTAGTGAAAGAATAATTTGGGAATTATAGTGGTTAAATTGTTATATTTTTAATTAGTATTTGTTATTCCCATTATTCTTTAATTGTGAGAAAAAATATATTACCTTTATGAATATAATTTTGTAGGTGATGACTTTGAACAACTCACTTTTAACATAGAGAGAATTGAAGGAAAGAAAAAGAGGCAAGTGGAAACCATAGGTTTTGTATTGAAAAGGTAGCTGTTTGGAGAATACAAGAAGGACCGAAATAATTGAATAAAGGAAGCTGTTGGACCAAAACAAAAAAGAAGGAGCAACATGAAATAAAAAAAGAGCTATTGGACTGAATGGCAAAATTGAGGAAAGGCTTGACCAAATCTGGCCTGAAATAGGAATTGAAGAAAAAGGGAGAGAAAGAGGGGACCACGCAAAGTGAATTGAAAGGAGGCAGCAACACATAATAGATAAGAAAAGAGAAGAATTGACCAAGAGGAGACCGAATAGATAAAAGAAGAGAAGAGCTGAAATTGTTGACCCATGGATTAAAGAATTAGCTAGCTGGACAAAAAGGAAGGATAAAGAAAAAAGGGGTTGGACCAGAAAATAGGAATGGACCAAAGAAAAAGTGTGAAGGGAGCTACTGGACCGAGAGGGAATAAATGAAGAAAGGAGGGAGGTGGACAAAAGAGAATTAAAAGAGAAAGATAGCTGGGCCCAAATGAAGACAAGGAAGGCTGACCGAATTGGGATAGAGGAAATGAATTGAGCAGCGAATGAAATGAAATAAGGAGAGGGTTTGGCGGCTGGAGGGTGTAGCAAAAAGAACGAATAGCAGTAGAAATAAAGAGGAAAGCACACAATGAAATAAAGAGGGGAGTGGCGGCTGTGAGATGAAGGAGAATGGAAGAGGTGTGATACGGTAGCTGAAATGAAGAAGAGAACCACTAGACCGAGAGGGAATCATTAAAGGAAAAGGAGGTAGAATTATTGACCAAATGGAATTGATTAAAGAAGGAGTTGAGCTATTTTATTGGAGCATATGAGAAGCTTTTCAGTGGCTATTGAAGACGAGCAAGCTGCAGCAATTCAATGGCTATTCTCCTCTTCCTTCATCAAACTTCATTTTCCTCCTCCTATATGAGTAGCTAAACTTTGGTGATTTCTTTGAGTTGGGTAATGGTTTGAGCTTCTAAATTTCACTGAAATTTCTTAAGCTCTCTTTCTATTTCATAATTTTATTGCTTGGTTAAGTATATGGTTGTGATCTAGATTGTTATGCTAAGTGAATAAACTTGGTGGTTGAGTTAGGAGTTGATTAATTAATCTTTGTATAATTCAAATTAGGAGTAGGTTGAGTTGTTTATTCGAACTTGATTAAGTGGATTGTAAATGACTAAACTGAATGCTTTGAACTTTTGTAATGGTAATTACAATATAGAATTGGAAGTTGATTATTCATCTCCTTGAGTCACAATTAATTGGTAGTATTCATTTAATTGCTTCGGTTAAATGAATTAAATAATTATTGCAAGTATGGAGCTAGTAGTAGCTTAGTTCCATCCTCTTGCCTCATTATGGAATTCAAATCATTAGTAAGCAAGGAAGACTAAAACCTCAACTCAAAGGAATCCTATTTCATTATTATTCTAGTTTATTAAATTTACTTTTTTGTTATTGTTAATTTCTATTTCGTGTGCTTCTTTGTTTTAAAACCGAAAAATACAAAAATATTGCTTTAGTTTAGATTACTTCATTAGTTTAAGAATGCATTTTCTCCAAATGATTTTTCACAACTTTCAGGTTTTTATCACTTTACTATTTAGAAACTTGAAAATTAATCTCCTCACAAGAACGACCTAGGTTGAGCTACTACGCTACATTTTCAAACCTAGTTTTATTTTGAGAACTCACACGACATGGGTTCATCAAGCCACCATTTAGAATCAATTTTGGCAGTATAACACTTAGGACACATGCTTTCCAAAATTTAAAATCGGACCAATTACAACAGAAATCCACCAATTAAATTACTCACAGCAACCAGAACAACCAATATTTGAAGTTTATGAAGTTACCTCTTCTTCCTTCTTGCTATTCCTCTTATGGCTGAAACCCTAGCCCTCTTAAGCAATGAAATTTGCTTCAAACAACCTTAAATAACATAGAAGAGAAGCTTAGGAGAAGGATTATACATGTTAGGAACAAATTCACCGAAGAAATCGACCTACCTCGTGAGTTTTCTTCCCCTTCTCTCTCTAGAATTCTCTCAAGTTTTCTCTCTCTTTTTTCTGTGTAAGGCATCAGTTTGGAGGAGGAAGATGATGGCAAAAATGTTTTATAATATTTCATAATTATCCCATAATTTATTTTCCTAATTTTGGATTTTTTTTACAAATATTGGCAGATTTTCTGCCTAAACTTTGAAAAATTATAACTAAATTTGTAGACATAGAATCAGAGTAATTATAAAGCCTATAGAACCTTTATTGAGTCTAGTTTCACGGAAAAGATAGCTCTTTGCCAACTGGGAGCACAAAATTTTCAAAATTAAATTCTTTGGATGCTATTCCAAAAAATCAATAGTTTTTCTAGGCTACATTCAAAAATTCATAACTTTTTTTGTATAGCTTATAATGATTCATATAACTTATCAAATTAAAGCTTATGATGTCTACTTTTATTTTGAAAAATTTCATAAATTTTTGTCATCATTTGGTCATCCAAAACCACATGACAAATCACTGTCTCGCTAGCGATTTTACTGAAAGCATTGTTCATCTTTCAATTTCCAATATCTATTTGACCAAAATACTCCAAATATATATTTCCCCTTTATTTTCCTTAATTAATTGAATTTAACTTCAATTAATTGAAAAATATTTTATTTTATGCTAAATTGTCACAATTATAATTTTTCCATTACCTTTTCAATTTAATTTCTTTTCTCCTTTTTATTTGACCGATTTCCTTTTATTATTGGACCAAATAGTATCCTTTATTATTTCTCCAATTTTGGGCACTGAATAGTTTCCATGGCTTACCACAGAAAAAGTTCCATATGAAATTCCTCTGGAAGCTTTTCCGACGGAATTTCAATTGAAAATCTGTCGGAATTTGCCACGGAAATTGTTTCCATGGCAAATTTCATCGAAAATTGAATGTTTTTTTTTGTAGTGGTTTGAAAATTGATAGAATTGCTTTACGTATGTTTTCTCATTCAAAAGCATGAGGTTGTATCTATAGAGTAAGTAAAAATATTAATGACAATATTTTAAATAAATATTATGACATCTATAGTTATTTACTTATAAGAATTTTGGGCTACATAAAAGTTTGATCTTATGATTTGAAATATATATATGTGTGTGTGAAGAATAGAAAATTACAATACTCATTAATATACTTTTACTATAGTTTATTGGATAAGTAGATATCAACAAGTCAAAAGGTTGCACATAAGTATTTTTCTCTTCTTGATCTTCATCATTGTATCAAAACTTTCTTACACTTCATAGTCAATTATATAAGACAAAATAAATACCTACACAGTCTATTGATTTTTGTTAAATCAAACGAAATAAAATATAAGAGAAAATACAAACCAAGCATAGATTTAGACCCAGAAAGCCTGACGTGACTCAATGAAAAAAACCTAATGCGAGAAACCAAATAGGACACAAAATGACTCAAAGCAAGCAATAACCACAACTTGAATAATGAAGCTTTTAAATCCCAACCATAGCCACCATAGAAACTAGGCATCTTACTATGATTTAGAGAGCCACCCAATCAATGCAATAGCATTTATCAAACAATTTAGGAACAGTCTCACAAGATTCATGCGAAATATGGCTTCATCATTGTCTCCTTTTGACAATTAATGGAACACCCACATAACCAATAGCAAAAATACCAATAAGCAACATAGATGTTGGACTTTGGGTCCAAGTCCACCCTTGATGAGTTGGACTATTTGATTAGGAAATAAGTAGCCTAATCAAATAAGAATAAATCAACATTAATTGCAGATTGGGGAATAAGTCAGTATTAATTATGGGATTGATAATTGAGGGATAAGTCACCATAATTAGGAAATTAATTGAGAATCAATTAATTTAATTGTTGTCTTAGAGGGTAAGAAGAAGTGCACACGTTTCCTAATTAGTGGCCTCCATAAACCACTATAAATAAGGTGTGCCTCCTCAATTATAATTCACCCCGCCATTAAGCTTTCTAGCAATCTCTTCTCTCCTACCATCTTTTTGGTTTTGGTGATCTATTGTGCAAATCACAATTAGGATCTAGTAGTTTAATAATTGTGTAGGCACAATTATAGAGCATTGGATTTTTTACCCGGATCCGAACATGGATTCGCCCCGGTACACCAGTTCTTTCTCTCTCCTTTATATTTTTTCCTACATTGGTATCAGAGCTTGTTGATCCTGTGGATGTGATTATTCTATGTGAATGATTTTGTAATATAATTATTTATATGTTTCATCATGCTTATTATTTTTCGCTGCGCTAAATCATAATTCTGGGTATGATGTTTTTTGGGTGTCAATATGAGATGAATTTCTGCTGGGTAATCATATATATATGATCTTTATATATGAATGCGCCATCTGGCGTTGCTGAGAGCATTTGGTTTTTGGAGACATATGCGTTAATTGAATTTGCTAGGGAACCTGCAAATAATTTTGGTTTGTATTACGACACGTCTCTTCGATGCTTCTGTCTCTGCCACCACATGAATATGAAATTGTGTCATACATGTATATATTGAACAATACATACGTCTGTGTTCTGTGTGCTTCTATTCTTCTTCCCAGATTTGCCATTCGACCTAAGCTCCATATGTACACAAATAATACTAGGTTCTTGACTGTTTGCTCCTGTGATTATTTTTTTCTTGCCAAATGCTCCTGTGATTATTATAGATATATATATGTACATGCATATATATATATATATATATCATGTAAAAGCTTCGCTTTCTCCTCTTCTTTTCACTTCTTCAATCTCTTTTTCAAGTTGGGTGTTTTTGAAACCTATGTGGAGTCAAAAACAAAAAGACTTAACTCCTTAAAGGTTAGAAGAGATTTTGAGACACAGAGGGCACACATCCGGTGGGATTACGCAATGCCGTCAATGTTGAGAAAAAATGGGGTGTTCAAAACTAAGTGTTTTTGCCCAAAGTAAGGCCATGGATGTGTAGAGCTCGAAGAGACGATTCCAACGATGCTTAGAACGCATTAAAAGGAGTTTGGATTAGGGAGAAACAAAGGAAAGAAATTGGCGGTCATTTGTCCTCACCACCACTTTACTCATGATTTGATTAATGAAACAGAGGTTTTAAGATCAAATAAAGTCCATGGATTTATAGTTCGTTGAACAATGATTCCAATGACACCAAGAACATGAAAAATAGAGTTAAAACGAGGGAGATATGGCTTCCCAAAGTTGGCGGATCGCGATGACCCACTGGAGCTCCAACCGGGTCAGGTTGACTCGGCTAGAGGTTGAAGACGATGATGTGGCAGTCAACGCCATGTCGTCGGTCAACCCAAGCAGTGTAGTGCCAATGAGAGCATGCCACATCAGCGTCCAGCACCACATTAGTAGGTCTTGGTCAAGCGTTGACATGACAGTCAACGGTCAACTGTTGGCTAGTCAAAGTCAACTGTCACCGTTGACCGTTGAAAAAAAAAGAAAAAAGGAAACTGATATATGGTGTGTGTGGCCCACAAGGACCTCCTTTGACACATGGTAAGTACTGTCAGAGAGAGGACGACGCATGGTGTCTTTTGAGCCAGTGTGTGTTACCGGCGGACAGCCACAAGGCGGTGCGTGGATGTCACGCGCCACCATTGAAAGTGGCCAATGTTGGAATTTTCCAATTTTTGAGGATTTTTTCAATCCAGACACCTTCTAAGGGCACGTGTGATCATGTGGGACCTCCGATTGAGACACGGTTTGTTCCTAAAAATCCCTAAATTCGATAGCTTCAATTTGATAGATAATTTGTATATAGTTGAAGCACGTTTGGATCTGTTTTGAGTCAAAAAGGTGCTTATATGCACTTTAAAGATTACCAAAAACATTGAAATTGAGTCAATGATGATTCTATTGTTTTGGGATAGGTTGGCTTACTTATTGAGAGTACTTTTTAGCTGCAACATAAGATTAATGCTAAAAGATTCTTTAAAGTGAGTAATTATTCAAATGAGTTTTTGAATATAAAATCTTATCCAACCTTGACTCAAACTTTTAAAGATAAAACCTGAAAATTGCAGCAACTTGAAATTATTGAATAATAACAAGTCTTCCCATGCTTCTAACCACGTTGATTCAATTGGGGTTGAAGCAATGACTTTCAAAAGTCAACCCTTTATCACAAATATTGTGACAAAGGACAAGATAGACAGAGATGTGAGAATCATCTAATCAAGTGGGAGGTATGCTGCAAATATATCCAAGTGAGTGGATGTAAACATGGCAAAGAGGAGCTGGGCATTGTAGCTAGATGCTACATGAGTTCATATGGTCAGAAGGGCTTATGAGAGGGAGAACCTAGTTAAGAGACAACAATATGAGATAAAGGTTTATGAATGTTCTTTTTCATTGAGTTTATTATTAAATTCTTTGTTTCTAGATTTGAATTAAGCTATTCTCTTCTTGTTTTCATGAACATTCATGTTGGTTAGATGATATTATGTTATTATCTTATCAATATAACTGTCTTGGATCCAGTGGGAGTTTCTAGAATATGTCTAGAAATTCAAAAGGGGAAAGTGTTCAATAAAGACTACGGTTAAAAGGGTGATGAGCTAACCAGCATGATTAGGATGGGAGTCAACCTAGTCTCCTCAATATTAAACTAGTGAACTTATTGTTAGTGCAAGCGTTTCACCTAAGAATGGGGTGAATTGGGTGATCCCAGAAATTTCGTTGCATATAAGGAAGTTGACGGAATATTAAAAACAGTTAAGAGTAAGGAGAAATATCACCAAAGTGTACACCGAGAGTTATACTAGTTCGGCCACAACCACTTTGACCTACGTCCAGTCCTCAGAGCGTCTCTGAGAGTTTTACTATATTCTCCAAGATTCAATGGGTTCTTGGCACCTCAGTACATAGCAATTTTCTTCACCTGGATACTCGCTCCCCTTACACATTGTAATCAAAACCCCAACTTAAGGTTCCACTACCTTAAGTTGTCTCAATAACAAATATTGAGTTTGTAATGAAAAACTCTCTCACAGAGCAAATAAATAATCTCTGAAGTACAAATGAATGAGTATATGAAAACAAAGTACTAAGAGTATTTTAATAAGTGTAATCTCAGTTCGTGTCTTATGTGTACTTCTTCTCTTTGAATGCTTCATATATAGATGATTTGAAGTGTCTGTTGGAAGCATTTCAAATATGTCCATTAGAGTCATGTAGCAACAGTTGACCATTCTTCAAATTTGAAAACTATCCATTTGCAGTAGGTAGCGGTAAGTGAACGTTCGGACACTTTATTTGACTTTGCTCTTCTTGTATGATGTTTTCATTGTTTCTCTGCAAATGTACTTAGGATACTAATGCAATGAAGAGTTAATCATATAGATAACAATTTAATAAACTTTCGATAAAAAAATAATTTCTGGACCCCCTTACTCGAGTGGCTACTCGAGTGATCAAGTTTGTTACTCAAGTGGTCCCTCGAGTAAACTTGTCCAAAATATGGCAGTGAGCAAATCAACATTTTAAATCATATATCACTCAGGTAAGACCTGGAGTGATATATTACAAACCTTGAAAATACTTAATTACTCGAGTGGCCATGTCTTTACCTTCACAGGTTACTCGGGTGATCACTGTGGTAATTTCTTGACTAGAGTGGTTACTCGAGTGGGCTTCATGTTTCTTCACACCTTACTCGAGTGGTCCCTCGAGCGACTTTCAAATAACATGGTAGATTACTCGATTACACCCTTGAGTAAATGTATCAAATTCTTGGCCAAGAGTTTGCTGTCTGGTTACTCGAGTGGCTACTCGAGTAATGCTTCAAATAATTCTGCAGATTACTAGGGTGGTCCCTCGAGTAATGCTATTTTCTCACTGGTGACTTGAGTGGTTACTCGAGTAATCTATTCCATTTCTTGGCCAAGGGTCACTAGAAGATTTTTAACCTGATTACTCGAGTGGCTGCTTGAATGATGCCTTTGAAAATCATGTTACTCGAGTGACTACTCGAGTAATGGTCTATGTAACTTTGCAGATTACTCGAGTATTCCCTCGAGTAACTTAGTTCAAAATTTGGCAGTGCTTCACTGGATGAAATTTTCTTTGGTTACTCGAGTGGCTACTCGAGTAATGGCTTCCCTTACTCGAGTGGCTACTCGAGTAAGCCATCACATAATTGGTTCATCACTCCAGTGCTTACTCCAAGTAATGCTTTGCCTCTTTGTTCAAATCCCTTTGTTTGTTATCAAATTCTTTGATATCATTGATCCAATCTTTGTTATAATCAAAACATATGGGATCTAACACTTATTATCTAATTATCCTATCTTATTTGAACAAATATAATTTGAATACCATATTCGTCTAAGCGATCAATTATGACCAAGTCTATTTGACTGAGCTTATGAAGACAAGCTCAATAAAGGTGACTACAGAGTTAGAAACTCTCAAATCTCTTTTTCATTCAAGAAGAATGAGATGTTAGGTACATCCTACCAACTAGTCTTTAGCATTTAGAGGCTGAAGTAAACGAAGGATACAAAAGGTTTATGCTATCAAGCATAGAAAGAACAACATTGCTTAAACTTATGTTGGTATGAGCAATGTAATCTTATCCAAGCCGTGTGGATAGTGTTGGAAGATAGTGAAATAGATGCTCTTCTTCTATAAAGTTAAAACTAAGTTTTAACATAGTGTATTAAGTCCTAACATGTCGTTTAGGCAACACTTAAGGTAAATGTCAAACTAAGAAGTTGTGACAAACTAAATGCCAAGTTCTTTATAACAAACAACAAGTGTATATTATGACAAGACGTATCCCAGTGAGTAGGAGGAAGCTATGTCTCCTAGCAAGTGGTAGTGAGCCACGTCTTTCAATGAGTGGGCGTATATGAAAGTAGATATTACCCCTGATATGCATATTGTGACCTTTAGCAATGTGATTCGCCATATTAAACTTGAGTGTGAATTCTGAAGGATCCAAGATCCATCAGTCAGATGAACTTAGCTAAAGAGTAGGAGGATTCATCCTCTAATCTTAAGGGAAAGAAACTTATGAGGTAAACTTGATCTAGAGGAGGTCAAAATGGTTTCTATAAAGATGAAAAGCTACATTGATAATCCTTAAGGGTTGAAAAAGTACGAATGCTTCTTCACAATCCACAAACTACGGATGCTTCTTCACAACAGCTTCCATTTAACAATTCATTTCACATTGGAATAGTCCCCTCTAGACCACCCAGACAACTGGTATACCACAATTCAAATTCTCGAAAGAATCTTACACAATATATGCAACCCAGTTGCCACAAACTGCAATCGGCCCATTTCACGATTGCCGCACAAACACAATCACCACACTATTTCCAAACAAGTGCAATCGCCTCCACTCACAATTGCCACACAACTCTATGATCACATAACCATAATACCCGGAGGCTCTAAACCATGAGCCATATCATAAGATCTCGACAGTTGGGCAGTATAGGCCACTACTCTGCTCAACTCAATCTAGTTACCCCTTCCGGGAGTAAACCCAAAACATCACAACCTCAATACATTAAACAATAGCCTTAGTTGTATACACAAACTCTTCCGCTGTATTCACATTCAGAACCTTACCCTCACCCATACACCCACCAGTAACTCCGCTAGTGGTAACCAGGACTTTTGGGTATCAACACAATATTACTTCTTATCAACTTTCATGGTGTCGCCCTCACTCGTACACCCACCAGTGACTCCGCTAGTGGTAACCGGGACTTTTGGGTATCAACACAATATTACTTCTGTATCAACTTTCATGGTGTCGCCCTCACCCGTACACCCACCAGTGACTCCGCTAGTGGTAACAGGGACTTTTGGGTATCAACACAATATTACTTCTGTATCAACTTTCATGGTGTCACCCTCACCCGTACACCTACCAGTGACTCCGCTAGTGGTACCCGAGACTTTTGGGTATCAACACAATGTCACATCATCTAGTCACTCCGGAATATCAATTTCTTCTATCCAAAGTACCCGACCATAATAGCCCACCAAGAATCTCAGTCTTTTCTATCCAGGCGCCTTTTATTGTCACACCCCCTTAATGGGTGCCCACGCTCCGCTGCGTGGCTGGCTCCCACATCACACCCGTCCGATGGATGCCCATGGGTTACCGGACTCACAATTTTATTGTCACACCTCTTCAGAGTGCCTACCCCCTGGTCAACTACGTACTAGGGCTACGAATGCCGTTCCTTGACCGGGACTGGCAGGCAGCTGGGTTACTCACCTTTCACCCAGGACTCACAAGAAAATCTGCTTCCTTATTAAATGTATATTGCAGACTCTAATTTTACGCACCGCCTATTGGCCTTGGGTCAACACCAATTCAACCAATGTGGTGGCTAGCCAGGCTGGCCATGCCGGGGTAATTTCCCTCACAAACAAGAATCCCTGATCATGTAGTCGAATTCGCCATCAGCTAAACTAGCTCTGCTCTGCTACGCCATACCTCAATCCCAGCTTGTTCACAACTATCACAGATTCACAATCACACTCCACCCTCATCCCATTTTACCGCCGGGAAGACACACAGTCTTTACCCGAACTGTTGCTAGCGACTCAAGGACTATTGGCGTGGCAGTGCATATACATAGCCTTGCGGCTCACAAATAGTCAACCCCCCGTAACTACCACCCCAGCGGAATGGTCCTCCGCCATAGGAATCACCCCATCCGGCCACAGGTGAGAGACTCACAATGCACAATTGCAACAAGCTGGAACTAGGCATTTTAATAATTCTACCCACCACAAATTCTTTTTACTAAACTAGGATCCTTCAAGACCCCTTTTCACAAAATAATCTAGACTTCGAAGTTTTACTTCCCGAAGCCATCACTAACACATTGCAATTTCTGCAAACTCGAGCTTCTGCTCAACACAATTCTCAAACATCACATTCACCACGTTTCCGCTGCACGCTCTGAGGTCTTTCTCCACATCTGTGCTTTCACAATGTCAAGCTGATTTGACAGGAGTCCCATAGGAATCTCCACCATAACTGACAACATTCACAACATATATTCATCTGCGTCAGACCTTGGCCTAATTTAACTTGAATCATTCAAAGCCACAACCAGCACTTCGTTGCGATCCCATACTCCCAACGTTCCCAGAGCTCTATTCTACGATTCAATGTCATGGCGAGTGCACACTAAGGTTCGTCGTCACGGCAGCTGCATACTAGGGTTTGTCTTCACGGCGGCTGTCATAATTTTTTTTATATTGTCACACCCCTTCAGAGTGCCCACCCCCCAGGTCAACTACGTACCAGGGCTCCACTGGCCGGCCCTTACACTGAGCCTGGCAGGCAGCTGGGTTACTCACATTTCACCCAGGACTCACATATCCCCTATATCTCCACCGCCCCAAAAGCATGGTCCTCCCACTGTGTGCCATACACACCCCCAATGGGCCGCAGGTGATAAATACATAAATAGCCTCTCCGATCAGACGTCACCGTGGTAGCCCTCTCCGATCAGAACTCCCCGTAGGTTGCCTTCTCTACTCCGAATCCTCGTAGGTAACTCTTTCAAATTCAAATTCTCTGCAGAATCACTTTTCCCTGTGCTAGATTAACACTAGCAACCTCAGGATACCTGATACACATTTCAATGCCAATCTAGTACCACATCCTGGTACCACGGACTATCCAGGTCAAGTCAAACTCCTAAGAATCAGCCCAGCTATTGAGTCTGACCCTTGGATCACAATTCAATTTAGTTCTTAAAGTCTTAACCTCAATTAAATCAGGAAACCACTTCCCTCGTTTCACGGAGCATCATCAACTCCAACTCAAATTCATCATTTCTACGGAGTATCTTTAACTCCTACACAAATTCAGATATCTCTGCCAGCCTAAGGCACACCGGTCCCCTAGGTCTTAAGGCCTTTACACCCACAAGCTCTGTATGATGTCACTATATGTAACATCATACCACCTAGGGTTTCTCACCCCAACATCTAGGATCATCCCGAGACCTAGACTTGTAATTTCACATATCTGGAAATCATTTCATCCATTCTCAAATCAGATGATGGGTCTGATTACCTCCACCTCTGAATCTACACATCTATTTCTCAGGCAAGCCATTATATCTTTCGATTCCATAATGATTCACCACTCCCCGATAATCAAATAATGTATACACAGTCCACAAATCACATATATCCACAACTAGCAGGGACCTTAATGTGTATACCACAAACAAACAAAGTCATCCTCTATGACTTAAGGCAGCAACTACTGCCACTATCCTAGCAAATTCCCATGTTTGCCAGGAACTATAGCTCTGATACCAAAATGTAACCCCCTGCTGTAATTATATCTGAAATACGCAATTAAGATGAAATAGAGACCAATAAGAAACAAAACTTATTTAAAATCCCATCTTCATGATAGGGTTTTCACAAATAACTTTTGAAATATTATTTACCTGGTCTCATATTCAATTTCGAATACAATTACATTATGTGGAATATCACATTTATACAAATATCAGAGTTTACAACAATATCATCCCGGCAACTCCCGGGTTCATACCTTTACATAGAATTCATAGGGCACATCCAACCTTTACAATGCCTCAAACGGGGAGTACACAAGTCTCATCTCCATACATAATCAAATATACATCCATATATACACATCCAAATCCAAATACCAATATCCAAATATACATCCCAACTATGATAACCAACTACCAAAATCAATTACCTGAAGTAGTCCTCGTCGCCTTTGCCTGTTTGCTCTAACCTCGATCCACCTACCCTGTCTAAAATATTGGTAGGGGAGGGTGAGATTCAAGAGAATCTCAGTAGGAAACAGATACCTATATGCATGTATGATATGTGTTTAATGAATGACATGCTTGCAATGCATAACTCATGCTCACATAATGACATATATGCGTGCTCAATGTTTCAACAACATACTCATGGTCATAGCATAACTAGAAACAGAGCTACAATCATTCATACATGTTTCACATAATCAAGCAAAGCAATACATGCATCAAAACACAAACACAAATATCAAAGCATGAAAAAGAGGTAAGTTCCCTACCCTTTTCTTTCCTCGTATGCTCCAGCTCCGCTTACTCGCGATCCAAACGAATACTGAACCCTATAAACCAAATCAAGGATATAGGGTCAATCTCAATTCCAAATCCTTACTTTTATATCACTTAAAGTTGGTTACCATTCACACCCTTTAGGTGGCTAAAATAAGCTCAACGAAAGCCTAAAGGATTGGGACGTACTAGGTTGGCAATCATCTTTCAAAATCACAAATTGCTGAAAATGGGGGTTGGCTGCAGCCAAGACAATCTGGCTACAGCCAAAACACGCACAGAAGGTTTCTGGCTGTAGCCAAAACATGCACAGAAGGTTTCTGGCTGCAGCCAAGAATTTCTGGCTACGGCCAAAATGTGCACAGAAGGTTTCTGGCTGCGGCCAAAACGTGCACAGAAACTTTTGTGCTGCAGCTAAGGCAACTTAGGAAATTCATAAATAATTCCACAAAAATAGAAACGAGGTGATCCCAAAGCCAAATGAAATATTTTTAAGTTCTCTTCGTAGGAAAAATATGGCTCATCACCAGAAATCACCATGCAAATCCAGATTTACACAAAATCCAACATTGCTCCAAAACAGAATCCAGTTTCATCCTCAAACTTTGGGCAAACATAAATCCCCGTTCACAAAATGAAATGGCACAAATTATATGTCCATTTTAAAGCTTAGGATGTGAAATTTTAGACTGGAAAGTTTCATATTTTTTAGAGACCATTTGGTCATTCAAACCGTCTACAACACCAGATTGCCGAGAACAGAACTTCGAAGGACAGAATTCCAAATTCGCACAATTGGCTTCCAATGGTCCAATTTTCATATCAAACATCATTCTCACACAAAATTTCACAAGGAATCCATTGGAAACACCAAAACAACCAAATTCACATTACTTTGACATGTTTTAACCATAATCACAACATGTCTTCACTCAACCATAACACAATTCACAACATTGTAACTCTTCCCATTCCAAGTTCTCAAATTAATTCCAATGACACCAAAACACACTATGGCATCAATTTAACCACAATTCACCATTCAAATCATACAATTCGAAAATCACACAAAATCAGGGTAAAATTCAAAATTCACAAAGCTCATCCATAATTCATAAAACTTAGATCAAAAGGCTTCAAACACTCACCTCTTCCTCTTCCCCAAACCAATTCCTTGATTCTTCATATTTCCAATTTTCCTCAAGCTATCAAACACCACCAATCAAGAATCTAAAACCATAGCAATGAAGCTCTCATCACTATGAACAACTTTAAAGAAGGGTATTTGAGCATTAGAGGACATTAAGACAACCAAAAACTCACCTTTGCATTTCTTTTTTTTCCCTTGCCTTGGACGATCATAGAGGACAAGAGAGAGATGAGAGATGATGATGAAAATGGGGCAAGTCAGTTTTTAGAGCCCCAAAACCGACCTAAAGAGAGGGAGAGGAGAGAGGAAAGATCTTTGACATGTTGACCCAATCCAATGGCTCAAAAGATGCCAAGTGTCAAGATCTTGACAAACCTCACATGAGCTCACAAACCCACTCATATACTTGATTCCACCCTTTGATCTCTTGCACAAATCAATCCTAACCTTTGATCTTGAAGTTACCAATGAGTTTCCTCTTCGGTAACTGACCAATTGGTCGGTAACTTTACCGTTTTGCCCCTAATTACGGTAATTCTCATTGAATCACCACCAACACTTCACATCTTTTCATTTATCACCAAAACATGCCTTCCCTCTATTCTAAGTCAATTTGGATGTTAATCCACAATTGAACTCAAATACAGGGTTTCGACATTGCTCACAGCACATACGAATCACATCGGGTGCCAACTCACACCATAATCTCCAAAAGGGTTTATTTATCACTAACCACATCCACTTTTAGAGTCATTATCTCTTAATCATAATTTGGGATCTTGCTAAACTGGGGCTTAGCAATCCACTTATTTCAGGCTTATTCTCTAGCCTTAAGTCTCAAAATTTGGGGTATTACACTTTCATCATTTAGAAGATGTTGATGACTACCTATAAGTGTCTAAAAGACACTAGAAGGACTTGTTAAGTTGAATTCCGAAGTGTCATGCAGAAGGTTTTGTATTCCTTTTTGAAACTAGCCAAATACATGTTTAGGCAATTTGTCACCTAGCCAAGAGGCGATTGGGAACAAGTAGGTTCTTAAATCTGTTGGTGGCATGTAAGACCTAAGATACTTAGTGGTTAAGGGGTACCACAATGGAAGGTTGTCCGTTGTGCATTTTAACTTTGAACTTTGACTATGATAACAAGCTTAGTCTTGAAAATACATCAAAATGATGTAAAGATCGTTTTCCAATTTGGAATTTTGGAAATTGGATGATGAACTCTACATGAAGCAACTTAAGGGCTTCATAGAAATTATCACCCAAATAGTAGTATATGAGGTTTTCACAAGGTGAAAGCCTTACCAACTTCGACATAATCGAAGAATACTACATAAGTCCCAAATGGTCTACTGATAATTCTTTGTGAAGTCATCCTTTATTAAATGACATATTAAACAACTGTCAATGGAGTCAAAGGAATAAAGGATCAGAGAATCCTTAAATTTTGAGTTGAGAAAGTCATGGTTTGCACAAATATCTTGAATGACAAGGTAAATGGAGATTGCACAAGAAAGATACAGTCTTTTCCACTTAAGACATATACAAGTGTAATCATTAGACATCTTAGGATGTCAAACTATAAACCCATGGACACCCTTGAAGTCAAGGGCATAACCCTAAAAAGGTTATATGTCCTATGAGGAATCTAACATAGAAAAGGTGGATAGAGTCACATGTGAAACTATGGTTGGTAATATGAATGTACACATTGGTGTTCATAAGACCAAATGTTTTTGGTCGGACTTGGAAGCTATTTGTTTTGGTCCTACTGTGAAATAGATTATGAGAATAACCATGGATTAAGTTGTTAAGGCAATAATTTTTCCCTTGAAAGGATACTCCAATACAAGGCCTAGGCAATGAAGTAAAGAAAAAATACGATGTATTTTTGTTATACATGGAAATAGAACATAGAGTGTGTTCTACCATTATTCAAGGTGCCATATGGGTAGAAAAGTTCCTATAAATGATTGGGAATGAATGATGGATAGAAGGATCCAAATGATAGCATCTTATGATAAGGATCCTAAGTATCACGCAAGGTGAAGCATACGTTTGATATATCTCTATGAGAGATATGCTTTCAAAAAAGGGAAAGCGACAGTTCAATGACCTTCTACTGACGGAATATTGGTAGATCCCCTTACTGAGCCCGTAGTTTGATATTCATTGAGTTAATGAAAATCTTAGGGTGTAAAGAAAATGTAAGGTCGTGAACTTCTTTTATATGAAGATAAAAGAAATAGTACATATGTTATGCACATATAAGGTATACAAGTTTGTATGTTGTACAGGTCAGAAAAGGTTGGTTCACTTACACGAACAACTATCTTCATATGTTTTACAAGGGCATGGGAGGATAAGACGAGCAAATGATCACTATGAGATGGTTAAGAAGAATCATTGCATTTAAGTCGCCTCAATTAGACTGAGATGAGATCTACATGTATGCATGTACATAGAAAATGGATTAAAGCATGAATATAGACTTGTAGCCAAGCAAATAACTCTTTCATAAATGAGATTGTAAAAGAGATATTGTGAAAAAGAAAGTTCTGGTTTGAATATTGAGTGCATTTTAGAACTAATGTCTGTATGGTGAAAGATAAAGAAATCGATGTACACCTCAAACCATTCACCGTAGCATGCAATTCATACTGCATGTGCTTAAGAATTAGACTACAACACGGGATGTAGGTGAAAGATTCCTAGTTCACTACAGTGTGAGTCCCAGGAAGGACAAATCCTTCCGCGACGCCCTTTAAACTTAGGCGGCATCATGAAAGCTTGGTTTAGTGACAGCTACTTTAGCTGAAGCTCCATGATCAGACTCGATTCAGTCAGACGAGTGAAAACTAAGAAAGTAACCAAGTCAAGATAGACTGATGTTTAGTCAAAAAGGAAGATTTACTCCTAGATACATAAGATGTGCTAGTATCTGTGGTCAACCCTTTACTAGCTCTATGTGTAGCTAGTAAGTGTTGATACTATATGCGTGGAAGGCAATATGAGTTAATCAACATATTAACTCGAGAGGGATTAGATATGCCATAAGTAATATGTATGGGAGAATTTTAGGCATATGAGGTACTGAATATATAGCTTACGGTTATATATAAAGGGTATCCTTAGATGCTGATCTGATATGAGAAATTTCTAGTATCACAAGCACCAAATCTTAAAGATGTTTTTGCCCACGCGGTCATGGCAGACACCAAGTATGAAACAAGAAAGAGTGACGCACGTACGATGGGAGGCCCATCAAGTGCCAGTGGGAGATGTTGGACTTTGGGTCCAAGTCCGCCCTTGATGGGCTGGACTATTTAATTAGGATACAAGTAGCCTAATCAAATAAGAATAAATCAGCATTAATTGTGGATTGGGGAATAAGTCAGTATTAATTATGGGATTGCTAATTGAGGGACAAGTCATCATAATTTGGAAATTAATTAATAATCAATTAATTTAATTGCTGTCTTGGAAGGCAAGATGGAGTGCACATGTTTCCTAATTAGTGGCCTCCATAAACCACTATAAATAAGGTATGCCTCAATTGCAATTCACCCCGCCAATAAGCTTTCTGGCAATCTCTTCTCTCTTACTATCTTTCTGGTTCGGTGATCTACTATGCAAATCATAATTAGGCTCTAGTAGTCTAATAATTGTGTGGGCATAATTATGGAGCATTAGAGTTTTGACCCTGATCCGAACATGGATTCGCCCCAGTACACCAGCTCTCTCTCTCTCCTTTATATTTTTTCCAGCAATAGAGCAAACCATAAATCTTTTTGTGAATCAGCTATAAATAAAATTATGTTAATAGGAAAATATAATCTTAACTTATTTCCATCATGACTCAAAAGTCTAGATCTAAATTATTGACCATTAATTCACATGTTTGTAGATAATTCATCCACCAACACTAACCGGTACCATAACCTACACATATATTGCCATAAACATACTTGCACGTACACCTCAAACTCTCTAAACAGACAAATACTAAGAAGATAGTTCATGTGAACCCACTTACCATAGAAACATGATGAGGAATAAATGATGTAACCCACTACCTTAACAATTACAATTATAGTACAAAAATGCGTCATTAAGTTAAATTAGAGACCAAAGGATCATTCAAAACTTATTAACAGTTCCAACTTTAAGACAGGATTCGGCCCTGGATAAAGTGGGCTTTTTAATAATTTTCCTAAAGCCTGTACAAATGGTCTCACATGCAAATTTTGAATATATGTGGCCTGTGTAGTTTGATTCCATTTATAAATATCAGAGTGTAAACAATTCTCGACAACTCACGGGTTGCATCCATTTACTAAAGGGTTTACGGTGCATATTTACCCCACTACTACAAAAAGGGGCTTTAACCTCCCAAATTTGGCACTTTTAACGTCCCAAAACGGGGGGACGTATATGCTGGGGGCGTAGTAAGTTGAGACAAAAGACGTCCCAAATGATAGGGACGTCTAAAGTCAGACTTTAGGCGTCCCAAATTAAAATTTGGGACGCCTAAAGTCCCCCCAGGATGGGACTTTAGACGTCCCAAATTAAAAGTTGGGAGGCCTAAAGTCCCCACAGGGTGGGACTTTAGGCGTCCCAAATTACAATTTGGGACACCTAAAGTCCCATCTTGGGGGACTTTAGGCCTCCCAAATTTTAATTTGGGAGGCCAAAAGTCCCACCTGGGGGACTTTAGGCCTCCCAATTCTTAATTTGGGACGTCTAAAAGTTAGGTTTTTTTTTATACCATAATTTACATTCTGTATTACCCAACGAATTGAAACTGCAGAAACAGAATAAAAGATGGATTCATAAACCACACTATCCGTTACAAACTAGTAAGGACATCCAGCACTACAATCTTTACTATATATACATACAATAACCTTTCATGCAACCTACTACTATATATATCAACAAAAAACAACCAGAAAGTGTCAAAACGCTGTCATCACACAAGTACAAACTGATATAAAATAACAAGTTTACTACTCTATATGTTGAAGAAGATGTCCAGCCAAAAGATCTCTGATCAAATCAAGGTTTTCACGCAGGTAGGCATCGTCATTATCAAAAATCTGAAAATTAGAAAGTAATAAGCTTTGATGAAATGAATCTCAAGCAAATGAATTAATTAGCATTTCGATTAGAACACCAAAAATATTATCATTTGAGAATGAAGAAGCGATTACCTTTTCAAAGTCGCTAGTAATTCCACTTTGAATTATGTTATACATATAAAGTATAACATAATATCCGCATTCAGTGTTGCCAGGTTGCCGAGGGCACTTTTAATCAAAGGGATGCAATTGGTTGTTAAAATCAATAAAGGTATGTCTAAAAGGACCGTCAATGAAACAATTATGCAGGATCAAATGTACTTACTATGGGATAAAACCACTTTGGCTTTTTAACAACTGCACCCTCGCGTGACCCACCTAGGATTCTATATGTTTGACAAGCACTATCATGAAAAGCAAAATGAACAGAAATTAGAACCATTCATTTATTTTTGTTGTCAATGAAATACAAACAGGATAACTTACGTGTCGAAGACGGATTTTGTCTCTCTGTCTGGCTTGTTACTCAACGGATCAAACCAATAGACTATGTTACGGCGGGGACATATAACACACAAAGTCCAATGGTTTCTTTAACAACATGTACACTTTAAAATGAAGTTAGATGAGTGAGAAGACAATTATTTAGTAAACTTCTGAAATTGACAAAATGTAAATACGAACCGTTGGACAATTGGTGCTAGATAACAACGAAGTTTGTTTTGTGCCATTTGGTA
Source organism: Inga leiocalycina (assembly GCA_963242795.1). NCBI lineage: Eukaryota > Viridiplantae > Streptophyta > Magnoliopsida > Fabales > Fabaceae > Inga > Inga leiocalycina. The sequence continues at coordinate 26,842,842 of OY725329.1, read as the reverse complement.
GCCGACATAGTGAGTCCTATGCGCCACAGTACAAGTATCCCCTGTCGTATTCGCAGGACATAAGAATCCATACCAATTACTTCTTTCCATGTTTGTGCAGAGATCGTGGAAGGTGCTATAATAGAATTAAAATAAGGAATCAATTCTTGAATGTATGAAAACAAAAAACCACTAAATGAATTCTATGGGAAAATTGAAAAAAAAACTTACCGGACTGCAAATTTGACCCAGCCTGCATTTATCTCCTCCAACCTGATAAACTGCTTGAGATCTTTATTGTCAATCGTGTAGGGATACTCCACTTGGCCCACAATCCCTGGAGGCATCTTCAAGTCAATCTGTTTAATGCGCTTGTAGATCTGTTGCAGCCGTGCTAAGAAGGGCCATTTGCTCGCAGCTTTGTCATCCTTTTAGAACATCAAAAAACAAATTGTTATTAGGATACCAACAGATTTTCAGTAACAGTAAGTTAATTCCTACCATTGGAGGTGTTGCGTCTGAACCAATAAGATTGCGAGGCCAAAGGATGAAAGATCCTATCGCTTGACCTAACGTGCCAACCTCTGGATCGGGAACAGGGATGGCTGTACCTTCTTCCCCCTTTCTAACACTCGTCACATTCACCCTACGATAATCCTCCAGAATTTGCTGATTATGGTGGGTGGTAGCACATGTGTGAACGAGAGCATCAGCAACAACACGCAACAGTGGATCATCCAAATAGAGGGTGCAAGGGTCTCCCGACACTGGATTGGGAGAAGGGTCGCCAAGTGGTCCTGACACTGGAGTGGGAGAAGGGTGGCCAAGTGGTTGCTCCAGAGGGTTGTAACTTCCTCTGGTGCTATTGAAGGCCGGGGATTCCTGAGTTCGAGCCTCGTCCCTTGCCCTTTGTGCTTCAAACATCTTTGCCATTTCAAGTTGAAGCTCTGGCAACAGCTCTTGTCGGAGCTTGTCACGAAGGTTGGCCTCGATCTCTCGTTCGAGCTCCTCTCGAATCTTGGCCACAACGTCCTTACTAGGTCCAGCTTGTGACGAATAACGTGGCTGTCGTCCAAAATACCTCGCGGCACTAACTCCCCGTGTCTCTCCTCGAACACGACCAAGGTCATCTGCCTTCCCAATAGCCGTTGACAAGATGTCCATCCGTCTACTTGGATTGAATGAACCTTGGCTACTCTGCTCGTCCAGGTCATCCTGTAGCATGCAATTTATCGTAAATGTATCGAAACCACTCGCGACATGTAAAAAATTAGGTACTTATGGTATAACTACTTACAATCCTCGCAGCAACCTCAGCAACAGTTGGATTTATGTACTTCCCAGCCTTAATCCTCCCTGCTTTCCATTTTTTGTGACGTGGAGGAGGTGCCGGTGGCTGGATAACAACGCTAGGATCAGATTCCGCTGCTTCCTTCATTTTCTGTAACTCTTCTGCCATCATTTGCCGCTCAAGCTTCCGATATCCACCGCGAGACATGAAATGTTGATATTTATTTTCTGCTTGCCTCTGGGCATTTGCTGCACTTAATTTCTATGAATGAAAAATGACAAAAAATGAATCAACGATATAAAGTATATGAAATCAACGATATAAGTAGTTCTATATCATGACAGAAATCTTACCAAAAACTCAGGATCTGCTCGTGATGCTGCAAACAACCTCCAGTCCTCTGGAGATAAATATGTATACTGTGCACATGGATCGTTACCAATTCTACTTCATTTGTTCGAGGTGTAGTTGTTGTGAAAGGTGGTGTGTCATCAAGGTTGAAGGTCGGATCACCATACTTCTGTTTTTTACTTTTAAGGACAATGGACATATTTTTGCTGGCAGGATCGGTGACATAAAACACTTGCTTCGCCTGGCTTGCTAAAATGAAGGGCTCTTCTCTATAGCCAACTCTTCGAAGATCGACTGAGACAAATCCAAATTGTTTATCTATTACCACGGCATTGTTGCTAACCCACTTACATTTAAATAAAGCAACTTTGAACTTGTTGTACGTCATCTCCCATATTTCTTCTATAACTCCATAATAGGCCATAGACGCTAATATGGGGTTTTTGTCTCTCGAACTGGAAAAGTGCATAGATTCAGCTTCTACCATAACCCCACTATTTTGCATGGTACTTTTGTCATCTTGCTCTTTGGTATAGAAAGAATAGCCATTTATATCATAACCGGTCCAAGTAATGACCTGAAACGAAGGCCCCCAAGCTAGCCACTCGATTGTCTCAGACACACCGATCTCGTGCAAAACCTTTTCCTCGAACCACTGCATGAATGTCTTGTTTTGCTCAATAGCAATCTGCATGTCATTCTTCCTTGGATTCTTGTTCTTCAAAGTATTTCTGTGTTCATTTATGTAAGGTTGAACTTCTTCCATATTATTCAGGATATACAAGTGGGCTTGCAACACCTCTTCACGAGGAACATTCTTCACTTTCAGTCCTCGTGTTCCCTTGCTTCTCCCTTCTTCATGCCGAGATTGTTCCTTCTTCCCTGACATATAATCTTTGCAAAACTCCATAGCCTCCTCAACTACATATCTTTCTACTATTGACGCTTCTGGTCGATAAGGATTTTTAGAATACCCTTTTAAGATCTTCATGTATCGCTCGAAAGGGTACATCCACCTCAGGTAAACTGGACCGCATAGCCTTACCTCCCTCACCAAATGAACTACCAAATGCACCATTATATCAAAAAATGAAGGCGGAAAGTGCATCTCTAGTTGTGACAAAATAATGTAACCCTCATTTTCTAGTTCATCCAACTTTTCAGTGTCAATGACTTTGTTACAGATAGCATTGAAGAAAACGCACAATCTTGTCACTGTGTTTCGTACTTCATCTTTCATTATGCCTCTAATAGCTACTGGTAATAGTTGTTGCATCAACACATGATAATCATGGGACTTCATTCCCACTAACTTCAAATCGTCCATTGAGACACATCTTCTCACATTCGAGGAATACCCTTGCGGCACCTTCAGTTCATGCAAACATCCACACAAACTTCTTTTCTCTGCTTTTGATAGTGTATGCGCTGCTGGCTCCATGTATGCCCTCCTACCATCATCTCTTAGTTGTGGATGTAACCGTTCTCTTATTCCCATATCGACAAGGTCTAATCTCGCATTAATCCCATCCTTAGTCTTCCCTGGTATGTGCAAAAGCGTACTGATAAGGCTATCACAAACATTCTTCTCCACATGCATCACATCAATACTGTGTCTCACGTCAAGCGAACGCCAATATGGAAGATCAAAGAAAATTGATCTCTTCTTCCATATGTTCTTCTCACCCGCAACCCTCTGATTCTTACCAAAAGTGACATGGATACGTTCCACTCGACTGTAGACTTCCTCTCCGGTTAGTGACTTTGGAGCCATTCCATGCTCCGGTAAGCCGTTAAACCGCTTTCTTAGCCTACGATACGGGTGGAACCGATGAAGAAACCTCCTGTGGCCAAGGTAGACAGTTTTTCTTCCATGCTTTAGTTGTTGGAAGTGTGTGTCTGCTTCACATATTGGGCATGCTTTGTGACCCTTCACGCTGTACCCTGACAAGTTTTCGTATGCAGGGAAGTCGTTTATCGTTGTGAAAATCATTGCACGTAGCTTGAAAGACTCCTTCTTATAAGCATCAAACACATCTACGCCTTCCTCCCACAACTTCTTCAAGTCCTCAATCAAAGGCGCCAAATAGACATCAATATCGTTCCCCGGCTGTTTTGGTCCAAAAATCATCATAGATAGCATCATATACTTACGTTTCATACATAGCCAGGGAGACAAGTTGTATATTACAAGGAGAACCGGCCACGTACTATGTGTGCTAGTAAGAGTTCTATACGGATTGATGCCGTCTGTACAAAGCCCAAGCCGTAGGTTTCTCGGCTCGCTGCCAAATTGAGGGAACATTTCATCTATTTTTTGCCATTGTGGAGAGTCAGCTGGGTGCCGAAGATATTTCCCATCAGATATTCTCTCATCAGAGTGCCATCTCAACTCTTCGCTTTTGTTGCACTCGCAAACAAACGTTTAAAACATGGTATTATTGGAAGATACCACATAACCTTTAAAGGTTGCCTTTTACTTGTCACATCACCACAACCACCATCCTTTTTCACTTTGTATCGTGCAGTTTTACACTTAGGACACTCACTAAGACCTTCGTACTCATTTCTATACAGTACGCAGTCATTAGGGCAAGCATGTATCTTTTTATACTCCATACCCATCGTAGACAGGATTTTCTTGGCCTCATACATACGATTTGGAAGTACATTATCCTCTGGAAACATATCACACAATAGTTCAAGCAGCAATGTGAAACTACTATCGGTCCACCCACAAGTTGCCTTTAAGTTAACCAAATGTAATGTTCCCGTCAGCCGCGTGTACTTACTCCCACTGTACAATGGTGTCTCCGTATCACTCCGCAGGCTGTCATACTCCTGTGACTGCACAAAGGATTCTGCCTCAATATCGTTAATCATTTTCTCCATTCTATCTTCACCTACGATATCCACATCTTCCTTCTTGTGCGACGGACAATCCGTTACTTCCTCACCATGCCATATCCACCTTCTGTATCGCAGATTTATTCCATCACAAAGTAGGTGATCCTTTATGACATTAACATCCCGTCGACTCTCATTCAAACAATTGACACAAGGACAAAAATACTTCCCATTTTTTGCAGGAGCATTCTTTTTAGCGAATTCAATAAATTCTTCCACCCCTTTCTCATATTCTTCACTAGTTCTCAAAGTATTCATCCAACTATGATCCATTTTGTTACCACCTAAGGCATTCCTAATAACATTCACACATTTAGTACAATTGTCAACGACATATGATGGGATTGCCTAATTAAGTTATCAACCCAATAACATTCATAATTCGTTTGGAATACAAGAATTTCTTTACTTTAAAAAAATCATATTTTATTTTATTATATATACTAATTAATGGTAATATACACAAGTAAATTTATATTTAAACAAGAAAATAGACCATTGCACTGGAGTTCCCGAATACATGCAATTTAAGCAATATAAACACACCAAACACACCAGGCTATAATCTCAACCATCTCAATATAAGCAATATATAAGAAGAAAATAAACTAACCTTATCAGGGGGCGCCCACTAGTATGTTGGAGAGGTACAGAAGACGTTGGAGATCAAAGGTGTATGCACTGTGGGGAGGTGGAGAAAGCAATCAACCACGGTGGTGTGCACGACAATGGAAGGAAGGAGGTGGAGGAGAGCAAAAATCTACACACTGTTTAAAAATAGATATAAAAATATTTAAAAAATATGTTTACAAGTATCATATTAAAAATATAGGGTTAAGGTGCAATTTTAGTAATAAAGTTTTTTGCTATGAGCTTATGGTACAATTAAGTTTTGAAGGTGTGAAAGTAGATACAATATTTTAAAAAAGGAGCAATTTTAGCAATTATGTCTCTTTTTTTATGTGGGACCCACTTGTTCTCCCTTAAACTTTATAACGGATGTTTGAATCATTTTAATGGAATTGCTAAAATTTCTTTATTTTTAAAAGATTGTTTTTACTTTTACACCATTCAAAACTTAGTTATATTAGATGTCATAGTGAAAACTTTCTTGCTAAAATTACGTACACCTTAACTTTAAAACAAAATAAAAATATAGAATAAAAATTAACACATTATATTGTTCAATTTATCCCTTTTTTTATTAAATTCCTAACTCATTAGTTTCTTTGTATATGAGTTTAAAAATTAAAAAATTGAATAAAATACGTTAATTACCACCTTCCGTTTTACATAAATTATAATAACCTTCCCTCTATTTTAAAAATGCACTATATAAATCTTAATTGAAATTAAAATATATATGTTAAGCAAACCTTCCTCATATATTTGATGTTCAATTTTCATCTATCCAACCAAAAGTTAGTTTTTCTTTTATTTTTATTGATAAGTAACAATTTTCATTAAAGAAGTAAAATAATAGTCAATCTACAATCGTAAAAGAGCATTATTGCATTGCAGTGAGTTAATAACCTATTACCATATCAAATTAAATTCATGTAAAAAACACTTCAAAATTTAACTAATACGAAAATTTAAAGAAAGAATAGCTTAGATGCACAATACCTTTTGAATGTTTGCATCCCTTCTGTGTTCTCAACTGCATCAACTCTTGTCTTCAAGTGACCTTTCATGCTTTGGAGATCTTCCCATTGGACGGAGGAGGACGGAGAAGGGAGGAGGAGGGAGGAGTTGCAGTGAAGAAACAAAGAGAGCAATTAGTGCCGACGGTGGGTGGGGGAGGTTGAAGAAGGGAGGAGGGAGGAGGAGGGAGAAGTTGAGGTGAATAAACAAAGAGAGCAAGTGCCGACGGTGGGTGGGGGAGGTTGAAGAAGGGAGGAGGGAGGAGTTGAAGTGAAGAAGAAAACAAAGAGAGAGTGAGCCGACGGTGGGTGAGGTTGAAGAAGAGTAAAGTAAAAATGAGAAGACATGTGAGGAGAGGATGAGAAGACGCATGTCAGACAATTGTCTGACATGTAGGGACGCCACCTTTAGGCATCCCAAATGGCATTTGGGACGCCTAAAGTTGGGACTTTAGGCGTCCCAAATGCCATTTGGGATGCCTAAACCCAGACTTTAGGCGTCCCAAATCCATTTGGGACGCCTAAAGTTGGGACTTTAAGCGTCCCAAATGGCATTTGGGACGCCTAATCCCATCTCCAGGCGCCAAAAAAAATTTACTAAATTTATAATTCGCGCCTATAAGCACTTTAGATGTCCCAAATTCAAATTTGGGACGCCTAAAGGTTCCCCTGCATGTATATAATTACGAAAATGCCACCGCCTCCCTTTTTAACCACCCAATTTTCAATTTGGGACGTCCTTGGGGGTGGTTAAATCTCAATTCTCTAGTAGTGCCCCTTTCAATTTTCCATACTGAGGATGACAAAGCACTATATGAATTTACAATATTTACAATAATCCCAAAATATGATTACCATTAACAAAACTAAAACTCCTGGTGGGGAGCACTAGCCGCCCTTGGTAACTTGTTTTTCCTTCGACCTGCTTGCCTTGGCTATAGGTTGTCAATTGAAAGAGTGAGATTTAAAAGAATCCTAGTAGTAACAATTCACTCATATCACATGTAATAACATAGCATTCAAACAAATCACATAATAGCAATAGCAGCAATAATCACATGATACGTGACTTTCGTCACAAATGATAACTCTCTTGGCTGCATCTATATGATGCGTGACTTGCGTCACAAATGATAGCACTCATCGTTATATCCACATGATGCAGGACTTGCGTAACAAACAATAGCACTCATGCTATATCCACATGATATGTGACTTGCATCATAAATGATAGCACTCACGGTTGTATCCATATGATGCATGACTGGTGTTACAAATTATGGTACTCACGGTTGTATACACAAAGCTTTCACAGCAACATACACCGCAGCATTTGTAATCAACATAATTCAATGATAAGACATACATACAATGTATTACACATAATATAAGAGAAAGAGTCACTACCTTGTTCTTTCTGCTCGTGCTCTAGTATCGGTTTATCATAAGCAAGGAAAATGTCAAATCTTATAAATCATAATCAAGGGTGACGAGTTATTCCCTATTTCAATACTTAACTCCAAAACACTTAAGGTTGGTTATCATTTGAGACCTTTAGGTGGTTACTAGAAGCTCAAACAGATGCCTAAAGGTTTAAGAAATACTAGAATAAAGACCATCTTCCAAAATTTTAAAATGCAGATTTGTGGCCATCCTACTCTCTGGCCGTGGCCAAGAAATTGTCAGAAAGATTTGGCTTGCGGCCAAGAACCACTAGCTACACCCACAATCAGGTTAGAAACTTTTGAGTCGAGGCTAAGAATAAGTCAGTAACATTTGGACAGCGGCCAATAATTGGTTAGAAGGTTTTTGGCTGAGGCTAAAAATCTTGGGTCGCTGCCAATAATTGGCTTGTTTCTTGGCTGTATTCAAATGACCATAACTTCTTGCATACTTATCAAAATGACTCAAACTTGATATCATTGGAAAGATTGCAATGTGTACAACAAAAAAAGAAATTTCTTAATATTTTGACACCATTTGCTATTTCAAAACACAATACAAAGTTTGTCCCCTGTACAGAATTTTAACTTGACAAATTTTCTAGAATTTCAAGTTTTTACACAAATGATTCCAAAGGTTCAAAATTCACAACCAACTTTACTTCCACACAATTTTTCATAAGGAATTCAATCGAAACATCAAAACACTCAAATTCTAATTACTTTTACATGTTCAATTTGGACCACAATGCAACACAAAATGTCACATTTTGCATAATATCACAATCATAACTCTAATCAATCCCATTTTCCAACACTCAACTCAAGACATCATTTCAACAATCAAAACAACATAAACCCTTTAAACCCTATATCACACAAAACAAGGGCAAAAATATAGAATTTAAGGTCTTAACCAATGGTCATATTATACATATTAAAAGGTATCTTTTACTTACCTTGTTCTTTGATTTCTCACCCACCAATTTTCTTTGAGCACTCAAACACCTCCACTTGAAAATCTAAAACCATACACATGAAGCCCTCATAAAGATAATCAAGATTAAAGAAGAGGTTTTTGACATTCAAGGTCATCTTCAAGGTTAAAAGTGAAAAAGATTACCTTGATTTCACTTTCTCTTTTTTCCTCTTGCTATGGCCGACGAGGAGCTTGAGAGGGAATAGAAGATGATGATGAAGTCAGATTTTTTGACTCCTAAATGGCCTCCTAGCTAACTTTGAGGAGGAGAGGAGAGAGGGAAAGAGTTTGAAACTTTGACCTTAATCAATGAGTCATGTGGTGCCAAGTCTCACTATCTTGTGACTTCTTCCATGTGCTAATACCCATATGATTATTCTCTCTTATTTCACTTGGAAATTTATCATACCACTTAATATTTAAGTTATTAGTGGTTTCCCTCTTCGTTGCTAACTAGTTGGCTGATAAATTTCCTTTCTTCCCATTTTACCCTTAACTATGACAATTCCTATTAAATCACTATTGAGCTCATCATTTCATTCCTTTTCCTCATCCATGCATCCTCCCCTCTCTTTGAATTCCTTTTAAGCCTTAACAACACAATTAAGCTTAATTACAGAGTTGTTGGGCAATATCCACTACTAATTCAGATCATAACTCTCATGTATTTTCTGAAAGTGTTTGTTTAACATTAATTACACTCCCTTTTAGAGTCATCAGCCCTTAATCATAATTTAGGGCATTACAATTCTCCCCCTATACAATAAATGTTGTCCCAAAATTTGTTACACAATTTAAGCCATAAACTCCAGATAACGCCTTGCATGTCAGCTTCTACTTCCCAGATGGCTTTCCTCTGAGACATTCCATTCCAAATCACTTTCACAAATGGAATGCTTTGGTGTCTGAGCCGCCTTTCTTACCGATCAATGATTTGTTTTTGCCTCTAGCACATAGGTGAAGTTGTGTTGCAAGTCAATATCTTTATAATTAATAATGTGTGTTGGATCCGTTTGGTACTTCTTCAGTTAAGAAACATGGAATATATCATGGAGCCTACTCAAGTTCGGTGGTAGGGCTATTCGATACTCTACATGTCCAATTCTCTCAAGAATCTGAAAAGGACCTATGTATTGTGGACTCAACTTTCTTCGCTTGATTGCTCTCCTGATGCTTGTGACCGGAGATACTCTCAAGAATATATGATCACCAGCTTCAAACTCTAGAGGCCTTCTCCTTTTATCAACATAGCTTTTCTATTGACTCTGCGCTGTAAAGAGCTTTCTTAGAATAATTTTAATCTGCTCTGTGGTCTGATCAACAAAGATCTAGCCTGTACGATCGTCTCTCAAACAACTATGTCCAACATAAAGGTGATTGGCACTTCCTCCTATATAGCGCTTCATACGGAGCCATCTGAATGCTCGCATGATAGCTATTGTTATAGGCAAGCTCAATAAATGGAAGAAACTAATCTGATTCCCTTTGAAGTTGAGGACATATGTCCTCAACATATCTTCTAGCGTTTAAATGGTCTTTTCCAACTATCCATCTAGCTGGGGATGATAGGTCGCGCTAAATCTCAATTACGCACCTAAAGCTTCATGTAAAGACCTCTAGAATCTGAAAGTAAAATGAGGATCTTTGTCAGAAATGATACTCTTAGGTGTGCCATGAAGTCTCACTATCACCTGAATATAGATTTCTTCTAGTTTATCCGAAGAGTAACTAGCATTGATAGGTACAAAATGCGTCGACTTCATGAATCAGTCAACAATCACCTAGATTGCATCATAGTTTCTGATCTTGGGCAATCCCATAATGAGATCCATGGTTACATTTTCCTACTTCTATTCTAGAATCTCTAGATTATGCAGTAATCTTGGCGGCCTCTGGTGTTCAATCTTCACTTTCTGATAAGTAAGACACCGTGCCACATATTTGGTTACATCCCTCTTCAATCCCATACACCAATCATCGATTTTAAACTGTGATACATTTTGGTCATTCCTGGGTAAAGAGTATACCGACTTTTGTGTGCCTCATCTATGATCCTTTACCTCAAGTCAGCCTTTACTGAAACAAAAATTCTCTTCCTATATCGCACTAATCCACTAGGCGACAAATCATAGCCTCGAGTTTCTCCTTGCTTAATCATGGTCCTAATGGACTACACCTGATCATCTTACTTTTTAGCCTCTTTAATTTCAGCCCTTATATCATTTTCCCTTTAGGAAAAAATGTAATTAGCACTTAAGATGTGGTTTCACAAATTCAAATCCTGAAAGTCTTCTATAAATTTTCCTTTTTATATCATCATTGCTGCAACTAGCACCATCTTTTGACTAAGAGCATCTATGACAACATTTGCTTTACCTGGATGATATTAGATCTCCAGGTTGTAATCTTTCAGCAACTCCATCTACTGACACTATCTCATGTTCAACTCTTTCTGATCATACAAATACTTGAGACTCTTGTGGTCACAGTACAACTCTACTATCACACTATACAGGTAATATCACCATATTTTCAATGCAAACACAATCGCTGCAAGCTCGAGATCATGAATGGGATAGTTCATTACATAAAGCTTTAGCTGTCGGAGGGATAAACCACTACACGTCCCTATTGCAAAGGACACACACTAACCCCTAGTTACTCGCATCATTGTACATAACATAAGTCAAGTTGGGATCAAGTATAATCAATACTAGCACCATAGTCAACCTCTCCTTTAGCTTATTAAAACTATTTTTACAACGTTCATCCTACTTAAACGGTTAATCTTTTTGTGTGAGCTTGGTCATTGGTAAGGCGATACAGGAGAAATTCTGAATGAATCTTTGGTAGTAACTAGCAAGACCTAGAAAACTGCTTATCTCAGCAATAGTTTTTGGCCTATTCTAGTCCAGCACTGCTTTTATTTTACTGAGATCTACAGAGATCCCTTTCTATGAGATAACATGGCCTAAGAATTTACTTCTGAAAGGTAGAACTCACACTTACTCAATTTGCCATAGAGTTGCTTTTCACACAATATTTCTAACAATAATCTCAAATGAAGCTTGTGCTCCTCATTGTTCTTGGAGTATATTAGAATGTTGCCATAAAAACTACCATAAATTTATCTAGATACTATAGAAAGATTCAATTCATGTAATCCATGAACACCATAGGTGCATTGGTTGGCCGGAAGGGCATTACCAAAAACTCATAGTGCCCATACCTAATCCTGAAAGCAGTCTTTGGTACATCTTCTACTTTCACATGTAGCTAATGATAACTTGACTTTAGATCAATTTTCAAAAACACACAAGAACCAGATAATTGATCGAGAAGGTAATTGATTCTCAGGAGAGGGTATTTCTTCTTGACGGATATCTTGTTCAATTGTCTATAATTCACATACAATCTCAGACTCCTATCTTCCTTCTTTACAAACAATACTGGAGCTCCCTATAACGAGACACTGGATAGAATAAACCCTTTCTTAAGAAATTCATCAATTTGTTTCTTTAATTCCGCTATGTCATTTAGGGCCATTCAATATAGGGCCTTTGAGATAGAACCAGTTCCAGGCAATTTCAATTGGAAATTTGACTTCCCTTTCTATTGGCAATCCGCTAAGATTGTCTAGAAACACCTTAGGGAACTCTTTTACTACATGTATATTGTTCAGAGTTTCTTCTATCTCTCCTTGTATAGAAAAGAATACCATATACCTCGGCACCCCTTCTCCAGATATTTCTCAGCTTTGGCCGTTGAGAGGAAGTTCAAACTAGCATTTATATTGCTATCATTTTGTGAAGTAAGATACGCTATTCTCTTGTTCCCACAATCAAGTAGCACATTATTCACCGTCAACAAATCAAAACCTAATATGACTTCTAATTGATAAAGCGGTAAAAAAATCAAGTCGACAATAGACTCATGCATCTCAATGGTTATTACACAATTTAAACAAGCCTCAGCCATCACAGCCTTAACATCCATTGGTGTCAACACAACCAAGTCAAATGGTAATTTATGAACATCCAATCCTAGGCACTTAACACAGTTATAAGCAATGAAGGAATAACTTATTACCTGTAATTGTATTCTTAGAAAAGTGTGTATATTCATGTATAGATGTAGGGTATTTATATATAAGAGAGGAGCCTCTACATTAATGGCTCATTATGTGATTGATATCAATCACAATCCCTAATAATGAGGAATCCTAATTATCCCTGATTGTATGGGATCCTAATTTCCTAATATATTTATTTCCTAACACTCCCCCTCAAGTTGGAGCATAGATGTCAATCATGCCCAACTTGTTACAAAGATAGTCAACCCGAGTGCCATCCAAGGCCTTAGTCAAAAAATCACCCAACTGATCACTAGATGGTACATGTCCTGTAGAGATAAAGTTCTCCTTGATCTTATCACGTATAAAGTGACAATCAATCTCAATATGCTTCGTACGTTCATGGAATACGGAGTTGGAGGCTATGTGTAGGGCAGCTTTATTATCACACCATAGCTTCGCAGGCAATGACGTGGCAAGACCAACTTCCTTCATTAATTGGTGAATCCACACAATCTCCTGTACAGACTGAGACATGGCTCGATATTCAGCTTCTGCACTAGACTTTGCCACCACGTCCTGCTTCTTGCTCCTCCAAGATACCAAGTTTCCACCTACAAGAACACAATAGCCTGTAGTAGATCTCCTAGACGTCTTTAACCCCGCATGATCAGCATCACAGAAACACTCAATCTTTGTGTGGCCGTGATTTGTATAGAGTATACCACGACCAGGTGAGCCCTTCAAGTAATGTAAGACATGTTCCAAGGCTTCCCACTGAGCAACGGTTGGTGCTACCATGAATTGGCTAAGCCTACTGACAGGAAAGGTTACATCAGGGCGAGTGACCGTGAGATAATTCAATTTTCCAATCAGCCTTCGGTATCGCTCAGGGTAGGAAAACGGTTTAATCTTCTCAGGATCAATCCTTTTTTTCATATCCTCAGGTAGCTCATCAAACGGCACACTCTCATCAATATCCAAAAAGGGATTAGGAATCATGGGACAGTTACTGGGTGATGCTCCAAGTTTCCCGGTATCTTTCAGTAGATCAAGAACATATTTCCGCTGGGTTAGAAGAATGCCTTTCTTGCTTCTCATAACCTCGATCCCAAGAAAGTACTTTAACTGACCCAAATCCTTTGTTTGGAAATGGGAATTAAGAAAGACTTTGAGTGACGAGATCCCTGTCATATCATCCCCTGTAATAACAATGTCGTCGACATAGACTACTAAGAGAATCATACCAGCATCTGTCCGTTGATAAAATACAGAATGATCACATTTACTTTGATTCAGACCAAACTTTTGAACCACAGAACTGAATCTGTCAAACCAAGCACGAGGGCTCTGCTTCAAACCATATAAAGATTTCTGAAGATAGCATACCTTGCCATGCTCCCCCTGAGCAACAAAGCCAGGCGGTTGCTCCATGTACACCTCCTCAAGCAGCTCGCCATTTAAAAAGGCATTTTTAACATCCAGCTGATGAAGGTCCCAACCATGGGTAGCTGCCATAGAGATGAAGAGACGAACAGAGGACAACTTGGCCACAGGAGAAAAGGTCTCGGAATAGTCAACACCATACGTCTGAGCATAACCCTTAGCAACCAGGCGAGCTTTCAATCGTTCCAAGGTGCCATCAGCTTTCGTCTTAACGGCAAATACCCACTTACACCCAATAGCCTTCTTCCCAGGAGGTAAATCAACGAGAGTCCAGGTACCAGCCTTATCAAGGGCCATCATTTCCTCTTCCATCGCAGCACGCCAACCAGAATGAGCCAAGGCTTGGGAAAGGTTGGTGGGAATGGTAAGAGAGTCTAGGGAGGCTATGAAAGAATATGATGTGGGCGACAGGTGATTATAGGATACGAACAAGGAGATAGGGTACGTACAAGTGCGTTTACCTTTGCGGAGGGCAATGGGTAGGTCAATAGAAGAAGCAGGAGGAGCTAGAGTATCTGGCACGGACTCAGGTACTAGGGCAGGGTCAGAGGCCAGTGAGGGCGAGGAGGCTAAGTGCGGATCAGATGCCGAGGCGGGCAGTGGTAGGTCAGAGAAACCAGCAGCGGCATTACTTTCCTTAGGACGTCTCTGATAGACATGGTGGATAGGAGGCGGAGCAGGGGCCGGCACCGACGCTTGCACTGGTGGGGAACGAACCTCATACACTAAAAGGTGATCAAGATCAGGGTTAGGGGAGGGAGGTAAAGCAGAGACAGAGAAGAACGAAGTAGACTCATGGAAAGTGACATCGGTAGAGACGAGATAGCGGCGGAGGTCGGGTGAATAGCACCGATAACCCTTCTGAACCCTAGAATAGCCAAGGAAGGCACACTTGAGAGATTTAGGATCAAGTTTGGTGACAGTGGGATGAACATCTCGAACAAAACAGACACAACCAAAGATTTTGGGATCAATAGGAAACAAGGGGTTGGAAGGAAACAAAATGGTGTACGGAATGTCACCACTAAGAACAGGAGACGGCATACGATTAATAAGGAAGCATGCGGTAGATACAGCATCAGCCCAGAAAGATTTAGGAACGTGCATTTGAAACATTAGAGCCCGGGCAACTTCTAATAAGTGCCGGTTTTTACGCTCGGCAACACCATTTTGAGCGGGGGTATCGGCACACGAGGACTGATGAATTATGCCACGTGTGAGCATATAGTCATGAAACTGGCTAGAAAAATACTCTTTAGCATTATCACTGCGTAAAGTTTTCACAGAGATACCAAACTGGGTTTTGATCTCAACACAAAAATTGCAAAAGTGAGAAAATAACTCGGAACGATTTTTCATTAAATAAAGCCAGGTGGTTCGAGAGAAATCATCAACGAAAGTAACAAAGTACTTAAAACCAGACGTGGACATGATGGGACAAGGGCCCCAAACATCAGAATGAACCAAATCAAAGGGGGACGCAGCCCGTTTATTGACGCGAGGTGCCAGGTGAACACGATGGTGTTTGGCAAACTGACACGACTCACACTCTAATGACGACAAATCATGAAACTGAGGGTACAACCTCTTTAAGGATGACAATGACATATGACCTAGACGACAATGAATATCAAAAAAGGAAGAACCACCAGAGCAAGCAACGGAACGCGGCACCCTATCGTCAAGGAAGTAATGGCCGCCAGATTCATAGCCCCTACCAATAATCCGCCTCGTCGTAAGATCCTGAATCACACAATGGTCAGGGAAAAGTGAGATAAAACAATTCAATTGGCGAGTAAGTTTGCTGGGAGACAAAAGGTTAAAAGCAAGATCAGGAACATTAAGGACTGATGATAGAGAAACAGAGGATGTAGTTGTAACTGTGCCAGAGCCAAGAACACGAGAAGACGAGCCGTTGGCAATAGTTATAAAAGAGGGGTTGGCATAAGGTGCATACGTAGAGAACAAATGATGGTTACCTGTCATGTGGTCAGTGGCACCGGAATCGATGATCCACTTCGAGGAAGAAGTAGCAAGGCATGAGTCGCCGTTACCTGTAACAAGTGCACTCGGAGAGGATGGAGCATTATCAGATGGATCGGAGGATTGGGTCACATGAGCAGCTCCAGTACGTTGTAGCTTGTTCTGCAACTTACGACAGTACCGTTTGGTATGACCGGGTTCCTTACAATAGTAGCAGACAATAGGACCAGGAGACGAAGCATTGTTGCTAGAGCGTGGAGGACCTTGGTTTCGTGGATCGGCAGAGGTCGAGCCGGCTTTGACGAAATTCTGTTGACGGGTATCAGTGGGACCACGGCCAGCTAATGCACTAGCATTCGGAGTAGGAGTCGGGTGTAAGAGACTATCTGCACGTAGCACACGAGAGTACACATCCTGAAGTGAAGGAAGTTCAGAACTAGACAGAACCTGGGAACGAACAGTCTCATAGGCAGGATCCAAGGCAGTAAGAAAGCTGAGAATCGCAAGTTTCTCCATATTATCAGTCTGAACCTTAAGGTCAGTGGTAGGCGGCATTAACATCTTCAATTCTTCATACATTTTCTTGAACTCCATATAAAAGTTTTTCAACGAGCGCCCCTGCTGTTCAGCACGATAGAATCCCTTGCAGACATCATAAATACGAGTAATATTTCCTTTCCCAGAGTACAGAAATTCCAAACAGCTCACAAGTTCCTTAACCATATTACAGTGACTAACTGAAGGAAGGATTTCACTGTCAATAGAATTCTGAATTTGCAAGAATAAACGGGCATCCGCTCGGGCCCAAGCCATCTTAGGATCATCTGCGGGAGGCGTATCAGTCAAATGGCCCTCCTTCTCAATACTAAGCAAGTACATACGGACGATTTTGCTCTAATCCATATAATTTGTCCAGGTTAATTTATGCTCAGTGATTTTATTAGACACAGGAACAATTTCGGTAGTGACACTAGCCTTAGAATCAGCCATCAATGCTAGAAAACCCTTTGCAAGTAGAAGTAATCAACACCCAAGGAAGCAAACGGAGTGACCTCACCCCTACACTAATGAAAACAGCCCCAAACACGAGCTAGCCAAGAGCAGCACCACAAAATCAACCCTCAAGAACGCAAAGTAGTGTAGAGACCAACCAGAAACAGCCAGAAACACAGAACCAGATGCAGCAACCAGAAACAGAACCAGAAACAGAGGACCAGACGCCCAGAAACAGAGAAACAGAAGTACCAAATGGACAAATCATCAACCAAACCAAAAATAGGGAGTACCCACGGCACACAACCACATGGGAAATGACGGCGGCGGCGATTCGGTTCGAACACAGCAAACGGCGGCGGCAACGGCGCCGGTAAACTGTCTCACGCGCCGGCGCGTGGATCTCCGGCGGATCTGGAGGTGGCGCGTGAAGCCCACGCGCGGCTCGGATGACGGCGAAACTTCGGGGAAGAGCCGATCGGACGCCGGCGATACCCCCTGTGTGGCGCGTGTACACAGATGCACTCGGTCACCGGCGACCCTGGTGCGTGAACAGTGACGGACGAGGGGAAACCAGACACAGACGACGCTGGAAGCAAACGAAAGAGAAACAAAGAGCTCTAGGCTCTGATACCATGTAATTGTATTCTTAGAAAAGTGTGTATATTCATGTATAGATGTAGGGTATTTATATACAAGAGAGGAGCCTCTACATTAATGGCTCATTATGTGATTGATATCAATCACAATCCCTAATAACGAGGAATCCTAATTATCCCTGATTGTATGGGATCCTAATTTCCTAATATATTTATTTCCTAACATTACCAAATCAAATAATGGTTGTAGTAAACTACCATTGAGAAGGGTTTTACCTTGAATCAGGTTAGGGGATTTTTGGGCTTCCTCATATGTCATGACGAATACCCTGCCCTGATTCCTTGGTCTTTACTCTACCGGCAGCTGTTTCCAATTACTAGTGATGTGTCTCGGCTATTTACAGTTATAACAGATCACTTGCCCATAACATGTTTTGCCATAATGTGACTTACCACAACGAGCACATATCCATACCGCTGGGGATTTATGGTTATCACGATCATCCAATTGATAAGGCTTCTTGCCACTGCCTTTGGATGAGGATCCCTGACCCTTTAGCTTCTCAGGAGTATTGCCCTTACTGTGTTCACCACGACCACTACCCTTGGTTGGGTTCAAATCTCTCAAATTATTTTCTATGATTCTACACTCCTCTACAGCCTTGTTGAATACAGTAAATTGGAGGGTGGCCAACCTTTTCCTCAACTCACGCCTAAAGCCTTGGATCAACGTATCAAAACTCCACTCCTCATCATCCATGCATCGAAGATAGGAGGAGTATCGAGCTAGCCGGATGAAGTGAGAAAGGTAGTCATCAAATGTCTCTACTTCACCCTACTTAATGATCAGGAATTCTGATTCCTTCTCTATTCTCACCAACCTTAGGAAGTATATAATATCCTAAAATATATCCAAGGGATAAATGTAATGGACGGTGAAATAAAAGGATTTAATGGCACCCTAATTAATTTTTCTATAATCAAGGAAAAAAGAGACAATTTCCCCTTGATCTTAAGGTTAAAATTTGAAATCAAAATGAAGGGCTAGGATTTACTCTTAAAAACTAAAAGTAATTATGATAGTAAAAAACGTCCAAAAATGGGGCATGAAAAAAAGAAGAAGAGTTAAGTCAACATGTGCTCATTTTTTTGGTCAAAAATTATGGCTAGGCATAAAATAATAGGAAGAAAAGACATAGTCAACATTTTCCTCCATTTGGGAAGCCCATATTACATCCAAAAGCAAGAAGAGAATAGGCAAGAGAAAACTTAATCAAATGACCAAAGTCAACATGGCATAAGGTTGTGTAAAATGAATTAACTTTTGCCGCATATTCCTTAGGCATTTTTTGGCCAAGTGAATTTCAAGAAGGCATAAGTAAATATTGAAATATTACACACTCTTTTTCTCTAACACTCTCATCTTTCGGCCAGCCACTAAGAAATAGAGAAAAATAAAAGAAAAGAAAAGAAAAAGGTTGCATAACTTATAGTAATTGCACCTAGTTGAGTTACTATAAGTATATGCCTAAAAAGAATTATTTTCAACCACAAGTTTTCACTACTTTTGACCAAACTTTCATTTGAATAATAAGAGATAAGAGAAACCTAAAATATGATCAATTCACCATTCATTTGCTCTCTCTTCAAGTCAAGTTTTTAGCCAAAACCGTAGAGAAAGAAGAACATGGTTGAAAGGTGAGTTTGATCTTGATTTTTCACCTTCTTAGCCTAATCTATAACACAAACACCCTTCATAAACATTATTTCTCTTGATGAGAGCTTAATTTTATGATTTTTGAGTTTCAAGACGAGGTGTTTTAAGCCATTATCCAAGAACAAAAGCTAAAAAACTAAAGAAAGGAGCTAAGGAGAAGCTAGAGGTGAGAATTGGAATCACCATATCGTACATGAGACTGACTGTAGGTGATATTTTTCCTTGAAACTAGACTAAATAAGGGTCACATACCCTTTGTAATCACCCTATTTCAATTTTTATAGATTTATTTATGATTTTTCAAAGTTGATAAAAAATTCTGGCAGATTTGGTCACTTATGTGAAAATTGAAGATTTTATGGCATAATGTAATATTGTTGAACTCTGAGGTTAGAAATTGGTATTTTAGGTTAATTGACCACTTTAGCCCCATATTTGACTTGATTAAATGATCATGGTGATAACCAATGCAAGTATTATGAGTTATTAAAGAATTGGAATAGGTAATAACTCGTCGTCCTTGATTGTTACTGATAGGACTTGACATTTTCCCTGCGTGTGATAAACCGATGCTAGAGCACGAGCGAAAAGAACAAATTAGTAACACTTTCTCTTACACTATGTGTAATGCATTGTATGTTTGTTATATCATTGAATTGTGTATTGCGAATGCTGTGACATTGCTACTGTGAAAACTATGTGAAAGCCGTGAAGGCTATGTGAAAGCCGTGATGGCTATGTGTATGCCGTGAAGGCAATGTGTATACTGTGAAAGCATTGTGTAAGCCATGAAGGCAATGTGTATTACAACGTGAGCAGTCATAGACGTGACACAGGTCACACCTACCCCTGCCATTGTAAATGTGTAAGCCGTAAAGGCTATATATATGCTACGAAGATTATGTGTATGCCTTGAAGGCCATGTGTATGTTGTTGCTCCTTGGTAATTTACTTGCATGCTATGTGATTCTATGTTGTATGAGTGATTTGTTACTACTGGGATTCTCTTGAATCATATTCTTTCAATTGACTAACCTACAGCCAGGGTGAGAGGCTCGAAGGAGAAGCAAACACCCAAGGGCGGGTAGTTTTCTATAGGATGATGGATGGTTGTAATATTTTGGAATTAGGATGACTGTATATATATTATAAATGTTATTTTGGAAAAGGGTATGTAATCCCCTGAATGGGAAGTTGTAAGGGAGATTATGCCTTGTAAACCCTTTGGTTAATATATGGAAACCTGGGAGTTGCTGGGAATTTTGGTTTACACTCTGATATATATTAATGTAACTTAACTGCACAGGTTAATTTTATTCAGAATGTGAGTATGAAATCGAATCAAATAGGTTTTGAACGAAATTTTGAAAACCCACTTTATTTCAAGGCAAGTCCTCATCTTAAAGTGGGAACTTAAACAGATTTTGTATTAATCATTGGTCTCTAATTTAACTTAATTATACATTTTTGAATTATAATTATGGATTATAAGGTACGGGGTTACAAAGTACTTGTCATTAAACTATTCTTGAAATAGCTCCCAGGTTAGAGGCTCATTCCGGTTGTGTAATGTCATAGCAATATTCCGCTACCGCCGGTTGGTATCTCCCTCAAGTTTGTAGATGGTCAATCTGCCTTCACCTTAGTTGAGCAATCTAGTACTTTAAAAATCTTCTCTAGTCAAATTAGCCAATCCTCTGTTTCTCGGGGATCAAACCTTCCCTTGAACACTGAGGGTAGATGTTTGTAAAATTTAGAGATCCAGCACTGTACATCTCTCTCATCTCGGGTTGGCACCCTATGTGACTCCTGGTTTGGTGCAGTATAAGGCAGGGACTCCAGAGCATGAATCGACCCTTCTACTGTCTCTTCATAATGTGTCTCCTCTTGAGTCTCTTCCTGGTTCAATTGAACTCTATCAGCATTACATTTTTCTTTCTCTTCTAGGAGCTCTTCCCTTAGCTTGTTGATCATATCTCGTTGCTCTATTAACATGTCCATCATCAGTTGCATGGGATCCAGAGGGTTTTCATTCATCCCTTGCTCCTTGGTTCTACACATAGTACTCTTGGGCAAACCATTGTTTCTTTTTACTCTACAAATGGTTCACATGTCAATATCACAGTAAATGTATACACATATTCCTTAAAACTCATACACTAACAATAACAGGAATATTCATATGTATACCATAAACAATCATAGGCTAACTATCCTAACAAAACCTACCCTTGCCAGGACTACAACTCTGGTACCAAAAATGTAGCCCCTACCATAACAGCCATAATTATAGTTCAGAAATGCGTCATTATGTTAAATTAGAGACCAATGGATCAATCAAAACTTATTAATAGTTCAAACTTCAAGATAGGATCCGACCTTATGATAAAGTAGGATTTCAAAAATGTTTCCTACAGCTTGTTCAATACGGTCTCATATACAATTTTTGAATATATATGGCCTGTGCAGTTTGATTCTATTCATAAATATTAGAGTATAAAAATTCCTGACAACTCTTGTGCTGCATCCATTCTCGAAAGGGTTTATAGGGCATATTCACCCCTTTCAATTTCCCATACTGCAGATTACAAAGCACAATATGAATTTACAACATTTACAATAATCCCAAAATATGATAACCATTAACAAAACTAAAACTCCTGGTACGGAGCACTAGCCGCCTTTGGTCACTTATTTTTCCTTTGACCTGATTGCCCTGGCTATAGGTTAGTCAATGGAAAGAGTGAGATTTAAAAGAATCCAAGTAGTAACAATTCACTCATATCACATGTAATAACATAGCATGCAAGGAAATTACACACCAGCAATAACAGCAATAATCACAGTAATGCATGACTTTCGTCACAAATGACAACTCTCTCAGTTGTATCCACATGATGCGTGACTTGCATCACAAACGATAGCACTCACGGCTATATTTATATGATGTGTGACTTGCTTCATAAATGATAGTTCTGATGGCTGTATCTACATGATACGTGACTGGCATCTCAAACAGTAGCACTCATGGCTGTGTACACAAAGCTTTCACAGCAACATACACCGCAGCATTTGCAATCAAGGATTACACAATCAAGGATTTCACAGCAACATACACCGCAACATATATATAATGCATTACACATAATATAAGAGAAAGAGTCACTACCTTGTTCTTTGCGATCATGCTCTAGAACTAGTTTATCATATGTAAGGCAAATGTCAAATCCTATAAATCATAATCAAGGATGACGAGTTCTTCCCTATTGCAATACTTAACTCCAAAACACTTAAGGTTGGTTATCATTTGAGACCTTTAGGTGGTTACTAGAAGCTCTAACAAATTCCTAAAGGGTTGGGAAATAACGGACCAAATACCATCTTTTAAAAGTTCAAAATGCAGATTTTAAAGGGTTGGCTGCGGCCAAGAGATGGTTTGAAAGATTTAGGCTACGACTAAGAACGACTGGCCACGGCCACAATCAGGTCAGAAACTTTTGAGTAGCGGCTAAGATGCACTGGCTACAGGCAACACAGGTTAGTAACATTTTGGCCGCAGCCAAGACTCTTTTGGCTGTAGCCAATAACCTTTTGGGCGCTGCCATGAATTGGTCACAAGGTTTTGGGCTAAGGCCAAAAATCCTAGGCCACAGCCAACAACTGGCTTGTTTCCTGGCTATATTCAAATGACCATAACTTCTTGCATACTTGTCAACATGACTCAAACTTGATATTATTAGAAAGCTTGCAATATGTACTACAAAATTGAAAATTTTCATAACATTTTGACACAATTTGCTATTTCAAAACACTATGCAAAGTTAGTTTCCTGCACAGAATTTTAACTCAACAAATTTTACAAAATTTTAGTTTTTACACAAATGTTTCCAAAGGTTCAAAATTCACAACCAACTCTACTCTCACACAATTTTTCTGAAGGAATCCAATGGAAACATCAAAGCACTCAAATTCCTATTACTTCCACATGGTCAGTTTTGACCACAATACAACACAAAATCTCATATTTTGCATAATATCATAATCAAAACTCAAATCAATCCCATTATCCAAAACTAAACTCAAGACATCTTTTTAACAATCAAAACACCATGAATCCTCTAGACCTTGTATCACATGAAAACAGGGAAAAAATCCAGAATTCAAGGTCTTAACCAATGGCCACACTATGCATATTAAAAGGTAGCTTTTACTAACCTCTTTCACATTCCCAAGCTTGTTCTTTGATTTCTCACCCACCAATTTTCTTTGAGTACTTAAACACCTCCTCTTGAAAATCTAAAACCATACACATTAAGCCCTCATCAAGATGATTAGGATTAAAGAAGAGATTTTTGAAATTCAAGGTCATCTTCAAGGTTAAAAGTGTAAAAGATTACCTTGATTTCACTTGCTCTTTCCTCCTCTTGCTATGGCCAACTAGGAGCTAGAGAGGGAATAGAAGATGATGATTAAGTCAGATATTTGGACTCCCAAATGGCCTCCTAGCCAACTTTGAGGAAGAGAGGAGAGAGGGAAAAGAGTTTGAAACTTTAACCTTAATCTATGGGTCATGTGATGCCAAGTGTCACCATCTTGTGACTTCTTCCATGTGCTAACACCCATGTAATTATTCTCTCTTATTTCACTTAGAATTAGTCATACCACTTAATATTTAAGTTATTAGTTGTTTCCCTCTTTGGTTGCTAATTAGTTGGTCGGTAAATTTCCTTTCTTCCCATTTTGCCTCTAGCTATGGCAATTCCTATTAAATCACCACTGAGCACATAATTTCATTCCTTTTCCTCATCCATTCATCCTTCCCTCTCTTTGAATTCATTTTAAGCCTTAACAACACAATTAAGCTTAATTACAGGGTTTGGGCACTGTCCACTGCTAGTTTAGATCATAATTCTCATTGTATTTTTTGAAAGTGTTTGTTTAACATTAACTACATTCCTTTTTGGAATCATTATCCCTTAATCATAATTTAGGGCATAACAAATATCGCCTATATAAAGGAGTTGAGTGAAAAGGGGACTCAACCCCTTGCATACATTTTATTTCATTTCATCTTCTATCTTGAGAATTTGGTCAGTACGTTGTGAATAAATCCTTAGAAGAAAGATGTGTGTACTATATATCTATGTGTGTGAACAATTTTAGGTTACATTAACATCTTTTGAGGATGATTTCTAATCAAAGAAGAGAAGCTAATATAATTTTCAAATATACAATGTATCTAATTGTTATATATATACTTTTAGTGTTGACCTATCCTAAACTTTTTCATACTAACCAACATATATATACATCTTTTTCTTGGAGTTCATCCATAATTCATTAACCAAATTATTTAGAAAGAAGACAATATTAAATAGACCAGTTTGTATGTAAGTGGTTAAGTCCCCTATTCATTATATTCTTTTGTTTGGTCATTAGTTATGTATTCTGTAGTGTTTCTATGTAGTGAGGAGTTCTCATCAATTATCTCCTTGTCTGTTAAGAAAGCTTAAGATGTGCAAGTGTGCCTATATTGCTATGTGTGTGAGTTATGGTATCTATTAGTATTAGTGGATAAATCATCTACAAACTTTTGAATTCATGGTGAATCATTTAGATATAGACCTTTTAAGTCACTATGAATGTATTTTTAGCTTATAGTCAGTTAGTAATAAAATAATCATTAAGACCTGGTATACAATGCTTTGTGGTTTGTGATCTAGTGCTTGTTGGTGTTCCTACCATTGATGATGTGGGTGTTTCATTTTTCAAAGGGAGTTAATGGTGAAGCTATATTTTGTATGGATCTTGCAAAAGTGTTCATTAATTTTTGTGATAAGTTTTTTTGCATCGATTAGGTGGTTCTCTAAATCATAATCCCCACAAAAGATGCAAGATGTTAGTGAAAGCAAGCTTTTGTGGCTTGGCGATCGATGCCTAGTCTTTATACTGGCTATAATTGGGATATAAAGCTTCCTTATTCAAATTATGGTGGTTTTATTTTGTTTTTTACTTTGATTAATTTTGGTTCCTATTTGGTTTTTTATAGTAGGTTTTTTTTATTGGATATGTTAAGGCATTGTAATGTCTTGGTCTAATTCTTTATATTGGGTTTGTGTTTTCTCTTCTGAGAGAGAGGGCATTGATTACAAAGTTTAAGGGGGAGTGAGTATTCCTTGAGAAGGAATTTGATTGTACTGAGGCACTAAGAGCCCTGTGAATCTTAGGACAATAATGGAACTCTTAGATAGGCTTCTGAAAACTAGATGTAGGTCAAGTGGATTGGACTACACTAGGATAATGATATCCCTTTAACTCTACTCTCTTCATTAAGTTTATGTTTAAGTTTAAAATTTTTAATATTACTCAATTCACTCCCCTCTTGGGTGTAAGGCTTGAGCTAACATTTGGTATCAAAATAGGTCTTCTTGTTTTCAAGTTTAACAGCTAAGAAGGATCCTCCCTAATAAAGCTTTAGTCACCAAACCATCAGGATTTTGTCGAGAACACTTCTCATTATGGAGAAGCAAATTCAAAGTGCTCATATAACACCATCTTTAATTAACCGTAAGCTTAATAAGAGTTTCAAAAATTTCTTCAAAGATGACCTTAAAATGAGTTTCTTAAATCCACAATCCAAATTAGGTAAATAAACATCCTAGGTTCTTGGCTGTCTATCCAAAGAGTGCAATTAGATATTCTAAGAAAATTCACATATAGCATGATGTAATAGGCAAAATTCCCTAAATGTAGCATTAAAAATGAAATAAGCAATAGCTACTAGCTACTTGTTAGGGTAGTCACATCATCATATGCCTTCCCAGTTGCACTTTACCTCAAGCTCTCACTTGGAAAATGTGAGAAGTAACAGGATGAGTTCATTACCTTAGTAATGCAATCACTACCCACGTTCCTTACAGGCACTACCCATGAGGCCAGGTAGGACTAACATATAAACATGTCGAGCAGATATATTAGGTAGAAAAGGCAAGCAGATATACTAATCAAGAGCATGATCTTATCTATTTATATTCTCAAAGAACATTTACTTACAACACAACATACTGTTTCACAAAATGTCATTAAGCATTATTACTCTTTATCTTTCATTAGCCCATAATCATCCTTATATCCTCCTATTGGACCCATAGCCTAAGTACATTCCATGTTACTAGGTTACCCTTACAAGCTCTCCCCAAGCATGATGTAGAATGGCCAAACTACTACAGAGCATATAAGGGATCATGGGTTCCTCTAGTAGGGTTACTTCCCTGGCATTGGGAATAATGCCCAGAAGCCCCTGGAGTATTGTATCAGGGAATACTTCCCTATAAAATAGAGCTAGCAGTAGTGCACAATAATCAAACTAGTGATATGCCATGTGGTATTTAGTTTTTATTGATCACAACCCATTCATTAACTTCACCACTTATATCACATCATTCTCAAGGGGTTTTCATATTCTCATGCTCATGCATTTTAGTTTATAATATAGAATCACCATCTTCAAACATAGGCATATATTCTTTATCCAGTTAATCAACAATATATGAGTAATACAGAATCACATTTCATCACATGCATAACACATATATTTGTCAAGCCCATAGTCAGAAACATAAGATGCCAGTAGTTCAATTGCCCATATAGGGTCCCTCACGAGGCATGAATCATAATGATGCCAAAAACCGTTCAGTTCATGCATCCATACATATAGTTGTATCTAATGATTCTACAAATCAATCTATCTAGTCCTATAACTCACATAAAGGTCTCATAAGGCATTATTAGTCATAAAATGCAAGGTTCATACCAGTTCTACTCGTTATAGATTTATGGAGTCTTCAGAAAAACCTACAAGCAGCACTAATAAATGTGTTAGATAGGACAGAGTTACTTGGTATTCTTTAAGCTCCAACCAAGAAAAATCCTTTTCTCAAAGATCAAAGTAACAAGAAACTTAATTAATGCAAAGTCTTTTAGCAACACTAGATGTTTATAATTTATCCTCCATCAAGTTGCTCAGAATTTCTTATGAGTACGAAATGTTATATTTTACTTCATTTAACTTAAATGTTCTAATTTATTTTAGATCTATCTTCCTTATTTAAACCCTTATTACCTAAATTATATTTACCACTAAATGTTTCCATCATAAGATTTTCCAAGTCTTATGGATGCAATTTTAGGATGTTACAATTCATGATAACAAATGAATATCGTCTCTGGCAAGTAATATAAGATGGAGACTATGTTCCTATAAGAGAAAAGGAGAAAGAATGATCTCAAAGACACTAAAAGAGTTTGATGATAATGATAAAAAACTGATGACTATTAACAATAAAGCTATCATGATGCTTTAGAGCACCTTCAGTCAAAAGGAGTACTTCAAAATTGTACTCTTTCTTCTGCCAGAGACATATTGGATGCCATTGAAATAGCTTATAAAGAAACCTTTAGAATAAAAGAAAATAGAGTTAATACTCTTAACACTGAGTATGAATTGTTTTAAATGAAGGCTGGAGAAAGCATCTCAAAGTTTGAGATGAGATACACTCAGCTTGTCAACCAACCTGGTGCTCTTAGCAAAACATATGATCAAAGGCCTTAAGTGAGAAAGATTCTCAACAACCTCACAAGTGAGTGGGAAACAAAAGTCATAGCCAAAAGAGAATCCATGAGGTCAATAGCAGCCTTATTCAAAACTATCTATGAATATAAAGGAAAGCTAAAGTTTAGAAAGGAACTGAATGAAATAGAGGAGAAGAAAAAGAAAGGACTAGCTCTCAATGCTATCGAAGAAAAGGAGGTTGAAGATGAAGAATGGGAATGATTGATAATATATTCAAAAAATTCTACTACAAGGACCAAGGATTCAAGAAGTTCCTGAAAGGAGGTTAAAGTGCTAGAAGTGAGGCAAATGATTCAATCATTTCCTTCGAGTGAAACAAGGCAGTGTTAGAAATTGTGCCCTAAGGGCCAATCATTATACTTTAAAGATTATTATTTAATGAATTTCTCCATTCTGTTATCATATTATTTGCATGTTAACTGTGATAATTGTATCCTTAGATAAATCATAAAGATTGTCCTAAAATGTCCCTGGTCGGTCGTCTATGTGGGAGCAGAGATGAAATAAGACCAGTATGACTTTGAGAAGATATGGAGATACAAATCAAAGTCTTAGGCACTTATAAGAGTACAAGGTGATAAACTGACCCACTATGAGAAAGCTACATAGATCAAGTCATTAGTTTTCTCATGTACAGCCACGTCACAATGCCCTTTAACCTGAGGTCATCATGGATTCCTACATGAAAGTTACTAAGCCTTGAACTAGTCAAAAGTCACTTTTGACTAACTTTTGACTGGGTGATGATAAAGGCTACGATCGGGTTTGGTGGTTTTTTATGCAAACGAATATGAATGATTAAGATGGAGTTTATCCCTTACATTAGTAAAGAGATATTACTGGGCCCCTCGATGAGTGATTCTGATAAATGTATTGCCATACTTCAATGGAAAGGAGTTTCCATTTCTATTGTCAGATTACTCAGGAATCAAGAAAGTAATGGTCAGGAACAAGAGAATGATGTTATTCATGCCTCATCCTTGACCGATATATCGTGTGACAAAAGGGACGTGACATAGTTGTAAGCAGGTTGCATCGTGTTAACGATCCTTATATGAATCAGGTAATCGTAATGTGTTACTAGAGGCCGCTTGCGACTTGTGGGTTAGTATAGTTATTGGCTCATTGCCAAATTCATATGGGCCTACAGGGTCACACACAAGAATGACCCAATATGAGATAATGTTTAATCAGGGTGGACGAATTTTATATTTTTATATAATATAAAATTCCTGAAAATAAAATTAACAATATTATATATATTTTTTTGAAATACATATATATATATATGTGTGTATATATATGTGTATATGTATTATGATTATATTATATTGTGTTAGTTTTAAATTTAATTTTTTTAAGATAAATTAGATTTAATAACTAACATGATAGAAATATAGTATCTCATATTTAATTTATGAAGATAAATTAAATCTAATGGCTCTTTATTTGGATTAAATAAATAGGTTAAATTAAAACTGTTTGACAGATATAATTTAAACTGAATTTATTTAATTAGCTCATCAAGATAATTAATTGTTAATTAATTTCAAAATTAATGATGATTAATTTTAAAATTTGAAAATGGCCCTCACAGGTTATAAACTTGATAGAGCAGATACGCACATGAGAATTGAGAGCTACAAGTGAAACCCTAGGAGACATTAGAGGCGCTAGCACGCAGTCTCTGTTGGAGAGCATTCGTGTGGATACCGGTAGAGGGAGCGGACCTGACGTGTTAGCTCCTAGAGATCGTGAAAACTCTGAATCATCAAAAGGTATGAATCCTTCCAGCTTGTTTTAAACGCCGTTGATAGATCCTCGATTAGGATTGGTGAAAATTTTTAAAATTCTTCCACTGTGCCTACTGATACCAAAGTGGCATCAGAGCCAGATCAATTGTGCGTTTCAATTGAGTTTATGATTCTTATACATGTGATATATATGGGATGTGTACGTATGTTTATAAGAAACACTCGAATATGCATGTGATTTGGTTAATACGAAACGAAATTATTTAGAAAGATGTGATCTTGTAATTCTGTTGATTTTTGTTTTCGTTTAAATTGAATCTTGAAATTGTTTCATTTTCGGTTTTGAAACATGTATGTGATTCTCGTTTTGGAACAAGTATGAAATCGATTCCGAACATGTATATCTTGAAACATGTAAGTGATTTTCGTTTTGAACAAGCATGAAATTGGGTAGGGTACCTGAGATCATAGTTGGCGGCAATCAAATCGAGTCTAGGTTCGGATATCTATTCGGGTAATAAGGATCCGAACTATGGGGAAGACAATTTGGATCATAAGCGTTCTGGGCCATTGTTGTTTTTGTTTTGAAAAATTGGGTTCGAAATTTAAAAATTTAAAATTTTCAAATATTTCTTTTAAAAGGAATGTGCCTTTTTTCAAAAATTGGTTCAGAAGCGGGACCACCGTGACCACCTCTGCGTATTGCAATATAATCTGATCATGACATTTATTGCTTTTCATATTGTATGAATCCTTGTTATGGTTTATTATTTATCCTTGTTTGGGTGTGGTGAACAACATGGCTTTAGAATTTTACAAAGGTTGTAATATTTAAATACGGCCTGCGTGCCGTGTCTTTCTCTAAATACTCTCGATGTACATTCTCTTCTCATCTCACTCCCCTCGAATGTTTAAACGAGGTTTCTCTCAATATATTTCTTTTTTATTTAGAGAAGTCCTCTCATTGGCTTGGGAGGATTTTAGGTTATGTAAGCCATGTTGTGTCACGTTTAAATTATGCTTTTGATAAGATCATTGCATGATTACTTTTACATTTATATGTATTTATCTGTATGAGATATGACCACAATTGCATCCATATAAACAAAACTAATTAATTAAGCCCTCTGAATCAAATCTTAAGTCATAATGCCATCAATTAAGGAATTCTTGTCAAAACCTAGATCACTCAATTGTGGAAACCACCAAAGTGGATGCACTTGAGTTATCTTGATGAGACAAGCTTGAGTAATTGTGCTGCTCATAATATTCATTATTGTTTTGACTTAATTGAGATTAACAAAACGGTTTTGAATCTCAAGGCATTAGATGGGGTTAAACATGCTGGATCATATGATGATTAAATCCCATAAAGATCTAAGAGTTACATGTGATGTAATTGGTAAATAGGTTACCTACCTAAATAACTTGAATTTTAGCGTCTTGCTAAAGCGGACTTAAGTTTAAGCCAAATATGGATGTTAGCCCACTAATTATTATATTGAGGGTTGTTAATTTAGTTGGAGATTACTAACTAACTTTGCATATTTTAATTGTAGAATCATGTTGACTAGTAATACTGCTACACTTTCGTTGCGATTGGTCCTTGAGAAGGACAAACTCAATGGGACACACTTTCTTGACTGGTTCAGGAACTTGGGAATTGTTCTCAAGCAAGAAAGAAAGGCTTATGTCCTAGATCAACCCATTCCTGAGGAGCCTCATGCCAATGCTCCAAGAGCTCAGAGAGATGCTTACACAAAGCATAAGGATGACTCTGTGGATGTAGGTTGCCTGATGCTTGCCACTATGGTTCCAGAGCTCTAAAGAGATCTGGAACTCATGGAGACTCATGAGATGATTGTACACTCAAGGAAATGTTCCAGCAATAGGCAAGACAAGAAAGGTATGAGACCATAAAGGCCTTACATTCCTGTAAAATGGCTTAAGGTTAATCAGTTAGTACTCATGTGTTAAAGATGAAAGGATATATTGATCACCTTGAGAGGATTGGATTTCCCATGAGCCAGGAGTTAGCTACAGATTTGATCCTCAACTCACTCCCGGAGAGTTATGACTAGTTTGTTATGAACTACAACATGAACAACATGGAGAAATGGGATGCTTAAAACTGCTAAGCAAAGCATTAAGAAAAAGCCTAGCACAGTTTTGATGGTTCAGAAAGGAAAGGGTATGAAAAAGAAAGGGAAGGGCAAATGGAAGGGTAATGGCTCAGGTGGTAAGACCAAAGAGTCAAACAAGCCCGAAATCAAGCCTGCACCCAAGAAGGCAAAGCCTCCAAAGGAAGGAGTCTGCTACTTTTGCAATGAACCCGGTCATTGAAAGAGGAATTGTAAACTCTACCTGGAAGATCTGAAAAAGAACAAGAAGGATAGTGAGGCTATCGCTTCAGGTATTTATGTTATAGACATTCATTTTTCTACTTCCTCTACATGGGTATTAGATACGGCATGTGGTTCTCACATTTGTACAAATGTGCAGGGTCTAAAGGACAGTAGAAAGCTGAAGAAGGACGAGGTGGACCTACGAGTTGGAAACAGAGCAAGAGTTGCTGCTTTAGCCGTAGGCACTTATGGATTAGTTCTGCCCAGTGGGCTTTTGTTAGTTTTGAACAATTGCTATTATGTTCCTGCTTTGAGTAGTAACATTGTTTCTCTTTCTTATTTGGATAAGGAAGGTTATACTTCCATTACTAGGAATGGTAAATGTTTTATTTATCGTAATGACATTTTCTATGCTGATGGTGATTTGCATGTTGGTCATTATATATTAAATTTGGAATATCCTAATAATGGGAATATCTATAATGTAACTACTAAGAGGATAAAATCAAATGATTTGAATCCGACCTACCTATGGCATTGTCGTCTAGGCCACATAAATGAGAAACACATTTCTAAACTCCATCAAGATGGATTTCTAAACTCATTTGATTTTGAATCGTATGATACATGCAAATCTTGCTTATTAGGAAAGATGACTAAGGCACCTTTTACTGGGCACAGTGAGAGGGCTACTGAATTATTGGGCCACATACATACAGATGTATGTGGACTATTAAATATAGCTGCCAGAGGAGGTTATGTCTACTTCATTACATTTATAGATGACTTTAGTAGATATGGCTATATCTATCTAATAAAACATAAATCTGAATCTTTTGAAATGTTCAAAATATTCCAAAATGAAGTACAAAACTAACTTGGTAAAACAATTGAAGCACTTCAATCTGATCGAGGTGGTGAATATTTAAGCCAAGAATTCATTGACCATCTTAGGAGTTATGGGATAATCTCACAATTGACTCCTCCAGGAATACCATAATGGAATGGCGTTTCTGAACAGAGGAATTGAACACTATTAGATATGGTTCGATCTATGATGAGTCAAACAGATCTTCCACTGTCCTTTTGGGGACATGCCCTAGAAACAGCTGTGTTTACACTAAATCGTGTTCCATCTAAGGCAATTGAAAAGACACTATATGAGATAAGGACTAGAAAGAAACCAAGTTTATCTTTTCTAAAGATCTGGGGATGTGAGGTATATGTTAAGCAACAAGCCTCTGATAAATTAGCGCCCATATCCACAAAGTGCCTTTTCATGGGTTATCCTAAAGAAATGAAAGGATACTATGTCTACAATCCCGCCGATAACAAAGTGTTTGTTATTTGAAATGGCAAGTTTCTAGAAAGAGAGTTTGTCTCTAAAACAACTAGTGGGAGCGATGTATATCTTGAAGAAATTTGAGAGCCACAAGATGGTACAGAATCACAGATGGAAATTAGAGAAGACTCACAACAAGTTGCTGAGCGTCCTCAAGTAACACAAGGTCCACGAAGATCTGATAGGACACGGCATTAGCCTCAGAGATATGGATTTCTGATTACTGAAGGCCGTGATGTGTTGCTCATTGAGCAAAATGAGCCTACCACCTATCGAGAAGCCACAGTGGGACCAAACTCTGAGAAATGGCTAAATGCCATGAAGTCTGAAATGCAATCCATGTACGAAAATCAGGTATGGACCTTAGTCGATCCACCTGAAGGTGTAAAAACCATTGGGTGCAAATGGTTTTTAAGGAGAAAACTGACATGGATGGCAATGTAAATGTCTTCAAGGCACGTCTGGATGCAAAAGGATTCACACAAACTCATGGTGTAGACTATAATGAAACCTTTTCCCCAGTTGTAATGGCCAAATCAATCAGAATCCTTCTTGCCATTGCAGCATATTATGACTATGAAATATGGCAGATGGATGTCAAAACAGCCTTCCTTAATGGAAAGCTGCTTGAGGATGTGTACATGACACAACGTAAAGGTTTTGTGCGTCCAGAGGACTCTGGTAAAATTTGCAACTTTAAAGATCCATTTATGGATTGAAGCAAGCATATCGGAGATGGAATCATCATTTTGATGAAGTAGTCAAAGAGTTTGGATTCATTCGAAACATCGATGAACCTTGTGTTTATAAGAAGGTTAGTGGGAGCATAGTTGTATTTCTAGTGCTTTATGTAGATGACATCCTACTCATTGGGAATGATATTCCTACCTTGCAGAGTGTCAAGTCTTGGTTAGGAAAGTCCTTTTCAATGAAAGACTTAGGTGAAGCCCCTATATCCTAGGGATTAGGATCTATAGGGATAGATCCAAAAGACTAATAGGCCTAAGTCAGAGCACATACATAGACAAGATACTGCATAGGTTCAGTATGTATGATTCAAAAAGGGGTTACATGCCCATGTCTCATGGCACCCAACTTAGAAAGGATCTATGTTCTAGTACACCTGATCAGCGAGATCGGATGAGTAAGGTTCCATATGCCTCGGCCATTGGATCCATCATGTATGCCATGTTATGTACTCGACCGGATGTCTCGTTTGCCTTAAGTATGACCAGCAGATACCAACAAGCTCCTGGTGAGGGTCATTGGACTGCCGTTAAGAATATCCTAAAGTACTTAAGAAGGACTAAGGACTTATTTTTGGTCTATGGTAGATTGGATGATGACCTCTGCGTAACCGGTTACACAGATGAAAGTTTCTAAACTGACCAAGACGACCTTAAATCGCAATCTGGATATGTATTCCTCCTGAATGGTGGAGCAGTAAGCTGGAAGAGCTCCAAGCAGAGAACTATAGAAGATTCTGCAACAGAAGCTGAGTATATAGCAGCATCAGATACAGCTAAAAAAGCCGTTTGGATCATAAAGTTCATTACCAAACTAGGGGTGGTGCCTACCATCTCAAATCCAATAAATTTGTTCTGTGACAATAGTGGTACTATTGCACAGGCCAAGGAGCCTAGGTCACATCAAAGGACCAAGCATATACTCAGGCGATTTCATCTTATTAAAGAAATCAATGATAGAGGTGATATAAAGATATGCAAAGTAGCAGGAGAAGATAATGTTGCTGATCCTCTTACTAAGGCACTTGCACAGGCAAAGCATGAGCGTCATGTTAGGGCAATTAGAATTAGGCAAATTAATGATTGCACCTAGGGCAAGTAGGAGGATGTTGGAAATTGTGCCCTAAGGGCCAATCATTGTACTTTGAACATTATTATTTTAATGAAATTTCTCCATTCTGTTATCATATTATTTGTATGTTAACTGTGATAATTGTATCCTTGGATAATTCATAAAGATTGTCCTAAAATGTCCCTGGTCGGTCATCTATGCGGGAGCAAAGATGAAACAAGATCAGTATGACTTTGATAAGATATGGAGATACGAATCAAAGTCTTATGAACTTGTAAGAGTACAAGGTGCTGGACCGACCCACTATGAGAAAGCAACATGGATCAAGTCATAAGCTTTTCTCATGTATAACCATGTCACAATGCCCTTAGACCTGAGGTCATCATGGACTTCTACATGAGAGTTGCTAAGCTTTGAACTAGTCAAAAGTCACTTTTGACTGGGTGATGATAAAGGCTACGATCGGGCTTGGTGGTTTTTCATGCAGAGGAATATGAATGATCAAGATGGAATTTGTCCCTCACATTAGTAGAGAGATATTATTGGGCCCCTCGATGAGTGAGTCTGAGAAATGTATGGCCATACTATGATGAAAGGAGTTTCTATCTTTGTTATTAGGCTACTCAGGAATCGAGAAAGTAATGGTCAGGAACAAGAGGATGACATTATCCATGCCTTATCCTTGATCGATATATCGTGTGACAAAAGGGACGTGACATTGTTGTATGACAGGTTGCATCGTGATAACGATCCTCATATGAATTGCGTAGTCGTAATGTCTTGCTAGAGGCCGTTTGCGACTTTTGGGTTAGTATAGTTATTGGCCCACTGCCAACTTCATATGGGCCTACAGGGTCGCACACAAGAATGGCCCAACACGAGATAATGTTTAATTTAGGATGGATGAATTTTATATTTATATATATATATATAATATAAAGTTCATTAATAATATTATATAGATATATATATTTTCAAAATATATATCTTATATATATGTATATATATTATATGATATTATTATTTAATAATAGTATATAGATATATATATTTTTGAAATATTTATCTTATATATATATGTATATATCTATATATTATATGATATTATTATATTGTGTTAGTTTTAAATTTAATTTATTAAGATATATTAAATTTAATAACTAACATGATAGAGATATAGTATCTCATATTTAATTTATGAAGATAAATTAAATCTAATGGCTCTTTATTTGGATTAAATAAATAGGTTAAATTAAAACTGTTAGACAGATATAATTTAAACTAAATTTATTTAATTAGCTCATCAAGATAATTAATTGTTAATTAATTTCAAAATTAATGATGATTAATTTTGAAATTTGAAAATGGCCCTCATAGGTTATAAACTTGATAGAGCAGATATACTCATACGCACATGAGAATTGAGAGCCGTAAGTGAAACCCTAGGAGACATTAGAGGCGCTAGCATGCAGTCTCGGTTGGAGAGTATTCGTATGGATACCGGTAGAGGGAGCGGACCTGACGTGTTGGCTCCTAAAGATCGTGAAAGCTCTGAATCATTAAAAGGTATGAATCCTTCCAACTGGTTTTAAACGCCGTTGATAGATCCTCGATTAGGATCGGTGAAAATTTTTAAAATTCTTCCGCTCTGCCTACCGATCCTAACAATTAGCTCATCAAGATAATTAATTATTAATTAATGAAGATTAATTTTGAAATTCGAATACAGCCACATGGGTTATAAAATTGATAGAGCAGAAAAACTCAGACACGAATGAGAATTTAGAGTCGATAGGGAAAGCCTAAGAGACATCGGGGTGCTAGCACATAGTCTGTGTTGGAAAGCGTTTGTGTAGATACCGGTAGTGAAAGACGCAAGCTTCACCCAAGAGGGAGTGAATTGGGTGATGTTATAAATTTTTCGCTTGATGTGGTGATATAAAAAATATAGTAGATAGAGTAGAGTGAGAAGATTTAAACACAGAGAGTTATACTGGTTCGGCCTAACAACCAGGCCTACGTCCAGTCCTCAGAGATCAAGACCTGCTGAGATTTTCACTATACCTCCAAGATTCAATAGGCTCTCAGAACACCACAAAACAACAATTGTCCTTGAAAGGACTACGAGCAGAAATATTCTCTCACTAAGAAAATTTCTCTCCCCCTTACGACAAGTCTTACGTGCAGAAAAACAACCTATGACCTTTCTCACTTGCTTATGTATACAAGACTTATGAGCAGCAATGTTCTCTCCTACTTACACCATTGTAAGTCTTACGAGCAGCAACGTTCTCTTTTGCTTGTATCTCATAAGTCTTATGAGTGGAAGGTTTAACAAGAAATTCTCTCAACTGCTTCTATCGTAAGGAAATCTACTCTCTCAAGGTTCCAATACCTTGAGATCAAATGGAAATAGAATTTAAATTATATAAAGACTCTCTTACAGAGTAAATAAATGAACACTGAAGATCAATGTGTATACAGAGAAAATTGTGAATATCAGAGACTCGTGTATATGCTTGTGAATTTCTTGTGCTTCGTAGTACTTGACTATCTCTGAATTTCTGTATATATAGATGTTTAGTTTTTTCCCGTTTTAAGTAATCATAATTGAGGAGCGGGGCTTTGTAACAGTGGAATAACACGCGCATGTTTGAATATTCAGAATGCGGTAGGTACGTGCGTGCTTGTTGTAATGATGTTGTCTGCCGTTGTTTGACTTTCTTCGTCTCAGTTTATTTCAAACGTTCATCCTCTTGTATCATACTTATAATACATTCAAAATGATGTTAAACAATGATAATAAGTAATGATGAGATGAATAAATAACATTAAAATATATTTGGATTGAACGTTGTGAGACTTGGTGAATTTAGTGATCTGGCAGAGCATCACTCGAGCATAAATGGGCTCACTCGAGTGATATCGAGATTTTACTCCTTGGTCTTCAGTTTTAGGTCTGTGCTTGCATAAGATTTCAGAGAGATAGAATTCTCACTCGCGAGTGATGTGGGGTCTCACTCAAGCACAACTCCTTCTGCTCGAGTGACCTTGCATTTTCCACTGGGAGTTTCTTCTCGGGACAACACTCGCATATCATTTTAGCAAGAGTGAGATATTGCACTCGCAGGTGATGTGGTCCCTCTCTCAAGCACACATACTCCTGCTCGAGTGAGACGAATATTCTCAAGAAATATGCCCTCAATACCAACACTCGTATCAGGATTTGAGAAGGATAGATTTATCACTCGCAGGTGATGTGGTCCCTCACTCGAGTACACAGACTCCTGCTTGAGTGAGAAGAATATTCTCAAGTAATATACCGTTTATACAAGCACTCGCATCAGATTTGGAGAGGGATAGATTTTTCACTCGCAAGTGCTGATGTGTCACTCGAGCATGTGAAGCTATGCTCGAGCATACTTTCGTTTCTCTGAACTTCATGACTCTCAGCCAAATACTCGCAGTCCCTTTCTCGAGTACAAAACACTCATGCTCGAGCATTGATCTCTCTGCTCGAGTGCATCAAGAGAGAATTCCAATACTTGCTCTCGGCAAAGCACTCGCAGACCTTCACTCACATGTGCTCGAGTGAAAAGGCTTCTCTGCTCGAGTGCTATCTCCAGTGGTTGAGTGAATCATTGAAGAATAATAGTGGCATGCCTCTCGGGTAAACACTTTCTGGCTATCACTCGCACCTCCTCAAGCACAGAAGGGATCCATGCTGAGTGCTAGACTCATGCTCGAGCACACCAGTTCATTTTGACAGCAGACACCATAGAACATTGTTATATGCATTTGGTAACTTTGTAAACATTTATTAGACTTATAAAAACATGATTTGTACACACTTGACTTTTGTTATCATCAAAACTTGGGATCTAACATTCTCCCCGTTTTTGATGATGACAAAACCTTTGTGATGGAAGTTAAGAAAAATTGATTAAGATGGAAAATTTTTGAAATACTTCAATGTTTCTAAATGCATATCCAGTTTTAGGTTCAAGTTCATGTTTCCCTGCAATACTTCCTCTGGACACTTAATCAACCAAGATAAGCATAGTATAAACCAAATAACTTAAATCATAGATATAGTCAATAATATTATACTTGATTAATAACTTTGATAATCTTGATAACATAATAACAAATAACCCCAAATACAATCATAATAACAGAAAATCCTACCCCATACAGAAAATCTACCCAAACACCCAATACATCCCATAATAGCTCAGCTCAGAAACCATCAGACATCCTTCTCCCCCGTTTTGTCAACATCAGAAGGGGGCTGAGGAAAAGTGATATCAGATGGGACAAAGGGCACCATAGCAGTGGAAGGGTCAATAGGTGGAGATGATGTATGTGGTACAGAGGTTGAAGGAGGTAGTGAAGGCGACCGATCATAAGTGATATCAACATTAGAATCTGGATCGGTAAAGAGAACATGTGTATGTGGATGAGGAGGTGAGGTATGAGTGGTCTCAGGAGGCACCTCTGAAGATGAAGATGGGAAATGAGAGCGCAAGAAGGTCTCCATATCAGTTATCCTCTATGACATCTCATCCTGAGTTTTGAACATCAAGTCGAAGTTGATATTGCCCTTGTCTACCAACTTGATGACCTGTGACTCCATCTTTTCCACAAGCTTCTCATACTCAGTCACTAATTCCTTCTTCAGACTGGATACTGCTTGATTGATTGCCTCAGTCAAGTGGTAGGAAAGAGAAGCATTAAGGAAGGAAGGAGGAGGAATAGGACCTTGAGCAGATGATTGGGCCTCATCCCCTTTGGATGGAGTGGCTTCCCTCTGAGATGTGGCTTTGGTTTGACTCACCGGAAGACTGATACCCATATGAGTTAACTGAGTCTTACCAAACCTCGAAATAAGCACCCTTTCAGTTCCTTCCAAATACCATACCTTGTTTTTCATTAAGATGAAGGATACAATCTGAGGGTATGGTATGGTTGCTGATTTTGATGAAGAAAATCAAAATCTTCTCATCTCATTAAAGATAATCTCCTCAACATTCCTTTGTTGCCTGGCTAGGAAAGAGGCCAACATATAATAGTCCTTTTGTGCAAAATGGGTAAAGTTTTTAGACTTATTGACTATGCTCCAGGAATATACATAGTGAAGGATTCTGTGGGAGTCAGGCATATCAATAGGTTTAAAATTGAGAGGACCTATTGGGTCTTTTGGTCTCAAAATCTGGAAGGCTTCATTGGCAGAGAAAAAAGGTGGATCAGGGGGAGGTGCAACATATCCAAGTAGGTCATTTATGATCTTAGCATATATCATAATAAATTTTCCTCTAATAACAGTAGACACTCTTCCTCAATCAATTCACCAGACCTAGACACAATGTTATGGGTCTTCATGTTGCAATAAAAAGTTTTCATGACAATGGGTGAATATGGCATATGGATATTTAACTAGGGAGCATAGTATTGAAGATAAGGATATAAGTCCAAATGGTAATTCTTCTTCAAATAATCTAAATCCACATACACAACTGGACAAAAATGTCTATGAATATATTCATCATCAAATACCTTCTGAGACAATGCCTTTAGCTCGTCAACAATGAATCCCTCAGGAGGACGGTAATGTGATCATCCACTAGTGCTTGTGAGGCAGAAGATGCTCCTGAAGCAGTGGCACAGGATTGCCCAATATGGTGTGAACTTGAAACACCGGCTTGTGAAGCAATCTTTCCAACTATCTTATCAAGTTTGGATTTCTCCATTGCTTCCCAGAGTTGTCTGTTGAATTAATCATCAGAGGAAGAGGATGATTGTTTAGTCTCCTTTTTCTTCCCTTTTCCTTGAACCTCTTTGGATTGAGACCGGGTAACTATAGGTTCCTTGAACACCACACCCTTTGGTTTCTTTTGAGGTGGTTGGACTTTCTTTGCAATTTGAGGCTTTGGGTGAGGTTTCTTAGCTAGAGTCCTCTTTTTGGTCTTGGGCTTAGGAGGAGGTGAAGGTGAGGAAGACATTTTAGGAGATGGAAGAGTTGGTTCTGGGGTAGCAGATGCACTGGCAGCAGAATGAGTAGGAGAGGGAGAGTGAGATCTTTGAGAAATGGAGGGCATTTTAGTTCTTGGCATTGATGAATAAGAGAAAAAAAAAGCAAAACTCACAGAATTTTTGAGAGTGAAGAAAAGCAAGATAGGGCACCGAATGAGAAATGCAGAAGGCAAAAATCACCTTTTATATAAGCCTGAAGAGTTGTAACGGTGATTTGAAGCAAATGGACGCGATTGATTGAAGAGAAACGGTTGGAGGTGAAAAGTTGTGACCTTCGAGTGACGAGACACCTTGAGTGAGA
The DNA here is from genome assembly GCA_963242795.1 of Inga leiocalycina. NCBI lineage: Eukaryota > Viridiplantae > Streptophyta > Magnoliopsida > Fabales > Fabaceae > Inga > Inga leiocalycina. Next base: position 26,801,215 of record OY725329.1, on the reverse strand, counting down.
GCAGGAAGTGCGATGGTCTGAGCTTTCGCGTAACTGATATAAGTGATAGTGCTCGATCATAAACCCTAGTGCTCGAGTGATGTTCATACTGTGCTCGAGTGAAAATCTGTAAATTTTAATAAAACATGTAAAAGCGTACCTGGATTATGAATTTCTTGTTATATTTTATGTCTTTGTACTCAAATCCTCCAAAATCATTTAAGTAACCATGATTTGGATGGCTTCTGGACAAAAATTCTTTCTTTCTACTCGAGCATACACTCTTCACTTCAAGCATGTTCATATCATGCTCGAGTGAGAGTCCTTCATGCTCGAGTGAGCTCAACTCTCACTGTTGCTTTTGAGATAGACTCTTGGTATTCTAATTTCCTTTGTTAACCTCTATTTTACATATCAAGAAGCAGAGTATTTTTAACAGTGCTGTGCTCGAGCAGAGCTAATCGTGCTCGAGTGAAGTAGCTTATCACTCGGGTGACACTCTCTGTGCTCGAGTGACAGACCTGCAAAATGAATTTTACTGCTCCGATGCCAAAGTTAGTATAGTTATCATCAAAAAGAACATTTAATTAAGATATTTAACAAGAAAACTTACAATTCATTGGGATTAACCATTCCCAATTCTCTTCGAATATATAGGAATTGATCTTTTGCTATTGGTTTCGTGAAAATATCTGCAAGTTGAAGATGAGTTGGTATGAATTCCACTTTGACATCCTTCTTTTGGACATGATCCCGAATGAAGTGATGTCGAATATCTATGTGTTTGGTCCTTGAATGTTGTACAGGATTCTTGGCCAAGCTTATAGTGCTAGTGTTATCACAATAAATTGGAATATCATTTAAGTAAATTCCCAAATCTTGAAGTTGTTGTTTCAACCATAACACTTGAGAACAGCAACTTGCTATAGCTATATATTCAGCTTCAGTCAAGGATAATGAAACTATGTTCTGCTTCTTGTTGAACCAGATACTAGAGATCCTCCAAGAAATTGACATTGACCACTGGTACTCTTTCTGTTAGTTTTATATCCTCCTTGATCTGAATCTGAATATGCCATTAAATACTCGTTCCCTTTTTTCAGATACCAAAGACCAAGCTTTGAAGTATCTCCTAGACATTTAAAGATTCTTTTTACTGTCTCTGCATGTGATACCTTAGGGGCGGATTGATACCTTGCACACATTCCCACGCTTAACTGAATATCTGGCCTGCTTGATGTGAGATAGAGTAATGAGCCAATCATTCCTCTATACTTAGTGATGTTGAAGTTAGGACCTTTTACATCAGCATCCAACAATGTTGTAGAACTCATTGGAGTATCAGCTCCATTAGCATTATCTAATCCATATTTCTTCAATAATTCCTTTAAATACTTCCTCTGAGATACAAATATACCATTCTTCTTTTGTTTGATTTGAAGTCCAAGAAAGAAGTTCAATTCTCCCATCATGGACATTTCAAACTCTCCCTGCATAATCTTAGAGAATTCTTGACACATAGATTCGTTAGTGGCACCGGAAATAATATCATCAACATAAATTTGAACAATTAGAATATCATTTTTGTTATGTTTGATGAAAAGAGTTGTATCTACTTTACCTCTGACAAAACTTTGATCAAGAAGAAATTTACTTAGTCTTTCATACCAAGCTCTAGGTGCTTGTTTCAAACCATATAATGCTTTCTTAAGTTTGAAGACATGATCAGGTTTTGTTTCATCTTCAAAACCAGGAGGATTTTCTACATATACTTCCTTCATAATATAACCATTTAGAAAAGCATTTTTCACATCCATTTGATAAAGTTTAAAACATTTAATGCAAGCAAAGGCTAGGAGTACTCGTATTGCTTCCAATCTTGCCACTGGAGCATATGCTTCCTCATAATCAATACCTTCTTCTTGATTATAACCTTTGGCAACCAATCTTGCTTTGTTGCTCACAATGATTGCTGATTTATCAAGTTTGTTTTTGAAAACCCATTTGGTCCCTATAACCGTATGATCTTTAGGTCGAGGAACCAAATCCCAAACTTGATTTCTTTGAAACTGATTTAGTTCTTCTTGCATAGCAGTCACCCAATCATTGTCAGATAAAGCTTCTTCTATATTAGAAGGTTCAATTTCAGAAATAAAAGCAGAGAAAGTTACCTCATTGAAGATTCTATTTTTGGTTTTGACACCTTCATGAATATCTCCTATAACTTGATCAATTGGATGATCCTTCATATGTCTCCATGCTTTTGGTTGAGCATGATCATCGACATCTTCTAAATTTTGAAAATCATTTGTTTCAAGATCATCTTGTTTTAAAATAGATTTGTTTTTCTTAATTGAATCCATTTCTTCTTCATCAATAAGTTTTGTCTGAGATTCAATTTCATCAAATACAATATGAATAGATTCTTCAACAATACATGTTCTTTTATTGAAAACTCTATAAGCCTTACTTCTATTAGAATATCCTTGAAATATACCTTTATCAGACTTTGAATCAAATTTACCTAAGTTTTCTTTACCGTTGTTGTGAATGAAACACTTACACCCGAAGATATGTAGATGAGCAAGATTTGGCTTTCTTCCTTTGTAAAGTTCATATAGCGTCTTTCCAAGTGATTTGCGAATATATGCTCGGTTTGAGATGTAGCATGCAGTACTCATTGCATCTGCCTAGAACACTTGTGACATTTCTTTTTCATTAAGTAATGCTCTCACCATTTCTGTAAGAACTCTGTTCTTTCTTTCCACTACTCCATTTTGTTGAGGTGTTCTAGAAGCAGAGAAGTTATCATCTATTCCTTCGTTGTTGCAGTAGTTTTCAAATAATTGATTATCAAATTCTCCTCCATGGTCTGTCCTAATAGAAACAATAGAAATACCTTTCTCATTTTGAACCTTTTTGGCAAACATAATAAATTCAGCAAAAGTTTCATCTTTTGAGGCAATAAATATAGTCCATGCAAATCTTGTAAAATCATCGACAATTACTAACGTATATAAATTTCCTCCAAAACTTTTTACTCTTGCAGGTCCTACCAAATCCATATGAAGTAATTGTAAAGGTTTTGAAGTAGAAATCTCATACTTTGTTTTAAAAGAGGATTTAGTTTGTTTGCCTTTCTGACATGCTTCACAAATCATATTATCTTTGAATTTGAGTTTGGGAAGACCAACAACTAAATCTTTTCTAATCAATTTGTCAAGTTGATTCATATTGACATGAGCCAGACGCTTATGCCATAACCAACTTTCCTCTGATTGACTAAGAAAACAATTTTCTGGAGAATTTGAATTTAAATCAATAGTATAACAATTACTGTCCCTTTGAGCTTGGATCTTTGCTTTGATAGATCTTTGTTTAGTGGCAGATCTTTCTTGTTCACTATCAAGCATTCTTTTGAGTCAAAATCCACCCAGTTATCTTTGTCAGTGCTTTGACTTACGCTCAGAAGATTGTGGCATAATCCCTCAACATAATATACTCCGTTGATTTGAATACCATCGGATTTTCCTACTTCACCAATTCCAGCAATACGTCCAGATTGATTACCTCCAAATGTCACCTTTCCTCCTTCTCTAGTTTCCAGCATGGTGAACTTATTTTTGTCACCAGTCATGTGTCTTGAACATCCACTATCAATATACCATTTGTTCGCTCGAGATGCTTTGAGACATACCTAGAATAAGGTGATCAAGTTTTAGGTACCCACTCTTTCTTGGGTCCTTTGTGGTTAGTATGTGATATATGTGTCCCTTCCGGAACCCATTTATATGTTCCAATAACTTGTCCCCTTTTGAAATAACATGATGAAGTATAATGTCCTTTCCTGTTACAATAACTACATGATGCTAAGGGATTTGATGTATGCACAAAATTCCTGAAATATTTAAGATACGTTCTACTACTATTCTTCTTATATCCTTTATTCTTATTATGAGCAGAATTATATCCAATTCTAGATTTATCAAATGAAACTCTTTGAGAATTTAAAATAACTTTAAGAGTTTCTGTAACCCCCTGACTTTAAACACGTAATTATAATTCGATAACACATATTTAAATCGGATTAGAGACCATTGGATGTTTTAACCTCATTTTAAACTTTCTGTCTCACAGTAAAATTTTCACAAAACTTTCAAAACTCTTTTCCCATCCTGGTCTCAATTTCAATATTCGAATATAATTACCTGTGCAGTTAATATACATTCAATCATATCAGAGTGTATAACCGCATGCCCGGCAACTCCCGGGTTCTATACATAAAAACCTGAAGGTTTATAAGTATCCACTAGGGGATTACACAACCAAAATCGAATATAATATTCCTATTTCAAAATATACAGTAATCTCGAGTTCAAAATAAATAACCAACGTTTCCAATTCAACTATATACCCCCAACGGTCCTAATTGCTCTGGGTTGGCTGCCTCTCCTTTGAGCCACACGCCCTGTCTGAAATGTTAGTCATAGGAAAGAATGAGATTCGAGAAAATCTCAATAGTAACAAATCACTCACACAATGCATAAACACAAAGCATGTACATAAATCACAAACAGCAACAGCAGCAGCAATCTCAGAGATACATGGTTTTCACCACAAACGACAGCACTCACGGCTGTATACACAATACGACAGCTCTCGCTGTAATCATAATCATGACAGCTTACGCTGTAATCACATTAACGACAGTTTACGCTGTAAACGACAACTTGCACTGTAAACGACAACTATCACCAGCTGTAACCACAGCAGCATCAGAAATCATCATAAAACAGTGATACAACACACATACAGTGCATTACACAAAGTATAAGAGAGAGAGTCACTACCTGATCCTTTCTCGACGTTTCTTGGCACTGCGGGCTCACGAGGACGGCAAATATCAAATCCTGTAAACCAAGTTAGGGACAACCCGTCAATCTCTTTCCCAAGTTCTTTTCTCTATAATACTTTAAGTTGGTTATCATTTGAACTCTTTAGGTGACTATTCTAGGTCTAAACATATGCCTAAAGGGTTGGGAAAGGCTATACCAAAAACCACCTTTAAAAGTGTAAAATATTGATTTTTGGGGGTGGGCCGCGGCCCAAAAATCCACTGGCCGCGGCCAAGAAAATCCAGTTTCTTGGCTGAACTTCCAAAAATCATAACTAATTCCAAAAAAATCGAAATGGGGTGATTCCAAAGCCAAATGAAAGCTATTTAAGTCCTATTTCAAGGAAAAATATTGGCCATTACTGGAAAGCACCAAAAAAGTCCAGATTTACCAAAAACCTAACATTGTGCCAAAACAGAGTCCAGTTTTGATGCCAAATTTTGGACAGTTCAAACTCCCAGCTCACAAAGCGAAATGACACAAAATTTATGTCCATTTTGAAGCTTGGGAAGTGAACTTCAAAACTGGAAAGTTTCATAATTTTCTAACATCATTAGCCTATTCAAAACTCCCACACAAAAAGACTGCCCAGCACAGACCTTCAATGGACAGATTTTCCAGATTTTCACATTTGATCCCAAATGATTCCCATTCCAACCAAAACACCATTCTCACACAACTTTGCTCAAGAAAACCATTGGAATCATCAAAATGACCAAATTCAACTCCCATTGACATATTACACAACAACCACAACATGTCTCACAATGTCACAACACAATTCACACATTGCCACACTTTCCAACCCAAGTTCCCAAATCAATTCCAATGGCCAAAATGTTCAACAAAAGACCAAATTCTACACAGCACATAAACCAATTCATTCCATTCGAAAATTGCACAAAATCAGGGCAAATTCATAAATTCTCAATACTCAACCAATGATTACAACAACTATACCAAAATGCTTCTAATTCTTACATCTTCTTCTTCCTAAAGCCAATTCTTCAATTCTCCAACTTCCAAATTTCCACAAGTTCTCAAACTTCACCAACCAAAATTCTGAAACCATAGGAATATAGCCCTCAACCTCATGAACAACATTAATGAAAGACACTTGAACATATGAAGGCATTAACTTACCAAAAACTCAAGCTTTTCTCTTTCTCTTTCTTGCTTGTTCTTGGCGAAAAATGGAGGAGGATGAGAGAGAAAAATGAGATATTGATGATGATGATTCATTTCCTCACATATACATAAATCGACTAGGAAGAGAAAAGAAAGAGAAAATGGTTTGAAAGTTTGACTTTAATCTAAGGGTCCTTATTTTGACACTCGGCACCATCTTGTTCTCCCTTCTATGATTTCACATACATTTGCATGCACAAGATTCCACCTCTTGGTCTTTCAATCTTAGCCATTAATCTTGATTACTAAGGAGTGTTCTCAATGGTATCTAACCAGTTGGTCGGTAATTTACCGTTTTGCCCCTGATTATCACAATGCACGATATATACTTCAAAAGTGCTCAATTAATATTAATTACATTATTTTGAAGTTATTAATCCTTGATTACAATCCAGGATATTACAGTTTCACTTCCCTTAGTAAATTTTTCAACAATTTTTGTTAAATCACTTATTTTCTTATCTTTCTCTTTACACATTTCACATGATGATATGACAGTACCTTCTAATTCTTTTACTTTCTTCTTATAACTAACCATTTCTTTAGCAACTTTGATGAACTCTGTATGCAATGCATTATATTCAGATAACAATTCATAATAAGTAGGTTTAGAATCACTTACCTCAGAGTCTGATTCTTCTTCCTTGGCTACCAAGCACAGATTTGCTACTTCGTCATTGTCACTTTCTTCGTCTGACGAACTATCACCCCATATAGATGATATATATGCTTTCTTTTTCTGCTTCTTTTTGTCTTTGTTTTTGAAGCATTCAGATTTGATGTGTCCAGGTTTCCCACATTCATAGTATACTATCTGTTGTTCTTTATTTTCTCTCTTGCTTGGTCCACCTTGATAATTTTTGAAGTTCTTTTGACCTCTTCTGTAGAATCTCTTGAATTTTCTCACGATTATTCCCATTTCATCATCATTAGGGACATCTTCATTCTTGGAAGATTCTTCTTCCTCTTTGATAGCTTTAAGTGCAACTCCCTTTTTCTTTTTATCATCAAACTCTTCAAGTTCCTTTTTGAACCTCAACTTTCCTTCATACTTGAAAAGACTCCCAAAGAGGGCAGCTACGGATCTCATAGATTCTCCTTTAGCTTCTTCGATAGCTGTCACCTTCGATTCCCATTCTTTCATAAGAATATTAAGAATCTTTCTTACCTGGGAATTTTGATCAAACGATTTTCCAAGAGCAGATAATTGATTAACAAGATGAGTATACCTGAGTTCGAATTCTGATAAACCTTCTCCAGGTTTCATACGAAATAGGTCATATTCTGTAATTAGAGTATTGACTCTATTTTCTTTGATTTTGGATGTACCTTCGTGAGCAATTTCAAGAGCATCCCACATATCTTTGGCAGTTGGTAGAGTACATATTCGAAAATATTCTTGTTGACTAAGAGCACTCTGTATCATTAAAATAGCTTTACTATTTAATGTTACTAACCTTTTATCATTCTCGTCAAACTCATCTGGGCTCTTTTTAACGGCTCTATCTTCAATTTTCTTCATTGGAACATAGTCACCATCTTGTATAACATTCCACAAGCCGTACTCGTTAGCCATCACAAACACTCTGAATTTAGCTTTCCAGAACGAAAAATGTTCTCCAGCAGAACCAGGAGGTCTAGTGATTAAAGCTCCATCTGGAAGAATGTTTTCACCCATTATTTCCATTTATCGGATCCTTCTCAAGCTGTTAGGCACTTCGGAGAAGACCTCGCTCTGATACCAAATGAAAGAGGCAAGCTTCACCCAAGAGGGGGTGAATTGGGTGATGTTATAAATTTTTCGCTTGATATGGTGATATAAAAAATATAGTAGATAGAGTAGAGTGAGAAGATTTGAACATAAAGAGTTTTACTGGTTCGGCCTAACAACCAGGCCTACGTTCAGTCCTCAGAGATCAAGACCTACTGAGATTTTCACTATACCTCCAAGATTCAATGGGCTCTTAGAACACTACAAAACAACAATTGTCCTTGAAAGGACTACGAGCAGAAATATTCTCTCACTAAGAAAATTTCTCTCCCCTTACGACAAGTCTTATATGCAGAAAAACAACCTATGACCTTTCTCACTTGCTTATGTATACAAGACTTATGAGTAGCAACGTTCTCTCCTGCTTACACCACTGTAAGTCTTACGAGCAGCAACGTTCTCTTCTGCTTGTATCTTATAAGTCTTATGAGTGGAAGGTTTAACAAGGAATTCTCTCAACTGCTTCTCTCGTAAGGAAATCCACCCTCTCAAGGTTCCAATACCTTGAGATCAAATGGAAATAGAATTTGAATTATATGAAGACTCTCTTACAGAGTAAATAAATGAACACTGAAGATCAATGTGTATACAGAGAAAATTGTGAATATCAGAGACTCGTGTATATGCTTGTGAATTTCTTGTGCTTCGTAGTACTTGACTATCTCTGAATCTTAGTATGTATAAATGTTTAGTTTTTGCCCGTTTTAAGTAACCATCATTGAGGAGCAGGGCTTTGTAACTGTGGAATGACACGCGCATGTTTGAATATTCAGAATGCGGTAGGTACGTGCGTGCTTGTTGTAATGATGTTGTCGCCGTTGTTTGACTTTCTTTGTCTCAGTTTATTTCAAACATTCATCCTCCTGTATCATACTTATAATACATTCAAAATGATGTTAAACAATGATAATAAGTAATGATGAGATGAATAAATAACATTAAAATATATTCGGATTGAATGTTGTGAGACTTGGTGAATTTGGTAATCTGGCAGAGCATCACTCGAGCATAAATGGGCTCACTCGAGTGATATCGAGATTTTACTCCTTGGTCTTCAGTTTTAGGTCTGTGCTCGTATAAGATTTCAGAGAGATAGAATTCTCACTCACGAGTGATGTGGGGTCTCACTCGAGCACAACTGCTTCTGCTCGAGTGACCTTGTATTTTCCACTGGGAGTTTCTTCTCGGGACAACACTCGCATATCATTTTAACAAGAGTGAGATATTGCACTCACAGGTGATGTGGTCCCTCACTCGAGCACACATACTCCTGCTCGAGTGAGACGAATATTCTCAAGAAATATGCCCTCAATACCAACACTCACATCAAGATTTGAGAGGGATAGATTTATCACTCGCAGGTGATGTGGTCCCTCACTCGAGCACACAGACTCCTGCTCGAGTGAGAAGAATATTCTCAAGTAATATACCGTTTATACAAGCACTTGCATCAGATTTGGAGAGGGATAGATTTTTCACTCACAAGTGCTGATGTGTCACTCGAGCATGTGAAGCTATGCTCGAGCATACTTTCATTTCTCTGAACTTCATGACTCTCAGCAAAATACTCGCAGTCCCTTTCTCGAGTACAAAGCACTCATGCTCGAGCATTGATCTCTCTGCTCGAGTGCATCAAGAGAGAATTCCAATATTTGCTCTCGACAAAGCACTCGCAGACCTTCACTCACATGTGCTCGAGTGAAAAGGCTTCTCTGCTCGAGTGCTGTCTCCAGTGCTCGAGTGAATCATTGAAGAATAACAGTGGCATGCCTCTCAGGTAAACACTTTCTGGCTATCACTCGCACCTGCTCGAGTGCTAGACTCATGCTCGAGCAAACCAGTTCATTTTGACAGCAAACACCATAGAATATTGTTATATGCATTTGGTAACTTTGTAAACATTTCTTAGACTTATAAAAACATGATTTGTACACACTTGACTTTTGTTATCATCAAAACTTGGGACCTAACAGGTAGAGGGAGCGAACCTGAGGTGTTGGCTCTTAGAGATCGAAAAGCCCTAAATCGAAAAGGTATGATTCTTCCTAGCTCTATTTAAATGCCATTGATAGATCCTCGTTTGGGATTGGCAAAATTTTTTAAATTCTTCCACTGTGCCTGCCGATTCCAACAAGCAGGACATATCAAATCAGAATGTCCACTTTACCTAAAGAATAAAGAAAAGAAGAAGAGAAAGTTTGGGAAGAAGAAGGCCTATGTCTCTGTAATATGGGGAGATAGTTCTTCAGAAGAATTTAGTGATGATGAAGAGGTTGCCAATAATGTTTGGTAGCATAAGAAGAAGAATCAGACACTGAGCAGGCAATGGATTTTGAACCTACCTATGAAGAGTTACAATATGAATATAGTACTTTACATTCTGAATTTGTCAAACTAGTTAAGGAGTTGGTAAGGTAAAAAAAAATTTTAAACTTCTTGAAGATCAAGTCAATAAGTAATCTGATGATCCTTGTCTAATGTGCTAAGAAATGGAGAAAAAGAACACTAATCTTACTAAGACACTTGAGAAATTCACCAAGGAAAGTGATTTAGTTCTTTCAAATTTATCTTGAAAGCTCAGAGGTGCACAAAGGGATTAGATATGATCCAGACCTTGACAAAAAGAAGGGTAAGAAGAAGAATGGTGGTCAAGCCTATCTCAATTATTTTCAGTATTCTGTGCATGTGTCTAATCCTTTTACATATTGTAATTTTTGAAACACAAAAGGACACTATACAACTTCGTGTTACCACAGAAAGGAAGGAATCACTGGCACCTATAAATAGGTCCCAAAAAGATTACATGTGCCAAGAGTGATTTATATTAACCACAAAGGACCCAGAAAGCATGGGTACCTAAAACTTGATTGTGTCCTCTTATAGGTCTATCTTAAGGCATCAAAGACAAAAAAATGGTGCATTGACAGTGGATGCTCGAGATACATGATTGTGACAAGAACAAATTCACTATGATAGAACCAAAAGAAGGAGGCAAGGTCAACTTTAGAGGCAATCGATCTAGGAAAATTGTTGGGATTGGTAAAGTAGACAAGAAAAATGAAGTACAAGTCAAGGATGTCTACTACATAGAAGGATTATGCCACAACTTACTCAGTGTAAGCCACAACGCTAACAAAGACAATTGGGTCATCCTTGATTTATAAGAATGCCTCATTATGGGCAAGAAAGATCTGCAAATCAATAAAGGTGATCTCAAGGTCAAGATAAAAGCCTCAAGACATGGTAACTGCTATGCTCTTGATATAAATTCTACTGTCACTAGAAATTGTTTTCTAAGTAATGCCAATGAAAGTTGGTTATGGCATAAGAGACTTGCTCATATCAATATGAACCAACTAGTAAAATTAATAAAAAATGATTTAGTTATCAGTCTTCCTAAACTACAATTTAAAGATAATGTAGTTTGTGATTCTTGTAAAAAGGGGAAATAAATAAAGTCCTATTTCAAATGAAAGAAGGTTGTCTTAATGGAAAAACCACTCCAACTACTCTACATGGATTTAGTTGGAAAGTAAAGAGTTTTGGTGGGAATCTTTACACGTCAATGAAAGTTGACGACTATCTAGATTTTCTTGGCCAATATTTCCTTCCATGAAAGATGAAACTTTTGATGAATTTGTTATTTTTTCCAAAAAGGTCCAAAATGAGAAAGGTATGCCTATTATGTCTATTAGAACCGATCATGGTGGAGAATTTGAGAATCAAGCCTTTAGAGAATATTGTGATGCAAATAGAATTAACCATAACTTTTCAACTGCAAGAACTCCACAACAAATTAGTGTAATTGAAAGAAAGAATAGAGTTCTCATAGACATAACTAGAGCAATGTTGAATGAGAAATAAGTATCATAAGTATTCTGAGTAGATGCAATGAGCATAACATGATACATACCCAACAGAGCCTATATCAGAACAATTCTTGGCAAGACACTGTATGAGCTATACAAAGGAAGAAAACCTAATATGGCTTATCTACATGTGCTTAGATGCAAGTACTTCATCTACAATAATGGTATAGATAATCTTGATAAATTCAATGTTAAGTTTGATGAAGGCTTATTTCTTAGTTATTCAAATAGAAGTAAAGCATATAGAGTTTTAAATAAACATACATGTGTTATTGAAGAGTCTATTCATGTTGTGTTTGATGATATTGAGTCTCAACCAAATTCCAATAAGGAAGAACTAGAGATAGTTCATAAATTAGGAGACTTAGCCATTTCAAATTCCTCTACCCCTCAAACTGAAAAAGTGGAAGATGCTTTTGATGTTGATCATAATCAAACCCAACCTAAAGCTTGGAGATATATTAAAGATCATCTTATATACCAAGTTATAGATGATGTTAGAGAATAAGTGAAAACTAGGAATAAAGTCCTAAATGAAGTCAATTTCTTTGCATTTATTTTTGAGATTGAACCCTCAAGCACTAAGGAAGCCTTATCAAACAATGATTGGGTATTAGTAATGCAATAGGAATTAAACCAATTTGAAAGAAATCAAGTTTAGGATTTGATACCCTATCCTAAAGACCATCCAGTCATTGGCACCAAAGGGTTTTCAAAACAAACTTGACAAATCCGTAACCATTATCAAAAACAAGGCAAGACTGGTGGCCAAAGGCTATAATCATAAAGAATGAATTGATTAATGTGAAACCTATGCTCCAGTAGCAAGATTAGAGGCCATACGAGTACTCTTAGGCTTTGCTTGCAATAATGGATTCAAACTCTATCAAATGGATGTCAGAGTGCTTTCCTAAATGGTTACATCATGGTAGAAGTTTATATAGAACAATCACATGGTTTTGAAGATGTAACTAAGCTTGATCCTGCCTTTAGAATTAAGAAAGCACTTTATGGTCTCAAACAAGCTCTAAGTGCTATGTATGAATGTCTCAGTAAGTTCCTCCTTGATCAAGGCTTTGTTAGAGGCAAAGTAGACACAACATTATTTATCAAACATAAAAAACCATGATATTTTAATTGTTCAAATTTATGTTGATGATATTATTTTTAGTGCTACTAATGAATCTCTTTGTTAAGAATTTTCTAAGATAATACAAGGAGAATTTGAAATGTCTGTGATTCAATAATTAAACTTCTTCCTTAGATTGCAGATCAAGCAAAGCAAGAATGGAATATTTGTCTCCCCAACCAAATATCTCAAAGAACTTCTTAAGAAATATGGTATGGACCATGCTAGTAGAGCCGGCACACCAATGAGCTAAACAAATGTATTAGATTCTAATGTCAAAGGACTTGGTTTCAACATCATTAAATATTGAAAAATGATTGGTTCACTGCTCTATTTGATAGCAAGTAGACTAGACATTCAATTCAGTGTTGGCATGTGTGTAAGATATCAATAAGCATCTAAGGAGTCACATACTGAGACAGTAAAGATACCTGGCTGACATAGCTAAACTTGGTATTTGATATGCTAAAGGTGGCAATGAATACTTGATGGCATACTCTGATTTTGACCATGGAGGATACGAGAATGATAGAAAGAGTAACAATTGTCAATGTCAATTCCTTGGTGGTTCCATAGTATCATGGTTCAATAAGAAGCAAAACATAGTGTCACTATCTTCCACTGAAGCTAAGAACATGGCCGCTGTAAGTTGTTGTGCTCAAGTCTTATGGTTGAAACAACAACTTCAAGATCTAGGCATCCACCTAAAGGAGATACCAATCTATTGTGGCAATACAAGCACAATAAGCCTAGCCAAGAATCCTATTCAACATTCAATAACCAATCATATTGACATGAGATATCACTTTATTAGAGAGAATGTGCAAAAAAGGATGTCAAAGTGGTTATTATACTTACACATCTTCAATTGGCAAATATCTTTACTAAACCATTGGCCAAAGATCAATTCTTGTACATATAAAGAGAATTGGGAATTGTAGATCCCAATTAATTGTAAGGAAATTATTTTAAATCTTGTATTTTAATTGTTTATATTGTATATATTTTGAACTAATTTAAACATCATAGTGTCTAGATAGTTGTTTTGCAGGAAGGTAAAAAGTTAACTATTTGTAGGTACTAAAAATAGAGGTAAACAGAGTCACCATCACTACCACATCACTATGATGATGTTTGCTAGTGATGACCAACATCACTCGAGTGACCACTTAAGTGATGATAGAAGCAGTGCCAAAGAAGTGAGATGAATACTTGAGTGATCACCACTATGTAGTTAAAGCAATCTTTGATGATCTCAATATTGAGCCTATAAAATCAATAAACGATGGAAAATGGATTACTCCTTCAACTAGGATATATTTTTAGTAATTACATGATTACTTGAATGAAGTATTATGTTTACACTCTATCTTGATTTTTTGGGCATCATCACTCGAGTGACCACTCAAGTGATGGTAGAACATGATCACTCAAGTCACTGCTTGGTGATGTCGAGGCCAAGGGCTTTTTATGTGTATTGGCAATCTTATTTCTACAAAATCACTATGAGTTCTACTATTAATGCTTTGATGACAACTTTTCACAATTTGTTCCACACATCATCCCCACAAAAAACCCTCAAAAAATTACTTCAAATCTCCTCCAAAAATCTTCCTAAATTCCTAGCCCTACTGTTTGACTATCATAAGAAGCAAAAGAAAGAAATTGATATTCTGGGCACTTGGTGAGCATGGCAAGAACAAAGATCACTATTTTTGAAGGAGAGGAACCATCTTGCTCTCTATCACTCCTTCCAGAAAAGAAATCAAAGAAAAATGACAAATCCAAGTCGGAAAAGCACCCTAGCAAAATGTTAAAGCCCAAGCTCCTCCAAAACCACAACCTGAGGTTATAGGCATTGTGATTTAAGAACCAAGAGCAACTCATTCAATGACAAGAGCCACTTGAATGAGTCTAATAGATAGAGGGAAGTCAAAAGCCCCTCCTACTCCACCTGGTTCTGACTATGACTCAAGAACACCTTCATGGACTAATCAGGATAAACAAGAGGCAAGATACAATGCAAGGATAAATAAAGTAATGGCCAACATACTTGACAAAGCACTAAGTTCCAGAATTCCAACTAGGCCAAGGTAGTCAAACTAGTAGAACAGTACTAGACCTTCTTCTAATCTATCTCCACTAATTGGGCCTCCTGAGGTTGAAGCTAAGGAATGAGGAGAGAATGAAGAAGAAGTTGAAGAAAATATCTGGTGGCACCTCCAGGGTTTCATGCTGATAAAATCCATGACTCAGAAATTCAAGATCCACTTTGCAAAGAGAAAAATTTGTAAGATGTTTTATGTTAATTGGCAAGTATTATTAGAAACTTTAAAGCTAGACTTGTTTTCTTATCTTGGTCAGTATATTCCCAGGTTATCTTTTCATTTACCTTACCACTCAAAAGCTGTGACACATTTCTATGGTTACCTTGAACCTGTTAAAGATTGCTCTGATAGTGTGTTTGTGATTGAAGAAGAGTTAAAGACCACTATGAGAGGGAAAAAGTTTTTCAGTCCACTACAGAAATCACTTGCAGTGTTCAATTAGGGGCAAATGTACAAAATCCTAAACCTAGAGAGCCTATGTAGATTCTCAATTTCAAGCTAAGTGTTATGTGTGATCTCTATTGGATTATCTGGTATATATACACTTAGGCAATGCTGAACAAATCCAATAACTTCATCCATTTCATAGACTAAGATTATATGACTGAGCAAGGAAGAAAAACATTCTAATATCAAGAGTTACAAGAATACCTTTACTAAGTTTACTCTAATGCCCAATCCTCGATTGACCTCTCCTTCCTAAAGGAAAATGAGATTTGGTACTTAGAACCAAATGAGTCTTTAGTAAGATTACCACAATTTAGACATCATTAAATTAGGAAGTTGGGAATTAAATTGCCTCTGAGATATACTCTTAACACTACTCCTAAGAAAAGGAAGATACCAGAGTCTGAGACTATGAAAGAGCAATTGAAACTGAATGACACTCAATCTTCTGCACCAGTTGCCTCTACCGCATGTTCCTTCCATGTATCTACCATACAAATGTATTTGAAGGAAATTCTTCAAGGGTTTCATGTGCATCTAGCTAACACAAATGTTGAGTTTATCACACATATTGGTCATAAGATGGGACAGATGTATAAAGTGATAAATCAGAATCACAAGGCCATGCTTGTTTATAAGAAAGCCCAAACACAGATGTTGGTTGTAACACCTTATTTCTGTAATTGTTCTAATGAGTTTTATGCAGCAAATTCAAACCACAAAATGATATTTTTTGCAAAAGTGTTTCAATTCCCAACCTCAAGACAGGATTTGAACCTGTGGTTGACTGATTTTTTAATAATAGTTTAAAACTTTTTAAAATGATCATAAAGTAGCTCATAATTCTTAGTGACTCATCGTCTCTTAATTTCTTTTATAAATATTGAAGTACTTCTATACCCATTCTTAGTTTATTCATATACAAATATACAACAAAGTGTTTAAGTTTAATACATATATAGTGCATTACACTTCAATCTTTGATTCTCCTTTATATTTCCCCTTTACATATATTCATGCATTCTTCACATGTACTCATCATACTTTTTATGGTTGGGTGAGGGAGAGTGAGATTTGAGGGAATCTCAGTAGCAAACTTTGCTAACTATACATGTAAGAAACAAGCTTCATGCATAACATGTTTGCTTAAATAAATTCATGCTAGCATAATGACATACTTGCATGCTCAATGCTTTACACATTACACCTGTGACCATAACACAAGTAAAAACAGAGCTTCAATCATTCATACATGCTTCATACCATTCATCAAAACAATTAAAAACATCAATACATAAGTATACTTATCAACCGAATGCAAGTCAGGAAAATTTTACTACATTTTGGACTTATGCCCTCTTCTTGTGCCCTTTTCTTCTAACCATTAAAGTTTCTTACAAAGACTTCCATTTATTCTTCTTTGTCATCTTATGGCCCTAGATAAATAACTACATTATTAGAGCCATGACAAATGAACATCCAAGGTGGCTACACTAGCCTTAAGTGCTAATCTTTAGCCTTGGAATTCAACTTTATTTCAATTTACCCAAGTACTAGTACATATCTCTACCCTTGGATTTCAAGCTTATTACAATCCATGAAAAGCACTAGCACTTATTTCTACCTTTATAGTTCACATTTATTACAAAAATACCCTTACTTTCTTATTTTTGCATAATAGCCAAGTAGAATTTTCAACCAATTTTGAAAATTCATATCATGGTCTAGGAATATCTAATTATGGTGGTTCAAAATTCTATATGAAGCTCTTTAAGTCTACTTTAAGGGAAAAATATCTCCCTCTGCCAATTACATGCACACAATTCCAGAATCCTCAATCAATCCTCACTATTCCCGGATTTGTTATAAACTCAATGCCTAAATTTTAAAAATTCATATATCTTAATATACTAACCCAAATGGCATATATTATGTATCAAATTAAAGCTTATAGTGTCTACTTTCATTCTAAAAAATGTCATGTCCATTAGACCATATTTGGACATTCAAAATCAGGCCACAAAAAAACCTGACTCTCAAAAAACATAATTTGGTAGCACTACTTCAATTCCAAATTTAGGGTTTTCTATCTAACCCTTCTAAAATCATACTCACAACCTACTCCCATACAATTGTGCATGAGGAATCCATTGGTGACCTTAAATTTACCAAAATCATACTCCTTCTTGCTGCCCTACATCTAACCAAAACTAACCTCCCAAACCAACAATTACCAAGTTTGTAATTTAATCATCAAATTAGTCTAATATGCTCTTTGAACGTCATATGACATCATTTAGATGATCAAAGCACCATGAAATACTAAAACCATAAGACAACAAAAATTAGGGTAGCCAATAAACCAAAATACTCAACCAATCAACCCAATACTTGGTTCAAATTGAAGCTTAGACTCACCTCTTTCATTTTCTAGGGCTTATTCTTTGTTTCTCTAACTTTGGTACTTTTGTGGCAGCTCAAAACTCCTTCTATTGAGAAATAAAATCCATAGAAATAAAGCTCTTAGTGAGAGGAACAATGCTAGAGAGGTTATTTGAAAGGTGAAAATGAAGGTAGAATACCTACCTTGCTTCTGTGTCTTCAATTTCTACACTTTCTCTTTGCTCTTCTTTTTTTTTTGCTCTTTTTCCTTTAGTTTGAATAAAATTTTTGTGTGCAAATGAGGAAGTGTGATGTTTTAATATCCATTCCATGCCTCCTCAATTTACTTGGGCATAAATCACACAAAGGAATAAAGAAAAGTTCATGTGTCTTAATCTTATGGTGTCTACAAAAGCAATTGAGTTAATTAACCAAAGATAGTTTGGTTAAATTGCAACTCACTCATTCTCTCTTTCTTCTTGGCTTTAGATGAAATATCATTCAAAAAGGGTTGTTGACAAAAAATGCTCTTGTATTAATGCCTTTTGGTCAAGCTTTTAACTTAATCAAAAGTCAAGACCATGTGACTTTTCCTTCTTTTCTTCTTTTGCTTCTTTTTTGACTTGTCAATGGTTATGGTTTAATTTCATATTCTCTTCCCTTTTTCCTTGGTCTTAGACATCCAACATGAGCAAAAGTTAGGAGATATATTAATTGAATTCTCTCTCTTCCTTGCTCTTATGTCTTAGCCACTATATTTGACCAAAGGGTAAGGATTTGTTGACCAAGCTCTTCTTTTTTCCCTCTCTTTTGTACTTGGACATTTTTTATCATAAAGGGAGTGAGTTGATTTGCTTTTTCATTCTAATAATTACTTCTTACTTTTAAAGAGCAAATCTTGGCCCTTCATTTTGCCTTACAACTTTAACCTCAAGATCAAGTGCCAATTGTCTCTTTTGCCCTTAATCATGGCAATATTAATTATTTTTCCATTAATTTTTTCTTTCTTTTTATTTTTCATTCTTTCTTCTTCCTGGATGTCATTTCTTCTTCTTTGGGATCCAAGCTAGGCTTTAGATGCTTTTTGACTTTAGATAAAGGAATTAGGTATTTTCCTTTGACTAATTGGAACTAAATATCATACTTAATTCCAAATTCGTCTCTAAAAGTCATTATGGCTCTTGGACGGACATTGTTGTGACTCTTGCTAAACTGGGGCTTAACAGTCTACTTAATTTAGTCTTAATCTCAAGCTTCTAGTTCCAAAATTCAGGATATTACATTGCTTGAGTTTGGGATTATGCTAAGATCCCTCAGTGAGAGGTTAGATGCTCTAGTCCCTAGCCAGTCCTAACCTCTACAACCTATACCTGTTTCTTATGCACTTACTCAACTTACACATGACACTACTTATAATCATGCTCCTTTGACTACTCCTTAGGACTTTGTGCTCTTCACTACGCATGATCCAGAGTCCTCCACCCCCATCAATGTCACCCATGGCTAGCCTAACACTCTGTAACCTCCTACCTTGATAGCCATTAATATAGTTTGAAAATAGTCGTAAAATAAACAAGAGACTAATTGTTAATTCAAAACTCAATAGAAGTCCTGACTTTAAGATAGGATTTGGACCTGTGCTAAAGTGGGTTTTCAAAAACTTTTCAAAACATGATTAATACGGTCTCACTTCTACTTTTTGAATCTATTAGGCTTGTTTGGTTTTGTTCCATTCATAATATCAGAGTGAATAACAAAATTTCCTAATGGATTCCTGGGCTTCATTCATTCATTAATAAGAGTTTACAGGGCATGATCGCCTATTCTCAATTTCCCCTACCGGGGATTACATACAATTATACAATTCTACGGTAGATACATCCACCATCACTACATAGAACTTATAACTACCATATATACATTTATCCAAAAGTATAATAACCAACTAACAAAACTCTAATCTCCTTGCCGGGAGCACTAGCCACCCTTCGTCACTTGTTTCTCCTTAGATCCGCTTACCCTGGCTATAGATTAGTCATTGGAAAGAGTGAGATTCATAGGAATCTCAGTAGTAACGCTTTCACTCATATGATATATAACAAAAAAAGTATGTAAGCAATTATCACAAAGCAACAACACAACAGCATCCACAGCAGGAGTCATATTCATGAATTTCATGACATAAATGATAGTTCTTACGATTGTATTTTCAATAATTACAGCTTTCACAATTGTATACACATTCATCCCACCATGTGGCCTTTACACTAGCTTTCTTTGAATTCACAATAACGATAGCTTTCGCTGTATACAATTTATCCCACCATATGCCCTTCACGACAGCTTTTACAATATTCACAATAACGACAGCTTTTGCTGTATACACAATACGACAACTTTTGCTATATTCACAACAGCCGTCACATTCATCACGATTCAATTATTAGCATAAACATACAAGTATTATACTTGATATAAGAGAAAGTATCACTACCTTATTTTTTCCATTCGTGCTCAGGCACCAATTTCTCACGCTCAGGGCGGATGACAAGTCCTATAAATCATTATCAAGGATGATGAGCTATTCCTTATTCAATTCTCAACTACAAAATAATTAGGGTTGGTTGTCATTTGAGACCTTTAGGTAGCTACTAGAAACTCAAACAAAAGCCTAAAGGGGTAGGGAGGACTAGACTAAACATCACCTATCAATATTTTAAAGTGTAGGATTTTGTGGGTTGGCTGTAGCCAAGATCCGCTCTGGTCGAGGCCAAGGGAAGGTCAGAAACTTTTGGGCCATGGCCAAGAACCCTTTGGGCATGGCCAAGAAGTGACCTGTTTCTTGGTTGACTTTCAACGACTATAACTTTTCGGACACACACCAAAATGACACAAACTTTAGATCATTTTAAAGATTGCAATGTGTACTACAAAATTGGAATTTTTCATAAAATTTTAACATAATTTTCTATTTCAAAACACCATGCAAAGTAGCTCCCCTGCACAGAATTCTCATTTAACAGAATTGCAGAATTTTTAGTTTTTCAACAAATGTTTCCAAAAGTTAGAATCCACCAACGGGGCTACTCCCCACACAATTTTTCACATACAATCCAATGAAAACATCATAATAACCAAATTCCTATTCCTTTCAAAAGCTTTACTCTAGGGCAGAAATCCAACAAAACATACAAAATGTCTAAACTTTCCATTCAACCCTCAAATCAATTTCAAACATCCAATGGACATCACATGACACCATAACCATCAACAAAACACCATGAACTCACTAAAACCCTATATACACGAAAATAGGGAAAAAAATCCACAAGTTCAAATACTCAACTAATGACCACAATATATATGTCAAAAGGTTGCTATTGCGCACCTCTATCACTTTATCTTTCTTGCTCTTTGATTCACCAGCCACTTGCTTTTCTTGGATTCACAAAACACCTCCTATTGAAAATCTAAAACCATAGGATTGAAACCTTTCATCAAGAGGAATAAGATTAGAGAAAACGTTTTGAGCAATAGAGGTTATCTACAAGGTAAAAATCTCACCTTAAGCTTGAACTTCTTTCTCTTTCCTTTTCTATGGCTTGGATGACTTAGAGCTTAGAGATGGAGTGAGAAAAGATGATGAGTGATCATATTTTTCAACCCCTCCCCATGCCTTAACCAACTTTGAGAAGAGAGGAGAGAGGGAAGAGAATTTTAAAAATTAACTATCTGACTTTTGACAATTTGACTTCAATCTAATAGTGCTAAATGTCTCTATCTTGTAACTTTTCCATAAAGCAAGTAACCATGTAGTTAATCTAACTAATTCCACTGGCCATTTAGTCAAACCACTTACTCTTTTAGCTATTAGTCAATTTCCTCTTTGGGTACTGACTAATTGGCAGATAAATTTTCTTTCTTCCCATTTTGCCCCTGACTGGCAATTTCAATTTGTTAGATCTCATGTGTTTTGATGATAGCAAAGATTGGATCAATAATATAAAAGGATTTGATACTAAAGAAAAGAATTTGAACAAAGTAACTAAATGGCGTACAAAAGCTTTACTTGAAGTAAGCACTGGAGTAATGAAGAAGAACTGAGAGATAAAGCATAGGAAAAACATCACTGGCAAAAATTTGGAAGAAGTTACTCAAGGGGTTACTCGAGTAATCTGCAAAGTTATATGAACCATTATTCGAGTAACTACTCGAGTAAAAACATGAGAAAAGGTATTACTCGAGTGGCCTCTCGAGTAACCATTTGATAAAACTATTTACTCAAGGGACTACTCGAGTAATGTGCACGATCACTCAAGTAGCCACTTGAGTAATGAAGTCTATAAAACATGATTTTAATCCCATGTTTATTAATTTGTTTTCTATATAATTAACCCTTTATTGTATTAGTATTCTAAGTACATTTACAGAGAAACAATGAAGAGATCATGCTATAAGTGGAAAGTCAAATAAAACGTTCGAGCGCTCACCTACCGCAAATGAATAGTTTTCAAATTTGAATAACGGTCAATCGTAGCTATGCAACTCTAACAGACAAGTTGAAATTGTTCCAACAACTATCACAAGTCATCTATATATATGGGAACATTCAACATGCAACAGACAACATACATTAGACAATACAAGAACTGATAACACACATTCAATACTTTCTATTTTTCTTATACTCATTATTTATACTTCAGTGATTATTCATTTACTTTATGTGAGAGATTTTCATTACAAACTCAATATTCATTATTTAGACAACTTAAGGTTGTGGAACCTTGAGTTAGGGATTTGATTACAACATGTAAGGGGAGCGAGTGTCCAGGTGAAGGAACTTGCTATGTACTGAGGTGCCAAGAACCCATTGAATCTTGAAAGATATAGTAAAACTCTTAGAGAAGCTCTGAGGACTGGATGTAGGTTAAAGTGGTAGTGATCGAACAATATAACTTCTGGTGTACACTTTGGTGATATTTCTCTTAGCTCTTAACTGCTTATATTTCTAGTCAATTTTTATATACGCAATGAAATTTCTGTTATCACCCAATTAACCCTCTTCTTGGGTGAAATGCTTGCACTAACATTTGCTATCAGAGCATAGGTCTTCTTGTTAAGGTATAGCAACCTAAAAAGGATCCAATGACAAGTATGGGTGAAGGAATTCTTCCTGATGGAGTTTCTATTACCAGAACTCTAGGTTTCAATAGCGAACACTTCTCCTTTTGGAAAGCAAAGTTCAAAGTATTCGTAATGGCTATAGAATATGGATTATGGGATGTGATTGAAAGTGGAAACTATCAACCTGTAAAAGTTGTAGATTCTTAAAGAATTCCTAAAATACTAGCAGAATATGATGAGAATGATAAGAAACTCATCACTCTTAATAGCAAGGCAATTCTGATGATTCAAAGCCCTTTAAGCTAAAATGAGTACTTCAAGATCTGCACACTTTCAACAGCTAAGGAAATATGGGAAGCCTTGGAAATAGCTCAGAAAGGAACTTCAGGAATAAAGGAGAATCGGATCAATACTCTGGTTACTAAATTTGATTTACTTCAAATGAAATCAGGTGAGTCAATAGCTGAATTCTAACTTAGATATACTCATCTTGTTAATCAACTTGCAGCACTTAGGAAAGTCTATGATCAACATACCCAAGTATGAAAGATTCTGAATATTCTTTCTAAAGACTGGGAGGCCAAAGTCACTGCTATTGAAGAAGCAAAAGGTGAATCAATAGGATCGGTTTCTTTTCTATTCAGAAGTCTTTCTGAATATGAAAGTAAACTAAAATTCAAACAAGAACTAGACAACATTAGTGACAAGAAGAAGAGAGGCCTAGTACTATAAGTAAAGGAAGAAAATCAAGATGAGGATAAAGAGTTTGACGATGACAAAATAGGCCTGATAATAAAATGATTCAGAAAGTTTTACAAGAAAGGCCAAGGATTCAAGAATTTTTAGAAAGGAGCAACAAGCAGTAAAGAACACATCATCTGTTATGAATGTGGAAAGCTGGGACATATCAAATCAGATTGTCAAGAACTGGCTCAAAAGAATAAAGAAAAAAGAAAAGGCAAGTTCTACAACAAGAAGAAAGCCTTTGTATCTGCCATATGGGGGGATAGTTCTTCTGACGAAGATAGCGATGAAGAAGAAGTAGCCAATATATGTCTAGTTGCTTAAGAAGAAATAGGAGAAGAGGTAACTGATTCTGATCCTACCTATGATGAATTACTTTCTGAATATAATGCTTTACATTCTAAATTCATCAAAGTAGTTAAAGAACTAGTTGTTTTCAAAAAGAAAAACAAAGTTCTTGAAATAGAACTCAGAGAATTTAGAAAAAGATTGTAAAAATGGTCTTCTTTGAAAAGAAAAACATTGATCTCACAAAAACTCTTGAAAAATTCACTAAAGGAAGTGAGATGCTAAATGTGATTTTAAAAGCTCGACGTTTTGTAAATGATCAATCTGGTCTTGGATATGATCCAAAATCAGATAGAAGGAAGGAAAGAAAGAAAGCAGGAGGTAAGTCATACTTGAATTATGTTTAGCATTCTGTACATACATCAAATCCTTTTGCATATTGCAATTATTGTAATAGAAAAGGTCATTATACATCATCATGCATTCATAAGAACAAAGGAAAGATAGGAACCTACAAATGGTTACCTAAAGGTTCATATGTTTAGAAAGTCATCTATACTAACCCAAAAGGACCCAAAGAGATGTGGGTACCTAAGACTTCATTATATTTGATTACAGATATGTCTTACAACATCCAAACACAACAAATGATATATAGACAGTGGATGCTCTAGAAATATGACCGATGATTTCAAAAGTTTTACCACATTGCAACCTAAGGAAGGTAGAAAGGTAAAATTTGGAGGAAATCAATCCAGAAAGATAGTAGGAATTGGTGAAATCAAAAATAAAAAAGGAATACAAGTCAAAGATGTATATTACGTTGAAGGCTTGTGTCATAATTTGCTGAGCGTAAGTCAAAGCACTGATAAAGACAATTGGGTAATATTTCACTCAGAGGAATGTCTGATTGAAAATTAGAAAGACTTACAACTTGACAAGAAGAATATCAAGGCAATCAAAAAGGGAAGATAACTGCTACACTCTTGATATCAGTAGAAATAATTCTAAAAACTATTTTTTGAGTAATGCCGATGAAAGTTGGTTATGGCATAAGAGACTAGCTCATGTCAATATGCACTAACTAGGCAAACTACTCAAAAAGGATTTAGTTCTTGGATTACCCAAAGTAAGTTTTAAAAATGATTTGATTTGTGATGTATGTCAAAAGGGTAAACAAACTAAATCATCTTTCAAATCGAAAAATGAAATTACAAATCGACTACTTCAATTGCTACATATGGATTTAGTTAGTCCAGCCAGAGTTAAAAGCCTTGGTGGCAACTTATATTTATTAGTCATTATTGATGATTTCTCTAGATTTACATGGACTATTTTTCTGTCATTAAAGGATTAAACCTTTGCAGAATTCATTGTTTTTGCCAATAAAGTGCAAAATGAGAAAGGTATGTCCATTGCAGGTATCAGGACAAATAATGGTGGAGAGTTTGAAAATCAAGCCTTTGAAGAATATTGTTATACTAATGGCATTGATCACAATTTCTCCACTCCAAGAACACCTAAACAAAATGGAGTCGTGGAATAAAAGAATAGAGTACTAATTGAAATGGCTAGAGCAATGCTAAATGAAAAGAATGTGTCTCAAGTTTTCAATCTGATGCAATGGAATGGACACGCCCATGAGCTCAACCATATTGCTTGATATTGATGTCAAAGGAAAAGCTTACAATATCACAAAATATATAGAGGAATGATTGGATCATTACTCTATCTCACTGCAAGCAGACCTGACATTCAATTCAGTATGGGTATGTATGCAAGATATCAATCAGCACCAAAGGAGTTACATGCTGAAACCATCAAACGTATCTTCCAATATCTTGTTGACATAGTAGAATTAGGTCTCTGGTATCCTAAAGGAAGAAGTGAATGTCTAGTTGCATACTCAGATTCTGATCATGAAGGATACAAGACAGATAGAAAGAGTACTAGTAGACAAGGCCAGTTTCTTGGAGGTTCACTTGTATCATGGTTTAGCAAGAAACAAAATACAGTGTCTTTTTTGTCAACGGAAGTTGAGTATGTTGCAGCATCGAGTTGTTGTGCATAAGTATTGTGGCTGAAGCAACAACTACAAGATTTTGGTATATATATAAAGGAGATACCAATATACTGTGACAACTAGCATGATAAGCTTGGCAAAGAATCCAGTTCAACATTCTAGAACCAAGCATATTGATGTTAGACATCACTTCATTAGGGATCATGTCCAAAAGAAAGATGTCAAAGTGATATTCATTCCAACTCATCTTCAACTAGCTGATATTTTCACAAAACCTCTTGCAAAAGATCAATTCTTATATATTAGAAGAGAATTGGGAATGGTAAATCCCAATGAATTGTAAGTTATTTAGTATTTACAAAATGTTAGATAATGTTATTTATTGATGTTTTGTGATTACTAACTTAAGCATCAGAGTTTCTAGCAATTTGTTTTGCAGGATCTTGATATTCTGTTTTGGAGTATGAAAAGCAGAGGTTAACAGAAGACAACGTTACTGGAGGGACAACTTCAAGTAACTAGCATTACTGGAGTGACACCTTGAAGTAACTGAATAGATTACTCAAGTAACCACTCGAGTAATGACATGAAAAATATGGCAGTAAAGCAATCATTCAAAGGGAATTGAAAAAGAAACTCCACAATGGTTGGAAATAAACAGTTATAGTGTGAAGAGACATATTACCCTAGGGAGCCCTCGAGTAAACTTCAAGCTTACTTGAGTAAGGCCTCGAGTAACTCTAGTTGTAGATCACAAATTTGTTGAGCTCCAGCCCAAATCTGTCTTAAAGAGTTATCAAATGATTGAGGGAATATACATGGGTAATTACAATATTATTTATGGCAGGTACGTGTTTAAATTCACTGTATTTTAAAATTTCTGGTATGATTATTAGAGTAGCTACTTGAGTAAAGCTGATGATTACTCAAGTAAGCGCTTGAGTGATATTGGGCTTTAGGGCTATTTCAGTTGCTACTCGATCATTCTTCACAAAGTCTCCTCAAGTAATTCTCCTAGTGCTCTCACAAAAATTTTTCACAATCATTTTCTCTTCTCATTTCCGTGAAAACCCACTAAATTGTGCCTTCAAAAAGCTCCCAGATTGCTCAGATTCTTTTGCCCTTCACTTGCGACTTCCAACCCTGTTTTTCCAGAAATACTTGTTTTTCACAAATCAAAATGGTGAGGACGTAAACTCTCAATCTTAGCATTCCTTCTGAGTCCTCTGAGCCATATCAACCTTCTGATTCACTCTCCTCTCCTCCTACCAAGAAATGTAAACTCTCTCCCAAACCAAAACCAAAACCAGACAGTAAGCTAAGCCTAAGGTGAAAGGGGTTGTCATCAAGGAACCAGTGGCCACAAGAGCTCAAACGAAGAAGAATACACCTCTAGGAAGAGGCAAAGAAACAAAAGCACCATCTCCTCCTCCTTCTGACTCATTCGACACACCTACATTTTCTCCAAAACCCCCTAAAAAGCCCAAACTTGATAAGGACCTTACCAAAATCATGGTAAGCATGCTTGAAGAAGCCTTCCTGTCTAAAGAAGCAAAGAAAGGACAATCATCAAAGAAGCCAGAAGAGAAGGAAGAAGAAATCACATTCCCTCCAAATAGATTCAATGTGAACAAGCTTAAGGAATCAGAAAAGTACTTGAGTCATTTTGCAAGAAGTGTGTGCAAGATGCACTATATTGACTACAAGGTTCTTCAAGAGGTATTGAAATTCATCTTGAGTTCTTATCTTGATTCCTATATGCCCTGGCTATCTATTAAACTCCCATTTTGCACAAAATTTGTGAGGCATTTTTATTGCAATCTAAATCCCATAAATGATCCTATTAGAAAGTATGTGGAAGAAGAAATGACTTCTAAGGTTAGAGGATAGAGACTTCTAATATTACTTTCCAGAATCAATACATTGTTAGGAATAGAAGATCCTCATGATGATATTTTTCCTAATCTTGATTCAAACTAGTTGTTCTCTATCCAAAGACCTAGTGAGCTTGTGGGAACCCTCAATTTAAATCCGAGTGATATAAGTGATTTTCACAGAGTCCTATGGTATATCTATTCGAGAGCCATGGTGAACAAAGCCAACAACTACACTCATTTATTTGAAAGGGACTTCAGAAAATTTACCTCATTACTCCTCAAAGAACAAAATGACTTAGGAGAATATATCTTTGCTGAGATCAAACGATATAGGTTTAAAGGAAAACCTACTACTCCAATGCCTTATCCTTTAACTTATATCTCTATTCTTGAAGAAGAACAAGATATGGTATTTGGAGAGTAAGGAGGCAATTGAGAGGATAACACCAATTGAATCAAATTGGGAAGATGAATATTGATATTACCCTAAAGACACCTCTAGAAGAAAGTCCTAAGGAGAAGAAGAAAACTGAAACTGCAATAAGTCAAATGGATGACACACAGTCTTCTGCTCCAGCTAACACATCCTCTCTTTCATTCTTTGGTGCCTCAATGCAAACTTTCATAGAGAACATTCTGCAGGGTTTTCATATAGACATTGCCAATACCAATGCAAAGTTGATAACCCATATGAATAAGAAGATGGGACAACTTGTGGAGAGAATGGATAAGAGGCACAAAGATATGTTAGCAGAACAACTTGCCCAGGGTGAGCTTCTGAGATCAATTGTTGCCAGACTTGATGCTATGGGATCTGGCTTTCTTATTCCTGGTCCTTCTGTTATTCCTAAGCTAGTACCAGCCTCTGAACATAGACCTTCTAAACCTAGCTCTTCTAAGCCTATTCCTTCTCCTATTCCTATTGAGCATAGACCCTCTGAGCTTGGACCCAATAATATTCTATTCTCTATGCTTGACCCAGACATATGGGAGTCAATCCATATCACCACTGATGATCCAGTTCAACCAATTCAGCCTGACTCAATGCCTACTCCTATTGCCTCACCTACACTCACTAAGGAAATGCTTGTATCTTCACCTGCTGCTACAGAGGAGGTAGAGATTACTTCTCTGGTTCCATTTCAACCTCAGAACCCTCCAAAAAATCCTAAAGTACCTCTAGTGAACCTTCCTGAACCTAAACCATCATCTTCAGATTCTTCCAGTTTAAATGGCTCACATGAATCTTTAGCTTTTCCTGTCACTCCTATCTTAGCAGCTAAGCCATCTACTCAACCTCATGATTGATTACACCTTTGCGATGAAGACAAAAAGGGGGAGAAGAGCCTGAGTGATTTTGTGATCAATGGCTAAGTAAATGTATGTAAAGAGAATATGGGTGTATAGGGCTTTAAGGAGCTTTTTACTTTGAATTCTAAGTATGATTATGTAATGAATTCTTCTTTATGCAATTTTCTTCTTTATGCTATTAAAGTTAAATTTCATTCAAGTCATATTGCATTGTGGGACTAATGTGTTTTCGATTGTGTATGCAAGGTGAACAAGTAATTAAGAAACTCAATTTTTTCAAGATCATTTGAAAAGATCTTTACTAAGCTATTTCAAAAGATTTTTCGAGTTTAAATTGAATAAAAGATTTCATATGAAAAGTATTTAAGAAGCATATGCTTGAAAACTCAATTTCAGAAATTTTTTTCAAAATCACCAAGTTTTGTCATCATAAAAAGGGGGAGAATGTTATATTCCATGTGTTTTGATGATAATAAAGATTGGATTAACAATATAAAAGGATTTGATAACAAAGAGAAGAATTTGAACAAAGTAACTAAATGGCAGACAAAAGCTTTACTTGAAGTAAGAACTGGAGTAATGAAGAAGAACTGAGAGATAGAGCACAGGAAAAACATCACTAGCAGATTCTTTAAAGGTTTACTCGAGTGAGCACTTGAGTAATGAATGCTGTTACTCAAGTGAGCACTCGAGTAATGTTGGAGAAAATGTTCCAGAGGGGCACTGCCAAAATTTGAAAGAAGTTACTCGAGGGGTCACTTGAGTAATCTGTAAAGTTATACGAACCATTACTCGAGTAACCACTCGAGTAAAAACATGAGAAAAGGAATTACTCAAGTAGCCACTCGAGTAACCATTTGAGAAAACTATTTACTCGAGGGACAACTCGAGTAATCTGTAGAGTTATTTAAAGTTTTACTCAAGGGATCACTCGAGTAATCAGGTAAGCAAAGCACAGGTACTCTTGGCTAATAATTTGATGTTGTTACTTAAGGCAGTAATCGAGTAATCTACAAATTTATTATAAATTTACTCGAGGGATCACTCGAGTAACCTGTGAAGAAAATAGATGCTTACTCGAGGGATCACTTGAGTAACCTTGTTTACCAGGTATTATTGAAAAGATTACTTAAAGGCTTAATCGAGTAATATGGTAAGAAAACATTGACTTACTCTCTGCCTTATTTTTAATGAGATTACTCAAGGGACTACTTGAGTAATGAGCACGATCACTCGAATAGCCACTCGAGTAATGAAGTCCAAAAAACATGATTTTAATCCCATGTTTATTCATTTGTTTTCTATATGATTAACCCTTCATTGTATTAGTATTCTAAGTATATTTATAGAGAAACAATGAAGAGATCATACTATAAGTGGAAAGTCAAATAAAACATCCGAACGCTCACCTATCGCTTCCTACCACAAACGAATAGTTTTCAAATTCGAATAACAGTCAATCGTAGCTGTGCAACTCTAAAAGACAAGTTGAAATTGTTCTAATGGCTATCACAAGTCATCTATATATATGGGAACATTCAACATGCAACAGAGAACACACATGAGACAATACAAGAACTGAGAACACACGTTCAATACTCTATTTTTCTTATACTCATTATTTATACTTAAGTGACTATTCATTTACTCTGTGCAAGAGATTTTCATTACAAACTCAATATTCATTATTGAGACAACTTAAGGTTGTGGAACCTTGAGTTAGTGATTTGATTACAACGTGTAAGGGGAAGCAAGTATCCAGGTGAAGGAACTTGCTATGTACTGAGGTGACAAAAACCCACTGAATCTTGGAAGATATAGGGAAACTCTCATAAAAGCTCTGAGGACTGGACGTAGGTCAAAGTGGTTGTAACCGAACCAGTATAACTCTCGGTGTACACTTTGGTGATATTTCTCTTAGCTCTTACTGCTTTATATTTCCCGTCAATTTTTATATACGCAATGAAATTTTTGATATCACCCAATTCACCCCCTCTTGGGTGAAACGCTTAAACTAACACAATTTGATTACCACTTAACACATTATTTGACCCTTCATGCTCCCTTCCCTTCACTTTTAATTCAACTTAAGCTTTGTCACCATGATTAAGCTTAAATACAGGGTTTGGGCACTTTCTGCTGCTAATTCTGGTCATAATTTACACTTTATTCTCTGAAAGTGTTCGTCTAACATTCATTATGTCCACTTTTGGAGTCATGAGCCCTTGTACTCATTTTAGGTCATTACACACTTAGCCTACCCCTAAACCTTTTATCTCAGATCCTATAGCCACGGGCGAACTACATCATACTGATATAATCCTTCAAGTTTGTTCCCCATCTCATTCTCACAATTATGAGCTTTTTGGTACTGGAAGTGATTTAAAGGTTGACAAGGAAATTGAAGTTCTTGAGTCTTCTAAATAGCCTAAACAATCCTCTTAACCTTAGTATATTCCTATTTATGTACATGATTCAAAAATACCCAATACAAATTCCCCCTCTTAGACTTCTACCACCAGCCACCTCTGATTCTCTTACTTTTGCTCATCCAGATGGTGACACCATTGATGATGCCTCTTCTCCAATTAATGTTGTCCTACTATAGACTATGGCTTCTGACTCGACCACTCAACCACCAAATGCTCCTCTAAGAACTAAACCTTCTTTTCTTACTTATTTAGCGTCTACCCTTTCTGATGATGCCAAAAAGGAGGAGAAGGACTAAAGTTTTAGAGTTGAACGTCAAGATGGTGATAGGGATGATACTATAAAATAAATGCTCATATATGTTTCTCCTTGCTACTATTTTATGTTCTTTTAGTCATTATATGGATATTTTAAGACAATCTGTCCAAGTGTCGTACTAATACTTTCCATGATTAAATGTACATGTTTTTTGGTTTGCATTGCCTTAATATGTTATGAACTCTTGCATGACGAAGAATATACACACACACACACACACACATATATATATATGCTTTTCTCTGATAATCTTAGTTTCAAATATTGATTCTATAATGTATAAAGTAGTTGGAATAGTATCAGTGATTTTTTAGAAGTATTAATAGATTTTCAAAGTGTCTTTCAAAACATTGACTCAATTAAGTTTTATTATCATCAAAAAGAAGGAGAATGTTAGATTCCATATTTTGATGATAGCAAAACTTAAGAAAATATTTTGCAAAAGATACAATTAATTCAAAAAGGTTTTGAAACATAATGAATGTTTACTGTGGAAATCATGTGACCATTCAAGTGATGTGAAAAAACTTAGTCATTTTAATTTTTAAATAGTGATGAAGTGTTTTTAAAAAAACTTCAAATTAATCACTTGAGTGACCACTCTAGTGATCTATTTTTTTGATAGAACTCATCACCATATTGCTTACTAGAAGTGTTCAACTATTCATACTTATGATCACTCGAGTGATGCACTTATTTGCTATCACTTCCATCTCACCATTATGACCAAGATAGTGATTATTTTCTAGAAAATATTTTTTCAAAAGTGATGAGGTTCAAAGTGCATAAATATCAATCCACCATAGTGAACCAACTGGTGATCCGTTTTTGGGAAAGAAAGTTTAGATTGACCACTCGAGTGATACGTCAAAATCTTCATCACTATCTCTTCATAATAGTGATCTATCCTAGTGATCAATTTCCTAAAAATATTTTGAAGAGAAAACCACTTGAGTAATGTGCTAAAAAGGCATCATAGCACAACACCATAATGACTCTGGTATTTCTCAGTACTTATGAAAAAGTTTTAAAGGGAAAATCACTCAAGTGACCACTTGAGTTATGTATGAAAAATGTATCACTACCATTGCAACATGGTAATACTAGCTGGTGATCTATTTTCTCTTAAAACAAGATGAAGTATGATCACTTGAGTGATCTAGTTGTACTTATCACTATCACATTACAATAATAATCAATCTCATGATCTGATATTAAATAAAACATGATCACTTAAGTGATCCTATTCACATGCAACACTACCACATCACTATAGTGAGTCAACCCGTTATCAGTTTTGTTTTCAAATTATGTAAGTAAAGATCACTCGAATGATGCAGTTTCAGAAAATAGAGCAGAATCTTAGAAATCTTGATACTTATTCAAATCTATTCTAAACTTATTCTTTTTACTTCTAATTATTTTAACACTTCATTATATTAGTGCTTGATCACATTATAGGTGCTTAATTAAGGATTAACAACAAATTAGTAAAAAACACTTTATATGCCAAAAGCATTAAATGCTTTAAATCCTCCTTGACTCCAATAGTTAATTCAAAAGACAAAAGGGCAAAGTTGGCATTCTTAACAAATAGAAGAAATGACCTAACACTTCAATGGCTACATCCAAGAGCAATGGTTATCAAACATTCTTCTACTATAAATAGAAGAGCATTAAAGACAAAGCTCCAACTAATACTGTGCACAATTAATGTTACATTCATTGCTAAGTCTTAAAGCTCAATCTCTATGTGACTATGTACTTTAGTGATCATTTAGTTACGCTTGAGAGAGATTATAGTTAAGCATTTATTACAATTAAATTACTCAAGGTAGTGGGACCTTGAGAGGGCATTGATCACAAAGTATAAGGGGGAGCAAGTATTCCTTGAGAAGAAATTTGATTGTACTAAGGCACTAAGAGCCCTATGAATCTTGGGATGATATTGGAACTCTCAGAAAGGCTTATAAGGACTGGACATAGGTCAAGTGGATTAGACCAAACCAATATAAATCTCATGTGTCAATCTTTAGTGATATCTCTCTAAATATACTATCTTTATTAAGTTTGTATTTATGTTTAATATTTTTAATATCACCCAATTCACCCCCATCTTAGGTAAAAGGCTTGAACTAATAATTTTATCTCCCTCCCTCTGTTCTTGTTCAATGACAGAAATAAGGGAGTAAGTAAAATTAAAAAATATGATGTTGTTTTTTTGTTTTTAATAATATTTTTAAAGACATAAGGGCATTATGGTAATCTTTATGTTTGAAACAAAAGCAAAGTTCTTCTTTTGGCAAGTGAGAGATTCAAACTAATGGAATCAAAGATATTAGGCCATCTCCAACACTACTGAACTATCATCTTGCCTTTATTAACCATTTACAAAAATGAATGAGAATATCAATTAACAATCTCATTTTATAATTTTTCGAGGGACATTACAACTTGTATGAATTGGCCAAGGACAAGTGGAGTCATTTTGGAGCTAAATGAAAGGGCAAAGAAGCAAATACACAACCCCAGATTTTATTCCTATTATTTTCTGATTAAATAATCAATATCAGAGAAGAGATTAAGTGATTAAGGTCTTGTTTAGTAGCTGCATTTGAGTGTAAAATCTTAATCTTTGGATCTCACATATTTTTCCATCATATAAACACGCACTTGAACAATCTAAATCATTCCTAGCTCCTAAATTCTTGATTTGGTCTTCATTATTCATTATCATCGTCATGTTCTCTCATCTCATTCATCTTGTTCTTCACTTTATCTATCCAACCACATCATTCCTCTACCAATTCTTTATCCAATTCCAATTCTAAACCATTCATTTTTCTTCCCCTTCTATTCACACCCCACATTTCTCCCATCTCACCACTCAAGGTGATCTTTTCATTTCTTGGAGTAGCCATGGATGTGTGTTTAAAGAGGCTTGTTAAATCGGAGGCGAATGCAATGCTTGGCTAAACAATTTCATCTCTTGCAATGATGGCATGGTGATTGAACTTTGATTTCATAGGGAAGTCGTTGTTCTACTCTTATTATGCTTCTCTTGTGTTGTAATTATTTGATTCTTGGCTGTGATTTTGGCCATGGAGTTGAGTATAGCTATATACATTTATGAGAGTTGTGATTGTTTTTATTGTTAATTACACTGACAATTATGTTTTGTAATTGGGATTCATTCTTTTATTTATTTGTAATTGTGGATTGATTGTATACAAGGTCTTTGTATTTTTTACTTTATGGCTTTCAAGTGATTAACATCCTAGTGTTATGGCCAATCGATTTGTAGCATTGTAGAGGAACAAATTCACAACTAATGCATGCTACAAAATACTTAATCTTTAAGTGTTAATTATAAGTTTACTTTCTTAATCCAATAAGATGGAGTGATTAGTTTGGGTTCACATTAATTGGAGAAGCGTATGATTTTGTGCCTTGGTAACCTCTTTAAAATTAAACCAAAGGTTGTAATATAGTGCAACATTAAATCATCTCTTGAGGAGCTTTTTATTAATTTTCCAGACAACCAAGTGTAATAATTGGCATAAGAACAAGTAAAAGAGATTTGTTCTTTTATCTATTAATTTTTTCTGTTGTAAGAAACATATAATGGTAAATATTTTTGGATTTTTGGGGAATAAAATTGAATAGAAATTGGCTTTAAAATATCACTACTACAAAAAGGGTGAACGGTGGTGCACATTTTGTGGCCCTTCTTTAAACATGTGCCACAGCTGCCCTTTTTTGTTTTTTTCCTCTATAATTTTTTTTTTAATTTTGGGACCAGCTGTGGCGCCTAATAGGTTAGGGCCACAGATGAAGAGGCCAAGTGTGAGCAGGCGCCACACTAGGCCTACTCGCCAGCAGCTGTGGCGCCTAGCCCACTAGGGGCCACAGCTGAGCTTGGGCCATGTGTAGCGCCTCCCTATGTGGCGCCTGGCCATGAGGCAAGTGTGGCACCTGGCCAAGAGGCAGGCGCCACACTTGACCATTAATTAAAAAAAAAAATTGAAGTGGATAGTGTAATCCATCTCCACCAATAGCAATTCTCCCCGCCCAACCTTATCTCTCAA
Organism: Inga leiocalycina; assembly: GCA_963242795.1. Taxonomy (NCBI): domain Eukaryota; kingdom Viridiplantae; phylum Streptophyta; class Magnoliopsida; order Fabales; family Fabaceae; genus Inga; species Inga leiocalycina. Next base: position 26,765,241 of record OY725329.1, on the reverse strand, counting down.
TTATTTCACTTCCCGCATGCTATTCCTTCTCTTTTTGACCGCTTTAATAATTCAAGTACTCCTCTCCTCCATTAAACTGGCTACTTTCCCTTTCTCATCTGTCGCGCCCCATCCCTCTATTTTTATCTTCACACTAAAAAACACACCCACACGTCTTCATCAGCGAATCTACATCTTTGTTTTAATTTGTTCCAACTGCCATCCCCACTCCTATCCCTTCCCTTGTCTTTGTACTGTCTTCCACTTTTGGTCCCCACTCCATCAAGTTGGCTCAAAATTCCTCCCCCTCCTCACTCAAGATTGCATCACCAATAGGTAACGTGGTCCCCCACTGCATTGTACTGATCAATAAAGCTGTAAGTTCAACGTGCTTATTTTTTTTTCAGGTTGTTCGATCTGCTTATTTTTGTTATCACACCCATCTGTGTGTGTGTGTGTGTTGATTATATTCTATGATGTACGTTTTTTTCTTTTTATGACACGCACGTATATATATATGTTATATATATTTGTGTTCCATTTTATAGAGGTAATATAACATGAAAATGCAACTTGTTAGGGATTTATAAATTTTCTCATGATTAATATATAAATATTAACTAAAATAATGAATGTGTTCCATTTTTATGACACGTTAATAGTTATATTACTTGTATTACTTATGATTTATGCATCTATGGAGAGGGTGGAAAGGGAACTAAAATGGTTGTAAGTTTCAACTAATAGTATTAAACATTAAAATTATTTTTGGACATTGCCCTCTCAAGAATTTCCTAATATAGAACTTATTTTTTATTACACATACATTTGATCTTTAAGCTTTTCTTCATTCTTTTTAGTTTATTACTATAATTATTTCCTTGTAGAGAAAATATGACATTGAAGATATGTGCATGTGAACAGTGAAAATGGGCTAACAAATATATTTATAGAGCTTCTACCTTTTGTATATATTAATATGAAAGAAAATGTTCAATTATATCATTTTTCTTCGTACCTGATAAAAAATAAATATTGTCTTATATTTATATATTACAAATTTAAATCATGAAAACTTATTCAACTTATTCAATAAGTGCCTGCATGGGTTCTGTGCTAGTTATATGTATTAAAGCACAAGTATTTTTCATATATTTAATTTATACTTTTAATTAAATGTGTAATCTTTCTTCATAGTTAATTAAATTATTCTTTCTGTGACGGCAACAACTTGTATGACACCGATTATATAGGTTCAAGATAAATGGATATGTGTGTTTGTTAATAATATAATTGATTTATAGTTTTGTCACGTTGTCTGGTAGTTGTATTCTTCTATTCTCACTTACAAGTCTTGGCAATCAACAATTAATTTTACGAAGTTTAAGGTTCCATTTTGTACATAGTAGAGAATAATAAATTTTATTCATCGAAAAAAATAGAGAGTAATATATTTTTATTACATTTTTATATTTTATATTCTTGTTTGTTATTTTTATTTCTTTTTTATTTTATTTTCCAAATGAAGAGAATCTTGACAAACGATTCATCTCTCTCTTTTTACTCTGCATTTCTTGCAAATATTATTTATATATATATATATATATTGTACACGCACGTATATATATGTAATATATATTTGTGCACCCATTATTCCAATTTGATTGATATAAAAAGTTTGAATATTTAATTAATATATTATCATTCTATAAAGACTGATTAGTAAATTCATTGTGTTAGTACTATTGTTGCTTATTTCAGCAAAGAAGAAGAACAATAAGATTAGAACATTATAGTTTACTTTAGGTATGCATTTGATTCAATTTGACCCACAAGCTATTTTAATATAGGACACTTTTTTTTGGTTGAGGGGACTAGTGGTCCCTTTTGAGTCGTACTAACTAAAGATGAAGATATAGAATAAAATGTAATTGCGTTCAATATTCAAATTCATATGATTTTCTAATAAAAGTCTCCGTTGTGCATACTTGCGTATGCATGTTTAGTTTTCCTTTTTTTCCCCAACGCATGTTTAGATTTCCTAAACCATACTATTTGATAGTGACATAAGTAGCAATAAATCTATTGTTTGGCCCTACCATTCAAAGAAAAACAGAAGTGTCAATTTGTAAAATAGTGAATCAGCCAGTTAGGTCTTAGACTGGTCTTTGTTTAGGTAGTGGTTATGGTTTAGACTTTTATAATCTAACAAAAAAAAAAAGACAATAATTTTTGTTCAATTAATTCATGTATAATATAATTGGTTGGAAATATTTGCTAAGATAACTTCAAAAGCATGTCACTATTTTTATTTTTTTAAACTATGTCTTAAACTTTAATAGCACGTTAACAATTTTTATTGACTTTTTTTATGTGTAATTTGTGTTTGCAGTTTCAGCTCATCAGTCTATTGAAGCTTCTATTTAAGGTATGTTTCTTAAATTTTGAGCTTACAAATGTGATTTTAGTTGAATTTAATAATAGTTAGTTATAATTTGAAGGTGTTCTAATGATTGTTATGGATTAGTTGTATAAGTAAAATAATTATTTATATATTCTTAACACTTGTATTTTATTTGTTGACTTGTAATGTTTTCTAATTTACCTATGATATATTTTTGCAAATATGGTTTCTTTTGTTATGAGTTGTGAAAAATTGTTATAATGCCTGGGAATAATGAATGGATTATTTAATTTGTCAATTAAAACATAGGGTTTAAGACTTAGAAAGCTTCAATTTTGACGATTTCATGTTGGGAATTTATTTTAAAATTGGTAAGAGAATATAAAAATAATTAGTAAATGCAATAGTCATACAACTAACCACGTACTTTTTTAAAAAATAGATTGAAGGCATAGATGGATCGTAAATGGATGTCATCTAATCGGTGTTCGAGGGAATATATAGATGGGGTGAAAGATTTTATTACATTTGCAATCGAGTACACAAAAGATCCTGACAAAATCTTGTGTCCTTGCTTATCTTATTGTTTTGGAAAGCGGATTAGTCCACTTGATTTACTAGATCATTTAGTGTGTTACGGTATTGATCAAACATATATACGATGGACAAGGCATGGTGAGATGAACGATGTATGTAGTGATCGGGTGCATACCACGAGTAGTGCTTCGGATGAATTTGATCAAAGCATGTTTGATGAAGATGATGGTCTTAAAGAAATGCTAAATGTGGTTGAAGGGGTACATCATAACTGCCCCAACGAATTTGAGAAGTTGAAAGGTGATGCAGAGAAACCATTATATGCCGATAGTACTAAATACACAAGATTGCTAGCAGTGTTGAAGTTGTACAACTTTAAAGCTCGCTATTGATTGAGTGATTTGGGTTTCACTACACTACTTGAACTGTTGCAAGATATGCTTCCAGAAGAAAATGTACTTCCTACCAAGACATATGAGGCAAAGCGAATTCTTTGCTCTACAACCGGCATGGGATATGAGAAGATACATGCATGTCCTAAGGATTGCGTATTATTTTGAAATCAGTATGCAACGTTGGAGAAGTGCCCTAAATGCAATGCATCTCGCTATAGGAAGAAGAAAGGAAAGAGTCCTTTAAAGGTCCTATGGTATTTTCCCATTATTTTGAGATTCAAGTGACTATACAGTAATATAGAGATTGCTAAGCAGTTGACATGGCATACAGATGAAAGAATTAAAGACATAAAGCTTAGGCACCCTGCAGATGCTCCTCAATGGAAAAAATTTGATCATGAGTACCCTGACTTTACGGATGAAGCAAGGAACCTTTGCCTTGCACTGTCAACTAATGGAATTAACCCGTACGGTGTTCAGAGTAGTACAGATAGCACGTGGCCAGTGATATTGATGATTTATAACCTTCCTCCACACTTGATCATGAAATGTAAGTTTATGATGTTGTCCATGTTAATTTTTGGGTCAAGGCAACCTGAGAATGATATAGATGTATACTTGGGTCCTTTAATTGATGACTTTAAGCTGCTTTGGGAAGAAGGCATCAATATGTATGATGGGTATAGGGAAAAAAGTTTCACTTTGAAAGCCATATTGTTTGGCACAATTAATGATTTCCCTGCTTATGGTAATTTTTTAGGATACAATGTCAAAGGATATGGTGCATGCCCTATATATGAAGATGACACTCATTCAGTGCGACTTCATCATTGTAAGAAAAATGTTTACTTGGGGCATCGAAGATTCTGACCATCACAACATCGTTGGAGGAAGTGAAAAAAGCCTTTTAATGGTGACTCAGAAGAAGGTAGCCTACCGAAGATGTTGACCGGTGCCCAAGTGTATTCCAAAGTAAAAGACTTAGATAACAATTTTGGCAAGCCTTTTGCAAAAATAATCGAGATAAGTGGTTGGAAGAAAAATTCTATTTTCTTTGAGCTTTCATATTGGAAGTCTTTATATGTGAGGCATTTTCTTGATGTGATACACATAGAAAAAAATATATGTGATAGTCTAATTGACACGTTGCTCAATATCCAAGAAAAATAGCAAGGATAGTGTCAATTTGAGGTTGGATTTGGTGAACTTGGGAATTAGAGAAGAGTTGGCACCGATTGAGCAAGGGCATCGTACCTACCTACCGCCAGCATCATACACTCTGTCGAGGAAAGAGAAGAAATTATTTTGTGAGTTTCTACAAGGAATTAAAGTTCCTGAGGGCTACTCTTCAAATATAAAGAACCTTGTATCAGTGAAAGAGTTAAAGTTAAAGAACCATAAGTCTCATGATTGTCATGTGCTCTTGCAGAATTTCCTACCGGTTGGTATACGATCCATTTTACCCAAAAATTTAAGAAACACCATTACTAAACTTTGTATGTTTTTCAAGTTGATCTGCAGTAAAGTGGTAGATTCAACTAAGTTACAAGATTTACAAAGGCTAATTGTATGTACTCTGTGTGAACTTGAAATGTATTTTCCACCTTCTTTTTTTGACATTATGGTACATCTAACAGTACATTTAGTCAAAGAGATTCAATTGTGCGGTCTAGTGTACTTGAGATGGATGTACCTGAATGAGCGATTCATGAAAATATTAAAAGGGTACGTGAAAAATAGATATCGCCCAGAGGGTTGTATCGCTGAAAGGTATATGGTTGAAGAAGCAAGTAACTTCTGTGCTGATTTTCTATCAAATATTGACCCTGTAGGGATCCCCAAGTCCCGTCATTAAGGGTGAAGATCAGGGAAAGGAACAACTGGGAGGAATGTAATAATGATATTGGCGACTGAACGGGAGCAAGCCCACTTATATGTGCTACATAACACTGATGAGGTCAAACTGTATGTAGAAGAACATAAGGATACTCTTCGATTGGTACATGGTGATAGGAATGAAAATTTGTTAACAAAAGAACACAATAAAGAATTTTCAGGTTGGTTGAAAAATTATATTAATGATGAGATGGAGCGGAATCCTGATTTAGTTTCTGAAAAATTAAAGTGGTTGTCGAAGGGACCGAGTTTAAATGTATTATCTTATAATGGTTATGCAATAAATGGTTACACATTCTATACACAAGACCATGATACACAGAGCACGATGAAGAATAGTGGGGTAACACTTGTTGCTAATTCTTGGCATAGATCTAGTGCTAAAGACATACACCCTATCTATGCATCAATGTCATACTTTGGTGTCATTGAACGCATATGGGAGTTAGATTACTCTATGTTAAGGGTCCCTGTCTTTAAATATAAGTGGGTTAACAACAACAGTGGATTGAGGATAGATGACTTAGGCTTTGTTCAAGTGGACCATTCTAAAGTTTGGTATGAAGATGATCCTTTTATTTTAGCAGCACAAGCAGAACAAGCATTTTTCATTCCGAATCCTACTAAAAAGAATTGGTCTATTGTACTCCCATCCAACAAGAATCGACAAGAACAAGTTGATTTTGAAAGTAATGAAAATTTGAACATCAATGGTGACGATCCTTTGTTTGAGAATTTATGGTCAGTAAAGATTGATATAGATGGAGATGCAGATGAAGATGGAGATAGAAATGGAGATGGAGATGGACCCGTATACGTGAGACATGATCATAAAGAGGGAACTTGGGTCAGGAGAAACACAATTCTCAATCCAACACGAATTCTTAAGAATAAAATTTTAAATCAAACCAGAAAAAGGAAAAGATAATAAATGCCTTAACTTGTTTACTTGTACATACGTTTTTATAAATTCCAAAATAATTTGCTTTTGTTGACATGGTTGACATTATACACTGATGTTTTATTTTGGTGTATTTCACTTCCAGGAGTATGGACTCACCATATAATGAAAGTAATGATGTTCCTCAGCATATTGGTAGACAAAGATTTGAGGCGAACGTGAGACATGGCAGGACAGTTATGGCGAGATTGATTAAATTGAAAAGTAAGGGAATCAAGTTACAACTTGAGTGGAATGAAAATGGAAACCTGTTCGGCGTGAACGGTAAGTCATTAAATAACTTGATTGGGACTACAGTTCGAGATAGAGTCCCTATTACAGTTCAAAACTAGAAAATGGTAAAAAAAGATTATGAGGATGACATATGGGAAGAAGTTCAGGTAACACATTAATTATATTATTGTTCAGTTTGCTATGTTTCACTTAATTTCAATCTTACATATTATATATGTTTTTTTATTGTTACAGAGCATTTTAATTATTTATGATCATCTGAAGAACTTTGTGCTAAGAAAAGCCAGAAAACTTATGAGAAAGTTTCATTCTGATTTTGTCAAATACTACTTGAGGGATGATGATGACAATATCATTGATACACCGCCTTATCCATTGTACGAAGGAATCATCACTCAAGAAATGTGGGATGGGTTTATCAAAACACATACAACTTAGGAATTTTTGGTAATATAATTTGTTTTACTTTCCCTATTACTTGTAATGTACATATTTGTAATTAACATTTATACATTGATATGAATCATTTTGATCTAAACAGGAGTTGAGCTAGAAAAATTGAGCTAACACGCTCAATATGCCATACCGGTATATACAAGGACCTGTTTTATATGCACAGTTAGAAAGAAAAATGATACGAACTAATTATTATTTCATTTGTAGATAATTGTATGAATATCATTTAACTTCAACTAAATTTGCCGTGTAGATAGAAGAATCAAGTTCAGGTATTACACAGGTTCCACGACATGATCTATGGATAGCCGGTGTCACAGATAAGAAAGGTAAAATTCATAGTAAGGAAGCAAGAAGAGTAGCTGAATATTGTGTAAGTATTGAATTATGTGTACAATAAATAATTGGCTTGACTTAAATGAACTTGATTTATAATAACAAATATTGTTGTAATTCTTTTTGTGATAGTGACAAGTGTCACAGGAGGATCTAGTGTTGTCGGGCTATGTTGGCCAGGACGATTTGTTGAGAGTGCGCTTGGAGTACCCGAGTATGATGGTCGTATTCGGGGTACTGGTTTTGCTGTCACCCCATTAGCATACTTCGGATGTCAGAAGCACTCCAGTAGAGGTGACGTTTCCCAGCTGCGTGACAAAATGACTAGTTTCAAGCATCAAATTCAAGAACTTCAAGAACAAATGCACCATAAGGAACAACAAGAAGAACAATTCTTAGAACAAATGCGTTTGATGCAAGAACAGAATGCGTTGTTAACAACCCAAATACAACAGTTTGTGCAGTGTAAGCCAACACAAAATATTCCCTTCTGTGATAGTCCAAGGGTCAGAGATATTTTCACTTCCATGCCTAAAGTCCCTTTTCCTTTGGTAATTAATTTCTTCTCTACTCAACTTTATGTTACATTATAATTTAGCTAACTATGACATATTAAGTCTATTTTCTATATGGCAAATTTCAATGTAGGTTATATGTCAAGCAAGTTTCCAAGCACGCGGTTGCAGTGGGTGCTGCCTACAACACTGATCAGGACACACTACACAATTCACCGTTGCCTGACAACACACTCCAAGTGAGGGTTGACGTCTGCAAGAATGAAGACGCCCTCTTACCGATCCCGTCTCGGGATGAGCAAATAATGGTAAAAGATGTTGTAGGTGGCTATGTTGATTGGCCAATAGGTCTTATAGAGCCATATGAAAAGGTCGTTCATTTACAATTCCCTGCATTTTTCCTACGTACTTCTATATAAAACTATGATTTAATTTTTTTTATTTTCACAGGGCAAGATGTCAAAGTGTTCGACAACACAACCCAAGTCTAAAGCTTCGGCTAGCCAATAGAGCAAAATGAGACCGACCTCATATCGTGATCAATTAGTATCGATTACACCACAATTGATCGGTGCAGGAGGACGCAAAATATGTCTTGAAAGACATATCTATAATGTTGGCGGTCTAGTTGATTATGTTACTGCCAAGGTTGTGCACGACATATGTAGTCGTGATTGGGTTAGTGGTTCAGCTATCAACTTCTGGATAAGGTACTTGACCATTATCGTTTATCACAGTTATTAATATTTCTTGTTCCATTTCTTTTATTTTTCATGACACTGTTTTATACCAGGCATTTATACAATGACTGCTTAATGGATACAAATAGGGTCTAATTTGTATTTGTCAACCCTTATCTCGTTGGCTACCATTGGGGTAAAGTAAATATACATGCACAGTCTAATGAGCTAAAAGATTATTTTAAAAAGAGAGCGACACCGTCTACGTTATTTTTAGTGCCATACAATGCAGGGTACTGATATATGAATTTACTCAAATTTTGTTAGTAAACAATTTTTATTCATAAACAGTGTTAGATATAATATTGCATTATATTTTTCAGTGCTCTTTCCAACCTAATGATAATGATTGTGAGTATTACATAATGAAATTTATGAAGGATGTAATTACGCATGATCAAGCATTTATTCCTCAAAAAGTAAGTCATTTAGTTGCACTTCATATTGTGTTTTAATTAAATTTAATTAGTGCCTGATAATTACGTTTTGCTGATTATAATTCTTTTTAATTTTTGGCTGATTGTATATATGTGTAGTATTATAAAGATCAACGTTGCGACACTTTGACTGACCATCAGCTTAATGAAGTGATCAAGGAATGATGTGATCGAGGAATGATGTGAATATGTGTTTAGGCAAATCTCTAGGTAGCTATACTATTTAATTCATCACTAGCTGCTGGCCTTTGTTGTGTTGTTTCTTAGCAATTGTTGTGTTATGCATGCATATATTCAAGTTGAATTTGTTGTATAATTCATTCATGTACAATATATTGTATAATTATTTTACGTACAACTTTAACTAATTAATCATCTGTTTGTTTCATTTTAAAGTTATCTATCATTGTTGTTTGCTTTACTTCAATTCATTCTGCTGTACTACGTATATAGATAAAAAAATGTTTATTAGACCATGCAGTGTGCAATACTGTAATTATAGGAGATAATGAAAAAAATAGAAAAAAAATAAAGAGTTTCTGTGGCGCTTTTTTGAACAAGGGCCATAGGAAGTACCAAAAAAAAGAAAGAGAAAAAAAAAATTGGGACCCTCCTGTGGCTCTTGGTGAGGCAAGGGCCACAGGAGGGGGGTCTCTTGTGGCGCTTGGTGAGCCAAGCGCGACAGGAGACCCCCTCCTGTATCACCAAGCGCCACAGGAGACGCCCCCTCCTGTGGCACTTGCCTCACCAAGCGCCACAGGAGGGCCTTCCTTACAAAAAAATTTAAAATTATGTGCCGCTTCTAAGCGCCAAAGCTTCTTTTAGTGGCATCCAGATATATAGCACTTCTCTAGCCACACAGCTACTCAATTATAAGTGCCACAGCTTTGGTTTTTTGTAGTAGTGTAAGATGGAAATCTCCTAGACCATTAGACTTAATCTATACTTGCTTCAAATGATATGGGAGTGGGTTAGTTTATCAAAATTTACAAAAAAAAACCCTTTGAGCTAGCTTGAATTAGGTTAACTAAATCTTCCACAGCAAGTAAGATTTAACAACTATATCCAAAACACTTGTAGAAGAGGTCTTTAGCCATGCATAAAAACAAGTAAAAGGGATTTGTTCTTTATCTATCAAACACTGAGCAAGATTTAATCACTATAAAGCTCCAAGCTCAAGATATAAGCCCATTGCTTTGGAAGGAGAGGTTTCTAGCCATTCATAGCAATGGAAAAAGCTCTTAAGTTCTTTGGATGAACAGCCATGATGATCATGAAGGAAGATGAAGGATGAAGTTGAGAAATGGTGATAAATGGAGGAAAATAAAGGTGGAACTGATGGAGAATGATGGAAACGGAGTGGAGAGCTTTCCTGTTTTGAAATGGAGTGATAGATGATGAATATGGAAGCTAAAGGTTGAGCTAATATGCTAAAACTCGGGTCTAAGAGTCAGATCTTTGAATTCCATCACAATCTCAACATTATTTTTCCATCTATCTTTGTCATATAGCATATATCACAATGTATTCGCTTATGAAAGTGTCATAAAACCTCCCAAATTTGTCATAAAATGCATATAAGAATATGAATTTCTTATTAATTAAATTGGAATATTGGATTCATTAATTCCTAATGAGGTAAATGACATTCCAATCCATCTAAAGGAGGCAATCATAGAATAATCACATCATTCCAAGGAATGTCATTCCATTAAATTGTGGCTCTAACAATTTAGTTTCATTAAAGGCTAAAAACTAATGTAGTTGGTAGAATCATTATTTAGTCGGCTTAATTAATAACTTATTGTTCATCTTAATTAGGAAGTAATTCATTTGAAACCCTATAAAAAAACATGATCTAGCTTTCAGCTATGCAATATAGTGTTTATTATATTAGTTTGATTTGAGTGCATGAGTGATTGTGCATTTCAAATATATATGTACTTCCCCAAAAATAGAATATAACTTGTAAAAAGATAATAAATACACAAATTTAAATCGAATGCATATGACCTCTGACTAGACAAGGGTAGAACTCATTTGATTTTTCTCTATCCTTCTAGTGAAAATGAATAAGACAAGAAAATGTACATGTGTTTTGAAATGTAGCTCCTTCCATGATTAATCCCATAAGATTCACTACTACAAAAAACACAAGCTGTAACGCTTAATTTAAAGAACACTATGGCGCTTGGGAAGCACTGTAGCTTCCAGCATCATTAAAACTAGCTACGGTGCTTCTTGAATATATGGAAGCATCATAGCTTGATTATTTAATTTTTTTTTAAATAAAGCTATGGCGCTTTCACAGGGAAGTGCCATAAGAAGTTGGCACTTCCTATGGCTCTTCTCTAGGGCTATTGGAAGTAATTGCTTTTAATAGGAAGAACCATTGGAAGTCAATGACTTCCTATGGAAAGCACCATTGCTATAGGAAGTCATTGACTTCCAATGGCGCTTCCCATTAGAAGTACGTATTTTTGTTTATTTTCACTTAATTGTTCCCTTCCTACTGGGTATGTATTCAATCCATGACAATTTACAATTTACAATCCACAGAAAAAACTCAAACCAAAATCACACCAAATAATAATGAAATAACTCAAAATAAATAATTAATTCATAAAATCAGAACCAATGTATTTTATTACAATGTAACAAATAATGTTCAACTAGTTTTAAGTACCTATCTATGTAGAATGTAGGCAAGAAATAATTTTAATATACAACTAATTCATAAACAACGCAAGATTAATAGGCGAGAAACAACCTACGTATGTTCCTAAATATTAGCTAATTACCTGACCATATATTCACACCATTCTTTAATGATTTCATCTCTTGCTAGTCAGTCAATTAGGCACAACATTAATCTTTATAATACTACATATAAAACATGAACAAAAAGAATTAAAATCACTAAAAATCAATTAAATTAGACACTTGTCAGTTAAACTTAAACCATAGTAACTGCAAGTAAAAGAACTTACTCGCATAAGATACGGGTGGAAACAACACTTTTTAGACCGGTAAAAAATGACATTTTAGACTGGTTCTGGATGAGGTCTTGATACAGCCGGTTTTAAAAGTCTATTACTCTTTAGATGGTTAAGCAACCGGTCTAAAAATTAAGATTTTAGACTAGCTGTTAATGACATTAAGAATGTTGGAAAAACCAGTCATACTTTTAAGACCAATTCTTTGAATGACTGGTCAAAAAAGTATAACTTTTGAGACCGGTTTTTTAAAGAACCGGTCTTGAAAAGTATACTTTTTAGACCAGTTCTTCAAAGAACCGGTCTTAAAATTCATCTTTTTAGATCGGTTGTTAAAATAACCTGTCTTAAAAGTTGCATTTTTTTAAATATTCCTGTTAGCTAGCAAGCCATTTCCCCTGTTAAAATATTTTACCCAGCAAGCTATTTCCAGCAACTTCCAAATAAATTCTTCTCTTACACTTTATAAATAACACCTTATACAGGAGCATTTTCATCAAGTAAAAATATAATTTCAATTAGTGTAATACTTACATATATCATTCTTCCTGCACCTCACATTTCATAGAAGCAACAACAATAAATCATTCTTCCTACTACACCGCAAATAAATTCTTCTCTTACGCATTCTCATTTCATCAAGCATTCTAAAACACAATTTCAACTGGTGTAACTTTCATCATTCTTCCTACATCACACATGTAATGCCCCAAATTTTGATTAAGGGCTAATGATAATTATTGAGGATAATTATCGAATTAAAGTGGAATAATTATGTGTTGTATGGCAATTTTAATTAATATGCCATAATTGTTGGAAAAATTGAAAGAATGGCTCTAAATTAGTGATTAATGGAAGAGATTAATTACTAATTAAAAGGGTATGAGATGGGAAATTAATTGGCTAATGGAGGGATTAAATTGGCTAATTGGTGATTTATTGTGTGTGAGCCAATGACCTTGTGACATGTGGCAAGAAGAGATGAAGCATGAGAGTGAGAATAGCATTTTAATAGTTTCTCTCTCTCTCTTTTTCTCTCTTTGGTCAACTGAAATGGAGGGAGTACTATCATCATCTTCTTCCTCCTCTCTCTCCATCTCTCTCACATTCTCTCTCTTCTCTCTTCTTTTTCACCATTGTTGAAGGAAGATAAAGAAGGAAAAGCTTGTAAAAAAGGTAAGATCTTGACCTCTAATGCCAAAACTTTCTTCTATAAAGTTGTTCCTTGGAGTGAGAGCTTTAATTTGATGGTTTTAGATTCTCCATTGGTGGTGATTTGAGGAATCACGAAAATGTACAAGTTGGAGAATCATGAAGTGCCTTTGGGAAAGTTGTTGAGGTAAGTGAAAGCTTCAATTTCATATAAATTTTGTGGCCATTGGTTAGGCCTTGAATTTCTGGAATTTTAGCCCTAATTTTTGTGATTTAGGGTCTTGGGGAGTATGGTATGTTGTTGTTATGGAAATGGTGCCTTGTTTGGTGTTTTGAATTGATAGAATTGCATTAAAGCTTAAATGTGAAGTTTGGCACCTTTTGTGTTGGTTTTGTGCTTTGGTCAAAACAGGGCATGTTGATAGGTTGTGATTTTGGTCATTTTGAGGTTACCATTGTGTTCCTTGTGAAAATTTATGTGGGAATAGGCTTGATTTTTAATTTTGGAGCCATGGGACACTTTGGTAGAAAATTGGAAAATCTGTCCCTTGGAACTCTGTTCTGGGCAGTTTATTTGTGTGGATGTTTTGAATGACCAAATGATTTCAGAAAAATGTGAAACTTTCCAATATTAAATTTCACATCCCAATCTTCAAAATGGACATATATTTTGTGTCATTTCGTTTAGTATTCTGTGAGTTATGGTTGTCCAAAGTTTGGGATTGAAACAGAACTCTGTTTTGGGGTAGTGATGCGTTTTGTGTAATTCTGGGATTTGTATGGTGATTTCCAGTAATGGTTCATATTTTTCCTATGAAGATGACTTAAATATCTTTCAATGGGCTTTGGGATCACCTCATTTTGATTTGTTTAGAATTAGTTATGAATTTACAAAGTTGCCTTGGCTGCAGCAGGAAAGTCTTGGCTGCAGCACAAAAGTTTCTGTGTGCGTTTTGGCCGCAACCAGAAATTCTTGGTTGCCGCCAGAAACCTTCTGTGCGTGTTTTGGCCACAGCCAAAGGATTCTTGGCTATATCCAACCCCTATTTTCAGCATTTTGGGATTTTTAAAGGTGATTTCCAACCTAGTACTTCCCAATCCTTTAAGCTTTCATTGACCTTATTATAGCCACCTAAAGGTCATGAATGGTAACCAACTTTAAGTGTTATGAAAATGAGAATTTGGAAAAGAGAATGATCCTATGTCCTTGATTTGGTTATGGGGTTGGGTATCCGCCCTAATCATGGTTTGATATCCGCTCGGATCGTGAGTAGCCGATGCTGGAGCATACGTGGAAAGAAAAAGCGTAGGGAACTTACCTCTCCTGCATGTATTGATATTTGTGTTTATGTATTGATGCATGTTATTGCTTTGCTTGATTATTTGAAACATATATGAATAATTGAAGCTCTGTTTCTATTTATGCTATGGCCATGAGTATGTTGTTGAAACATTGAGCATGCGGATATATCATTATGTGAGCACGAGTTATTATGATGCAAGCATGTCATGCATTAAACACTTATCTTGCATGCATATTGGTATCTGTTTCCTACTGGGATTCTCTAGAATATCACCCTCCCCTACCAACATTTTAGACAGGACAAGTGGCTCGAGGAAGGAGCAAGCGACTAGGGGCGGCGAGAATCCCTTATGGGCATTTAGATTCGATAGTTGGTTATCGTTATTTTCTGGGATAATTGTATATGTTTCGGATAATAGATTAGGATGTATAATTGGATATTGGATGTATATGTGCTTGGATATCTATTGGGTTATTTGGTTATGTATTAGACATGGATTTGTGTAATCCCCGTTGAGGAATTGTAAAGGGTGTATTGCCTTATGAATCTTTAGTGAAGGTATGAATCTGGGTTTTGCCGGTATTATTATTGTGCACTCTGATATTTATATAAATGTGATTTATCTTCACAAAGTAATTGTATTCGAAATATGAATGTGAGACCAGGTTAAAATGTTTGATAAATGTATTCGTGAAAATCCTATCTTAAGGATGGGAATGTAAAATGAATTTTGATTATTATTGGTCTCTATTTCATTTTTAATCACGTGTTTCAGATATAATTATGGAGGGGGTTACAACACATTCCACAAAAACAACAACAATAAATCATTGAAAATCAACACATTTTCACACACAATCGAAAAATTAAGGTATGTTGCTACACATTTTTATTCCCCTATTTTTATATTACTGTTTAACAAACCAAATCAAAACTTTAGCTAATAATAAAATCTAAACACTTTAATTGATGATAGAGGTATCTACTGAGAAAGAACATAGCAAACAGTAATCCATCGCTAATGATCACCAGCTAGCTCTAGAGCATCTATACTAGGTCACCTTAAATCCTTCATTTTCCTATAATGACAACACAAAAGTAGTTTATATATAAAATAACTATATACATAATTCAAATATAATTCATGATAATTATTGTAGCTAGCTAACCTTCAAAGTAGTTTTATAAATGGATATCCTCCCATATCCCTTCATGATGATCATTTCTTATGCCATGTTCATTATCTATTTCATCTTCTTCATTCAATTCTGGAAGACCCCTAGAAAAAGGAGTCTCAAGAAGATCATTCATTGAACGACTTTCCTCATTAATATCAACAACCCTACTTCCTTGGAGAGCTACATACCACATTTTATTTTCCTGATCGGTAATATAGAACACTTGTTTCGCTTGATATGCCATAATAAAAGGTTTATCTCCAAAACTTCTACTATCCAGATCAACAAAAGTAAATCCTAATTGATCGATTATCACACCATTGTTGACATCAAGCCACTTTAGGGTTCTTATCTTTCGAACTAGAGATCATTATCAAACTCTTGTTCATAACTTTATATTCATTTTAAACCCACATAGCAAATATCATAATGTGATCATTAATGGCAATCCAAGATAAAAAAAGTATAAATAAAATATCATGATGTGATCATTAAGCTAGTATCTAAAGTTATCATCACTGAGTTCAATGGCGAGAGTAAGATAGAGAGCAATATTGGGCATGTTCCAACAAAGCCATAATCATAAAATAGAACACCTCCATTTTCTACTTCAAGCATATCAGAATCTGATGCCAAACATGGTTAAATCCACCCGAAACAATATCAAAAGGGTCAAGTTCAAATTACTAACAATAATCAAAACAAATCTAGAAAGTTGATTCACGAGTAGTTTTTCTTTGTGCTCTCGTTTGGAAGAAGAACCAGCGGCGAGGCTTTTAAGGGAGGGGGAGTCATAGCTGGAATGTTATCGATTGACGGTGAAATAAAGGTCAACTAATGGCAAGGTATAGATAGTGACTCTTCCTTGGCTAAAACAGACCCAGGCCAATGCCTCCCCTAAGATTGTGAAAAAGAACACCGTCGATTAGATTGTGAGATATTAAGTTCAAAGAGAAAGAGGATGGCGGAGTTGTGAACAAGAACACCGTCAAAGAAATTTTTGGGAAAAGTGAGTTCAGAGAGCAAGCTATGATTTAGCGGGAGGAAGAGAAGACTAAAATTTTAATTAGGGTGAACACTTTTAAGACCGGTTGTTTGGAATTACCGGTTGTTTGGAAGAACCAGTCTTAAATATACATTTTAGACCGCTTTCAAAAATAACTGGTCTTAAAAGTTTCAACTTTTAGACCGGTTATAAGATATAACCAGTCTTAAAAATTTTAAAAAAATTACGGGTCTCTTATTTAGACCGGTTATAGAAATTACCCGTCTAAAAAGTGTGCTTATTTTTAATTATTTTATCCTTTTAAAAGACCGGTTACGCATAAATAATGTCTTAAAATAAACCTTTAAGACCTTATATCCAGGGAACTGGTCTTAGAAGTTACCTATGATTACAAAAATGTCACCAGTTATACGTTTTAGACTTTATCCCTATATAACCAGTCTAAAAGACAGATTTTGTTCTAGTGGGAACATGAGTTTGATTATGAGAAACTACATCTTTCATAAATAGATGAAAGATGTGTGTCTTTTTTGCTTTTGTATGAGTTTGATTATTGCTCCACTATTACCCTGCAGTAACCTTTGGTATATCTTTGATTTGACACAAATTTTTTGATTTTGTACAACTAATTGATGATTTATGTCTAATCTCTTTAACTACATGACTCTTAGCTACATTAGAAGATACAAATTTCATTAAAAACACATAAATTAGAGAAAAATATCTATGCACTATATTACAAAGGAACATTAGCCAGTCCTTGAAATTCAACCTCTTACTTCTCATAGAGGGTAATTTCACCATTAAGTCTTTTTATTGTATCTTTTGCATCCTCAAGCTTTAGTTCAAGATCATTGTTTTCCTCTTCAGCTCATTTTCGATCATTTCTTGCCTCACTATACCTTTTAGTTCTTGAAGCTAAAAGTTGTGAGTTGTTCTAGCTTGTCAATCAAGAATCTAACATTCATGCCCCACATTTCAAGTCATTTCAACTTTCTTTACTACACGACAAAACTATTTGAAGGGGATGTGATCTTGCCAGCTTTATTGGAATCAACAATATTATAATAGCCTCACATATATCATTCCAATGACCAGTTAACAGTTTTGACCTCCAAGAAATTGCTTGTGAAGAAACATTTCTTAGATGCAACAAAGTTCATAGTACTTGGTTTTGAGGAGCTGAGGAAGTTCGGAGTCAAGTGCCGAGCCATTAACCAGAAAGCGACAATTCTCAATAATTGTGACTATTTGGAAAGTGATCAATGATCTCGCCAATCTATTCCCGTTCAAAACTTAAAGGCCAACATTTTTTTTCTTGGATCACCTATATTTTCATGATGATTCAAAATACACACATATTAAAAAGAATATAGAATGGAAATATTTAGTAATACCTTTGATATATCATTGATTTGATTTATTAAGACCAACACAATGTAAGACTCATTGCAGTATTTTTATCGCCTTGCTCTTCATCATTCTGAAAAGCTTTATCAATCGTTATTGATAGTTGTTAAAGATAAAACAATTACAAATGATTTTTTATCCAATAAAATTAAACAAAGTAAAAGAGAAAACACAAATAAAACTTAGTGAGTTGGTTCAAATTCCAACAACACAAAATCCTACAGACCCAATAGAAAATCCAACACCAAAAGCTAATAAATAGGATCTAGAAATAAGGACACAAAGCAAAAAATAAATAAATAAAAGCAAGATGAGACCACCATAATCTGAACAACAAAATCACTAGTTCACCAAAGCTATCGTCACGATAAAGATAATCTTTTTATGAGAATATTTGCTCAAAAACCAACCCATCAATCCAATCTTCACCACAATGCAACTACACATATAAGGATGTTAGACTTTGGGTCCAAGTCCACCCTTGATGGGCCGGACTATTTGATTAGGAAATAAGTAGCCTAATCAAATAAGAATAAAATCAGCATAAAATACAGATTTGGGAATATTTCAGCAATAATTATGGATTTGTTAAAAGATGAACAAATCACCATAATTAGGGAATTAATTGAGAGACAATTAATTGCTGTCTTGGAGGGCAAGAAGGAGTGCACATGTTTCCTAATTAGTGGCCTCCATAAACCACTATAAATAGGGTGTGCCTCCTCAATTACAATTGACCCCGCCATTGAGTTTTCTGGCAATTCCCTTCTCTCCTACCATCTTTCTGGTTCTGGTGATCTGCTGTGCAAATCACAATTAGGCTCTAGTAGTCTAATAATTGTGTGGGCACAAGTATGGAGTATTGGAGCTTTGACCCGGATCCGAACATGGATTCGTCCAGGTATGCCTAATCTCCTTTTAGTTAATTATTTTTCCTATATTAGCATCAGAGCATATTGATCCTGTGGCTGTGATTATTCTATGTGAATAATTTTATGTTTCATCATGCTTATTTTTTCCGCTGCGCAAAAGCATAATTCTAGCTATGATTTTTCCTTTTATGCCACATGAATATGCAATTTTGTATATGGCTCCAAACATGCTTATTCACAAAAAACAATTTCATATGCGTATGTCTCTGCCTCCATATATATATATGCGTGTCTGTCTGTATGCTACCGGAAATGTGAAAATATATATATTGCTTCTTCATATTTTAAAGCTCAAGACATGAAATATATATTTATTGCTGTGTGTTTTTGAATGCGTTCTCTGCTCCTCTGACTATTATATACATATGCGCATGTGTGTATATATTTATGGCACAGATTTTCTTCTCCTTCTCCTCATCACTTCTTCAATTTCTTAAAGTTGTGTTTTTGGAACCTATGTGGAAATAAAAACGGAAAAGACTTGACCCCTAAAAGGTTAGAAGAGCTTTTGAAACCCAGAGGACACACATCCACGTTGGTTTACGTCGCGCTGACAAATTGGGTGTTTGAAACTCTGTGTTTTTGTCCAAAGTAAGGACATGGATGTGTAGGTCTTAAAGAGAGGATTCCAACGATGCTTAGAATGCGTCAAACGGAGTCCGGATGAGGGAGAAACAAAGGAAAGAAGTTCGCGGGTCGTTAGTCGCCGCCGCAACTTCACTCATGATTTGATCAATGAAACAGAGGTTTTAAGATCAAATAAATGCCATGGATTTGTAGTTCGTTGAACTATGATTCCAATGACACCAAGAACGCGAAAAATGGATCTAAACTGAGGGAGATATGGCCTCCCGAAGTTGGCGGGTCGTGATGACCTGTCGGAGCTCCAACCGGGTCAGGTTGACCCGGCTAGAGGTTGAAGACAATAACGTGGTAGTCAACGCCATGTCATCGGTCAACCAATGACACGTGGCGCCAATAAGCGGTCGCCACATCAGCGCCAAACGCCATGTCAGCATCGGTCAACGAGCCACGTCATCCATTGACCGAGACACGTTAGCGCCATGTCAGCAGTGACGGGTCACGGTTGACGGTCAACGGTCAACGTTGACCGGTCAACGATCAATGGTCAACAGTCATTCGTTGACTGTTGACCCAAAAAAAAAGAGAGAGAGGACATATGGCGCGTAGGGCCCACCGGGGTCTCCGTTTGACACCTGGCAAGCACCGTCAGAGAGAGGACGGCGCGTGGAGTCGTTTGGACCGGCACGTGTTGCCTGCAGGTGGCCGCAAAGCGGCGCGTGTACGTCACGTGCCACTGCCGAGAGTGGCCAACCCTGGAATTGTCCAATTTTTCAGGATTTTGGATCCAGAGACCTTCTAAGGGCTCGTGAGGGCGCATAGGCCTTCCAATTGAGACATGGTTGGTTCCTAAAAATCCCTAAATTTGAGAGCTTCAATTTGATATATAATTTGCATATATTTGAATCAAGTTTGGGTGTAATTTGAGTCAAAAAGGTGCTTATGTGCATTTAGAGGGTCCCAAAAATGTTGGAATTGAATCAATGTTGGTTCTATTGGTTTTTTGGGATAGGTTGGCTTATTTTTTAAGAGTTTTTTCAGTTGCAACATAAAGAGCTTGGTGTTTCGTTAACGTTGTGGACATTTACTCAAAATACAGTAATGTTTACTTGATTTTTGGCAAGTGTGAAGCTGTTAGATAATGGCTGAACTAGTCAGGAATCAGCTAAACTAAAGGGATAAGACCCTTTTTGAACTAATAAGGGTTAAATACACCCATATGATTAGTTCAAGCTACTTTGTGTACAAGAAAGGCATTGTTAGACAACTATCAATACCTAGAACCCTTCAAAATAATAGAGTTGTTGAAATGGAGAGATAGACCTCTCCTTGTTTTGCTCTCCTTATTTTGGTTATGAACATAATGGCAACAATGAGGCTACCAGCCATGTGTTGGCAGGTAGACTCACAGCTATTATATTCACACTTAACCAAATGCCCTCTATGTCAGTCACGACCTTACCCTATGAATCGTGGATGGGCCTTAGACTAGGGCCGAGCTCATTAAGACCATAAGGGTCATCAACTTTATATTCATAATCCTTCCTATAAGTAAGGAAGATTGGGGTCAAGGTATACAAAGTATCTCTTTGTGAGATGACATAAGAATTTGACATGACACGTCTTCATTAGTGAAAATGATGGCGGTTCAGTGACTGAGAGAAAACCGTGGGACACAACGTTCATAAAACCCAGATTTCCTAGCAAGAATTGAGCATTAATCACAATAAATCTCTTTAAGAGGTTCACAAGTGACAAGGAATAACCAAGTGTTCCTAAGTTCACTGATCCGAGTGGGAGGATTGAGACCATTTTCACGACGAAAGAGGTAAGAGGTAAGTTATGAGAGAATTACCTCACTCATACATAGGAAAAGAATCCTATGAAATCCACCTTGGAGCAAATTGTCATCTAGCGAATGACTATAAGGGATAGATTACCTAATGGATTGAATGCTCCCTTCATCATTTAGAAGGTGATGATAAGTACCTATAAGTGTTTGAAAGACACTATAAGGACCTGCTAAGATGAATTGCAAAGTGTCATGCAGGAGGATTTGGATTCTTTTTAAGCCAAATACATGTTTGGGTAATTTGTCACCTAGCCAAGAGGCGATTGGGAACAAGTAGATTCTCAAATCTGTTGGGGGCATGTAGAACCTAAAATACTTAGTGGCTAAGGGGTAATACAATGGAAGGTTGTCCATTATGCGTTTTAACTCTAAACTTTGGCTATGACAACAAGCTTAGTCTTGAAAATTGCATCAAGATGATGTAAAGACCACCTTCCAATCTGGAATTTTGGGAATTGGATGATGAACTCTACATGAGGCAACTTAAGGGCTTCATAGAAACAATAACCCAAATAGTAGTATATGAAGTTTTTCACAAGATGAAAGCCTCATTAACTTCGAAATAATAATAGAACATTACATAAGTCCCAAATGGTCTAGTGATGATTCTTAGTGAAGTCATCCTTTATCAAATGACATATGAAAAAAGTGTCAAGGGAGTCAAAGGAATAAAGGATCAGAGAATCCTTAAATTCTGAGTTGAGAAAGTCATGGGCTGAACAAATATCTTGATTGACAAGATAAACAGAGTTGCACAAGAAAGATACAGTCTTTTCCACCTAAGACATGTACAAGTGTAATCCTTAGACATCTTAGGATGTCAACCTTCAAACCCATGAACACCCCTGAAGTCAAGGGCATAAATCTAAAGAGGTTACGTGTCCTATGAGGAATCCAACATAAGAAATGTGGATAGAGTCCCATGTGAGACTATAGTTGGTAATATTAATGTACACATTGGTGTACATAAGACCGAATGTTTTTTGTCAGACTTGGAAGTTGTTTTTGGTCCTGCAGTGAAATAGGTTATGAGAATAACCATGGATTAAGTTGTCAAGACAACAACTTTCCTTTGAAAGGATACTCCAATACAAGACCAAGGCAAATGGTGATGGAGTAAGGAAATATACAAAGTATTTTTTTTCCTGTTACCTATGGAAAGAGAATACAGGGCGTGTTCTGCCATCATTCAAAGTGCCATATGGCTAAAGTAATTCCTATGAGAGATTAGGAATAAATAGTGGATAGAAGGATCTAAATGATAACATCTTATGATGAGGATCCTAAGTATCACAACAAGGCGAAACATACTTTTTGATACATCTCTATGAGAGATATGCTTTCAAAGAGGGAAAGCGATAGTTTAATGACCTTCTACTGACAGAATGTTGGTAGATCCCCTTATTGAGCCCATAGCTTGATTTTCATTGAGTTAGTGAAAATCTAGGGGCACAAATAAAATATAAGGTCATGAACTTCTTTTATATAAAGATAAAAGAAATGGTATTATGTTATGAGTAAAACATAAAGGTATACTGTTTTGTATGTCGTACAGGTCAAAAGAGGTTGGTTCACTCACACGAACAACCGTCTTCCCATGTTTTGTAGGGGCATGGGAAGGTAAGACGAGCAAATGATCACCATGAGATGGTTGAGAAGAATCTTTGCGTTTGAGTCGCCTTAGTTAGACTGAGATGAGATCTACATGTGTGCATATACACAGAAAATATATCGAAGCATGAATATAGACCTATAGCCAGGCAAAGAACCCTTTTTCACAAATGAGATTGTAAAAGAGATATTGTGAAAAATGAAGTTCTGGTTCGAATGTTGAGTACATTTTGGAACTAATGTTTGTACGGTGAAAGATAAAGAAATCGACGTACACCTCAAACCATTCACCGTAGCATGCAATTCATACTACATGTGCTTAAGAGTTAAACTGCAACACGGGATATGGGTGAAAGATCCCCAGTTCACCATAGTGAGTCCCAGGAAGGAAGAATCCTTCCACGATACCCTTAAGACTTAGGCGGCATCATGAAAGCTTGGTTTGGTGACAGCTACTTTAGTTGAAGCTCCATGATCACACTCGATTCGGTCAAACGAGTAAAAACTAGGAAAGCGACCAAGTCAAGATGGACTGATGTTTAGTCGAAAAGGAAGATTTACTCCTAGATACATAAGATGTGCTAGTATCTGTGGTCGACCCCTTACTAGCTCTATATATAGCTAGTAAGTGAGGATACTATGTGCGTAGGAGGCAATCTGAGTTAATCAACATATTAACTCGAGAGGGATTAGATATGCAATGAGTAATATGTATGGGAGAATCTGGGGTACATGAGGCAATGAATATATGGATTACGGTTATATATAAAGGGTGTCCTTGGATGTTGATCCGATATAAAGGATTTCTAGTATCTCAAACACCAAATCTTAAAGACGTTTTTGCCCACGCAGTCACGGCAGACGCCAAGTATGAAACAAGAAAGAGTAATGCACGCACGATGGGAGGCCCATCAAGTGCGAGTGGGAGATGTTGGACTTTGGGTCCAAGTCCGCCCTTGATGGGCCGGACTATTTGATTAGGAAATAAGTAGCCTAATCAAATAAGAATAAAATCAGCATAAAATGCAGATTTGAGAATATTTCAGCAATAATTATGGATTTGTTAAAAGAGGAACAAATCACCATAATTAGGGAATTAATTGAGAGACAATTCATTGATGTCTTGGAGGGTAAGAAGGAGTGCACACGTTTCCTAATTAGTGCCCTCCATAAACCACTATAAATAGGGTGTGCCTCCTCAATTGCAATTGACCCCGCCATTGAGTTTTCTGGCAATTCCCTTCTCTCCTACCATCTTTCTGGTTCTGGTGATCTGCTGTGCAAATCACAATTAGGCTCTAGTAGTCTAATAATTGTGTGGGCACAAGTATGGAGTATTGGAGCTTTGACCTGGATCCGAACATGGATTCGTCCAGGTACGCCTAATCTCCTTTTAGTTAAAATTTTTCCTACAAAGGATAATTCAACAACACTGGGTAGGATCTGCACAAAACTTGGGTACATAATTCACACCTTTCAGCCCAACAACGACTATTATGACTCAGAAATACTATCTTTATGTTTGGGACTTATTTTCGATCTAACTTATGGAAAAGTAAGATTGGGTAAATGTCAATTTGTATAATCTGATTTATGTTTGGATTAGAGATTGTATAAGTGATTTTGTATAAGTCAAAACTTGTTTGGATTGACAATTTCATGTGCTTTTGTGTTAAATGTGAGAAAACAAGATATGGAGGTTGTGCTAAAATCCTAATTGGCATAAAAAGACAGGTTATAACCGGAACACATCAATCATTAAATCAGTGAAATTGGAGAATAATATAAAATGCAAGCTCAAAAAACAATTCAATCTCCAAATGTATAAAATAAAAATTTCAAGAAACTACATTGTTGATGCAGAATTCAAATTAAACTTGTGGTAGCTTACCCCATTTATAACATCTTATGAATAGAAAACACTCATAGAAATAACTAAAAACAAATTTTTTATGGAGGTTGTGCTAAAAATTTGCTAAAGGCGTGCAGAGGTATTTCAAGCTTTAGAGCTTTAATGACCAAAACTCACGTTGATTTACAAAGCAAAAAATATCTTCATTCATCCATTCATGTTGTGGCATTTTAGGAGGAGTACGATTGCAGCAATAGAAGCAATAAAGTTTGAAACTTCTTCCAAGAAATATTCTTACGAAACATGCATGCATTATCACTACAGATGATAAGACAGAAGATAACAGCAAATTTCAGAGTCTAAAGTCTACACATGGATGTGTTTCTAGCTTCTATGACATAACAGAAAGGTGATAACTTAGTTCCATACTATTTTCAGCATTTTATTGGGTAAACCAAGATGAAAATAAAAGGAAAAAACTTGCAAAAAATTTGAAGGAATGGAAACAACAACTAGGAACATATGTAGATGGTTCTAACGATGTAAACCAAATCATGAAGCATTCTGCCCATGAAGCAGAGCAACCTCAGTAGCAGGTCGAAAAAAATAATCACCAAGCAGAGCAACCACAGTAGGAGACCCACAAAACCCATGAAGCATAGCAACCAAAATTTGACAAAAAAACAAATAAATTCTGGCAACATTAGCAGACAAAACAAAAAACCACCAACGACACCATTACCAGACCCCACAATGTTTAAATCTAACGGATCCAAACAATAAATCAACACGAATGGAACTTCAGCCAATCCTTGAAATGTTAGTGAAGAGTAGTTTTAAAGCTTACCATGGAGAAGAGCACATGGCCAGAGATTAGATTCACCACCATACACTTGTAGGTGATATGGGTCCCCACTCAAGTGACATTGTCTCACTCGAGTACACCATTGTATGTAAGTTTCAGGCTTCGCTTCAGGACAGCACTCACACCAAATTTTACAAGAGTGAAAATTTTCACTTGCAGGTGATATGGGGCCTTACTCGAGTGTATCAGCATTTCCTCACAACTGGTCAACCTTATGCTCAACACTTGCAGCAATATTCGAAGAATTGTGTTTTCTCACTTGCGAGTGTTGCTCCATCGCTCGAGTACCAAAGCCATTGCTCGAGTGCACTTCTCACTTTCAGCTCTTCCTTGCTCTTGGGTAAACACTTTATGTACTACACTTGTAGGACTCGAATAAGCTTGAGGCTCTCACTCGAGTATTGAATCCATGCTCGAATGCAACCACTATTTCCCATCTCTGTCAAACACTTGTACCACTGTGCCTTCATGCTCGAGTACAAATTAGATCGTCACTTGAGTGCTAGCCTCATCACTCGAGTAGTCCTATAATTTTCAACTAGAAGACTGCTTCTATAGAACACTTTCAGTCCCATACTTGCTGTGCTTGAGTGCAAAACTACTTATCACTCGAGTACAAGTTCCATCACTCAAGTGCATCAGTTGAAATCACAGTATTATCCTCTGAACTTTGTGAAATGCATTTGGGAACATTTTGAATCAATGTTTATAATTCCAAAACATGAGTTTCTTACCAAAACACATAATCACCTTTTGTTAACATCAAAACTTGGATTCTAACACACCTATGCAATGAAATATTTTTCCATTTGCTTCATACAATGTATCTAATTATTATATACTATATATTTTTCCAATATAAAATGTACCTGATTTATAATTGTAATGTGCTATTTGACAACTGTGCAGGCAAATTTTTGTCCATTTACTTTTCTCTAAAAGCTTGCTCCTACTATATAATTATAATTTATAGTCCTTTGGACTAATTAATTTCTTTTAATTGTTTATATGAGTCATTCTCTTGTAGATATATATAAATAAGGAATTATAAGTGAAAAATGAGATGCCACAAAACTGATAGCGACTATTTTATATATGTATATGTGAATAAACAACTGAATCTCTCCGTTCGGAACTAAAAAACTGGCATTCCAAATCCAACGTATCCTTAATTTATATAGTATTAATTAATTAATTTTGACTTGTTACAAAGTAGCCATCTATAATATTATTAATTAAAATTTTTCTCCCACAAAATTTTTTAAATGTTCAAGTTTTTTTATCAAAACCAAAAAAAAAAGTTCAAGTCTAGATATGAAATGCTATGAGGATTTGTGTTATTATTGTTTACGCGGGCCCAAAAAAAAATCTATTGTTTACATATGCCGTAGGCCAATTTGTGTCTATCAAGTGGATGCCATTGTCAAAAGTGTTACACCTTGGAAAGAACAAGTATTGCAATAGCATCAACCAATATAATAAAACGTAACTTTAAATGTCAAATAATTTTTATCCAACAAATAAATTCCCATAGAAAACGTTTGTCTGTCATTCATGCACTATTTAAGTCTATTAATTTTAGTTGCGTATATTGATATAGATCAAAGGAAAACATAAATGTATTTTATTTGCCTTTATTGTATGAAATATGTACAAGTATGAATGTTCCGAATCCAATAATGTATGAGCTCCACC
Source organism: Inga leiocalycina (assembly GCA_963242795.1). Lineage (NCBI taxonomy): Eukaryota > Viridiplantae > Streptophyta > Magnoliopsida > Fabales > Fabaceae > Inga > Inga leiocalycina. The sequence continues at coordinate 26,737,916 of OY725329.1, read as the reverse complement.
CATCATGCATTAGGTATAAGTATAAATGTTTTGATACATAATAACTGGGTTCGTGATGAAAAGAAGAAAAAATAATTCACGAAAGTCAAAACTTTTAATTCTGGAAGATTAAAACATCTACAAAATATGATAAGATTTACAACAGTTTGTATTCTTCTTGCCTGAATAAAAATTTATTCATTTGAATTTTTAGTAAAACATACTTGAATTTTTTATTTAAAATATGTACATTTTTTCATCAAAAGTTAAAATATATTCATTGAATGTTGTTCATGGAGAATGGATTGAGAAGAATATGATAGGAAATAAATAAAAAAAAGTAATGTATTGCTCTCCTATATATTCCATAGAATGAAATGATATGTAAACATATTACAATCCAAATATGAATAAGATTAAGATTTATTTTTTTGAACTTTTCAAAAGAAAATTTTTACATGAAGTTCCACTAAAGTCCCTTAAGTTTATATCAAGTATATTTTTAGACCTTTAATGTTAACACTACAAAAAAACTGAAAATTAGCGACGAAATTTAGCGACGAAATTTCATTCCGTCCCTAATCCCTTACAAATTCTGTCACTAAAATTAGCGACGAAATTTAGGGACAAAATTTTTCCCTCACTAAATTAGTGACGGAATCACATTCTGTCGCTAAATTCCGTCACTAATTCGTCTCTAATTCCATCACTAAAATAAGTGACAGAAATTAGAGACGAAATTTTTCTGTCACTAAATTAGAGACGGAAACACATTTCGTCGCTAAATTCCGTCACTAACTCTGTCATTAAAAATTAGCGACGAAATTTTTCCATCACTGATTTAGCAAGGGAATAGAGACGGAATCACATTCTGTCGCTAAATTCCGTCACTAATCCATCTCTAGTTCCGTCATTAAAAATTAGCGATGAAAATTAGCGACGGAATTTTCCATCACTAATTTCCGTCTTTAATCCGTCTCTGATTTCTGTTACAAATAATTAATTTTTTCAATAGTTATATTTTTTTATAATTATAAATTTGTTAAATAATTTAAATTTTAAATTATTATAAATTTATAATGTAAATATTAAAATAAATAAATAAAATTATTAATTCAAATTTATTTTTGAAATTGAAATTATAATATAATATATTTGAATTTTTAATAATATATTATATACAAATAAAAATAAAAATTTTATAAATTCAAACAAAAAATAAAATATATCATAAAATGAATAAAAAAAGATATTAATAATAAAAATTTAGGAAGAACATTTGCATAAAATAAAATAAGAAAACTAAATTCAAATATTTAATAATATATTAAATTTTATATTTCTAATTTTGTTCGCAAAGCAAAATATATATATATGATTTTGCATTTAAATTACATAGGTTCTTCTTAGCTCAACTGGCAAAGGCACTGGCACATGCGTGAGAGGTCAAGACTTCGAATCCCAACTTGGTTACAAAATGCAACCAATTTGTGACTTGGACACGTGGCGTGTGATGGAGGGTGACACATGGTCGGCAGTAGGTACACGTGGCGCCCGCAGGCGAGGGACATATGGAGGCTCATTGTGAGGACATGTGTCAATTTAAATTATATAAAAAATATTTTGCTATGGATTAGAGATGGAAATTTCGACGCTAAATTCCGTCGCTAATTAGTGAATTCCGTCTCTAATTAGAGACGGAATTTAGCGACGGAATTTTACGTCGCTAATCCATCTCAAATTAGCGACATAATTTAAAATTCCGTCCCTTCTTAATTAGTAACGGTCTTTTTACCAACGGAAAAAATTCTGTCGCTAATTTGGTTCTGTTTCTAATTTCCGTCGCTAAAAAAATTAGTGACGGAAATTCGTCGCTCAATTCCGTCACTAATTTAATGTTTTTTTGTAGTGTAACATCATTAGTCTCATTAACAAAAATGCTAACTCAGCAAATTTAAATGGTGAATTTATATTTAAATGCTGATATATTAATATAAATTTAAAATTTGAAAATTGAAAAATAAATGTGATGAAGATGTGGTCTAATCTTTCAAAATATAACAATATTATGTCTAAGGGTTAAGATACAAAAACACCCATGAACTTTTACCCATAGTGCGCTTGGCACCATAAGCCTTTTGGAGGTGCAAAAACACTCATAAACTTTGACAACAAGAGCAAAAATGACATTGTCTTCAAGTTGACCATCAATGGTATTAGGTTTGAGTGGTTTGAGCAATAAGTGTGATGTGGATGCCAAGGTGATTAGTAATGTCCTAATTGGCAGTGGAGGTAAAAATAAAAGTAATCTTACTAATATTAATTATTTAATTTGAAGCATGCTTTATCATCACTTAATTGCATAATTACCATTGAAATTTGTTGAGTAATTCTTTTCGTTAAGGAGGAGATTAAAGATGTTAACATTATGTGACCGAAAACACACTTTATAAATTTAAGGCACTAAGCTGCAACTATATTTTAACCTAATTGGAAAGTGGATAAAGTTACGGTCAAAATGAAATAAAAGTGGAGAATAGTTTAGGCATGAAAAAATTAGGGCAAGAGTTGGGAAATATTGCCTAAACTATAAGTTATAGTTAATAAATATAGCTAAACAGAAATTCAATGTAACTAATGTTTTAAGTCAATTCTCTCGTAGTAGATTCATGCGAATAATTTTTAGTTAGATTCGTGGTTTCAATATACACAATTTTTTTGTTTATGATTTCCGTTGAATGTTGCTGATGAAGAATGGAGTGAGAAGAAAATAATAGAAAAGAAATTCATTGATCTCGTGTGTGTGTTAGGAAATGAAAGAATATGTAAATATTACAATGCATATATGTAATATTTAAATTTATTTATCTTTTGAAGAGGAATTTATAGTTATTGATTTGAACTTTGGAAAAATAAAGATTAAAAAAATTTTGCAAAATTGTTTTTTGAAGAAATCATTATATATCATTCGATAACAACTCATAATTCACTACTACAAAAAATGCCATACATCCTAGTTATTTTCAACAATACATCACAGTTTTGAACTCTTATGTATGGTGGCGTTATGTATCCTCAGTGCAAAAACTTAATGGTTCTAAACAGTGATGTATACTGCAACATATATAATGGTTCTAATACAACACTCGCTATATATTGAGGCTTGGTAAGGTCATGTGATTCTAATACAACACTTGTTATATATTGAGGTTTGGTAAGGTCATGATATGTATAATATTGGCATAATATGTAACATCCCAAATTTTATTTGCCAATATTCCTTATATGTATTGAGACATTTAATGGAATAAGATGATGAATTATGGTGCACATAAAATGACAAAATAATGTACTTAGTGACTATATGCAATATAATTAAGTTTGGCCACAAAAGAGCAACTTTTAGTCCCTTAAAGGCCTAACATGGAAGTCCAAATCAGAGCATGAAAGAGCACAAATATTGGCCCAATAATAATATTACGTTTTGGCCAAAAATAGGGAAGAAAGAAGGAAGGCATGATTTAATACATAAATCACAAAATGTATGGGCAAAATAATAGTCATTTGGCCAATAAAAATTAAAAGACAATATTTTTCCCTTTTTATTATGTGTGGGCATCCAAAAAGTGTGAGGCAAAGGGAAATTAATGGTTGAGATACATATGTTACAAGTTGGAGCAATTTTGGACAAGCAAATTAAAGTTTGAAAAGTCAAAAAGCAAAGTTTGTAATAAATGGTCATTACACATTAGTTGCAAGGGAATGGATAAAGCTAATTTAAGAGCTTATTTGGTTACTTTAAAGGCTTCATTTTCATTATTTTGGCAAGAGGAAAGAGAAACATTTATACCAAGTTAAAAAGGGATAAACTTAAACAAATCACATGTGCAAAAAGGTAATAAATTAATATATTTGTAAGGAGGTGTGAGTGATACTTTTAAAGCTCATTTAACCTCATCTAAGAGGCATTTTCGGCCAGCCATCAACAGAGAGAGAGAGTTGTTTGAGAAAACAAGAGCAAGGAGGAAAAGCAAGAGAAACAAGAAGCAAACAAGGAGAGATAATTGTGAAATTCATGTGTTTATGCTTCCAAATTCACGCAAGACTCCCTCTAATCTTTATTCCATCTTGAAATACATGTGTAGAAAGAAAAAGTTCAAGAGGAAAGGAGTGTGTGCCATGGTTTTAGAGAGAAAATCAAGGTAAACAAGGTGAGCATGAATACTTGTTGTCTCTTATTGATTAAGAGGCTGTTGTCACTTGTGGAAAAATCCCTTTTTAGACCGTCACATTTAGACCTGTTTTGGTGGATAAGGTCTTAAAAATTTGCGCGGTAGCAGTTCTGTAATTATATTGAACTTCTAAGACCGATTCTAAAAAAAACCGGTCTTAAAAAATTTATTTAGACCGGTTATAAATAGAACCGGTCTTAAAATGTTAAAATTTTTAAGAATTTAAGATGTTTTAACATTTAAGACCGGTTTTTATATAAACCGGTCTTAAATGTTAAAACATTTTTAATCTTAAAATTTTAACATTTTAAGACTGTTTTGTACAAAAACCGGTTTTAAATGTAAAACATTTAAGACCAATTTTTATATCAACCGGTCTTAAATGTGTTAAATTTAAGAGTGGTTTTTATGAAAACAGGTCTTAAATTTGAAATTCCACTCTTTCAAGACTGGTTTTTATTGAAAACCGGTCTAAAAGGTAAGATTTTTCACTTGTAATTTTACTCCCGCGCCTATATCGCGTGCTCTATGAACCCTTTCTTCTTTTTTTACCATTTCTTTGTGAGCTCTATCCATGCTTATTCTGAACTCGTCCATGGCGTCCTGTCCCTTATTTGCTCAACTCTCCTCTGTCATTACCACTGCTGTTGCTGTGTTCATCGTCACTGTTCTTTGATTATCATCAGTCTTCTCCACTGCCACCTCTATTCTCCATAGTGACCATTCTCCTCTGCCTTGACTTTACTTTTTCAGTGCCGTGAATTTGAGGACTTCATTTTAACCTTAGTCAATGCCACCGTGACTTTGGGTTGAAGCTCACTCCTTGGTCTTCAATCATGTTAGTGTTTGATCTGTTATTTAGTTGTACGTTGTTCAATAATTAATAATGTTCTATGAAAAAATGGTTCTTGTTGTTGTTTTGAGCACTTAAATGTAATTTGGAAAAAAATAAATCTGCACATTCTTGTTAGATATATGCTCTGACTTTTAATTACATCCCTATGATATCACTAGTACAAAAAGGGTGTTTTAGACCGGCACATTTAGACCGGTTGCAGCAGATAAGGTCTAAAAGAAATGAGCGGTGGCACTTTTGTAATTATAAACAAATTGGGAGATCGGTTATTCTATTAACCGGTCTAAAAAATATTATTTAGACCGGTTCTACATTAACCGGTCTAAAATATTAAACCTTTTAGACTTGCTTGGATTTTAAACCGGTCTAAAAGGATCTTAGGAAAAAAATTTAAAAATTTAAAAATGCTTTTAGACCGGTTATAGATATAACCGGTCTAAAAAGTATTTACTTTTTAGACCGGTTGTTCTAACAACAGGTCTAAAAGATAGATTTTAAGACTGGTTGTTTGAACAACCAGTCTTAAAAATGTTTTAAGACAGGTTATTTTTATAACCGGTCTTAAAACTCTTTCCCCAAATCCCAATCGCGGTTCACACTCCACTCCATTCTTCATTATGAATTCTTCTAGGCTAAACAGCAACAGTCAAGAACAAACAGTAACTCCAAATTTGTCAAATCAAGAGCGGAATTAGTGTCTCACCTTGGATTGGTATTGCATTTGCGCCATGAAAATGGGATCTTGGAGCTAGCATCCCCGTACTGGTGCTCTATCTTTTCGTTGAGTGTCGACGTTTGACGGCGCTGAACACACCCTGTTCTCGTTGTTATTCACCCTCAATCTATGAAAGTTGGATAATAACCTTGGTGAAGCCTAATTCTCTTCCAGGTAGTTTTTTATTTCGTCTATTAATATTTTTTTGTGTGATTGCCGACGAAGAAGGTTGTGGCATGGGTATGATTTAAGAGATTTGAAAATGTGGGGGCATTGTGGTTCTGATTTCTGAAACATTACTGGTCTTTCTTTTATATGAGACATTGGTTTGCATTATTATAGCTTCTATATTCCTTATTCTGTTCCTGTGTTATGATAGCTTCTCTGTTCCTGCGTTATGATAGCTTCTGTGTTCCTTATTCTTATGCATTTTTATTTATTTGTTCCTCTGTCTCTCTCAACCAAACTCGTCATAATGGTTCCCCTATTTCCTAGTATATTTTTCCAAAGGCTCCCGATATTGCTTTCTTCGTCAGCATAGGAGGTTACATGAATCACTTCCTTTGTTTCCCTGTAAACATCATCACAAGCTTATGCTGCTTTAGCAAAAATATATTCACTTGCATAAGTTTGTTCATAATTCATTAGTGATTTAGAAATTGGGGTCGATCGCCTTTAATGATAAAGGTTTAATTTCTTTTACTAAAAATTTATAAAGGCACCCTATAAATATTTAAACCTCAGATTATCCTTTGGACTCCTCTATCACACACACAAAGAAAAAGTTTCATAAATGCATTACAAGTGATAGATGTTTAATTGAAGTCATGTGCTGATAGGGTGGATTCTAAATGAGAGAATACCAAATAAATTGAGTGCTGCTGGGACTATCTATACTTAAATGATTCATTGTTTCTGGTTGGAGTCACATGAGAATATGAAGGACGTACTCCTTCCTAAATAGTAAATGCATATATATATACACAATACACACAGAAAACTGTAAGTGAATGAAGCCACAAATCTGATGCCTCCATCGCTAAAGCCGAGTAAGTCAAGGCCAAAACATTAAACCACCTTTCCTACTTTCTTCCAGCGTGCAATTTACCCCATCATACCAAGCTCATCTTTCCCATGTAGTTTTCGGCCTTCAAAGACTTTGTTCGAGTGATTGACGGGTAAGTCAATTAGTAATTACTAAACCCCTAATCCCTATGGTACTATTCTATTTCTACTGTTCGTAATGGTAATATATATGGCAGTCAACCCACTGTATTGGACAGATTTGCATTGTTAATGAGACTTATACTATTCAGATTATTCTTCTTCTATCTCTATCTCTCTACTCTCTTCTACTTGATCATTATGTAGTAGTTAAACTAGGTAGTTGGGTGTAATGATTGCCTACTCTCATTATACTCCTTCCTTTTCTAGGGGAAAAAGTAGAAAACAAAAAATAAAAGGTGTCAGAATATATGGATCGTAGTTGGATAAAAGCTAAACGGACGAGTATTAAACAAAAAATAAAATGTGGTCTGTAGCTCTCCAAGGAAAAGGGTCGTTGATATTGATGAGAAAAGTCACTCAAATTATGATCTTGAGACTCCTTCTTTTTCCAGGGGTCTACCAGAACTGAACGAAGAAGATGAAGCAGATAATGCGCACGGCACAAGAAATGATCATCACGAGGGAATATGGTAGGATATCTCTTTATGATACTACTTTGAACTTAACTAACTAAAGTAATTATGATTATGATGTATATCCAAAGAATATGTTTAGTTATTTTATCGATATAGTCTTCACATGTCATAGCTTAGGATTTATCTTTCTTTGTTGTCATTACAGGAAAATGAAGAATCCCCAGCATCCTAGTGCAGAGGATCAGCCACCTCCTACACCTCTGAGTCAGTCACCTAGTGCTCAAGAGAGTCAGCCAGCTAGTGCTCAGCAGAGTCAGTCAGCTAGTGTTAATCAGGGCAAGCCTAGCAATGCTCGGAGCCAGGGTCATAGTGAGCGCAGTAGCCAGCCTGTATGGAGGGGTAGACGTGGCACACGGTTGAAAGACGTTTCCTTCAGTCAGAGTGCAAGCCAAAAGATACCGATTGAGTTTGATAGATATTGGAAACTAATTGGGCCTAATGCACAACGATATAGGAGTTTTGTAGACCTCCTTGCACGCAACAAGCCGAGCATCTTGATAGAGGAGTGGAGAGATGTTGATGCAAAGGTGAAGCAACATATTTGGGACACTATCCAGGTATACAATTCTCTTCTGTATGTAATTAATTATTATCAAATGTCACAAATTTGTCACTTACTCCTTCAAAGCATGCATTTCAGATCACCTACGACGTTTCTTAGAGTGAGATCTTGTACAAGAAGACAATGATGTATTGTTATGAGCGCTGGAGTAAGTTTAAGACAAATCTGACCAACAATTACATTCATATTGAGGTGAAAGATGGTCAGCCTCGTCCTAATCCGTGTGACCAGTATACATTTCTTGATCAAGCGACTTGGCAAGCATTTGTTAGGCTTCGGACTACTCCAGAATCTTTGGTTAGTTGACTTATTTTTCGTTTTATTTACTTAGCAATTATCTTAATTGATTATAACACTTTCCTTTTGTTTCATTTCTTATTCGTAGGCAAAAAGGCAAAAAGCACAAGAGAGTGGTAGAAAGAATGATTGCCCTCATACAATATCTCGTGGGGGTTATGCAAAGGCTAAAAGAGACTTGTTGGTGGCCAAATGGAAGAGATTGGAAGAAGCATCTCAATCTGATCCTTCTGTTGTTCTTTCTCCACCATCTCTGATTCGTCGAGAAGAAAAATGGCAATTTGCCCACCAAAAGAGGAGTGGGTCTTATATGAGTGAACAATCTCGTATAGTAGGTGAAAGAATTGTAAGTATATATCGTTACTGTTATTAATTACAAAAGAAACGTACATCATTACTTATGTTTGTTATTCTGTATTATCTTACAGGAGGAACTTAGAAAAAAAAAGTTGAGGGCTCTTTTAAGTTGGAGGGCAGGAATGATATTCTAACAATTGCTACTGGTAAACATGAGTATCTAGGCCGGGTCAGGGGAGTTGGAGGAGGGGTAGAGAACGTGATTACTTTGGAGCCCCCGTACGCCATTCGTCAAACATCATGACTAGGAAGGAATTGGAGATTATGTTGGCCACTGCAAGAGCAGAAGCATAGGCCGAGGCTGAAGCATCATTTGATGCACTATTAAAGACCCAGTTGAGCAAGATGAAAGAGGAAATGATAGTGTTTATGAGCTCAATACAAGATACTAGTACTCCCCAGCCATAATCGATTGATCCTAATAAGCAGAGCACTAAAGGGAGTTGTTGCAACATCGGGCAGTCATCAGAGGGTCTTGCAAGAGAAATTACTGAGCCTTGTGATATTTTTGTCGAGGATCCTCTGAGACGGTTAGTTGCACGGGGTAGTGTGCATAACCTGGGATCAACTGTCCACCATCGACAAATGGAAAGTGATCAAGTCTGAGTGTCAGTTGACGAGGTGATTATTGCAGATGCACCTGTCCCTATCCCTTCTGATGAATTCAAGATTGTAAGCGATGTCTTAGGTACGTTTATCTTGTGGCCAACGAACCTTGTTTCTGTTCGAGCCGACGAAAGTCCGATCAAAGCCCTACCAAGTCCATCTCCCTTCACTCAGCAAGAAGTTTCACAGCCTCCACTGAATATCATACAACAAGTGATTCTGATGGCATATGATACATCCTTTAAAATAAGAGATTGGCCTACGAATTCAGTTGTTGGATAGTCAGGGGTGACATGCTATCTTAAGAGGGATGATTTGATGTCCCTCGTAGCTTCTAGACAAAATCTTACAATTGGGATTGTCCAACTATTCTTAATGTAAGTATCTTCTGCAGTTCAAAGTAAATATTTTAAAAGTTTCATCGTTTACCTTTTATTTATGTGCTTGCATTATTGTAGGTACATGCATCCTATGTCGGTCTCCTCTGGCAAAAGCAAAAAATTTGGATTCTTATGCCCTCATCACATCCAAGAGAAAGGGACCACTGTTGCTAGCAAACATAGATACTTATAAGAGAGCCTTAGTGAAACTAGAACTGAGTGTTTCTTGGCTCCATATATGCATGGGTAAGAAACAAACTGATATTTTATAATTTATATAATATTTTATGTTTGATTAATATTCTTCCTTTTTTTTCAGTGATCATTGGCAATTGCTTCTTCTATGCAAGAGTAGTTACACTGTCATCCTCTTATGTTTCCTCCACTTCAAACTAGGGAATGATTTGAAAAAGACCAACAACTCGTTAGTTTTCTTGCATTATTACCTTTTGTATGCAAAGTTTATGGAATTTGTGTAAAACCAATAACCTTTGTCATTGTGGTGATCATAGGGCAATGCGGACATTCCTACACACTGCTTGTGGTAAGCATGTTTGTGACTTAAAGGACCCCACATGGATCATGCCAAAGGTTAATACATATTGATTTGTTTAAAGAATGTAATAAGCCATGCCTTTATATTTGTTTTAATGATATCATGTTTTTTCACATAGCCGTAGGCAACCACAGGGGTCCAACTTATATGGTTTTTATGTGTTGAGACACATTTACAATATTATCACTCTAGGGACGACTGATTTTATTGAAGAGGTAAATTTATATATAAGAACTTTTGTATTACTTTATTGTTTTTAAGTTACTAAGTTAATGTTTCATCTGGTTTTGGTGTTACAGATGTTTGAGCTTCCTGATCCCTTTCCTGAAAAAAATATTGATTTCATTCGCACATGTTGTGCTGAATTCATCTATGAGCTATTACAAAAATAGTGAGTTTTTGAATCCAACGTTACATTGTACATTGTTCTCATATGTATTGCTAACAAGGTTTATGTATCTGTTTGGACAATTTCTATGATATAGGTGATACAGGAGGCATTGGATTCCATTTCATTCGTTGCATTTTGCATTGTTTTCTGTTGCTTCAAGATTCATTACTACTGTCATTTGGTTCTCCTTACTGTCTATTTGCACTATTGGTGTTATTTAGTACTAAACTAAGGTTGGTCATTACCTTTGGCTAAATTCTTGACAAATTTGCTTACACTCTACTATAACTAGAATTACTGTCAAAGTTGTGCATTAAGCTGTCATGCATACTATCTTGAAGTCTGGGATTTAAATAAATTTCTGCATCATTATGAAACCTTTGCTGAAATTGAGCAAATCTGTTTGGTATTTTCTGTGCATTTGATATTAATTTGTTGTCTGCTTTTTGTTTCTACAGGTTGGGTTAGGTCAAGCATTATCTTCATTTGAGTTTTGATGTACATTCTATTACACTGGTCTGCTGTTAACATTGTCTGAACTCATTCCTAGTTTTTCCCTGTTTCTAGCCTCTGTTTGAAGTGGATGTTGTTTGAAACTTAGTGAAAATGTGCATTTGCACTTCATTTACCTTGCTGGAACAAAATTGAGTCTTTGGAAAGCTGTCATAGTAAATTAAATCTGTGAAATACTTTCCCAATCTGTTGACTTAGGGACTGAAACTACAAGTGCATTTGCACTGAAATTGAGCTAATGAAGTTTGCATTACTTGCTGCCATATTTTCCATACTGTACTGTAATTAAAGTACTGCAAATAAATCATCAATATGTGACTGGCTTGTATGAAAATTTGTTGCTGCTATAGACTGCTGCTTTTGAATATTGAAATTGAAATTTGTGATTGTTCTGTACTGCTGTAAAAATTGGAGCATTCACTGCGTTTATATATAAAAGAGACATTTTTTTAAAAAAATAAAATCTTTAAGACGGGTTATATTCACAACCGGTCTTAAAAGTATTTTAAGACCGGTTATGCCCTACAACCGGTCTTAAAAATTCACCTTTAAGACCAAGTGTGACACAATCGGTCTTAAATGTCAGACATTTAAGATCGGTTATGTGTCACACCTGGTCTTAAAGGTGAATTTTTAAGACCGGTTGTAGGCACAACCGGTCTTAAAAGGTGTGACCTTTAAGACCGGTTGTGGGCGGAACAGGTCTTAAAGGTGACCTTTAAGACCGATTTTAAGAACAACCGGTCTTAAAAGTATGACTTTTAAGACCGGTTGTTCTAAAAAATAACAGACTTTTAAGACCTGCTGTAACAAGACCGAATTCACAACTGGTCTAAAAAGTCTTTTTTAACCGGTCTAAAAATTCATTTTTCCACTAGTGTATTTGGCTTGGAGTAATACCTCTTTATGTTCTGTTTTAATTTAGTGTGATTGTTTGATTATTGTCAGTGTTATTGGTTTGTTAAAACAATACTAGTTTCAAATGGTGCATGTTAATTCCGTTGAAATATCTAAAACTCTATTGTTGTTGTTTTTTGTCTATCGTTTTGTTGTTGGATATAGGGTGCTAGAAGTGTTGAGATATATATGGATCATAGTTGGATAAATGCTAAACAAACAAGTGTTGAATATGATAATGGGGTTAGGGGTTTTTTATACTTCGCTAAAAGAAATGTTGATGATGGTAGTAAGAAGCTTTATTGCCCTTGTGTAGTATGTTTGAATGAGAAGCAACTAAGTGATACAGATATATATACACATTTAATTTGTGAAGGATTTTGTAATAGTTATACAGTGTGGGTATGGCATAGTGAAGAATTAGAAATGCCAAGTTCATCTCAACATGGGGGAGTGAACTTTGATGATAATGACATGGATACGGATGATCGGATAGAGGATATTATTCATGATATAGGAGGAGAGACTTTTGAGTAATCACATGTATATGGTAATATGTGTAGTGATGTTCAGACGCCTTTGTACCTGGGGTGTAAACAATACCAATTGTTGAAAGTAGTATTGAAATTGGTAAGCTTGAAAGCACGGCATGGATGGAGCGACAAGAGTTTTTCAGAAACCCTTGAGGCTTTTAAGGACATGCTTCCAGATGATAATGTGTTGCCTTCTCGATTCTATGATGCTAAGAAAATATTGTTAGTGCAAGCGTTTCACCCAAGAGGGGGTGAATTGGGTGATTCCATAAATTGCGTTGCGTATAAGGAAATTTACGGAATATTAAAAGCAGTTAAGAGCAAGGAGAAAATCACTGTAGTGTACACCGGGAGTTATACTGGTTCGGCCACAACCATTTTGACCTATGTCCAGTCCTCAGAGCATCTCTGAGAGTTTCACTATATTCTCCAAGATTCAATGGGTTCTTGGCACCTCAGTACACAGCAAGTTCCTACACCTGGACACTCGCTCCCCCTTACACGTTGCAATCAAATCCCCAACTCAAGGTTCCCCTACCTTAAGTTGTCTCAATAACAAATATTGAGTTTGTAATGAAAAGCTCTCTCACATAGCAAATATATAATTTCTAAAGTACAAATGAATGAGTATATGAAAACAAAGCACTAAGTGTATAGATTGATGTGTGTTCTTAGTTCGTGTCTCATTGTTTTCTTCTCTTTGAACGCTCCATATATATAGATGATTTGTAGTATCCATTGGTAGCAATTCAAACTTGTCCGTTAAAGTCGCGCAGCAATGGTTGACTATTCTTTGTGTTTGAAAACTATCCGTTGTTAGTAGGTAGCGATAGGTGAACATTCGGACTTTTATTTGACTTCTAAAATATGTCATACCCTTTCATTGTTTCTCTGTAAATGTACTTAGAATACTAATATAATGAAGAGTTAATCATATAGATAACAAAATAAGAGATATTTGATGAAAATATAATTTATGGACTGTCTTACTCGAGTAACTACTCAAGTAATCAAGTTTGTTACTCGAGTGGTCCCTCGAGTAAACTTGTCAAAAATATGGCAGTGAGCAAATCAACATTTTACATCAGATATCACTCGGGTAAGACATGGAGTGATATATTACAAACCTTGAGAATACATGATTACTCGAGTGGCCATATCTTTACCTTCACAGATTACTCGGGTGATCACTGTAGTAAACTACTTACTCGAGCGGCTACTCGAGTGGGCTTCATTTTTCTTCACACCTTACTCGAGTGGTCCCTCGAGTGGCTTTCAAATAACCTGGCAGATTACTCGATTACACCCTCGAGTAATGGGATCAAATTCTTGGCCAAGAGTTTATTTTCTGGTTACTCGAGTGACTACTTGAGTGGTATTTCAAATAACTCTGCAGATTACTTGGGTGGTCCCTTGAGTAATGCTATTTTGTCACTGGTTACTCGAGTAGCTACTCGAGTAACATACTACATTTCTTGGCTGAGAGTCACTAGAAGATTTTGGACCTGGTTACTCGAGTGGCTACTCAAGTAATGCCTGTGAAAATCTTGTTACTCAAGTAGCTACTCAAGTAATGCTCTAAGTGCTGACTCCAAGTGATGCTTTGTTACTTTGTTCAAATCCATTTATTTGTTATCAAATCCTTCCATATTATTAATCCAATCTTTGTTATCATCAAAACATATGGGATCTAACAAATATTATGTCCACTAGGGATGAAGTATAAAAAGATCCATGCATGCCCTAATGATTGTATATTGTATAGAAAAGAACATGAAGAGCAACAACATTGTCCGATATGTGAAACCCTGAGATATAAATCAAATAACGCTCCTACAAAAGTATTATGGTACCTTCCAATCATACCAAGGTTCAAGCGCTTGTTTGCTAATGAAAACGATGCAAGAAATTTAAGATGGCATGTGGATGACAGGATATCCAATGGAAAGCTTCGAAATCTGGCTGATTCTTCTCAATAGAAGAAAATCGATCAATTATTTCCTGCCTTCGATAAAGAGCCAGGAACCTTAGGCTTGGGCTTAGCACGGATGGCATGAATCCTTTTGGTAGCATGAGCAGTATACATAGTTCATGGCCTGTTTTGTTGGTAATTTACAACTTATCTCCTTTGTTATGCATGAAACAAAAGTATATCATGTTGTCTATGATTTCAGGACCAAAACAACCCAGAAATGACATAGATTTTTTGTTGGAACCCTTGATCCAAGACTTGAAAGAGTTGTGGGACGAAAGTGTTGATGTCTTTGACATGAACAAGAAGGAGGTTTTTAAAATGCGAGCCATGATCTTTTGTACTATAAATGACTTCTCTGCATATGGAAACTTGATAGGATTTAGTGTGAAAGGCCATAAAGCATATCCGAAATATGAAGAAGGAGCATGCTACCACCAACTTTAACATGGAAGAAAGACGATTTATCTTGGCCATAGGAGATTTCTTAAACGAGGCCACCCGTATTGCAGATTAAAGAAAGCTTTTTTTGGTGAACAAGAGTTTAAAGAAGCTTCAAAGGCATTGATTGGGGAGCAAGTTTATAAAAAGGTGAAAAATTTGAATGTTATCTTTGGTAAGACTATAAAAAATAGTAATGCGAAGAGTAAATGGAAAAAGAGGTCTGTCTTCTTCAATATTCTATATTGGCCGAAGCTTGATGTGAGACACTGTATTGATTTCATGCATATGGAGAAAACCATTTGTGATAGTATTGTTGGGACACTACTTAACATACAACGTAGTTCTAAGGATGGCGTGAAGGCAAGATTAGATTTGCAAGAAATGGGGATACAAGAAGGCTTCTATCTAAAGCCATATGGTAAGAGAACTTTTTGTCCTCCAGCTGCTCATACTTTGTCTAAGGATGAGAAAAGAAGCTTTTGTGAGTGTTTACATGGCATTAAAGTTCCTTCAGGGTATTCTTCCAATGTTAGGAAGCTTGTGTCGATGAAAGACTTGAAGTTAGTGGGGCTAAAGTCTCATAATTGTCATGTCTTAATGCAATAACTGCTCCCAGTAGCTATTTAAGGCATTGCTAAATATGATCTTCAACATATTTTGACTTGACTTTGTTTCTTCTTTAATGCTATTTGTAGTAAAGTCATTGAGACAAAAAAATTGGATGAACTAGAAAATAAAGGATATCTGATCTTGTGCCAGCTTGAGAAGCGTTTTCTTCCCTCTTTTTTTTTGACATCATAGTACATCTAATTGTTAATCTAGTCAAGGAGATCAAGCTGTGTAGTCTTATCTATTTATGATAGATGTACCCAATTGAAAGAACTATGAAAATTCTAAAAGGGTATGTGAAGAACTCTAACAGGCTTGAAGCATCTATTGTTCAGAAATATGTTTGTAAAGAAGCCATGGAGGTTTGTCAAGATTACTTGTCAAATGTAGGACACATTAGACTTCATTAACGTCATGACGAATTGCAACAAGTCCACTTGTACATCTTGAATAATGTTGATGAAGTTCAAAATTACATTAATGCTCATAAAGAAATTGTATAGAAAGGAAATAGTCGAATGATTAAACAAAGGTTAATTAGGGAGCATAACAAAACTTTTGCATATTGGTTCAAACAAAAGATTATTGGCGAAGTATGTGCTTCTGATATAATTAAATGGTTAGCACGTGGTCTTGAGGCTGATGTCATAAGTTGGACTTCATTTATGATCAATGGTTATGCGTTTTACATCAAGTCCCTTGATGATAGGAGCACCATCCAAAACAGTGGGGTTATGTTAGTGGCTGAATCTATGCACTTCTCTAGTTCAAAAGATAAGAATCCTAGATTGGTAGCAATACCATATTATGGGGTTATTGAAGAGATTTGGGTGGTTGATTATGTTAAAGTTAAACTTCCCATTTTCAAATGCAAGTGGGTTGATGTCAACAATGGTGTGATGATTGATCAGTTGGGATTTACATCAGTTGATTTGAAGAGTATAAGTTTTGGAGATGAACCTTTTATTATGGCATATCAAGCGAAACAAGTGTTCTATGTTACTGATTAGGCAAATAAAATGTGGTATGTAGCTCTCTAAGGAAAAAGGGTAGTTGATATTAATCTGGAAAGTCATTCAATGAATGATCTTCTTGAGACTCCTTTTTTTTTCTAGGGGTTTACCAGAATTGAACGAAGAAGATGAAGCAGACAATGAAGACGGCACAAGAAATGATCACCATGAAGGGATATGGGAGGATATCCCTTTATATAACTACATTGAAGGTTAGTTAGCTAAAATAATTATCATGAACTATATTTGAATTATGTATATTGTTATTGGTGTATATATATAACTACTTTTTTTGTTGTCGTCATAGGAAAATGTAGGATATGAGGTGTATGTCTTAGTGTAGATTTTCTGAAGCCAGGCCAACTAGTGATCATCAGCCTGAGAAGAGTGTGTATAAAGTATTTTGGCCATATAATGAATAACATCATTGTCATTAATGTAATTTAATCTTTGATGTATGTATGTAAGTGAAAAGATAGGAACTTGGTCAAAACAGCATTGTCATGGTTGTATGATTTTCTTGCATTATAATTCTGTCTATGATTGTGAGTTTATTATTCATGGTTGTTTTCTTTGCTTATGTTTCAGCCAGTACTGTTTAAGCACAAGGGAGTTGAGTTTTAATATGTTCCAATGAGTTTTGAGTCTCTCACATGTCATTAAGATGTTAGTTATAATCTATAAGAGAAGATTTATTTGAGTGTCATTGAACTAGCTGCTGCTTGCTGAGTGAAATGTTTTAACAGGGGAAATGACTTGCTGGGTAAATGTTTTAAACAAATTTTTTTTAAAAAAAACTACTTATAAGACGGGTTCTCTCCAAAATCGGTCTAAAAAGTACATTTAAGACTGATTTTGAAGAGAACCGGTCTTAAAAGTATTACTTTAAGATCGGTTTTGTAGAAAACTGGTCTTAAAATTTCAACTTTTTAGTCTGGTTTTTCAGAAAATCAGTCTAAAATTTAAACCTTTTAGACCAGTTACTCCGATGACCAGTCTAAAAATATTTTTTTTAGATCAATTTTATAATGACCAGTCTTAGAACATTTTTTTAAGACCGGTTCCATAACCGGTCTAAAAAGTAGCAGACCTTTGAGACCTCCTGTATCAAGACCAGATCCAGAACCGGTCTAAAATGTTTTTTAACTGGTCTTAAAAGTGATTTTCCACTAGTGTGTGGTTGTTTGTTGACTTGATTTGCTTGTTTTTGTTAGCTTTTTGAAAATTGGGATGATGAAACCTTGAGGAGTTATGTTGCCCAAATTTTCATTAATCATGTTTAATGAATGTTTAAATGGTTAATCATGCGCTTACAAGTGGAAAGGAGGAGTTGAATCAAGTGGAATCATGAAAACCAAATTTTCCCTTTTCTTTGGTATGTTTCGGCTAGACCTGGTTCAGGGGGTAGGAGCTGGAATTTTGCATTTTTTATGGTTCCATTATGTTTAGGATGGAAAAGTGTGTAAGGTACATGTTAAGTTTGTTAGATCTCATGTTTTGATGATAACAAAGGATGGTATGAAAAAGAATTTGATAAACAAATAAGTTTGAACAAAGTAATAACAGGGCAAAATCATCACTTGATGTAAGCATTGGAGTAATGAAGAAAGGCCAAAAGAAAAAGCTGAGAAACTTCATCACTGGCAAGTTTTCTAAAGGGTTACTCGAGTAAGTACTCGAGTAATGGGACAGAAACATGAAGTAACCAGAACAACCTTCAAGTAACCTGCCAACGTTACTCGAGTAAGAAGGTAAATGACTCCAAGTTGCTCTTGGCCTACCAATGTTACTTGAGTAGCTACTCGAGTAACCAGGTAAATCACTGGCAGTTGCTCTCGGCCTGCCAACGTTACTCGAGTAAGTACTTGAGTAACCATGTCAAAGACTTCCAGTTACTCTCGGCATTTTCAACCTTGCCAATGATACTCGAGTATGTACTCGAGTTACTCTGTTTCAAGAAATGTGTTGCTCTCGGCATTTTCAACCTTGCCAATGTTACTCGAGGAGCTACTCGAGTAACTCACTGTGGTAAGTCAAAACCTGAAGGTAATACTCGAATAACATGAAATGCTTTTCTCACACTTCACTTCAAGTCACTACTCGAGTATGCAGAGTTATTTAGAAGAAAAACTTCAAGTCACTACTCGAGTATGCAGTGTTAGTTGGAAGAGAACTTCAAGTCATTACCCGAGTAAGCTATGCAGAAAATTCATGTTTATTCGAGTAAGCACTCGAGTAACAAGGTAATCAAACTTGAAGTGCTCTCGGCCTTGAAATTCTGCCAACATTACTGGAGTAAAGCATCGAATAACCTAAAGATTATTTACAAGTTTACTTGAGTTGCTACTCGAGTAACCTATGATGAAAAATGTGCCATACCCGAGTAAGTACCTGAGTAAGTTGGTATTTCCAAAGGTTTGACATTTTTTTTACTTCATGCACTACCCGAGTAATGTTATGTTTGTTTATTGACTTGCAGTTTATCAAAGATTTCTTGATGATACTCGAGTAAACTTTAATGAATACTCGAGTAGCTACTCGAGTATGCAAGTTCAGAATTTGAGAAATCATTTCAACGTTCATTGATTTGTTTCCTATGTGATTAACCTTTCATTGTATTAGTATTCTTAGCATATCTACAGATAAACAATGAAGAGATCTTACCAAATAAGGAAAGTCAAATGCAACGTTCAAATACTACCTACCGCCACCTACCACAAACAGATATTTTTCAAATACTGGAAAAGTCAACAGTGGCTGCGCACACTCTAATGGGCATAAAGAAAAATGTTCCAACGATCACTACCAACACATCTATATATACGGGAACATCCAAAAAGAGAATATACAAGAACACACACACGAACGTATCATCAAGTTCATTACTCTGTTTTACATTATACTTGTAATTCTAAGCTTCAGTGATTCTTATTCACTTTGAGAGAGATTTTTCATTCAAACTCAATATTTGTTATTGAGGTAACTTAAAGTTGTGGAACCTTGAGTTGGGATTGGATTACAACTTGTAAGGGAGAGCGAGTGTCCAGGCGAAGGAACTTGCTTGTACTGAGGTGCCAAGAACCCACTGAATCTTGAAAGTTATAGTGAAACTCTCAGAGAAGCTTTGAGGACTGGACGTAGGTCAAAATGGTTGCGGCGGAACCAGTATAACTCTCGATGTACACTTAGGTGATATTTCTCCTTACTCTTTATTGCTTTATATTCACCGTCAAGTTTTTATATTTGTAACAAAATTTTAGTATCACCCAATTCACCCCCTCTTGGGTGAAACACTTTTTCTAACATTTGGTATCAGAGCGTAGGTCTTCTTGTTAAGGTATAACAACCTAAAAAGGATCCAATGGGAAGCATGGGTGAGGGTATTCTTCCCGACAGAGCATCCATCACGAGACCTCCAGGTTTCAGTGGCGAACACTTTTCCTTCTGGAAAGCAAAGTTCAAAGTATTCTTGATGGCTACTGAATATGGGCTATTGGATGTAATTGAGAGTGGAAACTATCAACCTACAAAGACTGTAGATTCTCAGAAAATTCCAAATACGCCAGCGGAATATGATGAGAATGACAAGAAACTTATCACTCTCAATAGCAAAGCAATTCTGATGTTACAAAGTGCCTTGAGTCAAAGTGAATATTTCAGAATTTGCATACTTTCAATAGCAAAGGAAATGTAGGAAGCTCTGGAAATAGCTCATGAAGGAACTTCAGGAATAAAGGATAATCGGATCAACACCTTGGTCACTGAATTCGATCTGCTTCAAATGAAATCAGGTGAATCAATATCTGAATTTGAACTTAGATATACTCATCTTGTTAATCAACTTACAGCACTTGGGAAAGTTTATGATCAGCATACCCAAGTACGAAAGATTTTGAATATTCTTTCTAAAGAGTGGGAGGCCAAAGTCACTGCGATAGAAGAAGCAAAAGGAAAATCAATGAGATCAGTTGCTTCTCTATTTGGAAGTCTTTCTGAATATGAAAGCAAACTAAACTTCAAACGGGAACTAGATGACATTGGTGACAAGAAAAAGAAAGGTCTAGCACTAAAAGCAAAAGAAGAGAATCAAGATGAGGATGAGGAATTTGACGATGATGAAATGGGCCTAATCATAAAACGATTTAGAAAGTTTTACAAGGAAGGTCAAGGATTCAAACACTTTCAGAATGGAGGAACTAGTAGCAAAGATCATATCATTTGCTATGAATGTGGAAAACCAGGACATATCAAATCAGAATGTCCAGAGCTAAACCAAAAGAGCAAAGAAAAGAGAAAAGGCAAATTCATCAACAAAAAGAAGGCCTTCGTATCTGCTATATGGGGTGATAGCTCCTCTGACGAAGAAAGTAATGAGGAAGAAGTAGCCAATATATGTCTTGTTGCTCAAGAAGAAATAGAAGAAGAGGTAAATGATTCTGATCCTACCTATAATGAATTACTCTCTGAATATAATGCTTTACATTCTGAATTCATCAAAGTAGTTAAAGAATTAATTGTTTTCAAAAAGAAAAACAAATCTCTTGAAATTGAACTTAAAGAAAGTTCAGAAAAGAATTGTGAAAATTGTTCTTCTTTGAAAAATAAAAACACTGATCTTACAAAAACTCTTGAAAAATTTACACAAGGAAGTGAGATACTAAATGTTATTTTAAAAGCTCAACGATTTGTAAATGATCGATCTGGAATTGGATATGATCCAAAATAAGATCAAAGGAAAGGTAGAAAGAAAGCAGGAGGTAAGTCATATTTGAATTATTTCCAGCATTTTGTGCATACATCAAATCCTTTTGCATTTTGTAATTACTGTAATAGAAAAGGTCATTATACCTCTTCATGCATTCATAAGAAGAAAGGAATCATAGGAACCTACAAATGGGTACCTAAAGGCTCATATATTCAGAAAATTATTTGTACTAACCCAAAAGGACCCAAAAAGATGTGGGTACCTAAGACTTAGTCATGTGATTGCAGATATGTCTCAAGGCATCCAAAAACAACAAATGGTACATAGACAGTGGATGCTCTAGACATATGACCGGAGATTTCGAAAGTTTTACCACATTGCAACCTAAGGAAGGTGGAAAGGTAAAATTTGGAGGAAATCAATCTGGAAAGATAGCAGGAATTGGTGAAATCAAAAATCACAAAGGAATACAAGTCAAAGATGTATATTATGTTGAAGGCTTGTGTCACAATTTGCTGAGTGTAAGTCAAAGTGCAGATAAAGACAATTGGATAATATTTGATTCA
Source organism: Inga leiocalycina (assembly GCA_963242795.1). Taxonomy (NCBI): domain Eukaryota; kingdom Viridiplantae; phylum Streptophyta; class Magnoliopsida; order Fabales; family Fabaceae; genus Inga; species Inga leiocalycina. The sequence goes on along the minus strand of OY725329.1, from coordinate 26,716,030 downwards.
GAGGAATGTCTGATTGTCAACAAGAAAGACTTACTACTTGATAAGAAGAATATCAAGGCAAAACTCAGAGCAAAAAGGGATGGTAACTGCTATACTCTAGATATTAGTAGAAATGAATCTGAAAATTGTTTTCTGAGTAATGCTGATGAAAGTTGGCTATGGCATAAGAGATTAGCTCATGTCAACATGCATCAACTAGGAAAACTACTAAAAAAGGATTTAGTTCTTGGATTACCCAAAGTAAATTTTAAAAATGATTTGATTTGTGACGCATGTCAAAAGGGTAAACAAACTAAATCATCTTTCAAATTGAAAAATGAAATCTCAACAAATAGACCACTACAATTATTGCATATGGATTTTGTTGGCCTAGCAAGAGTAAAGAGTCTTGGTGGCAATTTATATTCATTGGTCATTGTTGATGACTTCTCCAGATTTGCATGGGTTATTTTTCTATCATCAAAAGATGAAACCTTTGAAGAATTTATTGTTTTTGCCAAGAAAGTGCAAAATGAGAAAGGTATGTCCATTGCAAGTATTAGGACCGATCATGTTGGAGAATTTGAAAATCAAGCTTTTGAAGAATATTGTGATACTAATGGCATTAATCACAATTTCTCTGCTCCAAGGATGCCTCAACAAAATGGAGTCATGGAATGCAAGAATAGAGTACTCACTGAAATGGCTAGAGCAATGTTGAATGAAAAGAACATCTCTCAAGTTTTCTGGGGTGACGCTATGAGTACACATGCTATATTTCAAATAGAGCCTATATTAGAACAAAACTTGGAAAGACACCATACGAGTTGTACAAAGGATGGAAGCCAAACATTGCTCATCTACACATCTTCGGTTGTAAGTGTTTCATTCATAATAATGGTAAAGATAACTTAGGAAAATTTGATTATAAAACTGATGAAGGAATTTTCCTAGGATATTCTAATCGAAGTAAAGCATATAGAGTTTTTAACAAAAGAACATGTGTTGTTGAAGAATCAATTCATATTGTATTTGATGAATTTGAATCCTCTGACAAAACCATTGATGAAGAATAGGAAGTTGTTTTAAATCAAGAAAATGGTCAATTTATTTCTAAATCTCTTATTCCAGAAGTTGATGAAACCAAGGAATAAGAGCAATCACTAGGACAACCTAGAGCATGGAAATACAATAAAAGTCATCCCTTAGATCAAGTCATAGGAGATGTGAATGAAGGGATCAGATCAAAACTAGAAATAGAATTTTCAATGAAGTAAGTTTTTCTGTATTCATTTCTGAGATTGAACCTTCTAACATTGATGAAGCCCTATCAGACAATGATTGGGTTATAGCAATGCAAGAAGAACTAAATCAATTTGAAAGAAATCAAGTTTGGGATTTGGTACCCTGACCCAAAGATCATCCGATCATTGGAACTAAATGGGTATTCAAGTACAAACTCAATGAATCCACAATTATTGTCAGAAATAAGGCAAGATTGGAGGCCAAAGGCTATAATCAAGAAGAAGGGATTGATTATGAGCAAACGTATGCTCTAGTGGCTAGATTAGAAGCTATACGCGTACTCTTAGCCTTTGCATGCAGTAAAGGATTTAAACTCTATCAAATGGATATAAAGAGTGGATTTCTAAATGGTTACATCATGGAAGAAGTATACGTAGAACAACCTCCAGGTTTTGAAGATGTAACTAAACCTGACCATATTTTCAAACTTAAAAAGGCTTTATATGGTTTAAACAAGCTCCTAGAGCATGGTATGAAAGGCTCAGTAAATTTCTTATTGATCAAGGTTTTGTACGGGGAAAAGTTGATACAACACTTTTTATAAAACGAAAACGTGATGATATTTTAATTGTTCAAATATATGTTGATGACATTGTTTTCGGTGCTACTAATGAATCTCTGTGTAAGGAATTTTCTGAGATAATGTAGGGAGAGTTAGAGATGTCAATGATGAGAGAATTGAATTTCTTTCTCGGTTTGCAAATCAAACAAAGAAAGAATGGAATCTTCATATCTCAAACAAAGTATTTGAAAGAGTTGTTGAAGAAGTATGGAATGGATGAAGCAAATGGAACGGACACACCTATAAGCTCAACTACTTGCTTGATACTAATATCAAAGGGAAAGACTACAACATCACAAAATACAGAGGAATGATTGGATCATTACTCTATCTCACAGCAAGCAGACCGGACATTCAATTTAGTGTTGGCATATGTGCAAGATATCAATTAGCATCAAAGGAATCACATGCCGAAATTGTCAAACGAATCTTTAGATACCTTGCTGACACACCAGAATTGGGTCTGTGGTATCCCAAAGGAAGAAGTGAATATCTAGTTGAATATTTAGATTCTGATCATGGAGGATACAAGACAGACAGAAAGAGCACCAGTGGTCAAGGACAATTTCTTGGAGGATCTCTTGTCTCATGGTTCAACAAGAAATAAAATACAGTGTCTCTTTCGTCAACGGAAGCTGAATATGTTGCAGTCTCAAGTTGTTGTGCACAAGTGATATGGTTAAAACAACAACTACAAGATCTTGGTATTTATCTCAAAGAAATACCAATCTATTATGACAATTCCAGTACAATAAGCTTGGCAAAGAATCTAGTTCAACATTCTAGAACCAAGCATATCGATGTCAGACATCACTTCATCAGAGATCATGTCCAGAAGAAAGATGTGAAAGTGATATTCATCCCTACTCATCTTTAACTAGCTGATATCTTCATGAAACCCCTAGCAAAAGATCAATTTCTATACATTAGAAGAGAATTGGGAATGGTAAATCCCAATGAATTGTAAGTTATTTCAGTCTCTTATAATGTTAGATAAATATATTTGATAATGTTTTGATGATTACTAATTTAAGCATCGGAGTATGTAGAAACTTGTTTTATAGGGAGATTGAAACTCTGTTCTGAGAAATAAAAATAGAGGTTATCAGAGGACACCTTTATTGGAGTACCAACTTCAAGTAATGACTGACAGTGAAGCATTACCCGAGGAACAACTTGAAGTAAAAGAGCACATTACTCGAGTAACTACTTGAGTAATGGTCTTCCAAAACTGGAAGTAACGTATCAAGTTTCTTGGAATTTGAATCAAACGGTTCATTGGTGAGAAATAAACAGTCCAAACTAGAAATGACAGGTTACCCGAGGAGCGCCTCAAGTAAACTTGAAGGTTACTTGAGTAAGGCCTCGAGTAACTGCAGGTCCAGATCACAAATTTGATGAGAATCGACTCAAATCTGATCTAAAATGGTTATAGAATGATCGAGGGAACATACATGGATAATTACAATATTATTCATGCCAGGTACGCAATTTAAATGAATTATTTTGTAAATTTTCTGTATGATCACTCGAGTAGGGACTCGAGTAAACATGATATTTACTCGAGTAAAGCCTCGAGTAACGTTGGGTTCTAGGTCTTTATCTATTGCAAACTCGGTCATTTCCACAAAATGTCCTCAAGTAAATCACCCAGTCCTCTCCGAAAAGCTTTTCAAAATCCCTTTCTTACTTGATTTCCGTCAAAACCCATTGATTTTCAACTCCAAAAACCACCTATTCTGTTCAGATTCTTCCTGACCTAACTTGTGACTTTCACTCTGTTTTCTGGTTTTTCGAAGTCTTTCACTTATTCAAAATGCTTAGAACCAAAAACCTCACTCCCACAGATTCTTCTGAATCTCCACAACTCTCTGACCCTCTTTCTTCTCCTCCCAGAAAGAGAAGAAAACTCATACCTAGATCCAAAGCTAAAGTCCAACCCAAACCCCAATCGAAACTAAAAGGTGTTGTGATTAAAGAGCCAGTGGTTACAAGGGCTCAATCCAAGAAGAGCACCTCTACTGGGAGAGGCAAAAGTGCCAAGTCTCCTTCTCCTCCACCTTCAGATTCATCCACTCCTTCTTTCACTCCAAAACCATCCAAAAAGCCCAAATATGATGTGAATGTGGCTAAGGCAATGGCTGGCATTCTAGATCAGCTTGAGAAAGGGCAGTCATCAAAGAAATCTGTATTGCCAGAAGAGGAGATCACTAAACCTCCAAAGGGGTTTAATGCCAACAAGCTAGAGGAATCTCAGAAGTACCTCACTCAATTCTTAAGGAGAAAAGTATGTAAGACTCACTATGTGGACCTCAAAGTACTTCAAGAGGTATTTAAGCATGATCTTAGTCCCTTTCTAGAACCATTTATACCTTGGCTATCTATTAGACTTCCTTTTTGCACAAAAGTAGTCACACACTTTTACTACAATCTTGAGATTCTAGATGAACCCAATAGAAATTCTGCAGAGGAAGAGATGACTACCACTGTTAGAGGCCAAAAGATACTTATCTCACCTTCTAGGATCAATCTGTGGTTAGGAATAGAGAACCCACCAGATGACATTTACTCCAAACTTGATTCAAACCAAATTTTCTCTGTTCTTAAACCTGGTGAGCTTGTAGGCCCTTTGAACTTCAAACCTAGTGACATGTGCGATCATCACAGGGTTCTATTGTATATATACTCTAGATCCCTTATGAACAAGGCCAACTATTATACCCACTTTTCTGATAGGGACTTTAGATGGTTTACTTCCTTACTCCTGAAGGAACAAAAGGATTTGGGGGAGTACATATTTTCTGAGATGAAGAGATACAGAGTAGATGGGAAAGCTACTATGCCTATGCCATATCCTCATATTGTTTCACTCATTCTGAAGGAAAATAAGATATGGTACTTGGAGAGAAAAGAGTATTTGAGAGATTGACTCCAGTTAGGAGAAATCAAATTGGCAAGCTCAACATTGATATTCCTCTCAAGGGTCTTCTGGAGTTTGGATCTAAGAAGAAGAAGAAGACCGAGACTGAGACGAGCAAAATGGATGACACTCAGTCGTCGGCTCCAGCTGCCACTACCTCTACACCCTTTTTCCTCAATGCCACACTCCAACACTTTATGGAGAATATACTTAAGGGATTCCATGTGGACATTGCCAACACCAATGCTGAGCTGATAACCAACATGAATTATAAGTTGGCTGAGCTGGTTGAGAGGATGGATAAGAGGCACAAAGAGTTGCTAGCTGAGCAACGTGCCCAGGGTGAGACCTAGAAGTTGATTCTGGCAAGATTGGATTCTTTGGGTCTCAGACCTTCTGCCGGTTTATCATCTTCTGCATATGAGACTTTTTCATCTCCAGAGCATATACCATCCCCAGAGCATATACCACCACCTCCAGAGAACATCCCATCTGACCTTCATCACTCTGAGGTTGAGCCACTTATCCCTCCAGTCTCTAGTCCACCTGAGCCAAGACCCAGAGATATCCTATGCTTAGTGGATAACCCTGAAACCAATGAGACCATCCATATCATTATTGAGGATTCACCACCCAAACCTCAGCCTGAACCCTCTCCTATACCTATTCCATCTCCTACCCATACAGAGGAAATCTCTCCCTCATCCTCTGATCATCATACCCTAGGTGCTACTGAAGAGGTTGAGACCACTACTATGATTGTCTATCAGCCCTATCTTGTTCCTCCAAGAGAAGACATCCAATCCCTCAACTTAATCTTCCTGAACCAGAATCTTCCAGTTCTTCATCTTTTGATTCTTCTAGTTCAGATCGTCCTTTGGTTCTACCTGTGAAGCCTATTTCTGTTGTCAAGCCTTCCCATCCTCCTCTTGATTGATGAAGACAAAAAGGGGGAGAAACGCTTGAGTGATTTTGTGGAGTGGTTGAGTTTCTTTTTAGGTATATGGGTGTATATGGGATTTAGGGAGCTTTTCAATTTATAACTTGGGATTTAGGGAGCTTTTCAATTTATAACTTTTCATCTTGTAATGTAATTTTAAGTTTAATGCAAGTTTACTTAAGTTATGATTTCATTTCAAGTCCATTTAAGTTTTTTTAAATTATGATACATTGTTGGACTAATGAAGTTTATTATGTATGCAAGGTGAATATGTTATATTTTCAACCTTTTCCAAAACACTTTGAATTTAAACTTAACAAGGTTTTCAATTTATCATTGAATTCAAGAAGTGTTTATTTGAGAACTTAATTTTAAAAATCTTGTTCAAAATCACCAAGTTTTGTCTTCATAAAAAATGTGGAGAATGTTAGATCTCATGTTTTGATGATAACAAAGGATGGTATGAAAAAGAATTTGATAAACAAATAAGTTTGAACACAGTAATAACAGGGCAAAATCATCACTTGAAGTAAGCATTGGAGTAATAAAGAAAGACCAAGAGAAAAAGCTGAGAAACTTCATCACTGGCAAGTTTTCTAAAGGGTTACTAGAGTAAGTACTCGAGTAATGGGATAGAAACTTGAAGTAACCAGAGCAACCTTTAAGTAACCTACCAACGTTACTCGAGTAAGTACTCGAGTAAGAAGGTAAATGACTTCAAGTTGCTCTCTGCCTACCAATGTTACTCGAGTAGCTATTCAAGTAACCAGGTAAATCACTGGCAGTTGCTCTTGGCCTGCCAACATTACTCGAGTAAGTACTTGAGTAACCTTGTCAAAGACTTCCAGTTACTCTCGCCATTTTCAACCCTGGCAATGTTACTCAAGGAGCTACTCGAGTAACTCACTGTGGTAAGTCAAAACCTGAAGGTAATACTCAAAAAACATGAAATTCTTTTCTCACACTTCACTTCAAGTCACTACTCGAGTATGCAGAGTTATTTAGAAGAAAAACTTCAAGTCACTACTCGAGTATGCAGTGTTAGTTGGAAGAGAACTTCAAGTCATTACCAGAGTAAGCTATGCAGAAAATTCATGTTTATTCGAGTAAGCACTCGAGTAATAAGGTAATCAAACTTGAAGTGCTCTCGGCCTTGAAATCCTGCCAACATTATTGGAGTAAAGCATCGAGTAACCTAAAGATTATTTACAAGTTTACTTGAGTTGCTACTCGAGTAACCTATGAAGAAAAATATGCCATACCCGAGTAAGTACCCGAGTAAATAGGTATTTCCAAAGGTTTGAAATTTTGTTTACTTCATGCACTACCCGAGTAATGTTATGTTTGTTTATTGACTTGCAGTTTATCAAAGATTTCTCGATGATACTCGAGTAAGACTCGAGTAAACTTTAATGAATACTCGAGTAGCTACTCGAGTATGCAAGTTCAGAATTTGAGAAATCATTTCAACGTTCATTGATTTGTTTCCTATGTGATTAACCTTTCATTGTATTAGTATTCTTAGCATATCTACAGATAAACAATGAAGAGATCTTACCAAATAAGGAAAGTCAAATGCAACGTTCAAATACTACCTACCGCCACCTACCACAAACAGATATTTTTCAAATACTGGAAAAGTCAACAGTGGCTGCGAACACTCTAATGGGCATAAAGAAAAATGTTCCAACGATCACTACCAACACATCTATATATACGAGAACATCCAAACAAAGAAAATACAAGAGCACACACACGAACGTATCATCAAGTTCAATACTCTGTTTTACATTATACTTGTAATTCTAAGCTTCAGTGATTCTTATTCACTCTGTGAGAGAGATTTTTCATTCAAACTCAATATTTGTTATTGAGGTAACTTAAGGTTGTGGAACCTTGAGTTGGGATTGGATTACAACTTGTAAGGGGGAGCGAGTGTCTAGGCGAAGGAACTTGCTTGTACTGAGGTGCCAAGAACCCACTGAATCTTGGAAGTTATAGTGAAACTCTCATAGAAGCTCTGAGGACTGAACGTAGGTCAAAATGGTTGTGGCCAAACCAGTATAACTCTCGGTGTACACTTCTGTGATATTTCTCCTTACTCTTTATTGCTTTATATTCACCGTCAAGTTTTTATATTTGTAACAAAATTTTAGTATCACCCAATTCACCCCCCTCTTGGGTCAAATGCCTGCTCTAACAAAGTTTGAGGTATAATGGCCCTAGAATGTGAAATGGCAAAATTACCCCTAAAACCCCAAGTTAGGGGCTAGCAAGGGCAAAATCATCTTTTGGCAGTGAATTTTGTAAATTTGAGGAGAAAAATGGATTCTACACACAAAATTATGTAGGATTAGCCTGGGTCATAATTTTGGAAAAGTACAGTTGGATTGGGTATAAAGGGACTTGGACCGTGTCCCCAGGGGTATTTTGGTCATTTTGTAGTTTTAAGCAAAGATAACCAACACAATGATTTTAGAATAATACATGAATGAGAAATAACTCATTTATTGTAAATTTGGGATTCTAGGATTGGACAGTAGCCCAAGCCGAACCTAAAGTGTTGGACCGGTAGACAGGCAAAGGAAGGGTAATCCAGGTAGTGAACTTACCCTACTTGCATGTTTTTTATAGTTATGTTTGTGTAATGATGCATGTGATTGCTTGACTTGATTATGTAGATGATATTTGAATGATAAAGCTGTGCTTCTGTTTATGCCATGGCCATGAGTATGTTACATGAAACACTAAGCACGTAGAAATGTCATTATGTGGCATGCATCTAATTAAGGCTAACATTTCATGCACTTAGCATTTATCTTGCACGAATTATGCTAACTATTTACTACTAAAATTCCCCTGAATCTCGACTTCCCCAACCAACCATTTATACAGGTAAACACAGGAGGTACATTGAGAACTGAGAAGGGAATTGCACGAGGAAAATGCAGAGGGGGAACAAAGACAGGGAGGTGTTTATTGCTCTTATTTTAGACTTAGACATTTTGGTAGTTTTGTGGGGCTACCCTATTTGTATATTCATGTATATTTTTACACATATTATGTACAATCCCAGTGGGAAATGTCTTGTAAAATTATGTATAACTTTGTTGGGAATTTCTTTATTATAATCAAGTACATTGTATCAATAATATAAGTATATATATGTTATTCCTGTGTGCCCATAGAGTTGTGCAACTGCTACTCTAATTAATATCGATAATAAATGGTATGTAAGGTGGGGCCTTACATTCTGTTGGCACTCTAGCTAGCTAAATGGCACTAAACACCTTTGACCAAGCATCCAAAATGATAGAAATGTTGATCTCCCTAAGTGTAACAACATTACAGAAGACTCTGGGAGCTGGAAAGGCCGAATCGGGGGTGAAATCGACTCCGTAGGTTAAGACTTTTACTATTCATCTACCTTCTCTCCTCTTCCATTTTTCTCAATATTTTTTGGGATTTTTTCTGAATTTTAGGGCTATTTGGCTGAAAATATATGGCCCTTAATGAGTCTTAAAAGTTATCTGACACGTGTCAAAATTTTGTGGTGCCATTTGTTTGGTAATCCAACTACACGGTGACACATGTCACTAGCTTTAATTAAGTAGATCTCGCCTCTTTTCTTGGCCTTCAGCCTCCAACTTTTCAGGGAAAGTAGTGGTCTGATGATTTTCCCTTGCTCTCGGGTTCAGTGTTCAGGAAGTCAAGTACGCAACCGAGCTGGGAACTGGTGGATTCCCTTAACTATTTTGCTAGGTGTCACCTCTAGAGTGTTCCAACACAAAAGTTACTTTATAGATGTCATGATAAGAGGACAAGTGTCACCTTCTTGTAGTGCCAACCCAAAAGTTAAAAAGGTAAGTATCATAATGAGAGATACTTGTCACATTCTCATTCATCCAACACAAAAGTTATATCATGATTGCTTATTTTGTTAAAGTTCCTTTATCAATGTCTAGTCGAGATTCTAGTCGGGTTTTGCTTAGGACTACGACACTCATATCAAGGCCCGTAAAAGGACACCAGGTCAAAATGTGTTTGCTAGCCCTGTTTGGAGCCACATACAGTGTCCACTCTTAAAATGCAGGGTACACATATCTACCCTAAAAATATCATGTGCATACCTATACCGGTATATTTCGCTCGATAATCAGTGCCATACCTCATGAGATGGCTAGGTGGCATCTTTCAACCTACTAGATGGCAATATATATGTGTCATGTACACATATGCACCAACACTTTATTCATACGGCCTACAAACAAACACCAAGCTCTCTGCCCGATAAGGCCTAATCATATAATTCTTGAGACAGTTTCTATCTCTCATTATTCTTGGGACTTTTGTCAAACTGGGCTTAGTCGTCTACCTAATATAGGCTTATCCTTAAAGTCTTAGGCCCAAATTCAGGATATTACAATCGTGACTTTTAATAACACTAAATAATAGTCTCACATAGACAACCGTTATGTATTTAGTACATAAATAATAGTTCCTAAATAAGAACCATGAACATTTATAATATATGATGGTTGTTATATAATAACCGTGATATATGGTTGTGAGACTCTTCAAGTGAGAGTTTCTGAGCTAGTTGGACTATATTGTATATAATAGAATAGTACCTCCTACATTAAGTGGCCATGCAATATGAGATGGATCAAGATCTTCTAGGCTTTGTGGGGAGAATCAATGGCAACTGTTGATCTATATATCTCATAATGTAAGTGTTAATCACCTATACCTTGATATTGAAAAAAATGATGATTTAGCTTGTGATATTTGAAGAGATAATGGCATATGTGTTTTTCTCTGAATATATTTGAGGAAAAGGGTTAAATTTAATTCTCAAGGGATAAAAAGATATAATAATTTGAATTAAATCCCTTTTTGAATTATAATTAAATCTATCCCTGATATGTGGCATCATGAGAATTGAGATTTGATAATATCTTTGAAATTTTTATAGATGATCTCTAATCAATTCTCATAATGGCATATGGCAACTTAGGGTGCAAAGCTTGGTCTTCATCTTCCTAAGGCGACGCCATATAGTAGCTTGTGTGAAAAGAAACCATGTTAAATGACCCTCATGCCCTTCATTAATGGTATGGCGCCTTCTTATGACTTAGAGATGCGGTAACCTTATGAAATCACCTTCCTACCCTTCATTAATTAGAGGTGGCCACGTTTTGTTGTCTTCATGGGTTATGGAAGGCATCTATTTTGGCTTAAGTGGTGGTCATAAGACCCATTCAAGAAGCATAAGTCATAAGCTAATATATATGAGCCTTAACCATATTGTAATTTGGCCCAAAAGTAGTGTTAAGGCCTTGTTTTTCATGGATCCTTTAGCCTGTATGAATTTTCACTCTTTTTTATAGTTCTTCATCCTCTTTCTACACTTGATTGTCTTTTTAACTTTAATTCTTTGATTTCCCTACAATAACCACAATAAAAAATACCTTCATGCAAATTAGTTAGATATAGGGAATTCACTCCTATAAATTTGAGCATTTAAAATGGTTATTACATAATGGTTACAATTAATAAACATCATGTACATTGAGTTAGAGATCGCGCAAGGATATATAAAGCTTAAAAGTAACAGTTAATTATGCACACCGTCATCTATTAAGAGGCAAAATTCATGAAACCATAAAAATAATGATTGTAGTTAATAGCCGTCATTTATGTAGTGACAAAAGTGACAGTTCTTTTGAAACAACTGCCATGTAACACTTACAAATGATTCATTTTCCAACCCTTATATCAGTTAAGATAAAACATAACAGTTTCCAGAAGCAACTATCATCTGACACTTTTATAACCCTTTGTAACATTGTTAGACCTTCATAAGTTGTAACATCCCAAATTTAAGTCACCAAAATTCCTTTGCACCTTGGTGGTGGTACTAAAGGGAATAAAATGGTGAATATTGTCACGCTTAAAATGGCTAAGCAGTGCATTGGTGGCCACAATAAGACAAAAAATTTAATTTGTGTCTTCATAAAAGCCCATTATAGGAGTCCAAATTGGTTAGTGGAAGAACACAATTGTTGGGCCCAATATATAGTGATTTTCAGCCCAACACAAAGAAAAGGGAGGAAGGCCCAATTTAATTACATAAAGGGTTGGGCAGAATAGTTATTTGGCTAACAAAAATTAAAAGCCCATATTTTCCATTTATTATTATTGTGGAGGGGGCATGGACAATAGACATTTGAATAAATATGATAAGAGTTGGAATAAATTGTAGCCAAGTAAAAATTAAGTTGAAAAGTCAAAAAGGTGAGACAAGAAATTATGGCTATTATGTGTAACTTCCAAGATACAACTCAAGAAGTCAACTTAGTTAATTGGAGGGCCTTCATGTCATCATGTAAGGGCATGAAACAAAGGGAAATTAATGATTAAATTCCAACTGCCAAGTTGAAGGAATTAAATCAAGCAAAAAGCTAAAGTTTAAAAAGTCAAAAAATTGATTTTATAATAAATGGTCATCTTGCCATTTATTGTAAGGAAATGGATGAAGCAATTAAAAAAGCTTATTTGGTTTTAGAAACCCTCCTTGGCGTCACTTTAGCCAAGAGGAAAGAGAAATAATTATGTCAAGTTAAATAAGAATAAAGCTCAAGCAAAACACGTGTGGAAATTTCAATAAAATAATATATCTCCAAGGAGGTGGATGAGGATATTATAAGCTCTTCTCTTTCTATTTCAAGACTCCATCTACGTCTATACACAAGAGGTAAGAGAGAGAAAGTGTTTGAAGAACATCAAGAGATAAAAAGTTCAAGAAGGCAAAATTCAAGGTAAGTTGGTGAAATGCAAGTGTTCTTGCCTTCTAGCCTGTGTAAGACCTTCTCTAACTTCTATATCTTCATGCATATCATGTTTAGCAAGCAAAAATCTAAGGGAAAGAAGAGAAGAGATGGACGACTAGAGATAAAAAGTGAAGAATCAAGAGGTAATCTCAGGAATGTTGATCCTCTTGGTTAATAAATTGTTGTTGTAGTGGTTATTGTTGTTGGCTTGATTTGTGGTTGGTTTGATTGATTTTGTAATTTTGGGATGATGAAACCCTAAGGGGTTATATTGACCAAATTTCCACAAATCATGTTTAATAAGTGTTTAAGACGTTAAATATTGGATTATGAGTGAAAATGAAGGAGTTTAAAGGGTTAAATCAAGAAAACTCAATTTTTCCCTTTTTTATTGTAAAGTTTCGGCCAAACCTAGTTCAGGGGGAAGGAACGACCAGACCTAGTTCAGGGGACGGAACTAGAATTTCATCAATTTGATGTTTCACTATGTTTAGACGGGAAAATTGTATAAGGTTCATGTAAATTGTGAAGTGTGAAAAGCCTCGGAATGTGAAATGAGAAAATTAGCCCTAAAACTCTAAATTTGGGCTGCTAAGGATAAATTTACTTTTGGCAGTGAATTTGGTAATTCTGAGGTCAAAAATGAATTCTACATGCAAAATTATGTAGGATTAGCCTAGATCATAATTTTTGGAAAAATACAATTAGACTGGGTCCCTAGAGGGATTTTAGTAATTTTGTAGTTTTGAACTAAGATAACCAAAAAAGTGAGTTTAGAAAAATACATTAATGAGTAATAACACAATTCTTGTACATTTGGAATTTCAGGATATATCAATAGCCCAAGCCGGATCAAAGGTATTAAATAGACAGTAGAGCAGGAAAGTGAAATTCCAAGTATTTCTATCTTTCATAAACTATATGATTATTTCTATGCCTTGTGTAAGCCATCTTCTATGATATGTATAATGCACTCTCTAACTGGGGCGGGAAAAGCATCATTACCATTTTGGGGCAAAGTGCAAGTACTTCAATAACCTCAAAAGAGGATCCAGATATGAGATACAGTACCAAGAGAGTACATTGCCTAATATGTGGTTGTGAGCCCAGCTAAGTTACGGACAAGTAGGGGTTCTAACAATAGTTGGCCCTAAATACATGTGCACATTCTGATGATTACGAGTTTTACAGTGTTATTATTCTATTGCATTATATAGTACCTGACATATTTATTTGTCTCATTTTATATGATTGATTGTATGTTATTACTGAGATTCTTTTGAATTTCACCCTTTCCATAAATATATAACGTTTTCAGCAGCAAGCAGTGACTCAAGGGGCAAAAGTGTAATTACGGGCAACTAAAGGTTCCGAACTAGTCTAGATAGGATAGTTGGTTATCTGAAGGCCTTTTTATTATTTAAAGGTATGTAATTATTATGAATACACCCTGTTGGGATTTCTATAATATAGTTATATACATTTTATCAGTATATTTATGCTATTATTGTGTGCCCATTGAACTGTGCATTGCTACTCTAGTTAATATCGGAATAAATAAGGGTGTTGACATAAGTCATCACTCTTAACCCTTTGTAATCTGTTAGACCTTCGTAAGTCATAACTCAACCCTTCATAATCTGTTAGACCTCTATTTAAACTCACATATTCCTTGTGATTTTTACTGCTTTTCTTTATCAGCCTCCTCTTTCTTTATCATCATGTTAAATTCCCAGGGAGCTCTTCCACTGCCAACCCCTCCTCTACCACCAGCACACCCTCCACCTACTCCTCCTCCTCTTCCACCTCCTCATGAGATGGAGGCTCATATGCAAATGTTGGCAAGGTTTAACTATGACACAAGGCGTCTTTCAGTATACGCCAATATGCTGAACAGGAAGTTGAACCACATACTTCATCACAATGATACTAAACATGACTTGTAATCACACCCTTCATTTCCTTCCTCTAATGATGAGAATGAGGATGAGGATGAGGAAAAGGAGGATGAAAAGGATAATGATCTTAACAATAATCCTGGCCAATCCTCTAGTGATGAGTAGCCGGTAATCTAATTAGTTTATCAGGCTACTCGCCACTATTCTTTTTCTTTGTTTTATCTTTTTTTTTTAATTTTAAATATTTTGTAAAAAAAAAGAATATATCCAATGGTTCTTACAAGAAAACTATCATGAAATAAAATAAACAATGGTTCTTATACTCTTCATTTTTAACGTCCGTCTTAAAAGAACAACCTTCAGTAACACTTACAAAAGATAAGTCTTGGACAAATTAATAATGGTTATTAAAAACCAACCATTACAATTTATAAAATATAATGATTTGTAAGTCTAGAGGATGTGATGATTTGAAAATCCATAAAACTCTCTATATAAACATCTAAAAACTGAACACCACTTCTCCACTTCTACTTCAACTTCTTATAGCCAATTGCAGCTTTTGTTCTTCTTCACCAAAATTATGGACAAATGCAAACCAAAAGACGAACTTCCTCCACCAACAAGCATTGAAGGGCTTATTTAAGTGACCTATGAGCTCCATCATATGATCTAGTTTTCCCTGCGATAGCAAGGACGCATGGACCAGTACTTGAAGGAACTTACTATACTCATTTGCTATTTGAATGAGCAGGTGGACAAGTTACTGGAGAAGGAAGAATCTGATGATGTATCAGATTCTAAAAACATCTCCTTAACTTTTTATTTTTAGTTTGTTTTGAAATTTTGTCTTTTTTTATTTTGTTTGTAAAAAATGGTGGTTGCATATCAACCATCAAAATTTTTTTAAAAAAGTGAAATACATAATGGTTATTAACAAAGAAGTATGATAAATGTAAACAAATAAATAATAATTCCTTCAGATGAACCGTGATATAAAGTCTAAGGCATGATAACCTAAAAAACCCTACCATTCCTCTTATATTTAAATGTTTAAAACATAGTACATTTGACACTAGTTTGTTCAAATCAAAACCCACCAACATCTTAACCCTATGACTCCTATAGTCTTTTCCTGTTGTCAGGAGTCATTTTCAGTCGAATCCTACAATAAAAAGGCTTTGTCTAACTTCTCAGCCACAACCATGCTAGTGAATGCACTTGATTCTTGTCTCAGTGACTGTCACATGAGTTGTTTTTGTTCGTGAGCCCTAGCTAGGCATAGTTATGATTTTCCACATCCATTTCGTATTATCCTTCCTACATTTACTTCTAACAATTCCTCTTCTATTTCTTGTATTGTTCAACCTAGCCGATTAGGCTACCTTTGTAAAGTCATGATGTAATAAAGCATCCAAGATGACATTAAATTGCTTTTGTGAAGTTCTGTTTTTTGGAAAGCCTAGCATTGCTCTGATTAAAGGGTCATTAAATTGCTTTTGTGAAGTTATGTTTTTTCAGAAAACCTAGTACTGCTATGATTGGAAGCCCTTTTCCTATTACAAGAAGTTGTCAGCCCATTACTTTGATTCACGGTTCCTACTCGATTTATCTTTTTTGAACTGATTTAGAGAGATATGGATTTCTAAGCAAAAACATTTCCTTTTTTGGAAGTAACTATATCTTCGGAAGTCACTTCGAAAAGATCAATAGGGATGTGATAAATCTAATTTAGCTGTATCAAGAGTCATGCAAGAACAAGTGAATACTTGTAGCATTTTTTGATGTCATAATGTGATTAAGCATTCAAAGAGACTTATTCAATTTGTTTTGTGAAGTTCTGTTTTGTTGAAAAACTCATTATTGCTCTTATTAAAGGTTCTTCTTTTGTTTTTGTATTTAGTGGTGGCACCAAGTTAAAACCTCTAAAATTCAACATTGTGATTAGTCCTAGACTCTTCAATGTGAGATTTGCTAAGCTACTTGGTCTTGACTCTATCTAATAAGGAAATACTTCCCACATCAAGCAGCCACGTAATATGGGACGCATCAAAATTTTCAAGGCTTTGTGGTTTGAATCAATCACACTCCTAACTTATATATGTCAAAATGTAAGTGTTCATCACCTATTGTAACACCCCATTTTTCTTCATCAATATGTCTTGTAATTATTTATGGCATCTAATGGAAAAAAATGGTGGATTCTAGTGCATTTGGAATTCAAGAAGCTAGTAAATTTCCATTTCATGAGAATTGGGCTAAAGGAAGACATAAAGCTAAGTTTTTGTCTTCCAAAAAGACCATTACTAAAGCCTATTGTTCAAACCCAAAATGGAGAATAAAATAGTACAATATTTGGCCTAATATTAAGGGCAATTTTGACCATAAAGAGAAGAGAAGGATGAAGGCCCAAATTAAATCCAAAGAATGTAAGGGAAAAATTGTAATTTGCCAATAAAGCATAAAATTAATTATTTTCCCAATTAATTCAAGCCAATTTTAGTTAACTAAAGAAAAAAAGGGAAAATATATATTTGGAGATAAATATCCAATTTTGGAGTAATTGTGGCCAAGCAAAAAGTGAAGTTGGAAAAGTCAAAGGTAAAGTTGTAATTAAAGGGCCAAGTACTTGGTAATTTCAAGAGATGGATAGAAGTAATTGAAGAAGCCCATATGGTTACTTTAAGGGCCTCATTTTTGTCACCCTAACAAGAGAAAGAAGAGGCAATTATGGTTTAGTTAGAAAGAGACAAAGCTTAAGATTTTAACATGTGATAATTGCATTAAAATATTATATTTCAAGGGGGAAATTATGGCAATGTAAGGAGCTAATTATTATTTCCCTTCTCTCTTGAATTTTGGCCAAAGAGGGAAATTAGAGGGAAAAATATTACTTGGTAGCTAATGATGCGATGTGTCATTATCTTGAGCCAAGTAAAAAGATATGAAGCAAAAATCACATGGTAAATTGATAGTAAAATATATTATTTCTAAGAGGATATTTTTAAATCATCATCATCCACTTCAAAGACCCATATTTCGTCCAACCAAAAAAAAATAAAGAGAGAAAGAGCTTTGAAGAACAAGAAGAGAAAAGAGAGTGCAAGAAGGCAAAATTCAAGGTAAGGTTATGAAATTTTTGTGTTTAAGCCTTCTAATTCATGTAGAACCTCTTCTAAGCTCTTCTCTTTCATGAATATCATGGTTAGCAAGCAAAAACTCCAATGGAAGAGAAAGAGAGGGATGACACTTAGAGAAAGAGTGTTGAGTAATCAAGAGGTAACTTCAAGAACCTTGATTCTCTTGATGTTATGATGTGGTTGTTGTGATTGTTGGCTTGATTTGTGGTTGTTTTGGTTGTTTTTTTAAATTTGGGATGATGAAACCTATAAGACCCCACCTTACATACCACTTATTATCGATATTAATCAGAATAGCAATTGCATAGTTCAGTGGCTTCATAAGAATAACAAAAATATACTGATATTATTAAAATAATATTGCTTGATTATATAACAGGAGTTCCCCACAGGGGTTTGAACATAATAATTAGAGACCTTAAAACAATAAAAGGTCTTCAGATAACCAATATCTCCTCTTATGCTCTTCTGGAACCATCAGTTATGGGTAATTACGATTCTGCCCTCTAAGCCGATGTCCGCTACTGAAAATTTTTTACATTTATAGAAAGGGTGAGATTTAAAGAGTCTCAATAGTAACATACAGTCAGACATTACAATGTGAAAAAAATATGCCATGAACAATGTTATGTAAAATGATAAAATGTTGTGTGCATACTGTCTAAGGCCAAACGACTATTTGTAATCCTAGATTAACTCTGCACCTCCGTTAGGTCCCAGACCACAACTAAGCTAATATGCGTATCTAAGATATTGTGTTCATGTTATAGAAGATGACATACACAAACATACAATAATCACATAGTGCATGAACGAAAGAGTTACTACTTGTAATTGCCTTTTCCTGCTCTACTTCTTTACTTGATCCCGCTTGGGCTATTACCAATTCCTATAAATTAGAGTCACAAGTAACAGGTTATTAATTGAACTAATACTATTACTACCTTTAATCATATTTTGTTGATTATCCATCATAGTTTTCAATAATTTCTGCACAGTGCAACTCTGCACAATGTAGTTTCACTGTTTTTCAGAAAACTGGTAGATTTTCAGTCGACTTTGGAAAACCATAATTAATTCTAGGAAATTCCAAATTGACTGATTCCAAAGCCTATTTGAAGCTTTTTAAATGTGTTATTGTATAAAAATACTTAAGTATGACTACTACAATCACCTTATTCCTAGAAATTTGTCAAAATTCCCTTGCTCTAGATTTCCTTCTAGAAACAGGGCACACATTCAAAAGTCCATATCTTTTAATGCACTTGTCCAAAAATCATGATCTACATATAAAATTAAAGCTCTACATCTCTAATTTAATCCTGCCAAATTTTATAGTATTTGGACTAGGTTTGACTAACGAAATTCATTGCACAATCAGATTGTCTCCAATGAAACAAATCAAACAATACTTCCTCTTAACTTCTATAATTTCCAGATTTGCATACAATTATCCAAATATCATGAACACTTGTATTCCTACCCAATTTTCCCTTCTAAATCCAATGGAATCATCAAAATTACAAAATTCCAACACCTTCCCCTAGTTCTGTGCTTGGCTGAAACATGTAACCTTAAAGGGAAGGTTGTGTTTTCTTGATTCCAGTTAGTTAAACACTTCCGTTTTACTTATATTCACATGATCAATCATCTAAATACTTAATAAACATGATTCATGGAAATTTTGGTAGCATAACATCTTAGGATTTCATTATTCAAATTTCAGAAAATAAACAAAAGTAAGACAATATCCACAACAACCTACTAACCAAAAGGATTAAGGTTTTTAACATTACCTCTTCATTTCTTGGCTTTCTCTCTCTAGGCGTCACTATTCACTCTCTCTTCTCTTGAGATTTTGCTTGCTAACCATGATATTTATGGAGGAGAAGATGTTAGAATAGGTTTTACACAAGCTATAAGGTAGAAGCACTTGAAATCACAAGCACTTACCTTGGATTTTGCCTTCTTGAGCTATCTTTGTGCCTAGGTTCTTCAAAGCTCTTTCTCTCTCTATTTACTTGGCTTTGGAAAAAAATATGGAACCAAGAAAGAGATGAGAATGGTCTTATAATATCTCCTTTACTATATAATATTTTATGCTAATTTACCGTGTGATTTTTCTTTTATGACTTGCTTTTCTTTTACTTGGCTTAGAACAATTCCACATGGCACAATTCCCTTCTAGGCATATCGTTTTCCTCCTATTTTCCCAAATCAGCCAAAATATATAAGAGGGAAAGAGATTATTAATTGTTTCCATGTATTATCACAATTCCCTCCTTTAATCATTTAATTAAGTCATAGCTACTTTTTGATTTTTCTAGCAACCTTACTTGACCACAAATGCTCTAAAATTGGGATATTTATCCTCAATTATTTATTTTTACTTTCTTTTCTCCATTTAGCCAAAAAAGGCGACAAATTAATGGGAAAATAATTAGTTTATTACTTTATTGGAAAATTACCATTTTGCCTTACATTTTGTGATTTTTGCACAAGCTGATAGAATTTTCATCAAATTTTGAAACTTCATATCTAATTGTATAGATGTCCAATTGGTATGGTTCTAAAGCCTATGTGACCCTTATTAAGCCTAATTTTAGAGAAAAATATATCCTTTAGCCAACTGGAAGCTCAAAATTCCCAGAATTTTCATTTTTAGACGAGTCACAAAATCTTACCAATTTCACTGGGCTAAATTCAAAAATACATAACTCTTTGTGTATATCTTGAAATGAGCTATATGACATATCAAATTAAAGCTTGATATGTCTACTTTTATTCTAGAAAATTTCACATTCATTGGACATCATTTGATTGTCCAAAACCACATAACAATCTCACTGCCATGCAGGAAAATACACTGGTAGCAAATTGTAACTTTGTGAGTTGTTCCAATAATCTGAAATTCATAACCAGGGGCTAGTAGTCCATCTGATTCAGGCTTATTCTCAAGCCTCTAATCCCAAAATTCAGGATATTATAAAACCCTAAGGGGTTATGCTACCCAAATTTCTACAAATCATGTTCAAATGGTATTTAAATGGTTAAATATGTGGTTAAGAGTGAAAAGGAAGGAGCTTTAAAGGTTAAATCAATAAAATCACATTTTCCCTTTTCTTTGGTTAAGTTTCGGCTAGCATTTAAACTAAGGGAAGGAGCTAGAATTTCATCAATTTGATGTCTCCATTGTGTCCAGAAGAGAAAATTGTGTAGGGTTCATGTTTAGTAGAAAGTGTAAAAAGTATTGAAATGTGAAATGACAAAATGACCCTAAAACCATAAATAGGGGTTGCCATGGGCAAATCTGTCTTTTGACAGTGAATTTGGCAATTCTGAAGTCAAAAATTGCTTCTACACGTAAAACTGTGTAGGTTTAGCCAGGGTCATATTTTGAAAAAGTACAAATGGACCGGGTATAAAGGGACTTGGACTAAGTTCCTAGGGGCATTTTGATCATTTTGCAATTTTAAACTAAGATAACTAACAAAATGAGTTTGGAAGAGTCTAGAGTAAGACATGAATTAGTATTAACTTGATTCATGTAAAACATGGAATTTTTGGATCAGACAGTTACCCCGAGTAGGAACAAAATTCAGGAACAGTTGTAAGCTGAAAAAGGAAACCTAAGGTAGTAATCTATCCCTCATACACTATGTGAACATGTATATGCTTTATGTATGACATCTTCTATGATACGTATAATGCACTCTCGAACTAGTCTAGGAAAAACACAGGTACCGTCTAGGGGAGAAGCGCCAATACCTCAACGGCCCCAAAAAGGGGGACCAATTATCAAAATTCAATGCCAAGAGGGTATACTACCCAATCTGTGGTCGAAAGCCCAGATGAGGCACGGAAGTTGGGGACTAACAGTAGTTGGCCTTGGTTCGGGGTCTAACGGTTGTTGGCCCTGAAAAATATGTACATATAAATGAATATTATTATAGTGTATTTATTCTGTTGCATTATATGGTACCTGGCATAATTATTTGTTGGATTTTATATGATTGATTGTATGTTACTACTGAGATTCATTTGAATCTCACCCTTTTTCAAATTTAAAATATTCTAGTAGAAGCTAGTAGATCTAGGGGCAAAATAGTAAATACCAACAATTGAGGTATTCAGGTCAAGAAAACGAAGCTATTGGTTATTATTTATTTATTTTGGTTGTTTTTATACAAAGTTGTATATATTTTCAAATCTTACAGGGAACTCCTGTATTGTAAACAAGTATTCTTTATCATTATATTTGTGTTATTTCTGTATGCCTATGGAATTGTGCCTTTATTACTCTGGCAAATATTGAAATGTTAAGGGCTTTGATATTTTTGGTATCAAAGCCCAAGTGGTTCTGGCAGAGTAAAGCCCAGGTGGTTCTAGCAACAAGATAGTATACTGATAAGGTTTTTATTATATAGTAAAAGGAAATATGCACAGAATGGAGCACAAGAGTAGTGAATTACCCTATTTTCTATGAACTAACCTTGAAGAAATAACGGATAATCGAGGGCAGCCAGTATCATAGTACCGGTCTGAGGGTTGTATAAGGATGTCACAGACACCGAGGGAGTGGGTCTGAGGAAGGCCAGAGTGTGGGCCTCATCCTAGAACTGAATCACCAATAGGCTGATCAGTGTCAGACAGTAAGCCATGGCCAAATAAGATCGAGTTAAATCCGGTTGTAGATCAAGATCTATAGGAGGACGTCCTGGGTATATATCTGTAGGCTATCAGAAAGCTTGACACCCTTATAGATCAGCATACAGGGTACTCGGACAGTCTAATCCCAGTATAGGATGAGCAAGGTCTTTTGGATTTAAAGACCTTGATGACATTTGGAACCACATAGTGATGTATGTTTTCCCATATACTGCATTTTAGGGTATAGGGATTATAGAACGGGGTCTAAATAATAGCTTGGTTGACTTCAGGAAGAAAATCCCAAAGTACATATTTGAGTGTATGTACCGCCATTGATATGTAGCCAATATACAGTATTTAGCCCGCTAAAGATAGTTGGCATGATTTTTGAGACAAGAGCAGTCAAGGGGTACCAGTGGTTTGAAGCAGTTAGAGCCAACATCTGCATTTTAGCACAGGTACACAAAAGTTAAGTATACTTAACCCAGGGAAATCTCGGGATCAGCGATCCACTGGGAAGTCATATATATATGTGGTGACATATGGAGGCATTTTTGTCCAAGTATGAAAAGATGAATAAAATTCAAATTAGCATGTTAATTTGACAATTAAATATTAATATGTAAAGTGATATTTTTTGAAGATCATCATCTCTTCCTAAAAGGCAACATTTTTTCCAATAAGAGAAAGGGAAAGAGAAAAATAATCCTTGACTCAAAATAAAGCATATAGAAGCATTTTTAGCCAAGTAAAATGAGTTGAAAAGTCAAAAAAATTACATGTGATTAATTAGCCATAAAATAATATTAAGTAAGGAGGTGGATGAGATATTTCAACAACTCATTATTCTCTCCCCAAATGCATAATTTAGTCAAATATTAAGAGTGAAGGAAAGAGAAAAGAAACTGGACGGTTGAAATTCAACCGAATGACAACTTGGTAATTTTTATACAAACCAAGAACAAATTGGGAAATTGGCCAATTACCTCTCCTCTCTCTCTATTATTTCATTCAGCCACTCAAAAAGAAAAGAAAAATCAGAAAAACACAATAAAATGGAAGAGGAAAGAGAAAGGATGAATATTGCAATCACTATGCCATAATAACTAGGGCTCATCCCAATCCCTATTTACATATTGCAATCATAACTGTCTGTTGGTGTTCAAGATTAACTAATTGTTTATCCCTACTGGCCCCATAGGTTGTGTCACTTCTGACCTCACTGGTCAAATCATGATAGACTACAATGGTCGTACTGTGATGTGGGATGATCAACACTAATGCGATTGACAACATCTCCAGTAACTCTAAAAAATTACACAAAAATTCACCACACTTCTGTTGCCCACTCTAATGTTTCATACTGTTAAATACAATATAGATGGGGCTGCACTATATACCCATACTTGTCTTACTACCTTAGTTGGATCCTACTTGGCCTCCGTAGTAACACACAATCGTTCATAGAAAATGTGATAAATAAATATGCAATGCACCACGTCGTGTAAATAAAAATTCAACCATATCTAGTATGTATACCCAATTTGGGGCCAACTCCTATACTTGTCCGATATATATACACAATTCAGGGCCAACTCCCATACTTGTCCATTTAACTATACCCGGATGTCTACACAATTCAGGACCAACTCCCTTACTTGTCTGGTAGGTACACAATTCATGGCTAACTCCCTTACTTGTCCAGTTGGTATACATAATTCAGGGCCAACTTCCCTACTTGTCTGGGTACTGGAACTGAATCATAGACCACAGCTAGGTAATATGCCTTCCTGGCATTGTGTATCATAATTAGGTCCCTTTTGGGTCATTTGGGTACTTGTGATTTTCCCGTACCAGTTGATATTATTGTGCATTATACATATCACATTATTTAGCAACATTCAACATATAAACCACCACATAGTGTATGAAAGACAAAGTTACTATATTGGCCTTTCCTGGATGATATTTGATTTCTAAGTTGAAATCTTTAAGTAGCTCTATCTATTTGCCTGTCTACTAGGATTATTTTCTTGTCCTTTCTGTGTTTTGTTAACATGCCCAGTATTTGTTGTATAGGGTTAGGTCTAACTTCTTCACCCTGCCCAACACCTATACCTCTTAGCCTCACCATCTTTGTGTTTTACTATATAGAAATAAGGAAGAGGTAAATGTTACATAGTCACAAGGGCATATCTGCCATTTTATATAGTTTTGGGTACACAGATACACCTAAAATAACATATTATAGATGTTTACAGTTGTTGGGGAAAGCCTAAAACAACATATAGCCTCTGAACTACTATACAACATATGCTTGCTCTTTTTCATAACATGTCACCATATATACCTGTGCTTCCCATGGGGTCACCCATCCTGAGATTTCCCTGGGTTGAGCATGCTCAACCTTTGTGCCCCCGTGCCAAAATGCAGATAGCCACTCTAACTGCTTTCAACAACCAATACCCCGTGATTGCCCTTGTCTCAAAAATCGTGCTGTAAAGACCAAACATCAAAATACTATGTATTTACTGCATATCAATGCCGGTACATGTACTTAGTCACATACTTTGTGATATGCCCCCTGAAGTCTACCAAGCTGTCATTCAGATCAAGCTCTATAACCTCGTCTTTCCCCTGAACCCCAAATGCAATATCTGGGAAAGCATACATTACTATGCGAATTCACATGTCATCAAGTCTCTAAACCAGAAGACCCTGCTCATACTATACTGGGATCAGACTATCTAAGTACCCTGTATGCTGATCTATACAGGTGCCATACTTTCAAACAGCCCCTAGATATATAATTCAGATATCCTCCCACAGCTCATCATCTATAATTGGATCTAACCCTATCTTATCTGTCTGTGGCTAATTAGTGTCCCTTACTGATAAGCCTACTGGTTCTTCTGTTCTATGATAAGGTCCACACTCTGGCCTTACTTGGACCCACTCCCTCGGTGTCCATGACATCCTTTTACCACCCTCAGACCAATATATGATACTAGCAGCCATCAGTATTCATTGTTTCTTCTGGGTTGGTTCACAAAAGGGGGTGATTCACTTCTCTGGTGCCCCTTTTTGTGCATATTTCCTTTTACCATATAATCAAGACCTTATTAGTATACTATCATATTGTCATAATCGCTTCCTCTGATACCAAAATATAAGGCCTATTTTACATACCTTTTAATGTTGTAATATTAACCAGAGTAGCAATGCGTAGTTCAGTGGGCACATAAGAATAACATAAATATACTAATAATAGGTACATGGTTTTATTGTATGAAATTCCCTACAAGGACTGTACATAATATGTCCAAAGATACATATGAATATACAGATAATGTAGCCATATAGAACTACTGAAGTGTTTAAGTCTAATCCAAGAATAGTAGACACACCCCTATCTTTATTCCACCTCTATATTTTACTTATGCAGTCCTTTTCTCTGTTCTTAACATACCTTCTATTTTTGCATGTCTAAATGGTTGGTGGGGGAGGGTGAAATTGGAGGAATCTCAGTAGTAAACATTTGCTATAATGCATGCATGATAGAGGCTAAGTGTATGACATGTTAGCCTTAACTAGATACATACCACATAATGATATTTCCGTGTGCTCAATGTTTTATGTAACATACTTAAGGCCATGGCATAAGCAGAAGTAGAACTTCATTTAAATATTCTCTACACAATCAAATCAAGCAATCACATACATCGATATACAACCATAAATATCAAATACATGCAAATAGGATAAGTTCACTACCTCTTGTCTCTGAGTTCTCCTCTTGTACCTTTTCTCCAACTATTGAGGATGCTTCTTCTTTGTCACCTCATGACCTTAGACATATAACTATATGACTTGTTAGAGTCATGGAAGTGAGCTATGTCTTCAATTCCTACATTTCCTTTTAAATGTCACAATTTTGTAGGTCAGCCTTAATCTGCTAGTTTTGACCCTCAACTTTGAAAAATCATAACTTATTGCCTAAGACTCCAAATAAGGTGGTTCAAAGTCTTGGGTAAAGCTCTTTTAGTCAACTTTAACAGAAAAATATTAACCACTGCTAATTATAGGAGTTAAATTTCTAGAATCCTTGACAAACATTACTAGTCCATAATTCGTCCTAGCTTCCATGCCTCATCTTCCACAATTTATAACTTACTTTATACACATTCAAATCATGCATTTTACTAACAATTTTAAAGCTTAGGATATCTACTATTGTTCTAGAAAGTTTCATACTTTTTGGACATCATTTACCTATTCAAAAATGTTACATAATCAGGCTGTCATTTTGCGCTCTCTCTTTGCCCTTGTTTTCTTCTTATGCTCTCTCTTTGCACTTGCTTCTCCAAATAGCTCTCTCTCCTCTTTCTATTTTGGATGAAATGTGAGGCCCTTTGGAAGAGAAAATTGATCTCAAAATATCATCTTCCACCTCCTTATAATATTAGTATTTTAATGCTAATTTACCACGTTAACTTTTTGACTTTTCAACTTATTTTACTTAGTCTAAAATGCTCCCATATGCTTTATTTTGAGCCAAGTATTGTTTTTTTTCTTTCCCTTTCTCATGTCATACAAAAATGTCCCCTTTTTCAGGAGAAAAATGGCTTCTTCAAGAAGCAAATTCCATTTCCTCAAATAATATTTATTTATTGCACTTAGTATGAGATTGTTGACCCAGTCTTCATCTTTTTCTTTTCCTCTTCGTGTTATATGAAATAAGGCATAAGAAAAGAGATGATGATCTTATTAAAATATCATCCTACACCTTTTGAAATATATAATATTTTAATTGTCATTAGCATAAGATAATTGACTTATGCTTTCATCTTTTTGACCTTGTCTTAAAGTGATTCCAAAGGTCACCATTTATGTTTAACTATTTAGTTTCACTTTCCTTTCCATGTTGGAAAAAAATGTTGCCTTTAGGGAAGAGATGATGCTCTTCAAAAATAAAAAATGGCTTCTTCAAGAAGCAAATTCCATTTCCTCAAATAATATTTATTTATTGCACTTAGTATGAGATTGTTGACCCAGTCTTCATCTTTTTCTTTTCCTCTTCGTGTTATATGAAATAAGGCATAAGAAAAGAGATGATGATCTTATTAAAATATCATCCTACACCTTTTGAAATATATAATATTTTAATTGTCAATTAGCATAAGATAATTGACTTATGCTTTCATCTTTTTGACCTTGTCTTAAAGTGCTTCCAAAGGTCACCATTTATGTTCAACTATTTAGTTTCACTTTCCTTTCCATGTTGGAAAAAATGTTGCCTTTAGGGAAGAGATGATGCTCTTCAAAAATATCACTTTACATATTAATATTTAATTGCTAAATTAACATATGCTAATTTAACTTTTATGTCATCTTTTCATACTTGGACAAAAAGGCCTCCATATGTCACAACTAATGTCCAACTAAATATATCCTCTCTTGTGTCCCTATTTGGATCAAAATTGCATAAAGAAAAGGGAAAATAAAAGCTATCTTGCTTTATTGGCCAAATGACCATTTTGCCTTACATTTTTGTAATTAAATTGGGCATTCTTCCTTTCTTTATTGTTAGCCAAAATTCACTCTTATTTGAGCCCAAAAAATAGGTTCTTGCATTATCCCATTTTGTGCTACAAGAATAGGCCTTTATGCAGACAAATATTATATTTTATGTCATCTGTTGACCAAAAATTCATATATTCACTACTTGCTTTATTTCAGCCAATCCAAATGTGCCAAAATTCATCATGTCTTCCTTTTGATGCCACAAAAGTGGAAGGAATTTTGGTGAATAAAATTTGGGATGTTCCAAAGGCTGGTTGGGTACTGTACTCATTCTGATCATTTGTGACAGAAATATTTGAGGGAACTTGAATCTGTAGATGAATTGGTGGTTCCTCAGCTACTAAGAGATATTGTCAAATAGCATGAATGTGCTACTTTTATACAGTCATGATCTAGTGGAGATTCAAGGTAAATTAAATTTAAAGGAATAAAAAGCCAATAGTACTTCTATAATAATGTAATGTAACTCTAACCTATTTGGTTTTTCTTTTCACAACAATTAATCAAGTTAAACAATGAGAGGGTGAAGAACAACACATATCCATACTTATCCATACCAGGAAGGCCGTACAGCATATGCAAATATTAAGTAATAATTGATAGAGAAGAAAGGATCAGGATCAGATGCTACTATACAATGTGAAATGCTATGTGTTGTTGTGAGGCAAAATAAAGCGGTCAACATTGACAATCCTCGTATCCAGGAGGTTATCTCAGATTTAGTAAGTATTGATTATTTTGATTGAATTATAATTGATTTTTATATAAAAAGGTATTTAACATTTATTTTGCCATAGGAGAACCTAAGCCAAGAGGTTGAGTAAGGAGAGCTTTGTGTGGATAAGGATGTTTTGGAAAAGGCACTAGGTCCTGACCATAGTGGTCTTCTAAGGTGTGTTAGCTATGGATTCAACAAGAAAGCTTATTCTGGGAAGCATAAGAAGTTAACAAAGTTTTCTAATCAGTAGCTATAACAGTATATGGGGTTCACTGAAATGCTGAAGCACAAGTTGTAGCCCCCAAAGGCCTAAAAGACAAGTTTCTATTCCTCAACTCCCACCTCTATTAAGACATGTTAGATAGAGGCTTAAAGGCATATTTTTTAGAAAGAAAAGTAAGGGAAATGGCAGGTATAGTCATTAGAAGGGCACTAAAGAAGAAGAATAGTTTTTTCTTGATATTGTACTGCCAAGGGTATGTATACTTTTTAAGTAAATTGTTTATTAATAAATTAGTTTTGTGCTCATTGTGTTTATTGTACTTATATGTCATTGGCTTCTCATCGTGCTAAATCCCGTCAAGCAAAGGATTTGGTACTTTGATTCAGCTCATGCGGATGTAGACAATTGACCACAGATGGTTGAACTATTCGATAAGTAAGTTGATGAACTCAAAATTTTGGTACTTTAATTTGTTATTATCTTGGTAGAGTTTATTATAAATTTCATGCTTTAATTTCTTATCTTGTTGTCAGAATTGTTTACTATTATGCCATGGATTAAGGGCTCAGCTGTCCCCTAATAGTTTGTTGCCAATATGGATTCATTTACAAATGGAAGAGAGTAAAGGTAATTCACCAATATATATATTTCATATATTTATGTTCTTGTACTTGTTAAAATTATTTATTTGTGTTCTTTGTACACAAATGAAAGCAGGGACTAACAACCATATAAGAGCTCTCATTGTGTCTATTGTGTCATGTAATTCATGAAGGACACAATCATCCACAATCTCGCCTCAATTAATACTAAGATGTGTGTGTGTGTGTGTATGCATATATGTGTATTTAAATTTAATTAAAAGTCAAGTCATATTTATTTTAACAGGTTTAATTTTTTTCTGCCTACAATACTTTACAGATAGTTATTGTGAGTTGTATTCACCCTACTAAAATGAAGAAGTCATAAAAGAGTTGGCTATGATTGTTAATTGTCAATGGGTTACTGCAGAATGGAATTAGCTATAGAGTAGCATTTTTTGGTTTAAGTGTATGTTAGATTCTTAATTTAGCTATTTCATATTTGGTTTTGTTTTCTACTTTGGTTCCTGCTTTTGGTTTCTATTTTAGTTTAGCCATTTTGATTTGCTTTTGGTTTATCGATCTGTGTTGGTTCCTGTATTTTGATTACTGGAATGGATCTCTATTATTTTGGCTTCTGTTTTAGCTATATAGTAGCCATTTTGATTACTAGAATGGATCTCTTTGTTGGTTTTTGTATTTACAGGTATTTGCCTGTATATGTAATATGCATGAGGGATTATTAAAAATGAGCCCAATTTTTTAAAAATACTTCGTCCCCTATACTTCACAGTTATTCGCTAATAACTATAATATATCGAGACATATATCATGGTTATTTTAAATAATTGTGAAGTATATACAAATATTTTACGGTTATATACCAACAACCGTTAAATAAACATCTTACTGATAACCAACACTGGTGTTAAATACTTTACTGTTTATCATTTGAACCGTAAAGTATTCTATAAAATATTTCATGCCTTTTGGTGAACAACTGTTGAAAATTGTTTACTATATTTAATAGTAATTGTGTGAAATATAGTGCCGTATAAACAACTGTTGTATTTAAACAACTGTGAAATGTAAGGCCCAATATTGAACGTGTAGGGAAAAATTATTAACTAATAAGGAGATTAGGCGTACCTGGACGAATCCATATTCGGATCCGGGTCAAAGCTCCAATACTCCATACTTGTGCCCACACAATTATTAGACTACTAGAGCCTAATTGTGATTTGCACAGCAGATCACCAGAACCAGAAAGATGGTAGGAGAGAAGGGAATTGCCAGAAAACTCAATGGCGAGGCAAGTTGCAATTGAGGAGGCACACCCTATTTATAGTGGTTTATGGAGGCCACTAATTAGGAAACGTGTGTACTCCTTCTTGCCCTCCAAGACAGGAATTAATTGTCTCTCAATTAATTCCCTAATTATGGTGATTTGTTCCTCTTTTAACAAATCCATAATTATTGCTAAATATTCCCAAATCTGCATCTTATGCTGATTTTATTCTTATTTGATTAGGCTACTTATTTCCTAATCAAATAGTCCGGCCCATCAAGGGTGGACTTGGACCCAAAGTCCAACATCTCCCACTCGCACTTGATGGGCCTCCCATCGTGCATGCGTTATTCTTTCTTGTTTCATACTTGGCGTCTGCCGTGACTGCGTGGGCAAAAACGTCTTTAAGATTTGGTGCTTGTAATACTAGAAATCCTTTATATCGGATCAGCATCGAAGGACACCCTTTATATATAACCGTAAGCTATATGTTTATTGCCTCATATGCCCCAGATTTTCCCATACATATTACTCATGGCATATCTAATCCCTCTCGAGTTAATATGTTGATTAACTCAGATTGCCTTCCACGCACATAGTATCCGTACTTACTAGCTACACACAGAGCTAGTAAGGGGTCGACCACAGATACTAGCACATCTTATGTATCTAAGAGTAAATCTTTCATTTTGACTAAACATCAGTCCATCTTGACTTGGACGCTTTCCTAGTTTTCACTCGTCTGACCGAATCGAGTGTGATCATGGAGCTTCAGCTAAAGTTGCTGTCACCAAACCAAGCTTTCATGATGCCGCCTAAGTCTTAAGGGCATCGTGGAAGTATTCTTCCTTCCTGGGACTCACACTGTGGTGAACTAGGGATCTTTCACCCATATCCCATATTGCAGTTTAACTCTCAAGCACATGCAGTATGAATTGCATGCTACGGTGAATGGTTTGAGGTGTACGTCGATTTCTTTATCTTTCACCGTACAGACATTAGTTCCAAAATGTACTCAACATTCGAACCAGAACTTCCTTTTTCACAATATCTCTTTTACAATCTCGTTTGTGAAAAAGAGTTCTTTGCCTGGCTACAGGTCTATATTCATGCTTCGATCCATTTTCTGTGTATATGCACACATGTAGATCTCATCTCAGTCTAACTAAGGCGACTCAAACGCAAAGATTCTTCTCAACCATCTCATGGTGATCATTTGCTCGTCTTACCTTCCCATGCCCCCGCAAAAACATGGGAAGACGGTTGTTCGTGTGAGTGAACCAACCTTTTTGACCTGTACGACATACAAGAAATGTATACCTTTATGTATTTGCTCATAACATACATACCATTTCTTTTATCTTCATATAAAAGAAGTTTATGACCTTATATTTTATTTGCGCCCCTAGATTTTCACTAACTCAATGAAAATCAAGCTATGGGCTCAATAAGGGGATCTACTAACATCTTGTCAGTAGAAGGTCATTGAACTATCGCTTTCCCTCTTTGAAAGCATATCTCTCATAGAGATGTATCAAAAAGGTATGTTTCGCCTTGCTGTGATACTTAGGATCCTCATCATAAGATGTTATCATTTGGATCCTTCTATCCACCATTCATTCCCAATCTCTCAAAGGAATTACTTTAGCCATATGGCACTTTGAATGATGGCAGAACACGCCCTGCGTTCTATTTCCATGGATAATAGGAAAAAATACTTTGTATATTTCCTTACTCCATCACCATTTGCCTAGGTCTTGTATTGGAGTATCCTTTCAAAAAGGAAAGTTGTTATCTTGACAACTTAATCCATGGTTATTCTCATAACCCATTTCATAGCAGGACCAAAAAGCAACTTCCAAGTCTGATAAAAAACATTTGGTCTTATGTACACCAATGTGTACATTCATATTACCAATTGTAATCTCACATGGGACTCTATCCACCTTTCTTATGTTGGATTCCTCATAAGACATGTAACCTCTTTAGGTTTATGCCCTTGACTTCAGGGGTGTCCATGGATTTGCAGTTTGACTTCTTAAGATGTCTAAGGATTACACTTGTACATGTCTTAGGTGGAAAAGACTGTATCTTTCTTGTGCAACTCCGTTTATCTTGTCAATCAAGATAATTGTTCAACCCATGACTTTCTTAACTCAGAATTTAAGGATTCTCTGATCCTTTATTCCTTTGACTCCCTTGACACTTGTTTCATTTGTCACTTGACAAAGGATGACTTCACAAAGAATCATCACTAGACCATTTGGAACTTATGTAGTGTTCTTCGATTATTTCGAAGTTGGTGAGGCTTTCACCTTGTGAAAACCTCATATACTACTATTTAGGTGATTATTTCTACGAAGACCTTAAGCTGCTTCAGTGTAGAGTTCATCATCCAATTTCCAAAATTCCAAATTGGAAGGTGGTCTTTACATCATCTTGATGCAATTTTTAAGACTAAGCTTGTTGCATAACCAAAGTTTAGAGTTAAAACACACAATTGACAACCTTCCATTGTATTACCCCTTAGCCACTAAGTGTTTTAGGTTCTGTGTGCCTCCAACAGATTTGAGAACCTACTTGTTCCTAATCGCCTCTCGGCTAGGTGACAAATTACCCAAACACGTATTTGGCTTAAAAAGAATCCAAATCCTCCTGCATGACACTTTGCAATTCATCTTAGCAGGTCCTTCTAGTGTCTTTCAAACACTTATAGGTACTTATCATCACCTTCTAAATGATGAAGAGAGCATTCAATCCATTAGGGAATCTATCCCTTATAGTCATGGCTAGATGACAATTTGCTCCGAGGTGGATTTTATAGGATTCTTTTCCTATGTATGAGTGAGGTAATTGTCTCGTAACTTACCTCTTACCTCTTTCATTGTGAAAATGGTCTCAATCCTCCCACTCGGATCAGTAAACTTAGGAACACTTGGTTATTCCTTGTCACTTGTGAACCTCTTAAAGAGATTTATTGTGATTAATGCTTATTTCCTGCTAGGAAATCTTGGTTTTATGAATGTTGTGTCCCACGGTTTTCTCTCAGTCACTGAACCGCCATCATTTTCACTAATGAAGACGTGTCATGTCAAATTCTCATGTTATCTCACAAAGAGATACCTTGTATACCTTAGCCCTAATCTTCCTTACTCATAGGAAGAAGTGTGAATATAAAGTTGATAACCCTTATGGTCTTAACGAACTTGGCCTTGGTCTAAGGCCCATCCACAATTCATAAGGTAAGGTCGTGACTGACATAGAGGGCATTTGGTTAAGTGTGAATATAATAGCTATGAGTCCACCTACCAACATATGACTGATAGCCTCATTGATGCCATTATGTTCACAATCAAATCAAAGGAGAGGTCTAACTCTCTAGTTCAACAACTCTATTATGTTGAAGGGTTATAGGTATTGATAGTTGCCTAACAATGCCTTTCTTGTACACAAAAGCAGCTTGAACTAATCACATAGGTGTCTCTAACCCTTGTTAGTTCAAAAAAGATCTTTTCCTTTTAGTTTAACTGATTCCTGACTAGTTCAGCCATTATCTAACAGCTTCACACTTGCCAAAAATCAAGTAAACATTACTGTATTTCGAGTAAACGTCCATAACGTTAACGAAACACCAAGCTCTTTGTGTTTTGCCCTCACGTTCATTGGTTCACTAACCTCATAATTTGTCAATTGCAATGGATATTCTCAAAAATGTTTCTTTATCTTTCTTGCCAGGTAGAATAAGTTTTCAACTTATTCATAAGGGTATTAACCCTTCAGCACACGTTGTTTAGCAAATACTCTTTTGCTAGTTTGATCATTCCCTTTGATCAAGGTGTACATGTGGCAAGAAATGGAATCTTTTATCCCTAGAAACGAAACATCAAAATCCAACAAAGGATTTGAGAATCATAGTCCCATCGATCCTTAACTAAAGAGATAACAAAGATGTGATTCTATCAGTTCCAATTTGCATGGAGTGAATTAGGGTGGTTTATCTATGCAGAGTTAACGTGCAATTTCCAATCCCTTGATTCTATCTCTTTATTGCTTTGCATTTGACATGAAGCCATATGCTTCTGTGAAACATCCACAACTCATGTGGATTGCTACTTTTATAACCCTTAAAGGTTTATCAATGTAGCATTTTATCTTTGCAGAAACCATTGACCTCTTTTAGAACATGTTTTCCTTATAGGTTCCTTGCCCTTAGGCATGGAGGATGAATCCTCCCTCTCTTTAGCTAAGTTCATCTGACTGATGGAACTTGAATCCTTCAGTCTTTAACATTCAAGTTCAATGTGGTGAATCACATTGCTGAAGGTTACAATATACATATCAGAGGCAATCTTTACTTTCTTATACGCCCAAATAATGGAAGACATGGCTCACTCCCACTCACTGGGAGACATAGCTTCCTCCCACTCATTGGGAGATGTCTTATCACAACATACATTTGTTGTTTGTTAGAAAGAACTTGGCATCTAGTTTTGTCTTAACTTCTTAGTTTGACATATGCCTCAAGTGTTGCCTAAACAACATGTTAGGACTGAGTACACTATGTTAAAACTTAACTTAGTTTTAACTTTATGGAAGAAGATCACTTATTTCACTATCTTCCAACAATATCCACACGGCTTGGATAAAGTTACATTGCTCATACCAACATAAGTTTGAGCAATATTGTTCTTTCTATGCTTGATAGCATAAACCTTTTGTATCCTTCAGTTGCTTCAGCCTCTAAATGCTGAAAACTAGTTGGTAGGATGTCCCTAACATCTCATTCTTCTTGAATGAAAGAGATTTGAGAGTTTCTAACTCCACAGATATCTCTATTGAGCTTGTCTTCATAAGCTCAGTCAAATAGACTTGGTCATAATTGGTCACTCAGACGATTATAGTATACAAATCTTATTTGTTCAAATAAGACAAAGGATAATTAGATAATAAATTCACTAGTTTCATGTTCAGGAGACAACTATGTTGACTCCCATCCCAATCATACTAGTTAGCTCATCACCCTTTTAACCACAGTCTTCATTTGAACAATTTCCCCTTTGGATTTCTAGACGCATTCCAGAAAAACTCCCACTCAATCAAAGAGCAGTTATATTAACAAGATAATAACACATTATCATCTAACTAGCATGAATGTTCAAGAAAACAAGAAGAGAATATACTGAATTCAATTCTATAAACTAACAGAGAATTTAATCTTAAATTCAATGGGAAAAACAAGAACATTCAAAAATTTAAGCCTCATATCATTGTCTCTTAACTAGGTTCTCCTTCTCATAGGCCCTTCTGACCATATTAACTCATGTAGCATCTAGCTACAATGTCAAGCTCCTCTTTGCCATGTTTACATCCACTCATTTAGATGTATTTGCAGCATACCTCCCACTTGATGAGATGATTCTCACATCTCTATCTGTCTTGTCCTTTGTCACAACATATTTGATAAAAGGTTAACTTTTAGAAGTCATTGCTTCAATCCAAGTGGATCAATATGGTTAGAAGCATGGGAAGACTTATTATTATTCAATAATTATTGAATAATTTCAAGTTGCTGCAATTTTTCAGGTTTTTATCTCTAAGAGTTTGAGTCAAGGTTGGATAGGATTTTGTATTCAAAAAATCATTTGAATAATCCCTAACTTTTAAAGAATCTTGCAGCATTTAACCTTATGTTGCAGCTGAAATTACTCTTAAAAAACAAGCCAACATGTCCCAAAAAATAATAGAACCAACATTGATTCAATTCCAACGTTTTTGGGACACTATAAGTGCACATAAGCACCTTTTTGACTCAAATGATATCCAAACGTGCTTCAAATATATGCAAATTATATATCAAATTGAAGCTCTCGAATTTAGGGATTTTTAGGAACCAACCACATCTCAATCAGAGGTTCCATACGCTCTCACATGCCCCTAGAAGGTGTCTGGATGGAAAAATCCTGAAAAATTGGAAAATTCCAGAATTGGCCACTCTCGGCGGCGGCGCGTGACGTACATGCGCCGCCTTGCAGCCACAGGCCGGCGACACGCGCCAGCCCAAACGACTCCACGCGCCGTCCTCTCTCCAACGGTGCTTGCCATGTGTCAAACGGAGACCCCAGTAGGCCCCGCGCGCCATGTGTCCTCTCCTTTTTTTTTTGGTCAACAGTCAATGGATGACTGTTTGACCGTTGACCAGTCAACGTTGACTGGTCAACCGTGACTCGTCACCACTGTCGTGTCAGTGAGCTGGTTCTGACGTGTCTCGGTCAACGTGGCAGTCAACGGATGACGTGGCCTCGTTGACCAATGCTGACGTGGTGTTTGATGCTGACGTAGCGACCACTCATTGGCGCTACGTGTCAATGGTTGACTGATGACGTGGCGTTGACTGCCACGTCATCGTCTTCAACCTCCAGCCGGGTCAACCCGACCCGGTTGGAGCTCCGACGGGTCATCGCGACCCGCCAACTTCGGGAGGCTATATATCCCTCGTTTTAGCTCCATTTTTTGTGTTCTTGGTGTCGTTGGAATCGTAGTTCAACGAACTACAAATCCATGGCATTTATTTGATCTTAAAACCTCTGTTTCATTGATCAAATCTCGAGTGAAGTTGCGGCGGCGACTAACGACCCGCAAACTTCTTTCCTTTGTTTCTCCCTCATCCGGACTCCGTTTGACGCGTCCTAAGCATCGTTGGAATCGTCTCTTCGAGATCTACACATCCATGTCCTTACTTTGGGAGAAAACATTGATTTTCGAACACCCCATTTTTCTCGAGATTGATAGCATTGCGTAAACCGACGCGGATGTGTGTCCTCTGTGTATCTCAAAAGCTTTCCTAACCTTTGAGAGTTAAAGTCTCTTGTTTTTGGTTCCACATAGGTTCCAAAAACTCAACCTTTAAGAAATCGAAGAAGAAGAAAAATGGGTGCCTTACAATATATATATATGCGTATATATATATAATATTTAGAGTAGCAGAGACGGAAGCATCATATGAAAACGAATGGAACAAGCCCTCATGCATACATACATAAACATGAGAGAGAATCATGCATAACATGTTTCAATGAATATATAAAGAATAGAGCTTATGGCTAAAGAACTTTTGCAGAGCCAAACATTGTATAATGCCAGACATATATTAACCATTCCCATATAAGGAAAAAAATGTCCAGCAAGCTTCATGGATTTAATTTATCATCATCGAAGACATGTATATGCATGCGTATGAGATAAAAGAAGGGAGAAAAACATGCGCATCATATATTCAAAAAAAATGATAGCATAGCACAGCGGAAAAATTGGTGATTGAGATATAAACAAAATTATATCATTTAATTATTCACAGAGAATAATCACAGCCACAGGATCAAGAAGGCTCTTATACCAATGTAGGGAAAAATTATTAACTAATAAGGAGATTGGGCGTACCTGGACGAATCCATATTCGGATCCGGGTCAAAGCTCCAATACTCCATACTTGTGCCCACACAATTATTAGACTACTAGAGCCTAATTGTGATTTGCACAGCAGATCACCAGAACCAAAACGATGGTAGGAGAGAAGGGAATTGCCAGAAAACTCAATGGCGAGGCAAGTTGCAATTGAGGAGGCACACCCTATTTATAGTGGTTTATGGAGGCCACTAATTAGGAAACGTGTGTGCTCCTTCTTGCCCTCCAAGACAGGAATTAATTGTCTCTCAATTAATTCCCTAATTATGGTGATTTGTTCCTCTTTTAACAAATCCATAATTATTGCTAAATATTCCCAAATCTGCACCTTATGCTGATTTTATTCTTATTTGATTAGGCTACTTATTTCCTAATCAAATAGTCCAGCCCATCAAGGGCGGACTTGGACCCAAAGTCCAACAGAACGGTTGACAACCATTAAATATTAATATTTAGCACTCATAACCATTAAATATAGCTAAAAATAATCATGAAATATTGACAAATTGTAGTAGTGATACAATGATAAAACCATTAAAAATTTATTATTATTATTATTATTATTTAATACAATAAAATGTAACACCCCAAATTTTTTTCGCTAATATGTCTTGTAATTATTTTGCGGCAATTAATGAAATGGAAAAATTGTAATTTGCCAATTAAGCCAAGAGCTAATTATTTTCCCAATAATTTGGGGCCATTTTATGCCAAATGAAGAAAAGAAAGGGAAAATAAATATTTGTGGATAAATATCCCAATTTTAGAGCAATTGTGGCCAAGTATATAAGGTTTGAAAATTCAAACGAGAACTTATACACAAATTAATTAGAGAGAGATTGTGGAAAATTTTGGAACAATTATTATATCCCTCTTCCCATGATATTTTCGTCCCAATAAGGAAGTAAGCGGGAAAAAATATTTGCTCGAGTATTAATCATGCCAAGTGTCATCATTCGAAGCCAAGGGTTAATTAAGGATTGGAGCACATGTCCGATTAGCATAAAATAATATATAATTGTGCAATTGTTAGACTAAGTGAAGGAACCAACATGGGTTGATGAAGGGCCCTAGTTGGCGTCATTTTGGGTCAACAAGAGAGCAGGAACAATGGTTCAAAATCAATGGAAGGTTATGAGACATTTAGCTAAGGATAAGGCTTAAGTACAAAGCTTATATCATAAGCCATTAAACAAATATTTATTAAAGATGATGTAGAGATATTTTAAAGCCTTTACCTTCATCTTTCCTCTTCATTTTCATCCTACACTAATTAAAAAGAAAGAGAGCTCCAAGAAAACCTAAGAGCAAGAGAAGAGGAGGGAGCTCAAGAAGGCAAAAATCCAAGGTAAGTTAGTGAAATCTTTATGTTTGGGCCTCCTTACCCATGTGGAATCTCTCCTAAGTCCTTTTTTCCATGGAAATCATGTGTAGCCAAGCAAAATCCTAAGGGAAAAGAGAGAGGGGGACACTAGAGAGAGAAATTTTGTGGATCAAGAGGTAACTTCAAGAACTTCAATTCGTTTAGTGTATTGTTGTTGTTTTTGTTGTAGTTCTTGTCATGATTTGTGATTTAGATTATTGCTTTTGTAAAGTTGGAATGTTGAAACCCTAAGGGGTTATGCTACCCAGATTTCCTTAAATCATGTCTAATAAGTGTTTAAAAGGTTTAACAAGTGGATACGAGGGAAAAAGAGCAAGCTTTAAGGGTAGATCAACAAAATTGCATTTTTCCCTTTTCCTTGGTATAGTTTTGGCTAGCTCAAGAAATAAGGGCTAGGGCTAGAATTTCACTAATCTGATTATTCTATTGTGTTCAAGAGGAAAACTTGTGTAGGGTTAATGTTGATCATGTTGTGAGAAAACCTTTAGAAAGTGAAATTATGAAAACACCCCTAAACCCTAAGTAAGGGCTGTCAAGGTCGAACCTGTCATTTGGTAGTAATTTTAAGAAAAACAAGGTCAAACATGAATTCTAAAAGCAAAAAAAAGTAGTAATAGCTCAGGTCAAATTTTTTGGAAAAGTACAATCGGACCGGGTAAAATGAGACTTAGATCGAGTCCCTGTTAAAACCGGCTATCACCCAAGAGGGGGGTGAATTGGGTGTATAATAAAAAACTTAAAAACTTTAGAAATCTTTTCATATCTTAACGAAAGTGGTAAGTATGAAGGTTTATAAATCAACAGTTAGATTAAATAATATATGCTGGAAATATAAGAGCTTAGGGAAGAGAATACGCAAACTGTGATTTATCCTGGTTCGGTCCAATCTGTGATGGCCTACGTCCAGTCCCCAGGCTCCTCCTGAGATTTTCAAATCCACTATCTTCTTGTTTAATCCGGGCACAAGAAAAGCCTTTACAATCCACAAGTTTAGCCGGGTACTTGTGAAACCTTTTACAAATCTCTCACTGAAATACTCCCCCTTACGGCAAGTCTTACGAGCAGCAATGTTCTCTCCTGCTTACACCCCTGTAATTCTTATGAGCAGTAATGTTCTCTACTGCTTGCACCTTGTAAGTCTTACTAGCAGAATGTTTTACTGGCAATTCTCTCTATAGCTTCTCCGTAAGAAAATCAACCTTCTCAAGGTCCCTCTACCTTGAGATCAACTCAGAAATATAGTTGAATGTGTTTACAGACTCTCTTACAGAGTGGGTATAATACTCACTAAAGTACAATACAAATAATCACTCTCTTAACGATAAGTAATATAGAAACTGGAAAAGAGAGAGTGTTTGGGTAGAAGCAGAGGATTCATGTTATTCGCATGTTGGTGTCGTTGCTCTGTTTTCTCTGTCACCATCAACTTTGAGTGCTCTCTTATTTATAGTTGATGAAGATCATGACCGTTGTAAGCAATCGTCCGTTGGAGTCTCATTGCTTCATTTGACCGTTGTGTACATTTGAATAACGAGCCACTATGAGATTTCCATTGCAAAGTGGAGCATCTCGTTGAACAGCAAGAAGATTCATTTTGAACTGTACATCACGTTGTGGAGCGTTTTGTGTTTCAGACAATCTCTCATGCTGGGTCAATTACTTGTCTCGGTTGGTAGTCGCTATTCGGTGTGTAATGATGAAGTTCACCGTAGTTGACTTTTATTTGAATCTGTAATCCGAACGTTTAATATCCTGTTTCACACTTGAAATATATGTTACCTATCATTCAGAAATAATAACAAGTGAGAACACAATGATTCAAGAACATGTAACCATATTTGGATTGTTCGTTGAGTGATGATATTTGCCGTACGTGACCTCCGTTCTTGAAGATGCAATCCAAATATTTAATCTCCTGTTTTACACTTGAAATATATGTTAGTTAATGTTTAGGAACAATAACAAGTGAAAACATAATGATTGTATAACATTTAACCACGTTTGGATTGATGGCTGTGAGGCTCTGTTTCGTTTCTGCATTCTACCACGTTATCACTCGAGTACATTATGGCTCACTCGAGTGCAGTTGATATTTTCACGTTCTAGCTTTCTCTTAGGCAAATACTCGCTGCTCTTCACTCGCATCCGCTGGAGTGAATTCTCGACATCACTCGAGCACAACACGTCCTGCTCGAGTGCGTCTTTTGTTTTCACGTACATGCTTCTTCTCAGGTTATCACTCTCATGTCAAAACTTGCATGTGCTCGAGTGAGAAATACTCCAATGCTCGAGCATGAATCCTAGTGCTCGAGTTTTACAGATTTCTTCACGTTTCAGCTGCTTCTGGACATCACTCGCACAACTTTTTCAAAGAGTCAGTTTTTACACTCGCGGGTGATGTGGGGCCACTTTAGAAAAAATTTGTTTATTTGATTCAAATGATGTATCATAAGAATGCTCTTGCCATATGCATTCCAATGCAAAACGAATCAGCTCCAAACTCGTTGTATTCTGCAAGTTATGATCGAAAGAGTGTCTATTCCGCTAGTCTGCACAAGTGTCAACTTCCAGAAGGCATAGCTCCTAGAATATACATTCA
The DNA here is from genome assembly GCA_963242795.1 of Inga leiocalycina. Taxonomy (NCBI): domain Eukaryota; kingdom Viridiplantae; phylum Streptophyta; class Magnoliopsida; order Fabales; family Fabaceae; genus Inga; species Inga leiocalycina. Next base: position 26,673,966 of record OY725329.1, on the reverse strand, counting down.
AGTTAGGCCAATTACCTATCCATAGAAAGCTCTTTGAGTCTAGTTTCATTTGGCACCGGTGTCGTCTCAATCCGATGTGTGGTTTGTAAGTTACGTGCAAAATACCGAACCTGTCTTGAAAAGTGACGGTGATTTCAGTTTCATTTTCCACGAATCATATCTCCTTCATTTAATCTTCTTTTAATGTGATCCTGATGCTAATTTTACGTGTTGTGAGTCCTCTTTCATATGCCACCAGTTTCGGGTCAATCCGACGTGTGGTTTGAGAGATATGATCAAAATACCAGACCTCTATCAGACTGAACGTAAAACAGAGTAGAACAGAGTATTCACCCCGTGCTCGAGTGAATTCATCCGTGTTCAAGTGAGCTCATCCCATGCTCGAATATTGAGCTCTGTGCTCGAGCATAACTCTCCTAGAAGTGCCATAACTTACATATAAGTCATCTTAGCTTCGTATTAACCTATTCCAACCATCATTTGATAATAGAAACCTCCGGTATCATCATAGAAACCTCAAGTATCACTTCTAACAACTTGAATCTTGATATTCTTTATAGATCTTCCAAGTTCTTCATTCTTCAATATCTTTCTTTTTGATTTTTCTTTTGATAATCATTCTTTATAACCCAAGTAAGCATCTCCTTGACTATCTTCAATTTCTTTCTTCTTCTTCCTCTTGTTCATTTTCATTAATTCAATCTTCTTCATTCTTTGCTTGACTAATATACAAAATATGTAACATTAAATATAGTAGTTAGTCAAAGAAATACATTATATAAACTTTTTTCTCTTTTCACTTCATATCTATATTTGACATCATCAAAACTAATCATATCTAACAGTGCCTAGGGGCATTTTGATAATTTTACAGAATTAGACTAATATAACCAACAAAATAATATGGAAGAGTCTAAAGTGATACATGAACGGGTATTAGCTTAATTCTTCTAAACTTGGATTTTTAGGACCAGACTGTTGAGCCTGAGCCAGATCAAATTAAGGACTTATTTGTGAACAAAAAGGGACTTAAGATAATAACTCTATTTTTCATGCATTATGTCAATGTTTATATGCTTTGTATATGCCATCTTCCGTAATATGTACAATACACAGTACCTACGATACACCAAACACAGTGCCTATGGGTACACCGAAACACAGTGCCTACGGGTACACCAATATGTTATATATGATTAGTTTTAATTATGTCAAATATAGATGTGAAATGATAAGAGCAAAAATTTTATATAATGTATTTATTTTATACTTTGAGTAACTGTGTTTAATGTTGTATATTTTGTAGATTAGTCAAGCAAAGATTGAAGATAATCAAGAAAATAAAGAAGCTATCTTGTTGGGTTATGAAGAATGATCATCAGAAAGAAAATCAAGAAGCAAGAGATTGAAGGAAGAAGAAATTGCAATTTCTAATGAGAAAATCAAGATTCATGATGTTATAAGTGATACAAGAGGTTTCTATGATCAAACAGTTGTTGGAATGGGTTAATATGAAGCCAATATAAGTTATATGGAAGTTATGGCACCTCTAGAGATGTTACACTTGAGTTTTGGTGAAGTACTTGAGTGTTGGAAGTTGCTACACTTGAGTGTAGGAGGAACACCCGAGTGTTAAGAGCACTTTGGTTAGCTTTGTTTTTTGTTCCACCTGACAGAGGTTTGGTATTTCGGCCATATCAAACCACATGTCAGATTGAACTGAAACTACTGGCATATGAAACTAGACTCACGAGAAAAAAAAACTACACACCAAGATCACATTCAAAGAAGCTCAGATGAAAGAGATATCAATCTTAGAAGATGACACTGAAATCACTGTCATAATCCAAGACAGGTTTAGTATTTTAGACATAACTCTCAAACTACAAATTAGATTAAGATGAAACTGGTGCCAAATGAAACTAGACTTAAAGATCTTTCCACAGATAAGTAATTTGTCAAATGTAAAGTTATATCTAACATTCTCCCCCTTTTTGATGATGACAAATACTTTAAGAAAAATATGTCTGAATGAAGTGCAACATACATATATAATGTAAAGTGCAAACATACATATTATATATGATGCAACATACATATTTTTCTTACATTTTTCTCCCCCTATTTGACATCAGCAAAAAGTTTGAAATATATAAAGAAGTAATGCTTGTGAAGAAGTAAATAGAGTAGAAATTACTTTTATCAAAAAGAATGAACCAAGAAAACAATTTACACTCCCCCTATGTGAAAGTACTTTCATTTTTAATGAGAGGGAACTAAAAAGGATTTGGAGAGGTTTTCAAGAAAACTTGTATAATCAAAATAAAATATATGAAACGTATTCTTGAAATATAAAGAGTGAAGGTTTAGATATGCTCATGTAGATTTGGAAAAATGATGAAGCGCTCCATGAAGTCCGTTGCTTCTTTGGCAATGTTGGTGCATGCTGTTGTGCTTTGTACAACTCTGATGTACACCACACTTCTGTTATGCAACTCAAATATATATTCATCTTGTTGCCAGGATTCTTCAAGTGAGTTAAGCTTTTGTTCAGCATGTTCAATGCTCATTTCTATTGCTTTGAATGTTGTAGCCAATATATATTCCTTGACTGAGCATTAAAAACATCCTCAAGGTTGATAGAGTCTTCTTGTAGTATATTGAGGAATGCTATTGAACAAAACAAATTCTCCTGTCATAAATTTAAATCTTTCTTTACAAAGAGAATTATTAGTTCAATCAAGAAACAAAAGGTTCCTTTCCATATGATATGTTCAAATTATGATTGTGAAAAGAATAGTATAAGAGTAACTCATCATCAAAACTAATTAAGACATGGTGAATATAGATGAGTATATTAAAAGGATTTTCTTTCAAATAGGAGATGAGCTTTTAACATATAAAACACATGTGAATGTGAAGCTCCCCCTTAATTGATGCATGGTTTTAAAAATTTTAGGAAAACAGTTAATAACTCTCCTAGATTTGATAAACCATTGGAAACTTTATAGAGAAAATGATTTTGAAGGTATGAAGATTTAGAGAGAAATTAAATGGCAATGCTAATAAGAGGTTTTAAGAGATATAACCTAATATCACCTGAGTGGTTACTTGAGTGATTCTACTCAATCATGACTCGATTGTATACTCAAGTGATACAACTCAAGGATTTTGAATTAAGCAAGAATACAATACCGCACTCGAGTAATATCGTAATCACTCGAGTTATAATCCTCTGTAGTCCATTGATGCTTTATGTCCTAGTCAATATTGGATGATGTGACTGGTACTTCGGGATTATGAAGTGTCGTCTTCTGTGAGCACTTTAGGATACCAAGATGAGCTCAGAATAAGGCTTTATGTGCATATTGGCTTAGTATGTGCCCCTTGCTTAGCAAACATCATTGAGAACTTTTAATTTCACCATAGCACATATCACCCTTAATTTTGTCATCCATCATCTCAAATAGAACTTTGAAGTTCTGGTTTACTAAGTCACACAGCTACTTCATCTTATCATTGACTGATGATCTCAGCATTATTTGTAGTAAGCTTTATGTTAAAGAGTTGAACCTCCTCTCTCAGAAAGCTTTAGATAAATGGACCAAAGAATGAAGGATCATGGAGATCAACTCTAGCAAAGTGTTGTCTCTCATTTATTGGCCTTGTTCACCATAGCTCTAGTGTAGGTATAGCAAATAATCAAGTAAAGATTAGACATAGAGCTAGGATAGTAGTTAAGAATCCTCATAGGCTCATCAAGCTTGATGATTGTGTGCATCTCAGCATCTTCCTTTGAACATCTCTGTTGGCTCCATATCATAGTGAAAATGTCTGATCACCTTGAAATTATAAGGAAGGTGGGTAGGCAACAAAGATTCATATTGGATAAATTTATTCTTGACTCTGTGCTACTTTGAAATAATCTCCGCTGGGTCTACTAAGAGATCTTCCTTCTCTTTCTCTTTCTCTAATTGTATCACTAACTAGTTATTTGCTAGTGATGGGGTGTCATTTAAGTAATATCACATATTCTGCTTCAACTCATGCTGCAACACTATCAGTCATGCCTTTTCTGTTAGCCTTTGGTCTTTGTTTCCAAAAGTAGAGCATTTTGGTCAACTCCTACAAACGTATAATTATATGCTCTCTGGTACCCAACTTCTCTTGGGTCCGTATAATATTAGATAAAACAAATCTTATGCTCTTATGCAATTAATCATATGAAATTTCAGCAAAGAGTATCATAAACCAACAAAAGACTAAGATATAATTTTATCCAATAAAATCAAGTCATCATGAAGCAGAACGAACAAGTGATACCAGGAATGATGATGATCAATGACAATTTGTAAATACACTTTATATAGAAAATATGTCATTGATAAGATTTTCATGCAATCGATGTAAAACAAATCAAAGAGAGTAGAAAATCTATCTTTAATGATCAACTTTTATAAAATGATAAATCATGAATGAAATCAAGTTTTCCAAAAATGATAATGAGATATGCCAATTATTTCAAAATCTCATATGTTCTTTCGAATCATAAATATGCATTATGACATTAAGATTTTGAATGCATGAAAACTCATTTATGAAGCTTGTTAAATACCAATGCTTATGTCAAAAACAATGGAAGTCAACAGTTATAAAATATATATTAGAAAGCTTCACTAAGGAATTCAACTAAGATAACATGTTAATTATAAGAGTTAACATAGAATTTTCTCAAGAACAAAAGTCATATGAAAAATGAATTTGCCAAAATGGCTTATTTTGACATATATAAGCATGATGACTTTAGTATTGATCAAGAGATAACCTTGCCTTTTAGAGTTGCATCTTAAAATTGATAAATATTCAAGGCAGCAAGACTTAAAGTGCAAGATTCTAATTACTCAAAAAATGGATGAAGACAAATGGTAATGCATTTGAGCAACAATATGAGTATAAGAATTTATGGATGATGAAGCATATACTCATTGATCCAAATGACTAGAGTTCTAGAATATTATCCCGGTAAGTTATTCCACAATAATGGTTAATGCATTAAGATTCAATGCACTAATGAACATTTATAATGCTTGGAATAACGTGGCCAACTAATGATTTATGCATTAGGCACAAGGCTTTCACATATAGAATTCTTTTCTAGGGAGTACACTTAAAACTCATATAGAAAGTTAACTTGTTAGACATAAGATCTAACTTGTTAGAAAATAAAGATTGAGGAGTTCAAGTAGTAACAGGTTTAAGATTAAGAAACAAGTATGTGAATGATGAGGAAAACTCTAGTGGATGAATTTGAAGCATTTCTGACTTTCAGTATACAAAAATATTAACTTCCAATTTTGAAACCGATTTGGATGCAAACAAGATATGAATAATTTTCAAATAATGTGTATGTTCTTTTATAAACAAGATGAATTTGGAATCTAGGTACATTTTTGAAATATGCATTTCAAAACCCAAATACATAGAAAGATTTTGCACAGTTTCACTTTCAGTCCATTTAGCAATCTAAAAACAATTTAGAAACCCATAAATGATTGATTGCTAATGGTATATAGTAATGAGCAAGAATTTACCACTCAAATTGAGTTGGAAAGAATGAGTATGATGGTTGAGTTTTGAAATTACTGATACAACGTACCTGGCTTGAGTGTAACTTGTAGACACCCAAGTTAATTTCCATCTCTTTGTATCTTTGTACTCAAGTCCTCTAAGATCACTTGAATAATCCATCTTTTGAAGCTAATTTATGCATTTGTGTCTGTGGCTTTCATGAGTTCTTGTTGCACTTTCAGGTGAGTTCTTTAAATACTCGAGTGTGCTCACGTCTCACTTGAGTGTGTGACAGTACTATTGATGAATTTGAGAGTGTCCTTAGAGTTTCTGCACACTCTGTTAATCCCTGTTTTGCAATCTAAAAGCAGAGCATAGGATTCAAATCTATAATCAAGTGACCAACCAGTACTCGAGTGTTAACATGCCTTGCACTCGAATGTTCACTTTTGCTTTCTAGTGTCATGCTTCTTTTTCAAATTATTCCTGCAAAAATCATATAACCATTTTTCTTCCTTGGGTATCCAATTCTACTTGGATCCACTCATGGTTAGCTTGAAAGAATTATATTTCAAATGCTCTAAGAATATAGTTAATTTGAAACAATTGAGCATAATCAATTAAATATGTCTTTATGCATAAGAGAAATATTTTCTTTTCAAATCATTATACATGCATAAAGAATTAACTTGTTGAGCATTACAATCCCTTTATAAATAAATCTATTAAATGGCTTTTTAAGGGATGTGAAAACATAATTTCAAAATAATTTGCAATGCCCATTCCTAAGATTCAAAAATATAAAACCTCAATAAATATTACAGACAATAGCATAGGAGGTTTTATCATTATATACCTTTGCCTTAGATAGGAGGATTGCTTTTGCTTACCCATTGCATCTTTCTATGATGTTGATACTTTGAATATCTTGCTTTGGGTGCTGGGAACCTTCTCTCAAAATATATAGACTCCAGGAGTCTTTTATTTGATGCTTGAGAGATCCTCCTTTCCTTGTTCTCCTCAAGATAGTTGAATGGTATTCTATGGTAGTTCATTCTTGAGGTGGAACGTACTCCTTTTATCCATTGCTTCTTTCTCTGGTTATACTCTGTAGCTCTAGCAATGGGTGATCTGAGATTTCTCCTAATTGATGTGAATGATATGAACCTCTTTATTGGCGCATGAGAAACTCTTGGCTTCTTTTTCATCTTCTCCTTACCCTTATGTCCATTCTTCTTATAATCAATCTGCACACATAAAGTACTAGATGGACATTTTGGTACCCACATATACTTGGGTCCTTGATTGTTAGTATTAACCCTTACATGTTTCTTTGGTACCCAAATATAGTTATTTCTCACATGGGAATTTCTTCTAATATAGCATGTATGAGAAATATGACCGGATTTGCCACAATAATTGTAAATTGTATCAAGATATGCATTATGGGATATCATGCAAGTATTATGTCGATCATGAGAGTAGAAATTCGAATGGATTTGATTTGAACATTCTTTCTTCCCAACAAACTTTCTAGCATATTTGAAAACATTTTTGCTTTTCTCAATAGAATCAACAATTGGTTGAGAAACAAACTTTTCTAGACTCTGAAAATCAGTTTTATGAAAATCACACAAAGAATTGGAACTTTGTACCTTAAGTTCATCTTGAGCTTTGGAGAGTGATTTTTCATGTTCGTCCATACTGCGCTCTCTTCGGGAATCCTCTTCTTCTTATTTATCCATATTGACTGTATGGAAGTATTCTATTATTTTTCCATCTTCAACATCAACTTCCAATTGTTCATGCATAGTAGATGCGTAGCGTGTAGTTTCACATGAACTATCAATACTTTCAACTTCAACACAATTGTTAGAAGCATACATAGAATCAAGAGTGTCCCAGATATGTTTAGCATTAGAACAAAATCTAATTTTCTCAAAATCATTTTTGGTTAAAGCACTATACAGAATTTTCATTGCTCTAATGTTCAACAAAAACATTTTCTTTTCACTTTCTGTCCAATCCTTTCTTGGTTTGAAATCAAAAGCATTTATAAAAACATTCCACATATCAAAATGATAAGCTTTTATAAAACTAGTCATTCTAGCTTTCCAAAACAAAAAATCAATATCTTTCAAAAGAGGTGGGATTGTATAATCAAAACCTTCTAAAAGTATAAAACACCCAAAATTAGCCATTGTAACTCTTGAGACGGTTAAGTCCTTTAAGCAAGAGCCCGGGCTTTGATACCAAATGTTAGAACCGGCTATCACCCAAGAGGGGGGTGAATTGGGTGTATAATAAAAAACTTAAGAACTTTAGAAATCTTTTCGTATCTTAACGAAAGTGGTAAGTATGAAGGTTTATAAATCAACAGTTAGATTAAATAATATATGCTGGAAATATAAGAGCTTAGGGAAGAGAATATGCAAACTGTGATTTATCCTGGTTCGGTCCAATCTGTGATGGCCTACGTCCAGTCCCCAGGCTTCTCCTGAGATTTTCAAATCCACTATCTTCTTGTTTAATTCGGGCACAAGAAAAGCCTTTACAATCCACAAGTTTAGCCGGGTACTTGTGAAACCTTTTACAAATCTCTCACTGAAATACTCCCCCTTACGGCAAGACTTACGAGCAGAGTAATCCCGAAGATCTTCCTCTCCTGCTTACTCATGCAAGTCTTACGAGCAGCAACGTTCTCTCCTGCTTACACCCATGCAAGTCTTATGAGCAGCAACATTCTCTACTACTTGCACCTTGTAAGTCTTAAGAGCAGAATGTCTTACTGGCAATTCTCTCTATAGCTTCTCCGTAAGAAAATCAACCCTCTCAAGGTCCCTCTACCTTGAGATAAACTCAGAAATATAGTTGAAGGTGTTTACAGACTCTCTCACAGAGTGGGTATAATATTCACTAAAGTACAATAC